>JAFEMH010000019.1:0-1493622 GCA_022495995.1 Adenophora triphylla var. japonica
CAACCGCCCTCCAGCCTTAAGGTAGAATCTCAATTCCTTGAGATGGCATCTATTAAATCCTCTTTGCTTGATGCCATTAAGGGGGAGATATCTATAGCAATTCCAACCGCTCCATCCTCTTCAACCGCTCCAGATGATCAAACCGCCTCCATTATCAAATCTGCAGTTGAAGAAGGAATAGTCAAAGCCTTAGGAGACAAGGCATCAGTTGCTGATTTGGACAAAATCTTAAGTGATCTAAGAGATAAAATCTACAACTCCTTGAAAAGGATCTTGGAGAGTTGGGCTCAAAATTCCTCAACTTCTTGAACTCCAGACCGCAGATGTCTCAAATAGTCAAAACCGCCTTGAACTCTCTTCGTGAAGAAGTACTGGAGCAGATTGATTTGTTCAAGGTGGACTCCAAGGTAAATCTTGATTGTGTAGGAGATGCTACCATGGCTAAGTTGAAAGAAATCCAAGATGAGTTCAACGACCGCTTGGACAACCTCAGGGAAGGATTCAATTTCAGACTTGGCTCAACAGTCAATGAACTCAAAACCTCCCTGAAGGTATCTGTGGACCTTGAGCTAATGGAGCAAGCTATCCAAGCCCAAACCGCTGCTGTACAGGAGTAAGTTCATACCATTTTCAATTCCCTATATTCCTCCCTCCATGTTCAGCTGGATACTATCAGAGATAATTTGGTTGCTAGCACCAAAGCGGTTGGAGCTACCAATACCACTTCTGCACATTCTGTGAATGCCTTGAAGAAGCTTGAAGCTACCCTCACCAGAACCACAGAAGAAGTGAGAAGGTTAAGGAAAGCGTTTGCACCAGATCAATTTAGAGCTGGGACCAGTGGAGCAGAACATGAAGTCAACAAACCGCCCCAGCAGTAAACCGCTCCTTCCTTATTGTTTTTGGACCGCTTGTGTAAGTTGGACCGCACTCTCCTTGAATTTTTTATTGTCCAACTTATTCTGTTTTTGCTTTTTGTAACCTTGTAATTTGCTTTCATTCCTATTTTGTAATCACTTGAGGAATTAATGGAAATTGCATCATGGTTCCAAAACCTTGTTCATATCAAACTGCTTGTTTGTAGAACAATGAAACCGCTTATGGTCTTAAACCTCATTCAAATATTTTTCAACTTAAAAATCACTCATTTGAATTGATGTTTAAACATTCAGTTTAAACTGCACTTTATACTTAAACTCATACTTTTCAAGTGCACTGAATGCATTTCTATACTTTTCAAATTGTAATGTTCAATCTTTCAAATAGTATAGAAACCTATAGCTTAAGCTAGTGTGTGCATTGACTTGGGACATGACTTCCCATGTTGATTCTTATTGACATGTTTTTACCAAGTACAATGTTTGCTTTTGCTGTAGTAGGTAATCGCATCAATCAAATAGGGAGAGATTGTTGGGTATGCATATTTTAACCCTCCTATTTTGTATTAGATATGATTGATACCATAACCTCCTGTCTATTTTAAGGACTTTATGACCCTATGTAATGAAGCTTAGACTTCAATTTTTTAGCTAAGTCCATTTTTATAGTATAGGTTAATTTAGGCTTGTAGACTGGCACAAGACTCATTGGATCTGGGGATTGCAGTTCAGAGTTTCAGACCACCTTGACAAAACCGCCTAAGCAGAACCGCTCCTGGAACCGCTTGGTGGAATCTGTCTGAAATCACTCCATTGAACTCCTAAGTGCAAAATACCTTTGAACCGCTTCATGCAACTGCCTTGCAGTTTCATCCTCAAACCGCACTTAATAATCCTCCTCTGGTGTAAACCGCTTACATGTCAAACCGCTTGTACACCAGAACCGCCCCAATGATTGGAGACTTGAAGTAAACCACATTTGACCGTTGGAATCCACGTCAGCAATATCAAATGTCAACCACCATATCTTGTCACGTGACTACTTTTCAGACAAGATCTGCAAGGATTTTGAAAAGGTGACAGATGTCCTAACCACCTTGATTGCAGTTGAGGTCTGATCAGCTTTACCTGCTGTGAATGTGTGCCCAAATTTTGCTTGTTGGATTCACGCGAGTTTGAAGACATCCGGTTTAATTTGAAAAACGGAGTCGCCACGCCATTTTGATTACCTCAAAACTTTGAAAAAAAGGTTTTATGGGTTCGGAGGTTAAGTTACCCCTTGGAAAGAACGTTTGGCGTTCACCCAAGGTGCCTTGCCGGAGCAAGTCTCCCATGATTTCATTAATCGTGCTTGCTTGCGTGCTTTCTTGTGTGCATGTGTTTGAAAATAAGGAGGGAATGTCCCAAGTCATCTTCCGGATGTACAAACCATTTGTTGGTTGTCGCTCGGGATTTCTTGGAATTTATGTATTCGGGATTATGATCCCGCCCTCATCTTGGACTTGTGATCATCGCTTTTAACCTCGGGACCCTAGACTCGCGTGATCGAGAGAATGACTCTCTTTGTAGTCAAAGATGAGGTTCTTTAGAAAAGGAAGGGTCCTTAGCCCATCAATCCTACACTTTAAGACTGGTCGAGCTCGTATAGATGCTTCATACTTTTTCTTAAGCGATAATTGGAGGTATAGGGTTCAAGGTTGTCCCTTTCTAAAGAGATTATGAAACCTTTATGGAAGGAACGATGTAAAGATAGGATCTTTTACACCGGTCCGTTCCTAGGTTGCTAATGGGGGAATGGGGGGAAATGTATGTAAAAATGACACTTTAATGAAAAGATGACATTTTTAGGTTGCAAATGATGCACTTAATTTAAAGAAATGATCTTTATTGCAAATGATGCATAAAGATTTGATTTTTATGCAAATGATGCATTTTTGTTGAAGAAATTGGCATTCATTATGCAAATGATGCATAAAGATTGCATTTTGAAAAGCATATGATGCTAGTTTATGGTAAAGACATGGTCTTTAAAGCAAATGATGCTTGAAAAAGGGATTTTGGATGCAAATGATGCATTTTGATTGAAAAGATTTGATTTTTATATGCAAAGGATGCATAAAGATGACATTTTTATTTGAAAATGGGGGGTTTTAGGTGCAAAGGATGCACCTTTATGGGAAAAGACTACATTTTTATGACAAATGATGTCTAATGCATGCAAAAGGGGAAGGGGGAATATGAAGATATGATCTTTAATCTACCAAGTCCCAAGCAATATAAAGGTATTGCAATGAGCAATTTATAAAGCAATTAGGATGCGAGGTTTAGGGCGTGCGAGGTTACCAATGGCTTCCTTCTTCTTCGGGCGGAGCTAGGAGGAGAGGTTGGTCTTGGATCTTCAAGGAGGAGGGAGGGAGATTCTTGGCCTTCTTCTTCACCTTCTTGAGCTTCCAGCAGTCTTCTTCACGTATTTGGAGTGTTTGTGGGTGATTTGGTGTGTTAATTGTTGTTGTTGAAATGGGTAGAGGAGGGCTCTATTTATAGGCAGTCTGGATAAGGCTAATGAAGCCGTGCGGCTAAGGACAAAGAAGCTAATGCAGCCGTGCGGCATTATCCACAATGACTCAGCATTCTAGAACCATGCAAGGTGGCAAATTCTAGAACCTTTACTCCTAATTAAGAAAAACGTGTTTCTTAATTAGGAAGGATCCCCTTCAGCCCTAAATTAATTAAAACCAGTTCGAATGTTTCCTAACACTAGGAAGGTTCTGGGAATTACCGGAAAACTTACCGAAATTGCCGAAATTTAACCTAAGGCATGAGCCAGATTTGGGTACTTACAAGCCCTCGGCAACGTCACTTGCAAGGCGAGCGGGTTGTCGATAGAAAAGGATCCGATCTCGGCGAATGCCGAGACGGATTGGGTGACCAAGGTGATCGAGTGGCCGAACCTCTTATGAAAGGCTACCTACGTATCCCTGAGGAATCAAGCCAGCCGTAGTTCGGAATAGATCCGCTGGGAATGGAGAAGAGAAACTGGTCTCGTCGGGGAAATAGAAGAGAGAATGACCTAGGAGGTCAAGCAATTGATCCTACCGGGGATATGCTAGAAGTGACCAAGGTGGTCGATAACAAAGTCTCTTATGAGAGACTACTTCATCACTGAGGAGTGACGGAGGAAAAGGGTGACCAAAGTGGTCGGATGGCTGGACCATTTATAAAAGGCTACCTACGTATCCCGGAGGAATCAAGCCTTGATCGTAGTTCGAGCATCACTAGATAGGTAGGAACGATGTCTAGGATCCTCGAGGGTTTGACAATTAATGGAGGATGTCACCTCGATTGACAATTAATGGAGGTTGTCACCGATTGACAATTAATGGAGGTTGTCACCGATTGACAATTAATGGAGGTTGTCACCTGAGAAAACTGGAGCTTACGTCACTATCGAGAAGATAGAGGTAGCTAAAGTTGAGAGAAACTTGAGCGTACGTCACTATTCGGGATAGAGGTAGCTTAAGTTGAGAGAAACTTGAGCGTACGTCACTATTCGGGATAGAGGTAGCTTAAGTTGAGAGAAACTTGAGCGTACATCACTATTCGGGATAGAGGTAGCTTAAGTTGAGAGAAACTTGAGCGTACGTCACTATTCGGGATAGAGGTAGCTTAAGTTGAGAGAACTTAGCATACGTCACTATTCGGGATAGAGGTAGCTTAAGTTGAGAGAAACTTGAGCGTACGTCACTATTCGGGATAGAGGTAGCTTAAGTTGAGAGAAACTTAGCATACGTCACTATTCGGGATAGAGGTAGCTTAAGTTGAGAGAACTTAGCATACGTCACTATTCGGGATAGAGGTAGCTTAAGTTGAGAGAAACTTGAGCGTACGTCACTATTCGGGATAGAGGTAGCTTAAGTTGAGAGAAACTTAGCATACGTCACTATTCGAGATAGAGGTAGCTTCAGTTAAGAGAAACTTGAGCGTACGTCACTATTCGGGATAGAGGTAGCTTAAGTTGAGGGAAACTTAGCATACGTCACTATTCGGGATAGAGGTAGCTTAAGTTAAGAGAACTTAGCATACGTCACTATTCGGGATATAGGTAAGCTTGTTAAGAGAACTTAGCATACGTCACTATTCGGGATAGAGGTAAGCTAAGTTTAGAGTTTTGACAATTCGGAGGTTGTCACCTAGCATTATCCCGTTATAACGGAATTAATGGAGGCGACTGGGAAGAAAGCTTAATTGCTTAAGAGATAAGGGATATCTTCAAAAGATGTTATCTTGGTTAAAAGATAACGGAAATTGCATGCCCAAGTGGAAGGTCCAAAGGGCATGATTGTAATTTTCTCGCTCGTAGCGAATGAGGCCGCCCGGCATGAGATGGAGAAAAAGGAACCGTACGGCTAGAGACCTGTTTTTTCCAGATTATTTAAAATCAGATTTGAACGGGCCATTGGCATTGCATTGCCGCCCAAGAACGCAGAGAGAGAGAAGAGAGGAAGAGAATTTCGAAATTCTTTCAATCCCCTTGCTTCCCTTTGATTTGAGATGGATCCGGAGGGCAATCCCATACCGAGGCAAGCAAGAAGAAACATCTCGGCGGCCGCTCGGAGGAGGAGAAAGGAGCTCGTGCGAACGGAAAGAAAGTATGACTTTCTTACGCCTCCGTCGGAGCTTTACCCGGGGAGAAGGGAGCATAAATCAACGAACCCGCGATCGGTTGGGGTAAGCATTCTTATTTTGCTCAATTCCGTCGGTTTTGATTGAATTTTGAATGACTTAGGGCTTGACCCAAATTTTAGGAATTTTCTATGATTTTTGAATGATTTTGAGATATTGATGAATAACCTATGAGGCTAAAAATATGCAATGTGCAATTTGTTTGACAAAAATAATGGGAATGACCCACTTTTTTCTCGCAAATAAAGTAAGAATGAAAAAATTGTCTAAAGTGAGACGGAGTTCTTGCATGTGCTAGAACTAGGTCAAAATTTTGAGAAAACATGATTTTGGAAGATGAAAAGGATTCATGCATGCCATTTTTGAAAGAATAATGCTTATGTGCAAAGAATTTTGAAAACTGTGATTTTGTGCTTTAGGAAAGCAATGGGACTTGACATGACACATTTCAAGTGATGAAAGACGCTTTTTTTTTATGCAAATGATGCTAGAAAAACTTTTGTGAATGATTTTCTTTTGAAAACATGTGCGCTTTTGTGAATATATGCATGCTTTTTGAAAGTGATGAATGATTGACACACTTCTTTTTGTGCTTGTCTACAGGAGAACAAGTCTAGAGGACCATCCGAGATTGCAGTCAAGCTTTGGCAGAGGATGCCGGATTTCGAGAAGAATGGGGTGAACCCCAAGGATTTGGTGAGGGCTACCGGCCTGGATTCATTCGTCGAGGCTATCGGTAGGGGTGTTCACATCACCTCGAAGAGCAAGGGCTTCGATCCAGCCCTTTCTCGAGTTCTCAAAGGTGGACAAGACACATAGCTTTCACCCGAGCCGGGGAGAGCCGACAGGACTCGCCGATTTCACAGCCTATTACATCGGCCTACAGCTCACCGGAGGCCCGTGACTTGGAGAGACCACATTACAAATGGGAGGAGTTCCAGTGCTTTGGTCAGATTTGAGCCGATTCCCAAGGGGCCGGGTATGGAGACGCGGAATGTCGAGGCGGCAGCTCGTACTTGCATGCGTAACTTTGCCGCTAATGATGTGATCGCCCAGCCAGCTGGCTAGAGCCTTTGTATGGTTGATGCTATCACCACTATCTTCGCTAATTTTGGGACATTGGCCATGCCTTGCCTCCTCGACTCTCGGAGGATGTGGATGGATAGGGACGGTCTCTGGGGAGAGGCCGGATTGGCGGAGCTCTACTTCTCGTTGGACATGTACAAATGAACAAAGCCGCTTCCATGGATCGCTTCTCATTTGCCCTTGAGGTAGTCTCCTTTCTTTTCTTTTTCTTTTTCTCGTCTTGAGACTTTTATGAGAGAGAGAATGACCTTTTTGATGTTTTGAACATGCAGCCCGGTTTTGCGAGGTGATCGGGTTCTTCCCTCGGGAACCAAGAGAGTGATGTCACCATCTTCCCCGCTATGGTTCACCGGAGGGGAGATGCGAGGGATAAATTCACTGGGAAGACCCTGATCACTTTCGACTACAAAATGGTGAGGCCGATCATCAATAAGGACGGCACGATGGAGCGGACTTCTACCCTCAAAGGTGTATCCAGAGATTTTGGCCGAGATGCCATTGAGGCGACGAGGCAGAGGAGGTGGCTCACTGGCCGACATGTGATGTCATTTACTGGGGGATCGCTTTCGAGGCAAAGATGGCCATGTCCCTCCATCGACGCCATTACTCCCCACGATCCTCCAAAGACGGATGCCGCAGCCTGTGGATTGGCCGTGAGGATGAGATTGCCAGTACTGTGCAGGCGTGGCCGCCGAGGAGTACTTTCGACATGGACACCCCTACGCCGTGTTTGTGGAGCAAAGACCCGAGGACGCCACAGCTAGCGAAGCCGGCGGTCACTCAGTGGATACGGGGAGGATGAGCCTACCGACCCGCCGATCCCTCCCCGCGCATCCGTCCTACGTGGTCCATGGAGTACCGAGGAGGATGAGGATACATGTCCCCGACGCTAGGGAGCCCCAAGACACCTTACCGCCCGACAAAGACTGTAAGTATACTTTTAGGGTCTTTCCCTTTTCAAATTTTCGCATTTTTCTCGCTTTTTGCAATTTTCTCGAGATTTTCTCGAGATTTTTCTCTTCTTTTTCTCGTGTTCCACTGCACTTATGACGATTGGTCAAAGTGCGTAATGGGCCGGAAGGACATGTGCCGGCCCCTTCGAGGAAGCCGGCTCGCGCTTCAAAGGCGCAGCCGGACGAACAGAGCTCGGCGCAAGAGACGGCATGTCTGGGGCACAGCTGCCTACCTCATCGGCCTCTGAGTACTCTTCCAAAGGCCATGCCTCGGCGGGACCCAACGCCGACATTCTGGAGCAAACTGGCCGAGTATGGGAACGATAATGTCCATTTGTCTCGACGTGAGCGACTGTGAGGACTTGATGAGGGAGGCTAGCATTTATGAGCCGAGTAGCGATGAGGAGGAAGAAGAATCTGAGGCCTCAGAGGTCTCTAGAGTAGATTTGGAACAAAACAAACAATGAACAATTTTTATGCACACTTTGTTTATTTTTTGCTTTATTCTCGCGCCGATGGGGCGAAGACATTGTATTTATGTTTTATTTGCTTTTCTAATTCATGCTTTTTCAATTTGCATATTATCTCGAGCCTCGGGGCAATTTTTGCTTGGAATCTGGTCAAACTCGGGCCAAAATGATTTGTAATGGTGTATAAATGCTTGAATGGCTTCGGATATGTTTTTGTACATGTTTTGCTGAAAAAGTGGGGTGAAAACTCCTTGGGCAAGAACTTGGTTGCCGCAGATTTTTTTTCGCAGAGGGCTAATGTAGCCGCGGATAGGTCCCGAGGGTAAATAGGCCGTGCGGCTCACGCTCTGTCTCGAACCGGTTATTTTCTGAATAAAAGCAAGGCTTGGCCATTTCATTTCATTTTCAACATAGACTTGTCCCAATTGTTCCCAGAGCACATTTTGGACCTAAAAGCACCACCTTTGATCATTTTGCGATGGAGAAGCCCGTCAGATTGCAAAGGGGGAAACGAGACCGTTTTCTGTCCGATCTTCAATCTTGGGTGAGACACAACTTCCAATCTCATAGGGGACTACTTGATTCTTCCTTCAAGATCAAGTCTTTATGGCATTTGAGGGATCTCCCGCCCGATTGGGACCTTTTGAGAGCAGCAGCAAAGTTTTGGGACGTCCGGAGACATGTTTACTGCTTTTCTTACAACGAGATCATCCCGACGCATGAAGACTTCCGAGCCTTGATTGGGGTCCCGAGATTGAGGCTATATCTATTCCGCTGATTGGAGACGTGCCGACTGCGGCAAAGCTTGCATCTTTTCTGCAGATTCCTTTGGGGAGGCCGAGAGGATGATGGTAGCCCCTGATAGGATTGACCTTTCGATATCCCGGTGCCTGGGTCTCCGTGATATGGCCGCGACCACGGTGGATATGGACGCATTTATCCTCTCGCATATTCTCTCGTCTGCTCACCGCCGAGTCCGTGGGGATCACATAGTGGTCTCTTGGACATGGTTAGAGACTCGCAAGGCCGGGAAGGATATTGTCCCGCCGGGTTTTGGGAGAGACACTTCATGGGATTGACAGGATGGCTCGGGGAGACCATTTCATGAGATCCGGAGTCCCGCCGTGGCCGACCTTATGGCCGCAGGAGAGGCTCTGGACTTTGCCGTGGCTTTGCCGACTCATGCCCTGGGTGATTTCTCGCAGAGGTGCACCGAGGCAACAGACCAAAGTAGCCGGAGCCGACGATGGCTAAGCTATCCACTTCTGACATCCGTTGGTGGATACCTTATTGGAGGTTGCGCATCAGAGGATATTTCAGAGTCCTATGCCGCGAGGGTTCCGTGATTCTCGCCGGTCATCCTTCTACATACCCCGCTTAGTATCCAGCAGCTTGGGGCTTTACAGAGCCATTGAGTGATTGGGAGGACATCCGACCATGGAGGTGGTGTCATTGGATATGAGGGATCCAAAGCCTTCTCTTTCTTCTCGAGGGCTTGGACATATGTTGCTTTCCCACCCAGTGGCTATCTTCAGAGCAGAAGAGCATCATCTCGACCACCGTCTACTTGGACCGGTACGAGAGGGAGACGGGGGCGACTCAGTCATCTTGGAGGAGAGACGTCGAGCTTTATTGGGAGCCGACTCGCGACTCGAGTAGGATCTTTCGAGGGAGACCGAGGCTAAGGCGAGTCGCCATAACCAACAGTGACTTGGTCGTGGATATGGAGGCTCTGCACAAGAGGTTGTCCGAGGTCGCTTCTTCGACCGAGGCTCGAGGGAGGAGGTGCGGACTCGTGCTCTGACAGAGAGAGCACTTATTGACACGGGTTTAGTGGAGGCTCCAGCGAGGATACCTGAGGTCGGGATGAGGGATACCGACATTATAGATAAAAAGAGGAAGAAGACTCGACGGCCGAGGAAAAGGGAAGAAGACCAAAGAAGACTCACGAATGACGACCGACGCATCTTTTCTTAGGATTCCCTTATTGCCATTTTGCAAACACATTAGTTTATTTAGGCATTTTATTGTATTTTATATCTTTGTAGCAAAGTTAGCGTAGTTAAGAGGTAGACCGTGCTTGAACTCATCAAGAAGTTTTTAACTTGTAATGAACAAGAAATATTATCTTAGAAATTAATCAAGACACATTTCATGGAAATTCAAATGTCTTATTTATTGGGACCCGTTTTATGAAAACTCGAAATACCCTTTATTATTTAGGACGCACTTCATGGAAGCTTGATTGTCCTTTTTATTGTTTAGGACACATTTCATGGAAACTTAATCGTCCTTTTTATTGTTTAGACCAAACCATATATGGCCGCCTACGTTCCCCTTTTACAAGAAAAACTAAGGGGCTCAGTCTTCGTAGTTCATTCTCGTGAACTATAAAAAATTATGTGCACTCGTTTTGCCTAGACCGCCCTCTTTTTTGGGGTTTTCACTTAGCCGGGCATTACTCTTTTTGCACTAAGATTTTTTCTTTTTTTTTTTTTTTTTTTTATATGTGCAACCCCGTCTTTTGCCTAGACCGCCCTTTTGGGGTTTTCGGCCCTAGCCGGGCATTACTCTTTTTGCACTTTTTTTTATATTTTTTATTTTTTTTTCTTTTAGACATAGTATCTTTTGAGCTTATCACCGTTGACCGGGTGGACAAAGGGATTGCCGTCCGTGTCCGCAAGTTTCATGGCTCCTCCCGATAGTATCTTCGCACCACATAAGGGCCGATCCAAACGGGTTCCCATTTTCCTGTGGGTCAGTTTCGGTAGGGGCTTCACTTTCAACACTAAGTCACCCTCTTTGATATCTCCGGCTTCGACCTTTTATCAAACGCCTGCCATCCGCCTCGGTAGGCTCGGTGTGTTCCATGGCTTTTAGCCTTCTCTCACAAGGTGGCTAACTCATCATGCCGGCCGCGCAACCATTCCACTTCATTGACACCGTTTCAGAGGACCCTTAATGACGGGATTTCCAACTCCACCGGCAACACCGCTTCCATCCCGTAGGTTAAGGCAAAAGGAGTTTCTCCTGTAGCCGTTCCGACAGACGCCTCGTAGCCCTGCAGTGCCAAATGCAGCCTTTTCGGGCCAATCACGACCACGGTGGCCATCTTCCTGATGATCCGTTCGAGCGTCTTATTAGCAGCCTTCCACGGCTCCATTAGTCCGAGGTCTCGTATGGAGACGACTTGTGGCGAGTGATTCTCACTCGACAAAGAACCTATCGCAGCCCCTTCAAAGTGCGACCCATTATCTAAATGATCTCGCTGGGCACCCCATATCTCGCACATTATGTTTTCTTTGATGAATCGGGCCACTTTTCTCGAAGTGAGGACCTTGTAAGACTTGGCCTCTACCCACTGGGTGAAGTAGTCGATGGCTACTAGCACAAATTCATGCCCATTGCTTTCCCGCCGGCTATTTTCCCTATCACGTCAATACCCCAAGTTGCAAACGGCCAAGGAGTCGTCATGCAAGCATGTGTCATGAGGCGGGAGATGGTTGAGGTTGGCAAACCGCCGGCACTTGTCGCATGCTCTGACGTGCCGGACACAGCCGCTTCCATGGAAATCCAAAGAGTAACCCATTCTCGAGGATCACTTGCATCGTGGCTCGCATTCATATGTGGACCGCAGGGACCATCATGGACTTCGCCATCAATTCTTTGGCCTTTTCTTGAGTGACGCACAAGAGGAGTGGTCCTTGGTATCGCTTCTTGTACAAAGTTGCCTCCTAGAATGACATAATGGGAGGCCAACCTTTTCGTGAGCTTGCAAGCTCTTGGCTCGACTCCTTCTTTCGGTCTACCTTCTTCGTCTCTCGAAAGCCGACTCTCCATCTTTGAGGAACCGGTAAATTTGATTGTACCAGGTTCCTTTATAGGCTCGGGTCCTGTGTCTACTTCACAATGTAAGGTCGGCTTCTCTTCTACCCACTCTAAGGGTTTTATGGCTTTTCCCTGGGATCTCTACCAATGAGGCTAGAGTAGCTAAGGCATCTCGCGAACCGTTTCTTTTCCTTGGCAAGTAGTGGAAGGTCACTTCTCCGAACCGTCCAAACTAACTCCTCCATACGGGCATGATACCGCCGCAGTTAGGGTCCACGCCTTCCACTTGTTGGAAACCCGGTTGATGATCGTGGCCGAGTCTCCGTAAACTTCTAGCTCCTTGACATTCCTTTCTAAGGCAGCCTTCCAAACCAAAGAATGGAGGCTTCATACTCGGCAACATTGTTCGTGGCGTGGAAGTTCAACTTGAGGGCTATGGGCGTATGCTCATCCTTCGGATCAACCAAGAGCATCCCGATACCGTTTCCTCTTTTGTTAGCGGCTCCGTCAAAGAACAACCGCCATCGGTTCTCGTGTTCGACCGCAAAGATCCCTTCATCCGGGAATTGGGGTTCGTGCCCTCTCGTCTTCATTACTGGGAAAGTTTGCCAGTGGTCTCGACAACGCTTGACCCTCGATAGCCTTTCTCGGTCACATAGTTGATGTCGTACTCGCTAAGAAGAAGGACCACTTTGCTAGACGCATCGAGAGGGAAGGCTTATCAAAGATGTACTTGATGGGGTCCATTTTTGAGACCAAATTCACAGTGGGTGGGCTTCGCATATAATGCTTCAACTTGCCGACTACCTGCACTGGCCCCGCACAGTCTTTTCACATGCCGAGTAATTGAGCTCACTTCCCGCAGCCTTCCTACCGACAAAGTAAATGGCGTTTCTACCCGAGAGTCTTTCTTTTCCCGAGCAAGCATAGCCCCAACCGCCGTATCAAGGATGAAGTGAGATAGAGCGTAAGAGGTTTCGTCTATGTGGGGGGCATAGCACCGGAGGGTGTACCAAGTATGCCTTGATCTCGGTCAAAAGCATCCCGGCATTCTTCGGTCCATTCTCGTGTCTACGTTCTTCTTCATGAGCTTGAAGATGGGCTCGCACATAGTGGTCAACCGATTGACGAAACGGCTAATGTACCGGCAGCTTTTCCCATAAAGCTCTTGACTTCTGTTTGGGTCCGAGGTGGCCTCATATCCATAATGGCTTTGATCTTTTGGGGGTCAACTTCGATACCTCGCTCCGTGACCATATACCCAAGCACTTTTCCCCTTGTCACTCCGAAGGTGCATTTAGCAGGTTTAGTCTCATGGAATGTTGTCTCGCCTCTCAAAGAATTTCCGCAGTCAACAAAGTGCCGCCCGTCCTCACCTTTGGAGTGGATTATCATGTCATCTACGTAGACCTCAATCTCCTTGTGGATCATGTCATGAAAAAGCGCGGTCGCCGCCTCGTAAGTAGCCCCGGCGTTCTTAAGCCCAAATGGCATCACCGTAGAACAAGAAGTTCCCCACGGCGTGGTGAAGGTCAGTCTTTTCTTGGTCTTCCTCGGCCATCTTGATCTCAGTTGTATCCTCGCAAAGCCATCAACGAAGGATTTGACTTCGTAGTTGGCAGTGGAGTCCACCAGATGTCTATGTTTGGCAAAGGGTAATCGTCCTGGGCCGGCCTTGTTCGCATCTCTAAATCCACACAGCCAGCCGCACCTTCCCATCGGCCTTGGTGACGGTCACAATATTGGATAACCATGTCGGATATTCAATGACTCGATGAATCCTACCCGCAGTAGCTTCTCAATTTCTTCTTTGACCTCGTAGAGACCATTCTCGCTTGATCTTCCTCGCTCGCTTACCGGTTTAGCATCCGGTGCTAGAGGGATTCTCGTGCTCTACTATCGAACCTGTCTAGCCCCGCATATCCCCTCGTATGACCATGCAAACACGTCGACGTATTCCCCGAGCGCATCAATCGCCCGTCCTGCTCAACCCCCCGGAAGAAGTTTCCGATCCAGGTCTCTTTAGGTTCCTCGACAAGCACTCCAAGTTCACACTTGTCAAAACCTCCTCGGCACTGGGCCCGGTTTTCCTCTTTTCGAAACCCGCTTAAAGATTTCTTTAATGTATTGTTCATTTAGTGTGTTTGCATCTTGTTCAAATGATTCATTATTAACTCGTTGTTGAGTTTTGAGTTAATTTATCATTTGTTAAGTTGGCAATAAGAGGATACTCGTAAAGATCTATCATTTCATTCAAAATAAGGGGAAAGATGACATCGATTACATTTTGATAGTCCTCAGCGTGAGGCCTTCTGGATGACTCGTAGGACTCGGAATTCAAAGATTCCCGACTCAACCGAATGTACGCTACCGACTCGGGACCCTACACTACTTATTGACTCGAGGGTGGCTTGACAAAGGGTTGGACCGGATCTCACTCCTTCTTGCCGTTGCCCCTGGGAGTAGCCCTTGTCGCCGTTCTCATCCCGTGGATCATAATTGCCTTTGTTGACACCATTTCCATGGGAATACCTCGACTGTTTCCGCGGAATCTCCTTTCGAACTTAACTTTATCCGTCGCACTGGGGCAAGAGGGACCAGTGTGCTTTCGGCATCTCGAGATACGGCTTTCTTCATCCCAAAAGTCTTCTCGGCCGGTTCACTCTTCTTTCCACCTTTTCCCAAACAGGGGGCCTGGACTCGATCCTCGGGAGTGGTAAGAGCCATTACAAATACATTATGCTCATCATGGGTGATGAAGGGTTCTCAAGAAACTTTCATTAACATGGCTTGTTTCACTTCAAACTCGCAGCCCTCATAAGCGAGCCTTTCTTCCGTAATCTTGACCATGGTTACCGGTTCGATGTCATAGAAAAGAGGCCGAGCTCGACAACATTAACAAAATCAGCCCGACTATGGGCCCAAACCGTCCTTCCACGGCGGCGGCGTTAATCAAATCTTTCCACTTTCCTTGCAATTCAAAGATAAGGAACATTGAACTTCGTAATGTCTATGATCTCTGGATTTCCAAAGTTGATCGCATTTGTCTCCCGAACTCAATCATGTTGACTCGATTGTTAGCCGGAAGAGGGTTCTTAACCACATTAGGACCCCGAGGTGGTTCCAACTTGCCTTCTTCAATTAGGCGAGAGATCGTGAATTTCAAGTAGGTGCAATCATTGGTGTTATGCCCATGATATTTCAGGGAAGCGGCAATGTTTGGTTTCGTCCATTCCGACATTAGGGTTTCGGGTTTCCAGCTTTCCAAAGGTCTCGATGAGTCCTTCTGGCTACCAAACCGTCAAAGACCTTCTCCAAAGGGCATTCCAAAATCTTCTCGCGGTATAGAAACGAGGTCTCGGTTTCGCAACTACTTGGCTTGAATTCGTCCCACTTTCTCATTCTCGATGTAATTGACAGCCGACCGTTTCTTTTCCCTTTATAGTGACAAATGGGCGTTTGACACCGGCGCTTTGAGAGATAAGAGCTGGCCGATCCCGTGGCCTGGGCCATGTTGAAGGCATTTTCAAACTTGGTACCAAAGCATTTACCATTGCTCGAAGGTCGATAATAGTAATTGCCAATTTGGACCCTTAGTTGAGGCTTTAGGCAGATTGGAAGATCTCCATCCTGTTCCTCTTCATTCAGCTGGGTCATCATTTCACTAAGCTTCCAGCCCCATCTCTTGTAAAATTCACTCACCGGCTCGTCCGGGCGCCGTAGAGTTCCTTGTAGGTCATTCCCGCCGGTTTCCCAATTTAAATTGGCCTTATACTTTTCCGTAAAGGCTTCCTTAATTTGGTCCCGTGTGGCTCAAGCTTCGGTTTTACGTGCAGAACCATCTAAGAGCCGAACCCTTTAATGACAACCGAAAATGGTCGGCCATTTGCCGATGTGTACAAACCTTGGCTCTCATGGCAAGAAGGTAACTTTCAATATGAGTCCGGGGACAATCAGCCGTTGAACTTTTCAATCTCTGCATCCGGAATTTTGGAGGAAGAGGGACAATCTTGCTAGGATCAAAGTAATTTGATATGCCGCTGGGATTCGGGCCCGAACTTCTCTTGCATTGACTTAACTTGTTCCATCAACCAAGTCATGTTGGGGTCGGGGACGGTTTCGACTCAAGCAGGCTTGTCGATTTGAGTGGCAGACCGGGTGGTACAGTGGTAGCCGGTACCATGGCTTGGGAGTCTTTAGAAGGGAAATAGGTGTAAACTTGGCCCGGTCCTGTTTCCCGAGGCCGACCAGAGGCATAGGAATTAGGCTCATAGTTGCGTAAGTAGGAAAAAGGAGCCTCGTGGGATCCTATTGGCAAGGTTGGGGTGGAAGATCTCGCGTGGCAAGGTGAGCCGAAAAGGTCACTTGATTGATTCTCGAGGCCTGGAAGTTGTCTGGGACGGCCCATACCGGGGAGAGGGAGCGAATCCCATAGGGTAATGCAGAGGCCGCGTTACAGAATAGCCGTGGCGTTTGTTCTCTATTGGTAGGGAACAAAGCCGGGTCTTATCTCGAGGAGGAGAGGGTGTCGGGACCCTAATGGCTTGGGATACCTAAAGGCCGAAAAGGGACAGCCTTTTGGCAAAGGCTCATATGTGGGTGGAGGAGGGCACCGGTTATAGGCTAGAGGGGCCGAGATGGTTACTTCGGAGTTTCATCTTCTACCATAACCAAGGAACCATTGGGCTCTACCACTATCTCGGACCCCATGACGGCGTAGCGCATCAATGAGCATGGCCTCATTGCTCCTCATGGGCCTTACGACTATTTTTCAAGGCTAAGGCTAGCTCTTCTTCCCTAGTCATCTCGGTTACCCAAACCAAGGCCGTTTCTCTGTCGAATCGGACATTCTCGACTCTCCGGATTGACCAAACCGAGGATTCTCGCGAACCTGTCTGAGAATTCCGCGCTAACAAGTCGCCGACCCGGTGTTCTCACCCACTTCTTTCTCGCCGCGGGAAAGGGATAGGAAAGGTTTAGACTCGGGGTAGGTGTTTAGTCAAGGCTCGTGCAATATGCAAATTAGAATCTTCCAGTTTACTTAAAACAGTTGTCTTTTATTAATATCTATTTGGTTGGAAAAGGGGTTTGCCCTTCTTTTCGTAACTACACTAGATCCCGGATCAGTGGGTTCCGTCACTACGTCTATAAGCCCCTCGTATTCCACCTCGTATTTCGACCTCCCAGGTGGACAGCCCTGGCGAGGGTCCTATAGGGCACGCGGATCCCACCGACCGAGAGTAAAGAATGCTCCTAACGGGTCTAGCGGGTCATAGGAACTTTCAACGCACGAGCGATGCGGATTATAGTCAAGGCAATACCGGAAAGTCTCGTCTTTCGCCTTGATAGGATTTTTGCGTAATTTCGCTTGAGCGAATGACGTTTGACTTTCGGTAATGTCCGAGAAGATAATAGGCATGGGTCGGGCGGCAAAAGCCGGATGACACAAAGTGTCACATTGAACTTCGTTGCATACGCCGGGCGTGAGTTAGAATCGAAGTCAATGCCGGTCAAGATCTTGCCAATTTTTCCTTGTCGGAATTTTAGCAGAGCTTCGCTTGAGCGAAAGATCTTTTGATTTGTTGGCAAAGACTCGGTCTTGACTCTTACGCATTCCGTGCGTGTGTCAAGGTCAATAGTCAATGTCGGAGTTGAGATCTCGCCAATTTTTCCTTGTCGGAATTTTGGCAGTTCTTTTTCCGTTATGAACTAAGGCTTGACCTTTACGAGGGTATGCAACCGGGCTATATGACACGGACTAGACCAAAAACCAACCAAAAGTCACGGTTTTTGAAACATGTGACACCTGACCGTGCATTGGTCGACACCGGCCGCCATGGGAGGTTGGGATGATTCGTGCGCGCACGGGAGCATCGTAAGGCTATCCGTGATCGCACTGAACCACCCTCGGGTTTGAAGGACGTGCGTGCAAAAGTGTACAGATATATCGGGTGCGCGTAGTGTGCGGTCTCCTAAAAATGTTCCTTTTTGAGTTAAAACAGAGATTTTCGTAAATGTGTTTTAAAGGAATGATTTTCGGGACGGGAGAATGCAACACATAAGCACGTAAATTTTCTCGGGAGCCCCTGGCCATCATGGAGCTGAGTAGCCCCAAGCTGCTAGGACTGCCAGATTAACCTCAATTTTTCCTGGTGGAATTGCCACTGAGGTCGCCCGGTCAGAATCCAATGAGGATTGAGCCGTACGACTGCATGGATCAATTTTCCAGGTTCCACTCCTTTTGCTATTTTTTGGGTTGTTTTCCCGTTCAAAGTATGCACAGATTCCAAGATGCAAATGATGCAATGCATGGTAAAGAAAGCAAGCATGATTAATGAAATCGGCGATGGGAGTCTAACCCGCTCAAAGGGAAAAGCTTTCTTTTATTTTTTCAAAATTTTTTCGAAAAGGGATACTGGTACGTGGATTGTTAAACCACCGGTTATCCCAACTCCCACATCAGGGAGTGTACAGGAAGGGTAAGTGGTTTCCACCTATATACTGAGTATCGATTTTTTGTTTTGAAAAATAAAAAAGCTTTTCTCCTTTGGGATGTATCCCCAGCGGAGTCGCCAAACTGTGAATGTGTGCCCAAATTTTGCTTGTTGGATTCACGCGAGTTTGAAGACATCCGGTTTAATTTGAAAAACGGAGTCGCCACGCCATTTTGATTACCTCAAAACTTTGAAAAAAAAGTTTTATGGGTTCGGAGGTTAAGTTACCCCTTGGGAAGAACGTTTGGCGTTCACCCAAGGTGCCTTGCTGGAGCAAGTCTCCCATGATTTCATTAATCGTGCTTGCTTGCGTGCTTTCTTGTGTGCATGTGTTTGAAAATAAGGAGGGAATGTCCCAAGTCGTCTTCCGGATGTACAAACCATTTGTTGGTTGTCGCTCGGGATTTCTTGGAATTTATGTATTCGGGATTATGATCCCGCCCTCATCTTGGACTTGTGATCATCGCTTTTAACCTCGGGACTTGCGTGATCGAGAGAATGACTCTCTTTGTAGTCAAAGATGAGGTTCTCTAGAAAATGAGGGTCCTTAGCCCATCAATCCTACACTTTAAGATGGTCGAGCTCGTATAGATGCTTCATACTCTTTCTTAAGCGATAATTGGAGATATAGGGTTCGAAGGTGTCCCTTTCTAAAGAGATTATGAAACCTTTATGGAAGGAACGATGTAAAGATAGGATCTTTTACACCGGTCCGTTCCTAGGTTGCTAATGGGGGAATGGGGGAAATGTATGTAAAAATGACACTTTAATGAAAAGATGACATTTTTAGGTTGCAAATGATGCACTTAATTTAAAGAAATGATCTTTATTGCAAATGATGCATAAAGATTTGATTTTTATGCAAATGATGCATTTTTGTTGAAGAAATTGGCATTCATTATGCAAATGATGCATAAAGATTGCATTTTGAAAAGCATATGATGCTAGTTTATGGTAAAGACATGGTCTTTAAGGCAAATGATGCTTGGAAAAGGGATTTTGGATGCAAATGATGCATTTTGATTGAAAAGGTTTGATTTTTATATGCAAAGGATGCATAAAGATGACATTTTTATTTGAAAATGAGGGTTTTAGGTGCAAAGGATGCACCTTTATGGGAAAAGACTACATTTTTATGACAAATGATGTCTAATGCATGCAAAAGGGGAAGGGAGAATATGAAGATATGATCTTTAATCTACCAAGTCCCAAGCAATATAAAGGTAATGCAATGAGCAATTTATAAAGCAATTAGGATGCGAGGTTTAGGGCGTGCGAGGTTACCAATGGCTTCCTTCTTCTTCGGGCGGAGCTAGGAGGAGAGGTTGGTCTTGGATCTTCAAGGAGGAGGGAGGGAGCTTCTTGGCCTTCTTCTTCACCTTCTTGAGCTTCCAGCAGTCTTCTTCACGTATTTGGAGTGTTTGTGGGTGATTTGGTGTGTTAATTGTTGTTGTTGAAATGGGTAGAGGAGAGCTCTATTTATAGGCAGTCTGGATAAGGCTAATGAAGCCGTGCGGCTAAGGACATCAAGCTAATGTAGCCGTGCGGCATTATCCACAATGACTCAGCATTCTAGAACCATGCAAGGTGGCAAATTCTAGAACCTTTCCTCCTAATTAAGAAAAACGTGTTTCTTAATTAGAAAGGATCCCCTTCAGCCCTAAATTAATTAAAAACAGTTCCGGAATATTTCCGGAACACTAGGAAGGTCTGGGGAATTACCGGAAAACTTACCGAAATTGCCGGAAAATTTAACCGGAAGGCATGAGCCAGATTTGGGTACTTACACCTGCATTAACAGTTCCAAAGGATAAAAGTGGTTGTTGTTGACCAATGGGAAAGCATCAAGTTCTGTCATTACAACAGTTGTGTCCAACGGCTATATTTTGGGATGCTTGGGTATAAATACCCCAAATCTTCACCATTTGAAGATTGCTTGAGAAATTGATTTGCTGTGAGTTCATAGAAGCTGAAGCTCTGTCCAGAAATTCATAAGTCCTTTGAATCTTCATCTTCATACTTCAAGAAATTTATCCCAGCCCAGAAATCAAGCCTTAACACATCAAGAATCATTGTGCTCTACATCTCAAAGATTTAAAGAGCCTTGATCTTGTTCTCACACACACACCTCACTTGTTTAATCACATAGATTATTCATTTGAGATACACTGGTTATAGTCTAGGATTCAATCTTCATAGAATAGATTTTAGCTTTGAGTATAGATCTTTGTAACTTGTAATCTCTCATACTCAATAGTAAAATCACTCTTGAAAATCCAAGACTAACCATCTTGGTAGTGGACGTAGATCGTTTATCGATTGAACCACTCCAAATATTGTGTTCTTACTTTCTGCATTTATTTTCTTGTGCTTACTGACTATCTTTCTTTATCTCTGTTTGATCTTTTTATAGATATCCATTATTGTGAAATTGTGTTTGGAGTTAACACTGTCAAAACTACATGTGTTTGTAAAACTGCACTTGTCAAAACCGCATCATTAAAACCGCTTTACAAATTGCCTCTCCCAAAACCGCTTTGTAAATCTATTATTCCGCTGTGCATTTTACAACTCTACTTGCAGTGTATTATTAACTGCAAGCGGTTTTATAAGCTTAGAGGTTTAGTTTTTAAAAGAGGGCAAAAAATTTGTAACAACTATTCACCCCCCCTAGCTATATTTTCACCCTTGTTGCCACCTTTGGGACCAACAAAGTGTACCATTGGAAACGTGAACTCTTACGTTATATTATTTGGGTAGACATAATGGATTGCTAGGGTCTGCTTATGTCTTATGAGGGTCGATATGATCGAACTCATTGCCAACGTAATATAATTCTATTGGGTCACACACAACTAAAATGAATTGATTAAATCAATGGAAGAATGATTGAGAAATTCCAGATCAGACATAAGTCATCGCGCGACAAAAGTTGTCCAAATGACTCGTCTGGTCGTGCGACAGAACTTGTCCATGGGACACGACTGGTCGTGCGACACTTCAAGCCTAAGGCGGTTTTGACAGACAGTTTCCTAATTTGATTAGGAAACATATACCAATACTATTGTAGTATAAATATAAGGTCTGTAAAACCCTAAAGAGCTAGCCGAAATTCTGAAAAGAAAATCACAACATATATTCTCAATATTCTTCATAGGTTTAAGAGATCTAGCAATCTTCAAGAAGCTTTTCTTGGTTCATTCAAAGGTGTGGATATCGAAAGAGGGTCTTCGCTCGTTCAAAGATCAAGGCCTAGAGTTCAAGCAATCTGAAGAAAGAAGTTTGTGATTCGAAATCACATTATTAAATCGTTCGATAACTCAAGAACGGAAAGCGTTCAAGGTTGGTTATTTCTATCTCATAGGCATTCAAGTTAATTGTATAGAACGGATCCTAGGCTCCTTGGGTTTTATGTTTTTTGATGCTTAATTCCGCTGCGCATGGACCCGTAAAACCCAACATGAACCACATATTTGAATCGCGGTTTGAACCAAACCGAACCAAACCATAGCGGTTTGGTTTGGTTTGGTTTGGTTCATTTCGGTTTGAAACTTTCCCAAAAATGATGACTAGTTGTTCGGTCTGTAAATTCTCCGAAATCGAACCATTTACACCCCTATGTTCATGTGTGGCTCAATGGAAATGCAACATATTACATCTAAATTTATGAATAAAATGAGTAATTTTGTATTGACAAACTAAAACAACCTAATGCTAGAAATTCTACAAATAATGTTAATGTATATCGATTTTAATGGATAATGTTAGCTTTTAACGGATGGTGTTTGATTTCACTAACGTCATGGTAATTATTTCATTAAATTTAGGTTTTGCTTGGCTTTACTATTAACTTGAGGAGTGGTGTACGATCTGTTGGAACATAAATGATCCAATAAACCCTAAACCGACTCACAACTAGATTAAGTAAGAGAAGAAGATGAAGACGGAAGCGTGTACTTGAAGAATCCATTGTGTGTTCTTGATCTTGTTCTTGAATAAGAGAGAGATTAGGGAGATAGTCTTCTAAATGATAGTGCCCACACTTATTCTTCTTTGATGAATGAAGAGAAGATTTGTGACTGAATTTTAGTGAATGTTAAGTGTCTCAAATGGCTGATGAATAGCCTTTATATAGATAGAGAAGGAGCACTTCATTTAAAGACTACACCCTTTCATAAAGATGGTGGTGTGAAGTTATCATTATGCCCATCATTTAATGGTACTTACACCTAATGGGATTCTACATATTTTGCCTATACTTTTAACTTTATTAATGATTATAACATATAGAATTAAATAACACATATTAATTAATCCATGTTCCAACAATCTCCCACTTAGATTATATGAATATGTGTCTTTGACTTGATAAATTCCTTTAATCATTTATAATATGAATGACAACCCTTATATGCACTTTTATTGTCATCCAACACAATCTCGTCCATTAGTCTTATAAGTATAGGGACTAAAGGGGCAGTCGTTGTAATTGATTCGCAACTAAACCCATATTAATCACATATATATATCCAACTAAATGACATAGACTAAGTATATATATGTAGCATGGAATATTAATGAATATATATTATGAATGCATATACATATTCTCCAACTAGTCCTACTTAACTAAATGAGATCAATATAAATACAAATAACATAAGAAAATAGAAAACAACACAAACTCCCACTGATTTAAGCATTATCAAAAGTTATTTCACCTATATGAGCAGTATGCTCGTGAAACATCAAAAGAGATTACGCTTTATAAAATGAATCCAATAACATGGAGTTTGATCCTATAAGTTGTATATCTATTTGTTCATTTTATACTTATTTCTCTTCAACAAGAGACATAACCATATGATGTCTTTCGACATCTTTGCATCTAGCAAAACAGAATTGGAATACCTAATGATCTCAAAATGATCCGATTTTGTATACATAAGCATGTAGTTTAATTTTTTATAGGTACTTCATCATTCTTTTGGATGCGACTTAATGTTCTTCTTTCAGAATTGCTTTGGTATTGACCAAGCATCCCAATAATAAATGCAAGGTCTGGACTAGTACAGACTTGCGCATACATTAAGCTTCCTACTGCCGGTGCATAAGGGATATTTTTCATATACTTGGATTCAAAATTAATTTTAGGACATTGCTTTAAACTGAATTTATCTCCTTTAGAGACAGGGTGTCATGTGGTTTACAATTTTCCATGCTAAACCTTTGTAATACCTTCTCTATATATCTCTTTTGAGATAATCCCAAAATACCTCGTGAACGATCACGATGAATTTGGATTCCCAATACAAAAGATGCCTCACAAAGATCTTTCATCTCAAATTTATTTGAGAGAAATTTCTTAGTTTCCTTTAGAAGGTCCTTATCATTACTAGCAAGTAAAATATCATCCACATATAAGATCAAAATTATAAATCTACTCCCACTGAACTTATGGTATACACAATCTTTACCAAGATTCATTTCAAAACTAAATGAAAGAATAACTTGATTAAATTTTAAATACCATTGACGAGAAGCTTGCTTGAGAACATAAATGGATTTCTTAAGTTTACAAACTAATTGACTAGTTTGATCTGAATCAGTCACCATTTTTGGTTTCTTCATATAGATAGTTTCCTCAATGTCGCAATTTAGAAAAACTGTCTTTGCATCCATTTGATGAAGCTCAAGATCAAAATGTGATACTAATGCCATAATGATTCTAAAAGTCTTTTTAGAGGATACCGGTGAAAATGTTTCTTTGTAATCAATGTCTTCTTTTTGAGTAAATCCTTTAGCGACAAGACGAGCCTTATGTCTTTCCATATTACCTTGTGAATCCTTTTTGGTCTTAAAGACCCATTTACACCTAATGGGTTTCACATTCTTAGGTAATGGGACAAGATCCCAAACGTCATTATCTTTTATGGATTTTAACTCTTCATTTATGACATTAATCCACTTATGAGAATTTGGACCACTAATGGCTTCATGGAAGGTGATAGGTTCATCTCCCACTAAACCTAACGGTTCCTCATTCTCGGCAAGATACACATCATAATAATCCGGAATAGCACTCCTTCTTGCTCTATTAGATCTCCTTAAGGGCACCGGTTCTTCTTGATTTTGAGGGTGTTGAATTTCCTCATCAACATTTTCATGTTGTTCATTAATAGGAGAATTAATGTTATTTTGAATTATATGTTCTTGTTGAATTTCAGGCACAAGTGCTTGATTTTTGATAGAAACTATAGGAAGAGGTATATACATGGATTCCTCCTCTAACTCTTCAAATTCAAAATTACTATTCAAATTTTCCCCTCTAAAATCAACATCATCAAAAAACCTAGCATTTTCCGTCTAAAAAATGTTCTAGTTTTTGGGTTATAGAATTTATATCCCCTAGATCTCTCAGCATACCCTATAAAATAGCTACTAACAGTTTTAGGGTCCAGTTTGCCCTCATTAGGCCTATATGGCCTAGCTTCTGCTGGACACCCCCATACATGAAGATGATTTAAGGACGATTTCTTATTCGTCCATAACTCATAAGGGGTTTTATTGGTAGCTTTTGAAGGAGCTCTATTAAGCAGATAAGTTGCGGTTTTTAATGCATCGCCCCATAATGAGTGAGGTAATGAAGTACAAGAAACCATACTTCTTACCATATCTTTAAGGGTTCTATTACGTCTCTCGGCTACACCATTCATATTGGGTTTCCCCGGCATGGTGTAGTTAGACGTGTCCAAGGTTAAGCGTTAACCGGCTAACCGTAAGGTTAATAACCGGATTTTAACCGCCTAAACCGTTAACCGTCTAACCGCCTTAACCGCCTAACCGATAACCGTGTAACCGAGGTTAACAAAGGTTAAGAAATTTTTACTCCGGTTAACCGCCGGTTAACCGCCGGTTAATTAACCGGTTAACTTAACCGTTAATTAACCGTCGGTTATTCAAAAAAGTTAAGTTTTCTCTTTATATACTTCCGTTTCTTTTAAATCCGTTAAGTTTTCATTTCTTTAAAAATTCATACCTATTTTTCTATAACTTTTTGCAAAAAATATTAGTCTTAACAACTATTTAAAATAGTTTTATTTATCCAAAAAAAAAAAAAAAAAAAAAAAAGCTCATATACAGCTACATATTTAATGTAAACCGTTAAATATTTAACTGTTTTTTCAAAAAAAGTGTTAAAAACTTAACTTTTTATTCAAAAAACTATTAAAAAGTTATTTTTTTTTAACTTTAGATAAAAATCTGACATTCTTGAAAAAATAAAATAAAAAATAATTAACCGTTTATTAACCGGGTTAACCGGGTTAACCGGATTAACCGTTAACCGGTTAACCGCAACCGTGACTTAACGGTTAACGGTTAAGTCCGGTTAATGATTTTAACCTTCGTTAACCGCCGGTTATTAACCGGTTAACCGCGGTTAATTAACCGTGGTCACGTCTAGGTGTAGTGAGGGACAATCCCACACTCTTCTAAAAAATGAGCAAAAAGGACCCGGACGTTGTTCTCCCGAACCGTCATTCCGTCCGTAGTATTCACCACCATGATCGGATCTAACGTTCTTAATAGTCTTTCCAAGTTGATTTTCAACTTCGGGCTTAAAAGACTTGAAAACATCCAAAGATTGAGACTTTTCATGAAGCAAATAATGTATCCATAATGAGAGTAATCATCCATGAACGTAATAAAATATTGTTGACCATTCCATGAAGGGTTAGTGAATGGTCCACAAATGTCTATATGAATTAGTTCCAAGACGTTTGACACTCTCAAAGATCCTATTTCCTTTAATGTTTGTAAATTTTTTTTTAAACACTTAATGCAAAAGTTTTTATCCGGGGTATCAAGTTGTTTTAGGATTCCCTCCGACATAAGCTTTATCAATTCTCACTTTGGAGATATGACCCAAACGCCTATGCCATAGAATACAAGAATTTTCACTTGATAACTTTTGCTTAGTGCCTTTAGTTTTGGTTTCATTATTATGGGGATCATTCATTTTCTTGACTGTGTCAAGTAAATTAAGATTATCGATATATGACAAAGTACTAGTACCGACAAGTTTGGAATTTAAAATAAAGATCACATTTATTATTACCAAAAGAACAAGAGTAACCTTCTTTGTCCAAAATTGTGATAGATATTAAATTCCATAAAGAAAATGGTACAATGAATGTATTATTTAATACAAAATAATAGCCAGTACTTATCATTAATCTAAAAGTTCCTATGCCTATAACTTCAACCGAATTTCCAGCTCTCATATAGATGTATTTCTCATCTTCACTGGGGATTCGGTAATTCAGACAACCCTGCATACATAAACTAATGTGAGTTTTTGCACCAAATACAACCACTATGTATATTAAGGAATTGAAACCAAATTTGCCTTAGTACAAAAAATACCAAGTGACTTACCATTCTGAATTCGCCATTCGCGATACGTATGGTAGTCGTTCTTCATGCGAGTAAGGTCCTTGCAAAAGAAGCATTTCTTGACTTTATGATCCTTAAATGATCCCTTATGCTTCTTACTTGCAACCGCAATTTCCTTCCCTCTTCTCTTAATCCCACGAGAAGAAGTAAATGCTGAGTGAGTACTTTCTAATTTAAGATATTTTATCCTATCTTCCTCTAATGTCATATGTGAAAGTAATCCATTAATATTCCACTTGTACTTTTGACATTTATAGGTCACCTCAAAAGGACCAAATTGAGGAGGAAGATAGATCAAAACTAAGTGCACGAGCAAATCTTCCGAAATCTCTAACTTAAGTGCCTTTAGTTTGATCGAAAGATGAAATAATTCAATAATGTACTCCCGAAGATTTTCGTCACCCTTTTACCGTATGGAAACAAGTTTCCACAAGAATTCAAGAAAAAACTCAGCATTTTCGATCTCAGAGACATTGTCCAAAAATGTCTTCGAAACTGCATTTTCCATGATCATTAGACTCACGCGGTTGGACCGTTCCCATTGCTCAACATTTTTCCGTTCTATAACGGCATTTCCCTTAGTGAGAGCAGCGGGACTTGGTTCCCCTAATGCGTGATCGATGTCCATACAGCCTAAGATCATCGTTATATTATTTTTCCAAGTTTTAAGGTTAGTCCCAGTAAGCAAAGGTACATTGTTTATAGCAGTAGTTACGGATGAAGCATTAATCAAATCTGGGGGAAAAGAACAAGATGAAACATAAAACATATATAAGAATCTACACAATGATTAATTATATCAAATGAATTCCATCAAAATAAAAAGATAATCAACATGACATCAAGACTAATCTTTGGATTGCGAATTGACTCATAATTTGATTCATCTTAGGGTGAACAAATAGTATAAACAATACATTTCAAATACTTGCCTTCCTTTGGGCCGGTTCAAGTATAAAAAATGTCCTAAAGTTTAAGGTACTTGTTACCCGGCAATAAAGAATACAAACAATTTATTTTAAACACCCGCATTCCTTTGGGATGGTACAAAATATTTAAAATAACCAAAATGTTTTATTCAATTATTACCCCATGAATGCAAATACTTAGTCAACAACAAGGTCTCCTTTGGGAAACAAGCATGTTATCACATATCAATATTTACATTCATCTTTTAACAAGTTTGAATTTAATCAACAAGATCACTTTGGCGACGATGTTAATTTTGTTCAAAAATGTTAAGGATATAATTAATCGGAAACATAAGGCCTTAAGGTAATTTCTGAAAATTTAAAGGGTAAAGAAACAAGTGAAAAATCACAAAATTCTGGGCAAAATTTGAACCTGAAGGCTCTTTGGACGACTCGTCCCTCAGGGGACGACTCGTCCTCAAGGGGATGACTCGTTCCTGTAAGGGGGACGACTGTTTCAGAGACATTCCATCTGGAAAATCAAGGAGGAAGACTCGTCCCTTAGGGCACGACTCGTCCCTAAGAGGACGACTCGTTCCTATAAGGGGGACGACATTATCAGAGAGGTCCTATTTCCAGAAAATTGATGGGGACCACTCGTCCCCCACGGGATGAGTCGTGCCCAATGCCCAGATTGACGAAAAGTCACCATTTTTACACCATTTTATGAACAGGTTTGATCCAAATTTCCATACTTAATGCATTATAAAATGCAGGCTATGTAAATGGGATAAGTTTGTACTTCAATTAACATGATTTAAACAAGTAGACCTAGATTTACACACTCCAAACAATACACAATGTTGGCTATGTAAATGGGGTAATCTTGTATGAACCATTGTGACTCTTTAAAGTTTGATTTTACCATTATTTCCAGAAATTGAATGAAATTTTGAACCTAATACTCTTAGACAAGATGAGTATCATGTACAAGAACAAAATAAATGAAATAACACAAGGATATAAACATGAAACAAAATTAAAGCATAAGGCTTTACAAGAAACTCAAACTCAATCTAGTATATGAGCAGGCTCTGATACCAATTGTTGAAACATAAATGATCCAATGAACCCTAAACCGACTCACAACTAGATTAAGTAAGAGAAGAAGATGAAGACGGAAGCGTGTACCTGAAGAATTCATTGTGAGTTCTTGATCTTGTTCTTGAATAAGGGAGAGATTAGGGAGATAGTCTTCTAAATGATAGTGCCCACACTTATTCTTCTTTGATGAATGAAGAGAAGATTTGTGACTGAATTTTAGTGAATGTTAAGTGTCTCAAATGGCTGATGGATAGCCTTTATATAGATAGAGAAGGGGCACTTCATTTAGGGACTACACCATTTCATAAAGATGGTGGTGTGAAGTTACCATTATGCCTATCATTTACTGGTACTTACACCTAATGGGATTCTACATATTTTGTCTATACTTTTAACTTTATTAATGGTACTTACACCTAATGGGATTCTACATATTTTGTCTCTCTCTCTCTCTCTCTCTCTCTCTCTCTATATATATATATATATATATATATATATATATAAAAGTTGGTGAATAGAGATATGGTGTTGCCATGTGAAAAAATTATGGAGGAAGCTTGCATTCGGTGATACCACATCAACAATACCCTAATAAATTAGTGATTTTTCATTTATTTTTCTTAGCTAATATTAATAGTCACTATAAAGGGTAACTATTATTCTTAACTGTTATAGTTAACTATTATAGTTACTATAATAGTTAACTATTAATAATTAACTATCAATACATAACTATTATACAATTTAACAATTACTGATAATAATATAAGTTAATTATAATATTTATTATATATGTTAACCATTGTTAAATCATAATAGTTACCACATATGTTAACTATTATTATTAATGGTATTAGTTAATCACAATAGTTACAATACATGTTAACTATTACTAATAATAGTATTAGTTAATCATAATAGTTACTATATAGGTTAACGATTAATATTATTAGTTAATCATAATAGTTACTATTTAGGTTAACAATTACTATTAATAATACTAGTTAAGATGATGATTACTATATTAGTTAACTATAACTAAAAAAATATTTCTCTATCACATAGTAAAATTATTATTCTACTAACACATTAAATGTACATTATAGACTCTTATATTTTTAGTTAATAATATATACTAATTATAATGTGTGTAGGTAATATAAAATTATTGATTCTAAGGTACTTAACTCTTCATTCCTTCAAATTCCTCTAAGTATTGAGAGTTGAACTGTTAGGGTGCTTGAGTAAGGAACAACACTTGAGCACACAATATTGAACGTCTTCACTAGAGGTGCACAAGAGGAAGCTTGGGGTGCATAAGGTGGTGAAGGGGCGCTGGAGTTATGTTATGGGGCGCTCCATAACCTTTGAGAGGGGTGCTCCAAAACCTTTGAGAGGGGCACTCCATATATGCTTGTCTCAAGAAATTTCTCTCAAAAACTAAGTAGAGAACTTATTACATAACCTTTTTTATGAGATGGAATATCTAAAAAATGAAGTATAAATACTTCTTACAGGGGGTCCTAAAGTCCACAAAATAACTATGGTGATGGTATCAATCAAATCTAAAATAGATTTTAGGAGTGTATAGGCAAGCATACCCAACAATCTCCTCTTGTTTGATTGATTTCATTACCTACTATAACAAAGGCATTTCATTGTAGTTGATAAAAACATGTCCAAATGACTAAGTATAGTAAATCATGCCTCAAGTTAATACACACACTTGCATGTGTTATAGATTTCTAATTTATCCTATAAAAGACTAAAACTTACATAAGGAAAGAAAAGAATATCATTCAGTGCATACAAAGGTTATAAGTTTAAGTTTAGTATGCATTTAAACTGAAAGTTTAAATATCATGCATAAATATATGAGCAGTTAAAAGTGCATGTGCATTAAGTCCGTCAAAACAAAGCTTTCATATTGTTCCACAAACAGGTAGTTTGAATTGAACAAGGTTTAAGGGAAAAACAATGATGCATCATTTCTCATTAATACTTATAAGGATGTGAGTTACAAAGAACAAGTATAAAGAGAAATAAAAATAACAGAAAAACTAAATAATCTATGCCTTAAGGCCGCTTAAACAAAAATAAATAAAAGATAACTAGTCTAAAAAGGAGGAGCGCCGAAAGAAACAAATCGGAGGGGGCGCTAGAACTAGTTAGGAGGGAAGGCAAAATCTATGATATCATGAATTGATCCAAGCTTTCCTTGCAGATCTGCAGCAGCTTTCGATCCTTTTTCAGTTTCATCCAGGGTGAGCTTGATCCCAGTCTTCAAATCATCAAATCTCTTATTGACAGTTGCATGGTTGTCAGCAAGAGTCTTCTAAGCTCTATCCAGTTTACCTTCAAGCCTTTCAGTGGAGGCAAGAAAGGTATCATCCATAGCAAGCTTAAGGTTGGACACTTTCTCAAACAACTCATGCTTGTGCTCAGAGGCAGTGTGAGCAGATCTACTAGAAGAGGTTCCAATGCGATCACGAAATTAGTGTTGAGAACTTATTCCAAGCGCTGAATCAAAAGATATAAGTGGTTGGTTAGAGCGCTGGTCATGGATGCATCAGTGACACTGGCAAGATCTTCCTTTGTTATAGCAATTCTCTCCCCCTTAATGTCATCAAGGGTATCCTAGTGAATTGAGAGAAGTTGGCCATGAGAATCCAATTGTTCCTGCATTTTGGAATGAGAAGCAATGACTTGATCAAACTTGGAGTTGAGGAGAGTTTGACCAACCTGGAGAGTGGTCATAGCAGCAAGGAGCTGACGAACATCAGAAGGAGTTATTGAAGTGTTTGAAGTTTTGGACCGAGTAGGAGTTGTATGTCGGGTAGGAGGACTCTTCTCAAGAGTAAAATCAATAGGCGCATCAGGAGCAACTTGCTTGAAGGAATCACTAGGAGTAGCGTTGGGAGATCGAGAATGGGTAGGAGAACTGATAGGCACATCAACACGGTCTTCGGGGTGCCTGGTATCAAGATTTTGTTCTTCTTCTTCCTTAAAATTTTCAATCTCAACATCCTCTTCTTCCACAACCGTAGCAGGAGCTCTCTCTCCCTGAGAGTGAGTCATCATCACTAGAATCACCAAACAGTTCAGAGTGAGATTTTTTGCTAGAGGGAGCATTGGTTGAGATTTTCTTGGAGAGAGGCATCGGAGCAGTAGAGGCATTGACATCAACTTTCTGTGCAACTAATCTGTCTCTAAGAGTATCATCAAGTAAATGAGCAGCTGAAATTACCCGATCCGCGGCTGGGACCGAACATCCCACGCTGGTGAGGTGTCACTATTTTTTGTGGAGTCGCCAACCCGTTTTGATTACGCCCAAAACATTGAGAAAAGGCAGTTTTACATTTTTGTTTTGTTGTGTGATGAGATTTTTGAGTTCCGAGGTCAGGTTACACCTCTTGAAGAGAATAGTAGAGCTCACCCGAGTCGCCTCGTATACACGAGTCTTTTGATACCTCTCTTTCTTTAAAAGTTGTGTGTGTGTGCATGTGCTTTTAAAGATGCATTTTGAAATTGATGTCTACATTGTATGCTATGTATTTAAGTATTGAAATTAATTGAAATAGATTTGGAAGGAGGCCTTACCAATGTTGGTTCATGTCTATCTTTCGCTGGGGAATAGTGTTTGACTGAGCATGAATAGTGTTTCGGAACGGATCGGGATGGATCGGGATTGACCGACAGAGTTCTGGGATGCTTCGAGATAGCTAGAGACGGATCGGCAGAGCTTTGGGATGCTTCGGGATGTGTGGGCAGAGGTTCGGCGTGCCTCAGGGTGGCTAGGTGTATTCGGGTAGAGGTTCAGCGTGCCTCGGGATTGCTAGGTGTACTCGGGTAGAGGTTCGGCGTGCCTCGGGATCGCTAGGTGTATTCGGGCAGAGGTTCGGCATGCCCCGGGATTGCTAGGTGTATTCGGGCAGAGGTTCAGCGTACCTCGGGATTGCTGGATGTAATTTCGGGCAGAGGTTCGGCGTGCCTCGGGATGCTTCGAAATGGACCGGTAGGGCTTCGAGATGGACCGGAATGGCTCGGATGGACCCGTAAGGCCTCGGGATGCTTCGGAAGTGCCTCGGGATGGCTCGAAAACGCCTCGCGATGGCTCGAGAGAGCCTCGGGATGGCTCAGGAGCATGTCGAGATGGCTTGGCAGGGCTTCGAAATGCCTCGGGAGGGCTTCGAAGCGCCTCGGGAAGGGCCGGAGGGCCTCAGAATGGTCCCAGCTTTCTGGGGAGAGGGAGGATAGAAGGGAGGTGTGTAAAATATGAGATGGGGAGCCCTCTATTTATAGGTCTCAAAAAATTGCAAACTTGTTCGCGCGGATCTTTCTGTAATCCAATTTTATGGTTCGTACGGACACTTTTGTAGGCTGAATATTTTTCGTAATTCCCAAAAAGTCCTTTTGTCCCGTTTTATCTCGGAAAGGTCATGCCTTGGTTTGGTAGGTGGTTTTGGACTTTTTGGAGGTTACGGGTCTTCGGGATCACATTTGCGTGAGTCCGCGGTGTTTCCCGTGTGCTCGAATGAGGAGCAATCCGGATTGGGGTACTTACATAAGCCCCTCGGCGATGTCACTTATGAAGGAAGTGGGGTCGTCGATAAAGATAAGGGTCCCGATTAGGATCGCTTGTCGGGAGAGGGGATGTGAGGTGGACGTATTCCTGATGTGAGGTGGACGTGTTGGTGTCCTGAAGTGAGGTAGACGTGTCGGTGTCCTGATGTGAGGTGGACGTGTCGGTATCCTGGTGTGAGGTGGATGTGTCGGTGTCCTGAAGTGAGGTGGACGTGTTGGTGTCCTAAAGTGAGGTGGACGTGTTGGTGTCCTGGGGTGACCGTTTAGTTCAGATGTGAGGACATGTTGGTGTCCGGGGGTGACCGTTTAGGTCGGATGTAAGGACGTGTTGGTGTCCGGGGGTGAGGTGGACGTGTCGGTGTCCTGATGAGGTGGACGTGTTGTTGTCCTGATGTGTGGTGGACGTGTCGGTGTCCTGAGGTGACCGTTTAGGTCGGATGGTTGAACCCTTTGGTAGGATTCCTACGTATCCCGAATGGGAATCAAGCCTGATAGTAGTTCGTGTGTGAATTGAATTTGTCGTGTGTGAGGACGTGGTGGTGTCCTAAGGTGACCGCTTAGGTCAAATGTGAGGATGTGGTGGTGTTCTAAGGTGACCGCTTAGGTCAGATGTGAGGACGTGGTGGTGTCCTAAGGTGACCGTTTAGGTCAGATGGCTGGACCCTTTGGTAGGATTCCTACGTATCCCGAATGGGAATCAAGCTTGATCATAGTTCGTGTGTGAGGACGATTTTGAGGGGCCTCGACCTATGGGGAACTATTTGTAGGTCTTCGTCCTGAGTTAAGACTATTCTGAGGCGTCTGGACCTGAGTTGAGACTGTGTGTGGATGTGTCGGTGTCTTGAGTTTTGTGTGGACGTGTCGGTGTCCTAAGGTGACCGCTAAGGTTGGTTGGCTGGACCCTTTAGTAGGATTCCTACGTATCCCGAATGGGAATCAAGTCTGATCGTAGTTCAAAAGTGGTGAAGTTATCGTGTACGAGGACGTAGAGGTGTCCTAAGCTGGGGATGAAAGTGTTTTTGCCTTGAGAGGAAGATCGATGTAAGAATATACACTTAGGCTATATGACACGAGCCAAAAACCAACCAAGGTCTCGGACAAAGTGTGACACAAAGAGTGCATGGCTGCACGGGCGAGGATAGACTGTTTGGGATGACCCCGTGCGCACGAGAGAGGCATAATGAAGGCCTTAAAGTTGCAGCTGAACGGTCACCCCGGGTTAAGGGTTGTAGTGTGCAAGTGTACATGGTAACAGTATGCGTAGTGTGCGGTCATTAAATTCTTTTTCCGAGTAAAACATAGATTTTTCAAAATGTGCTTTAAAGCGTTTATGAGCAGTTCAAAATATTGCATGAAAACCAAACAAATGAAAGTATATAAAAGAAAAGAGGAACAAACTACCCTTTATTTTTTTAATTATTTATTGATAAAGAAATAATATTTTAGACCTTTTTTATTAGTGATTTTTTTACAAAAAATGCATATAAAAATGATAGAAAAAAACTAAACAAATGAAAGTATATAAAAGAAAAGAGGGACGGACTATTCTTTATTTTTTCTATATATATTTTATTGACTGGGGAATAATATTTTACACTTTTTTTATTACTGATTTTTTTTTTACAAAATGGTATATAAAAATGTTAGAAAATTTAAACAAATGAAAGTATATAAAAGAAAAATTAAATCATAAATCTTATACATTAAACCTAAATTATATACCTAAATCTCGTATATACCCACTTATCATTAAATCTAAATTATATAATTCATACCCCATATCCTAACTCATATACCTATATCTCATGCATACCCTAAATCTTAAATCTAAATGATATACTTTATACCCTAAACCCTTATTTATCTACATAACCATATGCCCTAAATGTTAAATCTAAATCATATACTACATACCCCAAATCTTAATTCATCAATCTAAATCTCATATATACCCTATATCCTAAATCTTAAATATAAATCATATACTTCGTACTAAACCTTAAACCATAATTCATCTGTATTAATATCACATATACCTATACCCTGTACTTAAATCCAAGGTTCTAAAAATCGCTAGGCGGCTCCTAGGCGGCGAGGCCGGGCCTAGCGCCGAAGCGGGCCCTAGGCGGGGCCGCAAATTTACACACATTTTTATATATATTTCATAGTTTCTGTCTATCCAATTATTTTGTATACTCATACTAGTATAAGATTAAGGTCAAATTATTATATTCCAGCTTAAAAACAAAAGCAACTGAAATAATAGTAGCAAACAGCAAGGACAACTGAAATAAATTGATCCATGACCAAATATTTTTCCTTGCAGAATTCCACCCATATCTTAAAGTCAGCCGAATAGTACCTTTCAGAGTCTCCAGATGTGCAGCTTTCTCCTTGCAAAACTTCTCATACACTGCCTGGAACTTGGCCGTCTCATTCTTCAGCAAGTACTCACACTGCAGTCACAGAACATAGACATTTTAGTGAAAACGTCAACTGGAAAAATAAGTTAATCCGAACTCCCTGAAGTAATCCATTTAAAGCCATATTCTGTCTGCAGACCTCTTTTGAGCTCTTTGATAGTGCTTTTGCAAGGCTTTGCCTAACATACAAAATATATAAAAGTTAAAGTTGTGACATGCAGGTATGAAAAAGAGATAAAGACCAGATGATGTAAATACCCTTGTGGCTGTCATCTGTGATCCATCCATGGTATCCTCGAGATTCTGATGATAACTGCAGAAGGGCCTCTGGACTGATCTTTTTTGAATTTCACAAGGCTGATGAGTTTGCTGCAAGAAGTCTCATATGCTGAATGAAGAATCCCCAATGACAATGAGAGGACCTAAGAGGGAGAATGCAGTGTAGAATTAGAAATGAGCAATCCATGTTAGTGTCCAGTGCCATTGCAGACTAACAAATTAACCCAAAAGAAAGCATCACATGAAAATGAGTGGAAATAAACAATGGAATGCACTAGAGTCTGAAATAAACATAACATCAGTTGCATTACATATTTCGACTGGCTATGTAGAGGATCTGAAAGTAGAACTCATTTTATAGTCAGAATTTTTTAAAGACTTAAAACTAAATGTTGATGAATGGATCGTCTTCTTCTTGTCCATAATTTTCTATTACACGCTCCTCATCAGACTCAAATTCAACTTCATTCTCGTTTACTTCAGCCTCATCCTCATAATAGAAATCATCCTCCTCAAGCTCTCTAACTCTAGTAGCATCGGCATTAAGTTCATCACCCATCTCATCTTCACCGTCACATACCCCGGGGATAATCCAATCTTGTGCTTTACTTGCATCACTAGCAAGTAGCACATCAACGTCTTTCTCCATTCTCCTCTTATGATTGTTCATCAAACGGGTATTGAATTGAACATAGACTAGATTGTTCAATCTTGAAACATCTAGTCTATTCCTCTTCTTAGTATGTACCTATATTAGAAAGAAAAAAAAGTATAAAAAATTATTGACGAAAGTATAAATGTTCTTATTAACTAATAAAGTAAAGGATAAATATTCTAAGTTCTAACCCCTTCAAAGGCACTCCAACATCTTTCACATCCAGATGAGCTCGTAGTTAATGACAAGATCCTCGTAGCTATTTTTTGCAAGTTGGGTGTTCCATGTCCATAATTGAATCACCAAGTTGCTGAAATAAAAGAAATAATAATGAATCATAATTCATAATTACGATAAGGCTGTCAAATTTTTCAAAATGAAATCAGAAAACAACAATGAAAAATGCTAAAAGGAATACAAAATTTAATTCTTCATCTCTGTGTTAGCAACTGAAACCAACATTATTCAGTGAGGGAAATCAACACAGACATTCATAGTTGAACTAATAAAAAAAATAATGATTAACTTTCCTTTTACCTGGATCAAACGTATCATCATTTACTTCACAGCTTTTACATGCCATGGACTTCCCAAAAACTCCTCCTTTATTCTTGTACATAGGCAACTCAACATTCATAATTCGATTTATCAAGCCATGGTCGCCATTACAATAAACCTCCAGAAACTCAATAACTCCGTCCATCAATTCTTGATCAAACCTGAGATCGGAATCCTTATAATAATAATAAGGATTCAAAAGATAAGCCATCAAATGCAATGAGGTATCAAGTCTACCCTTAATCTTATCATTCAATATCTCCAAAATAGGGTTGTAGTTCTTGGAATAATTATTCAGGGCTGTTTTAATTTCTTCCTTGGCCCTAAGAATCTCCCCGTACAAAAATCCCATTGCCGGCTTTTTATCCCCATCAACCATGCGAAGAACCCTCACCAAAGGTGCAAAAACTGTCAAACAAGATGTTACACCATTCCAAAAACTAATAGACATGACCGTGTTATAACTTGTTTTTCCTTTCGTAGTCTTGGACCATTTGCATTGATCCCACTCAGTGCTGCCAAACATGGATTTTAATTGAGCTTTCTTCTCCACCAAGCTCTGCAAACTAAGGAAGGATGATGCAAATCTAGTAACCCCTGGTCTCACAATATCCCTCCTCTTTGTATACGACCTCATCATAGCTAGAGTCTTATGATGTCCATATATAAAAATGGTCAAAGCCTTCGCTTGATCAAGAATTTTCTTGAACCTGGGTAATTTTGCAATACCTTCAAGAGCAAGGTTAATGGAGTGTGCAGCACATGATGTCCAAAAAATATTTGGTCTTTTCAACTTCAATAGCTTAGCCGCCCCCATATTCTTTGACGCATTGTCTGTCACCACTTGAATCACTTTCTCCGGTCTTATTTGCTCAATACATTCATCGACATAATCACAAATCATCTCACTTGTATGTGCCACATCTGAAGATTCTTTTGACGAGAGAAATATAGTGCCTGCCTTAGAGTTGACACACAAGTTCATGATGCTCCTTCGCTTCCTATCACTCCAAGCATCAGTCATCAGCGAACAACCATTTAATGCCCATTCTTCTTCATGTGGTTTTACTTTAACCTTAGTCCTCTCGACCGCTTTTTTCAACAATGGCTCCATTAATTCATACTGGCTAGGAGGTTTCCACATTTTTCCAAATTGACCAACAGACTCGGTAAAAAGCCTAAAGCTATCCAACTCAAAAGTATTAAAAGGTATGCCCGCTTCATAAACCCAATCCGCAAAATAGTTTTTCACCACATTTGTTCTATCTTTCCAAATAGCATCTTTAATGTTTCTCTCCCTCATTGTCTTTGCTGTTCTTCCCAAAGAAGCTTCGGGATTGATTTCTGCGACAAAATTGTCCATTGGACCAAGAGACCGGGCTGTCTTTGAGCCTAAGGACTCTCCAAGTTCATCTTCTTCGGTGTCTAACCCCATAACATTCACACTGCTAACCAAATTATCTTCACGATTTATCACCTTTTGTTTCTTGATTTTTGTCTCTTCAATAGCATTCTTGCACTTAGCTTTGTCATCGGGTGTAGATTTGGGACATGTCGAAACGTTCCCCTTAATGTGTGCTATGTGCTCTTTCATTCTACGAATACCTCCGGACATAACCTTGTTACATAACTTGCATCTGACCCTGTCGAAGTTAGATGGATCAGCAAGTACGCCATATTCCCAACCGATATCATTTGACTTCCTTTTGAGTTGTATCTCGCTCTGAGTCTCAGATGATGCTCGAACCTGGGTAGGAATAGGAGTACTGGCCGATGCACTTGAAGATGCCATACACCTTAAAAAGTAAAAAACAAAACAAAAAGAAACAATAAATACATTGAAATTAAGCAGCCAAGAACCATACCTGCAACAACAGAGAGACCTAATGTTTAACACTAAAATTATTTGATTTTCTTTCTTTCAAGCTCCAACTTTAATTTGTTTGGTTCAATGTTAGCAGAGACTAAAAATTAGGGGATGAGATTTGACATTTCAAACATAAAAGACACTGCTTAAATTTTAAAAACAAATTCAAGAGGATAAATGGCATTCTGGACTTGAGCTTTCCGTGTCAAAAGAGCACCACCAATGTGAGTTCCTTCCTTGCCAATATTCAAAATATCTGCTGTCATTATGAACTATTGAAAAGAAAGCATTCATAACTACAGTACCAATCTTGATAAAGAACTATACTCAACATATTGAAAGCCCCAAATTTTATTCGAGAGAGAGAGAGAGAGAAGTTTCCACAGTTACTGTGTATTCAAGAGAGAGAGAGAGAAGCTTACACTTACAGTGACGGCGGGTGGAGACGGTGGAGACGGTGGAGAGAGAACGGCGAGAGAAGAGCTCGTCGTCGTCTAGAGAAGAGCTAGGTCAATAATCGAAGAGAGAGAGAGAGAGAGTAGCTATTTCAATTTGTATCAGTATTTGTGTGTTTGTTTTGTGGATATTAAAAAGTTTAAAAACTATAAAAGATAAAAATAAAATCTAAAAAATCCAACCCAAACCCGCCCAGCCGCCCAGCCCGCCCAGGCCCGCCTAGCGCCTAATTTCCCCGCCTAGGCATAAATCGCGACGCCTGACTGCTGCCTAGCGCCTAGGCGGCCTCCTAGGCCGATTTTTAGAACACTACTTAAATCTAAATCATATACTCTATACTATAAACCCTAATTTATCTACATTATTCTCATATATATCATATATTAAACCTTAAATCACAACTATATACTCTATACCCTAAATCCTAATTCATCTACCTTAACCATATATCCCATACTTTAACCCCCTAAATCATATACCTAAATGCCATATATACATCTAAACCGAACCACTCAATCTTATACCTATACCCCTTATATACATTTTATCCTAAAACTTGAACAAATGAGAGTTAGTTTATGATTTAAGCTTAAAAATTAAAAAAAAAAAAACTAACGAAATTAGTTACAGAAAGTTAAGAGAGAGTTAAGGGGGTTTGTGTGAATAAAATTGCGAAGGGAGGAGGTGTTATTTATAGTTGAGAAAATATGTTAGGAAAACAAAAATATTTTGTATTAACCACATACCCCATACTCTAACGGCTATATTCTGACAAATGTAACGAAATTTCTGACGAATTTGACAGTTTTGAGAACGGTTCTGGTTTCGGTTCAGGCGGTTCGAAACATCCGGTTCACGTTTTTTCAAAAGTAGAAATCGAAACCGGACTGCCAACCACCGGTTACGATTTCAAACGGTTCCGATTCGAGGCAGTTTCGGTTCCGACCGGTTCCGATTCGTGGCGGTTCAACAGTTTCAGCCGATTTCGATTCCGGTTTGGTCATCCCTAAGTCCAAGGTATCAGGCTAACGACATCCATTTTTTCTGTTAAGTGGGCACGTGTCGATCATGTGACTATTTTGTAAGGATAAAATAGGATAATCAATCTTGATGAAATTAAAATAAAAACTAAAGGTTCTAAAAGTAAAATAGAAAGTAAAAGGTTAACTATAATATTAATCCAAAGGATTTTGTATGAATTTCATTAAACTTTAGGGATTAAACTGAAAAACAAACTCTTTAACCCATTCCATTTACGAATCTCACCATCTCCGGCAAACCCACCATCTCCGGTCTCCCTCTATGATGCAGATCAACAGGGCACGACTCGTGACCTCTAGCACGACTCGTGATACTGATTAGCATGACTGCAACAATGAGTACGACTCGTGCCACAATTGGGTTAAGAAGGAACGACTCGTGACCTCTAGCACGAGTCGTGCTTTCGACGGAAAAACAGGATTGCTGGTTTTTATTTTGCTGATGTTTGAACAATTAGTTAGGGTATTTTGGTCTTTTACTTTTAATGTCATTTTAGGGTTTTGTGAGAGTATTTAAACTTGTTTTGAGGGTTTGAACTACTTAGTTTTTTGAGTTTATGAAGTAGAGAAAAGCTCAGGCTTGCATAATTAATCTTTGTTCTATCGTTCGGTCTAAATCTCTAGCCTTCCGATATCATTTGGTATCAGTTTCCTGGACGAATATCAATGGCCGAACGAGGACGCGGCGATCGTGGTGGACGAGGTGGTCGAGGTAGGGGGCATGCGGCGGATCCCCAAGAAGATGATCACCATCGCGATGGAGACCTACGTGATATTGAGATGGACGAATTGAGGAGACAGGTTTAGATACTTCAGAATCACATTGATCGTGTGGAGCGTCCACCGGCTATGGATTCAAATTCAGATGTGTCGTCCGAGGGCGTGGAGTATCAAGACAGGGTTAACCCCTTTGGACGCAACAGGCATACGACAGATCCTTCTAAAGACGTCGGTGTGAAGATCGATATTCCTGACTTTGAAGGTAAAATGCATCCTGATGAGTTTATTGATTGACTTAATACTGTTGAACGTGCTTTTGATTTAAAACACATGAGTGATAGTAATAAAGTGAAAGTGGTTGCTATCAAATTAAAGAAACATGCTTCAATCTGGTGGGAACATGTTAGTAAACAACGGGTTCTAGAAGGAAAATCCAAAATCCAGTCTTACGAAAAGATGAAGAAGTTGTTACGGAGAAAGTTCCTTCCTGAACACTATAGACGGGAGTCTTTTATTGAATATCACAATTTGAAACAGGGTGTTAAGTCAGTAGAAGAATTTATCAGTGAGTTTGACCGTTTGCGAATGCGATGTGATGTTGCTGAAGAGGATGAACAGACAGTTGCTTGTTTCCTTGGGGGTCTCCGTAATGATGTTTCAGAGGTGGTTCAATTGCAACAGTATTGGACGTATGAGGATGTTTGCAGACTTGCATTGAAGGTTGAGCAACAGTTAAAGAGAAAGAAGGTCGTGAACCGTTGCAAGGTAGAGATCTTGCTAATAATCGAGGGGCAAGCAGTAGTAGCACTACAATAGGGGTTTCATCGACAGCTAATAAAACACCAGTTGCAGCAAAACCTGGGCTTGTTTCGGCAAATACAAGTAGGGCTGTAAACGATCCGAGCCGAGTCGAGCTTTGAAGTTTCGAGCTCGATCTCGTATAAAAGTTATCGAGCTCGAGCTTTTCTCGAGCTCGAGCTTGAGCCCAAAATGCCTGTTTGAGCTCGGATCGAATCAAGTTTCGAGCTTTTCGCGAGCTGGCTCACGAGCTTTTCGCGAGCTGCTCGAACTCGAGTATTAACTAGCCGAGCTCGAGCTTTGACTTATTTTTTGAAAAAATCCAAGGTCACAGCCAAGGCCACGGCCGGCCAAGGCCAAGCCGGCCAATAATAATGCCACAGACAAATCATGCAAGCTCACCTTGGCTTCAGCCTCATTATATACCAAGGCAAGCCATTTTACTTTCGTTTTGTTTCCATGTAGGATAAAGGCCAAGGCCAAGGCCGGCCGATCCAAGGCAAGCCATTTTACTTTCGTTTTGTTTCCATGTGGGATAAAGGCCATGGCCAAGACCGGCCGAGCCAAGGCAAGCCAATTTACTTTCGTTTTCTTTCCATATGGGATAAAGGCCACGGCCAAGGATAATTTTTATTATTTTTCGATTAAAAATTAACTTTTCAAAATGACCCTTGATTTTAATAGTCATTAAAAAAATAAAGTATCACTTTAATGTGACAAATTAAAAATTAAGAAAATCAAGTGGGTATACTCTTTCATTACTAATAAAATAATATTATATCATAATAATAATTTGTCTTTCAAAAAATAATTATTGGATAATATATAATAAATAAAAATTATGATAATAATATAGAAAAATATTTAAAGCAACAAAATAATTTAAACTTCTAAGAAATATTAATATATCTAAGCCTTGAATTTCGCTCTAAATCCAAAAACAATAATGCCTAAAAATATAATTTATTGATAATAATAATTTAATAATTTAAACTTATGAGAAATATTAATATACCTAAGTAATAATTGATATTAATAAATTATAAAAAAAACTTATTAACAATAATATAAATTTAATTTTTAAAAGAAATATTAATAATGGTTATTACTACATCCCAAATCTCATATACTTATACCCTAAACCCTAAATCATATACTTATATCCCAAACCCTAAAAATATGATTTATTGATAATAAGTATATCAATGCATGTATGTGTATGCATGTATTTATCTATGTATGCATTGATACACACGCACATATATGTGTATCAATGCATGTATCTATACATGCATTATGCATACACATATATGTGTATGCATGTAACTATCTTTGTATCTATCTATGTATGCATTGATACATACACATATATGTGTATCAATGCATGTATCTATCTATGTATGCATTGATACACACGCACATATATGTGTATCAATGCATCTATCTATACATGCATACACATATATGTGTATGCATGTATCTATCTTTATATCTATCTATGCATGCATAATTGATACACACACATATATGTGTATCAATGCATGTATGTGTATGCATGTATCTATCTATGTATGCATTGATACACACACACATATATGTGTATCAATGCATGTATCTATACATGCATACACATATATGTGTATATATATTTGTATATATCCACATATATGTTTTTATATAAATACATATTTATATATACACACACATATTACATATTTATGTATTTGTATAAACACATATCTATATATACATATATGCATAAATGAGGATTTAGGGGTAGAAATATGATTTAAGGAGAGATGAAAAATGCCAGTTATTACTTATTATCAATAAATCATATTTTTAGGGTTTGGGATATATGTATATGATTTAGGGTTTAGGATTTGGGGTATAAGTATATGAGATTTGGAATGTAGTAATAAGCATTATTAATATTTTTTTAAAATTAAATTTATATTATTGTTAATAAGTATTTTTTTATAATTTATTAATATCAATATTACTTAGGTATATTAATATTTCTCAGAAGTTTAAATTATTAAATTATTATTATGAATAAATTATATTTTTAGGCATTATTTTAGGATTTAGAGCGAAATTCAAGGCTTAGATATATTAATATTTCTTAGAAGTTTAAATTATTTTGTTGTTTTAAATATTTTTTTCTATATTATTATCATAATTTTTATTTATTATATATTATTCAATTATTATTTTTTGAAAGACAAATTATTATTATGATAAAATATTATTTTATTAGTAATGAAAGAGTATACCCACTTGATTTTCTTAATTTTTAATTTGTCACATTAAAGTGATACTTTATTTTTTTAATGACTATTAAAATCAAGGGTCATTTTGAAAAGTTAATTTTTAATCGAAAAATAATAAAAATTAGCCTTGGCCGTGACCGTGGCTCGGCCGACCTTGGCCTTTACCCCACATGGAAAGAAAACGAAAGTAAATTGGCTTGCCTTGGCTCGGCGGGCCTTGGCCTTGACCTTTATCCCACATGAAAACAAAATGAAAGTAAAATGGCTTGCCTTGGCTCGGCCGGCCTTGGCCTTTATCCCACATGAAACAAAATGAAAGTAAAATGGCTTGCCTTGGTATATATTGAGGCTGAAGCCAAGGTAAGCATAATTATTTGGCTAAAGAGTTAAATTTCATACAAGCTTTTCACGAGCCGAGCTCAAACGAGTCGATCTCGGACAGAGCTCGTCGAACACGAGACTGCTCAAAAAAAAATGAGCTTGAAAATCGGTTTGAGCTCGAGCTCGAGTTCACCTCGAGCCCACTCGAACTCGAGCTTTTTACGAGCCGAGCCCGAGTCGAGCTCGAGCCGGCTCGTTTCGTGTAACAGCCCTAAATAGAAGGACCAGACAACCAGCTAGATGCTTCAAATGTCATGGGCTTGGTCATCTCCAAGCTGAATATCCCAATCGACATGTTGTTGCTTTGATGGAGGATGAGCTGCCAGTTTATGATTCAGCTTCTGATGGTTCTGATGGTGAGGTTGAGCTGGTCTTTGTAGACCAGGGTACATCATTAGTGGTTCGACGGGTATTAAATGTGATTGCCATAGAAGACGAATAGTGGCTTCGACATAATATCTTTCAGACCAAGTGTACTGCTAAGGGTAAGGTTTGCAAGGTGATTATTGATGGTGGTAGTTGTGATAATGTCGTTTCTACAATAATGGTTGAGAAGTTACACTTGAAAACTGAAGAACACCCACAACCATACAAGTTATCATGGTTGATTAAAGGGAATGACCTGAAGGTGAATAAGCAGTGTTTGGTGCAATTCTTAATTAGCAAACATTACAATGATGAGGTTTGGTATGACGTAGTGCCAATGGATGCGTGTCACCTGTTATTGGGCCATTCATGGTTATTTGATCGTCGGGTTAAGCATGATGGGTTCAAGAATACATACACGTTTCACAAAGACGGTTTGGCTATTTCTTTGTGCCCTATTGACCCGCGGAAGGAACCTACAACAGTTACTAGATCGGCGGATGTTGTAGGTCATCAGCTACTGAGCCATTTCGAGTTCGTTGGTATCACGAAACAGGAGTTGGGATTCTATGCCTTGGTGGTTCATTAGGGCAATGAAATAACAGGGTTACCACCGGCAGCGATTCAACCGCTTTTGGACGTTTATTCTGATGTAACACTAGATGAGATTCCTCCGGGCTTACCACCTATGCGGGATATCCAACATTGCATTGATCTTGTTCCGGGAGCGTCGATTCCGAATAAGGCTGCCTACCATTTGTGGCCCAAGGAACATGAGGAGTTGGAGAGACAGGTTCGGGAGCTACTTGACAAGGGAGTCATTTGGGAGAGCATGTGTTCGTGTGCGGTGCCAACACTTATGGTTCCGAAAGCTGGGGGTGCTTTACGTATGTGTATGGACAGTCACTCCATAAAAAAATCACCATCAAATACCGTTTTCCCATTCCTCGAGTTGATGACTTGCTTGATCAGTTGCATGGTGCGAGGGTGTTCTCTAAGATCGATCTGCGAAGCGGGTATCATCAGATTTGCGTTAGGCCGGGCGATGAGTGGAAAACTACTTTCAAGACTCGAGATGGTTTGTATGAGTTGATGGTGATGCCGTTTGGGTTGTCTAACACTCCGAGCACTTTCATGAGGCTTATGAACCAGGTATTCAGACCATTTATCGGTACATTTGTTGTTGTTTATTTCAATGATATTCTTGTCTATAGTCAATCCGTGGAGCAACATTTGGATCATTTTAGACAGGTTTTTGATGTGTTGCGGGCCCAAAAGTTGTATGCTAACCGTAAGAAGTGTCATTTTTTAACGAAGGAAGTGACTTTCTTGGGGTATATTGTCTTAACGGATGGTATTAAGATGGATAGATCGAAGGTGGAGGCAATTACTTTCTGGCCAACACCAACGAACATTCATGACATTCGGCGTTTCCATGGTTTGGCTTCCTTTTATCGTCGTTTTATTCAAAGTTTTAGTAGTGTTATTGCCCCTATTACTGAATGTTTGAAAGGTGGAGTATTTGTGTGGACAAAGGAGACGGATACGACGTTTTAGGTTTTAAAATCCATGGTAACAAAAGCTTCTGTTTTAGTTTTACCCGATTTTAATGATGTTTTTGAAGTTCACTGTGATGCTTCTAATGTTGGTATTGGGGGTGTCTTGAGTCAGAATCGTCGACCGATCGCTTTCTTTAGTGAAAAGTTGAACGAGACACGACGTAAATACTCGACGTATGATAAGGAGTTTTATGCTCTTGTTCGTACCTTGGAGCATTGGCAACACTATCTTGTCGAGGGAATTTGTGTTATATTCTGATCATGAGGCTCTCAAGTACATTCAGGGGCAACATAAACTCAATCTTCGGCATGCTAAATGGGTGGAGTTTATTCAAATTTTTACGTTCGTCATCAAACATAAGGCTGGGGTTCAGAATCAAGTCGCAGATGCGTTGAGCAGACGACACTTGCTGTTGAACACTATGCGTGTGGAGGTAGTTGGGTTTGACAGTTTGCGTGGCTTGTATCGTGATGATCCATTTTTCCGTGATATTTGGGAGCAGTATATGCGGGGTAGTGTTCACCAATATGTCCTACACGATGGCTTCTTGTTTAAAGGTAACAAAATGTGCATTCCACTTTGTTTGTTTCGTGATCTTATTATCTCCAAAAATCATGAAGGGGGACTCGCTGGGCATTTTGGGAAAGATAAGACGTTGGCATTGATTGGGGAGCAGTTTTATTGGCCTAAGATGGGGCATGATATTGCACGTTTCGTAGCACGTTGTTGGGTTTGTCATGTGGCCAAAACTCATAAGTCTAATGCGGGGTTATATACTCCATTGTCGGTTCCTGTTGCACGTGGGGAAGATGTCAGTTTGGATTTTGTGATGGGTTTACCTAGAACACAATGACATAAGGATTCTATTATGGTTGTGGTTTATCGATTCTCAAAGATGGCTCATTTTGTCCCTTGCGGCAAGACTTTTAATTCAACTCAGGTAGCAGACTTATATTTCAAAAAAGATTTTGAAGCTACATGGTATCCCTAAATTGCTCACTTCTGACTGTGATGTTAAGTTTATAAGTCACTTTTGGCGTACGTTGTGGAGGAAATTGGGCTCAAGATTGTAGTTCAGCAGCGCTTATCACCCACAGACAGATGGGCAGACGAAAATTACAAATCGAAGCTTGGGGAACTTGTTGCGTAGTTTGGTGGGGGACAACCCGCGTAAGTGGGTGATAGGTTGTTTTTAGCTTTGGTAATTCCTCGATTTTCCGGACATTTTATAGCAATGTGGTTATATTTTGTGTTTATTTTAGTTAAATTGCTATATTTTGTAATATTGAGGAAACATTGTAATAGGAGAATTATTATTGATATTTTATTGTAATATGAGTTAGGCCTGTTTTGGAGATGCCAAGGAAGCCAGAAAGTTCAAGACAATAGAGGGCTTAAGGGCAAAAGTGCAAAAACAGGAAGCTACAGGGATCAAACTGCAGAGTGAGAAAGTCCAGTGACTAGTTTGAGATCTTGGAAAGTTGGATGACCAAAGTGGAATAAGGAGTTTAGGAAACTTAATGTCAGCACGTGAACGGGAAATCCAAGGCGTGTGGACCGAGACAGGCTGACCAGGAAGAAAGGCTTTTGATTTAATATTTCAATTTCTTTTTCCTTTTTCTTTATTATTTTAGTTTAGATTTATTGGATGGAGAAGTATAAATATTTTCTTTTAGAATTTTATTGCGGTGGTTCTTATTTTATTCTTTTTAGGATTTTCTCTCTAGAGACTTTTGAAGAAGATAACCTCCATGGAAGCTTAAACTTCCATTGCTTTGGATTGTAATTTTTGAACCATCTTGAATATCAATTGAGGTTTGATTCCTTCCTATTATTTTTCCCTAATTGCAATTTTACTTGTTCTTAATTCAAATCTATTTCTAGGGTTTTGAGAAATCGATCAATCTCTTAATCCTTTTGATTGATTATTGCTAGATCGCCCTTTTATCGTGTCGGACTAGGGTTGTCATTGTAGCACTTTCGCAATTCATGTATGTGTCATCTTGAATGGTGATTAAAGTAAAATTGGCTTTAATTCTATTTAAAATAGTAATAGGTTAATTTCTTGATCTTAATCTCTTAGAATTTTATCAATTAATAATTAGAATCTTGACCGTGTCGGCTAGGTTTTATTTATCAATTAGGGTTTTTAGTTGAGCGTGTTGCCGCTATTAACTACTATCAAAGAAGAGATAGAGATTTTATATCTCGTGATCAAGTAATTAGGGAGAAGTAAGAAAGAATCATTCTGATGATATTAATTGATAGACGAGAATAATTTTGCATGTCCAAAGTGTTATTTTGCATCATTATTTATAATTTAGCTTTTAATTCCCGTCTTAGGATTTTAATTAAAAAACAAACAAAACCCCCAATTTGTGTGTGACAAGTTCGTTTGCAATACCGTTCTTCAGTGGTTCGACCCTGGACTTACCTTTGCTACATTCTTGTGGCAGAGTCCCGATTTAATTTAGTAGGTGTGCGATTAAGCCTACCAGTGGGATTTGATACTAGCGCAAGCCGAGTTCGCCAACAACCATTCACAGAACCGCACTAGCGGTAAGAGTCCATTCTAGATTGTTTATGGGAATAATTTGCTCAGTCCTTTGGATCTTGTTCCTGTTCCGGTGACTAGTCAATACAGCTCGGATGCAGACGACCATGCCAAGCAAATAAAGGACCTTCACGAGCAAGTCCGACTGCGTATTGTCTAACAGAATGAGAAGTACCAACCGTTTGCCACAAACACCGTAAGAGAGTTGTATTTTAGGTTGATGACCTTGTTTGGATTCATTTACGCAAGGATCTGGACGCTTTGGTAAATTGCATCCACGACTTGATGGTCCATTTCGTGTTCTCGAGTGTATTAATGACAATGCCTACAAGATTGATTTGCCAAGACATTATTATGTCTCTAACCCCTTCAATGTCTCAGATTTATCTGTTTATCTGCTTATCATGGTGACGTCGACGGGGATATCGCTCGTGGTCGAGTCTTTTCAAAGGGAGGGGGAGAATGATGCAGATCAACGGGAAGATGTTTCAGCACAGAATGATGCAGATCAACAGGGCACGACTCGTGACACTGATCAACACGACTGCAACATTGTGTACTACTTGTGCCGCGATTGGGTTAAGAAGGAACGACTCGTGACCTCTAGCACGAGTCGTGCTTTCGACGGAAAAACAGGATTGCTTGTTTTTATTTTGCTGCTGATGTTTGAACAATTAGTTAAGGTATTTTGGTCTTTTAATTTTAAAGTCGTTTTAAGGTTTTGTGAGAGTATTTAAACTTGTTTTGAGGGTTTGAACAACTTAGTTTTTTGAGTTTATGAAATAGAGAAAAGCTTAAACTTTCATAATTGATCCTTGTTCTATAGTTCGGTCTAAATCTCTAGCCTTCCAGCATCAATCTACCTCCTCAGTCAAATTTCCATTCTCAGCTCTTAATTCATTTTTCCTTTTCTCTTATGAATATGCTGCCTCATAAACATAAAATCCACATTTTGAAATCATACATTTAAGGAAATAAAAAATTGACAAAGTAAAAATTGAAAGGGGAACCATATATGTAGTGCCATCGACCTGATGGGATAAATGAAGAAAGAATTGACGACCCACTGCAAACAGATTCCTCCATCTCTGCCTCCTATAGCTCCTCGAAGGCGATTGTTCAGATTTGAAATTTTTGAACAAGTAGCTTTGAAACATGGAACAAAAAAATGATCTGGATTTTTAAATTTGAGCCCAAATAAATCTAGAATTTTGAAGATTTTATTGTTGTCTTTTTTTAACCAAAAAAGTGAAATTATTCGGAGAAGGGTAGTTTATTTGTGAATTTTTTATATCTATTTTTAATTTATTGAATGGGCAGTGACGGTGGTGTTGTTTTGCAGTGGCGACGTTTGGATGGTAGTGATAGGGCGGCTATGTTGAAAGAGACGGTGGGGTGGGTTGAAGGAAATGGTGGGGATAAACCCAAAATCCCAAACACAAGACTCTCTCAAGTTTGATAATCAAAAGATGCCCAAGTGTACAATTAACCCACCCACATCACCACATGCAAATAATTACTCAGATTGCTAGTCTAACACAATACTCCTTCTTCCGTCTATAAGAAATCAAAAAGACATACTCCTCCGTCCCACGTGAATAGTCGGGCACAAAAAATCTTGCCAAAAATAACTAAGGAAAATGAATATAATAATGAAAATGTGTGGTAGAAAATGAAGAGAGAATGAGTGGAGTTGGTTGAATAAATTGTGTGGTAGGAAATGAAGAGAGAGAATGAGTGGGTGGGGTAGGATGAATATAAAATAATAAATTCTTTTCTATTTTGGGCAGTGTCTATTCACGTGGGACGTCCCAAAAAGGAAATAAGTGTCTATTCACGTGGGACGGAGGGAGTACTTCACACTTTCTATTTTGGGCGTCCAATTACATACTTCACACTTTGTCTCCTACATTATTTTAATACTCACAACACCATTATAATTTACTATTCCCTCCACTCATTCTCTCTCCTATTTTACTTTTACACTCACAACATTATATCATTATTTTTTTTCTTAATTCACGCGTGAACAGTAACTGTGAAGTATTAACTTGGACGGAGGGAGTAATTTTTATTAAAACATAGATATCGAGTACAAGTTACCTCCTATTTATGAATGATGAGTTTAGCTCATCATAAATTAATATAAACGATGAAAGATGTAAAATAAATCACGAACGATAGAGTTTGAATGATGAAAAGTTCTCTCCAAAATCCTAAACTTCTATAAAAAAATCTTTAGATAACTACTGGAATTTTGTATTTAATTTATAAACGAAAACATAGAGAAAATTTAGATAATTTGCAAGAATTTGGAAAATTAGAATAAGGGCTATGCGTGTGCAAGGTTGTCACATATCTTCTCGTTGTTGTATGCATGTGCAACAACCGGGCGCTTGGATTCTCAGCATAAAACTTCATGGACATCTAGCTTGTATACACGCGCGTGCAAGGAGGGAGGGAAGCTAATATCTCGGGGCTGAAATTGTGTCCTATGCACGCACAAAAGTGTAAGTACTCAAATCCGGATCGTCAAAATCCGTCAGAAAGTACACCGAAATCCGTTAACTGGCCCGCTCCAGGTTAACAGGAACTCGTTAACTCCCCGTTGCCATGCCAACGAGACGTCCCGGGACTGCCCCGTGCATCCCGACGTCGAAACGTACTTGACACACGTCATCGCATGTGAAAGTACGGCTTTCCCTGAAAAACGCACTTTCCGGCACTTTCGGACATTTTCCAGACTGTTATTTTAAAAAACGGACAAAACCAGGACCCGAAAACGAACTCCCATGCATTTGGTGACTCACAGGACACGTGGCTTGCATGCCACCTCCCTCTAGTCACCTTTCAATCAAAAATCAAGGCCAAAAGACTAAAATACCCCTGGTATACAGTCTCAGTCCGACCGAACTCCCTTTGTAGACTTCAGAAATTGCCAGCAAGTCCCTCAAAATTTCAAAATACCACAAAACTCCCTGGATTTCAGTCTAAGTCCGGCCGGACTCCTACTGAAACTTCACCTATAAATAGAGAGGTTGTCAAATCCATTTGTAACAACAAAAAATTCACCCTTTCACCAAGAAACTCACGGCCTAAACTGGTTCTCCCCCTTTCCGAGCCCGGTTTTACCTCGTTTTGCATGAAAACTCCGTATTTCAATCAAATACGCCCTCCTACACTCCGAAATACCGTTCCAAACTACTTTCCGTATCTCGTATACACCCCTCAAGCCAAAGGAGATGAACCTAGCCATAGGTATAACTCCCTCTCTCTAATCTCTCGTTTCGTCTCGGTTTACGCGTCAGTCGCTACAACCGTTTCGAACAACATTATTGAAATGTAGACGCCTCCGTCTAACGGGGTCCGATACGTTTTAGCCCCTCGATCCTCTTCTCTTCCCGTAAGAGAAGTAATCACGGGTTAAAACGGCGTTCCGACCCCGTTCCGTTTACTTTTTCGTCATTTACAACTCCGGATCGATCGATCCGTCGATCGTCATTTACTTTTTTGTCATTTACAATTCCGGACCGTTTGATCCGTCGAACGTCCTTTACATTTCATGCAACTTTACCACTCCGAGCCGTTTTGGCTCGTCGATCGTCATTTACAATTCCGAGTCGTTTGGCTCGTCGATCGTCATTTACGATTCCGGATCGTTCGATTCCGTCGATACCGCATTTAAATACTGTCATTTACAAGTCCGACCCGTTTGGATCCTGATAGTATTTACTTTTCAAAGTCCGAGTCGCAACCCGATTCGTTGATTGCAAATCATTTAATACGCTTTTTCCCGTAAAAATCGTTAACAATGTAATGCCCGGTTCAAAACCGGAGTTCGTCCTTCGAACTCTCTTTCAAAAACGCGCAAAATGACGTTTGGCATCCAAACGCTCATCTTCAAACTAAAAGCCGACTTTTGACATTCAAAATCATTTAATACGCTTTTTCCCGTAAAAATCGTTAACAATGACCCGCCCGGTTCAAAAAACCGGAGTTCGACCTTCGAACTCCTTTTCAAAAAGCTCAAAATCGACGTTTGCCACGCAAACGCTCATTTCAAACTCAAAATCGACGTTTGCCACGCAAACGCTCATTTCCGTCTCAAATCGACGTTTGTCATTCAAACGCTCGTCTTTTCAAACAAAGTCACCTAATCAACGTTTGACATTCAAACCAAGATTAAGCTGCCCCCATTTCAAAACACACACACACACACACGATTTCGAGAAAGGTAGAAAGACTCGTCATACGAGGCGTTTCGGGTGATCTCGTAATACTCTTCCCGAAACGTAACATGACCTCCGAACCTAACAATCTCTGGTACTAAATAGCTTTTTACTCGTTTTTGCTACCAATAAAAATGATCCCCTGTTTTCAAAGCCTTTTCCTAAGTTTTTGCTACCAATAAAAATGACACCATTTTCATAAAAGCCGTTTCTCAACGTTTGGGCTCAAAATACAAAACCGCGTAGCGACTCCTCATTTTCCTTCCCATGAAGCGAGGTCTCAAACACCAACCCTCCGCGAAAGACAACCGCATTTCGCGTCCGCGCGAAATCCCGGGTAATTTCAATAAGGCGTGCTCATTATTAAGGATATTAAGGAATCTCCTCCTAAAGTTTTCTAAAGTTATTTGTTTGACTTTCTCTATATTATTCCTTGTCAATATCCTCATGTATTTAGATTAGGGAACTAAATATTTGTATTGTGATTAGAATAAGGAAACTCCTTCTCCTTATTAGAATATGTTGATTAGAATAAGGAAACTCCTTCTCCTTATTAGAATAGGACTCTCTCTTGTATATATATTAAGAGTTGGTGAATAAACAACCTAAGGATTTTCTAAATCAAACATGGTATCAGAGCTTCAAAGATCCATAGCCTAAACCCCTTCAAAAATCCGGCAACCCCTCCCCTCTATCCCTATGGCCGACTCCTCCTCCTCCACCAATACCCTCCCCACCACTGCCTTCACCGCCCAAGCCCGCCCATCACCCACCCACAACTCCTACCATACCTCCAATCCTTCTCCTTCCTCCCATAGACCCTCACCCTTCTCCTACAAGGGCAAGTGTCAATATTGTAGTACCATTGGTCATATCCTCTCCCAATGTCTTCAATTCAAACTTGACCGCCCCACCGTAAATTGCTCCTCTCAACCTCGCAAATACCGAAATCCAAACCCCAACCACCAAAAACCCCAAGCCCACTCAGCTGCCCACCATACTCCATCTCCTCTCCCCCTCCCTCCTGGCTTATTGATAGCGGTGCCACCAACCACATCACTAATGACCTCTCCAACCTAGCCTTACACACACCCTACAATGGCAATGACGACGTCATTATCGGAGATGGTTCCTCTCTTTCTATCTCTAACATAGGTTCATTCTCTCTCTCCACATCCTCTCCCCCTCTCCTTTTCAATCATGTCTTACATGTTCCTCTTATCACTCGTAACATTCTATTTGTATCTCAATTTTGTTGTGACAATAATGCCATTATTGAATTTTCACACTCGTCTTTTCTCATTAAAGACAAAGCTACGAGCCAAACCCTTATCCACGGAGACCTTGAGGATGGCGTCTACATCTGGCACCCTCCGCCCATTCAAGCTCATTCAAGCGTCATCTCTTCGCAATTGTGGCATCATAGATTAGGCCATCTTGCTCCCCCTATTCTTAGTCTACTACGTAGCAAATTTCATTTATCTATTTCCTCTAGTTTATCTCCGTGTAATTCTTGTTTCATTAACAAAAGCCACAAACTACCATTTGCATCCTCTTCTCTAATTTCACATGCTCCTCTAGATCTTATATTTTCTGATGTATGGACTTCTCCAGTTTATTCCCTTGACAAATTTAAATACTATGTCATCTTTGTCGACCACTTCACCAAATATATTTTGTTCTACCCCCTAAAACACAAATCTGACACCTACAACACATTCCTTCATTTCAAAACACTAGTCGAAAAATACTTCCAACGTCCTATCATCCAAGTCTACTCCGATAACGGGGGTGAATACCTCAAACTCACACCCACTCTAGCTCAAAACGGTATCACTCATCTCACCACTCCACCTCACACTCCTGAACATAATGGGTATGCCGAACGTCGTCACCGTCACATTATTGAAATGGGTCTCACCCTTCTCTCCCATGCCAACCTACCCCTCACCTTTTGGCCCTATGCTCTCCCCACTGCCACCTATCTCATAAACAGAATGCCTACCCCCACCCTCAACAATGATTCCCCCAACCTTCGCCTATTTCATTCTCCTCCAAACTACACCAAATTATGAAGCTTTGGTTGTCTCTGTTATCCTTGGCTTCGCCCTTATACCCCCCACAAGCTAGCCCCTAAATCCATTCCATGTATCTTTGTTGGTTACTCACCCACGTAAAGTGCGTATTACTGCTTTGACCCCAGCTCCCATCGAGTCTACACCTCCCGCCATGTCCGTTTAGTTGAAAACACATTTCTCTACACCTCCCTCACCTCTATTTCCCCCATTGCTTCCGCTCCCCCTCCCTTCGATTGGCACACTCTATTTCTCCCTGTCCTAAACACTACACCCTCCATTTAACCACCACCCAATCTCCACACCCCTCCCCTACCCACCCCCTCTTAAGCCCTCCCTCCCCTAACCATCCATCACCCTCCAGCCAGCCCGAAACAACCCACGTCGAACCAGAAAATCCGCGCGATCGCCCCCCAGATTCGTGCGATCGCCCCTCCCTTCCAGAAACTTCGCGCGATCGCCCCCCATACCCATCAGCTCCATCCCCCTTCCTACCTGCACCATCACCACTCGGCTGTCCCATGGTATCACCAAACCCAATCCCAAATATGCCAACCTATCCCTACTCCTCTCACCCACAAGCCTTCCCACCACCACCAAACAAGCTCTCTCTATCCCACACTGGCGTAACGCCATGATTGAGGAATTTCAGGCTCTCACTCGAAATAAAACCTAGATTTTAGTTCCCCCTGTCACAGCCCACAACATTGTCGGGTGCAAATGGGTCTTTCACATCAAGTACAACCCTGACAACACAATTCATAAATACAAAGCTTGGCTTGTAGCCAAGGGCTTTCACCAACAACCTGGTGTTGATTACACCGAAACCTTCAGCCCTGTTGTCAAACCCGCTACAGTCAGGCTCCTTCTCTCACTTGCCACAACCAATCATTGGCCTGTTCGCCAGCTTGATGTTAACAACGCCTTTCTACAAGGTTCACTCTCCGAATCTGTGTTTATAACACAATCCCCCAGCTTTGAGGACTCCACTAACCCCTCTCATGTATGCCATCTCTCCAAAGCTATCTATGGTCTCAAGCAAGCTCCTCATGCTTGGTTCCAAGAACTCAAAACCTACCTCACCACATATGGCTTTCACCCCTCCTTAGCCGACCCCTCCCTATTTATACTCAACAAAACACCAAACCCTATCTTTCTTTTGGTTTATGTTGATGACATCATTGTCACCGGGCCGTCACCCTCGCTCCTTTAGTCATTCATCACTAGATTGTCCAATCGTTTCTCTCTCAAGGATCTCGGTCCTCTATCATATTTTCTGGGCGTTGAGGTTATCCCCAACAAAAATGGTATCCTCCTCTCCCAAACATATCCCCAACAAAAATGGTATCCTCCTCTCCCAAACAAAATACATCCATGATCTTCTCACCCGTCACAACATGATTGACTGTAAACCGCTCCCCACCCCTATGGTCACATCACCACCCCTTGTGAGATCCACTACCACTCCCGCCGTTGAACCTACTTCCTATCGTGCTATTGTTGGTGATCTTCAATACTTGTCCTTCACTCGCCCTGACATTGCCTTCTCCGTGAAAAAGCTTGCACAGTTCATGCAGAATCCCCAATCATCTCACTGGGTTGCTCTCAAGCGGCTCCTCCGCTACCTTTATGGCACTATGCACTTGGGTCTCCAGATTTACTCTACGTCTCCCCCCTCTCTTCATGCCTTTTGTGATGCAGATTGGGCTGGTGATAAAGATAACTTTGTATCCACCTCTGGTTTCTTTGTTTACCTCGGTCGTAACCCGATTACTTGGTCCTCCCGCAAGCAACGTGCTCTTGCTCGCTCCACCACTGAGGCCGAGTTTCGTGCCATTGCTGACACCGCTGCTGAGATTACTTGGGTTCAGAACCTGCTTATTGAGCTCGGTATTTCTCTTACTTCTTTGCCGGTTATATATTGTGACAACCTTGGTGCCACAACTTATTCCGTAAACCCGGTTTTTCACTCTCGGATGAAACATGTGGCTCTCTCGTTTCATTTTATCCGTGAACAAGTTCAGTCTGGCTCTCTCCGTGTGCAGCACATTTCTGGTAATGACCAACTTGCTGATGTTCTGATAAAACCACTCTCTCGTCTACGCTTCGATCAACTCATTTTCAAGATTGGTCTTCTCCAAGGATCGTCCATCTTGCGGGGGCGTATTAAGGATATTAAGGAATCTCCTCCTAAAGTTTCCTAAAGTTATTTGTTTGACTTTCTCTATATTATTCCTTGTCAATATCCTCATGTATTTAGATTAGGCGACTAAATATTTGTATTGTGCTTAGAATAAGAAACTCATTCTCCTTATTAGAATAGGTTGATTAGAATAAGGAAACTCCTTCTCCTTATTATAATATGACTCTCTATTGTATATATATTAAGAGTTGGTGAATAAACAATCTAAGGATTTTCTAAATCAAATACATAACATGGATCCTCCTCCTTTCTGAAACTTCTTCAAACGATTTTTTAAAGAATGTTTGGGAAGTCGGCAATAGTCTCTACATCCTCAGCAGATCCTTGCAACTATTGAAATCTTCTATAGTCCCTGAGCACTCTTGAAATCCTCAAAAACCATTAATTTCTATGAATCTTTGCAGAATTGTCCTATTCAAAAAATAGCACTAGAAACACATTCCCTCCGTCCGATTCGAAAAGGAACAAATTTTATTTTTGGTGTCCCATTTAAAAAGACACTCTCAAAATGGATCTTTTTAATATATTTTTATTTATGAAACTCACATGTGATAGTCACAATAACTATCTAATTACTATTTCTTGTATCACATTTTCTCTTCTATCTCAGTTTTCATACTCATAACACTTACTCCATCACACACTCTTCTTAATTTCTGTGAAAAATCAATTTTGTACATTTTCGAATGAGACATAAGGAATATTAATTACCGAATCAAGGGTTTTGCATAAAATAAACCCAGAAAATATTCAATAAATGAATATAAAACTCTTTCATCACTATCATTGACCTAGAACACTACTTAAATTTGTTTAAAAAAAAAAAAGAACACTCCGAAAATGAATGAATAAATATCTAGTCTATGTCACCTCCAAGTCAACATTTGGTAAGGGTGTTAATGTTATTTTACATATATATTTGATCAATGATAGGGGCACAAAAGAAAGTCACAAAATCTTGCTCACAAAATGAGATGACGATATTTTATTGATGCATCGATAGTGGACCTGCTACACTCTGATTAAAAACACCAATAAAATTATTACACCTAAGATTTTGTGAGCAAGTTTTTGTGACTGTTTTGTTCTCCTAGTATTATTCTAGATATTTAATCTTTACCAAAAGAAATTAAATGTTATCAGTCGAGGGAGAGTTTTGCCCCCCGAAACATAAAATTCAAAGTTTTTTTTGGGAATAATTCCATGATGACCCCTTACCCCAAATCATTCTCCATAAAAGCCCAGACAAAATTTGAAATTTCACACATAAATAGAGGCCCAAATCAAAATTCCAAAAAACTCAACACCCTTCCTAACCCGCATTATTCTGTCATTTCTCTCTCCCGCATCTAGCATCTTCTTCTCCGTGTGTCTCTAGGAAACAAATAAGTTCTGCTTCCATGAGTGTTCCTTCTCAACAACCAACTATCCCTTCTTTCAGGTCAAACGTGATGATTACTTCTTCTGTAAAACTAAAACTTGTTGAGACTGTAGTTTCAATTACGAAGGGAACAAATTACACTTATAGCTAGGTATAACAGTGGTTTTTTTTTTTTGAAAAGGTATAAGAGTGGTTTTAGTCTTACATGTTTTTGTATAACAACAGATTTTATTATTTTTTTAAGAAAAACTGTGAAAAATTGTGAAAAAAAAATACTCTTATACCTTAAAGTATAAGAGTAATTTAAGTCATATACTTTTAGGTATAAGAGCAAATTGTTTAATAAAATATTATTCTTTTTATTATTTTTAAGAAAAGATGAAAGATTTTGAAAAAATATATTCTTATATCTAGGTATAAAAGTAATTTTAGTTTTATACATTTGGGTATAAGAGCGACGGGGAGTGGTATATATGAGCGTGAGTTTATGTGGAACTTTGCATCTCACTTGAACTTTTATAACTTTGATATCTCGCACAGGGGTATAGGGTCCATGCCCATTTTTTTCCCCAGAAAAGCATTCAACACAATTTTATAAAATAAGCTAAAGTTATAGGACCAATATGTTTATTAATCCTTTTTTGTTTGATAATTGTTATTCAGCCCCGCACAATTACTTAATACCCTCGCATTACTGAGTTTACCTATAAAAATTAAGACTACATCACCATTATTACTATTCTACCCTTTTAAACCCCTCAATAAATACATACCTAAACTATCAAAATACACCCATACCCATACCCGCCCCACACCAACCCACTTACACGTACAACACACACAAGGCATTTTTTACAATCTGTTCGGCAGATACCTGCCAAACATGTTGTCCATGTTCGACAGATACCTTCCAAAAAATTTGCAAATGTTCGGCAGATACCTGCCAAACATGTTGCACAAATTCGGCCGATTCCTGCCGAACATTTTGTCCATGTTCGACCATCATTGACCAAACATGTTAGTCATGTTCGACCATATGTGGCCAAACAGTACTTAATCTGGTGGTCATATTGAATGAACATAAGTACGAGCAGCTAGTTCACACAAACATAAACGTTCAAATAACAATTAATCCAAATAAACCAAAATATCAAATTAATCCAATACATAAATCTAAAAATAACATTCAAATAACATATTACCAACAACATAGTACCAAAATAATGTTGGGTTTTGGGGTTACAAACGCAGCGGAAGAACTTTATAAAACAACAAAACCCTAGCCATGAATCCGTCTAACATGAATAGATAAAATCTTATGAAATAGATTTTACATACCTTAATAGCGATTTGTTGTTCAAAAACGGATCTTAGATTCAAACTTTTGAATCAATGTTGAACCTTCTATCTTCTCCTTGATCTTTCTTGTGATGAATTGATCCAAGCCTTAGGTGATAATGGAATCACCCTCTAATGGTAATCCACACGCGAATGAACCAAGATCTAATCTTGTAGGATTGCTAGATGATCCTCCGATTGTTGAATCGATATTCAACAATCAATGGCTGAATTATGGAATTGATATGGGTGTTTTGATCTTTGATTCTCAATCAAAATCAATATTTTTGTGTTTCTAAAACTCAAAAATCGTCTGTGTTGGCTGAGGAAAAGGAGTTCTATTTATACATTATAAATATCCCTAACCCTTAGGGAAAAGAGCCCTTTTCCTAGCCAAAACCGGAGTCCAATAGGAGCTTTGTCTCACGCGAGCCAGGCGTGTCCCGTGCGATACAACGCTACGGTAAAAAACTGGAGCTGAACAGAAGCGTTATCCTGCGCGAGACAACGTGTCTCGTGCGATACATCGCTACGGTCCAGTCCAAGCATCCAGAAATCCAATTTCCAAATTTAAGTCATTGTATTAATCAATTCTTTGTGTGTGACCCTTTAGGAATTATATTTTATGTTGGTAGTGAGTTGAAACATCAACCTCACAAGACATAAGTGGTTTAGCAAGCCATTATGTCCACCCAATTAAATATAACATCAAAGCTTGATTCCTTGATAGATCAATGTCACAATCCCTTTGTCACACGATGTCATATTGAACATGAGTCATGGTCCATGTCAACTCATATTGTTCAATGCTTTCTCGATTTCGAATATGTTGATAATCCAAGTGCATTTGATCTCTATCAAATCTCTTGAGTGTGGCCACACATTTCATCAACACTATTCATTGAGGGGCCCAAGCTAACATCTCTCTCAACGAGAGGGACAAATCCCATCTTGACTTATCATTCTTCCCTACAAGAATCCAATCGTGCCAACATAACCCTTATTGCTATCCTATTAAAGATAGTGTTAGACTACATCAAACACAACGTTCATCATGTGGAAGACGATGATAATCTTAGGTACAAAAATTTCAATGACACGACTATCATGAGATTTAATCATGACATATATGACTATAGACCATGTCATAAATCTCAACAGTAGGTCATGCCCAGTACCTTGTTCTCTAACAAGTACCCATAAGTGTAATGTGCATCTCATGCATATAATCATCTCCATGATTTATCCATTACCAACTTATACTAGTTATTCACAATAACTAGGAATGCAGGTTATTATAATAAACATGTAAAACATATAATAATCACTACAAGAAAAAAGAGTTTTTGTGACAACATTTTTTGGAAGGGCTAAAATGCGGTCCCAAATACCTGTTTTTGGGAAGCAGGAATACCCTTGCCAAATACTCTAGTATTTGACACTCTTTTACCCTTGCCCTCTCAAATGCTTAGTAATTGGCACTCTTTTCCATTGCCCTCCCAAATATAATTTTTTTTAGAACGCTTTAACTTCTAACCGTACCAATTGTTGTGATATTATCTTAAAAATTTTGAGCAACAATTTTTCCCGCTATTGATTCCCTCCACGATTTTAGAGATATAATTTGAGAGTTTCGCAGAAACTCTCTTGCTTTCCGTCTTCTAGGTCGTCGTCGACTAGGTTTCGATTTCCGTCTCATCGTCCGTTTCGTCTGCTAGGTTTCGATTCTCTGCATCCGATCTCGATTCGACGGATTTGGGGATTTAATCGCGGGAAAATTTGTGGCTTTGGGGATTCAATCGCGATTGATTCCCTACAAGATTCTGTCTGCTAGGTCGGTTCTCTTCGCTATTGGAAGGTAAGCATCTATCTCTTAAGTTACTGATTGGTTGTAAACTGGTATCATTACCAACAAAGGATATCCTTCGGGATATGAAGTGATGGATTCAGCTAAACTTTTCCCTCTTCATTGTTTATTACCCCTTAGGTTGTTGATCAGCCCATAGCTTGTTTTAGATGGATGTACATCTTAATCGTGTCTCAGTCTAGTTCCTATTGTCATTGTGATATTTTCTTGTACATGTTGATGAACCTTTATTGTTATCTGGTGCATGCCAGGATTCCCCATTCTTGGGGTCGAGTGGCAGGAGATGGAAAATCCTGATCTGCATATGTCGATGGGGATGAAAAATAATCAGAAGGGTGTTCGTATAAGGAGAGTAGATCCAACTACTCCTAAATATAAGGTTTTGAAGCCTTCAGATATAATTCTTAGCTTTGACGATGTGGATATTGCAAATGATGGAACAGGTAAGAGTGTAATATTTTTATCTTTTCCGCGAGAATACTTTTGAGAAATGCAATCATGCTCTCACTTAATATTTTCTTTTTTGATTTTGATATTCTGTATGCTATCCGATTGAGATTTTCACAAATGTAATTTCTTGATTTCTAGTTCTATCCCCCCCTCCATCCCAAAATGAGTGTCCAGTTTCCAAGAATTTTTGTTTCAATATTGGTCTGCATTTCCTAGTAAAGTTACTTAAAGTTGCCTATCGTCCCTTATCTGCACTTGCAATAGCATATGTGGTCATTAAGATATTTATGTATATGTGATACTAAAAGTGCTTGCCAACTTCTTAGTTTCTTTGAAGAACTGGAATTGAACCCCTCATCTTGGATCGGAGGGAATACCTTTTTGTGCTTCTACTGTGGACTTTATTTTCTGCATCATCTGAATTAGTTTCTTCCATCACCTATATTTTAATGCTTTTTAAAGTATGTGTTCCCTGATGAATCTATATTATGTAGAACGGTGTAGTGGGTGTTCTTGTAGCAGCTTAGCTAGTTAGCTAAGTGTATTTTTTAGCATGTTTTGTTGGAATTCAAATGGTTGGAATGTTCTTTTTTAAACTTTGTTCTTAATTTTTTCCTGCTTATTCATCCATTTTCTTGTTATTGGTTCTTGATCCTTCTTTCATTTCATTTCATTTCCTTTCAGGCATGGAGAGCGCTTCGGATTTAGCTACCTTGTATCACATAAATATACTGGAGATAATGCAGAAATTAAAGTTCTTCGCAATTCCGAGATTCTCAATTTTAGTATCAAATTTGAGACTCACCGAAAGTTAATTCATGCACACAACAAGGGCAAACCTCTTTCATATTACATTGTTGCAGGACTGGTGTTTACTGCTGTATCGGTTCCATATCTTAAATCTGAGGTTCGTATTTCTCTTTGCAAGTATTTAGTATACATATTTTTGGTTGGATATTGGAAAGTATCTACTTGTTTAAGCCAAATAAACATTCTCTATAATAAATGATAAAGACGATTACATAGCGGCATTAAGTTATAAGTCAAACATAACTAAACGCCTAGGACATTACACCAATAATCTCCCACTTGCACTAGGCTCCATCTATGTATCGTATACTCATGGACCTAACATGACCATCATGCTTTGCTTGTGCGAGGGGCTTTGTAAGCGGATCCCTAATGTTATCATCGGTTGATACTTTACATATCTTAACGTCTCCCCTATCAATGAACTCTCGAATGAGATGGAAACGTCTACGTATGTGTTTGGATCGCTGATGTGACCTTGGTTCCTTTTCTTGCGCAATGGCACCATTATTGTCACAATAAAGTTCCACCGGATTAGTGATACTTGGAACAACTTCCAGATCACTAATGAACTTCTTGATCCAAACTGCCTCCTTAGCTGCATCGGATGCCGCTATATATTCGGCCTCAGTTGTAGAATCGGCAATAGTACTCTGCTTGGAACTCTTCCAACATATCGTACCTCCGTTAAGCATAAACACAAATCCCGATTGCGATCGGAAATCATCTTTATCGGTTTGGAAGCTTGCATCTGTGTAACCTCTTAAAACAAGATCATCTTCCATTCCTCCAAAGACCAAGAACTCATCCTTAGTCCTTCTTAAGTACTTAAGGATCGTCTTAACTGCCATCTAATGGTTTTCACTAGGATCAGATTGGTATCGAATCGTCATGCGTAGAGCATATGAGACGTTGGGTCTAGTACAAATCATGGCGTACATGATAGATCCAATAGCCGAAGCGTATGTAATCTCATTCATTCTCTTTCGCTCACTAGTTGTCTTAGGACACTGAGTCTTGCTAAGAGTAACACCATGACCCATTGGCAAGTTACCTCTCTTAGAATTTTCCATCTTGAATCTTCTAAGAACCTTGTCAATGTAGGTACTTTGACTCAAACCAATTATCCTTTTAGATCTATATCTATAGATCTTGACGCCAAGGATGTAAGCGGCTTCACCCATATCTTTCATTGAGAAACATTTTTCTAACCAAGACTTGACAGTCTGAAGTGCAGGAATATCGTTTCCAATGAGTAAGATAGCATCGACATACAATAATAGAAATAATACTACGCTCCCACTGAATTTCATGTATACACAAGGTTCATCTTCGTTCTTGACAAAACCGAACTCTTTGATCTTTTCGTCAAAACGAAGATTCCAACTTCTAAAAGCTTGCTTCAATCCATATATGGATCTTTGCAACTTGCATACTTTGTTAGAATTTCTTGGATCGACAAAACCTTCGGGTTGTGTCATATACACATCCTCAAGTAACTTCCCATTTAGGAAAGCCATTTTGACATCCATTTGCCATATCTCGTAGTCATAATACGCGGCTATGACAATTAAAATTCTAACAAACTTAAGCATTGTAACAGGTGAAAAGGATTCATCATAGTCTACACCATGAATCTGCCTATATCCCTTTGCTACAAGCCTAGCCTTGTAAGTATGCACCTTCCCATCCATGTCAGTCTTCTTCTTAAAGACCCACTTGCACACTATGGTTTTTACACCTTCGGACGGCTCAATCAAGTTACAAACTTGATTATTCGACATGGATTGCAATTCGGATTCCATGGCTTCTAACCATTTATCCGAATCAGAAGTGGATATGGCCTCTTGATAGGAAGTAGGTTCGTCATTCTCAATGACTTCCACATAATTACTTTCCGAAACGAGAAATCCATATCTCTCTGGTTCGGATCGTACTCTATCCGATCTAAGATGGACTTGTGGATCTTGAACCGGTTCCACAACTTCTTGTGGACTTGGTTCCGTCTCTACTATTGGTTCCATGTTATTTTCGAGTTCTTGAACCTCTTCAAGATCAATTTTACTCCACTAGATGCTTTATTGAGAAACTGTTTCTCAAGAAAAGTACCATATTGAGCCGAACACTTTGTTCTCACTGCGGTTGTAAAAGTAATACCCTTTGGTTTTCTAAGGAAAACCAACAAAAATAACTTTGTCAGATTTAGATGCTAACTTATCAGAGACGAGTCTCTTCACATAAGCTTTGCAACCCCAAATCTTCATGAAAGACAAACTAGGTTTTCTTCCATGCCACATCTCATGTGGGGTCTTAGGAGCCGATTTAGTAGGGACTCTGTTCAGTGTGAACGCAATAGTCTCTAATGCATGTCCCCAAAAGGAAATAGGAAGGTCAACTTGACTCATCATCGAACGAACCATATCTAATAAGGTTCTATTCCTCCTTTCGGACACACCATTCCATTGTGGTGTTCCGGGTGGAGTCAACTCTGAAACAATTACACAGTTTTTGAGATGATTGTCAAACTCTTGACTTAAATATTCTCCATCACGTTCGAATTGAAGTGCTTTAATAGTTTTGCCAAGTTGATTTTGTACTTCATTTTGAAATGTTCTAAACATCTCAAATGATTCACTTTTGGACTTCATTAGATAGACATAGCCATATCTAGATAAGTCATCAGTGAATGTAATGAAATACCGAAATCCTCCCATAGCAATGCTGCTCATTGGTCCACATACATCGGTATGTATTAGGCCCAATAAGTCACTAGCCCTTTCACTACTCTTAGTGTAGGGTGGTTTGGTCATTTTTTCCAATAAACAAGATTCGCATACATTATATGATTCATAATCATGCGAGTCTAACAGTCCATCCTTATGGAGTTTAGATATGCGTTTCTCATTTATATGACCAAGCCGACAATGCCACATGAACGTGTTGTTCACATCATTCGGTTTAGATCTCTTGTTAACATGATAAATATCAACATTTTTTTTCTCAACATCAAGTACATAAAGGCCATTAAATGAATTTGCAATACAATAGAGCATATCATTTAAATAAATAGAAAATTTCTTATTCTCAATAAGAAACCTAAGACCTTCATTATCCAAACAAGAAACGAAAATAATATTCCTACTCAAATCCGGATATAGTAACAATTGTTCAAAACAAGTACTAGCCCACTAGGTAAAGTTACATCATATGTTCCTACGACTAATGCAGCAACTCTTGCTCCATTCCCCACACGTAGGTCAACTTCACCTTGTTTGAGTAGCTTTCTATTCCTTAGTCCCTGCACATTTAAACAAATATGAGATCCACATCCGGTATCCAATACCCATGAACTAGAAATAGAAAGGAAAATATGGGTCAATTGCAATTTGGTGACCTAACTATGAAAAATTGGTTGAACATCATTCCAATGTTCGGTAGGCACTGACCGGACTATGAAAAATTGTTCGATCAATAGTTACCAAACAATTCAAATATGTTCGGCAACTGCTGACCGAACCGTAGACACGGTGATTTTTTTGAAGATAAAGCAAAAACCATTGGAGCGTTCAAAATAATTACATTTATGCATTTATTATCAGGTGTTGTTCCATACATACTTGATCTTTAACGCAATCTAGTTAACTTGAATAGAGAATTTTATAAAATGAATTGAGGGAGTTTTTTTTTTTTACCGACGATGTATTAGAAGGGGCTGTAAAGAAAGGTAAGATTTTAGGGTTTAGTGGGGTGAAAATTTAATTAATTTTGCGGGTGTATTTAGTAGATAGGTAAGTAATGTTGAAGAAATTCAATTGCGGATATATAACATTGTAGTGAGGGTAATAGAGTCATTTTAATTAATGGCATTTTTTTTTGAAAATTGATCTGCGGGCATTATGTAATTGTGCGGGGTAAAACAATTATTTTTGGGCTCGTTTGATAGCCTGATAGGATTAACCCGTATTAATAGTGAAGAGATTATTAATCTAGGGATTAATAATACCATCTTTTTTGGGATAAATATGAAGGGATAAGAGATGATAAGAGGTCTTATCCGAATTGTTAAGATTATTACTTCGATTGCATTTAATTTACCAAACATCAAACTTATTGGACTAATAATCTTATGAGAATTGTTATATAAACCCGTAAAATTGTTGAGTAAACCCGTAACTTCAAAACTTCAAAAATGCCATTGAGTGAAATGACAACATTATCCCTAAATCTATTAACACAATCACTAATGTTATATAAACCCGTAAAATTGTTGAGTAAACCCGTATACCCCCTCCCTCCCTCATCAATTTTCACCACCTTCCCCCTCTCTCCCTCATCAATTTTCACCTTTTTACTTAATCCCTTCCTTCTTTATTCTTTTACATCCAAAAAAATTACCTCCCTTTCCTTCCTCTTCCTCTCACCAAAAAAAAAAATAAAATTCATACATATTTGTTCCAAGACAAGAGATTCAGGAGGCTCCTTATGGATGCCCTACCATCGAATGCTCTACCATCAAATGTTAATGTAAGTTTTCTAATCATTTAAATTTGTTAAAAATGTCTTTTCTGTTTCGTAGCTCAAATTCTGCCAGTAGTGACCGAAAATCAGTTCAGGTTCAGCCACACCTGGTCGAAATTAAGTTCAGGTTCGGCCACACCCGACCGAAAATTTGAAATTGTTCGGCTCTGGTTTGCCGAATCTGGGCTGTTTTTCGGTCAGTAACGGCCGAATTTTTAAAATATTTCGGCCACCCCCAGTCGAACCATCGAAAAAAATTCGGCCACCACTGGACGAACCTTTGTTTTTCTTCTTACACCTCCCTTATTGTTTTATTGAATTGTTGCAGTATTCACTGGGTGACAACAACTATGTCTCGGTTGATTTTGAAAGCGTTTTGCTAGACTACACTCCAGAATTCACAATGCCCTTATTTTTTCGAGACCGAAAAATAATGTTTGAATGGGTGCGTAAAAAGGGGGAAGAGCGTGGGTTTGTCATCGTAGTCGGTCGGTCAGATAATAGGAGCCGTAATTCCGCTCCTCGAATGACGCTTGTTTGTGATCGCTGGGGGAAATACAAGGAAAAATCAATCTCTCTGTCCTCTCAAGGATCTGCCAGCCTTGAAATATTGGGAAAAAAAAGAAAAATAGAGAGAGCGGAACAAAGAAATGCGGTTGTAAGTTTCAGTTGAACGCCAGACAAGTCACGGTTGATGGTGAATGACAATTAAAAGTGCTTTGTGGCTTTCACAATCATTCGATTTGCGAATTCATGTTGGGTCACTCTTATGCCGGTAGATTACTGAAATCAGAGGAGGAGTACGTGATAGAATTGTCACATGCAAATAGCCGGCCGAAGGATATTTTACATGGATTAAAAGAGAAATTTTCGGAAAACAAGTCCGAAATTTTGAGCATTTTCGGTTGGTTCTGACCGAATAGATCTAAAAAATCGGCCAGTAGTGGCCGAACCACTAAAACCCAGAATTTCGAATTTGTTCAAAATCAAAATCAAAATCTCTCAAATTGAACTCAAAAATAAAGTAATTTTATAACAAAGGAAAGAATAATTACCGAATTTTTCTAGGTTTGACATCTTGAATGGTGTTAAAAATGGCGGGTGTTCTTCTTCTTCTTCTACTTCGATTTTGCTTCTTCTTTCTTCTCTCTCACTCTCAGCGGTCTCTCTTCTCTCTCTGCGGTCTCTCTTCTCTCTCTAAAAAATTTCAAATGGTTTCTCTCTTTCTCTCTCTAAAATTTGATTGTGGGTGAGGATGAGTGAGAGAGAGAGAGTAAATGAAGAGTTAGTTGGGTGGGTGTGGGTGTGGGTGGGAATAAAAACAAGGGATATAAGAGCATCTCCAACCCATTACTTCAAATTTTGCTTCATTTTTTCATTTTTTGCTTCAAATGTTGCTTCATTTTTTTTTCCAACTCCAACCCATATCTTCAAATTTGACTTCAAAAATAATACTCCCTCCGTCCGCCTAGTAAGTTCACACTTACTGTTTACACGTTAATTAAGGAGGGAGTATTATATTGAATGTGTTGTGAGTGTGAAAATAAAATAGGAGAGAGAATGAGTGGAGGGAATAGTAAATTATAATGGTTTGTGAGTATTAAAATAATGTAGGAGAGAGAATGAGTGGAGAGAATAGTGATTTAAGGTTTCCTTTTTAGGAAAGAAACAAAGTGTGAACTTTGTAAACGGACGCCCAAAATAGAAAGTGTGAACTTTGTAAGCGGACGGAGGGAGTATATCAAGCATCTTTCTCTTCCACATCATCATTCCACTACTCATTTAATTTCACAAACACTACACAAACTTTAGTCAATTTTGTATATTGAACCTCCTATTTTATTTTAAATGATAGAATTTCAAATTAATTAGTGAAAAACTATAATAAATTAAAAAAAAAATTATTTAATATAATCAAAACAATAAATATGCAATTAAACATTAATATTTATGTCATTTTCTTGTTCTACGCAATTAAAACATAGACTAAAAATAATTTAAGATTAAAATTAAAAATAAAAATAATTTCGAATTACACAATGATAATTTTTTAATTACATAATTCACAAAATATGCAACTTTTAAATTTTCAGGGACCAAATTGTAACTTTAAAACATCTATTTCAAAAATGAAATAGATGAATAGTGTTACTTCAAATTTGAAGCAATATTATTCATCTACTTCATTTTTGAAGTAGGAATTGAAGTGGGTTGGAGAGGTAAATAGTGGTGTTTTTGAAAAAATGAAGATGAAATTGAAGTGGGTTGGAGATGATCTAAGACCAAGTCCAATAACTCAACTACCAAAAAATATTCAACTACCTTCATATCATGACACCTCATCTTCTCTCTCCATCCACTTAATCATTCAACTACTTTCTCAACTACACCCTCCACAATAAGCTAGTTTAGTTTAAAATTCAACTCCTCCCAACTCATCATTCTATACCCCACTATTTTGAGTGTTTTTTTTTGTGTCCAAATAAAGTGAAACTTATATCAATTTGTAGGGGAAAAAAATGGTTAATTTTGGTGAAAAAAATAATTAAAAAAAAATAATTTACTAGGTGATAATTCAACTCAAATTGAAAAATGAGTGTTTTTTTTTTGTGTCCAAATCAAATGAAACTTATATCAATTTGTAGGGAAAAAAAATAATGAATTTTGGTGAATTTTTTTTTTTTTAAAAAAAATCATTTATTATGAGATAATTGAGCTTAAATAATTGGGTGAAAAAATGAAAAAGTACCGACCAATCATACGGCGCCACGTGTCAATTGCAGCAAAAAAAAAAAGCCTTCACGCGCCTAAAATTGCACGGACCAAGAAAATGGCGACACGTGTCCCACTATTTCTCTCTTCAACCCGGTTGAACATCTTTAACCCAACAATCCAACCACCCCCTCTTCAACTACCCTATTGCCCCAACTAAACTAGTTGAATCACTCTCAACTACCCATTCAACTAGGCTATTGGACATAGTCTAAAGGGAAAAGGGGGGGAGGGGGAGGAGGGAGGTTAATTTAATTTATTTGAGATGAATTTAGCTTTTTACGGGTTTACTCAACAATTTTACGGGTTTATATAACAATTCAATAATCTTATCCGGTCGTAATAATAAGAAGGGCTACCCGAAAGAACTTTTTGTCTCTACGCCGACGATTAGTCAGGACAGAACGGTTATTATCGGGGCCAGTGACATTTTAAAACAATGGCGACAGACAAGGACGACCGAAGTCGACGGCGAACTCCACGCCATAGCCGCCGAGCGACGCCGCGAACTCATGGTAAACGGACAATCGAGTCCGACCTCGAACTCGCATTCCACCTCCAACTCCGAGAAGCACTCACAGCTGATCTCTCGCTCCAACCGTCCTAGGGTTGAATAGGAAGTCAGTACAAGAGGGAAAGTAGGGGAAATGTTGAATGTATAGCTGTGATTGAAGCTCTGAATTCTGGGGTTGCCTTGAATTTGAAGATGATTGTGTTTTGATGCGATTACTATCAACTTGTGAGTTTTTTTCCTGTTTGCTTGTCTTTGAAATTTTGAGTTTGTATGTGCTGCATTAGGGACTAACTGTTATCTTGATGGTAACTTCTAGGAAAAATCCACCCACTGTAGCACCACATTCACAATATTCTTTTTAATTGCTTCGTCTAAGCATTCAACTTTAATTAATCAATTCCCACTTGAGATCATTGTCAGTGATTACACGAAAAAGAAGAAGATTCAAAATATTCTATTTAATCTCTTCGTTTAACAATTCAATTTTAATTTGATCAATTCCCACTTGAGATCCTTGTCATTTATTAGGCAAAGAAGAAGAAGAAAGGATTCAATTATTCTATTTAATCCCTTCCTTTAACCATTCAAATCCAATTTAATCAATTCCCACTTGAGATCCGTGTCGTCAGTGGCTACGCATAAAAGAAGAAAAATGTCAACTGGTCCGAAAAGATTAAGGCAAATGGGGTGGGCGATTCTTGGAGAGAGAAAGTGGTTTGATTTTTATCAAAATATTGATCAAATCCCCCTTTTCCTCTAATAAATGTTTTCACCTTCATACTTGTAATGAATCCTTACTCCATGTTAGTATATTATATCCGTCCAATCTTTAAATTGTTCTTAAAGCTTTCTTGATCAGGTCATAAATTTCTTGGAGAAGCTGGCTTTGATTCAATGGTTATATTGAGTGATCACGTTGATACGAGTGACTTCGACCAATATGATGTTTTTCTAAGCTTCAGAGGTATAGACACCCGCATTGGTTTCACCTATAACCTCTACCATACATTGACAGGAGCTGGAATCCTAACTTTTATGGACGACAAGGAATTGGTTAGAGGAGAAATTCTTGAACAACAACTGGATAATGCAATCAAACAGTCTTCCATCTCGATTATCGTCTTTTCCCTGAACTACGCGTCCTCCAAATGGTGCCTCAACGAACTAGTGAGGATTCTTGAACAGAAGAATATACGTAAGGTTATACCCATCTTCTTCCAGGTGGATGCGTCTGATGTACGATATCAGAAGGGAAGCTTTGAAGAAGCATTTAACGAACACAAAAAGAAAAAACGTGTTAGTTTGGAGGAGATCAAAGCGTGGAAGGAAGCCCTAACTGAAGCTGCTGGGTTGTCTGGATTTTCCTCAAACAAAGAGTATGTTTTTGTTCTTGGAGTCCCTACTATTTTCTTCGATTCCCACTTTGAATATTTTAATTATATTACTGATTAAATTGAAGGGTAGATGCAGACCAGAGACTGTTGCCGTGACCATTGTGCCGCGACACTGTAGCCATCTGTCGCGATTTAGGCAACGAAACCTTTTTTGGGCAATAATCCATCGAGATAAAAATTGTCCCTAAAAGCACACACCGGTAGAGAATTTAATCTCAACCATTGTTAGCCCAAAAATGTCCTCTGGCCTAATCCGCGATGCAACCGATGACTGTAGTGCTGCAACACGAGTTTTAAATTATGGCTGATGCCATTAGATCTAGGAACTAATGAAATATTTTAATACATAAATCATGCAATTTTTTAAATGCCAAAAAGTCATTAATATGCATTGGGTTCACCCAGCTTTACCACATATTTACATTGGACACCAAAGTTCCAAAATACTCCCTCCGTCCCATTACAAAGAGGAAATTTACTGTTCACGCGTAGATTAAGGAAAAAAATAATGATATAAATGTTGTGAGTGTAAAAGTAAAATAGGAGAGAGAATGAGTGGAGGGAATAGTAAATTATAATGGTGTTGTGAGTATTAAAATAATGATAGGAGAGAGAATGAGTGGAGGGAATAGTGAATTTGTGGTTTGTAATGGGACGCCCAAAAAGGAATATTTGTGGTTTGTAATGGGACGGAGGGAGTATATAATATGACCACTCAATTTTGACACATTGTTCACATAGGCCACTAAAGTTTAAAAGTAGTCAACCTTGCCACTCAGCTAACTAAAATATATAAATGATCTTGAAAATAAAATTCCATTACTTTTTTTGGTTTGGTTACAAAATCTCCTTGATACCTTGTCTATGTACTCATGAATTACAATTCCATCTCTGTGAGCATGTTTATATTTTATGATACTTTAAAATTGTACTTTGGGGTTGTAGTATTTAACTTTATATACTACCCATATATTGCAATTTTAAAATTTTGTAAATATAAACATGTTTACAATGTAGGGATATAAATATATTTTTTGATATCCTGTTGAAGTTGAAAAATCGTATCTTTCTTATTATTTATCTTTTAAGAATTCTTTCATTCAATTAAACAAGAAAAAACAATACACTGTAAAAATTTAAAATTGCAATTGTAACCTCTAATTTCGTCTTGTTAGTTGATTTTGTATTTATTTTTCTTGTTCAATTTTCATGAACATGTTATTATATATATAATTTTAAAAATGTACATCACATTTACAATTTAAATTTGAAACTGTAACCAATGAATTTATATTTATAATTGTAATTTATGGGTACTTAATTATAAAGGAGAATTTATAACCAACTAACGTACTCCTCCATCTCGGTTTAATGTTTTTAGTTTGACTTTGCACGCTTATTAAGAAACCAAGGTCGAGAATAGTAGAGTGGAGAATATAATTGTCCATTCATAAAGTAAGGGGTGAAAACTAGATAGGTAAGTAATGTTTTTTTGTAATCTATGAACTTTATGAGGACTAGATTGTCCAATACACTGTTCATACTTTATCATTTAAGAAATAAAGCAACTAAGAACCTTAAATTAGGAGATACCTAAAAGGAAAGGAAAAACCTTAAACTGGGACGGAGGGAGTAATTTTTTTTAACAAAAACTCGGATCTTTAGGTCATTTATACTTTTAGTTAATTGAGCAACAATGTTGAATATCCTGGGACTTTGATGATCTATGTGATTAATGTGTCTATGTGTCAAAGTTGAGACAATGTTTAATATTTTTTGAGACCTTTGTGACCAACTATAACAACAAAGCTTTAGTAACAAAATAATTTGGGGTCGGCTAAGATGAATCTTTATATATTATTGTGAAAGAAACAATGTGAGAAAAAAAAGTTGAAGAAATGTGTGGGGATTAAATTTGGAAAAGGAAAAGAGGAAATAATAATAATAAGGATAATAAAAGAATATATATACTCCCTCCGTCCCATTTGAAATTGCAAAAATTGCCATTTTAGGTGTCCACAAAAATTGCAAAATCCCAAAATGGAAAGGTTTAAATACTTTTTAAATAACAGGGCCCGCTTTTCATACTCACAATAACTACCCACTTACTATTCCCGACCCAGTTTCTCTCTCCTATCACATCATCCACACTTACAACACCATACTATTATATACTTCGTCTTAATCTGCTTGAATTTCAAATGGGACGTAGGGAGTATATATGTATATATATAAAAAAACTCGAGAGACTACTCGCCTTATCACCGATTGGTTTTAACGTGGAACCTCCAATATAGTCTATTATTGATCGGTCTAAGTCCGTGCTCACCCTTGGGCCTCTCTCAAATTCTTACCCAATTCTAATTCTAAGATGGTACCAGAGCAGGTCAATCTATATACTCCGCTATGCTACTCTTCTGTTGCTTCTACATGGACCTTCTACTTCTACAAGGTCCACTATCTTTTACAAAGTCCACGAGTCCACATACTCGACCCTCAACCTTCCCTCCGAGTGAGGAGGCGCGTTAGACAATACACACACACAAACACAGACACACTATTGGGTTTGGATCCTAAACTACAAGGAAGAGGAGGAGCCTAAGTCGGAGGAGTCTGTGAATCAAGAAGGAAAAATCTCGGAGGTGCTTGCCGAGAGAGCGGCCGCGCCAGCGGAGAGCGACCGCGCTGGAGTTCTTTCGTGGGTGCCAAAATCTTCTCGCTGCTGGAGGCGGCCGCGCTGGCCTGGTGGCGGCCGCGCTCGGTCCTGGATGCAGCAGATTTTTATTTTGTTTCCTATTTTGATTAGATCTCTTCTTAAACCGAGTTAGGCTTCCTTGTATAACTATATAAGCATAATTTCGGCCTGTAACACATCAGCAACATATTAGAATACATATTGGCTTGGCGTGCTCGGACGTAGTTCACGAGTTGGTGAATGAACCGGGTAAACAACTCTCGTGTTCTTGCGTGTGATTGTTTCTTTCTTGTACGTGTGGGTGTGTTGATTTCGTTGTTTTGATTGCAACGGGGGAGCACCAATTTCACAACAACGGGTATCAGAGCTTTGGTTCGGAGGATTCAAAATCTTTTCATTAGTTGATTAATTTTGAATCGCGTTCGGGGATTTTTGGTGAAGCGCCAGATGAAGAACTCAATCGAGAAATTCAACTGCGAATTTCACGTTTTGGAAGACAAGGATCAAGACTACCTTTATTGTAAGGATCTTCATGGACCCTCAAGGCGAAGCCCGAAGACATGTCACAAGGATTGGGAGACGCTGGATCGGAAGGCGTTAGGAGCGGTAAGGAGCGCCCTAACCGACGACGCTGCACTTAACGCCATGGAGGCCAAGACAACCGCTGAGTTGCTACAAACGCCGTCGGACATGTATGAGAAGCCGTCGAATATCAATAAGGCGCATTTGATAAAGAGGTTTGCGAATGCGAAGACGTCGAGGGCGGGCGGCAAGTCATATCGGCAATTTCAAAGGTAATGCGGACCAATTGAAAAGTGTTGATATTACTTTCTCCGATGAAGTGCTAGCTTGTTTTCTACTAAAGTCATTGCCGATAGTTGGGAGGTTACCGTCACAACGATTAGTACGTCGAAACAAAGATTGGTATACGGAGGTTGAGATCTCATCCTTCAAGAGGATTTTGCGAAGGAAAGAGAAAAGGGAGAATCTTCCGTAGATGGGCCGCACTTAGGGTGGAGAGAAATAGGGGAAGACCGAAAAGGGGAAAAAGGTCAAGTCTTTACAATTGTGGTGAATTGGGGCATATCGGTTATGACCGTCCGGAAAAGATGGTGGTGCGCGCGTGGTGGATGACGGTGGAGATGTATTAATCCTGGGGAGAAGCGGTCGGGTGAAGATTGGGTGTTGGATTCTGGAGCTTCTTGTGCTAGTGGGGATGCAGAATCAATGAAGCGATACAAAACTCGAGATTTTGGGGTTCTCTATCTTGGTGATGGTCAACCATGAAGATCAAAGGTAAGGGGATGTGATGATGAAGACACCTAATGGGGCTGCTTTACAACTACACAACGTGATGCATGTTCGGATTTGAGGAGAAGGGTGATTTCGTGGGACAATTGACAGTGAAGGGTATGGTGTTTCTTTCATTGGTGGGTCTTGGGAAGTCACAAAAGGGGCTAAGGTGTTGGCTCGTGGGATTAAGGGGAAGATGTTGTACTCTACCTACAATATCGATGTTCGTTCCGGTGGAGCAAAGAGGCTAAAGAACCATTGTTGGTGTGAAAGGGAGACATCAAGAAACGGTATGTTGGGGGGACTCAAAGTTGATCAACGTGGTGTGGATGTCCAAGGGCCCTAACAGAGAGCGGATTCGGACTCAAAAGTAGACGATGCAAGAAACAAGGTGTGTCCAAGTTTCAAGGGAGGCATTGCGAGGAAGGTGGGTCTCGGAGAGAGAAGGCGAAGTTAGACTTGCGGGGAGAAATCAAGGTAGAAGCGATTTGGGGAGGCAAGAACGATCTAACACGGAGAGGTTGAAACGTCGCTTGGTTTCAACTCGCCTTATTACTTGAGGAGAGGAGAGGTAGTGCCAAGCCACATGGATGGGGAAAATGTGTTCGAAGGTCTTTACTCCGTGGGAGTTGATGGGTGATTTTATGTTTGTTGGTTTAGTCTCCTGGGAGATTGTTGGGTTTGGATCCTAAACTACAAGGAAGAGGAGGAGCCTAAGTCGGAGGAGTCGGTGAATCAAGAAGGAAAAATCTCGGAGGTGCTTCGTCGAGGAGAGCGGCCGCGCTCGGTGGAGATCGACCGCGGAGTTCTTTCGTGGGTGCCAAAATCTTCGCCGTTGAGGCGGCCGCGCTGCCTGAGGGCGCTGCGCTCGGTCCTGGACTGCGGCAGATTTTTATTTTGTTTCCTATTTTGATTAGATCTCTTCTTAAACCGAGTTAGGGCTTCCTTGTATAACTATATAAGCATAATTTCGGCCTAGAACACATCATTGTAGCAACATATTAGAATACATATTGGCTTGGCACCGCCCGACGTAGTTCACGAGTCGTGAATGAACCGGGTAAACAACTCTTGTGTTCTTGTGTGATTGTTTCTTTCGCATACGCGCGCTGCTGATTTCTGCTTGACAGAACGGGGAGCACCAATTTCACAACACACACACACACACACACACACACATATATATATATATATATATATATATATTAGAATACATATCAAGCTCGGGTAATCGCCCTGACGTAGTTCACGAGTCAGCGAATGAACCTGGGTAAACAACTCTCGTGTTCTCGCGATTGTTTCTTTCAGACACGCGGCGTGTTGATTGTTGACAGAACGGGGAGCACCAATTTCACAACACACACACACACACACACACACACACACACACATATATATATATATATATATATATATATATATATATATATATATATATATTAAAATGAGAATTATGAGAACTAACTACAACCATTTTATAAGGGACAAATTAAGGGTTCATATTAGAAATTACTTGGATAGAGTCGGTGACATTTTTGCAATTAATAGGATAGACGATGACAAAGCTGTATAATGTCATTTGACCTTGCAAATTCAAAATATGCCATGTCATCATCTAAATTTCCCTCAAATTTCAAAATTAAATATCTTAATATATATAAGCTGGAAAAAAATTCCGAGAATACTGTTTTTCTCGTCTCGATGAGGCGAACAAACTACATCCATAAAGATAGGGTTTTGAGAAAAAAATGTTGAACAATGGAATTTTTAAAATACACTTGGATTCAATAGATAATTAGCTACTGAATCTATGGGTATTTTTGAACATTGCACTTGGATTTAGTAGCTCCTTAGCTACTGGATCCATGTGTATTTTTGAATGTTCTCTTGGATTTAGTAACTACTTAGCTATTGAATCTATGTGTGTTTTGAACATTACACATAGATTCAGTAGCTAGCTGTTGAATCCATATGTATTTTTGAGCATTGCATATGGATTCAGTAGCTAGTTCGCTACTAAATTCATGCATATTTTTGAATATTGCACTTAGATTCAGTAGCTACTTAGCTACTGAATTCATATGTATTTTGAATATTGCATTCAGTAACTAGTTAACTACTGAATTCATGTATATTTTGAACATTGCACATGGATTCAGTAACTAGTTAGCTACTGAATCCATGAGCATTTTTGAATATTGCACTTGGATTCAGTAGCTAGTTAGCTACTGAATTCATGTGTAAAGCTAGTTTGCTACTTAATCCATGTGTATTTTGAACATTGCACATGGATTCAGTACCTAGTTAGCTACTGAATCCATGTGTATTTTTGAACATTGTAATTGGATTCAGCAGCTACTGAATCCATGTGTATTTTTGAACATCGTACTTGGATTCAGTAGCTACTGAATCCATGTGTATTTTTGAATGTTACACTTGGATTCAGTTGCTACTAAATCTATATGTATTTTAAACATTGCATTCATTAACTAGTTAGCTACTGAATACATGCGTATTTTGAACATTACACTTGGATTCAATAGCTCAGTAGCTACTTAGCTAGTGAATCCATGTGTATTTTGATCATTACAAATGGATTCAATAACTACTTAGTTACTGAATCCATGTGTATTTTTGATGAATCCAAGTGCAATGTTCAAAATACACTTGGATTCAGTAGCTACTTAGATACTGAATTCAAGTGTATTTTGAGAATTTCATTGTTGTTCAACATTTTGTTTTAAACCTTTAGGGATGTAGTTTGATTCGCCCCGTTGATACGAGAAAAACAACGTTCTCGATTTTTTTTCGACTAGATTTTGAGATATTTAATTTTCAAAATTGAGGGGGAATTTGAATGATGACGTGACAGATTTTGAAAAGTGATAGTCAAGTGACATTCTACCTCCCAACTTTTATAAAAACAACAAAAATGCCACCTTTTTTTTATAAAAGTATGTATAATCTAAACCATTAATTTATTTAATCCAATGGATGTGGTTTGTTCTTATTGTTCTCATTTTAAATAGGTTCTTATTTGATCACCCTCCTTTATATATATATAACATAAGCTAAGGGAAATGAATAAAAAATTAACCCCCCCAACACCCACATGAATTTTTGTCCTTCACTCTCTGGCCTTTTCAACAACATATTTTTATCAAGTCCAAGTAAACTTATATTATTTTCAATCTCAGGCCTTCTCTTACCCTCACCATCTTATCACTTTCTCCATTCTTCAGCCATCATAGCAGGGTGCATCACCGGGTCTCCGTCTCACATTACCAAATCACCTTAGGCAAATTTTTTTCTTCAATGGGTGCACCTTCTACTTTTCCCCTGTTCACCTCATTACTCAATTAAGCCTTTCTTGTATGCTCATACAATCGTAGTATACGCAGCTCCTCCACATTTATCTAATGAACATAATACGGTTTCACGGCCCAACATCTAGTGCCATATAACAGTGTAGTGCGTGATATAATTTTCCCTTTATTTTATGGGGCATATCAAGATCACATAGAAACCATATGACACTTTTTCACTTCAACCAACCTGCTTTAGTCCTATAAGACACATTTCCATCCAATTTTCCATCCTTTTGGATAATAGATTCAAGATAGCGAAAAAAAGTCAAGCTTGAACAGTCTTCACGTCGAATGTGATCACCCTTGCCTTCCTGCTTTCAGTCTTGCTTCTACTCAGTTTAAAACCTCGAGATTCTAAAGTTTGTCTCTACAATTTCAACTTACTTTCAATACCATCTTTTGTTTCATCGTTCAATACAATATCATTTGCGAACAACATGCACCATGGTACATCATCTTGGATTGACCTCGTCAGTTCGTTCATTACCTTAGCAAAGAGAAATGGACCAAGTGCAACTGTCTTCCCAACACTAGTCCGCACAGTTGTACTAACTTCATTATACATGTCTTGAACGATGTTAATATATTTATTTAAAACACCATTCTTTGTGCCCAACAAAGTACCTCTCTTGGTACTTTAACCTACGCCTTCTCCAAATCAATGAAAAACATATTCAAATCTTTATTTTTATCCCGATATATCTCCATGATTTGTCTTTTATTAGATAGACTGCTTCCCTAGTCGATCATCCGGGCATAAATCCAAATTAATTATCCGAAATTTTCACAATTCTTCTTAGCCTTTGTTTAATCACTTGTTTATAAGGTTTCATAGTATGACTCATTGGTATGATCCCTTAATAGTTGGCACAATCTTGAACATCACATTTGTTCTTGTACAAATGAATCACATTATTTTTCCTCTGCTCCAATGACAACGTGTTACTTCTTCATATCTTGTTGAATAGTGTTGTTAACCATTCTATTTCCCTCTCTCAAAAACATCTCCAAACCTCAATAGTCATGCAATACAACGCTAGGGATTTCTTAAATCCCATCTTTTTCATTTCCATCCCTTCACCCTTTTGAATTTTTCGCATAAATTCTCGATTAACCATACTCGAAAGGATATTTAAATCTTCAATATCCTGCTCTTGATCACCCCTGAACAAGGTATCAAAGTATGACCTCCATCTATCCATCTCCTTATCCCGATCAGATTCCTTTGATCTACATCCTTCACATATTTAACCCTCTCAATATCTTGTGTCCTCTAATCCTTCATCAAGCAAGTTTATAGATGTCCGTTTCCCCTTCTTTTGTATCAAATCTAGCATAAAGATCCTGATTCACCTTTGCTATTTCGTCTCTTACTGCTTTCTTTGCTTCTCTTCTAGCCTCCTTATATTTCTCATAGTTCTCATTGCTCCTACTTTTTCCCATAATTTGTAGTATTCTCGCTTGCTCTTTATCGCTCATTTTGGGACTTAGACTTTGTTGTTATTGTATTCGTGTATTCTTGATGGTATTAGTGTAGGTTTTTATGATCTATGATGCTCAGACACTTTAGTTTATCACGTCAGACTCGTGTGAACACTACTTAAATATAAGTGTTTGACACATACACGACAGGGTAAACCAAAGTGTCAGAAAATCACATGTTATGGTGGTAGTGGATGGTGGTGTTGGTTTTGAAACAATGGTGGTGGGTGGCACTATGATAGTTAGCGAAAAATCAACATTAATGTCTACAACGAAAAAATACTTTAGGATCAATAGGGAAAAAGATCAATAGATCAGAGACCTTTTAAGCATTTAATTCGAAGAAATTGGGGTATATATTTCTTTTGACCTCTCCTACCCCCATAATAAGTCATGTGCATTGGCACATAGGTATTTAGCGTTCAAAATTAATGAATTTAGTGGAAGTGACCTCAAATGCACAAGTTATTTAGTTGAAGTATTTTTCTTGCAACGAAAATGACATTTGTTTCTAAACTCCCATCAACAATATATTTGGGGTACTTTTCTTGCGATTTTTCCAAATATTTAATTGTCCAAATAAAATTCTAAAATTGTTATTGATTCACCAATAATGGTTTGTTAGGATTAGATGTCTTTGAATTGATGAAGTCGATTTGAAGGAGTCCAAGAACAAGTCCGATTGATTTGAGTCCAAGACGGAAAAGGAGAAGAATTGACGTTTATTCGGGATTCCTTATTAAAGTCCTTTAGGTTTAAGAAATCCTGTTGGCTAAAGATTTAACTGTTTCCTTAATTGGATTTGGCTTTTTCTCCAAGGTTTTAGAATCCTTTTGGCTTAGGATTTTGGAAGTATAAATACCCGCCTTCTCCCATTGAATGAATTATTATAGTGTGATAGGTTATCAATAATTATAGGATTCAAGCTAGTGATTTCTATAAGTTCTATAGATTTTCTAGCTTGTCTGTTGTAACATTTCAATTTTGTCTCATCCTTTTTCTTTAGATTAGGGTTGCACAGTTGTGAATTTTTGTGATCAAGAATTCGTGCACATAATTAGAGAGTTTGTAATCTGTGATTCTCCATATTAATAATAGTTGCTCTCCCTCTTTCTGTGGACGTAGCCAAGTTAGTGAACCACGTAAATACTTGTGTTTGTGTGCTTGTGTATGTTGTGATTGCTATATTCTCTACTGCATATTTCCAGCAACGGGTATCAGAGCCCCGGTTTGAAGATTATGGTCGGAGGAAAGGAACCTGGATTAGAATTAGGGGCTGCATAAATTCTTTTGGTTTATGTTGCTTAGATCCAAATAGGATCAAGGTTTCATAGATCCGAATGGATTTGGGACTTCAGGTATTCAAATCAAGGTTGCAGTTACATAATCATGGATCGGCATTGGATCTAAGATCAAAAGTTGTAGAATTAGGTTGTTGCTAGGGTTTGCAGAGATCTAGGTGGATTGGTGTTATTGAGGATTTGTGGGTGCAGTGATAATGAGCGGAGATTGAACAACATGGAAATTCGATGCGATCGAATTTGGATTATGAAAGTTGCATGAGATGAAAGACTCAAGTTTCTAGACTTTTATAGTGTGGATTGCATAGGCTTGCAGATCATGTGCAGATAACGTGTAGAGTGCATTAATCTTGAAGAAAAGCGATCAAGTGGGTTCGTTGATATTTTGATTCAAAAGAGTCGTTTCATTAGTGCAACAGTGCAAGGGGATCAAACAATTATTTTGGGCGAGTCAAGTTTATGAATGGGACTGCGTTGCAGTTGGGTGATTTATAGAACATTCAGAGAAGGTAGAGAAGACTTAGGTTTTGTGAGCAGCCATGTAATGTAAAGGAAGGTTGTTGGTCGCTTTCGATTGTGGTCATGAAGGATTGCAATGAGCGAACTTGGCATCTTGGAGGCAATGTGTTGTACATTACATACAACGGTTTTGTAGGTGAATCGAGGGGTGCCCCAATGATAGATGGGGGGGGGGCGAGATCGCCAGGAACGGTATGTTGGTAGAGAGTTGTTGTTAAAGGCTAGCTTGCGAGAACAACTTGGCCAACATGAGCATTACTCGGGCGATCATGCTGGTTGCCTTGAAACATAAAAGAACAAGATTGTGAAGGCATGTGGTTCGTGGATAGAAACAAGGGACAGGCGAGCAAAGACGTTTGTAGAGAGGATCACTTGGAGTGAGACTCAGTGCAAGAGAAGTTTCCAACAATTATGTTGAATACCTACGCTTCGCTTCAACTCGTTTGTGTAGGCTCTGCGGAGCCTTGTGATTTTGACTTTTAGCAGAAGTCAAATGTAGCGGATACGATATGTGGAAGTCATTCTCGGGTGAGATTTTGATGGTGGAAGTCATTTGTGGTTTATCTACAAAAGTGGGAGATTGTTGGGATTTGATACAAACCTAGCGAAAAAAGGTAAAAACCGAAATTGCAGCATCGCGTGGATTCCTTTTGGCAACATAATTCTTTTCTTAGGCAGTAAGCAAATTACTTATTGTAGAAAGAATCCTTTAGAGTTTAGGTTTGTTGTTTGTATAAATACAAGTGATAACCTAGAATATTGTGAGCTAGTAGTTAATCAAATTAGTTGTCGCTAATTTGTGTGAGCTAGAGAGAATCCGTAAGATAAACAAAGAGAACCAAGGGCAGTGGTAGGTCTTTGGGGTACGGGAGCTTTCCATTGATGGCCTAGGAGATGTCTAGATTTTATTTGTGTGAGGGTGTGTTCATGATTCAGATGCTATGTTTATTGTTGTAAACATGAGCGAATATTGTAACACCACATATTTGGTGATATTAGTTGATATCCTGGCTTGGTACTGCCCCAAGATGTAGTCGTCGTTTGCGATGAACTAGGTGAATAAATAATGTGTTGAATACTTTCATATAATTCGTGTGTGTATTGGGTCTCACCATTATCAAGTTGTATGGGCAAGAACTGCACTTATAGATCACAATTCCACAACAACTTGTAGTAGGGCTTCTAGTTGTATAGCGTCTGGTATTTCGTTGTGAGAGAAAAATTGGATTCCGATATGGAACCAACTATCGACAAGTTTGATGGAAGGAACAATTTTAGTTTATGGCATATCAAGATGAAGGTTTTGTTGAGAGAAAACTTGTGGGCTCTAGTGACTGCAACAATCAGGGATCACAAGGGTGATCAAAAGGTAGCGGCAGTTTCCACATATGAAGAAAGTGAAGGAAACAACATATCTAATTACTCTAGATGAGAACCAGCAAATCATGAAGAGGCTTGATGATTGATAACATCTTAGAGGATGTTGCTTATTGCAGTGATTCAGGTGGGGCTTTGTGGTTGTTGTTGGAGAAACTGTTCACAACGAAGTCTCTAACGAACAAGCTATACATGAAGCAAAAGATGTTCGCTCCCCGAATGTCTTAAGGTACTCCTATTAAGGATCACCTAAATCGATTTACTTCTTTGTTCCTTGAACTGCGTAATATAGTGGTTAAAATCGATGATAAAGATGTTGATCTTATTCTGTTGGTTTCTTTACCAGTACCATACGAGGGATATGTGAACTTTTGCATTAATGGTAAGGATATGGTTAATTTGGAAAAGGTAAAGACATGCCTCAAGATCAGAGATTTGCAACGAATAACTAGAGGTTTATGTACAAAATCTCAGTCAGCAGGTTATTTTGCGAAAGACTATAGGGGACAAAGGTAGGAGAAACAAGAATTCTTTTAGAAGGGGTCTAAGACCCGGAGATGTTTGTATTTACTGCAAGGAAAAATGGTATTGGAAACGTGATTGTCCAAAGATGAAAAAGAGCGAGCAATTTGGGTCAACTACAGCTATGCCAGATGACGATGAGGACTATGCCTTAGTAACCGAAAAAGATAAAGGCATTAAGGTGCATGGATTCTTGATTCTGGGTGTCTTATCACATGTGTACGTACATGGAATTGTTTGCAACATACGAGCAGGTAAAAGGTGGCGATATATATATGGATAATAGGGCCGTCTGCAGGGTGGTTGACATGGGTTTCATAAGGGTGCAAACTTCTGGTGGTAAGTTTTGTCATTGAACTAGGTTAGACATGTTTCTGAAGTAGCAAAGAATATGCTATCACTTAGTCGGTTAGACAAGATAGGATACAATTTCAAATGTGAAGGTGGAACAGTAAATGTATGCAAGGGTTCGAACGGTATTCTAAAAGGGGTAAAATGAGGTACCCTGTACGTCCCCCAAAGATTTACGTTTTTTGGCTCGAATGTCAAGCGTCTTACTACAGGGGTACAATAAAGACATATTTGAAGAAAGCATGTTGTGAGGCTTCTTCTGTGGTGGTTGACAAACAGGTGGAGTAGCGAATTACTCGAGGTGCACTTGAACTAGGCAAGCCACAACTAGCAAGTCGACACACACAATTTGATTTTGTGGAGGAGAAAGAGGGAATGAGTCGAGTATCCTATGCTAGAGCAGCACTAACACATTTGGGAAGAGGGAGACAAGGGGAAGTGGCCATTGCTAGGGATTCCGTGGGTTATGTTACTTCATCTGTTTTGGTTGGCAAAATCGAATGCGTGCTTGATTTGCCTAATTCATAGTGGGGGCAATTATGAGTGCGTGCTGCAGCAACACGATTGGGTGTCTTGAAGACACATTTGTGAGCTCGGCGAAACACAATTTGAGTGTTCAAAGGGACACATTTGGATGTCTCGAAGACACGTTAGTTTACTTGTTGAACGAGTTTGATCAACTGTTGCAGCAAGTATTTTAGCGTTCAGCGTAACACATTTGGGTGTATAGGGAGATACAGTTTTTGGTTGTCCGTAGGACAAGTTTGGTGTTCAGTGCAACACAGCTGAGGTAGGGGTGGAGAAGTCCGTTCTGATTATTGGTTTGGGAGATTCAAAGTCAAGGTGGAGAACATTGAAACTTCTTTGGAATTCCTTATCTAAAGTCCTTTAGAATTACGGAATCCTGTTGGATAAGGATTTAATTGTTTCCTTAATTGGATTTGACTTTTTCTTCAAGGTTTTGGAATCCTTTTGGCTTAGGGTTTTGGGAGTATAAATACTCGCATTCTTCAATTGCGTTAATTATTCTATTGTGATAGGTAATCAATAATTCTAGTATCCAAGCTAGTCATTTCTATAAGTTCTATAGATTTTCTAGCTTGTCATAGCAGTTCAATTCCGTCTCATCCTTTTTCTCTAGATTAGGGTTGCACAATCATCAATTCTTGTGATCAACAGTTTGTGCACATAATTAGAGAGTTTGTAATCTGTGATTCTCCATATTAATAATATTCTTCTCCCTTTGCCCATGGACGTAGTCAGGTTGGTTATCCACGTAAATACTTGCGTTTGTATGCGTGTATATATTGTGATTGCCATATTCACTACTGTCTGATTCTAACATGGTTTTTAATACAAATTTTAGAATTTTATTAGGATAAATTTTCCAATTTTTAGTCAAAATTCAATCAAATTGACCCCGACAAAATTATATTTCCAAGATGGATGAAATATAAATTTAAAATTCTTAATAATCTTTTTTATGTGATTGGTTTTTCTGCACTTTGTAGGAATGATGATGGATTCATTGAAAAAATTGTGAGTGAGGTCATAAAGAGTCTTCCGAAACTCAAGGTTTTGGATGTTCCCAAACTGTTGCTTGGAATAGATTATCGAGCATATCAGATAGACTCATGGTTTAAAGATAGATTCACGGACAAAAATGTGCTTCTCCTTTGTGGGATCGGGGGAATAGGGAAGTCAACAATTGCCAAGCATTTTTTTAATGAATATTTACAGGATTTTGATGGTTGTTCTTTCCTTGTGTGGAATGAGCCAAAATGGGATGAAAAGGAGGCTTGTGGTTTACAAAGTCAACTTCTTTCAAACATTCTACATAAGCAAAGGAAGGAAACAACAATTTATAATTGTGATGAGGGCGTCAAAAAGATAAAGCGAGCTTTATACCAAAAAAAGGTTCTTCTTGTTCTCGATAATGTTAGTGAAACGAAGCAATTAGACGCGTTTCTTGGACAACGACAGGAGTTTAGTCCAGGAAGTAAAATCCTAGTAACTACAAGGAACGAGTTTTTGACGAATCATTTCATCGTTCATCCTAAGGTCCACAATGTTGAATGCTTAGATGATAAGGACTCTCTAAAGCTGCTCAGTTGGCATGCCTTTCGACAATATCATCCACCAGAAGAATTCAAGCAGCTATCAGTAGCGATACTCTCGCGCTGTGAAGGCCTTCCCTTGGCTCTTATTCTTTTAGGTTCTTCTTTATATGAAGAAAATATAGACTTTTGGAAAAAGCAATTGCAAAAATGGGATGAGATTGTGGACTCTACTATCCATAAGGCCATGAAGATAAGCTATGAATCTTTGGAAGATGACAAGGTCAAAAATCTGTTCCTGCATGTTGCCTGTTTTTTTGTCGGAGAAGAAAAAGATAACATTGTAAGAATATTAGACGGCTGCGGTCTGCATGCTACTGTAGGAATCCGAAGTTTAATGAAGAGATGTCTGGTAACAATAGATGGCGAGAAGTTGATGATGCATCAGGTGATTCAAGATATTGGGCGGGAAATAGTCAGACTAGAATCTACTGACGAGCCTGGAAAACGAAGTAGATTGTGGTATAATGAGGATTCATTTACTGTACTGAAATATAATAAGGTATGAAGATAATTTTTTATGCCTGCCAAAACATTTGAATGTATGCTTTGCCTGTCAAGCTTAGATTAATTGTGAGTTCTCTCTTTGTTATTTAGGGTACTGAAGCTGTTCAAGGCCTCATTCTTGATGGGCAGAAGATTAATGAAGTGGAGTCTGACGGATCAAGCTGTGCTGCCATTGATGCAAATTCAGGCTTAATTACTAATTTTCTTGGCTATATGAAAGAAGGGGTCTTTGACAGATTTTTCCATTCAAATGAAGGAGATCTAAAAGTTGACGCGTTTGCAAAGATGGGAAATCTAGAACTTGTCAGTCTCAATTACGTACATCTCACCGGAAGCTCTAACAAGTTTCCGGAGAAATTGAGATGGATAAGTTGGCATGGATTTTCTCAAGAATATGTACCCATGGAGTTGCCCCTGCAGAACCTGATTTCTTTTGACTTGCGTCATAGCCTATTAAAACAAGTTTGGAAGGGATACAAGGTATGACATATGGACCATATGATAACTTTTTATTACTCAATTGCTCCTCATTTCATTTCCATTGATTTACCAAATAAGATTACATAGAGTTTATGTGTCATTGTGTCACTATGACAGCCATTTTTCCCTTGCAGGAAGTTAAATTACTAAAGATCCTTAATCTGAGTTACTCACAGCATCTTTACCAAACCCCTGACTTCAGGGGACTCAAACAGCTTGAGAGATTGCTCCTCAGAGGTTGCTCTAAATTGGTTATAGTGTGCAAAACTATTGGAATACTTCAGAAATTAGTGTTTTTGGATCTACGAGATTGCAGTAGTCTAAGATATCTTCCTGATTTGCCAAAAACTATTGTAACATTTGAAATATCAGGTTGCGATCTTGGCCAGTTCCCAAGAGAGCAGCAAAATGTAGGGCCTTTTGATTGGAAAAGATTCGTAAATTTTGCATCACCAAGTATCGCTAGGGGACCTGTCAAGTTACTAGCTGATTTACCACATCTATAGTGTGTCTATATCTTCAAGACTGCAATCTGTCTGATGAATGTTTTCCGACGGATTTCGGTGGGCTATCTTCATTGGAGAGAATGGATCTAAGTGGAAACTTGATAACTAGACTGCCCGATTGTGTAAAAAATTTATCGAATTCTAGGCTTAGTCGGCTCAATATAAGTTATTGTCCACAGCTCCAATCAGTTATAAATCCACCAAACACTTTAACAGACATGATTCTTTTTGAAAACAGGCAATTGCAAAAAACCAAGTTTAGACACAACTCGTGTAAATTAAAGCTTGTAATTGATGAGGGCACGGAATGCATTGAAACGGAAGGCTGTTACAAGGTGGTACAAGCGCAGAATGTTGACAGAAAAGTAATAAAGAACTTGTGCTTAGAATCATTGTCGACGAACTTCAGTGATGCCAAGGTTCTGTATAACTAGTTCTCTCTCTCTCTCTCTATATATATATATATATATATATATATATCTATATCCCTGCCACTGACACACTGACACAAATCACTAGCCACACACAAAGGAAAAAATAACTTGATTATTGAAGGATTTATATTAGTGTAAATGAATGAATGATTTTTATGGTACAACTGTGCAGGTAAAGTTTGAATTTGGTATATTCAGTACCTGTGTTGAAGGGAGAGAGATTCCAAGCTGCTTCACTACCTTTCCTATCACATACATAGACTCTGGAGAAGAAGAAGACTGGGAGGTTCCATTCCCCATTAGTATTCGATATACCATTCCTTCTTCAGTTGCTAATAAAATCCAAGGCTTGAATATTTGTGTTGCTACTTCAGTAATTCTATATGATTCATCTGTTCCTGTGGAATTACGGTTTGATGTTACAGTTTTCAACAAGACAAAGGATTTTGCATGGACGTACAAGTATCAGGATATAAGTTACACGGAAAATGAAATATGCATAGAAACATTGTGGGTAAGCACATGGAAGTGTTTTGATGATCTGTTGGAGGGTGGGGATATACTTGAAGTATCCTTCCATATTCACAGTAGCAGGTACCCTTTTAATGAGTATTCGGTGATGGAGTGTGGAATAAGAACGGTCTATGAAGAAGATGTAGAAGACTATCAGACTTCAAACTGCCACAGTCTTCTTTGGACTGACCAAATGAATGTTTCCTTCTCTAATTTCCGCACCCCTGCGACTACTTACTTTCTCCTAGGTCTATGCACTTCAAGTTATGGGAATGATGAGTTAACTAAAGAAGAAACAAACGGGCGTGCAGGTACTCTTTTCATTCTTCTTACTACACTGCCCCAAATTTTGCTGCTGCTTTTTTTTTTTTAAAAAAAACATAGTTCGTATTCTCTACATTCTCAAAGTAATAACTTTTAAAGCAAAATAAGTGTGTATTTTTCTAAGTTATCTTTAAGAAGAAGCGCAGATGACAAAACATGGTATTTATATATACATATATACACATACATATACATACATATACATATATATATACACACACATATATATATATATATATATATATATATATATATATATATTCCTTTGTTGTTGTTGGATAGCAAATATCATATTTTTGTCACTAAATTTTACCCTATTTCTAACGTGCTCAGTGAACTTTTTTTTTTTCAATGTTCTGTATTTTTACACTTTTTCATAATGTCCTCATTTTTAGTTGAAAATGTAACATAAGAAGTTAGACACGTGACCTCATGTGACTAACCTCCGTTACATTTTGAAACAATTTGTTAGAGTTTGGAAACCCATTCTCACCATCACGACAACCACCACCACCTTCACCATCAATGCAGCCACAACCTTCAACACCATTGCAGCCACCATTACAACCATTACCACCACCACCACCACCAGCAAAGAATGAAAGGGCTTTTCTGAGATTTGAAGCCATTTGTCCGAACAATAAGATTAAATAACATTATATGAGTCAAAAGTCTGACAAACTTTGTGCTCAGAAAAAAAAAGGCAAGTGACGACAAGTAATTATTCCGGCCTTTGTTACCGATTATTGTAGAGACCAAAATGTTGTAGCTTTGCCCCCCTTCTTTTTCTCTCAATAGACATACACACATTATGATGTGAACCCTAAATCGATGCAAAGAGAACCAACACGGCAAATTTCGTAATTGGGGAAATTCAGAAAAACTACAAATTGAATAAAGATAAGGAGCTTTCCTAAACCCTAGATCGGAGATTCGATCTAGAACCGCGGGGTGCAACCTTGACCCAATAGTTGCAATTAACTATAAACCAAAGCTACGGAACGCCACAAGCTTGCAGCTCAACAAACTTGATAAGTTTAATGGGGTGAGAATTTCCAATCCAAGAAATCTCGAATACTCACAAATTGATGAGAAAACTGAATCAGTCAATTGAAATTATGTAAAAAATGCCTAAACAATGTTAACGGCTGCCTTATAAAGGATTAAGAAATCTAAAGAAACCTTAAAATACTTCAAATAAGGAATCCTTACAAAAATAGGAAACTTGGGCTAATTTTCGAAATTTCCATACTGGTAACAGGCCAAGGCAAAGTAGTTTCCAGCTTTTTCCAAACAGACCCCTGAACTTTCCAAATCATCTTCAAACCTCGTTTCTTCAATATTGATCATAGATTTGACTTCTTGGGCTTCAAGAAAATACAGATACTTTATTTCTTGGCCTTGAATATCTTCCATTCTTGCTTAAACTTGATTCTTCAACAAGATTCATCAAAGCTTCCTGAATCCTCTTCGTTCCTCCACGTGTTATCAGACCTCCATCAATCTTCAACGGATCCTTGGGCCAATTTGATTTCAAATTTTCAATTAGGGTAATCCCCATCATTCCCCTCCTCTTCAAAAGGATTCGTCCTCGAATCACCTACATTGAAAGGGGAAAGACCAGTGACATTAAACGTGGCATGTACATTATACTCACCTGAAAGATTAAGTTTATAAGCATTGTCATTGAGTCGCTCAACCACTTGGAAAGGACCATCCCCCCTTGGTTGCAATTTGGAAGGGCGTTTCTTGGGAAACCGTTCTTTCCTCAAATGTACACATGGCTCAAATATAACTTGTTTCCTCCCCTTGTTGGCATGCTTCACATATTGGGCCGTTCTTTTCTCGATGTTCTCCTTGACCTGCTCATGTATCTTTCATATCACTTCCACTTTATGCTTACCATCCATGCTAGTACGTTCTTCAACTGGTATAAGGATAAGATCTAGAGGACTCCATGAATTAAGCCCATATACCACTTGAAAAGGAGAAAAGTTAGTAGCAGTGTGCATAGAACGATTATAAACAAACTCAACAAATGGTAAACTTTCTTCCCAAGTTCGCAAGTTTTGATTTAGCACAACACGCAATAACTGAGACAAAACTCTATTGACTACTTCGGTTTGTCCATCTGTTTGTGGGTGATAAGAAGTAGAAAATAGGAGTATCATGCCCAACTTACTCCACAACACACGCCAGAAATGACTCACAAACTTGGCATCTTTATCACTAATAATGGTACGTGGCATTCCATGTAGACGCACAATTTCTTTGAAAAATAAATCTGCTTTATAACTAGTATCATCAGGTTTGTGACAAACAATAAAGTGTGCCATCTTAGAAAAAGGATCGACAACCACAAACATGGAGTCGTGACCAAATTTTGATTTAGGTAAGCCAAGAATAAAATCCATAGAAATATCAGTCTAGTGAATCTTGAATAGGCAATGGTATGGATTACCCATGGGGTTCAACTCGAGACTTCGCATGCTTACAAGTTATACATTTAGCACAAACACGAACAACACTGGATTTTATGTTAGGCCAAAAGAAATGGTCTTTTAAAGTTTTCAATGTCTTAAGCACACCAAAATGCCCCATGAAGTCTCCACCATGAGACTCACGAACAAGTAACTCACGCATAGAACAAGCAGGGATACACATCTTATTTTATTTAAAAAGATAACCCTCGTGTTAGGCCAAAAGAAATGTTCTTTTAAAGTTTCCAATGTCTTAAGCACACTAAAATCTGTTAAAATATTGACTGTTACTTGGACTATGGCATTGCAAAATAAAAATAAAAATACACATTGATTGGTGACCAAAACAATAATTTTTCCTTTTTTTAATTGTTTTCATATGAGTTAATGAAATGTTAATATAAGTTAAGAAAGTATAACGAAAGTCAATTACACGAGATCCAGTGAATAAATTTCATTAGAAAATGTAATGATGGTGTGACCACATTTAAAAAAGTAGATAAGTAGAGGACATTTGGAAGAAAAAAAGATTCAGTGAGCACATTGGAACTTCGGCAAAAGTTTAAGTGACCAAATATTATTTTTTTGTATTGTTGGATAGAGGAAGAGAAGCGTGCCACCAAGTAAAGACACATCACGATGGAACGAGTAAGTAAAATAAGCAATAAATAGCAAGCGAGAATGCTACAAATTATAGGAAAAATGCAGTAGCGATGAGAACTATGAGAAATATAAGGAGGCTTGATGTAGGAGGCTATGAGGGAGGCTACAACCCAGGCCCAGGCGCACCCCTTGTTGATCAACAGGGGCCGCCTCACGAAGCTTCATCAAGCGTGGATCTACTGGCAATCAGGCGGACGCCTCAGTCCTCTCAAGCGGGCGCCTCAAATAAGCATCAACAGGCAACCAACACTCTGGAAGCCAGGCGGCCGCATGGACTGATCCCAGGCGGGCGCTTCATTGACGGGAATACTGAAGTTTGTTTGCGTTGTTTCATTGTTTGCTGATTTTGGTTTATTTAATTAGGGATATTTTAGTCTTTGTTTTGATATTTCGTTTTAGGGTTTGTTTTAGGGTTTAGAGATAGTATTTAAACATCTTTTAGGGCTTTTTTTAAAGTCAGTTTTTGATATTTAATTTCAAGAGTTTTCTCTTAATTCCTGGTAGATTCCAGATTATCACTAGTGGATTTCAGTATATTGTGATTTAAGGTTCTTCGCTTGAAGAACTCTTGTGATTAGTGCGCTAATCACGAATCTATCGCTTCCGTGCTGCGGCAGTTGGTATCAGAGCAGGCTTTATCCTGTCTTTCATCACTGATTCGTTATGGGGGATCAAGTAATAAGAGCAGAATTCGAGGGGCTAGCCACCGCTATTTCCGCGTTGTCAACACAGATTGATGCATTTGTGGCTGCTCAACAACGTCACAATGTTCGTGCTAATCGAAATCGTAGGGGTAAGAGAGGCAGGGAGATTGAACGGATTCGACGCCAGATTGAACGGGGTCGACTCCCTAGGAAAGCAATAACCACCGCTATTGCTGCGTTGAACGACGATTTCAAGGGAGAGGAAGTCATTCTGCAAGTCAATGAAGGGGTGTAGGACGAAGTAAAGATAGTCGAAGATAAGCCAAGTGAGTTGCCTGCAAGTGAGAAAGTGAAGAAAGCTGATGTGATTACTGAACCAGAAGAAATCACTAAGCACAAGCCAAGTGAAGTGCCTACAATTGAAGAGACAAAGGAGCCTGTTGTTCAAGAAGTTTCAGAAGTTGACAAATCCGTCCTTCCAGCAGTTCCCTTGGCGGAATCTGAAGAGAAGGTTGAGGAAAGGGAAGATTTATGTGCAGAATACGAAATTATTCAGGTATGTGGTGAAATTATTCCTGCAAATATTATGGTCCATGATCATGCCCTAGTTGAGCCCATGAATGAAGATGTGGGTGGTATTACTTGGTCTGCACCATCAATTTTTGATAATGTTGGGGGTATTATTGATGGGACGGAAGAATTTAAATACGATGATATTTTTATTTTTGATCATGGGAAGGAGAAAGAAAGGATTAATTGGGAGTTTATGGAAGAGTCCATGAGGGACGTTAATTTTGTATTTATTGTTGACCCTGGGGAAGATGGGACGGACGATCGCCGGATGAGTGTCGACATTGCTAGCATAATTTTATTTTTGGAAGAACAAAATTTACGTTGGTTCGGGCTCAAGGAACAAATTTATTCCAAATACTTGTTTCATTGGGACGGAAGAGTATTCTTTTTCTTCCCGAGGACGAGACGAGCATTGATTTATTCAAAGTACTTGTTCTTCTGGGGCGGATCTTGCCAAATATCAGACGAGAACTCGGGGTCGAGTTCTTTTGAAGAATGGGTGACTGATGTAGGAGGCTATGAGGGAGGCTACAACCTAGGCCCAGGCGCACGCCTTATTGATCAACAGGGGCCGCCTCTCGAAGCTTCATCAAGCGTGGATCTACTGGCAATCAGGCGGACGCCTCAGTCCTCTCAAGCGGGCGCCTCAAATAAGCGTCAACAGGCAACCAACACTCTGGAAGCCAGGCGGCCGCATGGACTGATCCTAGGCGGGCGCTTCATTGATGGGAATACTGAAGTTTGTTTGCGTTGTTTCATTGTTTGCTGATTTTGGTTTATTTAATTAGGGGTATTTTAGTCTTTGTTTTGATATTTCGTTTTAGGGTTTATTTTAGGGTTTAGAGGTAGTATTTAAACATCTTTTAGGGCTTTTGTTAAAGTCAGTTTTTGATATTTAATTTCAAGAGTTTTCTCTTAATTCCTGGTGGATTTCAGATTATCACTGGTGGATTCCAGTATATTGTGATTTAGGGTTCTTCGCTTGAAGAACTCTTGTGATTAGTGCGCTAATCACGAATCTATCGCTTCCGTGCTGCGTCAAGGCTAGAAGAGAAGCAAAGAAAGCAGTAGGAGACACAAAAGCAAAGGTGGATCAGGAACTTTACGATAGATTGGATACAAAAGAAGGGGAAAATGACATCACTTACTCGTATGAGGGATAAGAGGACACGAGATATTGAAAGGGTTAAATGTGTGAAGGATGTATACCAAAGAGTTCCGGTCGGGAATAAGGAGATAAAAGATAGATGGAGTTCGTACTTTTATACCTTGTTCAATGGCGATCAAGGGCAGGATATTAGAGATTTAAATATCCATTCGAGTATAGTTAATCGAGATTTTATGCAGAGAATTCAAAAAGGTGAAGTGGAAATGGCAATGAAAAAAATGAGATCGAAGAAAGTCGTAGGGCCGAATGGGATACCAATTGAGGTTTGGAGATGTTTTGGGGAGAGGGGAATAGATTGGTTAACAACACTATTCACAAGATATGGAGAAGTAACACAATGCCATTGGAGTGGAGGAAAAGTACTCTAATCTCTTTGTATAAGAACAAATGTGATGTCCAAGATTGTGCCAACTATCATGAGATCAAACTAATGAGCCATACTATGAAACTTTGGGAACGAGTGATTGCACAAAGGCTAAAGAGAATTGTGAATGTTTCAGATAACCAATTTTGATTTATACCCGAAAGATCGACTATGGAGGCAATCTATTTTATAAGACAAACCATGGAGAAATATCAGGATAAAAAGAAAGATTTGCATATGATTTTCATCGATCTGGAGAAGACATCATAAATTATCAAGAGAGGTACTTTGGTGAACTTTAACAAAGAAAGGCGTTTCAAAGAAATATATTGATATTATTAAGGACATGTATGTACGGACTAGTGTTGGGAAGACAGAAGAGTTCTGTATTACTATTGGAGTGCATCAAGGTTCTACACTTAGTCCCTTCATATTTGCTCTTATAATGGACGAATTGACGAGATTAATCCAAGATGATATACAATGGTGTATGTTATTCGCAGATGATATTGTGCTGATTGATGAGATAAAAGAGGGTGTTGAAAGTAAATTGGAGTTGTAGAGACACACTTTAGAATCTCGAGGTTTTAGAATGAGCAGAAGTAAGACTGAATATTTGGAGTGTAATTTTAGTAGAGTTGGAAGCAGGGAGGCAGGGATGATCACATTCGATGAAAAGATTGTCCAAACTTCTGAGTTTTTTTCGCTATCTTGGATCTACTATCCAAAAGGATGGTGAATTAGATGGAGATGTGGCTCATAGGATTAAAGCAGGTTGGTTGAAGTGGAAGAGTGACGCATGGTTTTTATGTGATCTCGGCATGCCCCATAAATTAAAGGAAAAATTCTACCACACGACATTTAAGCCGACCCTGCTTTATGTCACTGAATCTTGGGCCGTGATACAGTGTCACGTTCAAAATATGAATGTCGGGGAAATGCGTATGCTACGATGGATGTGTGAGCGTACAAGGAATGATCGATTGAGTAATGAGGTGATCAGGGGTAAAGTAGGAGTTGCACCCATTGAGGATAAAATGAGGAAAAATCGTCTAAGGTGGTTTGGTTATATGAGACGGAGATCGAGTGATGCACCAGTTAGGAGGCCTGAAGAGTGGAGAAGTGATAAAATGGCTAGGGGTAGGGGAAGACCCAAGCAAGCTTGGATTAGGGTGATTGAAAACGATATGAGTTTACTTGAATTTGATGAAAATATGGCGTTGAATAGGGAGGAGTGGAGGGCAAAAATTCATATGGGTGAAGGGGGTTTGATGTTTTTTTTTTCTAATATATATTTACTCTTTTATTATTACTAATTTTAATTTTTTTTTTCCACCTATTTTTTCTTAACTTTTTTTTTATATATTTCTTTCTCGATTACATACGAGGATTCATGTTAGGCAACCCAAATTATTTTTGGACTAAGGCTTTGTTGTTGTCGTTGTTGTTGGATAGAGGAAGATGTATTTGTGTACAGGTAATTAGGTGACCGCCGGTGAGCCTCCTTCTTTGGGGAAAGGTCATGGCTTCGAACCCTTCCCCCTATTTGAAATATTGTAATTTAGAAAAGAAAAAAAAAACTATAGATCACCCGATCAATGTGTCCAGCTTCTAAGCTTTGTTCTGTTAATTTAATTTTCTTTGACTATAGTTTATAACTCTTCTTGGCAATATTCTTTAAAATGCTTTTCTCCTGAGCCAATGTTGCAGCACAATTTGTTGATTGGTGGGGTCTGAAGCACGACTGGCATTCTACAAAAGGGCCACACATACATTTCCGGACTGGCCTTCTACAAAAGGACCGCACATACATTTCCGAATATGATACGAATTTCTAATCATGCATTTACCAAGTGTTCCTTATGATAACATGATGCGAAAGAATATACAGTTGGGGCAAGTACATACATTCTTAATGTATATTGTGGTAAGTTATATGAGAGATTAAAGGCAAACGAATAACAATTTGAATATTGTTACTTTTTTTGTCAATATGTCGTGAATTTATGTAGTTTCAAATTGGTTCTTATTATGAAAATAATGACTTTACCCTTGCTTGTGATACTGGTGGAACAGGGCAATGGTGACTTGTGGTCGGACACACTAAAGCGGGTTAAATTGGACATTCAAGGGCAGTCACCCGAATGGATTTTTATACTCGTTATTTAAAAGTTTTTACGGTCACAATTTGACAACGAGCGTGGTTTAATCAATTATTGTCTCTCTATGTATTTGGCACAGTTGCGAAAAATCTTGTGATCTCTGTTTTGTAATAAGGAGTGTAAGTACCAGGCAGCCAACAACATCTTGTGATCTTGTTTGGGACATTTGCCGAGATACTCTGGTTTTTAATGGGAGAGCACTTTGGTTTTTCCTTCACGTAAATAAATGTAGGGGTGGCAAGTTGTACTATCAACCAACTCCTATACCAATTCGTATCAATTATAATTGGTACAAAGAGTCGATATACCGAACTCTTGGTACGGTAGTACCGTACCAATTATGTCTAATTGGTTGGTACATGCTACACAAAAGTGACTTCGGTTGGTATACCGGTGTACCAAGCTTATTTATTAAAAATTATTATATATAATTATATATATAATAATATAACATAATGTGTAGTTTTATTTGATGTGGTCTCTAGCTTATTTGTTTCCCGAGGTTCCAGTTTTTCTATAACTCAGAGGTTCCAGTTTTTAATAACTTAGAGCATCTTAACTGAATGTGTAGTTTTATTTGATGTGGTCTCTAGGGGTGGCTTGGTAGGTATACCAATTATATTTTGCTATACAATGTACCTACCAAGTTTAACTTGGTACATGAAAATCTATACCAGTACCAACCGACTAAGTCGGTATACCAACTAAGTTGGTACGGTAGGTACTCGGTTGCTACGGTTGGTACTAGACTATACCAAATGTATATATAAAAATAACAATTTTTATAATTAAGACCAAATAAATATAATAGTACATCATTATAAAATTCAAAAGAAATTATAATATAATAATATATCCCAAATCACAACTCCAAATCATCAAATAATACCAACAATATGCAATTATAAACCCAATAAAGACGGGAAAAAAAAAGCTGAATAAAAGAGAGTAAAAATCAAGAACCTGACATGGGTGACTTCTGCAGAGGAGACCCATATAATAACAATAGCAGCAATAAGGAACAACCCAGCTTTATATCTCCAACCCATATTCAATTGGTACTTGAGGAAGAAATCGAGAGGGAGAGAGAGCGATTGTGTTGTGTGATAATTGAGAGACTGAGAGTTAGGGTTAGTGTGTGTGGGTTGGGTTAGGATCAATTATATATATATATATATACTCCCTCCGTCCCATTTCTCACTTAGAAAATTTTGAAATGGCATGGGAATTAAGGAATATTATTATAGTATTAGGAGAGAGAATGAGTGGAAAAAGTGTTGTGAGTGTGAAAAATTAAATAGGAGAGAGAATGAGCGGAGGGAATAGTAATTATAATGGTGTTGTGAGTATTAAAATAATGTAGGAGAGAGAGAGTGGAGAGAATAGTGATTTAAGGTTTTCATTTTGAGAATTCTTAAGTGAAGTGGGACGTCCAAAATGAAAAGTTTTCTTAAGTGAGGTGGGGCGGAGGGAGTATATATATATATATATATATATATATTATATATAAAAATTAATATTTAAAAAATTATAATTGGTACTCGGTATACTAACCAATTTGACATAATTGGTACGGCAGTACCGTACCAACATTTTGGTATACCAATTTGTCCATACCAATTATAATTGGTACGGTTGGTACACGAGTTGGTTGGTACAGATTTACAAATTTTGCCAGCCCTAGTGGTCTCTAGCTTATCTGTTTCCCGAGGTTCCAATTTTTCTATAACTCAGATTTCAAAGCAACTGATTATATGTAATGTTATCTTAAGTGTTTATATTTATGAATTCCAGAGAAGCCTTTGGACAAACATACATAGCATTTTTAAAAAAGAAATAATAACATATGCTGCCTTTGGTCACCTCTTTCCCATCTCAATGTTAATGTTTATGAAGTTCGGTCATAGAAATAACAGTGTATCAAAGAGGGAAAATATCCTGATTATTGAGATGTCATATGTATTCATCATGAGCCACCTTGGTACAGTGGATTCACTTATTTTACTCTTTTGTATGCATGATGGTTTAATTGAGTTTAACAACCATCACCTTGATTTGTATTTGTCATTGTAATCTAGTCGTTAGTTTCGTTGATTTTGTTGGAAGTAACTTCACTCTGAAGGTTGGACTTGCACCATAATCTTCTTGTCAGCTCTTAAAGAGTCTTCTTAAACTTCAATCTTGGTTGCATGACAATCTACATTTATTGTCATACAAATGCATTTTTTTTTTTGTCTATGTTTACATTTGGTATATTCGAATACCAACCGTACCAATTAAGTACCAACCGCACCAATAAACTTGGTATATCGATTTTTGTGGTTGGTACTGGTACATATTTTTGTATACCAATTCATACTTGGTTGGTATATGATATACGTAAAATATAGTCGGTATACCAACCGAACCACCCCTACGTAAATGTTTGCAGTTTTACCTTCTGTCTTTGAGCAAGTTTTCTTTACCTTCTTTCTTTGAGCAAGTTTTCTAGAACATCTCAAGCTTGCTATACATACCACAGTGCTGAAAATCTTCTTAAATAACAATAACAGATCACTAACACATTATTGGAATTTGGCACTACTGCATCGGAGAGTTGGTTGCTCTGGAGGAGCCTATAGCTCGGATCAAAACATCTTTCCCTACTTTAGCATCCATGTATCAGAAAATTTGTCTTTTTAATATGGTCCCCACTCCCCCGTATAACAAATAAATCTTGATTTACGATCTTCTAAGAAGATGTATATTAATTTGGTCTATTAGTTGCAGCGGAGCAACAAAATCTGTTGCAATAGTAGTTTTGGTTACCTGTTTATTGCGTGCAGGACAAACGTCTAACTGTATTTGTAACGACCCCAAAATTCATGCATAATAATAATACTTCATTTAATAATAGAATAGCCTACAACGGCTACTAAAACCATAATTCAAAAGTACTAACCACTATTTGAAATGAACTTAAATGCTGAAAACGGTAACAATCTCTACGGCTAGTACAAACCACTAGCTCAAAATACTTAATGTTCTAAAACAATTATTTGGACTCCAAAAGCCGCTAATCCATCAAACACGCAGCCAATCCACTCCAATCATTTATTACCTGGGAGGGGAAAGAATATGAAAGGGTGAGCGAACAATGCTCAGTAAATTCATACGGGGTCTCTTCGGTTTCTAAGAAGAGACGACCGGAACAAACGGAGTTTAACAATATATCAATGAAAGGATAACAGGTACAATAAATAGTTTAGGTACTGAGAATGTCAAAGAGGGTACTTTTCCAAATAACAAGTAGTGGCACTTTTACAAATAACAAATGGAACTTTACACACACTTGTCCGTCAATTCCAAGTGCTTTTGCACCTTTCATCTAGGCGACTCCGATACACCTTTTCAGGCAATCGTTGAATAAGGTTCACTTACGCTATTATCAAAGCGCCCCCTTATTCTGATGCATCATGATAATCACATCTATAGAATTAAGGTCATTTCATTCTGACTAGACCATTTCATTCTATAGTGAGGTCATTTCAATCTGACTAGACCTTAGGTCATTTCAATCTGTTTAGACCAATTTATTTAACATTGAGGCCATTTCAATCTGACTAGGCCTTAGGTCATTTCAATCTGTCTAGACCAAATACATATAAAGTCCTCATCAATTGGACAATTTAACATCATATATTCATAGTGTTCATGGTACGAGAACACATAAGTCAATTTCAATTCACATAGATACACATTGAACAAAAACGCATCAATGGTAAGATATTCCAAAAACGTTCATAACGAGGGAATACAAATGAATAACTACCGGCCACTTGGTAGTATACAAATCATCAATAGGGAATCCTATAACAAAGGAAGATACATTCAAATACTTAATGAACGTAATCCCTTACCTTAAACGCTTGCGCTTCCTTGCAATTACTTCTTGCACGAATCTACAATCATGCAAATAACATCTCTTAGGGTAAAAGAAATTCCTATTTACTTTAATTACCCAACTTAAATCATCTTGTTAACCTATGAGTTATTTCTCTTAACTCTTCTTAAGGTTAACTATCACCCTTTTTAGGTTCCCCAATTTACCCTTAGGGTTTCTAGGTTTCTAACCCATCTTAATCCTTCATAATCATTTTTCATATATCCAAAATTACTATTCACAGCCCACTATTCACATTCACTATTCACATCTTACTATTTACTGTTACTGTTCATAGCAATTAACACACACACAAACACATTCTACACCTTAACACAAACTAATACACACTCACACACACTAATACAGACGCACACACACCCAGCAAACATACACACCGCAACCCACACACACACGACACACTCACAGCACACAGAAAAACACATACACCAACACCCTACTTCACTTCAAACCTAGCATGTATATTTTAGGTCCAAAACCCTTGATTACATGCCCCAAACCTTTATCAAAATTAGGTTTTTCATTAATAATTTTTTTATCAAAATAATATTGGACCATTCTTAATTCATCCTTAATATCATAAAACAAAACCCTATTTAAATCCCAAGTATTTCTAGGGTTTTAAATCTAAGAACAGTAATTGATACGGAACGAATTCTTACCTTGGATGGATGATATTCTTATTCACACGGCTAAGCTTTCTTCTTCCCTTTTTTTTTTCTTCTCCAAGCTTCAGCAAGCTGCAACCTTCTCTCTCTTTCCTTCTCAATTTTCGTCTCTCTCTCTCTATCTCACTTCTCTCTTCATGGCAATACTGATTTGCCGCCTCCCTCTCTCTAATTATCTTTGGTTTGTAATATAAAACTAACCCTAGGTATTAGAAAAGAATGTATATATAATATTAGGTTTTCAAAATTTAGCCCAACAAGATAGCTCAAGTTAATTAGATAATCTAGGCCCAATTAAAACAAGCCCACAATTTTTAGTCTAATAATAACTCAAGCCCATTACTTCCAATCCTTATATTAAAAGGATGATTCAAATAATTTATTTAAATAAAACAATTAAATTAATGAAACAATAATTAATTAAAAGAAAGTAAATCAATTAATAAATAAAAATAATTCACAGAATTTCGGGTTCCTACAATCTTACCCCCTTAAAAGGGTTTGGTCCTCCAAACCAAACACACTCAATCTGAAAATAGGGCGGGGTACAACTCTCGCATCTCACTCTCGAGCTCCCATGCCGCTTCTCTTCCCGTGTGTTTGCTCCACTGCACTTTCACGAGAATTACTTGCCTTCTCAAATTCTGATCTTTCCGATCCACAATTTTTACAGGTTGTTCATCATAACTCAGATCGGCACGAAATCTCGTCTGCTTATACTCAATCACTTGACTCGGGTCGGAGATGTACTTTTTCAAACATCGAGACACGAAACACATTATGCACTCCAACAAGTACAGGTGGTAAAGCCAAATTATAGGCCACCAGCCCAACCCGCTCCAAAATTTCAAATGGTCCCACAACCCTTGGCTCAATTTCCCGCGAATACCAAATCTCATAACTCCCTTGGTTGGCGAAATCTTCAGGAATACATGATCCCCCAACTGAATTTCTAAGTCTCGTCGTCGGCGATCTGCATACGACTTTTGTCTACTCTGAGCGGTCAATAACCATTTTCTTATCTGTTGCACTTTATCTACGGTCACTTGCACAATTTCTGATCCTGTCAGTTTCCTTTCACCAACTTCATCCCAACAAGCAGGCAATCTACATTTCCGTCTATACCAGACTCATACGGTACCATACCGATGCTAGCGTGATAACTGTTGTTGTACGCGAATTCTACCAACGGCAAGTGTTCATCCCAAGTTTCTTGCCTACCCAAAGTGACGTAGCCCTTAGCATATCCGCAAGTGTCTTAATCGTCCTTTCTGACTGTCCGTCTGTCTGTGGGTAAAAAGCTGTACTCATCATCAACTCTGTACCCAAATCTTGTGGTAGACTCTTTCAAAACTTTGATGTAACCCTCGCATTCCGATCGGATACTATCGATATTGGTATCCCAAGCAATCTCACTATCTCCTCCACGTATAACTTAGTTAACTTCTCCCTTCATATGATTTCTACCAAAATGATTCCCTTAAGTTCTTATACGTCTTCGTACTCTCAGAATGTATAGAAAACTTTTGACAGTACATTTCCGGCAGAATCTCTCTTCTTATATCCTTGTCACTAGGTACCCAAATTCTCGATTAATACCTACAATCCCCTTGTTTTATATACGAAAGTCTATTACCTTTCCCTTTTCCATACTCTAATGTATCCTCACAGCTCTTCATCTATTCCTTGTGTTTCCTTGATTCGGTCTAATAGTATTGGCTGAATATCCATCTGAGCCAAATACCCTTTAACTCTCACTTCTAAACTTGAAACTTCCATGCTATTCCATGTACTTACCCCCTTAGAAATCAACGTCACTAAGGTTCCTCGATTCTTCCTACTCAATGCATCGGCCACCTTATTAGCCTTCCCTGGGTGATACAAAATGGTACAATCATAATCCTTAAGTAATTCTAGCAATCTCCTTTGCCTCATGTTAAGCTCCTTCTAAGTGAAAATATACTTAAGACTCTTTTGATCCGTATAAATCTGACAAGTTACCCCATACAAGTAATGTCTCCCTAATCTTTAAAGCAAACAGCTGCTAACTCCAAATCATAAGTCGGTTAATTTTTTTTTCTCATGGTTCTCCAATTATCTTGACGCATGAGCTATAACCTTATCACTCTGCATCAACATGCAACCTAATACTTTCAATGAAGTATCCCTATATATCACAAATTCGTTCGATCCCGATGGTACAAGTAAGGACCGGTGCGAACACATATCGACTCTTCAAACTTGAACTTTCTTTTCACATTCTTCTGACTAAACGAACCATGCTCCTTTCTGCGTTAACCTTGTTAGCTGTACTGACAATTTCGAAAGTCCTTCCACGAATCTCCTATAGTATCTTGTTAACCCCCAAGAAACTTCTTATCTTACTAACATTAGTTAGTCTCTCCCAATCCACTATAGCTTCTATCTTCACTGGATCTACTGCAGTCCCATCCTTAGATACCATATGCCCTAAGAATGCCACTTTCTCAATCCAAAATTCACATTTCTTGAACTTAGCGTACAACTTCTATTTCTTCAAAATCTGTAGAACTAACCTCAAATGTTCTTCATGTTCCTCCTTAGTCTTTGAATATACCAAAATGTCATCTATGAATACAATCACACATTTATCCAAAAACTCCTGGAAGATCCTATTCATTAATCTCCATGAATGTTGCCGGTGCATTCGTCAACTCAAACGGCATAACCAAAAAAACTCATAATGACTGTACCTTGTCCTAAAGGCCGTCTTCCCAACATCCTCTTTCTTCACGCTCAACTGATGATATCTCGATCCCAAATCTATCTTTGAGGAGTAACACGCTTCCCAAAGTTGGTCAAACAAATCATCAATCCTCGGCAACGGATACTGACCCTTAACCGTTACTCGATTCAACTCCCTATAGTCGTTACACATTCTCATCGATCTGTCCTTCTTCTTTACAACTACACCGGTGCACCCCGCGGTGAAATATTCGGTCTTATCAACCCATTATCCAATAATTCCTGTAGTTGTTCCTTCAATTACTTAAGTTCGGTCGGCGCCATTCTGTATGGTGCTTTCGATATCAATGCAATCCCTGGTACTAAGTCTATGGAAGATCCCACCTCCCTTTCCGGTGGTAATCCAGGCAAATCCTCTGGGAACACATCCTTAAAATCCTTTATCACTGCTAAAGATTCTATACTTACTTCTTTCTTATTCGTCTCGCCTATATAGGCCAAGTACCCTTCACATCCTTTCCTTAGTATCTTCCGAGTCTTTATTACTGATATAAGACCCGATCGACTTCTCGATCTTTTTTTTTTATCCTTGAAAACAGAACTCCTCTCCAGATGATAACCTAAATGTACTTCCTTTCTTGAAACATTCTTCTTTTGCATGGTAAGCAGCTAACCATCCATTCCCAGAATAATGTCTAATTCATTCATTTTCAACTCTATTAGGTCAACCTTGAGTTCTCTATCATTTATTGTCAAAGGATACTTCTTATACCTAGACAATATAGGAATCGACTCATTAGTCGGAGTATCTATCACCAAGATACTTCTATCACTTCAGGTTTCAAATTCAATTCCTTCTCTTTGTACCGATACTCATTAGTCTTGTGCTTCCCTTTTTGCACACGATCCTTGACCACGGACCTCGCTTTTGATTCCAACTCTTCGATTATTAAAGTTCTCACTTGGGTACTTACTTACGACACCATCTTCTTTACGATACTTATCAGTACTGCGACTACAAGGCACTATTCCTCATGCCTATACTAGCAACACTAAATGTTTAACACTTTTATACTATAAACCTAGGCTGCTGCAACAGACTAAACATTTAATTAAGTCATAGGTCACGTCACTAGACCCTTGGTCTTTTCAATAGACCGGCATTACCCTCATAAGTCGTTTCAACCGATTTAGTGGTCGTTTCAACAGACCAATGCTACTAATACTCATACTTGCTACCTTATAGTATTTACTTAAATTAGGGCATCTTAACCGACTTCAATTACATCATCGGTCCATTTACTAGACCATCGATCGTTTCAATAAATCGACACATTCACAATTCATTTCACTAGACTATTGGTCATTTCATTAGACCACACAATTTCATAGGTCATTTCAATGGACCCTTAATTCATACTCATATGTCGTTTCATTAGACTAAACATGTACATTATAGGTCAATTCACTAGACCTACTGGTCATTTCAATAGACCAACATTACTCTACACAAGTCGTTTCAACTAGACTCATGGGTCGCTTCATTAGACCAATACATTTCCTCAGGTCGTTTCAATAGACCAATGTTCACAATTTCATACTTTTGGCCGTTTCAATAAGCCAATTAATCAACACTTGGCCATTTCAATAAGCCATATTATATCTACAAGTCATTTCAATAGACTTTACTTTTCATTCATGGGCCATGTTACTAGGCCATTGTTCCAGGTCAATACACATATTTAACACTTAAGGAACAATAAAATTTACATAATTAAACACATAAGTCAAAGGAAATCACTTACTTGACTAAAATAAAGTTTTCACTTCATAATTCAAAACGTAAATCATAAATATCTCAAGTTCTTTCTATCATAACTAAAACTCGCTAAATCTGTATCACTTCTAGAATTTACAGTAAAATAGTATAATACTCCACTTCTCATTCATGGAGCTACAATCTTCCTAGGTCTTCCACTCGGAATTTGCACCTTCTTCGTGGATCCTCTTGGCCTACGAACTGGGGTTGCCACCTCTTGGCTCGATTCCAGCTCACTCTCACTCTCATCATCAATCAAAATCGGAGCGACTTCACTCCTTATCATTTCCTCAGCTACTTCTTCCATAGCTTTCTCATTCACTAAGTTACCTTCGTTTGACACTTCAGCTACTGACACATTGGCCTTCAAATCTTTAAGCTCATAATACCATTGGTAAGCTTGCTCTTTCACTTGATTATTATAAGCCATTTCATCAATAACAATTCACATTTAAACTTAAGAGTTGTCCTCTAGATTACTCGGAGGATCTTGTTATACTTCCAAGGAAATTTTATTCTAGGTTCTTTCCCAAAATAGTAAGTTCTCCAAATAGAAAGTTTCTAATATAGCAAGTTCCTCAGAATAGTAAGTTTCTTAATAAAGAAAGTTTCTAAACTTATAAAGTTTCCTGCATAGAAGGTTTCCACAAATAGTAGGTTCCCATAATTGAAAGGTTCCCAAAGTAGTAGGTTCCTAAATAGTAACTTCCCAGATATAGAAGGTTTCCGACTATAGTAGTTTTCCTAAAAGAGCAACTTTCCAAAAGTGCTAACTTCCCAATTACAATCTCTTAATTTCCACAATGTCATAGTTAGACTCTTGAGAAATTTTACCCTAAAATCCTCCATCCCAAATGCTTTCTAGGTAGGCCCAATTATACTCAAGTACTACTTCTAGTATGCTTAATGCTCTAACAGTCTCCCATGTGACCTAAAGCCAAAGCTTTGATACCAACTGTAACGACCCCAAATTCATGTATAATAATAATACTTCATTTAATAATAGAATAGCCTACAACGGCTACTAAAACCATAATTCAAAAGTACTAACCACTATTTGAAATGAACTTAAATGCTGAAAACGGTAAAAATCTCTATGGCTAGTATAAACCACTAGCTCAAAATACTTAATGTTCTAAAACAATTATTTGGACTCCAAAAGCCGCGAATCCATCAAACACGCAGCCAATGCACTCCAATCATTTATTACCTGGGAGGGGAAAGAATATGAAAGGGTGAGCGAACAATGCTCAGTAAGTTCATACGGGGTCTCTTCGGTTTCTAAGAAGAGACGACCGGAACAAACGGAGTTTAACAATATATCAATGAAAGGATAACAGGTACAATAAATAGTTTAGGTACTGAGAATGTCAAAGAGGGTACTTTTCCAAATAACAAGTAGTGACACTTTTACAAATAACAAATGGAACTTTACACACACTTGTCCGTCAATTCCAAGTGCTTTTGCACCTTTCATCTAGGCGACTCCGATACACCTTTTCAAGCAATCGTTGAATAAGGTTCACTTACGCTATTATCAAAGCGCCCCTTTATTCTGATGCATCATGATAATCACATCTATAGAATTAAGGTCATTTCATTCTGACTAGACCATTTCATTCTATAGTGAGGTCATTTCAATCTGACTAGACCTTAGGTCATTTCAATCTGTTTAGACCAATTTATTTAACATTGAGGCCATTTCAATCTGACTAGGCCTTAGGTCATTTCAATCTATCTAGACCAAATACATATAGAGTCCTCATCAATTGGACAATTTAACATCATATATTCATAGTGTTCATGGTACGAGAACACATAAGTCAATTTCAATTCACATAGATACACATTGAACAAAAACGCATCAATGGTAAGATATTCCAAAAACGTTCATAACGAGGGAATACAAATGAATAACTACCGGCCACTTGGTAGTATACAAATCATCAATAGGGAATCCTATAACAAAGGAAGATACATTCAAATACTTAATGAACGTAATCCCTTACCTTAAACGCTTGCGCTTCCTTGCAATTACTTCTTGCACGAATCTACAATCATGCAAATAACATCTCTTAGGGTAAAAGAAATTCCTATTTACTTTAATTACCCAACTTAAATCATCTTGTTAACCTATGAGTTATTTCTCTTAACTCTTCTTAAGGTTAACTATCACCCTTTTTAGGTTCCCCAATTTACCCTTAGGGTTTCTAGGTTTCTAACCCAGCAAACACACACACCGCAAACACACACACCGCAACCCACACACACACGACACACTCACAGCACACAGAAAAACACATACACCAACACCCTACTTCACTTCAAACCTAGCATGTATATTTTAGGTCCAAAACCCTTAATTACATGCCCCAAACCTTTATCAAAATTAGGTTTTTCATTAATAATTTTTTTTATCAAAATAATATTGGACCATTCTTAATTCATCCTTAATATCATAAAACAAAACCCTATTTAAATCCCACGTATTTCTAGGGTTTTAAATCTAAGAACAGTAATTGATACGGAACGAATTCTTACCTTGGATGGATGATATTCTTATTCACACGGCTAAGCTTTCTTCTTCCCCTTTTTTTTTTTTTTCTTCTCCAAGCTTCAGCAAGCTGCAACCTTCTCTCTCTTTCCTTCTCAATTTTCGTCTCTCTCTCTCTATCTCACTTCTCTCTTCATGGCAATACTGATTTGCCGCCTCCCTCTCTCTAATTATCTTTGGTTTGTAATATAAAACTAACCCTAGGTATTAGAAAAGAATGTATATATAATATTAGGTTTTCAAAATTTAGCCCAACAAGATAGCTCAAGTTAATTAGATAATCTAGGCCCAATTAAAACAAGCCCACAATTTTTAGTCTAATAATATCTCAAGCCCATTACTTCCAATCCTTATATTAAAAGGATGATTCAAATAATTTATTTAAATAAAACAATTTAATTAATAAAACAATAATTAATTAAAAGAAAGTAAATCAATTAATAAATAAAAATAATTCACATAATTTCGGGTTCCTACAGTATTAGTTGACGACTTTTAATGGGGTTGTTCTCGTCGCACATCCCATTCTTTACCAACCATTGACTCTTGACACATCATCCACAAATTCCATAATTTCTGTTAAATGATCTTTAGCAGCACTTGGCTATGGGCTAAATGAGCATTTCTTTATCAAAGTTCCCAGTTTAAATAGAGACAGGGTTGGAAATTTGGTTTAAATATAGGTTTGATCAAGTTTTGAACAATTTTAAATGTATTTTCATTTTGTGTAAATGAAAAATAAATTACATATTTATAATCTACATTCAGAGTAGATTAATGAGATATATTAATTCTCTTAAAACCAAATTGTGGTGAATGAGAAATTAATGCTCAAAGTATGTAATTAGAAATGAGTTTATGAAGAATTTGTGAATATGGAGAGCCATATCCCACATTGTCTGGAAGCCAAAAGGTAGTTGAGTTTATAAACTCATCCACTTCAAGAAGGTAACAATTAAGTGTTATCCTCCTACCATGCAACCTATTGGTTCTTGGGCCAACTACGCAAGGAGTGCTCTAATTGTGCTAGTTTTGGATCAGCTCAAGTTGGACCACAACCGCGAAGCCCGTATTGGGTGCTTTTGAGGCGCACACTTTGCACTTTGCTAGGAGCTGTGGAGCCTTAAACTTTTGAGAAATTTCCAAAGTTCATGGCTCGAGTGGTTCAGGCGGTTTGGTTTGGTTCTTGCATTGGGTCGGCTAGAGGTGGCTCGGCCCAGGCGTGTTGCTGGTTAAGGTCTGGGCTACCCAGATGAAGTGGGCCGTGTATTGGGCTTCTGGTTATGTATGTTCGTGGGCCTTGATTCGCTGGATATGATCCGTACCCATTCGTGTATAAGTACGGACCAGGTGCATATTGGAGCGAAGGGGTGTTACACCCGTTCACACTGGATCGGAGCCAGTTCGGTGAATCTGGTTCCTCGACCAGGTGCGATCCGACGACCAGGATTGATCCGGGCAGAATTGTGACTCTTTACAGAATGGTCACCAGAACTCTTGAAAAACTATTAATATCCCCCTCAGGATGGTCAATTTCATTCATTCAGTCATCCAACTATCAATAGCAAGTTAGAGAGATAGTATCTTGAAGCATAAATTTCCTTCAAGTCCAGAAGTTTCAAATACTCAGATTTGTTCGCCGAAGTCGTTAATTTGGAGTGGTCCTATTAACGACAGTTAAAGTCGTTGCATCTTACGAGAAGATTGTCAGTAACCGTTAGCACCACTATGGGGCAATTACTTCTTACGGAGATTGTGTCCAACACAAGCCTCGACTTTTCTCCATCCGGTTTAATTTAATTTTCTGATTTTATTTAATTTTTTCGATTTTATTTATTTTCAGTTATTTTCTTAAAGAAAGCCTTTTCGAATTCCGTTACTTTTTCCTAACAATCGTAAGAAGTAATTTTACGTTTTTTTAATGAAATGTCAACTGAAAATAAAACCTCTCAATTGTTCGGGGTTACTCACCCTCATCAGTCAAATGTAATGAACCAAATTGTTGCGCCCGCTCCGGTTCAGAATTATCCAACACTTGGCAAGGAAACAACGAAGTTCGGAGGTGCGGACTTCAAAAGCTGGCAACAAAAGATGATGTATCTCTTAACCAACCTCGGTTTGAAGAGGTTCGTTGAAAAAGATATTCCCGCTAGTCGGGATAATGATTCAGATCCGCAAGGATGGATAGCCACAGAGGCATGGAATCATGGAAATCTCATATGTAAAATGTACATATTGAATGGGCTAAGTAAAGCCTTATACGAGGAGTACTGTTTCGTGGAGATAGCCAAAGAGTTGTGGAACTCATTGGAACGGGTCTACAAGATTCAAGAGACCGACTCCAGAAATCAAGCCACCATTATTGAAAGGCTGAATGAGCTTGATTTAGAAGCAATGGTGTGTGAAACCTTTGAAGCCACCTTAGCAAATCTCGAAGACACCAGTAATAAATGGTGGATAGACACTGGAGCTACCCGCCACATATGTGCAGATAGATTTTGCTTTTCATCATACACTCCTATTAGTGGAGAGAAGGTGTGTATGAGAAACGGTGTCACTTCCAACGTCATGGAACTTGGAAAGGTTATACTGAAGATGTCTTCAGGCAATGAGCTAACTCTCATGGATGTGCTGCATGTTCCAGACATTCGCAAGAACCTGATTTCCAGATCGTTGTTGAGCATGGCTGGATTTAGACTAATGTAAGAAATATTATCCGATTTGAAGCGAATAATGAAAAGTTTATTTCTTATGTCTACCTGTTAGATAGTCCTAATTTATGACATGATAGATTAGGTCACGTGAATTACAATACAATTAAGAAGTTAGCGAGTCAAGAATTAATTCCTATGAATAAATTCAATTCGACTGACAAGTGTGAAATTTGCGTTGAAGCGAAAATGACTAAGTCATCATTTTCTTCGGTGACAAGAAATACGACACCTTTTGAGTTAGTTCACACAGATATTTATGATCTAAAGTTAGTGCAAACTCGAGGTGGGAAAAAGTATTTCATTACTTTTATATACGATTACACTAAATATTGCTATGTATATCTCTTGAAAAGTAAGGATGAAGCACTAATGGCTTTCTAAACTTATAAGAATGAAGTTGAGAATTAACTTAATATAAAGATTAAGAAGATTCAAAGCGATAGAGGAGGAGAATATGTCACTCCGTTTGAAGGATTATGCTGGGAATATGACATTATTCATCAAACGACAACACCATATACACCTCAGTTTAACGGAGTAGCTGAACGCAAGAATCGTACTCTTAAGGAGATGATGAATGCACTGTTAATCAGTTCAGGCTTACTCGATAACTTGTGGGGGTAAGACATACTCACGTCCAGCAACATTCTTAATAAGATACCCAAGAAAGGAATTGATAAGACTCCTTACGAATTATGGCATAATCATAAGCCGTGTTATAAATACCTTATAGTGTGGGGTATCTAGCTAAGGTTGAAGTACCTAAGCCAAAGCAAATAAAGATCGGTCCCAAGACGGTTGACTGCATCTTTATTGGATATGCCAGCAATAGTAGTACCTATCGGTTTATAGTGCAGAAGTCGGACATTCCTGATATGAATGACGGAATGACGATAGAATCATGGAATGCGTCATTCTTTGAAAATATCTTTCATGCTAAGGTTAGGAAAGATACAAGTTCTAATAAGAGAACTTATGAAGCTACAAATGGTCCATCTTGAAAAGAAGATGAAGGACCTAGACATAGTAAGAGGGCAAGAGTGGAAAAGTCTTTTGGTCCTGATTTTCAATCATATATGTTAGAAAACGAACCAGCTACTATTAAAGAAGCTTTATCTGGATCGGATAGTCCGTTTTGGAAAGAAGCTATTAACAGTGAGATATAGTCCATGATGCATAATAATACATGGGAGTTGGTTAATCTCCGTCCAGCGATGCAAACTGTTGGGTTGCAAATGGATCCTTAAAAGGAAATATAAGGCAGATGGATCTATCGATAAGTACAAAGTCCGGCTGATAGCCAAAGGGTTTAGATGATGTGGTTTATTAAATTTAGTTAATGCATTACTTTCTTATTGTCAGGTTCATTTGATATATTTACAATTATAATTTAATATATTTACAAGTATAATGTATGCATGTGTGGTGGTGTATATATATATAATTAGTAGAAGATTAGTAGTGTTTGATAATTAATGGTAAATATTCACATTTTGGCACCAAATTTTATTTGGGTCGTCTATATCCGACCTCAATACTTTCCCACAAAAAATGTGATTTTGGGGTAAAAATATATTTGGGTCGGGCGACATGGTCCCTAATAATTTTCCTCCAAATAAATGTTAGGCGCCAAATATTATTTGGGTCGGCAACCTCGTCCCTAACAACCGGTACCAAAAACTATTTGGCTCCAAAAATTTCCCGCAAAAAAAATAAAAATAAAAATAAAAAATTATTAGGGTCGGCAAAATCCCGACCTAAATATGGTATTTGAGACGGTGACGGGGGTCCTAAAACTTTTAGAGTCGCATGTTATTTAGGACCCTCGTTTCCCGACCTAAAGGCCGACCTAAATAGTATTAAGGACAGGAAAAAGCCCATTTAGGACGGAAAAATGCCGACCCTAATATTACTGTTTCTTGTAGTGACAAAAGGAGGGATATGATTTTTTCGATACATATTCTTCTATCACAAGGATCACATTCATACGTGTTCTCATTACGATTGCTGCTGTGCATAACCTTGAGATACACCAGATGGATGTGAAGACACCTTTCTTAAATGGAGAGCTAGACGAAGAGATTTACATGGAACAACCTGAAGGGTTCATTGTTCCAGGTAATGAACAGAAGGTGTGTAAACTTGTTAAGTCGTTGTACGGACTAAAACAAGCACCTAAGCAATGGCATGAAAAGTTTGACCAAACTATGTTGTCAAATGGATTCAAGATAAATGAATGTGACAAGTGTGTCTACATCAAAGGAATACCTGAATCATTTGTAATTATCTGTCTTTACGTAGACGACATGTTGATAATGGGAAGTACTCATGAATTGATCATGAATACTAAAGGCATGTTAAAGAAGCATTTTGACATGAAAGACATGAGATTGACTGATGTCATACTAGGAATAAAGATTTTTAGAACATCGAAAGGGATAGTCCTGTCGCAGTCACATTATCTAGAGAACGTTCTTCGGAAGTTTGACGCTTTTGATAGCCCTCCGGCTAAGACTCTGGTAGACTTGGCTCTACACTTAGCCAAGAACAGAGGGGAAGCAGTTTCTCAATTGGAATATGCAAGAATAATTGACAGTCTGATGTACTTAACGAATTGTACACGTCCAAACATTGCATATTCAGTAAGCAAACTAAGTAGGTTCACTAGTAATTCCAACACCGATCACTGGAAAGCCCTAATGAGGGTATTAAGATATTTAAAGTATACATTAAAGCATGGAATACTTTATAAGAGATATCCATCAGTATTAGAAGGATATTGTGATGCCAATTGAATATCAGACACGAAAGACTCAAAGTCTACGAGTGGATATGTATTCATAATAGGTGGAGGAGCGGTGTCATGGAAATCCTCCAAACAAACATGTATTGCTAGATCCACGATGGAATCTGAGTTTATAGCTTTAGATAAAGATGAAGAAGAAGCAGAATGGCTTAAGAACTTCTTGAAGGATATTCCTTGTTCGAATAAGCCTGTGCCTGATGTAATGATACATTGTGATAGTCAATCAACAATAGGAAGAGCACATAGCAGTATGTACAATGGTAAGTCTAGACACATTCGTCGTAGACATAACATCATTAGACAGTTGATCAAGAATAGCGTTATCACAATTGATTATGTTAAATCAAATGATAACATAGCTGATCCGTTTACGAAAGGTATAAATATAGATCAACTGTATAAACTGTTAAGGGGAATGGGTCTAAAACCCACAACAAAAGAACTCATAGTGGATACTCAACCTTGAGAATTGGAGATCCCATGCCCTTGGTTCAATGAGAAAACTAAGTTATGATGTTCAGTAAAAACACTTGGAACCTATTATATACTCATTCCCAGAACATCCAAGTGTGTGCACCTGCAACAGTGGTGAGGTTAAGTTGAGAAAACTTTTAATGATTCCTATACATACGTGGTGGAGTATAGCAGGATAATCTCTATAGTAGAATCACCTATATAAGTGAGAAGTAATAAGGCCGCTTCTACATGGAACACTTATGAATGAGATACGATCCAGGGCCGAAATGGACACAACGTGAGAACAAATAGTATTATAGCTATTATTGTGTGAGTACTATTGTCTTGGTATACATTATACAGTCACTTGTTCAAAGCATCGCGCTACTGAATGACTAGTATATCCGATAGTATTTCACCAGGGGAGGTTCAAGGCCATAAGCTACCTATCCCGATGCAATAATAGTTCGCCAGAACTTTTGGACGAATCTGCATACATGCATTATTGTCATTCATGTGGGGAATTGCTGGAAATTTGGTTTAAATATAGGTTTGACCAAGTTTTGACCAATTTAAATGTATTTTCATTTTGTGTAAATGAAAAATAAATTACATATTTATAATCTACATTCGGAGTAGATTAATGAGATGTATTAATTCTTTTAAAAACAAATTGTGTTGAATGAGAAATTAATGCTCAAAGTATATAATTTAAAATGGGATTATGAAGAGTTTGTGAATATGGAAAGCAATATCCTACATTTACTAGAAACCAAAAAGTAATTGAGTTTATAAACTCATCCACTTCAAGGAGGTAACAATCAAGTGTTATCCTCCTACCATGCAACCTAGTGGTTCATGGGCCAACTATGCAAGGAGTGGCCCCAATTGTGCTAGTTCTGAACTAGCACAAATTGGACCACAAACGCGAAGCGCGCGAAGGTCGCATTGGGCACTTTGGAGGCGCACACTTTGCACTTCGCACTTGCGCATCGTCGCTATGAGCTGTGGAGCCTTAAACTTTTGAGAAATTTCCAAAGTTCATGGCTCGAGTGGTTCAGGCGGTTTGATTCGGTTCTTGCATTGGGTCGGCTAGAGGTGGCTCGTCCCAGGCTTGTTGCTGGTTAAGGTCTGGGCTACCAGGTGAAGTGGGCCATGTATTAGGCTTCTGGTTGTGTATATTCGTGGGTCTTGGGTCGCTGGATAGGATTCGTACCCATTCGTGTATGAGTGCGAACCAGGTGCATGTTGGAGTGAATGGGTGTTACACCCGTTCACACTGGATCAGAGCCGATTCGCTGAATCTGGTTCCTCGATCAGGTGCGATCCGACGACCAGGATTGATCCGGACAGAATTGTGGCTCTTTACAGAATGGTCACCAGAACTCTTGGAAAACTATTAATAGCCCCCTCAGGATGGTCAATTTCATTCATTCAGTCATCCAACTATCATTAGCAAGTTAGAGAGAGAGAGAGAGAGCATCTTGAATAAATTTCCTTCAAGTCCAGAAGTTTCAAATACTCAGATTTGTTCGCCGAAGTCATTAATTTGGAGTGCTCCTATTAACGACAGTTAAAGTCGTTGCATCTTACGAGAAGATTGTTAGTAATCGTTAGCACCAGTTCGGGGCAATTACTTCTTACGGAGATTGTTTCCAACACAAGCCTCGACTTTCCTCCGTCCCGATTTAATTTAATTTTCCAATTTTATTTTATTTTTTCGATTTTATTTATTTTCAGTTATTTTCTTAAAGAAAGACTTTTCGAATTCCGTTACTTTTTCCTAACAGATAGACAATTAACTTATTGGCAGACACTAGGGGTGTAAGCGGTTCAAATTAAACCATGGTTCGAAATTGAACCAAACCACGTACCATGGTTCGGAATTGAACCAAACCACGTGGTTTGGTTTGATTTCTAAACATAAATTGTTCGGTATAAATCCTTGAGTTAAATCATTATGACATTTATTTAAAGAGTAAACTGCTTTTTTGCCCCTCGTACTATCGTTTCAACATCAATTTGACACTCGTACTATTGAAACGACAAATGTATGATGCGTACTATAGTTTTATTAAGCAAATTAACCAATGTTCCTAACGTCAGTTAAGTATTTAACGAAACCGTCTAACTAAGCAACCGTTGACCAAGTCAACGCATACGTGGCAGCTGACTGGACAATTTTAACTCCTTAAAAAAAACTCAATAAAATAATAATAATAATAATAATAATAAAATATTAATAATAAAATAATAATAATAAAATAATAATAATAATAATAATAATAATAATAATAATAATAAATAATAATAATAGTAATAATAATAATAATAAAATAATAATAATAATAAAATAATAATAATAATAAAATATTAATAATAAAATAATATTAATAATAATAATAATATAATAATAATAATAATGATAATCACAATAATAATAATAACAAAAAATAATAATAATAATAATAAAATAATAATAATAATAAAATAATAATAATAATAATAAAATAAATAATAAAATATTAATAATAAAATAAAATAATAATACTAATAATAATAATAATAATATAATAATAATAATAATAATGATAATAATATAATATAATATAATAATAATAATAATAATAATAATAATAATAATAATAATAATAATAATAATAATAATAATAATAATAATAATAATAATAATAATAATAATAATAATAATAATAAAGAACAAAAAGTCGAAGGTCATCTAGGTGTTTGTGATGATGTGTCGCCATTTCGCGGGAAATAATTCGATTTTTCGCGTTTCTTTGAAAAAATCAAATAAAACCCGGGAAAAAGAACGGAGTCGCCACGCCATTTTTGTTTTAAGGGCCAAAACTTTGAAAAATGCCCGAGATCAGAGATTTGGGTTCGGAGGTCATGTTACACGCCGGGAAGGACGTTAGTGTGCACCCAGAATGCCTCGTAAAACGAGTCTTCCAAGCTGAAAATTATTTGTGTGTGTGTGTGTGTGTTTATGTGTTTTGGCCAAAATAATTTGAAACTCAGAAAAGTAAAAATTGGGATATCTTTTTAAGACTTTAAACTGATCTCATGATTTTTTGGAAGATTTTTGGATTGAGATTTGGTACTCAAAAGACCTTTTGAAGTTGAGAGTCACTTCTGCCAGAATGAAAAAGGCAGTGGACCTTTGATTTTGAAATGGATTCAAGGGTCTTAAAACTTCATAATATGGATAAACTCAGAGAATGAAAGTTGTTCCAGACACCTTAAATAAGATTTTTGCGAAGGAATTTTCCATTTTGGAGAAGATTTGAGGGGTCAAAACCTTCTGGAAATCTCAGATATGCAATCTGGATTTCCAGAAGCTGATGAACTAGCCTCTAAAAGAAAATTTTAAAAGAGGAGTTTTACTCACCCAAAAAATAAAGTAAAAATATGTCTGGAAAGCTATGGATGTTGGCTACAAAAAGTGTTTTGTAGTCAACACCAAATTCCAAGATTATCTGTGTCCAAAAATTAAGACAATGGACTGGGATCTTGGAAAATTGCTACTGGACAGCAACTTCTCAAGAAAGAAAATATGATTTTAAGGGGGGTTTTGCATCCATGCTTGTCCCCATTTCCCTAGGTTTTGGTTAGTGATCACTTGACATTTTAGTGGTGAATCAACTATACCAAACCATCCTTGGGGTACATTAGGACTAAGCACTTCATTTGCTTGGGAAGGGGAATTTTATCCTTTGAAAATGAGATTTGATGCTTGAAAATGGTTTTTAGGGTTTTGAAAATGCATTTGCAAGAAAATAAGAACACATTGAAGAAAATGTTGATCCTTGTAGAAGATCATCCATGGAGATGAACTTCCATGGTGATCTTCTTGGATCTAAGACAAGAAGAAGAATGAACTACATTTTGTAGTTTGAAAATGCATGCATGGATGAAAGATTTAGGGTAAGAAGAGGGAGGTTATACCTATCTTCTTTGTATTTTGGGGCTTTGGCTTGAATGTATGAGTGTTTGAGACTTTGAATGTAAGAGTGTTTGGGTTTGATTTGAGTGAGTGAAAGTTGGGAAGATTCAAGAGAAAAAGGTGACAATTCTTATAGAATTCTCAATGTTTTCTCGAGTATATTCGCCAAAATACTGTGAATTATGCTCTTGTTCCTCCTTATTTTTGTGACTGGAGGGCTCAATTTATAGCCCTCTGAAAATTGCAATCTCATCCGCGCGGATAGGACTGCCGGCGTGCACCTGTTCATTAAATCTGCTCCTGGCTTTGGACAAGAGGAATAATCTTTTTTAAAATTCAAATTAACCAGCCAGATTATGTTTCCAGCCATTTCTTTTTTTGGTTTTTCTTATTTCTTTTGCTTTTTTGATTCCTTTCCTTGGTTTATCTTTTTTTGATAATCCCCATTTTGCCCTCACTTTGTTAGAAAAGCTAGGAATGTTAGGAATTGTTAGAAATGTTATAACTTTCGTTAATTTTCTAACGAAAATTCTAACAAGCTCAAATTGGAGCACTTACAGTAGCCCCTCGGCGACGGCGCTTTCGAAGGAAGCGGGGTCGTCGATAAGAGTAAGGCTCCATATTTGGCAGGATGATCGAGTGATCGGGTGGCTGAACCTATTAATAGGCTACCTACGTATCCCGAATGGGAATCAAGCCAGTCGTAGTTCGGGTCTTTGACCCTGGAGATGATGGCGTTTTAGGTGCCTCGAACCTTGAAAAGCGAGCCCTGCAGTCGGGTGCTGGAGAGAAACTCTGTTGGGGATAAGAGATGACCATTTTTGGTGCTGATGGCTATCCGCTCTTTGGGGATAGGAATGACCATTTTCGGTCTGACGGCTATCCGCTCTGCTGGGGATGATTGCGATTCATCGCTTTCCTAGTGATAGCGTCTTAGGTGCCTCGAACCTTGATGATGGCGTTTTAGGTGCCTCGAACCTTGATGATGGCGTTTTAGGTGCCTCGGACCTTGATGATGGCGTTTTAGGTGCCTCAAACCTGGATGATGATGGCTTTTTAGGTGCCTCGAACCTTGATGATGGCGTTTTAGGTGCCTCGAACCTTGATGATGATGGCTTTTTAGGTGCCTCGAACCTTTATGTGAAATGCCCTTTCGGTGGACTTTGTCTGCTGCCGAAGGAGAGGGTGACCGTTTTAGTCGAGGGGCTGGACCTAATGACAGGCTACCTACGTATCCCTAGTGGGAATCAAGCCCTTTCGTAGTTCGAGATCTTCTCGAGATGCTGTTGGCTTTTGGGATTCCGTTAACTTTGCTGGGGATTTTGTTAGCCTTTGCTGGGGAAAATCAGACATTTACGTTTGACTGCCGGGGGTAATTTTGATGAAAGATACGGGATTCCGTTATCTTTCTCGGGGAGATCGGTCTTATGTTTGACTGCCGGGGGTAATTTTGATGAAAGATACGGGATTCCCTTATCTTTCTCGGGGAGATCGGTCTTACGTTTGACTGCCGGGGGTAATTTTGATGAAAGATACGGGATTCCGTTATCTTTCTACGGGATTCCGTTATCTTTCTCGGGGAGATCGGTCTTACGTTTGACTGCCGGGGGTAATTTTGATGAAAGATACGGGATTCCGTTATCTTTCTACGGGATTCCGTTATCTTTCTCGGGGAGATCGGTCTTACGTTTGACTGCCGGGGGTAATTTTGATGAAAGATACGGGATTCCGTTATCTTTCTCGGGGAGATCGGTCTTACGTTTGACTGTCGGGGGATGATTTTCTTGTCAAGGGGCTGACTTTGGTTAACTTTGGTTAACTCTGTCAAATTGGGGACTAAACTGCAGAGTCCTGGATTTTTAAAGGGCAAAAGGGTCATTTTGACCCTAACAATCCTATCCGCGCGGATAGGAGCGTGTTCAGAGGGTTTTAAATGAGGGGCCTCCCCCTTTCTTCTTCCCCAGTCTGTTTTTACAGAATTACGAGAGAGGAAGAGAGAAAACGCAAAAAAACCGCCATTGTTGTCCAAAAAGCTTCAAAAATCTTCCGATTTCTTCAATTTTTTGAGCAATGGAACACGGGGAAGGTGCTTTTCAAGGCCAAGGACGTGGCCCGGTAGCAGAGAGACGATTGGAGCTCGTCCGGATGAGGAGGCACTATACTCTTTCGCAATCGATTGCGGAGGAGCCCTACCCCGATGCTTGGCAACATTGGGCTTCTGATTCGAGTCTCCGAACGGTATACTTCGAATCTTTTCATTCCCTTTGTTGATTTCTTGCTTGAGATTGAATTTTGATTGATTTTTGAATTTTTTTTTTTTTTTGAAAACTCGAATGATTGATGTTCTTGGCTTTGAATCTTGATTTTGATGCTTTGCATGTTATGAGTATATGAGTAACCCAAAATGTGCATTTTGTTTGGGAAGAAGAATTGACATTTTCGCCATTTTTTTTTTTTGGTATCCAAAAATTATGGATGAAAATTGTGATTTTTTTTTTTTTTGAAATTTGAATATTGATTTTTGATGATATGCATGTTGCAATGAATTTGTTGGTGTTCCAAAATGTGCATTTTGCTTGAGAAAAGAATTGGCATTTTGCCAACATGGGATGATGATATGAATGTATGATTTTTGAATTTTTTTTTTTTGAAAAGTGGGACGGATTTTTCCTCCCGTTGATTGAATGCATGTTATTTTATAAAAATGGGACGGAGTTTTTACTTCCGTTGACTCTTTGTATGAAAGATTTTTTTTTTATGAATGTTGATAGGCATTTGTTGAAAACTGTCTCTTTTTTTTTTGTGCGAAAAAAATGGGGCTATGCTCATTGTATGCTGTCATGCTGTCGAATTTTCTTTGAAATTTCATGATGCATATGTATGCTTTGCTTTCTTTTTTTGTGCAAATGCAAATGCAATTTTTTTTTTGACATTTTCTTTTTTTTGTTTTATTGCAGGGTGGAAACAACTACGTTATGGAGCAGCTGAACAAGATGAAGACTCGAGGATTGGTGGAGTCCGTAGTTGACTTGTGGGACCGGCTTCCGAATGCGGGCCGAGGAGCTTTGCCGAGTCCGAGACAGATTGTTGTTGAGACCGGGCTTTGGGAGTTTGTTGAGTGCTTGAGGGGACTGGTCAAGTTCCCTAAGAGCAAGGGCCTGATGTTTGCTTTAGCGCAACACTGGTGGGATGCGACCCACACGTTTCACTTCTTCTGGGGCGAGACTACGGTTACGCCTTCTGACTATGCTGCGATCACGGGTTTGTCCTTCAATGGACGCAGCATTGAGTGGCGGGATGGATACAGCGATGCAGATCTACGAGCTCTTACGGGATTTTCCCTATTCCCAAAAGGGGATGGGGATGGAGTATGCGGTGGTCTACGGGAAGATTGTGGAGACCATTGTGAGTTACGAGGTGGGGAGGAGAGGATAGGCGCCGATCGGTTGCCGGGGCCTTCTTGTGGTTTGCTTTTCGAGCACCCTTTTTGGACATGCTTGAGGACGGCGGTCTTGCCTTCTTGAGGTCCTTGGAGGACATGGAGATGGTCGGAGACGTCTCCCCGGGAGAAGCCGGGCCGGCAGAGCTTTACTTTGCTCTCGATAGGTACGGGAAGGCTGTGAGCTCCTTGTCTTGCTTTGAGTTTGCCCGGAGGTATAAGCTTTCTCTTTGCTTTCCCTTTCTTCTTGAGCACACACTTTTCTTTTGCCGGATTGATTTGATTTTTACCTTTCGCGGTATGGGCGTTGGAGTTTTTTCATGTCACGATGTGGCGGCGGCGGCGGAGTACGTCGGGCGTATCCGGCCATGCATTCTTGGTCCAAGCATGCCGGGAGAAGATAAGCTCCGGGGCGTACGACTCTCGTGTACGCGGATTGCCTTCCTTTGACGGAGGCCGAGACGGATGAGAGGATGATATTACATCCACTGGGATCGCTCGAGGCGGCGCACTGAAGGGCGCCGAGATTTGGACCTGTGGCGGAGGATTACGAGAGGTCCGACTGCGATGCCTATTATGCGGGAGAGAGGGTGACGCGCCGGCATGGCGTGAATTCGCCTTTGAGGACACCGGTGGAGCCTCCGCCGATATGATGCACCCGAGTGGCAGATCTGCGACTGGGATGATTACCGAGCCGGCCGGCACTTCTCGGCATTTGTGGCGGTTGAGCCGTACCCGGTATTTGTTTTGAGGAGGCCGAGGATGCCCCGGGTTACGGATAGAGAGGGCTTGGGATCCCGCGGTACCCTCGGACGGATTTTTCATATATCCGTGGATGGGGTTCGATTGAGGGTGCGGATCCCTCGGCTGAGCGGCTTCCACGAGCTTTCCGGCCTCGTCCGGTATGAAGGTATGGCTTCTCTTTCTTTTTTTTTTTTACTTTTTTTTTCTTTTCTTTCTGTCATCATTTCTCGCTTCAAGCTGTTTCGACGCTTTTGCTTTTGTGCGGTTTTCGGAGGTGGTCGTCGAGAAGGCGACGAAGCAAGTGATCGGAGCTAAGAGATTCATCGGGAGGATGGTCGCTTGCGGGGCTCATCGAGCTATAGCGAGGCGACCACGGCCGGCGCACATTAGGCGGGAGGCTTCCCCTATTCGTTCGTAGACTTCTTCGAGACTCCTCTGTCTCCTCTCATTGATCCCGCGCGGTGCCGCCTTCGGATCACGTCATTCTCGGGGATCCACACGGCAGTGAGGACACGTTTGGCAAGCATGCGTGGGTCGTCTTCGTACGTCCGTGAGTCCGACGCCTTCACCTTCGGATATGATTTTTTTTCGCAGATCTCGCCTTGCCCTATCGTAGCGTGCTTCGGCTGGTCCCGACGAGCCTCTTTTCTCGGGAGACGAGGACGATTCGAGCCCGAGATTTTCGGGGCTCCCGAGGAGGCGGGCCCGAGTCGTAAGAGGGACCGGGGACGACGTCTACGCTAGGGATTCGATTGATTACCCTCCCCGAATTTTTTTTTAGACTCGATTTTCCTCGAGATTTTGAGATTTATGGTCGGGATTGAGATTTGTACAGCTTTATGCACATTTTTTTTCTCTTTTTTGGGATTTAATAATTTAGGATTTTATTGATGTTTGTTTGTTTTTTTTTTTTTGCACACTCTTTTTTTCTTTTTTTTTTTTGGGATGTAATAATTTAGGATTTTATTGATGTTTGTTTTTTTTTTTTTTGCACTCTTTTTTCTTTTTTTTTTTTTTTTTTTTTTGGGATGTAATAATTTAGGATTTTATTTTATGAATGCAATGTGGTATGAATGCAAAGTGTTGCATGAGCCTTGGTTTTTTTTTTTTTTTTTGGCAAGGGTGTTAGTTTTTGGTATATGGACCGGTTTGGGAGGTTTTGCATAGGTTCCGAGCAACCGGACGGAATATTCCTCTTTTGGTGTAGCAAACTTTGACTCAGTGCATTTTTCGATGGAAAGCAAACATATCCGCGCGGAGGAGTCCCCGTCGACATTGTCCTTTAATTTTGCTTCAGATTCCGGTCTCACTTTATTTCAAATTCAAATATCCTCTTCAACCTCCAGTCCAAACAGCCATTTTCGGGGAGAAAGAGAGAAAAACCATGGAAAACCTTAGAAAAGCTCCATCAAAATTGTCCCAAGAATCCCAAATGTCCTTCTTCAACAAGTTCAAGGATTGGTCCCGGGAGATTATACATGAGAGGAGGTCCTTCTTTGAAGAAAGGTATAAGGTGAAGTGCTTATGGTCTCTCAAGGAATTGATTCCGGATTACGGTCTTTTGAGGGCTTCTTCCTCATTTTGGGACACTAGGAGGCATGTCTTTTGCCTTTCCTTCAACGAGATTGTTCCGACTGTCGAAGAATTTCGGGCCTTGCTTGGTGGTCCGGAGGTGGAAGAGATAGCGGTTCCTTTGCCCGGAGGGGCTTCTTTCGTTAATGATTGTCAGGCATCCTCCTTCATCTTTCCCCGAGGAAGCGCAAGGTATGATCCGTGGTCCCGATCATTTTGATATTTCCGGCCTTCCCGATAGGTTTAGGGGCCTAGGCTTGGTGGATGATGCCTATTGGGATGCCTTTGCACTTTGTATGTTTGGCACCCTGTTCATGGTCTATTCCTTTGGGATTTGCCATCGGTCTCGCTAGATGTTGTCGTTCACCGCCGCTTGGCGTAGATGTCGTACCTCTGATCCCGGGGGAGACTTTCCATGCTCTCGATAGGTCAAGCTACGGAAGACGGTATATGCACCTGGGGCAGCCCGTTCCTCTTGACCCCGTGGCCGATGGAGCGTTTGGGGATTCTTCGGGAAACTCCCGACATGATCAAGCCTTTCGACATTTGCCAGAGGGGGTTGCCGGATTTCGATGATCGTGGCTCATGGGAGCGCTTGGATGGCCGGGTCGCCGGACGTAAGATATCGATGGTCGCGCCTTGTCAAGGCGGGTGGAGACTCGCAGAGTGCTTCAGACGGGTCTCATGTGGTTATGCTTCCGGGCTTTCTCACCCAGCCTTCTATATTCCGTCCGGGTTCCGAGACAGCCTGCCTTGGAGCAGTTCCTTTGGAGGACTTTGATGATATAGCCACCAGGCGGTGGCTCCTGGGCTTCTACGGATGATCCCTCGGTGTTTCCATTTCTTTCCCGAGCATGGAGGTATGACGTCTTTCCTCCTAAGTTATTCTCAGCGTCCGAGACCGCTGTTCCCGACTCACTGCACCCGGATTGGTACGAGAGGCATTTGGGAGAGACTCGATGGCTATTTTGAGACGGCGTGAGGCCATCAAGGGCGCGGAGGACCCGACTGCTTCGAGAGGAGGAGGGCCGAGGCGAGAGCCAACCTCGCGACAGTGAGCGAGACGCCGCGACCGACTATGAGGCTTACGTCAAGAGACAGAGAGAGGGGCTCCCATGCTACCGCCTAGGCTGGCTGTGAGATGAGAGATGACGCTAGGGATACTAAGGCCCCGACGGAGGTTGGTTTGATAGATCCCTGTTCCTATACTCGTGAGCTTGCAGGAGGAATACCGACATTTTTCCCTGCTCGTAAAAGAAAACTCGAAGTGGGAAGAAGAGGGGAGAGGCCAAGATTTGAGCGGCTTGGAGTGACTCGAAGTTTTCCGAGTATCCCTTTCTTGCCACGGCGGCATACATTAGTTTGATTATGTATCTTAATTTCTTTTAGCAGTTGCCGCTGTAGGAATGAATCGGCTTAGACTCATCAAAAAGTTTTTAACTTGTAATGAATATTTGAATTGCTTCGAGTTTTTCGAGACGCTTTCATGGTCCGATCACGTATTGATGTCAAAGTATGATTTTTATTTGTGTTTTAGACCGAACCGCTTCCGCCGCCACGTTACCCTCATTTTGAGGAGCTCAGTCTTCGTAGTTCAACCCGATTTTTTTGTTTTTTTTTTGTTTTTTTTTGTTTTTTTGGTGCAACCCCGTTTTTTACCTAGGCCGCCCTTTTCGGGTTTTCAACCTAGTCGGGTATTACTCTTTAGCACTCTTTTTTTTTTTTGTTTTTTTTTTCTTTTTTTTTTTACGCGTAGTATCTCATGCTAGCCTTGTCACCATTCACCGGGTGTACAAATGGATTCCCGTCGAGGTCCGCAAGTTGCATGGCTCCTCCTGAGAAGATCTTCCGGACGACGATGGCCCGACCCATACAGCTCCCATTTGCCGAGGGGGTCGATACGGACCGGGGCTTTTCTTTTAAAACGAGATCCCCTTCTGATCTCCCGATGCTTTACTTTCTTGTCAAAGGCTCGCCATTCTTCCTTGGTAGGCTCGGATGTGTTCCATGGCTTTCAATCGTCGCTCATCTAGCAGGCCAATTCGTCATGGCGACTGAGCCATTCGACCCGTTGATCCGGCTTTCCAAGAGTATACCTGAGCGAGGATCTCTAGCTCGATTGAAGTACGGCTTCCATTCCGTATGTGAGGGCAAACGGTGTTTCCCGCTTGCCGTTCCGACCGATGTTCTCGTAGCCCTGCAGTGCCAAGTGTAACTTCTCGCCAATCTCGCCTGACACCTATTTTCCCATGATATTTTCCAGAGTCTTGTTTGCCGCCTCGACGGCCCGCTGGTTTGGGGCCCGTAAGGAGATGACTTGTGACGGGTTATTCTCAATTCGCTGCCAGAAATTGCCATTCCCTTCGAAGTGGGATCCATTATCTCGAGATGATTTCTACCGGCAACCCGTATCCGCATATGATGTTCTCTTTGATGAAGAGGGCTACTTTCTTGAGTCGAGGATCTCAGAGGATTTTGCAGCATCCTTTCCAGCCTTTGAAGAAATCACCAATCTCGCGTCTCTTTAGGCTCTTCCGCGTAGCCTCCTGCATTCACACTCGTCAAAATCTCTTCTAGCCTGGGCTCGATTTTCCCCTTTCCGGACAACCTGCTTAAAGATCCTCTTTTTTTTTTGTTTGATTTTTTTTTGTTGTTTAATGTGTCTGCTTCTTTATCTAATGAATTATTAAAAAAAAAAATTTTAATTAATTCATCATTAGTTAAAGTGGCAATCAAGGGATACTCGTAAAGGTTGCCCGTCATTTCATCAAAACGAAAAGGAATACAAAGGCTTGCTGCTGCACTCGTAGTCTGTGCGTAAGGTCAGTCTCTGGACGACCCTGTAGACTCGATCTTAACAAAGAGAGACTCGGGAGGACTTGTCCTAGATTGACACAAAGAGACGGGGACCAATCCAAGCTTGGTGATCATTTCCTCCTTCGTCGCGGACGGGCCCGAGAGGTTTTCCCAATTTTTTAGCGGCTATTGCCAGTGGCCTCATGACTCTGGGAACTCGTGCCGTTTTTTGTTTTCCTTTCTCAATTGCCGCTTATCATTTCTTGACCGAGCCGAGATCAATCAGTCCGGCACTGACTTCTTCTTCGAACAATTGCCGCATAACTGCACCATCCCAATCATCTCGAGGGAAATTCCGTGGCCTTAGCTTTTGGTACTACAATTCGAACTCAGCTTGATCTTCCCGGGCAATCGGGTTTGTGGTGGTAAGCTTCTCGAACCTGTTTCCACTGTGTCGCACGCCCGAAGGTATACTCACTCTTCATGGTAGTGGTAGCCCAGTGTATCTGGTAGGTCCAGAACATTCTACGGACCGGGTTAGCCTTCGTTCCTCCGAACTTGTTGAGGCTATCCCGTAGCTTTAGCCATCCTTCCGTAGGAGCGGCTCGCGATGTTACCCGGTTGTGTGGGACCCTTTACAAAGTAGTCAGCCAAATTAGGACCGAAGGGGAGAGATTTAGGGTCGTCGACCGGGACCCTTCCCGTGGCAAACTTCAAATCTTTTTCCTTTTGCAAAGGTCCACCGAGGAGGCCTCATATCCTGTGCCGTGGCGAGTATTTTGTCCTTTCACCTCGATGAGTTTGTGAGTTCCTTGTTGGTGTTTCCCTGCATCGAGGCCAGGTAGATAGCTCATTTTTCTCATCATTTTCAAGACCGGTGGGATTTTATCCCGAGTGACCGTCGATCTATGTTGCACACTCGGGCCTCGGGAGGCTCGACCGTGAAGCCCGTTAGCATGAGACCTTCCTCTTCATGTTTGATTTCCGTAATAGGTATTCCGCCCGTATCCGTGCCCTCTAAAGTGACTAAATCTCCGTAAATGGTTGTCAAATCCCCATTCGAGACGAATTTCACACACCGGTGGAGGCTTGAGGCGACCCCTTGACCTCGGGGTGCAGCCCAAGGTCTTCCTAATAAGGCATTAAAAGTGATCGGGATGTCAATAACCCGGAATTCCACAGTATCAATTTCTCGTCCAAACCAGAGGTCTAAAGTGGCGACTCCAAGGACTCGCCGAGATGTTGAGTCGTAAGCTTTGACCGTGAGGGAGGAAGGTTTCAAGTCTCGTAGTCTTGATATCAAGCAAGCTCATGATCTTTGCCGAAGAATGTTCATTCCTGACCCATTATCAACCAGACCCGAGGGAGGCGTCGTTCATCCAACTCGGACCGTGATGAAGAGAGGCTCGTTATGATCAGCCCCAAATTGAGGGAGGTCGAGATCTCGCGAAAGTGATTATATTCCCGTAATGGATGTTTCCAATTAGCCGTACCCACATCATCGGGAGTAGCATCAATAGGCACGAGAGTGCGAGCCGTGCTTTCTTCCAACTTCACCCATGGGGATAGGACGAGGTGAGTAGAGACCAGAGGGAAATGTTGGCCTCGTGTTTGCTTCCAACCGGGTGAGCACGGATCCTCTTTTTCGTGGTCCTGGAGTTTCACTGCCTTAGCATAGGGCGGCGATCTTCTTTCGGTGTTTGATCTCGCCTTCTTATCTCGCCTTGGGATTTCCTTGGAAGATCTCGCCCGCATCGGGTCAACAGATTAACTTCCTCATCACCGCCGTCTTGACCGGATTTCTTCAATGCCGCTAAGGTCAACTGGGAGCCCTTTTCGCTATTGGCCACCGGTTCCCGACGGAGTCTAGCAACGGTGAGGGGCCGAGCCGTACTAGCCCCTTCCCGGGCGGCCCTTATAACCGCTTCCCAAGTCACTGTGCTTGAGTCCGGGGTTGTGTCGTTGCCCTCGATGGCCCACAGAGCTAGGGCGTCCTCCGATTCATTCTCATGGCCTGCCTTGCTCATAGTTATCATGCAACAAGAGTCGCTATCGTCGGGGCTCGGGGGCTTTTCGATCTCATCCCCGGTATAGTGCAGCCATTCTGGTTCCTTTCTGTAATGCTCAGAGTTGGAGATGATTATATCATTCTTTGTGGGAGGCGCATCCGATATCATGCCAGCTCTAGGACTTCTCCGAAAGCCGACATACATTCGGGAAGGCGACCTCTTCTTGGGTAACCCCGACAAGGAGTGTTACTTTGTTCGGGTGGATTTGATCTAACCATGGTTATTTTCTCATTTGGGTGGATGGGAGTTAATTTTCCTCTTCGATCGATCTTCGACTATCGCCCGGATCGGACGCCCGAAAACCCTTTCCCCAAGGCATGGTAGGCAAGTGTTGAATTCTAAGACATCCACGTGCTCGCATCCAGAAACTTCATGGCCTTCATGTCCTCGGTTTCATATTCGTCTCCCGAAGTGTCTTCGTCGCCGCTTGCCGACAACCAACCATCAGGCTCCGGCTCCCATGGGCTCATTTCCGGCATGATTGTTCCGCATTGTTTCCTGATCCGGGGTTTCAGCTGACTCTTCGCTCTCATCATCATCATCATCATTGCTGCCGTCGGAATCTTCTTCCCATACTACCGGGATTTCGGCGGAGAGGGAACGCCGATCAAAACCCGTTAGGAATATGGGTGCGTGCACCGCAAAAATTGTCATATGCTCCCATTCCTAAGTGGTAATTGTGACTCAACTTCTCCTCCCGTAAACTACGGGGAAGAGCGAGAGGGTGGCACGTATTCGACACTGTGTAATGTAGAAGGATTCTTCCTCCTCTCGATTCTTTAGTTTTACCGCTCTTCGGATCGTATTCGACTTCTCCAATAGCCGCTTTGTGGAAGTGTACTAGCTCCGCATGCTCTTCGACCTCTTTGCCGATAAGCCCCAAGACAGCGCCGCCGAAGCTTTCTTGTCTAATTCTTCTCGATTGTTCTAACCATCTTGTGTAAATGGTCCTCTCATGTTTTGACCTAATGCAGCCTCTTCAAGATTTGGCCTTCCTTCATCCGAGAAATAGCGGGCCTCGTATTCTTGCAAGGAGTCTCCGACATGAGACCAAGACGGGTTGATTCGCTCGATATCCTCAAGGCCGAGGGGAATCCGACCGTGGATCCTCGACGAGGTTGGCCACGGGTATTTGGGGACCTTCATCAAGCATCTTCCCGGGCATGCGAAGATTCTCCGCATTCAATCATATTCACCGATTATGGTTCCTTAGCAGGATTTTTGATCGTGTTAGGCCCTTCTGGCCTTCCAACTTTCCTTGCTCTATTAGCCCTCGGATTGCCTTTTTCAGAGTAAAGCAGCTTATCGCCGATGTCCGTGAGCTTGATGAAAAGCACAATACTTTGTAGTATCCACGGAGCATTCGGATTCCCGGGTTGGAAATTCTCCAAAGGCCGCAGCAAGCCTTCCTTCACCAGCCCCTAAAGATGTCATTCAGAGGCATTCCAAAGTTTTCGAGATTCATGACCCGTGGTCCGGGCTCGGCCGGTTTTCTCGGGAGCAAAAGGAGTCGTGTTATTACATTCCCGTCCCGCATAGTTAATCATTTCTTTGCCTTTGGCAGAGCAAGGGCAAAGTGTTTGGCAGGAGGAGCCCGATATCCGTAGGTGTGCAAAGCAGCTGGCCGATCAGGCCTTTTCAAACTTAGCCGCAGAGTTAACCATGGCCCGTAAGTCTCGAGTATGGGAAGTGACCGAGGGAGGCTCTCGATGTGGTTTCAAGCATGACCGGAAGATGTCCAGTTGTTCCTCTTCTAAGGAGGGATGGCCATTTCACCGAGTTTCGCATTCCACCGCTTGTAGAAGTCCCCAACATTCTCATCGTGACGCCGCACCGTTGCTTTGTAGTCAACTCTATTTGTTTTCCCACTCCAAGTTGGACTTATATTTCTCTCGTGAAGGCATTGGTAATCCGGTCCCACGTAGCCCCGGCTTCGTGTTTCAAACGAAAGAACCACTTTAAGGCACTCGGACTTCAAGGATAGATCAAATAGTCGCCTAATCGGCCGATTGGTGCACCCTTTCGCCTTCATTGCCAAGGTATATGTGTCCAAATGGGTTTTCGGGCATGCAAATTCCATCAAAGAGATCCAGATTAGGCATCACGAATTTGTGGGGCAGAGGAACAATGGAGTCCGGTCCAGAGGCCTAAGGCGTACTTCTTGCGCCGCCCGCCGATCCGCGCTTTCATTTCCTCGTGTTGCTCCATGAACCAGCCGATGAGGGTCTTCAGTGGCGGAAGCCATGGCATTCAAGCTAAAGTGGCCGAGTTAGAGAGAGGAGCTACCACCGGGCGGCAGATCGGTGGAGGGAACGGCCGATCCGGGGACGTAGGTGAAAACCTCGTCCTGGGCCGAAGTTACCCTGGGAGCATGAGTAGGAGCTTGGGCGAAGGGATAGAACTCTCGCGGCTCGCCGTTGATTTTCAACCGGCAAAGTAGGTGGTGGCAGCCCGATGTAGCCGGATAACTTGGATTTCCAGAGCGGGGCCCGTAAGTAGGCTTAAGTGCGGGCCGCCGTCCCCGACCGTTGAATTGCATGGCCGGCCGAGGCGAGGGTGTATAACCCGGGGGTACTGCGGTCCCGGTGATTCGGATGACACCGGATGGAGGCTTGTAACCCATAGAAGTCTCGAGTGAGGAATGGATTTGTGTGAGGAGCACTGAACTAGTACTGCTCCGAGTGAGGGGCTCTCGACCGTGGTCCGTAACCAAGTTGCGCGCGTATTCCGAACCGTGGCCGCTGCGGCCTCTTGAATCGTTGCCGCGAAGGCCCTGATTGATCGGTTCCAAACCGCGGCGGGATCCCGATTAGTCGTGGCATTCCGAGATAGCCCCAACCATGAGAAGACATTCCGTATCGATTTTGCCCCCACCGATTTGTGCCGCTGCCGCATGGATCCGGTGGTCTCGTGGTTCGGGAGCCGGGCCGACCCGAAAATCGAGGAGCATAGGTTCTCGTAGTGGCACCATAGGAGGTGGGTGGTGGCATCCCGGTGTAGTCGTGTGGCGACCGAGAGTGGGGCTGCATCCTCGTCTTCTTCCACGGTGAAGGTGCCATCCGGATTGAGGCCGGCGGCCGTACCATGGCTCTTAATAGCCTCCATAAGGCCGTTTAGCCGTGCTTCCTGCCGTAACCTCATCTCGTTCGCTAACCGATTCCACCGTTGCTCGTCCGAGGGGTCCCGGAGGCGGAGTGACGTTATCCCCATCATTACCGGGCCGATGCGTACATTCTCAAACCCGGAGTCGGAACAAACGGCGAAGCCGATGACGCGCCGACTCTTCCCAACTAATCAAACGATGACCCGCGCCCGAAACCAACCTTTGTGAGGAGTCATGGAAAGGACACGAAGGTTCGATGTCCGGGAATGGAAGGAGGGTAGGTGTTTGGGCTTTAGGCTCATGCAACATGCGCTATTTGTTCACGTTTATTTAAAACATGTTTTATTAACCTAATCGGTTGGAAAAGATTGCTCTTCTTTTTCGCAAACTACTCGATCCCGGATCGCCGGGCCCCGTCACTACGTCTATAAGCCCCTCGTATTCCACCCGTATTTCGACCTCCCAGGGATGGACAACCCCGGCGAGGGTCCTATAGGGCAAGCGGGTCCCACCGACCGAAAGAAAACGATCCTAAAAGTCTCGGCGGGTAATCGAGTCTTAACGAGCATTCGATGTAAATTACGGACAAAGCCGACGTCAAAAGTCAAGATCATGTCCGGCTCGACGAAAAGCTCCGCATGATTCGACCGATAAGCGTCCACACCGATCTTGACTTGTCGTCGCTAAGCCGTAATTAGGCATGGAATATTCATTAATCCTTGATGACCTCGCTGTCAATGCCTGGGAGTCGTTGTATAATTTGTGCCGCCGTAGCCGAAGTCAAGGCGCCTGGCCAATATCTTGGTCAAAGTCTCGCGGCGGAAAACCGCGTAACTTCGACCGATTAGGGTCCCCGAAAGATATTGAGTCGGTATGCCGACAAAGGCTTGAAAGGAAAGGTCTATACACGCATGTGGCATGCACACGCACGTACTAAAAACCAACCGGTCTCTGACAAAGTGTGTCACTTGACAAGTGCATGGTCGACACGAGGCTCCACGGGATGTTTGGGTAGTCCCGTGCTCATCCGAGAGGCGTAATAAGACCAAACGGACCGCGACAAGGATTTTCCCTGTTAGGGACGTAGTGTGCAGTGTACGGTCACGTGCGCGTAGTGTGCAAGCAGTCTATGTTCTTTTTCTGAGTAAAATAGAAATTTTTTTTTTGTGTGTCTTAAAAATATGATGCATGATTTTTTTTTTTGAAAATCCTTTTTTTTTTTTTGAATTTTTTTTTTTTTTGAAATTTAATGAACACATAAGCACGTAAGCACGAAAATTCCGACAGCTAGGGACATGATTCCGACAAATAAAATTTTGACTTTTCCGAGGCGGCCAAAACAACACGAAAATATGCAAAAATTAACACACACACACAAATGATTTTCAAAGCCGACGGAAGATTGACCTCAAAAGCTTTTTCCTTTTTTTTTTTTTTTGGAAAACGGTGATACCGGTACGTGGGATTGTTAAACCACAATTTATCCCCGACTCGTGTTAGGAGGCGGTAACGGGAAGTTTAATGGTTTCCACCAATATACCAAATATCATTTTTTTTAGAAAAGCTTAATTCCCTAATGAGTCGCCACCGTGATGATGTGTCGCCATTTCAAGGAAAAATTCAATTTTTCGCGTTTCTTTGAAAACCAAATAAAACCCGGGAAAAAGAACGGAGTCGCCACGCCATTTTTGTTTTAAGGGCCAAAACTTTGAAAAATGCCCGAGATCAGAGATTTGGGTTCGGAGTTCATGTTACACGCCGGGAAGGACGTTAGTGTGCACTGAATGCCTCGTGAAACGAGTCTTCCAAGCTGAAAATCATTTGTGTGTGTGTGTGTGTGTGTGTGTGTTTTGGCCAGAATAATTTGAAACTCAGAAAAGTAAAAATTGAGATATCTTTTTAAGACTTTAAACTGATCCCATGATTTTTTGGAAGATTTTTGGATTGAGATTTGGTACTCAAAAGACCTTTTGAAGTTGAGAGTCACTTCTGCCAGAATGAAAAAGGCAGTGGACCTTTGATTTTGAAATGGATTCAAGGGTCTTAAAACTTCATAATCTGGATAAACTCATAGAATGAAAGTTGTTCCAGACACCTTAAATAAGATTTATGCGAAGGAATTTTCCATTTTGGAGAAGATTTGAGGGGTCAAAACCTTCTGGAAATCTCAGATATGCAATCTGGATTTCCAGAAGCTGATGAACTAGCTTCTAAAAGAAAATTTGAAAAGAGGAGTTTTACTCACCCAAAAAATAAAGTAAAAATATTTCTGGAAAGATCTGGATGTTGGCTACAAAAAGTATTTTGTAGTCAACACCAAATTCCAAGTTTATCTGTGTCCAAAAATTAAGACAATGGACTGGGATCTTGGAAAATTGCTACTCGACAGCAACTTCTCAAGAAAGAAAATATGATTTTAAGGGGGGTTTTGCATCCATGCTTGTCCCCATTTCCCTAGGTTTTGGTTAGTGATCACTTGACATTTTAGTGGTGAATCAACTATACCAAACCATCCTTGGGGTACATTAGGACTAAGCACTTCATTTGCTTGGGAAGGGGAATTTTATCCTTTGAAAATGAGATTTGATGCTTGAAAATGGTTTTTAGGGTTTTGAAAATGCATTTGCAAGAAAATAAGAACACATTGAAGAAAATGTTGATCCTTGTAGAAGATCATCCATGGAGATGAACTTCCATGGTGATCTTCTTGGATCTAAGACAAGAAGAAGAATGAACTACATTTTGTAGTTTGAAAATGCATGCATGGATGAAAGATTTAGGGTAAGAAGAGGGAGGTTATACCTATCTTCTTTGTATTTTGGGGCTTTGGCTTGAATGTATGAGTGTTTGAGACTTTGAATGTAAGAGTGTTTGGGTTTGATTTGAGTGAGTAAAAGTTGGGAAGATTCAAGAGAAAAAGGTGACAATTCTTATAGAATTCTCACTGTTTTCTCGAGTATATTCGCCAAAATACTGTGAATTATGCTCTTGTTCCTCCTTATTTTTGTGACTGGAGGGCTCAATTTATAGCCATCTGAAAATTGCAATCTCATCCGCGCGGATAGGACCTGCAGCCAGCAATCCGTTCATTAAATGCCGCTCCAGTGCTTTGGACAAGAGGAATAATCTTTTTTAAAATTCAAATTAATCAAATGAAGATTATGTTTTCACCATTTCTTTTTTTTGGTTTTTCTTATTTCTTTTGCTTTTTTGATTCCTTTCCTTGGTTTATCTTTTTTTGGTAATCCCCATTTTGCCCTCACTTTGTTAGAAAAGCTAGGAATGTTAGAAATTGTTAGAAATGTTATAACTTTCATTAATTTTCTAACGAAAATTCTAACAAGCTCAAATTGGAGCACTTACACAGTAGTGTTGCAGTATGAAACTTGGGGTAGTAAAAGAGCTAATTCCATATTCTGGCCTGAAGAAAGAAAAAAAGAACAAAAATTATGAATTCCATATTCTGGCTTTCTATGGGTGAGTATGCAATGAATCAAATAACTGTAGCATGTTTTACTAAAGCTGTTGTTCTCGTCATTTCGCTTGTTATTGACAGTTGCCAAAATAATAATAATAATTATTATAATAATAATTATTATAATTATAATTATTATTTTATTATTATTATTATTATTATAATTATTATAATAATAATTATTATAATTATTATTATAATTATTATTATAATTATTATTTTATTATAATAATAATAATAATAATTATTATTTTATTATTATTATTATTATTATATTATTATTATATTATTATTATTATTATTTTATTATTAATATTTTATTATTATTATTATTATTTTATTATTATTTTATTATTATTATTATTATTTTATTATTATCATTATTATTATTATTTTATTATTAATATTTTATTATTATTATTTTATTATTATTTATTTCTTTTATTTTATTGAGATTTTTTAAGGAGTTAAATACTTAACTGATGTTAGGAACATTGGTTAATTTGCTTAACAAAACTATAGTACGCATTATACATTTGCCGTTTCAATAGTACGAGTGTCAAATTGATGTTGAAACGATAGTACGAGATGCAAAAAAGCAGTTTACTCTTTATTTAAATGGTCAAATACGCTATCTAGAAATTTTTCATCAAAACTTTGAGTTTTCATCACCTCTTTATAAAGAGCTTTTGTGAACTGAAATTTATCATTAGAAAGCTTTTTGATCGCATTTGTCACTTATCCTAGTTTTTCATCTGTTGGTTCATACGATGAATCCCCATCTTCACTCGACTTTTTTCAGCGAGAGTTGATAAAGTTTCTTTTGGTTTTGTCACCTCTTCAAGCTAGTTTCAATATCTTGAGTATAACTATTCCCAATGCTATCTTCCAATCAAAATCATTAAATTTTGCAAAATACTTTGTATTCGTATCCTTCCCAATGGCTAGTGACATCTCATCAAATGTTTCACTCCCCTTGTTCAAATGCTTAGCAATAGCATGACAATGACAAGGATATGTCGATTTAAAATACCAATAAAATATAAAACAAATATTGATAAGTTATACTCCCTTCGTCTCGGTCGAAGTGTTCCTAAATCAATATACGGGAATTAAAAATGAATATATATAATGCAAAATATAGATAATGGGATTGAAAAAGTGCATAGTGAAATAAATGTTATGAGTATAAAAAGTGATGTAGGAAAGAGAAAGTGGGGTAGGGAATAATTAGTGGATATTTATTGTGAGTATGACAAGTGGATCCTACAAATAAAAAAATAATAAAAAACTTTTCTTTTTTGAATTTGAACATTTTAAATGGGACACCAAAAAGGAAAATTGTGATACTACGAGTGGGACAGAGGGAATAATTGATAGGCTACCTTATATACCGAAGTGATCTAGAACTACTTTAACATACAATACTCTACCTTATATATATTAAACTGATCTAGAACTACTTTAACACAAAATATCTATATTGATTGACTAAAGTAGGATTGATCTTATGTAACCACGGAAAAAGAAGATCAACATACCCATCACACATCTAATCATCGCATTTCTCCCACTTTATATTATCTCTCTCTAATTTCTAATGGGTTTGTTCAATATACACTAATACATTTCTGACCAATGTAATGTTAATTTTCGCTGTATTAGAATTCAAAAATCGTTATATTAGGCCTAATATAACGCCTAATGGCCGTTGCATTCTCTTGCGTTGCATTAGGTCTAATGCAACAAAATAGTAAGCTAATGTAACGCCAGATCTGGCGTTGCATCAGGTAAATACCTGATGCAACGCCGATTTTAAAACTATTTGAACACCTAATGCAATGCCCAAAAGTAGATGAGTATCTAATGCAACGCCAATTTAAAAAGTAGTTGAATACCTAATGTAACGCCAAAAAGTAGATGAGTACCTAAAATTTATTACATAATTTCACAATTTTATTAATTTTTTTAATTTTATTTTTTCAATATATATATATATATATATATATATATATATATATATATATATATATATATATATATATATATATATATATATATATATATATATATATTAAAAAATATATACTCCCTCCGTCCCACTTCAATGGATACCAAAAAAAAGGGCACACATATTAAAGGAAAGGTAAGAGAGAGAAAAAGTGGAGAGAGAATGTTGTGAGTGTAAAAGTAAAATAGGAGAGAGAATGAGTGGGAGGAATAGTTAGGAGAGAGAATGTTGTGAGTGAAAAAGTAAAGTAGGAGAGAGAATGAGTGGGGTAAATAGTGAAGATTTCTTTCCATTTTGGGTAAGTATCAATTGATGTGGAACGGACCAAAAAGGAAATAAGTATCAATTGAAGTGGGACGGAGGGAGTATATATTTATTCTCAAATCAATCCCTTAACTTTTTTTTTCTCAAATCAGTCCCTTAATATTTTTTATTCTCAAATCAGTCACTTAACTTTTTTTATATTCAAATCAATCCCTTTAACTTTTTTTATTCTCAAATTAGTCCCTTAACCTTTTTTATTCTTAAATCAATCTCTAAACATTTTTTATTCTCAAACTAGTTTTTCATTTGTCAACATTTACACACCACCATTCACCACCACCATTCACCACAACCATCCACCACCACCATCATCCATCCACCAAACCACCGTCACCATCCTTCAAAAAATGAGATGAACCCATCGCTAGAACAGAGAGAGAGAGAGAGAGAGAGACGGAGAGACAGGAGAGACGAGTAGAGAGCGGTGAGAGGGAGACAGTTGTCGACGCCGAAGACGAGAGAGAGAAGAAGAAAACCCAGATCTACACGCACACACACAATATCTATCCAGATCTACCCTTGCCGTCGCCGGAGATGCTGAAGTAGTGGCGGCGAAGGAAAAGCGGTGAGAGGGAGACGGTTCCAAGAGTAGCAGTGGTGGCCGGCGATGGCGGAGGCAGCTGCGTAGGAGGGTGATGCCGAAGGGAAATGAGAGAGAGAGACAAACGGGTTTCTTAATTTTGATAAACTGGAAATGAGAGAGAGAGAAACGGTTTCTTAATTTTGATAAACTGAAAAAATAAAGAGAGAGAAATATTTAATTATTGTGTTTAATAATGTATGACGATAGGGGTGTGCAAACTCGTCCATCGGCCCGCAAAGCCCGCAAGGCCCGCGCTCGCAAGGTTTTCAACCCTGTTGGGCTTTACTGCTTGAAAGCCCGCGGGGTTTGGGCTGAGATCGGGCTTTCATAGTTCTTCGGCCCGTTAGGCCCGACCCGGCCCACATCCTTCAAAAGTCTAAAAACCCATTTAGGCATTTACTGATTTGTTAGAGCATGAAATTTAGATACTAGGAATCTTGTTGCCTCTCCATATACAATACCTTACAGGGGATGAACTCATCTACTATGTTATTGAAAGATGAAAATAAGTTGCAGCAAATCTGGTTTAGCGAGCCCACAAGGTTATTTTTGAAGATAAAACGAGCATGTGGTTCTTCTGTTTCATCCTTCAACTCCTGTCCTGTAGCCACCGTTTGACAAGGGAACAAAATACGTACACGTCTGCATATATCATTCATCAGTTCATATGCAAAATGTTAAATGATAGTGTATAATAATGAAACTCAATCTTGCAAGGGACAAAAGTGCTAATCAACTGAAGAGCTGCCCATAATTTTTCTGAATCATAAACATGAATTAGTTATAGTTTAAATTCATTATTAAGAGTGAAGTACATTATCTTCTATATATGGCAAATGTGTATAACCTGGAAGATAGGTTTGGAAAGAGCAGTTATCAAGATCGCATATATGCTTTAAGAAGTTGAAATTTGTAATTTTAAATTTGGGCCCGTCAAGCCCGCAAAAGCCCGTTAATTTGAGCCCGCTAAATGCCCGCTATATTGGGCTCTTGAAATTGAAGCCCGCAACTAAATGGGCTCATACCGAGCTTTGCCAAAGTCCGCGGGCTTTGGGCCCGTGCACACCCCTATATGACGATGCTCCAACTTCAAAATTTTGAGGGTCACATATCATAAATTTTTTGGGTTAAATGACAATTTAGGGTCTGATATTATAGGAGGAGGTCTTTTAAGCGGGACCCAATATTCATTTCATACTAGTCCGATCATTAAGCACGTGCACGGTACATGTGAATTAATCGAATTTTCCAACAAATTACCTCAAAAGCATTAATTGGCGAAAAAAATATACTCCCTCCGTCCCAATAGTAGCTTCCCATTTTGTCATTTTGGATGTCCCGTTAATAGCTTCCACTTTCCTTTTTTGACAAAGGAATCTTTACTATTCCCTCCACTCATTCTCTTTCCTACATTATTTTAATACTCACAACACCATTATAATTTACTATTCCCTCCACTCATTTTCTCTCCTATTTTCAAATTACACTCACAACATTTTTTTTTCCACCCATTTTATTAATTTGAGCCCGCTAAATGCCCGCTATATTGGGCTCTTGAAATTGAAGCCCGCAACTAAATGGGCTCATACCGAGCTTTGCCAAAGTTCGCGGGCTTTGGGCCCGTGCACACCCCTATATGACGATGCTCCAACTTCAAAATTTTGAGGGTCACATATCATAAATTTTTTGGGTTAAATGACAATTTAGGGTCTGATATTATAGGAGGAGGTCTTTTAAGCGGGACCCAATATTCATTTCATACTAGTCCAGTCCGTTAAGCACGTGCACGGTACATGTGAATTAATCGAATTTTCCAACAAATTACCTCAAAAGCATTAATTGGCGAAAAAAATATACTCCCTCCGTCCCAATAGTAGCTTCCCATTTTGCCATTTTGGATGTCCCATTAATAGCTTCCACTTTCCTTTTTTGACAAAGGAATCTTTACTATTCCCTCCATTCATTCTCTTTCCTACATTATTTTAATACTCACAACACCATTATAATTTACTATTCCCTTCACTCATTTTCTCTCCTATTTTCAAATTACACTCACAACATTTTTTTTTCCACCCATTTTATTAATTTGCGTGCAAGGAAAAAACGGACAGTTACTATTGGGTCGGAGGGAGTAATTTTGAGGGTCACATCATAATTTTTTTGGGTTAAATGACAATTTAAGCTTTTATACCTTAGATTTAAAGATTTGCAGTAAACCCCTTAATGTAATAATTTTTATATTGCGCTAAAAATATAATTTTGTACTATATCAATATTTTTTGAATATACAATATTTCATATTAAAATTTTAATATTAATATTCTTGAATTTTTTAAAGAAAACTATTGTTCTTGAATGTACAATATTTTCATGCACGTAATATTAATTTTTAGCAAATTTACATATTATTATTTTTGGATAAATATACTAAATTTTAATTATTGTAAATCAATTAAATGTACAAGATCAATATGCACAATTATTGTACTTTGAATTAATTGTATAATATTTTATGCACCACTTAATTCATTTCCACCAAAATAAAATAAATAAAAAATATCAAAAAATTTGGCCATACCTCACCGCCTTTACCAAATCCGACCAAGCCTCACCCTCTTCTTCAACAACTTCGGCCAAACACCCACCTACATCTTCAAAAACTCCAGTCAAATCCTCCTTCTTCTACAATTCCATGGTCAACCCCCCCCCCCCAAGTTCCAACCAGGCCCGTCTCAATAATTATAGGGGCCCTGTGCTAAAATTAAATATTGGGCCCGCAATAATTTAAAAATTAAGCACAAATCTATACTCGCTCCATCTCACATTTTGGGACAATATCATTTGTTATGGGACGTCCAAAGAAAAGAAGTAACAACATCAACAAAACATTACCACAAACAAAATCAAGGGCTAAAAAATAAAAATGCAAAATTTGAGGCCCTTCAAAAAAATGGGGCCCTGTGCAAGAGATCCTCTTGCTAAAATGCAAAATTTGAGGCCCTTCAAAAAAATGGGGCCCTGTGCAAGAGATCCTCTTGCACAGCCTAATAACCGGCCTTGGTTCCAACATCAACAAAACATTACCACAAACAAAATCAACACACCTACCAATATCACCACTGCCTAAATCACTACCACCACCACCAAAATCATCTACCGTCATTGTTATCACCACAGATAGTCAAAATCACCCATATTTAAAGGTCTAAGATGATTGGGATAATGCCATATAAGCTATAAAAAATATTATAATGTCCCATAAGTTAATTTTCATGTTATATTATTCATGTTGTATTATTCTGTAACATACTGTATCACATGATAGTGTATAATACTGAATAGCTTAATATAATACTGCATATATGGTGGCAGGCAGTGACCGGTTTTCGACTACCGACGACCGTTTTCGACGATCGATTTTCGGCGTACGAGGCGGGAGTGGTGGCAGGCGACAGTATTGATTATGTTGAATCATAATTTTTAATTACTGCATATTACATGCAGTATAATATATTATTATATAAGAATTTGTGAAGCATTTAATTTAATAAGTAACTTATGGGGAAGTAATTTGCCCCAAAGTAACTTATGAGCCAAATTTTTGATGGAATTAATTATACATAAACCCTAGAATGATGCGGAATATTTATTCTAGGACAATCATGCTTTAAGTTATCAAAGATTATGGAACGATAGACAAACCTGAATCCATAGCAATATTTGGAGAATACTTGATTGAAGACTTCATTGAACGATTATCGCCTTCCAACCGATCCTTAGGGTTCTTAGAATTCAGATGACAATGGGAATCAAGAGAATAAAACCTAGGTAGGTCAATTGGGGACCATAACCCTATATTTATAATGACCTAGTATGTTAGCCAGCCCATCATAGATTAACAACTAGGCCCCTTAGGTATCTACACATATTAACTGTAGATCCCATACTTATAAAAGATGACTTGGGCCCCCTTTAACTTTAGTAGATCACTTTATTAGGCCCAAATACTTTAATATTTAATGTGACATATACAATTACTTATAGTGCACATACGTCTATGTGCCCAACGACTTTATTTATTATACTAGTATATGTAAAGTCCATAAAATATTCCAACAATCTCCCACTTGGACTTACACATGTACATAGTATAATACATTAGTTTAATTGCATATCACTTTATAAACCTTAACAGCAATGCTTTACCAAATTGTGTCATCTTAAACCAATCCGATCCATTAGTCAAATCAACATAAGGATCAAAGAGGTTTTCGTCACTATTAGCGCAACTAGACCCATCAGTGGTCACATATATTAACTCAACTAAATGACATGGATCAAGTATGGATGTGTAGCATGAAATAACATGTAATGTGATCTTCACATGTCTATTCTCAACTGGTCCAACCTTATTTTGAGATCAATCAAATATTCAGAGTGCAAAATAACTTCATTAACCAAAAAAAATTGAAAAAACCAAATATACTTATAACAATAAATGTAAGAGCAAAATACAAAACTCTCACTCAATCTAAGCATACTCTAGTGATACAACACCCATACAAGCAGTGTGCTCGTGAAAAACCTTCGGTGTTACACCCTTAGTAAGCGGATCCGCGACCATGGAGTTAGTCCCAATATGCTCAATACAAATATGTCCACTCTGAATCTGTTCCTTAACAAAGAAGATACTTAATGTCTATGTGCTTAGACTTAGACGAGCTCTTGTTGTTATTAGAATACATAACTACCGACTTATTATCACAAAATAACTTTAATTGCCTATCAACGCCACCTAATATGCGCATCCCAGTGATAAAATTTTGCAACCAAATTGCGTGATTTGATGCCTCATAACACGCCACAAACTCTGCCTCCATCGTAGAAGTAGCAACAAACGTCTGCTTAACACTCTTCCAAGAAACTGCTCCTCCACAAAGTAGATAAACGTAGCCCGAAGTAGACTTACGACTATCTTGGCATCCCGCAAAGTCGAAATCCGAATACCCAATGATCTCAAGTCTATCCGACTTTTTGTAAGTGAGCATATAATCCTTTGTTCTCTGTAAATAACGCATGACCCTCTTGGCTGCTATCAAATGATCCTTTCCAGGATTGCTAAGTGTAAGTACCCAAATCTGGCTCATGCCTTCCGATTAAGTTTTCCGGCAATTCCCCGGACTTTTCCTAAAGTCCAGGAGCAATTTCGGAACTGTTCCGAACCTTTCAAGGGCTGAAGGGGCTGCTTTAAATTAAATAGGCACGTTTTCCTTAATATGGAAAACCTTCTAGAAGTGCCACCTTGCATGATTCTAGAAACATGCTGAGTCATACAGGATAATGCCGCACGGCTACATTAGGAGGGAACTCCTGGCCGCACGGCTTCATTGGTCTTATCCAGACTGCATATAAATAGAGCCCTCCTCTACCCATTTGACATACGAATTTCTAGCACCAAAAACTCTATTCAAGCACTACTGCGAAAATCCAGGAAGTTGAAGAGTGCCAAGAAGCCACCTCCCTCCTCCTTGAAGCCTTCCAAGTTGGTCCATCCACTAGGCAAGATCCAAATAAGAAGAGGTCACCACCATTGGTAACCCCTCACCCCCTTACCTTGCATCATATTTGTTTATGTGATATAATTACTCCTTGCATTCATATATTGCTATTATCTTGCTTGGGACTTGGAATTTGTTGTTAAAGATTCTATCTTTATTCATATAAATCATACCCCCCTTTTCCCTTTGCATCCTTTGCATGAAATAAGCATCCTTTGCTCATAAAAATGTAATCTTTGCATCAAAGGTGCATCCTTTGCACCTAAAAATCTATTCTTGACATAAAAATGCATCCTTTGCACTAAAAATCATCTCTTTACAATCAAAGTAGCATCCTTTGCTTTCAAGATGTAGTCTTTATGCATCCTTTGCATATAAAACACTACTTTTCCACATAAAAATGCATCCTTTGCATTAAAAATCTTTTCTTTACATAAGAAGCATCCTTTGCAAATCAAAGAGCATCCTTTACATCCAAAATGTCATCTTTTCATTAAAAATGTCATTTTTATAAAACATGCATTCCCCTAATCCCCAATTGGTACTTGATGCAACCTTCGGAACGGACCGGTGTAAAGATCCTATCTCTACATCGTTTCTTCCATTAAAGGTGCAACAATCTCTTTAGAAAGGGATAAACCTTGAACCTATATCTCCGATTATCGCTTGAGACGAGCATGATAGCTCCAATATAAGCTCAATCGTCTCAAAGTGTAGGATTGATGGGCTAAGGACACTTCTTTTCTAAAGAACCCCATTTTGGACTATAAAAGAGAGTCCTTCTCTCGATCACGCAAGACCCAAGGTCAAATAGCGATGATCACAAGTCCAAGATGAGGACGGGATCAAAGTCCCGAACACATAAAAATCCAAGGAATTCCGAGCGACAACCAACTAAATTGTTTGTACGTCTGGAAGACAACCTGGAACATTCCCCCCCTCTCTTTTCAACACATGCACACAAGAAAGCACACAAGCAAGCACGGAAAATGGAATCTAGGGAGACTTGCTACGGCAAGGCACCTTGGGTGAACGACGATCCGTTCTTCCCAAGGGGTAACTTAACCTCCGAACCCTAAATCCTTTTTTTCAAAGTTTTGAGAAAATCAAAATGGCGTGGCGACTCCGTTTTTCAAATTAAACCGGATGTTTTCAAACTCGCGTGAATCCAGTCTAAAAAACAAAAATAGAATTTGGGCACACATTCACAGTTTGGCGACTTCGCTGGGGAATCATCCCAAAGGAGAAAAACTTTAATTTTCAAAATGAACGATACCCGGTATATAGGTGGAAACCATTTAACCTTCCTGTATCGCTGCCTAACCCGAGGCTTGGGATAAACGGTGGTTTAACAATCCCACGTACCAGTATCTCTTTTCAAAAAAAAAAATAAAATAAAAAGAAAGCTTTTTTCCTTTGAGCGGGTTAGTCTCCCGTCACGAATTCCAATTATTGTGCTTGCTTTCTTTTCTCGCATTGCATTGCATCATTTGCATCTTGGGAATTGTGCATACTTTAAACAAGAAAGCCTACTGAAAGGTGCCTGAAATGTTCGGGAAGCAACCTGAAATTGCAAAGGAGTGGAACCTGGAAAATTGATCCATGCAGTCGTACGGCTCAATCCTCCTTGGATTCTGACCGGGCGGCCTCAGTGGCAATTCCACCAGGACAAATTGAGGTTAATCTGACAGCCTTGGCAGCTTGGGGCTATTCAATTCCAAGACTGACTGGGGCTCCCAGAAAATTTACGTGCCTTATCTGTTGCATTTTCCCCCGTCCCGAAAAATCATTCCTTTAAAACACATTTCTGAAAAATCTCTGTTTTAACTCAAAAAGGAATATTTTTAGGAGGCCGCACACTACGCGCACCTTATATATCCTGTACACTTTGCACGCACGTCCCTTTAAACCCGGGGTGGTTTTTCAGCTGCAGTCACGGACAGCCTTACGATGCTCCCGGGCGCGCAGGGAATCACCCCAAACTCCCCATGGCAACCAGTGTCGACCAATGCACAGTCCGTGTCACACGTTTCAAAAAAATCGCGACTTTTGGTTGGTTTTTGGTCTAGTCCGTGTCATATAGCCCAGTTGCATGTCCCCGTAAAGGTCAAGCCTTAGTCCATAACGGAAGTCAAGATCTTTTGCTCAAGCGAAACTCTGCCGAAATTCCGACAAGGAAAAATCGGTAGAATCTTGACTCCGGCATTGACTTTGACCTTGACCCGCACGGAATGCGTAAGAGTCGAGACCAAGTCCATGCCAAAATCCAAAAGATCTTTCGCTCAAGCGAAGCTCTGCCAAAATTCCGACGAGGAAAAATTGGCAAGATCTTGACCCGGCATTGACTTCAATTTTGACTCACGCACTGCATATGCAACGAAGTTCAATGTGACACTGTGTCATCCGGCTTTTACCGCCCGACCCATGCCTATTATCTTCTCAGACATTACAGAAAAGTCAAAACGTCAATCGCGCAAGCGAAATTCTGCCGAAATTCTGTTAAGGCTGAAAGACGAGACTTTCCCGGTATTGCCTTGACTATAATTCGCATCGCTCGTGCGTTAAAAGTTCCTATGACCCGCTAGACCCGTTAGGAGCATTCTTCTCTCTCGGTCGGTGGGATCCGCGTGCCCTATAGGATCCTCGCTCGGGGCTGTCCACCCTGGGAGGTCGAAATACAGGTGGAATACGAGGGGCTTATAGACGTAGTGACGGAACCCACTGATCCAGGATCTAGAGTAGTTGCGAAAAAGAAGGGCAGAACCCCTTTTCCAACCAAATAGAAATTAATAAAAGACACTGTTTTAAGTAAACTGGAAGATTCTTAATTTGCATATTGCTTGAGCCTTCAGCCTAAACACCTACCCTGAGTCTAAACCTCTCATATCCCTTTCCCGCAGCGAGAAAGAAGTGGGTGAGAACACCGGTACAGCAGTTTGTCGGCGCAGAGATCTTAGATAACCCGTTAGAATTCTCAAGTCTCAACTTTCCAGTGTCAAAATGGCCAACGTGGTAGTCAACAATGGTAATGACCAAGTAGTTGGAGAGGCCATCCCAGTTCAACCCAGGCCCCATATCTGGTATGATGTGTGCGATTGTGAAGACTGTCTGGAATATGAGTATCAAGAATGGATTAATGAAGACGCTCCTTCAAGAAAGAAGAAGAAAAGGAAGTCCATGCAACAGAAATTAAAGGAAAGGTACGAAGCCGGGGACAAGAGCGTTGGAACTTTAGGGGAGCCTTCGGGCAAGTTTGACTACTACGTCAGTTATGCCAAAGAGCCTACCAAGGAACCCGTCATTCAAAACGCAGTCCAGCCTGATACCCCCGTGGTTAGTGACCCTCTCGAGGCAGAAAGTTCTGAATTTGTTGACATCGTGAAGTTCAATGAGAAGCTAGCAGATTTGGAAGCAGAATACAAAAAACCCATAGAATACGTGGTCAATCAAGGAAAAATCAAGGTCTCTCCTGAAGAAGACTTTATCAGCATTATCCAGGCCAACCCTCCCATTGGCTATACTGACAAGGTCGTGGTATCAAAGATCAGTAAAGAGAAAATGAGTTATCGCAGTTGTATTGATAAGATGAGCCGACTCTTCACCAATGAGTCCAATTGTCACAGACGAGCTCACCGAGAGATTGCATCAGGCTACTTTAGCTCCCCTCACAATTTTTCCAAGGTACCGGCCTATCAATGATTTCCGGCAAGTTTTTGATCAGTTTGAAGTCTCCAACTTTCTGAAGAATGCTGACAAGACTGCTACTCCCCAGGGCAACAGCAGGAAAGAGTAAACCCCAGTCCAACCCGCGTCAAACACTTCGATTCAATAAGTAGTGTAGGGTCCAGAGTCAGTAGGGTCAAGAGTCAGTTGAGTCAGGAATCTTTGAATTCCAGTCCTCTGAGTCATCCGAAGGCCTCACGCCTGAGGATTATGAACATGTAATCAATGCCATCTTTCCCCTTGCTTTAAATGAAATGACAGATATTTCTGAGTATCCTCTTATTGCCAACTTAACAAATGATAAATTAACTCAAAACTTAACAACAGTTAATAATGAATCATTTGAACAAGATGCAAACACACTAAACGAACAATACATTAAAGAAATCTTTAAGCAGGTTACAGAAAAAGAGGAAAACCGGGCCCAAGCTGCCGAGGAGGTTTTGACAAGTGTTAACTTGGGTATTGTCGAGGAACCTAAAGAGACACAGATTGGAAGTTTCTTCCAGGGGGTTGAAAGGGACAGACTGGTTAATCTGCTCAGAGAATACATGGACGTCTTTGCATGGTCGTACAAGGATATGCCGGGGCTAGATAGTTTGATAGTAGAGCATAGAATCCCTCTAGCACCAGATGCTAAGCCGCAAAGCGTAAAACTGAGAAAAATCAAGCCAGAGTGGTCTCTACTGTGTCAAAGAAGAAATTGAGAAGCTACGCGCGGTAGGATTCATCGTAGTCATCGAATATCCGACATGGGTGTCCAATATTGTGACCGTAACCAAGGCCAATGGGAAGGTGCGCTGCTGTGTAGATTTTCGGGATCTAAACAAGGCCAGCCCCAAAGACGATTACCCCTTTCCAAACATAGACATCCTGGTGGACTCCACTGCCAACTACGAAGTCAAATCCTTAGTTGACGGCTTTGCAGGCTACAAACTGCATCAAGATGGCCGAAGAAGACCAAGAAAAGACAGCCTTCACCACACCATGGGGAACTTACTGCTATACAGTAATGCCATTTGGGCTTAAGAACGTCGGGGCTACTTATCAAAGGGCAGCGACCGCTCTTTTTCATGACATGATCCACAAGGAGATTGAGGTCTACGTCGACGACATGATAATCCACTCCAAAGGCGAGGATGGGCAACACTTTGTTGACCTGCGAAAGTTCTTTGAAAGGCTGAGACAACATTCCATGAGACTAAACCCTGCTAAATGCACCTTCGGAGTGACAAGGGGAAAAGTACTCAGGTATATAGTCACGGAGCGAGGTATCGAAGTCGACCCACGAAAGATCAAAGCCATTATGGACATGAGGCCACCTCAAACCTGCATGTAAGTCAAAAGCTTTATGGGCAAACCGCAAGACATCACCGTTTCGTCAACCAGTTGACCACTATGTGCGAGCCCATTTTCAAGCTCATGAAGAAGAATGTAGACACAGAGTGGACCGAAGAATGCCAGGATGCCTTTGACTGCATCAAGGCGTACCTAGTACATCCTCCGTCTATGCCCCCACATAGACATAAACCTCTTCTGCTCTATCTCACCGTCACCGATACGGCAGCTTGGGGCTATGCTTGCTCAGGAGAAGAAAGACTCTCGGGTAGAAAATGCCATTTACTTTGTCACTGAAGCTGCAGGAAGTGAGCTCAATTACTCAAAGATGTGAAAAGACTTGTGCAGATCGTCCGGGTAGTCGGTAAGTCAAGCATTATATGCAAGCCCACCCCGTGAACTTGGTCTCGAAAATGGACCCCATCAAGTACATCTTCGATAAGCCATCCCTCTCGATGCGTCTAGCAAAATGGTCCTTCTTCTTAGCCGAATACGACATCAACTACGTGACCGTAAAGGCCATCAAGGGTCAAGCATTGTCGCACCATCCGGCAAATTTTCCCAAGAATGAGGACCGTGGGCCCGAACCCCAATTCCCGCATGAAGGGATCTTTGTAGTCGAACCTCGAGAACCGATGGCGCCTTTTCTTTGATGGAGCCGCTAACAAAAGAGGAAATGGCGTAGGGATGCTACGGTCGATCCGAAAGATGAGCACACGCCCATATCCCTTAAGTTGAACTTCCCCGCCACGAACAATGTTGCCGAGTACGAAGCCTCGCATTGCTGGTTTAGAAGCCGCCTTAGAAAGGAATGTCAAGGTGCTCGAAGTTTATGGAGACTCACCGATCATCAACCAGGTCTCCAACAAATGGAAGACCGTGGACCCTAATCTTCGCCGGTATCATGCCCATATGGAGGAGTTGGATCGACAGCCAGAGAAGTGACTTTCCACTACTTGCCAAGGGAAAAGAACAGATTCGCAGATGCCCTAGCTACTCTAGCCTCACTGGTAGAGATTCCCGAGGGAAAAGCCATAAAACCCTTCAGAGTGGGTAGAAGAGAAGCCCCGGCTTTCTGTTGTGAAGTAGACTTGGGACCTGAGCCTATCAAGGAACCCTGGTACAATCAAATTTACCAGTTCCTCAAAGATGGAGAGTCAGCTTTCAGAGACGAAGAAGGTAGACCAAAAGAAGGTGTCAAAGCCAAGAGCTTGCAAGCCCTGAAAAGGTTGGCCTCCCATTATGTCATTTTAGGAGGCAACCTGTACAAAAAGCGGTACCAAGGACCACTCCTCTTGTGCGTCACTCAAGAAAGGGCCAGAGAATTGATGACCGAAGTCCACAATGGTCCCTGCGGTCCTCATATGAATGCTAGAGCCCTGATGCAAGTGATCCTCAGAATGGGTTACTACTGGATTTCCATGGAGACAGACTGTGTCCAGCATGTCCGAGCGTGTGACAAATGCCAACGGTTTGCCAACCTCAACCATCTCCCGCCTCATGACCTGTACTGCATGACGACTCCTTGGCCGTTTGCAACTTGGGGTATTGATGTGATAGGGAAGATAGCCCCGGCAGGAAGCAATGGGCATGAATTTGTGTTAGTAGCCGTCGACTACTTCACCAAGTGGGTAGAGGCTAAGTCCTACAAGGTCCTCACTTCCAAGAAGGTGGCCCAGTTTATCAAGGAAAACATAATGTGTAGATATGGGGTGCCCAATGAGATCATTTCTGATAATGGGTCGCACTTTGAAGGAGACTGCGATAGGTTACTGTCGATTCGTAATCACTCGCCACAAGTCGTCCCCGTACATGCACCTCGGACTAACGGAGCCGTGGAAGCCGCTAATAAGACGCTCGAACGGATCATCCGGAAAATGGCCACCCATGGTCGTGATTGGCCCGAAAAGCTGCACCTGGCACTCTGGGGCTACGTAACGTCTGTCGAATGCCCACAGAGAAACTCCTTCTGCCTTAACCTACGGGATGGAAGCGGTGTTACCGGTGGAGTTAGAAATCCCGTCATTAAGGGTCCTCCTGGAAAACAGTGTCAACGAAGTAGAATGGCTACGTAGCCGCATGATGAGTTGGCCCCGCTCGATGAAAGAAGGTTAAAAGCCATGGAGCACACCCGAGCCTACTGCAGGCGATGGCCGAGCATTTGACAAAAAGTCAAGGCCAGAGACATCAAAGAGGGTGACTTAGTGTTGAAAGTGAAGCCCCCTACCGCAGACAACCCCCGGGAAAATGGGAACCCGTTTGGATCGGCCCGTATGTGGTGCGTAAGATACTATCGGGAGGAGCCATGAAGCTTGCACTGGACGGCAATCCCTTTGTCCACCCAAATAACGGTGATAAGCTCCGAAGGTACTATGCCTAAAAAAAAAAAAAAAAAAAAAAAAGAAGAAAAAATCTTAGTGCAAAAAGAGTAATGCCCAGCTAGGCTGAAAACCCAAAAAGGGCGGTCTAGGCAAAAATCGAGGCCGCACGGAAAAAAAAAAAAAAAAAAAAAAAAAAAAAAGGCCAAAAGACCTAATCCTGATAGTTCACCAGAATAAACTACGAAGACCTGAGCCCCTTAGTCTTTCTTGTAAAAGGGGAACGTAGGCAGCCATTTATGGTTCGGTCTAAACAATAAAAAAGGGCGATCAAGTTTACATGAAATGCGTCCTAAACAATAATAAAGGATATTCAAGTTTTCACAAAACGGGTCCTAAGCAATCAATAAGACATCTGAAATTTCCATGAAATTGTGTCTTGATTAATTTTTAAGATAATATCTCTTGTTCATTACAAGTTAAAAATTTCTTGATGAGTTCAAGCACGGTCTACTCTTGACTTTGCTAACCTGCTACAAAGATCTAAAATATAATAAAATGCCTAATAAACTACTGTGTTTGCAAATGGCAATAAGGGAATCCTAAGAAAAGATCTGTCAGCTGTCATTCACTGAGTCTTCTTTGGTCTTCTTCCCTTTACCTCGACCCCGTCGAGTTTTCTTTCTCTTCTTCTCTATGATGTCGGTCTCCCTCATCCCGATCTCCGGTATCCTCACTGGAGCCTCCATCAGACCGGTGTCAATAAGTGCCCTCTCAATATGGGCACGAGTCCGCACTTCCTCCCTCTGAGCTTCAGTCAAGGGAGCGACTTCAGAAAGCCTCTTATATCGAGCCTCCATATCTCTGATAAGGTCACCCGACTGGTTATGGCGACTCGCCTTAGCTTCGACTCCTCGTAGTCCTACTCGAGTCACGCGCCCCCCAATAAAGCCTGACGCCTCTCTCCCAATATGACCTGAGTCGCTCCCATCTCCCTCTCATACCAGTCCAAGTATGCCGTGGTCAAGATGGTACTCTTCCGGCTCCTGAGGATAGCCCTGGGTGGGAAAACAGTATATGTCCAAGCCCTCGAGAAGAATGAAAAGCTGGCTGGATCTCTCATGTCTAAGGACACCACCTCCATGGTGCGGATGTCCTCCCAATCGCCCAACGGCTCCTGTAAGGCCCCGAACTGCCTGGATACCAAGCAGGGTATGTAGAAGGATGACCAGCAGAACCCTGGAACCCTCACTATATAGGACTCCTGAAATGTCCTCCTGGTCTCGCAACCTCCAGCTGAGGTACCCACCAGCCGAATATCCGAAGTGGATAACCTAGCCATCATCGCCTCCCAGCCACCTTGGTCCTCGCTGCCGAGGTAGACCCCTCCGGAAATCACCCAAGGGCACCGAGTCGGCAAAGCCCCCGGCAAAGGCCCGAGCCTCTCCCGCAGCCACAAAGTCAACATGGTCGGACTCCTGCACCTCATGAAACGGTCTCCTCTAGCCATCCTATCGATACCATGCAGGGTCTCACCCAAAACCAATGGGACAATGTCCTTCCCACCCGCAATCCCTAACCATGTCCAAGAGACCACCATGACAGATCCCCACGAACTCAGCGGTGAACAGAGAAGAGAATATGCAGAGGATAAAGGTATCCATAGCCACCGTGGTCGTAGCCATATCCGGAGACCCGAACCTGCCCGGGATATCAGAAAGGTCAATCCTATCCGAGCTATCATCATCCCCTCGGCCTCTCCTGAGATATGTGCGTAAAAGATGCAAGCTTCTGCCGCCACCGGCACATCTTCGATCAGAGGAATCGATATAGCCTCAATTTCTGGACCCCAATCAAGGCTCGGAAGTCTTCATAGGTTGGGACAATCTCATTGTAAGAAAAGCAAGAACGTGTCTCCGGACGTCCCAAAACCTTGCTGCTGCTCTCAAAAGGTCCCAATCGGGCGAGAGATCCCTCAAATGCCATAAAGATTTGATCTTGAAAGAAGAATCAAACAGCCCCTTGTGAGATTGAAAGTTATATCTCACCCAAGATTGAAGATCGAACAGAAGCGATCTCTTTTCCCCTTTGCAATCTAACGGGCTTCTCCATTTGCAGATGATCAAAGTTGACGTCTTTAGGCCAAATATGTGCTCTGGGAAACAGTTGGGACAAGTCTAGAGTGAAAATGAAATGAAATGGCCAAACCTTGATTTTATGTTGAAAAAGACCAAATCAGCAGAACCGTGAGCCGCACGGCCTCTTTTGCTCCAGAGACTGCACCGCACGGCTTCATTTGCCTGATGTGGAAAACAAATCTGCAGCAACCAAGTTGCTGCCCAAAGGGAGTTTTCACCCCACTTTTCCAACAAAAACCTGTACAAAAACATATCCAAACACTAACCATGCAGTTATGTGTCATCACAAATCATTTTGGCCCGCCACCCCAATTCCAAGCAAAAAAACTGCCCCGAGGCTCAAGTAATATGTAAATTCATAAAGCATAAATTTAAAAAGCAAATAAAACATTAATACATTGTTTTCGCCCAATCGGCGCCCAAATAAAGCAAAAAATAAGCAAAATGTGCATAAAATTGTTCATTATTTGTTTTTTCCTCCTTAATCGATTCTAGAGACCTCCTAGGCCTCTGATTCCTCCTCATCACTGCTCAGCTCATAGAAGCTCGCCTCTCTCATCAAATCCTCACTGTCGCTCACATCAGAAAGATGAACATTCACATGTTCATACTCCGCCAGATGCTCCAGAATGCCAGCATTGGGTCCCCGTCCCCGAGGCATGGCGCTAGAGGAGTACTCTGAGGCCGATGAGGTGGATGACGTGCCCCCAACATGCCTCCTTTTTCTCACATGCTCCTGCATGTTCGATGCAACCTTTGAAGCGCAAGCCAGCTTCTTCAAAAGGGACCGGCATACATTTTTCCAGCCCCTATTCTGCCTGACCAAGCCATCATAAGTGCGAGCTGGAACCTGAGAAAAAAGAGAAGGAAATCTCAGAAAATCTTGAAATTGCAAAAAAGCAAAGAAGTCTAAAAAAAGGAAAAAGACCCTAAAGTGTACTTACAGTGTTGTCCGGCGGCAGAGTATACTGGGGCTCCCTAGTGTCGGGGACAGGTATCCTGAACCTCCTCGGTACCCCGTTAACCACATAAGAGAGATGAGCAGGAGGCATCGGCGGGTCAATAGGCTCGGCCTCCCCATACCCCTGAGTGACAGCCAGCTTCACTAGCTTCTGTGGCGTCCTCAATCGCTGCTCCACAAAAGTAGCATAAGGGGTAGCCATGTCAAAGTACTACTCAGCTGCTACGCCTGCCTGGTACCTAGCAATGTCATCCGCCGACCAATCGCTGGGCTGCAGCATCCATGCTGGAGGATCATGGGGGGTAATGGCATCCAATGGAGGGATATGGCCATGCTGCCTAGAGAAACGGTCCCCCAGATAGATGACATCACATGTCCGCCCGGTCAACCATCGCCTCTGCCTCGTCGCCTCCACGGCCTCTCCTAGAAAAATCTCTGGATACCTCCCCCAAGGATAAAAGTCCACTCCATCGTGCCCATCCCTGTTGATGACTGGTCTAGCCATCTTGTAATCAAAGGTGATCCGGGTCTTCCCGGTGAACTTGTCTCTCGCATCTCCCCTCCAGCGGATCATAGCGGGAAAGATGGTAGTATCGCTCTGCTGGTTCCAAGGAAAGAACCTGATCACCTCGCAAAACCAGACCTGCATGTTCAAAACATCAAAAGGGTCATTTTCTCTCATAAAAGTCTCAAAGACAGAAAAGAAAAGAGAAAGGAAAGAAGGTGAGAATACCTCAATAGCAAAGGAGAAGCAGTCCATCGAGGCAGACTTATTCCGGCTGTACATGTCCAGGGAGAAGTAAAGCTCCGCCAATCCGGCCTCGCCCCAAGAGACCGTCCCAATCCCATCTACATCCTCCAAGGAGTCAAGAAGGCAAGTCATAGCCAGCGTCCCAGAATTGGCAAAAATGGTGACTGACAACATCAACCACACAAAAGCCCTCGCAAGCTGGTAGTCACCTCATTAGCAGCAAATCCCTGCATGCAGTTCTGGACTGCCACCTCCACATTCCTAGTCTCCATCCCTAGCCCCTTAGAAATAAGCTCAAACCCAACCAAAGCTCTAAACTCCTCCGCCGTGATATGATTCCTCCAGGTCACAGGCCTCCCGGTGAACTGTAAGCCAGTGATAGCAATGAAATCTGCAGGCATCACTGTCAGCTCCCCCAGCTAAGGTGAAAGCTGTGGGTGGTGTCCCACCAGAACTCCGAGAGGGCCTGGATCAAGCCCTTGCTCTTCGAGGTAATGTGAATACCTCTGCCGATAGCCTCAATAAATAAATCCAGGCCGGTAGCCCTCACTAGCTGCTTGGGGTTCACCCCATCCTTCTCAAAATCGGGCATCCTCTGCCATAGCCTCACTGCAATCTCGGAAGGCCCCCTAGACTTGTTCTCCTGTAGACAAGCACAGCAAAAGAAATGTGTCAGTCCTTCACCTCATTTCAAAAGCATGCATATATTCAAAAGTGCACATATTTTCAAAAGAAAAGCATTCATAAAGGATTTCTAGCATCCTATGCGTAGAAAAACGTGTCTTTCATCACTTGAAACGCATCGTGTCAAACACATTGCTCTCCTAAGCACAAAATCACAATTTTCAAAATTATTTGCACATAAGCCTTAACTTTTTCTCAAAAAATGGCATGCATGAGTCTTTTTCATCATCCAAAATCCCGTTTTAGCATCCATGATCAAAAATTGACCTAGTTCTAGCACATGCAAGGACTCCGTCACATTTTAGACAATTATTTTTACTCTATTTTCAAAAAATGGGTCATTCTCATTATTTCTTAAGAAAATTGCACATGCATGATCGTTAATCTTCTTAGCCTCATAGGTTAATCATTAATATTCCAAAATCATCATCAAAAATCCTAGGAAAATTCGAGAAATTCCTAAAACTCGAGTCAAGCCCTAGAATCAATCAAAATTCAATCAAAATCGACGGAATTGAGCAAACTAAGAATGCTTACCCCAACCGATTGAGGATTCGTCGATTTGTGCTCTCTCTTGCCCGGATAGAGCTCCGATGGAGGCGTAAGGAAGTCATACTTCCTCTCCGTGCGGACGATCTCTTTCCTCCTCCTTCGAGCGGCCTCGGAGATGTTCCTCCTTGCTTGCCTTGGCATAGGATTCTCCTCCGGATCCATTTCAATCAATAGAAGCAAGGGATTGAAGGATTTTTTGAAGAAATTCTCTCCCTCCTCTCTCTCTTCCTCGGCAACAGATGGGCGGCAACAATGCCCAATGCCCGTTCAAATCTGATTTTAAATAATCTGGAAAAATCAGACTTCTGGCCGTGCGGCCTCTTTTGCCCCCGTCTCATGCCGGGCGGCTTCTTTTGCCCTGAGCAGAAATTACAGTTTTGCCCTTGGACTTTCCACTTGGGCATATAATTCCTGTTATCCTTTAACTAGGATAACGTCGTTTTCCAAAAGATATCCGTTATCTCCTAAGCAAATAGACTTTCCTCCCCAGTCGCCTCCGTTACTTCCGTTATAACGGAATGACGCTAGGTGACAACCTCCGAATTTTCAGAACTCCAAATTTAAGCTACCTCTATCACGAATAGAGAAGTACGCTCAAGTTCTCCAAACTTTAGCTACCTCTATCACGAATAGAGAAGTACGCTCAAGTTCTCCAAACTTAAGCTACCTCTATCACGAATAGAGAAGTACGCTCAAGTTCTCCAAACTTTAGCTACCTCTATCACGAATAGAGAAGTACGCTCAAGTTTTCCAAACTTCAGCTACCTCTATCTCCTCGATAGTGACGTAAGCTTTAGTCACCTCAGGTGACAACCTCCATCAATTGTCAAAACCTCAAGGATCCTAGACATCGTTCCTAACTATCTAGTGATTCTTGAACTACGATCAAGGCTTGATTCCTCCGGGATACGTAGGTAGCCTTTCATAAAAGGTCCAGCCATCCGACCGCAGTGGTCACCCTTTTCATGCCTCACTCCTCAGTTGTGCATAAGCTTTTCATAAAGGTCCAGCCATCAGACCACATTGGTCACCCCTTTGTCATTCATCACTCCTCAGTGGTGAAGTAGCCCCTCATAGAGGTCCAGATATCCGACCACATCGGTCACTTCTAGCATATCCCCAGTAGGATCAATCGCCTGACCTCCTAGGTCACTTTCTCTTCTATTTTCCCAGCAAGAGACCAGTTTTCTCTTCACCATTCCCCTGCGGATCTTGTTCTGAACTACGGCCTGACTTGATTCCCACTTGGGATATGTAGGTAGCCTTCCAAAGGTTCATTCACTCGACCACCTTGGTCACCCAATCCATCTCGGCATTCGCCAGATCGGATCCTTTTCTATCGACAACCCCACTCGCCCTGCAAGTGACGTTGCCGAGGGGCTTCTGTAAGTACCCAAATCTGGCTCATGCCTTCCGATTAAGTTTCCCGGCAATTCCCCGGACTTTTCCTAAAGTCCGAGAGCAATTCCGAAACTGTTCCGAACCTTTCAAGGGCTGAAGGGACTGCTTTAAATTAAATAGGCACGTTTTCCTTAATAGGGAAAACCTTCTAGAAGTGCCACCTTGCATGATTCTAGAAACATGCTGAGTCATACAGGATAATGCCGCACGGCTGCATTAGGAGGGAACTCCTGGCCGCACGGCTTCATTGGTCTTATCCAGACTGCCTATAAATAGAGCCCTCCTCTACCCATTTGACATACGAATTTCTAGCACCAAAAACTCTATTCAAGCACTACTGCGAAAATCCAGGAAGTTGAAGAGTGCCAAGAAGCCACCTCCCTCCTCCTTGAAGCCTTCCAAGTTGGTCCATCCACTAGGCAAGATCCAAAGAAGAAGAGGCCACCACCATTGGTAACCCCTCACCCCCTTACCTTGCATCATACTTGTTTATGTGATATAATTGCTCCTTGCATTCATATATTGCTATTATCTTACTTGGGACTTGGAATTTGTTGTTAAAGATCCTATCTTTATTCATATAAATCATACCCCCCTTTTCCCTTTGCATCCTTTGCATGAAATAAGCATCCTTTGCTCATAAAAATGTAATCTTTGCATCAAAGGTGCATCCTTTGCACCTAAAAATCTATTCTTGACATAAAAATGCATCCTTTGCACTAAAAATCATCTCTTTACAATCAAAGTAGCATCCTTTGCTTTCAAGATGTAGTCTTTATGCATCCTTTGCATATAAAACACTACTTTTCCACATAAAAATGCATCCTTTGCATTAAAAATCTTTTCTTTACATAAGAAGCATCCTTTGCAAATCAAAGAGCATCCTTTACACCCAAAATGTCATCTTTTCATTAAAAATGTCATTTTTATAAAACATGCATTCCCCTAATCCCCAATTAGTACTTGATGCAACCTTCGGAATGAACCGGTGTAAAGATCCTATCTCTACATCGTTTCTTCCATTAAAGGTGCCACAATCTCTTTAGAAAGGGATAAACCTTGAACCTATATCTCCGATTATCGCTTGAGACGAGCATGATAGCTCCAATATAAGCTCAATCGTCTCAAAGTGTAGGATTGATGGGCTAAGGACACTCCTTTTCTAAAGAACCCCATTTTGGACTATAAAAGAGAGTCCTTCTCTCGATCACGCAAGACCCAAGGTCAAATAGCGATGATCACAAGTCCAAGATGAGGACGGGATCAAAGTCCCGAACACATAAAAATCCAAGGAATCCCGAGCGACAACCAACTAAATGGTTTGTACGTCCGGAAGACAACCTGGAACATTCCCCCCCTCTCTTTTCAACACATGCACACAAGAAAGCACACAAGCAAGCACGAAAAATGGAATCTAGGGAGACTTGCTACGGCAAGGCACCTTGGGTAAACGACGATCCGTTCTTCCCAAGGGGTAACTTAACCTCCGAACCCTAAATCCTTTTTTTCAAAGTTTTGAGGAAATCAAAATGGCGTGGCGACTCCGTTTTTCAAATTAAACCGGATGTTTTCAAACTCGCGTGAATCCAGTCTAAAAAACAAAAATAGAATTTGGGCACACATTCACACTAAGGTATCTGCCTAAAACACCAACTATGAATGCTAGGTCTGGGCGAGTGCAAACCTGAGCATATATCACGCTCCCTATAGCCGAAGCATAAGGGATGCTATTCATTTCCTTAGATTCAATCTCATTCTTGGGGAACTGAGCAAGATTGAATTTGTCACCTTTAGCCACTGGGGTGTCACCCATTTTACAATCCTGCATGCCAAATCTCTTAAGTACCTTATCGATGTAACTCTTTTGTGACAATCCAAGAATACCTTGAGAACGATCTCTGCGTATTTGAATTCCTAATACAAAAGATGCATCTTCCAGATCTTTCATCTCAAATTTCTTTGAGAGAAATCTCTTAGTTTCATGCAGTAAGTCCGTATCATTTGTGGCTAGTAGGATGTCATCCACATATAAAACCAGAAAAATATATTTACTCCCACTGAACTTGTGGTAGACACAATCATCAATTGTATTTGTCGTGAAACCAAATGACAATACAACTTGATGAAATTTGTAATACCACTGACGGAATGCTTGTTTGAGTCCATAGATGGATTTCTTGAGTTTGCATACCATATCCTTTGAATCTTTTGAAACCAAGGTTTCTGGTTGCACCATATAAATTGTTTCTTCAATGTCTCCATTAAGAAACGCAGTCTTAACATCCATCTGATGTAACTCTAGGTCATAATGTGCCACTAATGCCATAATGATTCTAAAAGAGTCTTTCGAAGAAATCGGAGAGAAAGTCTCTTTATAATCTATTCCTTCTTTCTGAGTAAATCCCTTAGAGACAAGACGTGCCTTATGTCTTTCCGCATTGCCCTGTGAATCCCTTTTGGTTTTAAATATCCATTTGCAACCAATAGGTTTCACTCTTTCTGGCAATGGGACAAGATCCCATACATCATTGTCTTTCATTGATTTAATCTCATCATCCATAGCGTCTATCCACTTTTGAGAGTTAGAACTACCAATGGCCTCATGAAAGTTGATTGGATCATCTTCCAATTGACCAATGTCTACCTCTTGTTCATTTAGAAATACCAAGTAATCATTCGAAATGGCACTTCGTCTCTCTCTAGAGGATCTTCTTAAAGGCACTTGTTCTTGAGGTTGTTGAGCTTGTTCCTCATGGACAACTAGAGGGATATTGACAATGTCTTCTTGATCAAAATTTTGTTCTTGAACCACATCAGGATTGAGATCCAAATCATGGTCAAGAACAATTGTAGGAAGAGGAATGGTAACCGGAACCTCTTCAAAGACAAAATCATCTCTAACTTGTCCCCCCACAAGCTCAACATCCTCAAAGAATTGAGCATTTCCCGTGTCAAAAAAAATTTTGGATTTGGGATCGTAAAACTTAAAGCCCCTTGACCTTTCAGAGTAACCAACAAAGTAACTACTAACAGTCCTTGAGTCCAACTTCTTTTCATTAGGCCTGTAAGGACTAGCCTCAGCCGGACATCCCCAGATGTGTAAATGCCTTAATACAAGTTTCTTGCCTATCCATAGTTCATAAGGGATTTTGTTAGCAACCTTTGTGGGTACCCTGTTAAGGAGATAAACTGCAGTCTTTAATGCCTCTCCACAGAGTGAGTATGGTAAAGTAGTATGACTAACAATACTTCTCACCATTTCCTGTAAAGTTCGATTTCGTCTTTCAGCTACACCATTCATGCTAGGTTTGCCTGGCATGATGTACTGAGGGACGATACCGCATTCCTCTAGGTATTTAGCAAAAGGCCCAGGATGTTGTTCACCTGATTCGTCATTTCTGCCATAGTATTCACCACCACGGTCAGATTTGACTTTTTTTTATTGTTTTGCCATGTTGATTTTCAACCTCGGCCTTAAACTTTTTGAACATATCCAATGCCTGTGACTTTTCATGGATCAAATATTGGTAACCATAACGAGAGTAATCGTCTATGAATGTAATGAAATATTCTTGACCATTCCACGAGGGTGTAGGAAATGGTTCACATATATCCGTATGAATTAATTCCAAAACATTCTTAGCTCTCTCAGCTTTTAATTTGCTTTTGTCTGTTTGTTTTCCCTTAAAACACTCAACACATATTTCATAATCTGATTTGTCAAGTGTTTCAATAATTCCGTCTGACACAAGCCTTTGCATTCTCTCGTTTTGATATATGTCCTAATCGCTTGTGCCATAATGACATGGAATTATTGTTAATAAATTTGCGTTTAGTACCACGTGTTTCCACATGCAGGTTTTCATGATATGAAGCAACAGTATCCAACATATAAAGATTATCATAAACCGAAAAAGTACTAGATCCAATAAACTTAGAATTATATGAGAAACGACATTCACCATTTGCAAATGAACAAGTAAATCCTTCTTTGTCTAAAACTGAAATGGAAACCAAATTCCGTCTAAAAGACCTGCACTCACATGTGTCTCATACAAATCTAAATAAAATCCAGACTTTAATAATAATCTAAAAGTTCCGATTGCTTCAACTTCAATAGATTTGCCGTTCCCCACATAGATGAATCTTTCAAAGATCACTTGGCTTTCGACAGGTTCAGTAACCACTGCATAGACACACCTGATGTGAGTAGAAGAACCGTAATCTAATCACCAAGTATGTCTAGGCACCGAAACCAAATTAACCTCGTAACAAACAAAAGCAAGAGATATACCCTTCTTTACACGCCTACGCGTGGTATTTAGGGCAATCTCTCTTCATATGATCCATTTCCTTACGTAAAAGCAACCTGGATCCTTATCTTGTCCCTTGACGTTGACGTTGCTAAATCCTTAGCTTGTCCCTTTGATACTTTATATTGCTTTTTCTTTGGCTCATTGACCGCAGTTTCTTTAGCCTTCCTTTTCTTGTTATAGCCCGAAGAGGAAGCCGCAAAGTGAGCACTCTCAGTCTTTTCAGACTTTAACCTTGATTCTTCTTGCACACACAATGAAATGAACTCATTAAGAGTCCACTTTTCCTTCTGGCAATTGAATGTTACTTCAAATTGCCCAAACTGTGGTGAAAGAGAGATCATAACCATATGAACAAGCATGTCATCCGACAACTCAAACTTGAGAGCCTTAAGTTTAGATGCCAAATTGGCCATCTCCATAATGTACTCACGCACGTTCCCTTTACCTTTATACCTCATGGCAACAAGATTACGCAAAAGCGTGCTTGTTTCTGCCCTTTCATTCTTAGCAAAACGCTTTTCAAGCTCTGTAAGGAACGTCATTGCAACTTTCTCATCATCTATATCGCCTCTGAATGATTCTGGGTTGCTTTTCTTCATGATCATAAGACACATGCGATTTGAGCGTTCTCACTTTTCCATATCCTTCTTAGCTTGAGATGTACTCGTGCTAGTCAGGTCAGCAGGTTTTGGCTCCCTGAGTGTAAGGTCTAGATCCATAACTCCCAGAACAATCAACACATTTTCTTTCCAGCTCTTAAAATTCATCCCATTTAGCATGGGAATCGAGTTGATGTTAGCAGATACATTAGAAGCTAATGAATTAACTGAACAGAGAACAAAAATTAAAACAAATAAGCTCACATATAACTTTAAGCAGATAAATGTTTGAAATTAAAATTATTCCATTACAAGAAAATCGACGCAACATTAATTTTAATCTTTGGATAGAAAATTAACTTGCAAGTGATTTTCTTGATGTAGAAATCAAATATTAACAGTAAAATCCTGTCAAATACCAAGCCTTTCTTTGGACCGACTTAATATTCACATGGACACTTAATAACTGTTACATATTTATCTCCACAAACGAATTTGAATTTCTGCCAGATAATAGCCTTCCTTTGGGCCGACCATTACCCGCATGAAAAAAAACACGCTAAAACTTCAAATAATCATGTATTTTAAATTAAAAAATTTCATAGGAGAGATTACTTTGGTAACATGCTATGTAAATTTAATAACATAAAATACAAGATGTGTTCGAATGAACGAACCCAAAGTAATTTCAAACATGGGCATAAATTAAACATTATTATTGAAATTAAAAATTATTAAATCCATAATAATAATTTCAATAATAATATTTTCTTAATCCAAATAACACATAATTGATACAAACCCAAAAAACAAAACACAAGAATCCCTTCCCTCGGCCTGGCTCGACAATTGCTGGGCAGTTTGAGTGCGGATTAAAATCAATAAATTGACCAAAAATAAAAGATCTTACCGATCAAAATAATAGAGGGGCTGAATCAGAAAACCCTTTTAAAATCTGGTCGCAAGTATTGGAGAAGAAAGGCGAACGTAAAAGGACAAAACGTCGCCAAAGATCTTACTCCGACTATTTTAGACCAGAGACTGAATCTGGGTTATGAAGTTCTTGATGATTATCCCATTAGTTAATCAAGATGCCCACGTTCTTGAAACGTAATGAAATTTCAATAGATTTTTCTTCTTTCTTTCTCTCTCTCTCTCTCTCTGTTCCCGTTCCTCAAATCTCTGGAATCCCAACTGCTTTTTCTCTCTCTAGATTTTCTCTCTCTAAAACTCAAACCGAGTTTGGAGTACTAAAAGGAACAAACTTGGTTTTTGGTTTTGTTCAACCAAATTAAATCATAAACAGCATAATCAATTCGATCCAAATAATCTCAACAACAAAGCAAGATTACGGCTCTGATACCACTTGATGGAATTAATTATATATAAACCTTAGAATGATGCGGAATATTTATTCTAGGACAATCATGCTTTAACTTATCAAAGATTATGGAACGATAGACAAACCTGAATCCATAGCAATATTTGGAGAATACTTGATGAAGACTTGATGAACGATTATCGCCTTTCAATTGATCCTTAGGGTTCTTAGAATTCAGATGACAATGGGAATCAAGAGAATAAAACCTAGGTAGGTCAATTGGGGACCATAACCCTATATTTATAATGACCTAGTATGTTAGCCAGCCCATCATAGATTAACAACTAGGCCCCTTATGTATCTACACATATTAACCGTAGATCCCATACTTATAAAAAATGACTTGGGCCCCCTTTAACTTTAGTAGATCACTTTATTAGGTCCAAATACTTTAATATTTAATGTGACATATATAATTACTTATAGTGCACATACATCTATGTGCCCAAAGACTTTATTTATTATACTAGTATATGTAAAGTCCATAAAATATTCCAACAATTTTAAGATGATTTCTACACTCATTCAACAGTTAAAATTTTAAAAACATAACATTCATCAAACATTAAATTACATGACACTTCCATTGACTTGAATAAAAAAACACCCATTGACTATTTTGATTAATCGTAGCTTGATTCTTCCTTAACACACATGACACATGGTCATGGATGCAACCACGATTTTCTCAAGCTTGTTAGCGTGATCGGTGACTTTATCTGACCGTTCTCGATAACAAATGTGGTGGTTGTGATATATAACTATCAGACTCAAAGTTTCATTAAAAAAATCCCAAAAAATAAAGATGAATGCTAATTCTCAAATTCAGTCTGAAAGTTAGCTTTCAGAATCAATTTAACTTTTATAGTTAAACTATCAAAACCAAAGTTTCAACCTATAAAATGTATCAATAGCACCAAACCATAGAAAGATGAGACAACATCAACAATAAAATGCAAATCCTTAAGAGGGGAGTTTTTGTAAAATGACAATAGCCATGTTCGAGGTGAAATGGGTTAGAGGGAGGTAGAAAGTAGGTTAATGGTAGGGGTGTGCACTGGTCTAAAGCCCGGCAAAATCCGGTATGGACCCATTTAGTTGCGGACTTCAATTTCAAGAGCCCAACATAGTGGGCTTCATGTGGGCTCAAATTAACGGGCTTTTGCGGGCTTTAAACGGGCATTGAGCGGGCTCGGGCTTGATGGGCTTACAAATTAGATGTTGTATTCTGAAAATTTTATACTTATTATATTTTGGACTTTAAATTATTTTCAGTCCATCAATCCATTACCACTTTATCATTTTGTCATGAAATTTTTGAAGCCCTATTATTCAAGAAGTAAATGGGTTTTGAGTAAATGGGGTTTGACCAAAAGAGTAAGTAATACAAACTTGGAAAAATCTTCAAATATTAGAGCATCCACAGTGGTGAACGAAAAATTCGTTCACCACGTGAACGAAACTGGTTGTGAACGAAATTTCGCTCACGCCAGCTTACATTCTGAAATTTCGTTCACAACCAGTTTCGTTCACGTGGTGAACGAATTTTTCGTTCATAGAAATATTTTTTAATAGAAATTTGATATTATAAAATTAATAGTATACATTAATACATACGGAGTATTATTTTTTATTAACATCATTAACAATAAATATAATTTTTTTATTTTATTTTACTTAATTGCACAATTTTAAAAAATTAAACACTCATAAAAAATTACGATAATTTAACGTTTTTGAAATTTTGATCTAAACGACGTCGTTTGACGCAAGAGAAAATTTAAATATATAAAAAATTAAAATTTTATCAAATATGTACAATATTTTTTTTATCATTTTAAATGGTAAAATATTAAAATTATGTCAAATATTATAAAATTAGACTCTATTTATAGAGAAAAAGAAATTATAAACGTTTTTAATATTTTTATTTCATTAATATAATTTCAAAAATGTCAAAATTACAAAATACACATATAGCTCAAATCAATTTTCGCTCACGAATTCGTTCATAAATGAACGAAACTCATGAACAGATTTCGTTCACGAAATTGCTCTTGGTGAACGAAATTTCGTTCACCACTAATCATGATCTTATGTATGTCTCAAATAGACTATGTGACCAAAAGCATGGGATGATTCAAATCCCCTAATCAAACCATCGCCAACAGACGGGGGCTGATATATCTACTATTGATTTCTAAAGTAAATGGGGGGCTGATATATCTACTATTGATTTCTAAAGTAAATGGTTAGTGATAGATCTACAAAACGACGTAGTTTTGAAAGAAACGGGCCGGACCCTAACGGGCTGTAAAATAATAAGAGCCCGATCTCAGCCCGAGCCCGCGGGCCTTCATGCTATCAAGCCCAGCAGGGTTGAAACATTGCGGGCGCGAGCCTTGCGGGCCGGGTTTTTGCTGGCCTTGCGGGCTGATGGGCGGGTTTGCACACCCCTAGTTAATGGAGAGAGAAAGAGAGTAGGAACAACGTGAATGAGGGATTGATGGGGGGGGAAGCATGTCTATTAGGGTTTTTGGTACGAGTATTTTAGGCATTTACTATTATAATCCCTACGTTTCGAAAAGTTTATTCCACTTTTTTGGATGTTAACTTGACTTTAATTAATAATTTAGGTTAGTTTTAATTATCTTAATGAAAATCTAAAACTTGTTATTAATAGTATTTAGAATAGTGTATTTATAAGAAGTTTTAGATTGTGATTAGGATAGTTAAAACTAACCTAAATTATTTCTCAAAATTGATTCAAGTTAACAAAAAAAAAAGTGGGACTAACTTTTCGGGACAAAAGAGTAATTATTAAGAATATCAAAAATTCTTATTGATTTACTATTCTATATTTCCTATAGCTTGTATTGTTTACCTTATAATAGGATTACTATTGTAAAATTTTCTTTTTTGATGTGTTTAAAATAGTTTGAGAATCACTCCAGCTCTTATATAAATACTTACTTTTTGTGAATAATAATATTTGAGTCTTTCATGTTATTCTTCTATTTCTTGTATGGAGGACTTCATCTACTCTCCCCTATTTTATTGTGGTATTAGAGCCATAATAATTATTCGCCAAAACCTTTGCGACATAACCCTAAAATTGCCGCCCGAACTAGACACCACCACTCGCTTCCGCCGTCCACACTTTAATCACCCCACCCTTTCCAACTAGATTTTTTGAACTACCCAATTCCATGAAAAACCCCAATTTATGAATTTTTTTTACTATATTCTCACCCACCAACCCAATTTCATTAAAAATCCCTAATTCACGAAAAACCCAATATATTCTCATCCTTAGCTCACCACATGTCAATGAAAGAAAAATCCAAAACCCCACCCTACTTGTACGAAACTGCCAAAACTGTTTATACTTGGCTTACCATAATTCAATGAAAGAAAAACCCAAAACTCCACCTTTTTCATAGGAAATCGCCAAAACTGTTTATAATTGGCTCACCATATTTCAATGAAAAACCCAAAACTCCACCAGGAAATTGCCAAAATAGTTTCATACTTGGCTCATCATATTTCAATGAAAAACTCAAAACTCCACCGTACTCGTGAACTTTCAAAACTGTAGCATACTTGACTCACCACATTCACTGCCACATTCAGGCTCACACTCTGCAACACAAGCAGATACATATTCAACTCCACCCGCTCACTAGACCCCATTTTGTCTGATTACTCTTCAAGATTTGACTTTTTCAAGAATCATCTATTTTACGGGGGCCTATTAGGGATATCAAGAATCTTTCTTGATTTACTATCCTATATATTCTAGAGCTTGAATTATTTACTTTGCTAATAAGATTACTATTATATAATTTTTTTATTTGATATATGTAGAATATCTTGAGAAAAACTTCACCTTTTGTATAAATACTTACTTTGTTAATCATAATATTTGAGTCTGTTATATTGTTCCTCTTTTCTTATATGGAGGACTTCATCTACTCTCCCATGTTCTATTCTATTTGTAATAAACCTATAAGTCGGGCTCTTGAAAGATGTTCATTCCCCCTTATGAAACCAAACAAGTTTGTTAAAGATGACTCACCTTTTTAAGAATTGGAGAGCTAACGAGGGACCTTAGAGGAATAACCCCTAAAAAGATTAACATTTTTTTGTGAAATTATAAGAAACCATGGGTAAAGCCTGTAAACCGAAGATCCGAGCGGTGCGCTAATCCACATGCGGTTTGAATATGCCGATAGAAATAAAATAATCCTCCTTTCATCACATCCCTTTGCGTATACTCCCTCCGTCCCATTACAAACCACAAACTTTCCTTTTTGGTCGTCCCATTACAAACCACAAACTTCCTAAAATGGAAAGGAATCTTTACTATTCCCTCCACTCATTCTCTCTCCTACATTATTTTAATACTCACAACACCATTATAATTCACTATTCCCTCCACTATAATTCACTTTTCCTTAATTCCCGTGTCTACAGTAAATTTCTCATTACTAATGGGACGGAGGGAGTATATATCTCTCCCCAAAAGAACCAACACTCTCCAGCACACTTGTCTTCCCCTTTCTTTTGCTCAACCTTAATTGCACTGTAAGCATTTCTCTCTCTCTCTCTCTCCACATTTACATACAGATTTCTGTTTATATATATCTGCGCATGTGTTTTCTGTTTGTTAACTGATTTCAATCAATCTACTGATTCCGAACTCCTTTCCGGCAACTTTTTAGCAGTGGCGATCCGGAGAAATGGTGATGTTTGAGGTTAAGCGTGTGGAAACTTCCCCGATCGATGGCCAGAAGCCTGGAACATCCGGACTCCGGAAGAAGGTGATGAAAAACATATCTGAATTAAATTTATTTGAAACCGTTGCGTTTCGTTTCAATCACGGTTGATTTTTGATCTGTTTTTAGTTCTCATCTGTTCGCTGTTGAAATTTGATTGATCATTTGAAATTTATGGCTAAATGTTTCTGTTCGTTTGTTTGATGATCGTTTCCATGCTGGATCTGTTATTTGTGAACTTTTAGCTGGATTAACTGTAGGAATTTGTTTGTTTTAAGAGAATTTGTTTATTTTAGCTCGTAGATCTGTGGAATATTAGCCTGTATATTTGAATGTTGTTTAATTCGTGCATCGTGCACCGTAATGAATAGAATGAATCAAGGAGTATATTAAGTTTTTCATATGCTTACTTCAATTTTTTGGTTTCACTATGTTAATTTTTTTTTTTTGTGATCTTGAGCTTGTTTATTAAAGTACAATGTAGTTTGTTTGCGTTATTCTTTCTCATTGAAGACTAAATTGCTTTTGGAAGTCTTCAGTATTTTGTAGACCACCTGTTTCCGTCCCGCGCGTACTTGTGGAGTAATGATGTTTCAATTGAGTTTTAGTTGTTTATGCTGATTATTTTGAAATTAAAATGCTCAACTTCCATTTTATCACTGATTTGACTGTTCAATTTCAACCTGGCTATTTCCAAATAAAGACTTGATGTGAATGTATCTTGCTTGGTTTATAGGAATTGTTATTTAAGCTATGCAGGTGTAACAATTTAACAGGTGTAACAATCAAATTGATCAAATTTGACCCCATAATTGTAAGGGGGTTACTTGATATATATTTAAAATGATGGGGAGGTTAAACAAAAGAAAAAAAATCCCCTCCTCCCTCTCGTCGTATGCACCGTCCTACCCAATCCCGTCGTCCCTTCCCAACCCAACCACCACCGAGCCAACCACCACATCTACTTCAATTCCACCATCGACTCGCCATTGTTGCTTGAGAAGCCACCATTAATGATTAAGAACAACTTGCGTAGATTGTGAAGGTAATACTTCGACTCCTACACCACCGATACCGATGCTTGTATAGTTCGTACAATCTTGTTGCCCTTTCTTCTGATCAGAGCTTGTGTTGTGTTCTTGGTGTATATGTGTGTAAAAGAGTTGAGAGTTTGAATAATCCGGGTATCTTGGATTTTAAATCCTCGAATTTCAAAACATAAACAGGAGATAGAGAATGAGTTTGGTTGGAGGGTAATGAAGGGATATTGGGGAAGCAAAGAAGGGGACGAGTTAGGACGCAAATGATGGTGAGGGAGGGGAGAAGAGCGGAGGAGAGGATGAGAGGAGTTGAGGAAGAGAAAGAAGATTCGTGGGGGAAAGGAGAGCCTGGACGGTGACGGGAAGTAGAAGAGATGGGATGGGGTGAGGTGTAATGTGAATTAAGACTAGAAACCTGGTTGGATTATTATTTCTTCTTCTTCTTCTTCTTTTTTTTTTTTTTTTTTGATTTTGTATTAACTTTCTTTGTTTTTTTAGTATATGTTTTCTACTTTTCTTCTAAATAAAAACAATAATTATGGAAATGTATATTTGAATAATAAATTGTATATTTATTTTGTATTAAAAATATTTTTTAATCCAATTATTTGTTTTTTTTGAAATAGTCAATTTAAAATAATTAAAATTACAAAAATATACTCCCTCCGTCCCACGTGAATAGACACTTATTTCCTTTTTGGGACGTCCCACGTGAATGGACACTGCCCAAAATGGAAAAGAATTTATTATTTTATATTCATCATACCCCACCCACTCATTCTCTCTCTTCATTTTCCACCATACAATTTATTCAACCAACCTACTATTAACTCCACTCATTCTCTCTCTTCATTTCCTACCACACATTTTCATTATTATATTCATTTTCCTTAGTTATTGTGCCAAGGTTTTTGGTGTCTATTCACGTGGGACGGAGGGAGTATATTATAAATTATATATCAAGGCAATAGTTTTTTTAAAAGATATATTAAGATAATAGTTAATGACTTAATTTATTATTGTAATTTCATAATATTAAAAAAAGAAATGGTTTTGCTCATAAAAAAAAGAAATATTTATTTTAAGTTTTAATATATTGATGTTCAATTTATTTTTTGATTCACAACCCTTTTACTTATATAATTTTCATTAAACCCATTAAAAGGAAAATCAACTTCAAGCTAACTGTTCTGTTAAATTGTTAACTCGTCAATTAGTTTTATAACGGGTGTTAAAAATGTGGTCAAATTGAAAATGAAAGTAAAGTACGCAGGTGACATTTCACGTTTAGTAACTACGTATTTGAAATTGACTATCCCCAATTAGTACGCATGTCAATTTGGCTAAAAACTATATGCATTTTAGAATCTCGCGATTTGCAGGCAGTCAGGAGCTGTTATTTAGTTTATAAAGATTATATTCTCATTAGACTAATACTCCCTCGTTCCCATAATTAATGTAGTATCTTGTCTTTTTTGGTCAACTTGATTAAAATTTTACAAAAAAAATATAAAAAATTGTGTTTCTTTCACGAAATTCTAATATTTTTATTGATGCCCAATTAAATAAATTACCAATAACAATGTTTAAAATTTCATACTCCCTCCGTCCCGCCCGACTTAGGACATTCACTCCCGACACGGAGATTAAGGAATACTATTACTCCCTCCGTCCCAGACCAAAGGTTCATCTTTCCCTTTTGGTTCGTCCCAGACCAAGAGTTCATTTCCATAAATGACAAGTTTTTGAATATATTTATACCCTTATCAACTCCATATATTTACAAAAAAACCATTCATTATACCCTTATACATTCTCTCTCCTATTCCCTACCACACATTTAACTACTATTCCTCCTACTTATTCTCTCTCCTATTAAATATTTTTAACTTTTTCATTCTCTCTCCTATTCCCTACCACATATTTAACTTTTACATTCTCTCTCCTATTCCCTACCACACATTTAACTACTATTCCCTATTTCACATTTAACTTTTATTCATTTTTTTTTAAAAATTTCTTAAGAAGCGTGAAATCCACCCCATATACCCATGGTCGAGTATAATATTAGGAGAGAGAATGAGTGGAGAATGTGTTGTGAGTGTGAAAAATTAAATAGGAGAGAGAATGAGTGGGATAAATAATGATGGGATTATTATTGTGAGTATGACAAGTGGGTCCCATTTAATATAAAAGTAATATAAACTTTCCATTTTGGACCGTCCTAAGTCGGGTGGGACGCCCAAAATGGCAAAACGTCCTAAGTCGGACGGGACGGAGGGAGTATGAATTAGTATATTTTATTAACTTTTTGGTCAAAGTTAAATCAAGTTGACCAAAATAGTCACGATGCGACATTTACTATGGAACAAAGGGAGTATATTTCAGTTATTGATCCAAAAAATCATTTAATTATTTTGAAAAGTCGAACTCAGACTCTTTTTACGGGACAAGAGAAGTGGTGGTCAAGCAGTTGTTTGATGAATTTCATGTAAACTTATTATTCCCTTTAAAGAACACATTTTGGATGCCTGATGAAATGGCTTTTAGCCGATCAAATATAAGGTTAGTGTCAGCTTTCTTTTAATTCCAAAGAATTTAAACAGCCATGACTATGCATTGCCTTTCTCACTCCTGGTTACTAATCTCCCTAATCTTTCAACTTTACCCTCCACCATGTTGTAAAAGCATCTTGCTACACTCAAGCATTTCGTAATTATTATTAGATCCAAGGATACTTGTATACACCCTTGGTCCAATTTCAAATTAGACAAAATGGGACGACACAGGGATTAAGGAATAAGTGTATAATATTAATGTGTTGTATGGAAAGTGGGGTAGGGGTTGTTAGTGGGGTAGTGAATAGTAAGTGGAGTAGTTGTAGTGATTATGACAAGTGGGCCCCATTAATAAAAAATTATAAAAGACTTTCCATTTTGGGCTTGTCTAATTTCAAATGGGACAACCAAATTGGAAATTTGTCTAATTTGAAATGGGATGGAGGGAGTATGCCTTAAATATTGGTCTTTTCAAACATGGACATTTGATTGTAAAGTAAGGAGCATTAGTGAACTTTGTCTTCATGCTCTTCTGATAAATGGAATATCGGATTGAAAAAGCTCTTTTTTCCTTTATTCCATCTTTCTATTGCTGGTAAAGTCTATGGATAAATTAATTTGCAGGAAGTCAGGAGCTGTTATTTAGTTTATAAAGATTATATTCTCATTAGACTAATACTCCCTCGTTCCCATAATTAATGTAGTATCTTGTATTTTTTGGTCAACTTGATTAAACTTTTACAAAAAAAATATAAAAAATTGTGTTTCTTTCACGAAATTCTAATATTTTTATTGATGCTCAATTAAATAAATTACCAATAACAATGTTTATAATTTCATATGAATAAGTATATTTTATTAACTTTTTGGTCAAAGTTAAATCAAGTTGACCAAAAAAGTCACGATGCGACATTTACTATGAAACAAAGGGAGTATATTTCAGTTATTGATCCAAAAAATCATTTAATTATGTTGAAAAGTCGAACTCCGACTCTTTTTACGGGACAAGAGAAGTGGTGGTCAAGCAGTTGTTTGATAAATTTCATGTAAACTTATTATTCCCTTTAAAGAACACATTTTGGATGCCTGATGAAATGGCTTTTAGCCGATCAAATATAAGGTTAGTGTCAGCTTTCTTTTAATTCCAAAGAATTTAAACAGCCATGACTGTGCATTGCCTTTCTCACTCCTGGTTACTAATCTCCCTAATCTTTCAACTTTACCCTCCACCATGTTGTAAAAGCATCTTGCTACGCTCAAGCATTTCGTAATTATTATTAAATCCAAGGATACTTGTATACACCCTTGGTCCAATTTCAAATTAGACAAAATGGGACTACACAAGGATTAAGGAATAAGTGTATAATATTAAGGTGTTGTGAGTATGGAAAGTGGGGTAGGGGTTGTTAGTGGGGTAGTGAATAGTAAGTGGAGTAGTTGTAGTGAGTATGACAAGTGGGCCCCATTAATAAAAAATTATAAAAGACTTTCCATTTTGGGCTTGTCTAATTTCAAATGGGACAACCAAATTGGAAATTTGTCTAATTTGAAATGGGATGGAGGGAGTATGCCTTAAATATTGGTCTTTTCAAACATGGACATTTGATTGTAAAGTAAGGAGTATTAGTGAACTTTGTCTTCATGCTCTTCTGATCAATGGAATATCGGATTGAAAAAGCTCTTTTTTCCTTTATTCCATCTTTCTATTGCTGGTAAAGTCTATGGATAAATTAATTTACAGAACATAGGCTCTTGATAATTTAATTTCTCCATGAAATATTCGCTTCTATGGAATGGTATATTTCTGTGCTTATCATGTTGGTCCACAAGAGCCCCAGTTCTGAAGTCCTTTAATACCCCCATGTGATTTATTTCCTTTTTGATTGTCATGGTACTTTATCTTTCAGGTGTTGACTCTAATATGAGAATACAATGTGTCAAATTTTTCAGGTGAAAGTATTCACTCAGCCCCATTACTTGCATAATTTTGTTCAGGCAACATTTAATGCTCTTTCGGCAGACAAAATCAGAGGTAGGTACCATGTTGCTTTCTTGCATATTTTATCAAAAGTATGGTATCAAGTGGGGCAATGAGTATTTTTGAATTGGAGCAGAAGTGTTGCCCAATAAACTTGCTTTTATTGCATTTTATGGAACATTATTGGCTCCACTAAGATCACTCATTTCCGTTCTTCAAAAATCTGAATCCTTAATTTCATGTGTGCAGGTGCTACTCTTGTGGTATCAGGTGATGGCCGCTACTTTTCAAAGGATGCAGTTCAGGTGATTTACTATCACCCTTTTACTACCAAGATCCCTAATAATGCTGTGGTTTTGCTATTGACAAATATGTATGAGTGGGTTACCACTTGAACCTTGCATCTTGTAACAGATTTAAAGCATTTTTCTTCACTAGAAGGAGAGTTTAATGGTGGAATTTAAAATTAGAGTAGAAGATAGTTCACTGAAATGTGGATATATCATATATGCACTGCAATATGGCTCGTTTCAGCGTTTATATATATCATGTTCTCAATGTTTGTTATCAGTGGGATGTTGATTTCAGCAACAACAATATATTTTCTTTAGTTATAGTCCTCCCATTAATATTTTCCAAGAAGAAACTGGAAATAAGTGAAAATTGATAAATAAAATATTTTGTTGCTCCAGTATTATATTTTAATTGCGTGTTTTATATAGACTAAGGTTTGGTCTATGGATGTGTGGCCATTACATTGTTCTCAATGTTTGTTATCAGTGGGATGTTGATTTCAGCAACAACAATATATTTTCTTTAGTTATAGTCCTCCCATTAATATTTTCCAGGAAGAAACTGGAAATAAGTGAAAATTGATAAATAAAATATTTTGTTGCTCCAGTATTATATTTTAATTGCGTATTTTATATAGACTAAGGTTTGGTCTATGGATGTGTGGCCATTACATTGTTAGGATTTCTAAATTTCCTTCCTTTTTGCTGGAGAATAGCTCAGAGTTTCGTCATTAAGTATATGCTCGAGTAAGTTGTGTGATAGAGACATCATTAATAGGAGCTGTTAACTATGTTTGTATGTTACCCTTTATTATTATCTAAAAGTTCTTGGATTCTTTCTGAAAGGAAAGCAAAAGTTTTTCTTACAGAAGGATCTTTCAGAAACAATTTCTGCCTTTTCATCTACCATAGGATAAAATAATTATTTTTGCAATTTCTCGAGGGAAAAGCCTTAGCAAGGGGTTTTTGGGGGAGGTGCAGGTCTGGTTGGATTGGTTGTCAGGGACCAAAATTGTGGGTAGCCGAGTTCATCTTTTGGTTTATTGTCCGATCATACAGGAAAGGCAAAGAATAATCGACTGAATATTGAAAGAGAAAAATTGCTTTGTATTGGAGACAAACAAAGACCAACGACGGACCGGATGACTGCAATATGGCTCGTTTCAGCGTTTATAATCGACTGAATATTGAAAGAGAAAAAAGTGAGTAACCATCATCCCACAATCAACTTGGCAATTGCTCGTGGCATGCCATGATGTTGAGGGATGGTCAATGTTTAGAAGTAGAAGCAATTAATACAATTATATCTGTATACTACCTTGGGCCTCTATTCCAAGAACATAGACCTACTTTGACTTTATTTGGTTAACTTGATTAAAACTTCTACCAGAGTCTTTTAAGGATTTACTTGTGCAAAGGAATCCAGAAGTATCTATTAATATTGTATCAACGATATAAATTTTACTACCTAAAACATATTAATAGAGGTTTGATTGATATTGTCCTAGGTTGCCTTGCCAATATTGAAAGTGGTCTATTTATATGGGAGTTGGGACATGGAGATTATATTTCCTTGAAAAAGGTTAATGGCTTGGTTAGTTCACAAAAAAAAGCAACCATGTACGCATTTTTCATCATTATATTTTAAGATTTTTATTTTATTTTAGACTACTGTAAATTTTATAAATTTCTATTATAATTATAAAAGTGTTAAGTAAATAATATTCAATAAGTAAAGCAACAATGAAAAATATTGTTGGTGGATAGCAAGTGGAGGGTTAGGAGCTAGGGGAAGAGCCCAAGATGGTTATAGAGTCCTCCTCTATTCTTCTTTAACTTAGTCATAGTAAGACAATTGAATTATGTTCCTGTGGCAGGTAGTGATAACCTAAGGATATATGCAGTGGAGGGGGAGACATATGTCTTATATCCCAGTTTTACAAGATAGGTGCAAAGATATTATGATAGCGATGACAAAACTCAAGAGGAGCGTATATTAATTTAGCAACCCTTCCAGTAATTCTAGAGAATTCTAGAGACTGGAAACCCTCCCAATTGAATAGACTCTATTACAGTTTTTTGGATGACTTTTCTTCACTCTACGTCGCTTATTTATAAACTTAAAAGGAAACTAAATAAAGTTATTAAATCAATCTTCGAGCCTCTAATTCAGCCTCATAATGTTAGCCACAATTGCAAACTTCAGCCGTTCTTTCAGGTTTGTTATTAGTCAAACTGTCTCCCATTTCCATTCTTGCGTTGGGATTATGTCAGGTAGATCAGGGGTCTATTATTACCCCTGCCCAAACTTTCCCCTTGTCCTCAAGGTGAATATTAGTACTCTGATTCTGCATTATGGAATATTCCTCCTATTCCTTTCGATCTCCGACGTTGTTGGTTTCATCGTGAACCAATGACACACTCATGTCCTTCTTCTTGCATCATGGAATATCCTTCCATGCCTTTCTGAGTGATTGGGTTTTGCTGGCCGACCGGACCGTCACTTCCACTCGTCCGTTTGCCGCCCTGAAACATGTTGATGTTGACTTCATAGCAAGTAGTGTCGGGGTTTGTACCCTTCTTGGCAGAATACTTTAATCGTAAATTAAAGTTAAATGAGGTTGAGTTTTCTGTTTAGAGCCTTCATGGGTCAAGGCCTAATTCTTATCCTCTATTATTTGGGTGAGCTCTATAAGACTATAACCTTGTCCAAATTTGGGCTTAAGTATTCGGGCCTAAGCTCGAACCTCAGGTTTTAACCTGTTTATGAATTTACCCAGGATTACGTTACGTCATCCGATACCCCTTTGAGTAGGTCCGTCATGGCGATGGATTTTCTTCGATACTCCTGCATAGTGTCATCCTGAACCAACGCTGCCCACTGCTCCTGCAGCAAGCCTTCCTGGTCTGATCCGAAGTGCTGCAATATCTTTCTCTTCATCTGATCCCACGTCTCTATGTGCATTCTCTGCTCCTCCCACCGATACCAAGCTAGTGCATCTCCATCAAAGCTTATTATTGCTGATTAACGTTGTTTCTATCCTTTCTTCTTTTGAAAATTTGTTGATAAAGGAATATCACTCAGCCTTATATATCCACTTGTCCGGATTCTCTCCACTGAAGATAGGCATGTCCAATTTGTGAAGGCAGAATTCGTTCTTACTCCCAAAACGCAATGTTCATATCTCTTTCCCTGTGACTTCGGTATTACCTCTACGTGAGACAGATTGATACAGTATGAGGTGGGCAGCAAGCAGCAAACAACGAAACAGAGAGATCTTCTGAGCTTGAGGCGGGCGCCTCAAGCAAGCCCAGGCGGGCGCATGGGTGGCAGACGGGGGACATCAGCAATGCGGCCTGGAAGGATTCTGCCGTGGGTGTGGTTTGGGCTTTAAGTGTTTTAATAAGTTTTAATGTTTTATTTTAATATTAAGTTAGGGTATTTTAGTCTTTTGTCATTCTAATGCATTCTAGGGTTTGGTAGGGTTCCAGAGTATTCTTAGGATTAGTATTTAAAGAGTGTTAGGGCTCTTGTATTCGGGAGACTTTGATTTTATGAATAAAGAAAAGAAAAGCTTTGGCTTTCGAAAATTGTTTCTTGTCAATATCGTTCAGCTATTCTATTCTCTTAGCCTCCGTTTGCTATCATTTGGTATCAGAGCTCCGGTTCGCATATCAATGGCTGAACGAGGAAGCGTGGGTCGTGGTGGACATGGTGGTCGATGGAGCAGCCGTGCAGCGGAGCCCCAAGAAGATATCCATCGCATGCACGACGCCGTCGCAATATCGAGATAGAGGAGGTACGAAGACGGATTCAAATACTCCAGATCCGCTTGGATCGCAGAGAAAGACTTCTCGCGATAAGGGGTTCAGATCCGGTTGTTCCAGCCGAGGAAAAGGAGTACTATCAAGAGGGGATGGATTCCCTCGGCCAAAATCATGGACTTCATGATAGGTATGCAACTCACCATTCGAGGGAAGTCGATAGGAAGATCGAAACTCCGGATGTCGAAGGTAAGGCAAACCCTAATGATTCCGTTGATTTTTGGATTGATCCCGTTGGGTGTCAAGAGGTTGTTTTTGTCAAATCTTCAAGTGAGGAAAATCTTGTTGATCGGTCAAAACCTCCTCTGTTTGATTCAAATCCTGGAGATTTGATTGATTTGGGGATTGATACCATTGAGTTTAAAGAGGGGTTTGTCATCGAATCTTCAAGTCATGAAAAACTTGTTGATTGGTCACAACCACCTATGTATGATGAGTGTAATTGTGATATGTCGAAACCAGATTATACCATTTGTGCGGAAATTGAATATTCTGAACCTATTGTTACTGTTCCTGAATATCAATCGCCCGTCCAAAGTGGTGTTCTTCCAGTTGAAGCTGCAAGTGATATTGTTGACAACCAGTTGAGGTGCGAGTTTGCAGTTAAACAGCCTTATAAAGACCCCTTTGATATTGATTGTGCAAATCTTTCGGCTCCTTGGTTCGTCAAGAGATTGATCATTGATTACTTCGTCTCAACACAGTGGAGCGATTATATGGATGTAGTCACGAAGGCATTAAAGTTTAAAGTTCGTCAAGGGTACATAATTCCTTTTGCAGATGGAGTGCGAATCTTTCGGGTTATAGTGGTGTTCCTATCGAAGGTATTGACTCGAGGACGAGTCTTTTCTAAGGAGGGGAGGATGATACAGTATGAGGTGGGCAGCAAGCAGCAAACAACGAAACAGAGAGATCTTCTGAGCTTGAGGCGGGCGCCTCAAGCAAGCCTGTGCGGGCGCGTGGGTGGAGACGGGGGACATCGCAATGCGGCCCGGAAGGATTACGTGCGTGGGTGTGGTTTGGGCTTTAAGTGTTTTAATAAGTTTTAATGTTTTATTTTAATATTAAGTTAGGGTATTTTAGTCTTTTGTCATTCTAATGCATTCTAGGGTTTGGTAGGGTTCTAGAGTATTCTTAGGATTAGTATTTAAAGAGTGTTAGGGCTCTTGTATTCGGGAGACTTTGATTTTATGAATAAAGAAAAGAAAAGCTTTGGCTTTCGAAAATTGTTTCTTGTTAATATCGTTCAGCTATTCTATTCTCTTAGCCTGTTTATGAATTTACCCAGGATTACGTTACGTCATCCGATACCCCTTTGAGTAGGTCCGTCATGGCGATGGATTTTCTTCGATACTCCTGCATAGTGTCATCCTGAACCAACGCTGCCCACTGCTCCTGCAGCAAGCCTTCCTGGTCTGATCCGAAGTGCTGCAATATCTTTCTCTTCATCTGATCCCACGTCTCTATGTGCATTCTCTGCTCCTCCCACCGATACCAAGCTAGTGCATCTCCATCAAAGCTTATTATTGCTGATTAACGTTGTTTCTATCCTTTCTTCTTTTGAAAATTTGTTGATAAAGGAATATCACTCAGCCTTATATATCCACTTGTCCGGATTCTCTCCACTGAAGATAGGCATGTCCAATTTGTGAAGGCAGAATTCGTTCTTACTCCCAAAACGCAATGTTCATATCTCTTTCCCTGTGACTTCGGTATTACCTCTACGTGAGACAGATTCACCTCGATTTGAGTTTCTGAGAGCTTGCAACATCTGTTCGAACGTCGAACTTCACGTTGATCTCTTTCCGCAACAAATCTATCTCCCCCTTCATAATCCCAACTTCTCCTTGGACAATATCAAGCGCTCCCTCCACATTTTCGACCCTCTGAGCTTCACTCCTAGTCTCCATTATTCCACAACAACCTGTTCTGGTACCAATTTGATAGAGATGACAAAACTCAAAGAGGAACTTTTACTAATTTAGTAGCACTTCCAGTAATTCTAGAGACCAGAAATTCTCCCAATTGAATACTCTATTACAATTTCTTGAGACTTTTCTTTTCACTACTATCGCTTTTTCATAATCTTGAAAAGAAACTAAACAAAGTAACTAAATCAATCTTCAAGCCCCTAAGCCAGCCTCATAATGTTAGCCACAAATGCATCTTCATAACTCCAACCGTTTTTTCAGCCTTTTTATCAGTTAAACTGTCTCCCTTTTCCAATCTTACGCAGGTAGACTGGTGGTCTATCATATTACAACTAAACCAAATTAAAGGAAAATTCTGGAATCACAAAAAATAGAAATGGATGATGACTATAGGGACCAAGAATGACGAGGCTTGTTGAAGCCATCATAAAAATTCCTGATTATCTTTTTCAACTTTCCTTGTTCTGTCTCCTTAAGGAATCATTATTTTAAATGTTGAAGGCTCAAGCTCATACTCCTTCCGTCCCAAAATAACTGTCCTACTTTCCTATTTGGTTTGTCCCAAAAATTAGGCTCCGTTTGTTTCGCGTAAAACATTTTCCGGAAAATGTTTTCATGTAAAATGATTTCATGTAATGTAAAATGTTTTCATGTAAAACATTTTCCTTGTAAAATGTTTTCTTGTAAAATATCATGGTCTTGTTTTCAGTTGTTTGGTAAATTTGACGAAAATGTTTTCCGGAAAACATTTTTCAGTATATGGTAAACTGAACAACTTAACTTTTTTTTTTATTATTATTATTTTTTTATTATTATTATTATTATTATTATTATTTTATTATTATTATTATTATTATTATTATTATTATTATTATTATTATTATTATTTTATTATTTTTTTTTATTATTATTATTATTATTTTATTATTATTTTATTATTATTATTTTATTATTTTTTATTTTATTATTATTATTATTATTATTATTTTATTATTATTATTATTTTATTATTATTATTTTATTATTTTTTACTTTATTATTATTATTATTATTTTATTATTATTATTTTATTATTTTTTATTTTATTATTATTATTATTATTATTTTATTATTATTATTTTATTATTTTTTATTATTATTATTATTATTATTATTATTATTATTATTATTATTATTATTTTATTATTATTATTTTATTAGGGCAAACGGAAGAGTTGTAAAACGATTTACGAATTTGAAATCGGTAAATCATTTTACAAGGAAAACCCCCTTTTTTTACATTGATGGAAAATGTTTTACATTTGAAAATGTTTTACAAGTGGTTACCAAACACCCGAAAACAAGGAAAACATTTTTCGGAAAACATTTTACTTGAAACAAACACCCGAAAACAAGGAAAACATTTTCCGGAAAATGTTTTACACGAAACAAACGGAGCCTTAGTCTCATTTTTTTTAAAATAGCACTATAGTGTAATTTTAAAAGGTACAAGCAAGTAAAGTGTGATCCATAAAAACATTGACTTGTCAAATGGGATAGAGGGAGTATTATATACTCCCTCCGTCCCACTCGAAATAGGATTTTTGGATTGGGCATGGGGATTAAGAAAAAGTGATAGTGGAGTAGATGTTGTGAGTATGAAAAGTGGGATTGGAGAGAGAAAGTGGGGTAGAGAATAATGAGTGGAAATTTGTTGTGAGTGTGAAAGTGGTTCACACTAAATAAAACATTTCCATTTTGGGGTTGTCCTATTTCGAATGGGACACCCAAAATGGCAAAACTTCCTAATTCGAGTGGGACGGAGGGAGTATGTATTTATGGTGGACTCTCAGGCACTGTGAGATAGACGATTACCATATTCACATTCAGACCTACATACTTAATATGGCCCCAGTGCGCCAATTGAATCCCAAGTAATCTACTCTTTACCCTTCTACCTCCTCTCTAGGACCCTTCACAAGTTGCAACATTTTCTGAAGATGGATGCATCTATATACATAACTATCTGGCATTTGAAATTTTTGTGATAGGCCTGTGATGCTTTCAGTAAATTCTCCGACTAAACACCAGCTTTATATCAAGTAATCGAATGTAGTTCAGTTTCTTTGTAGTAGTACGTAAATTCTGAAATGTGGAGTGTCAATTATATATAATTAGACTTCTATGTTGGGCTTCTATAGTGAATTTGGAATTGTGGTTTATAAACATGTTCCTGCTGTTGCTGTTATATTGTACGATAATTATGATTTGCCTTGTCCCATTGTCAAAACGTCTACTATCAACCTGACTTGATCCCTGTAAATTGACAGATTATAATAAAAATGTCTGCTGCAAATGGTGTAAGACGTGTTTGGGTCGGTCAAAATAGCCTGCTATCCACTCCTGCTGTATCTGCTGTTATACGTGAAAGAGTTGGAGCTGATGTAAGTTAATCTTCTCAAAATGTTACCCGTGTCTAGAAAATTCTGTTGCTAAAGTTGTGTATGGTTAGCTTAGTGCAACGTAGCTAACTTCATGTGGCCCTAAAAGTAATATAAACAACCTTGCACTTCTACTTCTCTATTCAGGGATCTAAGGCAACTGGAGGATTTATACTGACAGCAAGTCACAATCCAGGCGGTCCCAATGAGGTAGGTAACAGTTCCATTCCCCGTATTCCTAATAATAGGATCTAGGAAATTGTTTCAATTGCTTATATATCTCTTCTGTGACTCAGCTTGTTTTTTCATACTTGCAACAAATTTTTCGTCCATGAAATCTTTTTAGACATGCAGCTGGTGTTCATAGACTAACTGAAGGCCACTCTAATTTGAAGGATACAATAGATTTTGCTATCAATCAAGTTAAATGGAAGGGTCTATTGTTTTGACCTGCTCATCCACGCTGACTTGTGTTTTTAACTTGCTTCCGTTCCACCTAAAGTACTTAATCATTCAGGACAACGTTTGCTGAATTGTGGTCTTCTATTTAAGTATTCATGATTTTCCAGCAATTTATAGTTTTATACCCAAGTGCCAAATGCCGCAAATTGAATCTATCTTTTGTGCTTTTACAGGATTTTGGAATTAAATACAATATGGAAAATGGTGGACCCGCACCTGAAGGAATTACTGATAAGATCTACGAGAACACGAAAACCATAAAGGAGTACTTCCTTGCAGAAGGCCTACCTGATGTAGGATTTCAAGGCCTCTCTCTCTCTCTATATATATATATATAAATATATATATATATATATATATATATATACACTTTATGCTTAGTTTCCTTGACAAAGACATCTGATGATACTTGATGTTTGCTCAGGTGGATATCTCTACAATAGGTGTAACAAGCTTTACTGGTCCTGAAGGTCAATTCGATGTTGATGTTTTTGATTCAGCTAGTGACTATGTAAAACTCATGAAGTATGCTTTATTACCCTTTCTTGATGATTTAAATTTTGAGAGTATTCTGAAAAGTATATACCCAAATGAGATTTGCATTAGATTATGGTGTTCATTTTGTATCCTAGTTTCTTCTCCTTTTGATGTTTGATGTCTGCCCGTCTAATTGCCATGTGTTGTGGTGGTTTTGGATATTTCTACTTTCAGTTCTTTATATATCTTTCCTGCAGTGATTTCGAATCACTTTCTCAACCTACTAGCTTTCTGTATTCTGTAGAAGAAAATAGGTTGTTTTCTTGCATCTTCTGCAAAGAAAGAGTGTTTTCAGCTGTTACACAATGCCATCCCTTCGAGAGATCCTTTGATACGACATGAATTCTGCATTCCTAACAATTTTATTATGTTTCGTTCTTTCCAGGTCAATCTTTGATTTCCAGTCCATCCAGAAGCTGCTTGCATCTCCTAAATTTTCGTTTTGGTGCGTAATAAGTATTCTCCTTGCAGAATTTGGCACTGCCATTGTATTTCTGTTACTTACCCTTTTCCTTTTAATTCTGTTGGATGTTAAATATATGACGTCATTTTCATAGTTATGATGCCCTTCATGGAGTTGCTGGAGCTTATGCTAAACGTATATTTGTTGAAGAGCTTGGTGCAAATGAAAGCTCATTGCTTAACTGTGTCCCAAAGGTCTGTAGGTGTTTACTTCTATTATAATTTATTCAGCTGAGCTATTGTTGTTTTCCCCTCATTCTTCACATACCCACACAACTTTCATGTAAGCAGGAGGACTTTGGTGGAGGGCATCCAGATCCCAACCTTACCTATGCCAAAGAATTAGTAGCACGAATGGGACTGGGCAAGTCACCCGAAAGTGACCCACCAGAGTTTGGTGCTGCTGCTGATGGTGATGCTGATCGGAACATGGTCCTTGGTAAAAGGTAACATCATACTTTATTTTGTGGGTGGATAACTATTTTTCCCAGAGCCTGCTGCTCCTAACTTCTTTTTATAATCTCAGGTTTTTTGTTACGCCCTCTGATTCTGTCGCTATCATTGCTGCGAATGCGGTCCAAGCCATACCTTACTTTTCTGCTGGTCTGAAGGGTGTTGCCAGGTTGTTTGATCTCTCTTAGCTTCTGTGCATATGAGTATGTGTCTTTGATGTGATTAAAGTGTGATAGTATGAAACCTTGCCCCTTTGCATTTTGGTAAAATTACCCCTCTGGCAATCTTATTTATAGTAATAGGAAGAAAAAAATACCACTACATCTGAAGTTGATGAGTATCACCTCTTTGGGTTGCTTTTCCTCATAAATATTAGTCCCCCTTTCCTGCGCGAGCATTTTTAGCCACATGTGCGTTGGTTACTTCTTTTGATAGTGATTCTCTTTTAAGTGGTGCTATTTCATATCAGTCTGCATCTGTAAGTTATCCATCTTATTCGAATCCAATATACATTTTGACTTCAATCTTATGTATCACCTTTCTCCCGTAGGAGCATGCCTACTTCAGCTGCTCTTGATGTTGTGGCTAAACACCTAAACTTGAAGTTCTTTGAGGTACTCTATTGCACAAACTGTAAATTTCATTTATAGATCTCTGCTGCACATTATAAGCATATTTTGTTACTCCTGATGATGACAGGTTCCCACCGGCTGGAAATTCTTTGGTAACTTAATGGACGCTGGAATGTGTTCAGTTTGTGGTGAAGAAAGTTTTGGAACTGGTAAAACTTTTTGTTGTTTATATTCAACAATTTAAACCAAGATGAAAACTAAAACCATGTTATCCTATTGTTGATTGAAGAATTGTTATGTCAAATCAATTTGTGAAAGTTTATATCTGCTGATAGGCTCTGACCATATACGTGAGAAAGATGGAATCTGGGCTGTTTTGGCTTGGTTGTCCATCCTTGCTTATAAGAACAAGGACAACCTTAATGGCGAGAAGCTTGTGACAGTTGAAGACATTGTTCGCCAGCATTGGGCTACCTTTGGACGCCACTATTATACCCGGTACGATTACGAGGTATGTATCTCATGAATATTGCGAGCCCTTAAAATCTCTTCAAAAACCATTTTCTTCTCAAAATGTTTTGTTTCTTGAAGAATGTTGATGCAGGTGCTGCAAAGGAGCTAATGACACACTTGGTCAATTTGCAATCTTCTATTAGTGAAGTTAACAAGTATGCATCTTCTCTCGTCAATAATTGTTTCTTTTTTAATTTACAAGTTTCATATGCACTGGTATATGAAGCTAAGCATGCACTATCCTTGTCATGTTCTATTCCAATCTCTTCATGTTATTTGCTTAGTACATTACAGAAGAACCAGTGCCATCTAAAGTTTGCGATTTGTGTCATATTCTTGCTTGATTTGGGGTTTGGAGCTATGAATAGTTGATTTGCATTGGAGTTAGAGTCCGTCATTTTGGACGTGAAAGGTTCTGCAGGCTTGCACAACTTGTGTGGCGCAACAGAGTAACCTGTGGACGACACCATGCCCCATGGCTTTAGCTGATGTGGTGTCTAGGGTTTGCACAAATCAACCTTTTCTTTTAAGTGTATAGAGAAGCTACTAAATGGACATGACCCACCTGTATCAGTTGTTCATGGGTCTTTGCCGTGGTTAGCTGTTGAGAGGTATTGTATTCATTTGGTGGAGTTTGCCATTTGACAAGTCAACCCTTTTAGCTCTATTTGAGGAGTGACTACTGTCCTGCTCTGATCTAGTAGCTCTATTTTCCTAGTGAATTTTGCTTGTTCCATTTGACAAGTCAACCCTTTGAAGGATGATGCTTCACTTGCTTGTACCGTCTTTGCCTCTTGGCATTACACTAAAATAGTGTTAATAAAGAAATGGGACTATTTTTTAGGACAAATCACAAAGGAAAGATGGAATATTTTGCTTGGGACACAGGGAGTGCATAAAAGTGAAAAGATACATTTCAAAGATTTTTTTATAGATTTACTTGATGTTGATGAAAAACGCAACGTCATGAATCAATTTGCATTACAAGTCAGCAAATATTCCTGGTACTGATGCTTAGTGTTCTACTCCATTACATAATGTTACCAGAAAACAATTCATGTTCAGACCAGCCCAGTACCCATAATCTCACACTCCCTACGTTCCACATTAAAAGTCCAAGTTTGAAAGAGCTTTTTTTTTTTTAATTATGCCTTTGTATTACTTATGATTTTGATTGAAATATTTTTGTTTTTTTAGATAATATGTTATATAACTATCATATTTTGAACATGGATTTTTTTTTTCTGTAAAGAAACCATTTATAGCTTAATTATTGAAAATGGACTCTTTAAGTGCAACGTTCCAATATAGAATAGTAGACCCTTAACGTCGAAATGAGGGAGTATAATGTAGACTCAATCACCTTGTCCTTCTTTACTCTGGTTGTTATGTTGCCTGTTTTTCGTTTTCGAGGTTGCTACTTATGTGTGTGGATTCATTCCAGAGGCTACTTGTTTATTTAATTTTAGCATAACATATCAAAAACCCTCGTGGTAAGACCCATTTCCCAAGTGCCCCATTTGGTCATTTAAATAGCCCCCATTTGGGACCAACTTAACGGTTAATTCTATCACCCATACATAAAATTCAAGGAAAGAAAAAGAAAAAAAATCATTAATTGTAAAATTAAGCTGGAAAGACCTTTTATCCGCTTCTTCTACCTAAAGAATGATATATTTTTTTTGCACCCTCCCTCTCTGCCCAGATCTGGGCATCAACCGTGTCGGGGCTTCCAATTTTGCGGCTTTGGTGTGTGAATTGGAGAAGCGGTTAGGTCTGTTAAGGATCCGTTTGCAAAAAGGGGTTCTATAATTAGTTAAAAATGATCCTTACTGTATAGGTTTTTTTTTAACATTTCACCCTTGATTTTATGGAGTTAGATCGATAGGATCTTCATCATCTTGAACTTGATCTAGACCTTAAGACATCAAGGCTTACCAGGATAAATGCCAACTACTTTATTCTCCTTGAATCTTGATGAACCTAAATCTTCTTCCTAAATGTTTTTTTTTTTTTTTTGGGGGGGGGGGTTGTCAAATTGCTCAACCTTGGTTATTAGGAAACAACCTATCCCACAAGGGGGGTGTAGAATACCTTTCCTTGTGTCTGAGAACTAGCACGGCGACTGGACTTGTTCCCCACATTTTCTCCTTCACATTCCTGCTTATTTTTTACTTGTATTTTGGAGCATCTAGCTAAATTGGATTAATCAAATAGAAAAAAATATTCATATAGGTGCGCATTATGCCCTTTAAAACTGACAAATACTTCCTCAATCGTAAAAATAAGAGTCAAATTTAGTATTTTCGTCCATTCCAATAAAAGAGTCGCATTACTAAAAGTGGAAATGAAGGGGAGCCTTGGCGCACCGGTTGAGGTGTTGCCGTGTGACCATGAGGTCACGGGTTCAAGTCCTGAAAGCAGCCTCTTGCATTTATGTAGGTTAAGGTTTACCTACATTTCACCTTTGTGGTGTGGGGACCCTTCCCTGGACCCTCGCTACGCGGGAATGCTTTGGTGCATCGGGCTGCCCATTTTTTATTTTTACATAAGTGAAAATGCTTCTAGTGTACCTTCATGAAGGTGCAAGCAATGCTATATCCTTAAAGAGCGTGCTACTGTACTATGAATTTTTTTTCGAACGTAGGCAGGGACGGAGGTATATTGGGGCGGGTGAATTTTCTATTTTTGCTAGTGATACCCCTTTGATATATAACACAAGGCATGTGTTTCACTTTGAACCCCGGCCCTAGGTATACTGGGGCAAGGGGGGTTCAATGACCCCCCTGAATTTTCTATTTTTCCTAGTGATACCCCTTTGATTTATAACAAAAGACAAATATGTTTCACTTTGCACCCCCCCCCCCCCAATTCAGGGAAATTCTTAATGGTTCCCAAAAGTTTGACAAAACATGGCATCATATTATTAAATCTGTTAATTTTTTTAGACAGTTAAAATGAAAGGTTATAATGTAAAGTTAGAAATAAAAATTGCTTAAGATTTAAAGTTTCACTCGCCCCATTTAAAAGAAACTGTTTTTTTTTTTTTTTCATAATTTGATTTGACTTGATGAATTTGTAAACAAACTTTTCTATTCTAACTTAAAACTGCCTTTATTAATTTGTTTCCTTCATCCATCTCCAAGAAACTGTTTAATTTGATAAAGTCAATATTTATAATAATCATGTTTTAATTACTTGTATTTACATCAATTTACGCAATAATTGTTATTTTTCTCTTAAAAAACATAATATTTTTTTTGGACAAACCACAACAAAAAGTGACTTTTTTTTATTATTGAAAACTAAAAAAAGATAATTAAGTAGAACCTAATCAAAACTCAGTCATACACAGCCCACCGTTACTCCGTTACTCTCTCACGTTGGTCACTCAACTCCATCTTATGCTCATTCTCCGCTACACCGTGTTGCCTAGTACACTTAAATGTTTAATCCCTGTTTTTTAAGCATTCTCTTAATCATGAATTTGGGTCTAAGCTTAAATAATTAAACTTAGTTCTTCCCCTTATCTTATCTATTGTTCAATATGTTCATAGAGTACATACTTTTCTCTTTTCACTATTTAAACTGTTTAGTAACTTTAGTTTTCCATTTAGATGTAAAGAAAGAATTGGAGTCTTCTCCTTTTCATGATTTTTTTCTAGATAATAAAATCATATTTATCTATTATGGATTTTATATCAGCATTTGTAGTTATCTTCAATTAATATCTTGACCTCCCTGCATCCAAACTCTGGCTACGTCCCTGGGCGGATGTATTCGTAACATAGTCACATCACCCCAATGTACTCCGTAGATAGCAAGAAAGGGGGTCAACCGGTTAGTCAAGTAGTCTTCGCAATACTATGACGAGGAAGTCAGTAGTATAAGGAAATACTGCTTACCATCATCTTGTAGAAAAAGTGTGAACAGAAATGCTTTTCATAGTTTCATGTTTTATTACAGATATTTGACAAAAGGGTTTTGGTTCTTTTCATATACGTTACGGTTGCAGCTCATATTACAAAGAACATTCCAATTTATATTAAGAGTCACATTTAGCATTTTCGTCCGTCCCAAAAAAAGTCACATTACTAAAAGAGGAAATGCTTTAAATGTACCTTCATGAAGTTACAAGCATTTAACGCCACATTCTTAAAGGGCGTGCCAATGTAATTTGCGTTTTCTTTTAGGACGGAGGTATTAGTAGCATAGTCACATCACCCCAATATAGATAACAAAACAGAAAGGGGGTCAACGGGGCAAGCCAGTCTTTTGCAATACTATGCGAGGAAGTCAGTATGAGGAAATACTCCCTCCCCAAAATGAAAGTCCAATTATTTTTTGGGTAAATTACAAAATATGGCATAAACTACACGGAGTGGTACCAGTTTAGCGCCTAACGTCTAAAATTTAGCGAAACAGGGCTTGTGGTGACAAGTTTTGACAAAGTAGGGCTTTTTGATAGAATTCGTTAGAAAATCTAGTTAAGTGATATATGTCTTTCATGTAATGGTACTTGATGTTTAAAATCATTCATTTCACCCCCTCTATCCAATTAAACGCCAGAAAAGATTGATGATATGAAAGTCCAAGGGAGTGAAAATATATAGTGATAACCTATGATGCTCGGACTATTTGGTTTTCCCCGCTGGACCCTTGTTAACGAGACTAAAATACGAGTGTACGACACAAGTACGGCGGGGTAAATAAAAAAGTTCAAGCATCACATGTCATAACTACCAACACCACCAAAACCATCAAAAATTAAAACAAAAAAATTCATAAGAGGAAACCATGAAAGATCAAAATCCCATGAGAAATCAAATTTGCAAACTCGTACTCCCTTCGTCCCATGTGAGCGGAGACCAAAAAATTGGGCACAAAATTAAGGAAAAGTATGAGAGATAATTAGTGGGAGTAGGTGTTTCTGAGTATGAAAAATAAAATAGGAGAGAGAATGAGTGGGAGGAATAATAAGTTGATTTTTTTTTTCCTATTCTAAAGAGGATCAACATATGTTCCCATATTCCCCCCCCCCCCATTGGTGACTCGAACTCGGGACCTTTGGTCTCAAGTGAGGAGTGCCTACCACCAGGCTACAACCTTCTTGTCCTGAATAATAAGTTGATTGGTGTTGTGAGTATAAAAGTAAAGTACGAGAGAGAATGAGTGAGATGAATAGTGTAAAAATTTTGCCATTTTGGGTAGTCTTCACTCCCGTGGGACGAACGAAAAAGGAAATAAGTCTTAACTCACGTGGGTTGGAGGGAGTATTTTGCTACCACTCACCATGAAATAAAAAAATAATCTAGATCTGATGAGATTGTCAAAATAGAAATCAGAAATTAAAGGCTAAACACATGAGCTGAAATCTTGGTGAACAAAGTGGGTTCGGAAATTAGAATGTCAATCGGTGGTCAACCAGATTCCTGGCTTAAGCACCATTTATCTTCTTTTCCCCGAAACCTAAGAACAGAGGTTGGAGAACAAATTGGCTTCAGAAACAACTCCTTGTAGCCTGAAAGCAGTGCCACCAGTTTATCTCCGGCGATCGTGCAGTTTTTTGCTTCGGTGGAGCAGTTATTTGCTCGGCGGCGGCGACTCTTTCTTTTCCTTTCATCATTCCACCCCTGCTCCAAAATGAAATCGCAACATCACGGAAGCCTCAATAATGGTCGATGCCCAAAAATTGTTGATCCAAATTTCTAAATTTGATTTTCTTGTTTTGATTTTGGGGTCTTTGATCTAAAGATCCTTACTCTAGGGTGCCGAGATTAAGAGAAAAATGGGGAACAGGGTTCTGTGGGGGGTGGGGGGTGGGGGGGGGAGAGAGAGAGAGAGGGAAAATGGGGGTGCAGGGCATGGGGCAGTAGCTCAAAGGGTGGGAATGACTCTGGGCAGGGTAAGGGGAGTGGGTGAGGACGTGAAAGATAGGGGAAGGGGAAAGGGTAGGGGTAAAGTGAACATTTTAAAATAATCTTATTAATTATGTTAAAAATTCTAACGTTAATTGGATGGAGGGGTTAAAGTGAACAAATTTAAACATGAAATACAATCACGTGCAAGCCACACATTAATTAACGGCTATTTAACGAATTCAATAAAAACCCCCATTTTGATCATAATTTGTCTCCGCGGGCAATGTTTCGCTAAATTTTGAACGTCAAACCCTAAAGTGATACCTCTCTGTGGAGTTTAGGCCCTATTTTGTAATTTACCCTTTTTTTTTCAAATTTGTTCTTGATCAAGAGCGAATTTGAATTGTTTTTTGACATTCATTTTGGGACGGAGGTAATACAACTTATTATATGATCTTGTAGAAAGAAAAAGCATGAACATGGGTAATGCTTTTTATAGTTTCATGTTTTTTTTTAGATAATTGGCTATAGTTTTGGTTCTTTTTACACACGTTATGGTAGCAGCTCATGACTGTCAGAAGAAACTTCAGTTTGACTCCCTCCCCCCCCCCCATCCTGACATTATATACTCCCTCCGTCCCATTTGAAGGTTCACCATTTGAGTTTGACACAAGAATTAATGAAAAAGGTGATGTGTTGTTGTGAGTGTAGATTGTTAAGTAGGATAATACAACTTATTATGATCTTATAGAAAAAGCATGAACATGGGTAATGCTTTTTATAGTTTCATGTTTTTTTTTTAGATAATTGGCTAAAGTTTTGGTTCTTTTTACACACGTTATGGTAGCAGCTCATGGCTGTCAGAAGAAACTTCAGTTTGACTCCCTCCCCCCCCCCCCTCCCCCCATCCTGACATTATATACTCCCTCCGTCCCATTTGAAGGTTCACCATTTGAGTTTGACACAAGAATTAATGAAAAAGGTGATGTGTTGTTGTGAGTGTAGATAGTTAAGTAGGAGAGAGAAAGGTGAACTTTTACATGGGGTACCCATTTGGGAAATAAGTGAATCTTCAAATAGGACGGAGGGAGTATCATGTCTGTGTTTCTGCTTAGTGCCAATACTGAACTTCCGAAACATTACCAGAGTAAAATTGGCTATATTCTTACGTTGATATCATAAGTAACAGTTGAAACTGCTTTGATTAATCTTGTTCTTTTTATTTGTATAGGATTGTGAAGGGAATTCGATCGGACGTGTCAAATGTTGCCAGTGCTGATGAATTTGAATACAAGGATCCGGTTGATGGTTCTATCTCAAAGCATCAAGGAATCCGGTATCTATTTGAAGATGGGTCTCGACTGGTCAGTGATCTTATTCTTCACTTTCTAGAGCTAGTTTTTAATATCACTCATTTAGATTGCATTTCTTGGTTCTGCACAAAGTATAGAGAAGTGCAATAGTTGGTTCTCTTGGTTGAAAGTTAACAATTGAAGAATCTAGGTTATCCAAAAGAAGCTGCCTCCCCCCCCTCCCCCCCTCATTAGTAATAATACTCCCTTCATCCAAAATAAACGTCATACTTTGATTGTCTTGTTCAGCTTGATTGGATTTTGACTGAAATTCTATGAAATTATTGATAGTATTGCTAATGGTATATCAAATATAAATCTTTAGAATTTCATGATGGTCATTAATTTTCAAAAAATGTTTGTTAGTCGAAGTTCAATCAAGTCGACTAAGAAAGTCAAAGTATGACATTTATTTAGGGACTGAGGCACTAATAAAAAAACCCTTCCGGTCTTTGTGTTTGGTTCTGGAATGGATATTCTGAAGTTCGCAATTTGCACTGTAGGTTTTCCGTCTCTCTGGAACTGGTTCAGAGGGTGCTACCATTCGTCTTTATATTGAACAATACGAGAAAGATCCATCTAAGATCGGAAGAGATTCTCAAGAAGCACTTTCTCCTCTGGTAAATCATTAAATATCCTTTTCTTACCAATTTTCATTTCATTATTTTTTTATTATTATCAATTCGAAATCTTTAACCCCCGTGGATTTTGACACAGGTGGAGGTTGCTCTTAAGCTGTCTAAGATGCAAGAATTCACTGGTCGATCTGCCCCTACTGTAATTACATAGACATACATACTGCTATTGCTGGCTGGCAACCACATAACATACTGGCGTTAAAATGAAACAAATACTCCGTACAACACTGTAGTTTGGCCTTGTATCATCGAGCCCTTGCCTACTCTCAATTGTGCTCTGTTGTTTCCATGCCTTGCATTAGGCTTGTGAGTGTTGTTAAAATGTAACTTCGCTTTTGTTTTTTGCCCTTGGTTTGGACGAACTGATGTTTAAAGTTTTGATCTCCAGAGTAAACAATACATATATTAGAACTGCTCCCTTATTTTTCAACCTTGCTCTTAAATAATGTGATGCTCAGACTTCATCTAATTACCCGTCTCCAAAGGAAAGGATATGGGTGTGGATGTGGGTAATTTTCGAGGATCCGATGCTCAGATCCCTACCCGTGTCGGACACTCGTACTCGAGTTCGAGCATCATAGCTTAAATATACTTATATGTGTGCGTGTGTGTGGAGTACTTAGATCTTTCTATGATGTTGTATTATGTTTCGAAAGGTAAATTCTATATACAAGGCACCTTACATACAAGGCACCAATAATTTTCAAACTACCCTTCGTGTGTCGTGCTCGAAAGGACGACACGAAGCCTTCATGTCGTGTACTTTTACACGACATAAACTAATTGGGTTAAATATTAGGTCGTATGAAATTATACGAAATTTAAATTTACTCTGTCATTAATTTCGTACACAACAACACGATATCATGTCCTAATATCGTGTATATCTATACGACATATCATAATGAAGGTGTTCTTCGATGATTTGCGACATGATGTTAATGATACGCATATGCTATGTTATATTATTGAATTGTGTTGTTAATTGAGCAAAATTTATGCACTTATACATGACAAGGAACAAACGTCATATTGGATCATACAATATCATATAACCTATCACATTTAAGTGATACCACTTTATTTATTTGGAGGAAACTCATGTAGATGAAAAACACTTGAAATGTCATTTAGAATGTAGAAAAAAATAAAAAAAAATAAACGAGGTAGCCGTATACCATTTTTGGCAAGATCGGGACACATAAAACCCTAAAAACTCTAAGTAATGGCACATATTTGTAACTCAATCTCCATTTGGATTTTGAGGAAACTCATGTAGATGAAAAACACTTGAAATGTCATTTAGAATTTAGAAAAAAATTAAAAAAAAATAAACGAGGTAGCCATATACCATTTTTGGCAAGATGGGGACACATAAAACCCTAAAAACCCTAAATAATGGCACATATTTGTAACTCAATCTCCATTTGGATTTTGAGGAAACTCATGTAGATGAAAACCACTTTAAATGACATTTAGAATGTAGAAAAAAATTAAAAAAAAAATAAACGAGGTAGCCATATACCATTTTTGGCAAGATCGGGACACATAAAACCCTAAAAACCCTAAATAATGGCACATATTTGTAACTCAATCTCCATTTGGATTTTGAGGAAACTCATGTAGATGAAAAACACTTTAAATGTCATTTAGAATGTAGAAAAAAATTAAAAATAAATAAATGAGGTAGCCATATACCATTTTTGGCAAGATCGGGACACATAAAACCCTAAAAACCCTAAATAATGGCACATATTTGCAACTCAATCTCCATTTGGATTTTGAGGAAACTCATGTAGATGAAAAACACTTTAAATGTCATTTAGAATGTAGAAAAAAATTAAAAAAAAATAAACGAGGTAGACAAGTGGCAATTTTGGCAAGATCGGGACACATAAAACCCTAAAAACCCTAAATAATGGCACATATTTGTAACTCAATCTCCATTTGGATTTTGAGGAAACTCATGTAGATGAAAAACACTTTAAATGTCATTTATAATGTAGAAAAAAATTAAAAAATAAATAAATGAGGTAGCCATATACCATTTTTGGCAAGATCGGGACACATAAAATCCTAAAAACCCTAAATAATGGCACATATTTGTAACTCAATCTCCATTTGGATTTTGAGGAAACTCATGTAGATGAAAAACACTTTAAATGTCATTTAGAATGTAGAAAAAAATTAAAAAAAAAATAAACGAGGTAGCCATATACCATTTTTGGCAAGATCGGGACACATAAAACCCTAAAAACCCTAAATAATGGCACATATTTGTAACTCAATCTCCATTTGGATTTTGAGGAAACTCATGTAGATGAAAAACACTTTAAATGTCATTTAGAATGTAGAAAAAAATTAAAAAAAAATAAATGAGGTAGCCATATACCATTTTTGGCAAGATCGGGACACATAAAACCTTAAAAACCCTAAATAATGGCACATATTTGTAACTCAATCTCCATTTGGATTTTGAGGAAACTCATGTAGATGAAAAACACTTTAAATGTCATTTAGAATGTAGAAAAAAATTAAAAAATAAATAAATGAGGTAGCCATATACCATTTTTGGCAAGATCGGGACACATAAAACCCTAAAAACCCTAAATAATGGCACATATTTGTAACTCAATCTCCATTTGGATTTTGAGGAAACTCATGTAGATGAAAAACACTTTAAATGTCATCTAGAATGTATAAAAAAATAATAAAAAAAAATAAACGAGGTAGCCGTATACCATTTTTTATTTTATTATATGGTGTGTCGTGTCTAAATACACGATATTTACTAAGACATTTCGTATGAACAATACACGAAAGTAATCAGGGTGCATCTCGTGTATTGTTCATACGATATAATTACCAGAAACAAATACTATATCGTGTTTGTATACACGATATGTACCATAGTATCTCGGGTATATACACACGAGATACACCCTGAAGCCCTACATCAAACACGATATTCACGCAGACAACGGCCCAACAGAGAAACACCATTGCTGTTGTACACCCATGCAGCTGTGACACCATTGTCCTAGTCTTAACACCCATAAATTTATACCCATTATTTTCATTAATTCTCATATCATCTAACACCATAGTATGGATTCTCCACAACATTCTCCAAGTTTTTATGATCATATTGATCTTGAGCTTGTGGAATATATTTTTGAAGAAGAAGGTTTGCCACCAAATTCTCCACATCAAAATCAAAATCCAAGCAGCAATGAAGTAAGTTTTTAAAGTTATATTTGATGTTTTGATCAAAGTCGCAATAAAAATCCAATCTTGAAACGAAATTGTTTTTCAAGATTCACTACTAGAATAAATTAAAGTAGGAACCGACAACTTGGGGCAAATGGGAATGACCAAGGTTGGTAGCTAAATAGAGACAAACATATTAAAATTAGGAACCGCCAGAATGTCCCCATGATGCACAATAATATTTGCTATCAAAATGAAGACCAACAACAAAATAGAGACCAATTTACTAAAATAAATTGAAGTAGGGATCGACAACTTGGGGCAAATGGGAATGGCCTAGGTTGGTAGCTAAATAGGGACAAACATATTAAAATTAGGAACCGCCAGAATGTCCCCATGATGCACAATATTATTTGCTATTAAAATGAAGACCAACAACAAAATAGAGACCAACCGCTACCAATTTAATTTTTTTATAAATTTCATCCAATTTTTTTTTTTTACTTTTCCTGTTCACTCCGCATATTTTCCCCAAATAACATCTTCCCTCCCAGTAGCTTCCCAAAATCGCGCCCATAACAATCCAATTTGCGTTGAATTTTCCCCAAAAATTACTTCCCTCCCCGTAGCTTCCCAATACCGCGCAATAACAATCCAATTTGCGTTGAATTCTCAAAAACTTGGCGCAATAACAATCCAATATTCCGGAGAATTCTCAAAACCCTGGCGCAATAATAAGCCAATTTTGCAGTAATCTTCTCTGCGTATAGGGTTCCTTGGCGATTTCCATTCATTAATTAGGTTGACAAGGAAAGGGTCATTGCCTGGGTTCTGTCATTCCAAGCTCATCCGAAAAATGAAGCTGAACAGAATAATGGTATGGATTCATCGTCCCATTTTCACAGAAACATAAGATTTTTTATTGGTTAGCTATTGTCATGATGCCACTGAATCTGTATTCTTGTCGATTTTGATGATGCAGGACAATTTATTGGTTTCTATGGTTCCAGAAGTTCTCAATTTCAGTCAAATAACGATGGGGTATGAACAGTTTATGCGCTAATAAGTATCTGTGGAAATTCCAATTTAGCAAAGAAAATTATTGCTGTATATTATTTCCACTTTAGCATATATATTTTCACTGTAATGGGATTATTCTTTGTAGTATTTCATATAAAACAGGAACTCATTCAGTTTTTTTTTTCAATTTTTGGTTTTCCAAGAGTAGTTTTTTATTTCTTAGTATAAACTTTTACTTTTTCATATGCTTGCAGGATTTGATCCCCAATAATAGTCACTTAGCAAGTACATATTGTGCACTAGCCATATTGAAGACTGTTGGCTATGACTTGTTGCGTATTGACTCTGTTTATATCTTGAAATCAATGAGAAACCTTCAACAACCTGATGAGAGGTACATTTGCTTTGTCCATTGCAATTGTTGCCCTTAGATCTCTAGCTCTTCCTATCTTTGATTAGTACTCCCTCCGTCCCAAAATGAATGTCCGTTTTCATTTTTGTCCCAAAATGAATGTCCTTTTTTTCTGAAAAACCTTGTCCTTGAATGTTCCTTTACCAAAAAAAATTCACTAGTCTTTTATACTTACAAAAAAATATATTAGAAAGTTGAAAATAACAATATCTATTCATCTTTGCTATTGAATTGTATAAAAAGTAAGCATTTTCAGAAGGTCCCCTAAATGAAATTTGGACATTCATTTAAGGACGGAGGGAGTGGTAATTTGCAAAATGGGTTCCATTCTGCTCATCCTTGCCTTGTGCAAAGTCGATCTAACATTCTGCTCATCTCCTTTAGTTATTCAAACTAAGTACCTGTCAATTATCTGCTCAGATATATGTAGAGATTGTTACTTTCTGTTCATGTGAACATTAACTTGCACAGTATTAATGGCATCAGCTCATTTTGTTAAATTGTTTATTATCAACATGAAACTTCATTAACTCAATTATTTTGCATCACGTTTCACAGTTTTATGCCCATCCATTACAGGCGGAGACAGATCTTCGGTTCGTATATTGTGCGGAGTAAGAAGAAAGGCACCATGCATTTTCCTTTAAAAGCTGTCTATATTAAATTATTGTGCGCCAAGTTTCACTGTAGCTACTTTATGCATCGTTGCCCATCAGTTTTATCTTTGGAGAACTGGAGTGGCATGGATAAAGAGAAAGCCAAGGCCTATATATTAAGTTGCAAGGTATGTTCTGCATCCGACCTATTAGGTTGTTCATGTTGTCCTTTTCGGCAATTATATTTTGTAGCTACTCCATTTCTGGATATCCTCAAAAGAGAAGGAAGTAGAGGTTTTTTTTTTTTATTGGGTTCTTGCAGTAAATTAATGTGTCTACGAATTTACACGAAACCCTGCTTTTGCAGTCATATGATGGTGGTTTTGGATTAATTCCTGGTTCAGAGTCTCATGGTGAGTGGATAAAAAATCTATATTCTTGTTCGAAATATGCTGTCATATTCTCATAGTCTCTAAGTATTGGACTGAACAGTGCACCTGTGTTTGCCTTTCTTGAATGCTATTTACTTGTAATGTCATTTGTTTATCTAGCGAATTACACAATGGTTTACATGTTTTTTTTGGAGAGTGCCGTAATGAGTTTCATTGTTGTAGACCAATGGTATATTAAATGATTGTAGTTTATACTGTTTTCCTTTTGGCGGATGATATTATCGCCTTCGGGGGCAAGTTTTTTTTTGTGCATTAGATCTAATGCCTCATTTGTAAAAGCCGACTTAGTTAAGGTTATTAGCTAGAGACAACCTTACGTAAGGCCTACTTAAAATCCAAGAGAATAATCTAGCAATTCTCATATTAGCTCACTCAAAGCAATGTTGATAGTTCCATATATCATTTATATTGTTGGCAAGGAAGATATCTAGGCGTACATTGTTCAATGAATAACTTCAATAGGACCCTTAACTCATGCTAGATAAGCATTTGGACTTTATGGGAATGTAATTTCCTGAAGTGCATATGTGATTGAGGTTGATGAAAGCTTTCTTTGCCTTTGATTTCTACACTTTCTCTGACAACACCACAATATTTGTTGCTTTGTATCGTTGTTCTACTAGTATATACAATATGTGATTTACTGAAGGAAGTGGAACATAACCTCTAAGCTTCTATCCGTGCCAAAATTATTGTTGTACTCATGGATGGTTCTTGCTTCTAGAGTCACAGGTGGAGCAACTTATTGCGCTGTTGCATCTCTCCGGTTGATGGGATTCATTGGAAATGATTTGATATCTAAAGGGACATCGTCTTGCATTATTGATGTGCCTTTGCTTCTGGATTGGATCTTGCAGGTACATTTCACGTTCAATTTATTGGGAATATAATCATAACCATAAGTTATCAAGGATTAAAATTATAGAATGAAGCCATGTATTGGAAACATTGAACAAATGAGCATCATAAAGTTTCAAATTTAAGCATAGCTTCACATGATCACATTCTTTATTTTGATGAAGCAACCTTACCTGATTTTTATTTTAGGCAATTTTGTGTTTATGCTATGCAAATTGATTTAGTTAAGTCTACTTTGGTTGCAGAGGCAAGCAGTTGATGGAGGGTTCCAAGGTAGACCTAACAAGTCTAGTGACACATGTTACGCCTTTTGGTGAGTTCACAACAACTGTTGATACATGATTTTGGATTTGGATTTCTTGCCCTTTTGAGTGGTGCTGTGTTTCTGTAGGGTTGGAGGAGTTCTGAGGATCTTGGGGGCCCATAAATTTATTGATGAAAAAGCTCTACGCGAGTTTTTGTTGACTTGCCAATCCAAGGTCTGTTACTTCGCCATTTTATTCCATCCATTTCCTTAGAGAAATTATCTTTCCCCCTGGACTTCTGTATAAAGTCGATGAAATCGAATAAAACAAAAACAGGGTATTGGGATATTTCTATACTCCCTCCGATCTAAAATAAATGTCATACTTTGACTTTCTTTATCAACTTATTTGAACTTTGGCCAAAATTTTATGAAACAAAGATATTCATGAAATTGTTAAAGCTGCAATCGATAATATTCTTAATGGCTGACTAAGGTTTTCTTTTTCTTTTCAATATATCTTTTATCCTCTACCTGTTTTCCCTGATTAGTTGCTGCTTTACTGAAAATAAGAGCATATTTTACTTCATGGGTCTTGTATCAATTTTCAATGCTGATCGTCAAGTATTCTCTATATTCTGATTTGTATAACTTACTCCTTTTCTGTATGGTTTGTAATTCTTGTTTTGTTATTTTTAGGATCAATATATAAGGATTGCTCGAGAAAAGACAATTTCTGATGGTTCGATTAGTCCAGATGATGCCTTAGATACTCGCACCCCCTTTCATCGCGAAGCATAGCAAGCTGTTGTTGTCTCTTTCTATGAATATAAAGGAAAGAGGGTCAAGAGGGGTGATAGAATATTTGGCTTTGGGCCTCATGGAAAAAAATTCTTGAAGCTGCCATCTTCAAGCCGCTCCAGTTCATCGCTCTGTCAATCATTGAGCCAAACTTCCAATCCTTCTGACGACCCAGAAAAAGAACAACTACGGGAAGAAGTTAGCAGTCTAAAAGAAATGATGCACCAAATTATGGAGCGGGAGAAGGAACAGGATCAGCGTGAGCAACAACAACAGGAGCAACGACAAAAACAACAGATGTTATTGTTTTTGTAATTAATATGCTGGTAGTGGTAATGGAGTAGAAATTTAGAAACAAACAATTTTAAATTTATTTTGTAATTAATATGCTCATTTGTTTTGGATGATGCTATTTTGAATTGATAAAGGTATTTTGTTTTTATAAAAGATTAGTTTATTGTCCGATTAATTTTATTTTGTGATATTTCTCATTATTGTTAAAATATATATAATCAGTAAATATTAATATTTTAAAAATAATTATATTTATTGATTTTTTTTTCCGTATTTGGAAACGAAGAGATGGTTCCTAAATTTAAAAATGGAAACCAACAGTTGGGGACGAACATTTTAGGGACAAAAAAATAGGGATGAACTGTTTGTACCAAATTTAAAATTGGTGACCATTTGTTGATCCTTAAATGGGGACGACCTACTCCTATGGCAACCAACAGGTGGTTCTCAAATGGGGATGAACAGTCTTGGTCAATTTTAGCAACCAAAAATTGGCAACCAAAATGTTGATCCCCAAATAGAAAAACAGGGACGACTTTGTACATTTAGAAACCATTTTGTCCGTTCTTAATATAATTTATTCTAGTAGTGATTGGATTTTTAAATTCTGATATTACTCTATTTCGTGTTAGAATTCCAAATGATATGAAGACATGTGATCTGTATCAAGACATATTGGGGCGAGTGTCAAAGGCAGCTTTGGACACATCAAAGAAGAGCGGAGTCGTTGTGGGGATAATGTCATGGATCCTTCAGGCTGTGGGTGTTACCTGAGGCGAACACATGGACTTCCATGTAGTCACGAGATTGCATGCATACAAAACTCTGGGGGCCGGATTGAGTTGTCCTCGATTCATTACACGAAATACACTAACTACCCAGTAATGTATCTCGTGTGTGTTTATACGAGATAAAAGAAAACATGTTGTGTGTATATATACGAGATGAGTAAAACCATCTCGTGTATAAGCACACGAGATGGTAGTCTGAGAGCAACATCTCCTGAAACACAAACTGAAACAAATACCAACAATATTTACAAACCAAAATGAGCATATCCCAAACATATTCCAAAACATAAACAACCAAAATGAACATATCCCAAACATATTCCAAACATATTCCATAAACAAACATTGTATCCAAAATTTACATATCTCAAACATATTCCAAAAACAAACATTTTATCCAAAATTTACATATCTCAAACATATTCCAAAACAAACATTATCCAAAATTTACAAACAAACATAAACAACCAAAATTAACATAATCATGAAGCGTCTCCATATAGATCAATGGCCCGTCTAATCTTATCTTTCACATCCGCAGATAAACTGTCATCCGTGAGCAGCGACAGTAGTATGCCTCGTGCCTCTACAACCCTAGGCGGTGGTGGAACGTTAACTAGGGCATCATGATTCGGATTAGTAATCCGAACATGAGTCCTAGCCAGGAACCACTGCATATACGTGGAAGTAACAGAATCAGATGTGCTCACGGACGGGCCCCATCTACGCCCTGGATCGAAACCCCCCATGCCGTCCTCTAACCAATCCTCCCATACATCATCACGCCCTCCATAGGACTTCTTGTACCCCTTTTGACCTGCTATCAATGAACAATTTTGGGGGGAGCAAGATATGGGGTCTCTGGGGATTTTCTGCTGGATCCCAAATTGGCGTGTAACACGGTCAGGCAAATATGCCTCCGTGATATCCTGGAAGCGTATAACCCCACGGAAGTATGAGACCGGTAAAAACGCCTCTGGGGTGGTGCCGTAGGGAGTCCAACAACCCTAAAAATGAATTTGTTAGACACCGCCAATGTAAATAATAATTTGTAAAACTTTAAATATAACTAACTCACCCTATCAACCGTCATCGTGTCCAGGGGGTATACCGAAACTTCAATAGATGGGGCATATCCCTACCAGTGTATCGCACGTACCCATCTACGAGCCTCTCGGTGGCCCTCCGTCCATAACGGGTCAATCTCTCTCCGGAAAACCGGAAAGTGCTCGTATATCCAGGCCTGCAAATGTATGAAATAAATAAGTTAACAATGTTATAACCATAAATGCATGTTGTAATTATTAAATGATTGTTAAATATTACCTCCAAAAGACTCAAACAACCGCCAATCTGCTTGCATCCGTATCTAGATGCCTTCCCCAACTCCCGGTATAGATATGCCAACCCAGCTGTCCCCCAGGATAGAGCCCTCACTCTGTCAATATCCATGCACAATGAAAGGTAGTCAGAGGGCATCTTATCCTGAGTCTTGTCCACGAACAGCGTGGAGCCCAGGAGGAACATGATGTACGTAGCAGCGCGCTCATCGTCAGTCATGTCGGAAGGGGACTCAAAGGAACGGCGGAGGCCATCTAAAGAGTAGGTCGTCCCCTTCCGACATGTCTCAAGGCGTGCCCTGATACCGGCTACGTCAGGCTCTGGATCCGCCTTCCCAACAGGGCCACCTGAACAGCTGATGCCTACAAATTGAAAATGAAATAATTAATAAAATTGATAAAATTTATGAAATTGATAAAATTTATGTAATTTATAAAAAATAGACAACAAACAAGAATATACCTAGGATATGAGTGACGTCATGCATAGTGATCGTCATCTCACCCCACGGCATGTGGAAGGTATTAGTCTCGGGAGACCACCGTTCCACAAACGCCGTTAGGAGCGCCATGCTAGGCCGGCGAATGGTAGCATCATGTAGGAAATGGAGGCCGGTACCCTCAACACGAGACCACCAAGCTCTATCATCCTCCGGTAAAGAAGCATGGGAGAACCTGTTGATTCCAAACAAAAAATTATAATTAATACTCCCTCTGTTTCAAGATTCAGATGACATTTCGTATGCCAACATACGAAATGTTGGTGACATTTCGTATGTGTTCATACGAATGGTCACCAACATTTCGGGTATTGGCATACGAAATGTAAACTGATGAATCAGTTTACATTTCGTATACCAATACCCGAAATGTTGGTGACCATTCGTATGGACACATACGAAATGTCACCAACATTTCGTATGTTGGCATACGAAATGTCATCTGATTGTTGATAATGTTTTGCAAATGGCTATTTAATAAACAAACCATATACTTACTTATCTAGAATCTGCTGCCTCGTTTGGCGCTTCAACACCGGCTCACAAGTGGCGTTCTCCCATATCTTACGGGCTCGATGATGACCAAACCCGTACAACAACTGAACCTCCTCCGGGCTGCCACCGGGGTTACTCTTCAGCTGCCACTGGTCATCCTTAGACCCTTTCCCCTTTCTGCCCCGTGCCTCCCGCCTCTTGCGAGGCCTCACAGATACACTCTCCTCCGCCTCCTCCGCCTCCTCCTCCTCCTCCTCCTCATCATCATCACTAGATAAATGTGCCTCCTGCACAGATGCACCCCGGGACCGAGTACGTGAAGATGAATCCTCACTAGAATAACTACCCTCACTATCACTCTCCTCAACCACAGGCTCCTCAATCACGACATTCTTGTCGTGAATCTTTTTGCTCCGTTTATCTGCCTTAGCTGCAGCTGCCTCCTCGGCCTTCCTCTTTCTATTAGAGGCCGTCGCAGGGTTACGTCCCTACAAAAAATTAAATAAGAGACAGTTAATATTCAAGAACCAGTTGACATTTCGTGTGCCAATACCCGAAATGTTGGTGAAATTTCGTATATGTTCATACGAATGGTCACCAACATTTCGGGTATTGGCATACGAAATGTAAACTGATGAATCAGTTTACATTTCGTATGCCAATACCCGAAATGTTGGTTACCATTCGTATGAACACATACGAAATGTCACCAACATTTCGGGTATTGGCATACGAAATGTAAACTGATGAATCAGTTTACATTTCGTATGCCAATACCCGAAATGTTGGTGACATTTCGTATGTGTTCATACGAAACGCACGCCGACAATTTCAAATTTTAGGCACACGAATTCGTATCCGATTCAAACAAAAAACCCAAATTAATGTTACGAAATCGCAATTAGAACCATTTAGGATACGTTTAAACAACATTAAGCATTATATAATCCATTTTAGGCATAAATTTGTTGTTGGGTTTCAAATTTAAAATCTAGGTTAAAAATAATTACTTTTGGAGCGGCGGAAGAAGTGACGGACTTTCCACCGGTTTTAGGGAGGTTTGTCTTCATCGGCGGTGGTGGTCGGCGTCGTTCGTCGAGTGAGAGAGAGAAGAGAGAGCGTCGTTGTTTTGCGTAGGTTTTGAGAGCGAGAGAGAGAATAGAACAGGGACGTCGTTTGAAATGGAGAGGGAGGGGAAGAATTTTTTTTTAAAAGTATTTATATGGGCATTTTAGTAATTTCATACTGCCTTGCATAAATGGTGCCTTGTATATAGTACTACCCGTTTCGAAAATACAACATCAATTAAGGCCATAATACTGCATTTCGGCAGCCGCCGGTGACCGGAGTCCGAAGCCCATGGACCTGACAGATTTCGACCTCCGGCGATTGGATTCCGGCGACCGGCGGCCGGATTTCGGTCAAAATTGCCGGATTCCGGTGAAAATTGATCGGATTCCGGCGAAAATTTATCGGAATCCGACATGCGGCGATAGCAGACGGCGGAGCTAGGCTGTGGCGGAGGCGGTGGTGCGGATGCAGTATTATGATTTTAAACTATTGCATAACTAAATATTGTATTATACATAATATAACATGAGAACTTAAGGGACATTTTAATACAATGAAGAACTTAGTGAGAAGTGATTTGTTTCAAAAGAAACTTATGGGTTAAAAGAAATTTGCGTTGGGGAATTCAACCTTGAGAAATAGGAGTATTTCTCCATTGAGTTTTCTTTTCGAGGAAAGAAGATTTGCCTGACTGCTAGCCAGCAAAGTAGGCCTTGTATTTTTATTTTTTTTCTTTTCGGTCAAAATTGTCGGATTCCGGTCACATTGGTCCGGTTTCAATGGTTCGATCCATGTCCGGTTCCATCGGTTTCACAAGTTACACTACTATATATTTTTTCTAAAGATAAAACATGCAACAACTATTTTTTTCATGAAACCAAAATATAGATGCAAAATTAGCAGCAAGTTCCATCTACAAAAGAGAAAAACATAAACATGATTCAGACCCTAATAACTAAATTCAGATGCAAAATTGTAAGAAAATTGAAAATACGAATAGATTGGAGGTAGAGACTGAGAAAATATCATCAAAATCTCATTAAATCATTACCTTTTATTGGAGATTTGAGAGGCAAAATAACAGAGTAATGATATTCTGCAATCTCGCACGAAAAAACAGATCTGCGTCGTAGATTAATTACTTTCGTTACAGCTGCGCCGTCGGTAGAGATCGATGGTGGTGCCGTGGTTGGACAGCTGAGTCGAAATCAGGGCGCCGCCATGTAAAATCAATTTGATTTCTAGGGTTGAATATTGAGATGAGAGAAAGACGAGAAAGGGGAAAAGTGTAGAGAGAGAGAGAGTGATAGAAAACCAAACGGCAGAAATGAAAGAGATATGATAAGGTTAGGGTTTTTGTAAACTTGTAATGTCGCTGGATGGATAAGGTCACAGCAAATTTTTTTTTTTTTGGAAATTAGAAATTTGAAATTATGAATAAATAAATAAATATATATATATATATATATATATATATATATATATATATATATATATATATATATATATATATATATATATATATATATATATATATATATATATATATATATATATATATATATATATATATATATATATATATATATATATATATATATATATATATATTATACATAATATATACATAATCGGTCCGGTCCGGATTCAGTCCAAGACCATATATATTTTTTCAAAAATCAGGACCAACCCAAATAATCGATTTCATATAAATTTGGGACCAGAACCAAACCAATTCTATTGGATTAGTCCGATTTTCATTGGTCTGGTCCAGTTCTATCGGTCCGGTCCAGTCCGTCGAATTTTTTGTTCAGCCCTACTTTGCACTCTAAACCAGTGTTCTAAAAGACCCCGCCTAAGGGCGCCTAGGCCCTGCCTAGGCACTAGGTCCCTCTCCAACGACTAGTTCTAAGCCCCGCCTAGGTCCCGACTAATCCCGACTAGTTCCCGCCTCGACGCTAGGCCCGGCTCCGCCGCCTAGCATCCGCCTAGCGCTTTTTAGAACCTTGCTCTAAACTGATTTTTGTGCCAGAGTAACATTCTAATTTGCTTTTAGTCTCACTTTGATCCATAATCCCTAACAACTTTGATCCAAGATCCCTAACAACGTTAGGAATTTAACGTAATTTGGTTATCTGCATGTCATTTATTTGAGGGGGCTTTTATTCAATTTTTCTAAAAAAGAAGAATATTAATGTCATTTTGTTATTTATGACTTTTTCCACCCAACCCACCAGTCAGCAACCACCACCACCATTTTTCCTAAAATCTGACCACTACCACCACCACCACCACCACCACCATTTCACCCATAATTTCGATCACCACTGCCACCTATATCGGCCACCACCACCAACATTCTTCTAAAATCACCAATTTCTTAAAACAAAGAAAAAATTAGGAAAACAAAATCAAAATAGTTTGGGTCTGCTCCAGAGTTTTATTTTGGGAGGAAAGGAAAGGAAAAGGGAGGAAATGAGGATGATTACCTCCCTAGGGTGTGCTCCCGAGTTTTTTGTAGGGAGGAAAGGGAAGAAAATGGGAGCCTCATTTTCCTTTAGACTCAATCCTCCCAAGTGTGGGAGGAAATGGGAGAAAAGAAATGTTTAATAATTTCACCCCCCCCATCCCTTCCCTTCCCTTCCCTTTCCTTTCTCTTCCTAAAAAACTTGGGAGCGGACCCTTTCTCTCGATTACCCTCAATTCTAGTAACCCAGATCTGAGGATTAATTATTGGTTAGGGGGATAAGAGTGGTACGAGATTGAAGATGGAGAGCAGAAGCTTGAAGGTAGCAAGGAGAGGGCGGACATGGGAAGGGGAGGCGGACATGGAAGGTGGAAGAAGAGACATACATGGAATGGGTAGGAGAGAAATGACGAAGATAGATAGAGTGGATAAGATGAACAAGAAATAAGTGAGTGTTTTGGGGGTCAGAATATAGAGGTGGGCTGGGGGTAATCAACTGACGAAGAAGGAGGTATCGGAAGATGGAGAAGGATGATGGGTGGCTATGGAGTAGGGATGGCCAAACCGGATCGGAACCGGAAAATCGGACCGAAATCGGATCGAACCGGGGAGAAAATCGGAATCGGAGTAACCGGACAGGAGTCAACGATGGGCCGGTTAAGGGTCACCATTTTGGTGAACCGGACCGGAAAAAGCCCGAAACCGGATGAAAATTTCTTGGTTTTCAAGAGAATCGGACCGAAACCGGATCGAAAAGGCCCGAATTCGGATCGAACCGGAGAGAAAATCGAAATCGGAGTAACCGGACTGGAGTCAACGACGGACCCATTAAGGTTCACACTCTGGCCGAACCGAAACCGGCGATTTTAGGCCCGAAACCGGTTTTGGCCATCCCTACCATGGAGGATGAAGAAAATTGAATGTTTGAACGAAATGGGAGGATGAATCTGGACAAGTGAGATTTTTTTTTTCTTTTTCTTTTTGTTTGATAGGTTAGTTTAGATATATTTTTATTTATAAATTATATTCAACAATTATTTATTTATTTATGTTGTCATTAAAAATATTTTGATAAAACAAATTTACTATATTAGATGATATTTACTATTTTACTTTTTATATTAATCATACTTGTATATTTTATATATACAAAAAAGTTCTTATACTAAAGAGAATGATAAATTAAAATCTAAATAGAAGTTAAAATGATAATGACTAAACTAACCCTTTCATGACATGCACATGATCAAATCTCATTAAATTTCTAACGTCGCTAGAAGTCATGAGTCAAAGTGGGATCAAAGGCAAATTAGAGTGTTATTATGGGATAAAATTTGATTTAAGATGTAAAGTGAGATTGCCTAACTACTTTTTTGGAAGGTAAACATATTTTGACCCTTTTTTTCCATCTCAAAATGTGATGGATAGTCACATTACTAATTTTGTTAGAGCAATTATCTATTATCAAGAAAGAAGTAAGTAGACTAGCCTTCAATAAATAAAATTTTTGTGTTACTTTCTTTTTCTTTACAGTCAATTGATTTTGAGAATCTTAATATCATTAGCTAATTTTGATTTTGATTTTGAAATAGAACCTAAAATTATACTGTATCAACTTCTGCCAATAAGTAAGTTGGTGCATCCCCATGGAACCTTAACTTCATGTTTGTGGTTAAGGTTCGAACAAAATTTTAGAAAATTAGGATCAGATCAATTTTTCTGTTCGCTATAAATTTAGAAACATAACCAGACCAATCTATTATAGAATCGGTTTCTTGATCTGGTTCCAATAGTCCGATTCCGTCGATTCTATAAATCATGATGTTCAATATTTTTTTTTATAAAAAAATATATAACAATTAAATATTTTCATTAGTTTTGCAAAAATAAAAGAGTGCGTCTGTTGAGAAACGCGTTTCTCCATAACTATGGAGAAACGTGTTTTTCATAGCCAGAAGCTTTACATTTGATAACCAGAAAAAAAAAACCCAAGGCCAAGACCAAAAGCTTCTGGATATCCAGAAGCTTTGCATTTGATAGCCGTAGCTTCGCAAGATATCCGTAAGCTTTGTATTTGATAGCCAGAAGGATGTGAAATGTATATCCAGAAAAAAAAAACCCAAGGCCAAGACCAAAAAGCTTCTGGATATCCAGAAGCTTTGCATTTGATAGCCAGAAGCTTTGCAGTTGATATCCAGAAGCTTTGTATTTGATAGCCAGAAGGATGTGAAATGTATATCCGTAAAGCTGCTAGGTGCATATCCGTAAAACTGCCAGGTGCATATCGAGAAATGTGTTAGGGCATATCCGAGAAATTGCTATTGAAGGTTTACGGATGTCAGAAACCTTCAAATGTATATCCAGAAACATTTTGAAGGTTTCTGGATATTCATTTGAAGGTTTCTGGATATCACTTTCATAGGTTTCTGGCTATCTAGCTCATTGTCGCGCGACATGTCGGGACCCGTTTCTCCATAACTTATGGAGAAACGCGTTTCTCCCTAGATTTTGTGAAAATAAAATAAAAATTAAACTAAACAAAAATGATCACATGTACTCCCTCCGTCCCACCAATTGCTTCACCATTTTCCTTGGGCACGGGAATTATGGTAATGGGAGGGAAAAAAAATGTTGTGAGTGTAATTTGAAAATAGGAGAGAGAATTAGTGGAGGGAATAATAAATTATAATGGTGTTGTGAGTATTAAAATAATGTAGGAGAGAGAATGAGTGGAGGAAATAATAATATTTTATGTCCAAAAAAGGAAAGGTGAAGCTTCTAACGGGACGCCCTTTTGGGTAATTGGTGAAGCTTTTATTGAGACGGAGGGAGTATTCAATATTCAAACAACAAAAGAGAAAGTTAAATATTTGATTAATCGTTTACTTTCAAACCTATCTATAACATAGAAAAATATAAAAAAATTGAAGGGTTACTGACTTACTCGGTTAGCACCTTAGCCCCTTTTTTTTTTTTTTTTTTTTTAACGAACGACTTAGCGTTAGGGCCTCATGGAATTGGAGGAATTTAAAATTATAAATATATATTATAATATATAAATAATCAGTACGGTCCGTCCGATCAAGGATCGTATATATTTTTTTTTAAAATCAAGACCGAACTAAATAACCAGTTTTATAGAAATTTCGAATCAAAACCAGACCAATACTATTGGTTCGATCTGATTTTTAATTATCCGATCCAATTCCATTTTTTATTTCACAACTCTAATATATTGTAGCACTTAGCTCTTCAATCTATTAGAATAATCTGAAAAGAATGGGCTCTCATAGTTTGTTTTGTACTTTTATTCTGTCTAAAACAATTATCGTTTGAATTAAAATTTTGATCCAAATTAACTATCAGCTTTGATTTAAAAACATTCAAATGTCACTTTTACTCTTGTATTCTAAATTTTTTTTAAATAGTTTTTCATTGTGAGATGAAGAAGTATCTGATAACTCCATTTCTTGTTAAGTACTACCCTCTTCCATTCCATTACAATTCACACAGTTACACAGTTGGTCAGTTGTATGAATTTTTGACCAATGATTTTATAAATATTTAGATATTTTTTTATAATTTTAAAAATTGTTATTGCTTCACCATTAAAAATACTATCAATAACTTTTTTTAAAATTGCATAAAAATATCTAGACATTCATAAAATCATGATAAAAAATTAATTCAGTTGATCAACTGACTCATTGATTAGAGCACTTACGCGGAACGTCTATCTCGGTCCTTTGGGTGGCTAGGGAACTTTGACAAGTGTAGCTTATTTGTTATTTAATTGTTGTCTATTTTCGACTTTAAAGAATCTGGCCCTCTTTTTCTAATTGTTTCACTCACTTTCTACTTTAATTGGGATCCATTAAAAGGCCAATTTTACTTTTCTCTATATGTCTCGATTTAATTTAATGTTTTTAATTTTCTTTTTAGTACTCCCTCCGTCCCTAAATGTTTGTCCCATTAGACTTTTTAAACATTTTAATTTAGTGATTTTGAAGCTTTAATTTTGGTTATTTTTACGAACGCTTTGAAAATTATTGATAATATGCACCGTCGTTATGTAATACTCTGTCCCTAAATGTTACAAGTTTTGAAAATTTAGTAATTTTGAAGCTTTAATTTTGGAAATGAGACTAACTTTTTGGGACAAAGGAAAAGGGGAAATGGGACAAACATTTAGGGACGGAGGGAGTATGTCATATCACTCACGGTTTAAAGTTTTTAGTTATTTTATTAATTAAAATGAATAATAAGATTCACTTTTCTTTTCACTAAAAAACTCTCTACCCATTTTTTCTCTTTCACTTTACTTTTCATTCTTACAACATTTAATTTTTCTTAATCTTCGTATAAGTCAAATTAAAACACATTAAAAGGTACGGAGGGAGTAACTTTATCTCTCTTATCCTTATTTAAGTTGCACTATATTTTCTAGTCGATTAATTAGTCATAGCTCACATGTCAAAGTGATGAGTGTCAGTCCGTCTCAATATTTTTAGGAATTCTGTGTCAAATGTGAATATAATGTCTTTAATATATACATATAAAAAAACAGTACACAATAATTTAGTTTTGATAATAAAATAAGAAAATAAAAGTAAAATTTCCTGATACAAGTAAGTAAAAGGAAAGAAAGTTAACAAAGGTAGCAAGGAAAAATAGGCTTCAAATTTCTATGAAAATCGTGTGGGATAATTTTATTCCAACACCTTTAAGAACATAAAAATAAAGTTATTCAATCAAGCTAAATGCATTACATGTTACATTATCTCATTTAAATTTATATATTATAACTAGCATTTGGGCTAGATTTTTGAAGTAGGGAAAAATATGAAACCCTCTAAAATTTTGGGCCATGTACAATTGATCTTCTTGCACATCCTCAAAATCGAGTCTGATGAGTGTAATGATGCAATCTAGATTCTAGAGGAGGACAACTACTTGTGTATCATTGGTTAATTATCAAGTTTGAATAATCTAAGATATTAGTAACTTGATGTGTGGGAGGGGGAATTGCAATATAATTACATGTTTTTATCAACTTTTGCAATTTTGCTTTCAACGTTTATTTTTTGCAACCTCCTTTTCAATATTAAATTTTGTTGTAATCTAATAAAAAATTGATTATAAAGTTGATCTCCGTTAAAAAAAAAAAAAACCGGATAATGTGTTTCACACGTGATTCTTAATGGTCAATTAAGATTTTTCTCTTGACACGTGAGGGAATAGATGTTAGAACATGGATTAATTAATATGTACTCCCTCCGTTTCAACATAAGGTGCCCATTTTTTGCTTTACACGCAAATTAAGAAAGTGGGTGAAAAGAAAAAATGTTGTGAGTGTAATTTGAAAATAGGAGAGAGAATGAGTGGAGGGAATATTAAATTATAATGTTGTTGTGAGTATTAAAATAATGTAGGAGAGAGAATGAGTGGAGGAAATAGTAAATATTCTTTGTCAAAAAAGGAAAGTGGAAGCTTTTAACGGGATACCCAAAATGACAAAATGGGAAGCTTCTACTGGGACGGAGGGAGTATTATTTAATTCATGTGTTATAATCATTTAATAATGTTAAAGTATAGACATAATATGTAGAATTCCATTAGGTGTAAGTACCATTAAATGATAGGCATAATGGTAACTTCACACCACCAACTTTATGAAAGGGTGTAGTCCCTAAATGAAGTGCCCATTCTCTATCTATATAAAGACTATCCATCAGCCATTTGAGACACTTTACATTCACAAAAATTCAGTCACAAATCCTCTCTTCATTCATTAAAGAAGAACAAAGTGTGGACACTATCACTTAGAAGACTATCTCCCTACTCTCTCCTTTATTCAAAGAACAAAATCAAGAACACACAATGGATTCTTCAGGTACACGCTTCCGTCTTCATCTTCTTCTCTTACTTGAATCTAGTTGTGAGTCGGTTTAGGGTTCATTGGATCATTTATGTTTCAACAATTGGTATCAGAGCCTGCTCATATTCTAGATCAAGTTTGAGTATTATGAAAAACCTTTATGTTTTATTATGCTTTTAATTCTTGAAAAGATTTCATGTTTATCATGTGTTCTTGAATTATTTTCATACTCTAATTCAGATTCTAGAGTATTGTGTTAAAACTTAATTATAAAATTTTGGTTTTACTCAATAGACTTTCAATTCTTAATGTAAGATTATCCTAATTTTGAACATAGCCACCATCATTGGATGTGTTGTGAGTTTGTTCAAATGCATAGCCACGCATTTAAAAATATGTTGTGAGTATGCGGATCTACTTGCTTTGGTTGAATAATGATTCACCATTAAGTTAAGAATTGTTAGTAAAAATCTGGAAAATTTGATATTCAGGGTCTGCTCGGCCGAGCACATTCCTTGACTCGACCGAGCACCCCATTTGTATAAGCACAACGTTTGAAATTTTTTGGAAAAGGTGCCATCCAACGGTCTTGATGCTTGGCCGAGCACCCCTAAGACTCACCCGAGCACAAGGGATCAGAAAGGGGTGTTCTCAGGAGTGTTTTGCTCGGTCGAGCACTTTTCTTGACTCGCCCAAGCACGAGTGTTTTGCTCGGTCGAGCACTTTTCTTGACTCGACCGAGAACCACTTGATTTTGGCCAGATTTTTAAAATTTTCAATATTTTGCTATTTTGATCAATTTTCATTCATTACTTGAGTAAAATGTACATTAATTTGTGCCCTAAAACATGATTAATTATATGCTTAAACAAATTTATTCATTGTTTAAATAATATTGTTGTCAAAGTAATTTACGTTATTTAAATACAAATTTGTTAAAGTGATGAATGTTCTTATTGATATGTGATAACATGCTTGTTTCTCAAAGGAGACCTTGTAATTGACTAAGTATTTGCATTCATGGGGTAATAATTGAATAAAAAAATTTGATTATTTTAAATACTTTGTATCATCTCAAAGAAAAGCGGGTGTTTTGTATTCTTTATTACCGGGTAACAAGTGTCTTAAACCTTAGGACATTTTTTATACTTGAACCGGTCCAAAGAAAGGCAAGTATTTAAAATGTATTGTTTAGATTATTTGTTCACCCTAAGATGAATCAAATTGTGAGTCAATTCGCAATTCAAAGATTAGTCTTGATGTCACATTGATTATCTTTTATTTTGATGAAATTCATTTGATATAATTAATCATTGTGTAGATTCTTATATATGTTTTGTGTTTCATCTTGTTCTTTTGCTTCAGATCTGATTAATGCTTCATCGTAACTACTGCCATAAACAATATACATTTGCTTACTGGAACTAATTTTAAAACTTGAAAAAAGAAAATAACAATGATCTTAGGCTGTATGGACCTTGATCTCGCATTAAGAGAACCAAGTCCCGCCCCTGTTACCGACAAAAGCACTGCGGAAGAACGCTTAAGTCTAGAGAGGTGGAACCGTTCTAATCGCGTGAGCTTAAGTATCATGCAAAATGCAGTCCCAGAGACTTTTTTGAATAGTGTCTCCGAGGATGTTGGTGCTAAAGGTTTCTTGGATGCCCTAGAGGAACGCTTTGCAAAAAGCGATAAATCGGAAACAAGTGCTACCTTAAGGAAGCTTGTTTCCATGAGGTATAAGGGTACCGGAAACTTAAGGAAATACATAATGAAAATGTTTCACCTATCAACGAAATTAAAAGTACTCAAGTTGGATTTATCGGAAGACTTGCTTGTTCATTTGACTTTAATTTCTATCCCTCCTCAATTTGGTCATTTTGAAACGACCTATAATTGTCAAAAGGACAAGTGGAATATTAATGAATTAATTTCACATGTGACGGAGGAAGAAGATAGATTGAAACATATAAAATCCGAAAGTGCTCATTTTACATCTACCTCTTCTCGTGGGACAAAGAGAAAAGGGAATGAGATTGCGGTTGCAACAAAGAAGCCTAAGGGATCATTCAATGATCAAAAAGTGAAGAAATGCTTCTTTTCCAAGGACCTTACGCACATGAAGAATGATTGTCCTAAGTATCGCCAATGGCGAATTAAGAAAGGTATGTCTTTTGGCCTTGTTTGTATTGAGGCAAATTTAGTTTCAATTCCTTCGTATACATGGTTCTGGTGCAACTACTCACATAAGTTCATGTATGCAGGGTTGCCTGAACTACAGAACGTCCAATAAAGATGAAAGATATATCTACATGGGAGCTGAAAAGCCGGTAGAAGTTGAAGGCATAGGGACCTTTAGATTATGCTTAAGTACTGGGTTTTATTTGATTTTGAATAATACATTTATTATACCGTCTTTTAGACGAAATTTAATTTCAATTACTGCCTTGGATCGGGAAGGATATTCCTGTCTCTTTGATAATAATAAATGTGATTTATATTTCAATTCAAAGCTCTTTGGTACTAGTACTTTATCTTATGTTAATAATCTATACTTGCTTGACACAGTCAATTCAATAAATGAGTCCTATAATAATGAAACTAATTCTCGAGGCACAAAACAAAAGTTTTCAAGTAAAAATTCTTATACCTTGTGGCATAGGCGTTTAGGTCATATCTCTAAAAGGAGAATTGACAAGCTTGTGTCCGAGAAAATATTACACAAACTTGATACTCTGGAAAATAACTTTTGTATTGAATGCCTTAAAGGGAAATTTACAAACACTAAAGGCAGAGAATCCTTGAGAGCCTCAAACATCTTAGAACTTATTCATACGGATATATGTGGGTCGTTCACTACCCCTTCATGGAACAGACAAACATATTTCATCACGTTCATAGACGATTTCTCTCGTTATGGATACATTTATTTGCTTCATGAAAAGTCTCAATCTTTGGACGTTTTCAAGTCTTTTAAGGCCGAAGTTGAAAATCAACTTGGAAAGACTATTAAGAACGTTAGATCCGATCGTGGTGGTGAATACTACGGACGGAATGACGGTTCGGGAGAACAACGTCCGGGTCCTTTTGCTCGCTTTTTAGAAGAGTGTGAGATTGTCCCTCACTACACCATGTCGGGGAAACCCAATATGAATGGTTTAGCCGAGAGACGTAATAGAACCCTTAAAGATATGGTAAGAAGTATGGTTTCTTGTACTTCATTACCTCACTCATTATGGGGCGATGCATTAAAAATCGCAACTTATCTACTTAATAGAGCTCCTTCAAAAGCTACTGACAAAACCCCTTACGAGTTATGAACGAATAAGAAACCGTCCTTAAATCATCTTCATGTATGGGGGTGTCCAGTAGAAGCAAGACCTTATAGGCCTAATGAGGGCAAACTGGATCCTAAAACTGTTAGTAGCTATTTTGTAGGGTATGCCGAGAGATCTAGGGGATATAAATTCTATGACCCAAAAACTAGAACATTTTTTTAGACGGAAAATGCTAGGTTTTTTGAAGATATTGATTTTAGAGGGAAAAATTTGAATAGTAATTTTGAATTTGAAGAGTTAGAGGAGGAATCCGTTTATATACCTCTTCATATAGTTCCTATCGAAAATCAATCACTTGTGCCTGAAATTCGACAAAAACATATAATTCAAAATAACATTAATTCTCCTATTAATGAACAACATGAAAATGTTGATGAAGAAATTCAACATCCTCAAAATCTAGATGAATCGGTGCCCTTAAGAAGATCTAATAGAGCAAGAATGAGTGCTATTCCGAATTATTATGATGTGTATCTTGTCGAGAATGAAAAATCATTAGGTTTAGTGGGAGATGAACCAATCACCTTCCATGAAGCCATCAGTGGTCCAAATTCTCATAAGTGGATTGATGACATAAATGAAGAGTTAAAATCCATGAAAGATAATGACGTTTGAGATCTTGTCTCATTACCTAAGAATGTGAAACCCATTGGGTGTAAATGGGTCTTTAAGACCAAAAAGGATTCACAAGGTAATGTGGAAAGATATAAGGCTCATCTTGTCGCTAAAGTATTCACTCAAAAAGAAGGCATTGATTACAAAGAAACATTTTCACCGGTATTCTCTAAAAATGCTTTTAGAATCATTATGGCATTAGTAGCACATTTTGATCTTGAACTTTATCAAATGGATGTAAAGACAGCTTTTCTCAATGGTGACATTGAGAAAACTATCTATATGAAGAAATCAGAAATGGTAACTGATTCGGATCAAACTAGTCAACTAGTTTGTAAACTTAAGAAATTCATTTATGGGCTTAAGCAAGCATCTCGTCAATGGTACTTAAAATTTAATCAAGTTATTCTTTCATTTGGTTTTGAAATGAATTTTGGTGAAGATTGTGTGTACCATAAGTTCAGTGAAAGTAGATTTATATTTTTGGTCTTATATGTGAATGACATTTTACTTGCTAGTAATGATAAAGAACTTCTTAAGGAAACTAAGAAATTTCTCTCAAACAAATTTGAGATGAAAGATCTTGGTGAAGCTTCTTTTGTATTAGGAATCCAAATACATCGTGATCGTTCACAAGGTATTTTAGGATTATCACAAAAGAGCTATATAGAGAATGTATTACAAAGATTTAGCATGCAAAATTGTAAACCACATGACACCCCTGTCTCTAAGGGAGATAAATTCAGTGTAAAGCAATGTCCTAAAAATAATATTGAATTCAAGTTTATGGAAGAAATCCCATATGCATCGGCAGTAGGAAGCTTAATGTATGCACAAGTCTGTACTCCAGATCTTGCCTTTATTGTTGACATGCTTGGTCGATACCAAAGCAATCCGGGAAAAGAACATTGGGTTGCAGCCAAAAGGGTGATGAGATACTTACAAAACGCAAAGAACTACATGCTTACATATACAAAGTCGGATCACCTTGAGATCGTTGGTTATTCCGATTCCGACTTTGCTGGATGCCAAGATAGTCGGAAATCGACATCGGGTTATCTCTTCACTTTGGCTGGTGGAGCAATTTCTTGGAGAAGTGCCAAGCAAACATTAGTAACTACTTCCACCATGAAAGTCGAATTTGTTGCTTGCTACGAGGCATCCAATCAAGCTATATGACTGCGAAAATTCATTGAAGGACTGCGAATTGTCATAAATGTTGAGAGACCTCTCAAGCTATATTGTGACAATCGAACAACGGTATTGTACTCCAACAATAATAAAAGTTCATCTAAATCTAAGCATATAGATATTAAGTTTCTTGTTGTAAGAGAGATAGTACAAATTGAACAAATAGAAATAGAACTTATTGGTACAAACTCTATGCTTGCGGATCCATTTACTAAGACGTTATCTCCTTTAGTATTTCACGAGCATGTTGCTCATATGGGTGTAAGGACTTTTGATAATGCTTAAATCAGTGGGAGTTTGTGTTGTTTTCTATTTTCTTGTGTTGGTTTTTATTTATATTGATCTCATTTGATTAAGTAGGACTAGTTGGAGAATATATATATGCGTTCATAATATATATTCATTAATATTTCATGCTACATATCTATACTTAATCTATGTCATTTAGTTGGATATGTATATGTGATTAATGTGAGTTTAGTTGCGAATCAATTACAACGACTGCCCCTTTAGTCCCTATACTTATAAGACTAATGGACGAGATTGTATTGAATGACAACAAAAGTGCACATAACTGTTGTCATTCATATTATAAATGATTTAAGGAATTTATTTGATAAAAGATACATATCAATATTAATCAAAGTGGGAGATTATTAGAATATGGATTAATTAATATGTATTATTTAATTCATGTGTTATAATCTTTTAATAATGTTAAAGTATAGACAAAATATGTAGAATCACATTAGGTGTAAGTAACATTAAATGATGGGCATAATGGTAACTTCACACCACCAACTTTATGAAAGGGTGTAGTCCCTAAATGAAGTGTCCCTTCTCTATCTATATAAAGGCTATCCATCAGCCATTTGAGACACTTTACATTCACAAAAATTCAGTCACAAATTCTCTCTTCATTCATTAAAGAAGAACAAAGTGTGGGCACTATCATTTAGAAGACTATCTCCCTACTTTCTCCTTTATTCAAAGAACAAGATCAAGAACACACAATGAATTATTCAGGTACATGCTTCCGTCTTCATCTTCTTCTCTTACTTGAATCTAGTTGTGAATTGATTTAGAATTCATTGGATCATTTATGTTCCAACAATAGGTTGTTAATGTTCCAACAATAGGTTGTTAGGCGATAATTCTCGTCTATTTGAAATGCTTTTATAAGATTAGCGCCCTTTAAAAAACTGTAAATGACCCTTAAATTCATGTGAATGACATATGATCTTGTTTTTAACGGAAGTTAAATTTCCATTCAATTTTTCATTGGATTGTAATAGTTGCACATTAGTAAGCATCAGTACAATTTGGTTCAATCATACTAAATTAATACCTTTCCAAATCGAGAATAGTTGGTTCTTTAATTTTAGATACTAACCCATACCAAAATAGGAATAATTCAAGGGGAAGGGGGATAGTTATTATTGTTGAAAATGAGTTTTAGAAAAAAAAAATGGGTGTTTACTAATTTTTTTAAAAAGGTTTAATTTCATTAGATGAAAATAGGTTGTAAAATTACACTTTATGTTTTATGTAAACTAGCAATACACCTACGCTACGCACGGCAACAAATAATTTTTTAAAAATAATTAAACACATAGTTGTTATATAATTATATTAGATTGTTAATTACTCCATTCTCTTGTAATAAATGTTCAAAAATTATCAAATTTGTTCTTTAAAACAATTTGGACATTAATTTTGAGATTAATGATTATTAAAAGATAAATTAATAAACAAAAATAAAATAATCGCAAAATGTAATATTATTATATCATACAGTTTGAAATATTTTTTTACAAACAATAAGACAATAACCGTAGTAAGAAATTAATTATATCAAATATAATCTTATAATTTTGTCAGTAAACTAAAAAAAATAGACTATTTCTTAAGAAATTAAAAAATAAGTAGAAAAATTCTAGAATTTTAAAAATATTAGAAATAAAACAATTAATGTAAGGTATTAGATATAAAATAATTAACTTCTTCTCATAACAATTTATCTTCATTTTGAAAGCGGAATTACGTGAAGTGAGTCCCATGACTCACGGGATCTATTCCAAGACTCCCATATCATGTAAATATATTGTCCATATTCCTTTCCCTTATTTGTTAACTGTATTTTAGGAATTATAGTAAGAATATATTTTCTTTTCCTTGTAATTAGTTTGGTACATGTTTCTATATATTGGAATGAATCCATAAGAAAAACCCACGTTGGGTTCTTTTCAACAGATTACTGCCGTGTTATCACTCTTCCTCTCGGTTCTATCTCTTTCTTATCTTGCGTGTGTTCTTTTCTTTTAACCATTGCAGGTGTTTATTCGTTCATGGTATCAGAGCAATCTAAAAGCCATGGGTGACGAGTCCAACAAATCCTCCAACACCGTGGCTTCCAACGGTTCAGGGCAAGGTAACCCATCCTCAAATAATTACGGCCTCCCAACTCACTTCAATGTCCAATCGTATATGGGGCATTGCAGACTATCCAATGAGAACTACCAAAATTGGAGTTCTCTCTTTCTCTCCATGCTTGAAACCCATTCTCTCACTCATGTCGTGTCCGACAAAAATCCACCACCCCGCACTATTTCTCCTGCCACCACCCCAAACCCATAATTTGAAGCCTTTACACACACCTCCAGATTTGTCCTTGGATGGATCAAGGCAACTGTAAAAGCCGAAGTTCAGCCTCATGTGAATCATTGTTCTTCCGCACCCGAGGCTTGGGATCTTCTAGCCAAAGAATTTGGGGTAGCTTCCGCCATACATATTCAAAAACTCCAAGACGAACTACATGATCTCTCTTTATCCCCTGGTATGTCCATTCAAGATTATGTTCTTCGTGCTAAAACCATTGCTTATTCTCTTACCCGTGCGGGTGAGGCAGTATCTAACCATACCCTACGTAGCCGTATCCTCGGTGGGTTAGGACACACATACAAAGAATTCATTACTACCCAAAATTCTAAGGGTGATACCACAATTGATGATCTTAAAGACCTCCTCCTCCAGGAGGAAGCCCTCCAAAAGAAATTTTCTTCCTCACATCAGCCTAGTCTAAGTGCACTTGCAGCCACCAAAGCCCCAGAAAACCCACACCCACCATCCCTTCTCCCCATCACTCGACCACACCATTTCATAACCATCAGGGTGGGTTTCGACCTAGTGGTCAACACCAGCAGGGTGGGTTCTTTTTTATGCCAAACACAAACAGAGGGGGTTGGCGTCAGAATAAAAACAGGAACAAAAATAGGAACCAAGGCCGTGGCATTTTACCCACTCCACCACACTTCCAACCTACTGCCATACCACCCCGATTTCGCCCACAACCCACAGCCCCGGTTCCCTATGCTCCACAAAACCCTTTTCTGAGCCCGGATCCTAATGTCAAAAATTGTCAGATCTTCAAAAAGAATGGACACGAGGCTGATACCTGTTATCAACGAGGTAATTTTTCTTATACTGCACAGTACTATCCCAATCCGAGTTCGCCTTATGCTGGTTCTTCGCCCATGGATCCCGTCTCATTTGTTCTTGATTCCGGAGCGACTAATCACATGACATCCACTCCAGATGTCCTGCAGCAGTATTCCCCTTACTCAGGTAATGATTTTATTACAGTAGCAAATGGCTCTTCTATTCCCATTGCTAATGTTGGTTCTACTTCTTTTTCAACCAATAATCATACCTTTTCCATGAATACTGTTTTACATGTCCCCAAAATTAGTCGTTCGTTACTCTCTATTCGCAAATTTTGTCTTGACAATAACTGCTTCTTTGAACTAACGGCTTTTGGGTTTTGTGTGAAGGACCTTCGTACCAGGAGGATTATTCTTTCTGGCAGTAATACGGGCGACCTCTATACATTGACTTTTGTGCCTAATTCTCGCATCAACTCCTTGGCATTAATTGGGGAGCGTGCCTCGTCCTCTACGTGGCATGCCCGTCTAGGTCATCCTTCGTCTCATATTTTGCATTGTCTAGTCAATAAAGTGAGGATTCCGGTTAGCGATCCTCTTCAATGTGGGGAGATGTGTCATGTTTGCCCGTTAGGCAAATCTTGTAATCTTCCGTTTCAACTTCGTTCTTTTAATTCTGCAAAACCTTTAGATTTACTTCATTTGGATGTTTGGGGACCTTCCCCCGTTCCGTCTGTTTCTGGATTCAAATACTATTTATCTATAGTAGATGATTTTTCTTGTTATGTATGGTTATTTCCCTTATTTCACAAATCGGATGTGTTCCCTGTTTTTAGTGACTTTAAAACTCTCATTGAAAATCAGCTAACACGGAAAATTTCGGCTATACATACTATTAAAACTATTCAAACTGATGGGGGAGGAGAGTTCATAAATAGACAATTTGCTGCTTACTTGATTAAACATGGCATTGGTCACAAATCTTCTTGTCCCTACACACTCCAACAGAATGGTGTCGTTGAGAGGAAGCACCGTCATATAAATGAAATGGGTCTATGTTTACTTGCACAATCTCATGTTCCCGAGAAATTTTGGTTGGAAACATTTTCTACTGCAGTTTTTCTTATAAATCGGTTGCCCATGCGACAACTCAAGTATATTTCTCCGTATGAAAAATTGTGGAAACGAAAATCAGACTACAAGTTTCTTAAGACTTTTGGGTGTACATGTTTTCCGAACCTTGTTCCCTACAACAAACGTAAACTCATGCTTAAATCTACACCGTGTGTATTTTTAGGCTACGATTTAATGAGAAAAGGGTACCGGTGTTTCAATCCTTTGACTGGGCGGATCTATATTTCTCGTCATGTGTTATTTGACGAGAGTCATTTTTATTACCCTGTTCAATCATTTTCTACTGCTGTTCCTGCTTCGTCACAATCGCAGGTACACGACAAATCAGTTGCTCCAGGTCCACTCTTATTTCCTCCACTGCTTCCTCAAAATTCATTCTTGATTCCATCTATTACAATGCAAGTTTCTCCATCTCAAGTCCCTCTTGAAGCTACTTCGCCTGGGCCACTTCCCACCGCTACTATCCCATTTTCAAAATCTGATCCAGCAGCGAAGTTTTCAACATCAGTGCCCGGGACAATTCTCTCTCGACCTATTTTTTCACATGATCCGGTTCCCTTCAATCTAGAGCAGGCTGCCTCTTCTGGGGTTGGGCCGAAAGGGCCTGTCCAGCCCACCTCTACTCCAAGCAGCTCACAGTCCATTGAGCAATCAAGCAGCAGCCCCTCATCCTCTCCGTCTCCGCTCGCCACAGCTGATGTCCCCCTCAATCAACACCCTATGATCACCCGGGCTAAGGCAGACACCTTCCGTCCTAAGCATCCTTTTGCTTTTAGTGCTACTCACAAAGATTCTGCCAACTTTGAACCTCGTACATTTTGAAAAGCTGCTCCATTCCCTCATTGGCAGCATGCTATGAAAGAAGAGATTCAAGCTCTCCACAAGAATGGCACGTGATCACTTGTCCCCCCTCCTCCCAAGCATAACATTGTGGGTAGTAAATGGATCTATAAAATAAAACGCAAGGCTGATGGTTCGGTAGAGCGGTACAAGGCTCGATTAGTTGCACAGGGTTATACTCAACAGGAAGGGGTTGATTATGAGGAAACATTCAGTCCCGTTATTAAACCTGCTACGATTCGTACCATACTTGCTCTCGCTCACTCACGCAGCTGGCCTATCGAACAATTGGATGTTCGTAATTCATTTCTAAATGGTATCCTAAACGAGGAGGTGTATATGTCTCAACCTCCGGGTTTTATTGATCCAGCTCATCCTCACTTTGTCTGTCGACTTCATCGTGCTCTTTATGGACTCAAACAGTCACCTCGTGCTTGGTTTCGTCGCCTTCATGACAACCTCCTCACTCTTGGATTTTTTAATAGTCAAGCAGATTCTTCTTTGTTTATTAGACATCATCAAGGTACTATTGTGGCTATACTGGTATATGTTGATGATATAATTGTCACAGGGTCACTTCCATCTTCTGTTAACTCTGTGATTGATTCCATCTGCTCGATGTTCGAAAGTAGAAGATTGGGACCTCTAAACTTCTTTCTTGGCATAGAGGCCACGCGCACCAAATCCCATCTTCTCTTAAATCAGTCCCGATATATTTCTGATTTTGCACAAGTTCAATATGCAACTATGCAAACCTGCTACAACTCCACTTGCTCCCGGTTCACACCTGTCTGCATTGGACGGTGATCCTTTGACAGATGCTTCGGTCTATCGTAGCATGGTAGGTGGGCTCCAGTATGCTACCCTTACTCACCCAGATTTATCATTTGCCGTCAATCAAGTTTGTCAGTTCATGCACGCACCTCGTACATCTCATCTTCAAGCAGTCAAACGGATCTTTAGATTTCTGAAAGGTACGACATCCTTAGGGTTGTCCTTTAAGGCGTCTCCAGATACTACGCTCTCAGCTTTTTGTGATGCAGATTGGGCCGGGTCACCTGATGATCGACGTTCCACAACTGGTGCTTGTGTTTTCGTAGGCCCAAATCTCGTGGCGTGGACAGCAAAGAAACAACACATTGTGGCTCGTTCTAGTAGTGAGGCGGAATATCGTGCCTTAGCCTCTACAGCAGCCGAGCTAAAATGGTTCTCCTACGTGTTTCGTGAACTCGGTCTTATGCTCTACCCACCTCGTCTATTTTGTGACAATATTTCCGCTCTTCACATGTCAAAGAATCCTGTTTTTCACGCTAGAACTCGTCACATTGAGATCGATTTGCATTTTGTTCGTGACTTGCATCAACGGGGATTTTTGCGACTTCATCACATTTCCTCCACCGATCAAATAGCTGATATCTTCACTAAAAGTCTCGCCAAACCAAGGTTTGTCTTATTGTCCGACAAGCTGCAGCTTTGACAATTTTCGCTTGGCTTGAGGGAGGGTGAAAGCGGAATTACGTGAAGTGAGTCCCATGACTCACGGGATCTATTCCAAGACTCCCATATCATGTAAATATATTGTCCATATTCCTTTCCCTTATTTGTTAACTGTATTCTAGGAATTATAGTAAGAATATATTTTCTTTTCCTTGTAATTAGTTTGGTACATGTTTCTATATATTGGAATGAATCCATAAGGAAAACCCACGTTGGGTTCTTTTCAACAGATTACTGCCGTATTATCACTCTTCCTCTCGGTTCTATCTCTTTCTTCTCTTGCGTGTGTTCTTTTTTTTTTTAACCATTGCAGGTGTTTATTCGTTCACATTTCTATCAACTTATTTAGTTCTCTCAAAAAATTTTGTTTATCGATAATTAAACCTAAAAAATATACCACATCTCCATTCATTTAGTAGCCTAACTAACCGCTTTTTACTCTGAAAATATCATTTTTTTTTTTTTGAAAAAATGTAACGTTTATTTTTTTTTATCTCATCCCACAAGATGAAGTTATTGATTATTTAAAAGACTTTCTCTCATTTCAATATTTTTTAAATAGGTATGTAAATATTTAAGAAAAAATATATTTTTCTTGAATTATGACAAAAGAAATAGTTTTTAGCATTTAAATTTAATAATCTATCTGTTTTTTTTAAATAGAGAAATTGTTGTTCAAAATATTTTACTTGATATTTACTAAATTTTATTTTATAATATATATTTATACTGAAAAAAATACGGCTAAATAAATAATATGATTTTTTTGTTTTTCAGTAATTTTATTTTTATAAAAAATGACACGATTAATTTATTATTTATAGTCCACTTTTAAAATAAAACAATTTAAAAAAATATTTTTAAAGAGACTAACTAACCGATTTTTACTCTAAAAATATCATTTTTGTTCTTTGTAAACCGTAACCTTTAATTTCTTTTATCTCTTTCCAAAATTGAAGTTAATGATTATTTAAAAGGCTATCGCTCATTTCAGTATTATTCAAATAGATACTCCGTATTTAAATATCTAAGAAAAAAAAATAAATATTTGTTTTTGAAATATGACAAAATGAATAGCTTTTTGCATTAAAAATTAATAATCTATCTGATTTTAAAAAATAGAAAAAATATATTTTTCAAATCTTTTAACTGATATTTACGATGTTTTATGCTTCAATAATATTTATATTTTATAATATATATATATATATATATATATATATATATATATATATATATATGAAATTTTGATACAATTATTCTAGTTTTATACTCCCTCCGTCCCAATAAAAAGCTTCACTAATTACCCAAAAGGGCGTCCCGTTAGAAGCTTCACCTTTCCTTTTTTGGCAAAGAATCTTTACTATTTCCTCCACTCATTCTCTCTCCTACATTATTTTAATACTCACAACATCATTATAATTTACTATTCCCTCCACTCATTCTCTCTCATATTTTCAAATTACACTCACAATATTTTTTTTTTCTCCCATTTCCATAATTTGCGTGTCCACCCAAAAGGGTGAAGCACTTATTGAAACGGAGGGAGTATATTTTTTTTGAAAAAAGTCAAATTTTTGATTTCAAATCTTAACCTCACTGTTTGTGCAAAGCTTCTGCAATAAGCCATTAATTCTGCAATGAATTATTTGCTCTTTATATCATGACAAATTTGCCCTTGAAAGTAGACGTTCTCATCCGAATACATTTCTCGATTCCGAACCGTGGGTTCCTTGTTCCGTGTGTAAGGGACAATCGTATTCGAAACGTGTAATTTCGGTTCCCGATTTTCGGTTCCGATTCCGATTCTACAGTTTTGACGATTTTCATTTACTTATTATTACCTTTAATTATTTGTATATGTTTTTTAAAATGCAATATAACTGAAATTGTTAAATAATTAATAGAATTTCAAAATTCATTAGATTTGTATAAAATTCATTAAAATGATAGATTTTATAAGAAAATGTTAGTTTTTTTTAACAAATTTTTTTAGTTTTTTTTTTTTTTTTTTTTTTTTGTTAACGAATTTAGTTAGTTTATTAACTAAATAATAACAAAAAACTATCTGTTAAATGGTTTCAAAGTCACAGGTTTCACGGTTCACGGTTTCTTGTTCAGAACTGCCTGTTCTCGATTTTGAAAATGTTGGACCTATATTCGAACCGTGAAACCACCGATTACGGTTCTCACGATTCCCGATTCTTTCACGGTTCCGATTATAGCGGATTTCGGTTCTCGATTTTCCCGATTCTCGAGTATTTTTGAGCATGTATACTTGAAAGTGACACTTTTGTGAGAAAAAAAATCACTATTTTGCTTTAATATATACTCATTTCGTTCCCGTCGAGTGGAAACTTATTTCCTTTTTGGTCTGTCCCAGTCCATTGGAGACTGTCTAAAATGAAAGAGAATCTTTACTATTTTTCCCACTTATTCTCTCTCTTATTTTACTTTTACACTCACAACACCAATCAAATCACTATTCATCCCACTCATTCTCTCTCCTATTTAATTTTTTATACTCACAACATTTCCTTTCACTTTTTATCTCTTTTACTTTTTCTTAATCTGTGTGTCCAAATTTTTGATATCCACTCGGCGGGATCGGAGGGAGTATATAGATATAGATGTAGCATGAATGAAATCGATAAAATTTAGCTAATTGTGCAATTATTTTTTTTGAAAAACCAATCAAATTTTATATTCGTGCACAATATAAAAATCCAATAATTATAAAATGATTTAATAATTTTAAATATCTATCAATTTTTTTTTTGAAGTAATATACCAAGTATTTTAATAACTACAATACCAAATCAGATAAAAGCTCAAACATATAAACATAGAGTGCGTCTGGGGAGAAACGCGTTTCTCCGTCGCGTATGGAGAAACGGGGCTTGTTATGTCGCGCGACATAAGTAGCCAGTTTCTGGATATCTTTTACAAAGCTTCTGGATATTCGTAGCTTTGAAATGAATATCCGAAGCTTTGTAAAGCGATATCCAGAAACCAAGTATTTTTCCTGATATCCTTTACAAACTTCCGGATATCCGAACATTGAATATGGATATCCAGAAGCTTTGTAAAGGATATCCGAAAAATATTTGGTTTCTGATATCCTTTCCAAAAGCTTTCCTGATATCCTTTCAAAGCTTCCTGATATCCTTTCCAAAGCCTTCCTGATATCCGTGATGAAGTGATATCCAGTTTTTGTGGCTAGGTATGTCGCACGACATAACAAGCCCCGTTTCTCCATAAGCGACGAAGAAACGCGTTTCTCCCCAGATTTTGTGATAAACATATGAAAGGGTAAAACAAATATCGTAAGTAAATAGTGGAGTACATTTACCGAATTTCATTTTGGGTAATACATAAAATCATCTCTATCTATGATAATCACTTATCTATTATTGTACATATTATAGCCAACCTGTAATATAATGAGTTGGTCTTATAAAAAATTAGTTTTTTCTTAAGATAAGGAAAAACGTGTTTTCAAAATAAACGGTGGCAATTTTGTAATTACTGGCAACCATGTTCAAAATAAACGGTGGCATTTTCGTAATTAATGGTTCCCCCGTTTATGCCAGTTCCTATTTAACAAACTGCCAATGTGATAAAGTGCCAGTGCATATGTAACAAAGTGCCGAAAAGTGCCGTGCAGTTTAATAAAGTGCCGTGTAAACTGCACGACACTTTGTTAAACCGAAACCGACACTTTTTACACGGACACTTTTAAATACATAAACCGGCACTCTTCACACTCCGCACTCTACACTAACACCGGCACTCTGTTACACTAATATTTTTGGCCGTTCTCAAAACACAAGACCGGCATTCAAAAAAACATGGGTGGCATTCAAAATCACGTAACCGGCACTCAAATACACATACACTGGCACTCAAAATCACCGATTTATTCCCGCACAGATCATGACATTCCACAATACATAAACGGGCATTTCAAAACTAGAACACTGGCATTCAAAAATCAGAGAACTGGCATCCAATTTATTGCTGTCGCCTTCCTCACAATTCCTTCGCCTGGACCGGAAATAACCTTAAAAGGCCATAATTTCATGTCGGACTGAACAGATAGGTCTGAAAATCGACGGCCGATGAGACGCTTGGCGTCAAATACATTGTTTTGTGGGTTCATAGCCACTTGATTCTTCGCAGCGTCGCCAATCAGACGTTCGGTGTCGGTGAAGGCAACATAGGACGGAGTTGTCCGGTTACCTTGGTCATTCGGGATGATCTCCACACGGTCGTTTTGACAGACGCCGACGCAGCTGTAAGTTGTTCCCAAGTCTATGCCGATAGCTTTGCCTTCTTTGGTAGCCATTGATGAACAGAGAAAAAAGCTTCAATTTTTTTTGAGATAATTTGTGATCAAAGTAGAAATTTCTTTGTGGGTTTGATTGTTTTCGTTAGATTATATGGGTTGGGTTGAGGTTTGATTTGGGTTTTATAGTGATTTAATGGAGGAACCGAGAGTTTTCGAGAGGTGTTTCCGTCTAGTGAGAGAAGAGCGTAAAACACGTTTTTTTTTGTAAGCTCATAAAAAACGCGTTTTTTATGAGTTTTTGGCTAATATAATACTTTAATTTATTTTTAACTTAATTTAATTATTTTAGACTAGCATGTAATTAAATAATATTTACTTTTATAAATTTTTAAAAAATCACAATATTATTTTACTCATTATCAAAAATTAAATTACATGTTAATAGTTATATTTAATTAATTTTTTTAGTAAAAAATAAATTAAGTTGATCAAAAAACAAAGATGGAAATTATCTTAACAATAAAAAAATTTCTTTTCATTTCATATAAATAATTCATGTTTGAATATTCACTTGTTAATTTTATAACTTCATACATTATTACTTTTATTTATACTTCAAATTTTTCCATAATATTTTAGAAAATAATCATATTTTGAATTTGATATTTCTTAAAATATTTATAGTTTACTTTTTTAACATAAAATTTTAAATGATTTTGATGACTACTTACGAAAGTCTATCTTGTATCATTTCTTTGGATTTTAGGATCTCGTTCGGACCCTATTTGGATCAACAAGGTTGTTATTGATCTGTACTATTGAAATAAGCTGCTCTTTCTGTATTTTTAAAAACTATGCTTAACCCTTATCCGAAATATATAAAATTATATTAATTGATCGCTATCTCACGCATAAGTTATCATTTGAGACGCTATTTTGTAAAAATGAGATTATTTTTAATTTTTATAGAACAAATATGAAACTTACTCTTATTCTTTTAGAATAAGAGTAATTAGGAGTAGATTGCAAATATTGTTGGCGCTTTAATGTAAGAGGATTAATAATTGTTGACTAATATTATACTTAGCTGTTGAGAAGTTGATGTGTTTGATAACTTAAGCCGCTTGTTTCCATTGGAGTGTTAACAATTAAAGGCCCACAATAGACTTGCTAATAGGTACTAACTAACTGTACTCACGTACCATGAGAATGAGTTTTTCTCTTCTTGATTTATCAATTCATGATGCATGGTGCTAACTACAATAGATGGATCACAAAATTTGGGGAGAAACGCGTTTCTCCGTCGCGTATGGAGAAATGGGGCTTAGTTTGTCGCGCGACATACTTAGCCACAACAACTGAATATCATTTTCAAAGTTTCTGAATATTCAGAAGCTTGAATATGAATATCCAGAAGCTTTGGAAAGGATATCCAGAAACCAAATATTTTTTCTGGATATCCTTTCCAAAGCTTCTGGATATCCATATTCAAGCTTCTGGATATCCAGAAGCTTTGGAAAGGATATCCAGAAAAAATATTTGATTTCTGGATATCCTTTCCAAAGCTTCTGGATATCCATATTAAAACTTCTGGATATCCAGAAGCTTTGAAAAGGATATCCAGAAACTGGCTAAGTATGTCGCGCGATAAACATAGCCCCGTTTCTCCACACGCGACGGAGAAACGCGTTTCTCAGCAGACCGACTCTAGATGGATGGCCTTCTTGAAAGGGAATTAGGGGTCAACTAGCTTATCCTCATCTTATTTTTTTCTATAATCATTCATTAATTTGATTATTGTAGCATTATCCGTTCACATAAACTACTAACTCACATTCAAAAGCGTTGCATCGTCAACCAAAGGTGATGCTATAGACGCCGTTCTCTGTTGATGAATCATCTAATACATTTATTGGGCTCTATATGTAATGTAACACAAATTAACTCGAATCTCTATATATATAACAAGAGGATAGTGAAAAAAGCCCGCCCAAATCAGGGGCAAAATAGACATTTTACATCGTGGCAATGTTGAAGATAATCAGCGAAAATGACACGTGGTATGCTCGGAATGGGTGGAATTTGGCGCGTGCGGTTCACGCGCCGACAGAGGCGCGTGACCGCGAGCAAAAAAAAAATTTCTTTTTTTTTTTTTAACTTGCCACGTGGTGGCTTCGATTATGGTTTTTTTCGGTTTTTTATTTTCCACCCGTTTTTGACCTCAATTATTTTATAATAAATTAATTTTTTTAAAAAAAAAAATTACACCAAAATTCATAATTTTTTTTTCTCTATAAATAGAGTCTATTTTCATTTGATTTGGACAAAAAAAACCCTCTTTTTTAAATGAAAATTTCACCCTTTTTTTTACCTAAATTATTTCATAATAAATAATTTTTTTAAAAAAAAAATTACACAAAAATTCTTAATTTTTTTTCTCTATAAATAGAGTCTATTTTCATTTGATTTTGACACAGAAAAAAAAAACCCTTCTTTTTAAAATATAAATTTCTTAATTACCCTTTCTTAATTTTCCTTTTGGAATTTCTCAATATTTTTTTGTGAAAATTAATTAAGTGTGAAGTATTTTTTTATTATAAATGATAATAATAATAATTTTACTAATCATAAAAATAAATAATATAAAATCAAAAAAAAAAGTGGTGGGTATAGAATGATGAGTTGAAAGGGGTATTATGGTTATTAGGTTTATTTTAGTTCGATACATCAAACAATTTAGTAGCTAATCCAACATTAATTATGTCCCCTTTTTATATATAATAGACGAAAATGTAATGTATTTTTTTTAACATGTCAATTTTTTTAATTGATTATATATTTTTATTATTATTTTGTTAACTTCTTTGTCGCATTAGCATTGCCCTTTTTACTTTTTTTTCTTGGGATAGTGAAAATTAATTAAGTGTAAAGTATTTTTTTAATTATAAATGATAATAATAATAATTTTACTAATCAAAAAAATAAATAATATAAAATAAAAAAAGTGGTGGGTATAGAATGATGAGTTGAAAGGGGTAATATGGTTATTAGGTTTATTTTAGTTCGATACATCAAACAATTTAGTAGCTAATCAAACATTAATTTTGTCCCCTTTTTATATATAATAGACGAACTTTTAATGTATTTTTTTTTTTGGATCATGTCTTTTTTTAATTGGTAATATATATTTGTAAATTATTTCATGATTGCAAATCATTTGTGGACGTTTATTATTATTATTTTGCCATTTTTACATGAGAAACGATAAAGTTATAAAAATATGTTTAGTAAAATATCGTCACCTCATTTTATATTTATTAATTTGTAAACTTTTTGGTCGCATTAGCATTGCGTTTTTTACTTTGTTTTCTTGGGATAATGAAAATGTTGATTTAAAAAAAATAAAAAATTGAAACCTTTTTGCTATTCATTTTTTTAAAGAAAAAAGGAGCGTTTCAATGGACGTTTTTATTGAATATATTTGAAACCCTAAAAAAATTAGTGGGCCTTATCATGGTTTATTTTTTTAGCTGACTTCTCCAAATAATTTTATTTTAACTGTATATATTCAAATTGTGCTATTTATATATCAAGGCCAATTCAATTAAATTTTTAATTTGTGTATGACAATTTTCTTCTGCTTATCATAAAAAATAATGAAATAATGTATAACTAAAGTAGGGGGAAAAAGGTGTGTACTTTTGGGGGTGGTATGGTCCGTTTTGTTGTGTGGTGGATGTGTAGGTGGGTAGGTTAGGAAGAAAATGAAAATTTTACCATTCATTAATAAAATAAAGATTAATTATTTTTTCGTGATAATGGAAAATTTTTTATATGTGGATTTTTTTTCCTTTTCATCCATAATTATTCTCCCTCCATTCCAAAATAAGGTTCTTAGGTTGACATTACGTGGTTATTTATATATAATAATGATAATCATGTATGTTTGTACTGACACTGTAGTAAGTGGTAAGGGGGTTTCCACAGTTTATAAAAACATCTTATTTTATTTATTTTATTTCAATATCCTTTTTTTTAGTATAAGCAACTTCCCGTGTATCGCACGGGTGTTACACTAGGAAAGAGTACATTTTATTTTAATTCTTTTAATAATTATTATTTACAAATAAATATTAATCATATTCGTTTACTTATTTAATTGATATTTTTTTGATTTAAAATATAATATTTTAAATATTAAATATTAATTAATTAAAAATCTTGACCACGCCGTGCATCGCACGGGGTGTTACTAGTTAATCCTAACAATTGATACTCCAATGAAGGGTACCATTCATTTCCTCTATATGACCCTTTCATAGCCATGCTTTTCAAATAATGTATCATTTGATGTGATAATATAAATTTTCTTGGCGAGAAGACCCAACTTTATTTTATTTTTCTTCATTGATTTTGCTAATTGAATTTAGTTTTAATAATCAAGATAGACTTTGGTAAGTAGTCATCAAGAAGATGGAGATATGTGGCCATCGCCTCGTTATCATCCTTTGAATTTTATTTATATTCTTAAGTATGCTATAGACAAAGAAAGGAGCTCAAAAAATTCTAGCCTTACATATCTTAGGAAACACACCTTAGATAGCACTTTTATAAAGCGCTATATATTCAAGGAGTGAACTTACATAGCGCATCCACATCTTTAAATTTAATAATCAAGGCAAAAAAAAAATAAAAAATAAAAAAAAATGAACTAACATAGCGTATATTAAGGAAACGCTATCTTGGAAAAAGCTTACATAGCGCTTAATAGAAGCGCTATGTCAGTTAACGCTTCGTAAGGTTTATTTATTCATCTCTCCTCAGGCTGCCGTTTCTCTTACTCGCCTCTCAAACCCTATTTGGTTAAAGCCCTATTGGAGTTCTCTTTTCCCATGGTTTTTGCCGCCCCATTTTGCTTTCCATGGTCGCCGCTGCTCTCCCTTCCCTCTTCTCTTTTCTCTTTTTCCACTCCCAAGCAATTGCAAATCAGTCATTTTCTCTCTTTCAATTCATCCCAGAAATCAGAAAATTCGAACTCTTTCTCTGTCCACTTTCCACAGATCGATCTTTTCGTCTGTTCTCCCGTCTCCTCTGGGTAACGCGTCTTTCTTTGCTTCTACTCCATTCTCTTTCCCTTCTTTGTTGATTTTCTTCAAATTTGCTTGGGTTCGATTTAGGTCTATTTTTTTTTTTCAATTTTAGGGGTTTTGATCTCTCTCATCTTGCAATTTTCTAGGGTTTTATGGATCTTTATTGAGAGCAATCAATTCTTAAGCAATAGGAACTACAGAGGTAAAAATATATTTTCGATTTTACTACTTTTCTTTTACTCTTTGTTGCAATTTTCTGGGTTTTGGTTCAATTTGATCATTAGTTGTAGTTCAACTGTTTGTTAAAATGTCTGAATGGGTAGATTTATGTCTACTTGTAATCTGCAGCTTTAGTATGGGTAGTCTATAGAATCTGAAGTAAGAAATCTATTTTTTGTTGTACTATTTAGCATTGTGGTTACTTGGTTACTCAGTTCTGTTATAATTTATTGGTCCAAAACTTTCAAGATAATGCAAGTTCCTCCCTGTAGGCTATGGGACCATAATAGTGGTACAGTTATAGTGCAAGTATGGCTTTTTGGTTGGTGGATAAATCATTAACCGAGGAAGTTTCTAGGGTAGCTGTTGAACAGTCTCTATTACTGGAATTGGGAACATTGACATTGATCCTTCAAAATTGGGAGAGTTTTAAGGAAGATAATTTCATGGCAGAAAATTTTAAAGTCTGAGGTTCCACCTTAAAACCAATTGGTGTCAAGGGGAGTGGCCCAGGATCTTTATATGTCATAGGCAAGGTTTGTCAATTCCCAATGTGGGATAATATCTCTAACACGCCCCCTCACGTATAGCCGGGCTTTGCCAAAGGCTTACAACGTAGACTTATTAATCGGGTGGCGCGAAGTAACATCGTGGGCCGTTGAGCCTGCACGTGTAATTAAGGACCTGCCCTGATACCATCTTAAAGTCTAAGGTTCCACCTTAAAATCAATTGGTGTCAAGGGGAGTGGCCCATGATCTTTATATGTCATCGGTAAGATTTGTCAATTCCCAATGTGGAATAATATCTCTAACAGGAAATGGCTGCCAGAAACTCTCTTCTGACAAAGCAAACAATTAAAAGGCAGCAATGCTAAATAATGACTGAGCCTAAGAAACAATCCATCATTTTAATACATCATCTATGTGATGGGTACATTAACTTTCAAAAAGCAACGATAAGCTCTTTATATATATAACTTTATTGCAACACAATCCATTTATTTTATTCATCTTTGTCACGTTAGACAAAGGATCATACAAGCAAGGGACACCAAAGAGAAAAAAACAAGCGAAACAAAACAAACATAGTAGCCTTTATTTTTCGTGTATGGAGTCGGACTGTGTATACCCCAAATTCGATAGTCTATATTTATTTGGTGTGTGCTTTATTTATTCCATATGTCATAATTTTCAGCGATCTACTAATGACTTTGAGCCCAACTATGTTCTTGTAATTAGCCTAAGGCTACCAAAGATGATGTTTGCAACTACATTGAATATGCACATTGAAAGTCTGATGCATTGGCATTCTCTTTCTCTCTCTCTCTCTCTCTTTCTCTCTCTCTTTCTCTCACACACATACACACTCATCCTCTTATACTTACTTAAACCTCATCCCCTTTCCTGTTATGAACTTGCTTCGTATCTTTATCTATTTGTCTTTATCCCTTTTTAGTCTGAAGAGCTCTCTATTGAGAAATCAGGAAATAAATTCTTCTATGATCGGTATGATGGATGCACAAAGTCTTTTGCCAAAGGTTAGTTCTCCTTTTAAACATGTATACACCACAAAGGTAAGGTTTATCAAATTATATGCTGCTGGGCCCTGGATAACCAAAATTTTGTTGGTACTTGACAAAATAGAAACATGTGTATGTAGGGCTATCTACTTTAATAAGTCAAGATCTTCGCTAGCTTTCTCTTGGGGGGTCTTCAACCAAGATGTTATCTGTACTTTGTATTGCTGACAATTATAGGCCGATAAATTTCTATACTATTGGTTGTTTATTCATCTCTCTCTTTTCAGAAACCAAGAACCAATGGGCACGTGACGATCCTGCTTTTATTGTAATCTACAGTCTACTTTTGGCAGTTTCAACCCTGACTTATTGTGCTGCGTAAGTTTTCATGAACTTTTCAGTCACAGCACGTTTCAAAATAGGGGTGCATGGGACTGCACTTGTGAGAAATTTATCTAGTGTCATTTTGTTGTTGGCTTTAAATGTTAATTTAGCTCTCAGTAGCACATGTGACCTCTTTTCTAAGAAAGTAATCTCATAGGCCGACTCATTTTACAAGTTGGAATCTTTAATGCTTTCCTTGTTTTAACTTACGCACTTGTTTCCCAAGGTGATATTTTTGTTTTATAAATGCTATTCGTCATGTAGTTTATGTTTCCTTTGTTTCAGGTATGATCATAGTGCTGGACATGCTGTTTTTGTGGTTTTTTCAGTAACAGTTTTCCATTTCTTACTAATTGAAGCTCTATTGACTACATGTTGCTGGTAAGAGTTGTCAACAATGAAAGTTCATATGTTCGATCTAAATACGCGTGCCCTAAGGTTTCTTTGTCTTTGTACTCGAGCCGACAAAAAATGAACCAATATAGCTTTCTATACAATCTTGAAATTGTCCAAAATAATTCAACAATGTTCTGCAGGTTCCTAACAAATACTTATCTTCGAGATGAGGCACCTAACAGTCATGTGGTGGAGCAAAGGATTGAATGGCAAGTTCACAAACTTTATTCTTCAAATAATTGCTTCACTTTTTTTGGGAAAAAACCTTTGGCCATCTTCTTTTGGACGCAATTGTTCCAATTTTTTTCCAAATAATCACCAGCCGATTTACATGCAAGCAAAGGGGGGGGGGTAATTGCTCCCATTTTTTTACAAGTGCAAATATTTTAAGAATTCAGGGGTGTCAGTGCAATTTATTGAAACTTACCCCCATTTGTGTAAATAAAAAAATGCACTAAATTTTATTTGCCCCCTTTTAATTAGTGACAAGGATTTTCCCCCCTTTCAAAAAATTTCTGGCACTGCCACTTCAAATAATTGAGCTTGTATGCTGCAGGTTATACACGTTTGATGTGCACTGTAACTCTTTCTTCCTGATGTTCGTTTTGCTTTATGGTAGGTGCTATTCTGGTACTGTTTTTATTGAAGATTTATTTTACTCTATATCTCATTGATGCCTTTCGATATTGTGGGAGTCATACATTATTTTTGTCGCCTCTTCTGGTAGCACATGGTTTCATTCCTACATTGCTGTCAAACATACACTTTATGGCTGCGGCATCTTACTACCATTACCTCAACATTTTGGGTTACGATGGTAAGATTATCCTTTGCTCAATCCCCCCACTCTGCATGCGTGTGAATGGATATCTGCTACCTTATGCTAAAATTGAACCTACTGGTTTTCATGCAAAGCATAACACTCATTCAGGTCGAAAGTATTACTCCCTCCGTCCCAAAATGACCGTCCATTTTTTATGTATTTTGTTTTAAATTTGCTCTTAATCAAGTGTAGATGTGGACAATTTCTGGACATTTAATTTGGGACGGAGTGAGTATAAACTTGGTTCTGAAATTGGCCTCCTTAATTGTTACAGTGCTGCCATTTTTGGAGCGGACCACTTTCTTCCATTATCCAATTGGCATTGTCATCATCATTTTATCCATTTGTAAGCTTTAGATGCTCTTCTTTGTTGTGTGTGTGTGTGTTTTGCTGTCATCCATTATGATAAAAGTCTAATGCGTGTGTTATTTTGCAGTGACTTTAAGTGGCTTCAATCCTTCAAGATATTATGATTTAGTTCGACTTGAACCTTTCGAGTCAATACTGTACATGGGGGACAAGGAGCTGATTCCGACCTGGCAAATGGTGTAGCAAATGCATAATTGATTCCTTATATTGGATGTTATGAGTACAATATAGAAAGAAAATGTTATGTAAGTTGTTGTCCAGACAAACATTGTGTGCTATTAACGATATTATTGATGATCGAGAGAACAAATATGTTTAACTCTTGTTAGTTTATAACTCTTGTAAGTTTATAACTCTTTTGGATGATTGTAAGAATTATTGTTGTGTAATAAATGAAAAGTTGATTATTATTGTTGAATGAAATGATTGTTAGTTTCTATTAATTTTTATTTTTATATAATTTAAAATAGGTGCAGCAGGAATTGTTAGTTTCTATTAATTTTTATATAATTTAAAATAGGTGTAGCAGGAAAAAAAAATGAAAACTAGCCCATACATAGCGCTTTTTATGTGCTATCGAAGCAATTTTTAGAAAATAAAAAAAAGTGCTTAGATAGCATATAAAAAATGCTATGTAAGTTGATTTGTAGAAAAATAAAAAAAGTGCTTAGATAGCACATAAAAAACGCTATTGAAGTTGATATGTAGAAAAATAAAAAAAGTGCTTAGATAACACTTTTTTATGCGCTATTGATGTTCATGAGCTTATGTAGCGCATAATAAGCGCTATGCTAACTTGTATAGCGGTAGCTTAGATAGCACTTTTATGCGCTATCTAAGCTCTAAAAAAAGCGCTATTTAAACTCCAATCTGTACTAGTGTCTTGTCCTTACTAGCACCATGCATTTCCTCTATACGAGCCTTTCGTAGCCATGCTTTTCAAATAATGTATCAATTGATGTGATAATATAAATTTTCTTGGCGAGAAGACCCAACTTTATTTTATTTTTCTTCATTGATTTTGCTAATTGAATTTAGTTTTAATAATCAAGATAGACTTTGGTAAGTAGTCATCAAGATGGAGATATGTGGCCATCGCCTTGTTATCATCCTTTGAATTTTATTATTCTTAAGTATGATATAGACAAAGAAAGAAAGGAGCTCAAAAAATTATAGCCTTACATACATACATTGTGGGAACCCTTTTTATCCTCTGAAAGGACTCATTGCCAGCTATACTTTATCGGTGCTATAATTAGTTTAAACTTATACAGTATGTAGCATCAATCACACTTGATCTCTTAATCAGGAGATTATAACTTGTGGTGGTTATGAATAGAAGTGTGGGGCAAAAAGGGGGAGAGGGTGGGTGTAGTGTCTATTAATTTGAATATTAGAGCGAGCTATACCGGTGGTTATGAATACAACTGTGGAAAAAGGGAAGAGGTAGAATATTATCCTTTGGAACTTTTCCTACTATTTTTATAATTGAGATTTAGCAATATCTTTCTTAATTTAATATAAATTCTTTTCCCCAAAGTTGTTTTCATTTATTATTTTTGTTTGTAAAAAAAAAAAAGAAGTTTTATTTCTAAAACAATTATGTTAAAATCATTGAACTTTCAAAATTGTCAACCAATTTGGAGGAGGAAGAGGGAGGGAGGAAATGATGAGAATTGAGAGCCAACCAAAGAAAAAGACGGTGTAATGGCATAATACGTAAATCTTAAAAGGTTAGTGATAGAAATGAAAATAATTTGTTAAAATGTTTGAACAGTTAAATGAGACAATCATATGCTAGGATATTAAGAGATATTTTCAAGGAAGGAAAGTACTTAGTTATCTAAGTTGATATTGAGCAGAATTAGGATAGTTACTTTATTTAGAAGTATTTCTAATTATAATTATATTTACCATTAAAATAAAAAGATTTGTTAGAATTCTAAAAAAATTAGGACTCATATGATTTATGTATAAATGTAAGTCATCTAGCTATGTAAATTTTGTGATGAAAATAAGACATAATATACTTTTGGCTCTCCATATTCTAACATAGTATCAGAACATTGTTTCGACCTTAAAATCATATCTATATACTTTTAATATCATTGTCACATTCTCTCTTTGAAGGAGGGAATTGTAACCTGGTAAACTGATATTTAATTTCTCCTCCATATGGTATCAATGATAAATAAAGAGGTGCATCTTCTTCCCCAACGATAATGATCATGATCTGTATTCTGATTCTACTTCTATCCACCATAGCATAGCAGATGTACTAAAATTTCATAAAAAAAAAATCTCTCTTTATCATTTCTCTTTAGCAAGAATTAACTATTCGTCACATATTTCGGCCACAACACAACCATATTAGTGGAGATGGTCATTTTGGGCCGTGGCCCGTGGGCGGTCCGCCAGGCCCGTGGCCCGCAACCCGTTTGGCCAACGCCCGTTCAGCCCGTGACCTGTTATCCGCTTGGCCCACTTCGTATACAGGACGGGCCTGGACCAAGATGTCCGCACAAACCGGTCTTAGGCCCGAGGATCAGAAGATCCGTTTGGTTCGTGACCCGTTTAGTCCGTGCGGACCTGTTTGTAAGAATCAATAAAAAATAAATAAATGATAGTCCGTCCCTCTTTTCTTTTATATACTTTCGTTTGTTTAGTTTTTTTTTTTCATCTTTTTTTATTTACCTTTTTGTAAAAAATATCATTAATAAAAAAAGTCTAAAATATTATATCCTAGTCAATAAAAAATCAATAACAAATATAATAAAAATAAAGGGTAGTCCGTCCCTCTTTTATTTTATATACTTTCATTTGTTTAGTTTTTTTTTTTATCTTTTTTTATATACCTTTTTATAAAAAATATCAGTTTTAAAAAAAGTTTAAAATATTATTTCCTAGTTAATAAAATATTAATAAAAATTAAAAAAAAATAAAGGGTAGTCTGTCCCTCTTTTCTTTAATATACTTTCATTTGTTTAGTTTTTTTTTTATCCTTTTTTATATACCTTTTGGTAAAAAATATCATTAATAAAAAAGTCTAAAATATTATTTCCTAGCCACTAAAAATTAATAAAAAAAATAAAATAACTAAAGGGTCCGTCCCTCTTTTCTTTTATATACTTTCATTTGTTTAGTTTGTTTTTATTTTTATTTTTTTATATACCTTTTGTAAAAAATATCAGTAATAAAAAAAGTCTAAATTATTATTTCCTAGTCAATAAAATATTAATACAAAAAAAAATAATATTTAAAGGGTAGACCGTCCCTCTTTTCTTTTATATACTTTCTTTTTTTTAGTTTTTTTTTATCATTTTTATATATACCTTTTTGTAAAAAATATCATTAATAAAAAAAGTCTAAAATATTATTTCCTTGTCAATAAAAAATAAAATAAATAAAGGATAGTCCATCCCACTTTTCTTTTATATACTTTAAATTGATTAGTTTTTTCTATCTTTTTTTATATACCGATTTGTAAAAAAAATCAGTAATAAAAAAAATCTAAAATATTATTTTCTAGTCAATAAAAAATTAATAAAAAATAAAAATGAATAAAGGGTAGTTCGTTCTTCTTTTATTTTATATACTTTCATTTGTTTAGTTTTTTTTTATCTTTTTTATATGCCTATTTGTAAAAAATATCAGCAATAAAAAAAGTAAAAAATATTATTTCCTTGTCTACAAAATATTAATAAAAAATAAATAATGGGTAATCCGTTCCTCTTTTCTTTTATATACTTTCATTTGTTTAATTTTTTTTCTATCTTTTTTTATATATAAAACAAATAATTTTCTTATGTCTAAGTGATTTTATATTTTAAAAAATAGCATAAAAATGCTAAATTACTTTTTATTTTTTTCATATTTTTTTGATTTAAAAAAAAAATTAGAAAAACCCGTTTGGCCCGTGGATCTTCTAGTCCGGGCCAAACGGACGGGCTTGGACAGTCCAAAATGGGTCGGACCGGATTTAGGCCCATTTCATCATATGGGCTGACGGGCTTCAACCCGTCCCGCTTGCGGGTTGGTCCGTACGGACCGGGCCGGGACGGGCTGACCCGTTTGGCCATCACCACATATTAGCATTACTTTCTTCTTTTAAATAATTGAATGGTGTTCACTCTAAAAACGATGATTGAATATCGTTCACTATAAAAACGATGATTGAGTGTCGGTCACTATAAAAACAATGATTAAACGTCGTTCACTATAAAAACGATAATTAAGTGTCATTTACTCTAAAACGTTGATTAAGTTTCGTTCACTATAAAATGATGATTAAGTGTCGTTCACTCTAAAAATGATGAGTAACCATATTAACATCACTTCCATCTTCTAAATTATTATGTGTCGTTTACTCTAAACAATGGAGATTGAAGAAAAAGTAGACATTTGCGAGAACAAGTTGTGAATGAGATTAAAGAAAAAGAAGACCTGATTCAGATGTTTATTCAAATATTACCACATCCGACACAACATAAGTTACAATATCAAATTTTTGCTGATGCGGGGTTTTTTTATTTTTATTATTATTATTATTATTATTATTATTATTATTATTATTATTATTATTATTATTATTATTTACCTTTCCCAATTTTTTTTATTTATTTTTGGAAAGTTAAAAATTTACGTCGTAGTTGTTCCAACATGAGGGGGCGTGTTAGGATATTGAGAGATATTCGATACCAACTTAGTAGAGTCATCTTAGTTATGAGTATTTTTTATTAGAATTATATTTACTATTAGAATAAGAATATAATTTATTTATAAATATTGGTTATCTAACTTCTGTAAATTTTGAGACGAAAATATTAAATAATATACTTTTGGCTGTCCATATCTATCTCGTTATGAAACGGAAGGTGAAAGTGTGTGATGTGACACACACTTGACAAGTCAAAGATTGACTTACTTAAGATTTGTTACTTTCTTTATTTTAAGTTAATTTAGGTAAATATTATTTATATTGTTTATATTGTATTTTAATTGACTAACCTACTAACCAAATATTGGATATGTTTAGTATATATTTTGATTATTTTGTAGGATCTCTCACACAAGGAAAGAGTCATGATAAGGAAATGATTGTTGGGTTGATTAAGGAAGATAGGAATCTAATTAAAGAAGATCACCTCATGCAAATCAACCTCTACAAACAAGGACTATTTGGCTATAAATACAAGATGTATACATCATTCATTCACACGGTTTTTACGGACTCAATTGCTGAAGCTAAACATTCTTCGAGAGTCTTTTTATGTGTGAGAGAGTTTTGGTTATTTTTGTCTTCTCTTTGTGTTCTTTGGTGTAAACGATTCAAACCAAGTTTAATAAGAGAAGTTTTATTGTCTACAGCAAGTTACTGTAGATAAATGTTATATTTGTATTTTAACTATGTTTAAAACTGTTTTATTCCGCTGCTTTTATCGTTGATGCTAGTGTTGGTGTGATAGCATCAGTACCTACATCAGGCGTCTGTGCGTTCCTTTGTCATTCCTAGCCGCTCAATTTCTTTCAATTTGTATCAGAACTCCACTCGATTAAACTGAGTGAGATCCAAGAAAAAGTGGTCATTATGGAAGGACACGTGAACTTGAATCAATACCGTCCTCCTGTTTTAGATGGAACTAATTATCCTATTTGGAAAGCTAAAATGCATATTTTCATCAAAGCAATTGATGAGAGGGCCTGGCTTAGTATTATTATTCCATGGAGTTCTCCTAAGGTCGAAAGTAAGAGTGAAGAGGGGGAAACATTAGAAAAAATCTTTAAACTCAAACCTGAAGAAGATTGGACCACTGCTGAAGTTACTCTAGCTTACTATAATTTCAAGGCTCTTGGTGCTATATCAAGTCATGTGGATATAGCTGTCAAAATCGAGCCCTGATATCAAGTCATGTAGATAAAGCTGTCAAAATTGAGCCCGACCCATAGGTCCGGTCCAGCCCACCCAATTTTTAAGGGTCTGGGCCTCAAATTAGAAGGCCCAAAAAAATCGGGCCTCTTTGGCCCGGCCCGGTAGGCCCGTGGGCTCATGTGGCCCGAACATGAAAAGCACGGCCCGGCCCGATGAAATAGTTGAAAAAGTCAACACACTAAAAAAACCTAATACTCGTTCTCAACCATAAAAAAAACCTAATATTTTCAGCTCAATTAAACTTTCTATCCATTGAATATTGATAAAAGAATTTACGCTAATCCTTCATATACTTGTCCTGTTAGTATCTTTTAGGAACTGAGAACTAGCCTCAAAAATATACCTCTCCTCTGTTTGGTTGTGGCTGCAAACTCAACTGAGGAACGCAATTCACAATTCGTCTTTTGATGGTTGAGAACGAGTATTAGGTTGTCTCAGTGGAAGAACGATAGCAGATAAGTTATCCATGCTCCCTTTCTTTAAAGTTGCCTTCACTATGGATTTTGAGGTCCCACCTTGTTATATAATCTTGCAAACGCCATCTGGGCTCAAACCCTGAAATACTCTGTCAGATGCAATCACCAGATAGTGATCTTTCCTAGTCAACTTTCGCCAACCCTTCACTTCTGGTTCAACTATCATACCAAATTTGAAGTAACATGAAGAAAATGCTTGTCAACAAATGATTTAAAGAAACGCGTAAAATTTTCAGGATTCAAGTAACTTTAATAACCAAATACTTTTAACTTTGGATTGGCCCATAAGCCCGAAGGCCCGATGTTCACATGGGCCGGACTTAACTTTTACTAGGCCCGCTAATGTTTAGGCCCGGCCCGACCCGTCATTAAGTGAAGCTCTGTGGGCTTGGGCCGGGATGGCCCGACCCGGCCCATTTGACAGCACTATATGTGGATGAACACATGTTTAGACTTGTTATAAATCAAAATGTAGCAAAAATTTCCTGGGATATTTTGCAAGGTCACTGTGAGGGTGATGGTAGTGTTAAGGCCACTAGGTTGAGAATTCTCATGACCAAGTTTGAAAACTTGAGAATGAATGAGACTGAGGACATAAAAAGCTATTCGACTAAATTGAGAGAAATCTCAAATGAATGTCTTTCCCTAGGTGAGTCTATATCAAATGCTAGATTAGTAAGTAAGATGTTAAGAAATGTTACTGAAAAATTCAATATTAAAATTGCTGCTACTGAAGAAGCACATGATACCACAACCATGGGATTAGATACTCTTGTGGGTAAACTAACCATGTTGAGATGAACACGTCTATTCAACAACAACATAAAGCTGAAAATATTGCTCTTGCAACTGCTCTCTCTAATGTATCCAAAGTATCAAAAGAGATTGAAGAAATTTCTATAGAAATTGACACTTCAAATTTGGAAATCGAAGATGTTGCCCTTTTAACAAAAAAAATTACTACTTTTCTAAAAAATAAACGGGACAACAAATTTCCTTCTAAAATTCAAAATACTTTTGAAAAACCAAAAAGAGGATACTGAGAGTAGTTTCAAGAAACCTACTACTTTTGCTAAAAAAAAGATCTGAAACTGTTCAATGTAAAGCCTGCAAAGGCTTTGGGCACTATGCCAATGAGTGTGCCAACACTCTGAAGAAAAAGGGAATGAGCTTTTGTGCAACCCTTAGTTATAGTGAGGATGAAGATGAAATGCTAAACTTAGCAATCATGGAAATCTAGCCTCCTAATCATGAACTACAGACAGATGTAGCTTCAGATTTAGTCACACCAACTATCACATCTTCTGACTCTGAGGTCTACTATTTTAATTCTTCTATTTCTGAAAAAAACAGAGAATGAAGAAGTATGTGATGGAAGTTACCAAGAACTTTTTGATGCTTATGCTGATTGGGAAAAACGTGTTGAAAAATTGGCAGTTTTCGAAAAGGTAAATGGAAAACTCTCTACTGAAATTTCAACTTTAAAAGATGATCTTGAAAAGGTTACCACTGAAAATGACAACCAAAAGGATGCAATAGCCAAACTTGAGGTCATGCTCACTAAACGTGATATTGAACTCGAGAAGACCAAATCAGAACTCGAAAAAGCCAATGAAACTTTTGCAAAATTAAATACTAGAAATGCTAAACTTGAGGAAATTTTGAGTATGGGAAATAATTCGAAAAATGGTCTTGGCTATGAATCCACCATTTTGGAAAAAGGAGAAAGTTCCTCAAAAACCAAAGTTTTTCGTAATCATAAAACAAATTCTAAGATTTTCTTAAGAAAAGGAAGTTTGTATGCCACTACTGTTTTGTCCCAGGTCACATAAAACCTTTTTGTTACCAAAGAATTCATGATCTTGGAAAATCTGCTCTGCAGATGAGCCTCCGGATGTACTCACATCACCACTCACATCACTAGAAATTTGGGCAGTCTGCGTGGGTGGAAAAGAAAAGTGAGGAATGCAAAGTGGTTTCACCTTACTCAAGAGCAGTATAGGTAGCTCATGGTACTTCGATAGTAGGTGCTCGAGGCACATGACATGTAATGGAGAGTTCCTAACCGATTACTCCCAAATTAAAGGTGGAAACGTGAATTACGGGGGAGGAGCCCAAGGTAAGATTATTGGTAAGGATACTCTATGTGTTAATCATATGCCTAAGTTAAAAAATGTCTATCATGTGGAAGGCTTAAAAGCCAATCTCATTAGTATAAGCCAACTATGTGATGACAATCTATATGTTAAATTTGACAAGCATGAGTGTAAAGTGTTTGATATCACTGATAAGTGCTTGTTCACTGCTGTGAGGTCTCAAGATAACTGTTACAAATTTGGTGACAACTTATCTTGCCTTAGTTCCAAAGTAAATGATCTTGAAGTTTGGCATCAAAAGTTAGGTCATGCAAGTTTTAGGAAAATGGATGAGTTGGTGAGATTTAATATTGTTAAACACTTGCCTAAACTTGATTTCAAACAAGTAAGTGTGTGTGGTCCTTGCCAAAAGGGAAAGCAAATTAAGGCTTCCCGCAAAAAGGTCGATCAAATTTCCACTTCTGAGATTTTGAAACTAATCCATACGGACCTTATGGGACCCATTGAGGTTGAGAGCTTAAGTAAAAAGAAATACTATTTTGTGTGTGTAGATGACTTCTCTAGGTACACATGGGCCTATACTTGAAAGAAAAATCTGAAGCACTTGAAGTGTTTAAAGTGTGGTATAAAAAGGTCAAGAATTTACATAGTAAGAAAGTGATTAAAATTCGGTCCCATCATGGTAATGAATATGAGAACACTTTGTTCTCTGAATTTTGTGACTCCAAAGGAATAACCCATGATTTTTCAGCCCCTAAAACTCCTCAACAAAATAGGGTAGCTGAAAAAAAGAATCGAACTTTACAAGAGATGGCTTGTGTCATGCTTAGTTCTAAGAACATCTCTAAATGATTCTGGGCTGAGGCTCTTAAAACTGCTTGTCACATAGGAAATAGAGTCTACTTAAGAGTTGGGTCAACTATGACTCCTTATGAAATTCCTCTTGGTAAAAAACCTACTCTCAAGTACTTACATGTTTTTGGATGCATATGCTATATTCTGAATGAAAGAGATTATTTGTCTAAATTTGACTCTAAAAGTGACAAGGATGTATTCCTAGGATATTCCATAAATAGTCGTGCTTATAGGGTTTATAACCTTAGAACTAAAACTGTGATGGAGTCCATTAAAGTTACTTATGATGATACTGCTGATTTAAATCTAAAAAATCTTGAAAATGATACCTCAGGTTGCGTGGAAACTATGGAGGATACCCAAAACACACCTGAACAGACGCAGCAAACAGGGCTGCAGAAAGCTGATGCATGTGCTGGTGTGATCACATGACCACCTACATCAGGACAAAAAGAGTCTGCTTCAGACTCAGAAAATTCAGACTGTGAAGAGGAGAATTTGGACCAGACCAGAGACATACCTAGCAGGATTCAAAAGAATCATCCAATCACCCAAGTGGTTGGCAATGTAAATGAGAAGGTAAACACAAGGGATAAACCAAGAGTTGACTCCGTGAATTGGCTGGACTGAGTTGTACAAACTCACAGGTAAGCAAGGTTAGCTATTGCTATTTTGTGTCACATCTTGAGCCTAAGAATGTCATAGAGGAAATGAAAGATGATAATTGGATAGTTGCTATGCAAGAGGAATTAAACCAATTTGAGAAAAATGATGTGCGGATCTTGGTTCCTAGACCTAAAGGGGGGAATGTAATAGGGACCAAGTGGATTTTTAAAAATAAGACAGATGAAAATGGGCAAATAACTAGAAACAAAGCTAGACTTGTAGCCCAAGGCTACACCTAAGTAGAGGGGATTGATTTTGAGAAAACATTTTCCCCAGTTGCTAGGATAGAATCCATTAGGCTTTTACTTGCCATTGCTTGTTATTTAGACATCACTCTACATCAAATGGATGTAATGAGTGCTTTTTTTAAATGGTGTTCTTAATGAAGAAGCCTATGTTGAGCAACCAAAGGGCTTTACAGATTCCCATTGCCCTGACCATGTCTATAAGCTAAAGAAAGCCTTGTATGGCTTAAAATAAGCCCCTAGGGCTTGGTATGGGAGGCTTACTGAGCACCTCATACAAATAGGTTTTAAGAGAGGTGAGGTAGGTAAAACCTTATTTATTTTGAAAGAAAAAGAGGGGATTTTGGTGACTCAAATTTATGTAGATGACATTGTTTTTAAATCTTCATCCAAGAATATGTTAGACTATTTTGTCACCAGCATGACCACCACCTTTGAGATGAGTATGGTGGGTGAATTGAACTATTTCCTAGGTCTCCAAATAAAACAAAATAAGGAGGGAATGTTCATTTCACAAAGTAAGTATGCCAAAAATTTGGTCAAAAAATTCTCTCTTGACAATATCTCCCATCTTAAGACTCCTATGGGATCATCCCAAAAGTTGTGTAAAGACGAGGATGTTGACCCCACCTTGCATAGAAGTATGATCGAAAGCTTGTTGTACCTTTCAGTAAGTCGTCCTGACATCATGTTTATTGTGTGCCTATGTGCTAGATATCAAGCTTGCTCAAAAATTTCCTACCTTAAAGCTGTAAAAAGGATCATTAGATATATTGGAGGGACTGCCAATTTAGGGCTAAGCTATACTCGTGAGACTAATACAAATCTGGTAGGATTCAGTGAATCTGATTGGGCAGGCAACACTGATGATAAAAAGAGCACAAGTGGGGTATTTTTTCTTTGGGAACAACTTAGTATCTTGGTATAGTCGAAAACAAAACTACGTGTCCCTCTCTACTACTGAGTCGGAATATGTTGCTATGGGCAGTTGTTGTTTTCAACTTCTTTGGATGAATCAGATGATTAAGGATTATTGTCTTAAAAGTGATATTCTAACTGTCTTTTGTGATAATCTAAGTGCCATAGAAATATAAAAAAATCATGTTCAACACTCACGTACTAAACATATTGACATTAGACATCATTTTATTCGTGATCTTGTTGAGCAGAAAATCATTAGCATGGAATCAATAAGTACTGAAAAATAGTTGGCTGATATTTTCACCAATGCCCTTGATTTTCAGAGATTTTCTACTAAGGAAGTCTCTGAGTTTGTGTGCCATCTGATGATGTGATCCCCCGTGTGATCACATCAGAGCCTACACATGTATATTTTATTTCTAACAAAAAAAAATAATGCATTGCACGATGTTTCTCAGTGTGGTCACTTGTATTACATCTCTGACTCGACTCCTCTCTGAATTGTGAATTCTTCTTAAAAGGTGTCAACAACTATTGACTCAAATTTATCCTATTGGATATCTCTTGGTGGGTGCCTAATCTAAGGGAAACAGCTGCTCCATTCTTGGTATGAAGTTATTTCAATGTGATCAAAATGACATCAAGAGAAAGTTTGGGTCAAATTGACAAGATCATTCGAAAGAGGGATATCCTTGAAAGTAAAGAAGAGTGAAAGCTACCCAAAAATATTTTCCCACAAATAAAAAATGGGTGGGTGCATCCTAGAAGTCACGCAAGACAAGATTTCAATTCATTGACTTTCTTAGAGGAGATGTGTCCCCTGATGTGATCACATCCCATACCACACATATACTGAAATTCATCCTTCACGTGTCTGTACATTATGCATCATTCTCTTAGATATAAATTAAGTCAATCTGATCGTTGGTGAAAATATTGTTCAAATCTTTTTCTTTCCCTAATTAATTTCGTTAAAAGATCTTGTGCTCAACAAAAGTTTTGCATCTTTTATGTATAATGTCCATATGTTTTGGGGGAGTATTTTTTGGGATTTTTTTTTTGATTTTTATGGCAGGTATATCATCCACATAAGGGAAAAGGAATTCAATTTCTACAAGGATTTTTTTTTATCCTTATCATCTAAGGAATTCCAAGAGGTTAAGACAAGCTTATTTTTAATCCGGATGCCAAGATATTAAGTTCCCTTTTTAACTCTACATCTCCTATGTGTCCTTTTCCTAATTGGTCTTTAATTCATGCTATCACATCTTATAAAATAACTATCACTTCACCATTAATCTCAATAACGTTGTTCGAAATGGTTGTAGCGACTGGCGCATAAACCGAGACGAAACGAGAGATTAGAGAGAGGGAGTTATACCTATGGCTAGGGTCGACTCCTTTGGCTCGGGGGGTGTATACGGGATACGGAAAGTAGTTTGAAACGGTGTTTCGGAGTGGTGAGGGGCGTATTTGATCGAAATACGGAAGTTTCACGCGAATCGAGACGAAACGGGAGCTCGGGAAGGGGTGAAACTGGTTTGGGCCGTGGGGTGAGGTGATTTTGGAGAGTAAAAATCTTCTTCTAAATGGCTTTGACAGCCTCTCTATTTATAGGTGAATTTTCAGTAGGAGTTCGGCCGGGCTTTGACTGAAATCCAGGGGGTTTTGTGAAACTTTGGGAATTTGAGGGACTTGCTGGCAATTTCTGAAAGTCTGCAAAGGGAGTCCGGCCGGACTGAGACTGTATACCAGGGATATTTTAGTCTTTTGGCCTTGATTTCTGATTGAAGGGTGACTAGAGGGAGGTGGCATGCTTGCCACGTGTCTCATGACTCACCATTTGTGTAGGAGTTCGTTCCCGGGTCCCGGTGCTGTCCGTTTTTAAAATAACAGTCCGAAAAATGTCCGAAATGCCCCCGGAAAGTGCATTTTTCAGGGAAAGCCGTACTTTTACGTGCGATGACGTGTGTCAAGTATGCTTAGACGTTGGGATGCTCGGGGCAGTCCCGGGACGTCTCGTTGGCTTGACAACGGGGAGTTAACGAGTTCCGGTTAACCTAGAGCGGGCCAGTAAACGAATTTCGGTTAACTTTCTGACGAATTTTGACGATCCGGATTTGGGTACTTACAGATACTGAGGCTACTCCGGTTCAATGTCGTTGCCTGGGGCTCATGACAACGTGATTGATGCTGAAAATCCGGGTGACCTTCGGTCAATTGGGGCAGCAGCTGGCATGGAGAAGGGTCCAAATTGGTCCCTAATGCAAAGGGGGTTCTCACCCAAGATGGATAACTACTCTCCTAGGGTTAGGCCCAATATGGCAAAACCTGATTTCATGGAGGGAATTGATGATGATTATGACCCCAGTGCTGATTTGAAAAGAAAAAGAGGGAAATCCTCTGCAACAAGCTCCGACAGTTCATCCGGAAAGGCAGCACAACCTAAGCCTAGGAGGAGGAAATATTTGGAGCTTTCTGTTTATTCAAGCGACTCTGACGGGCCTCAAGTTGATGATTTTGAAGTTGTTCCACGGAGGTCTAGGTCTGATGAAGTTGATGAATTAAGGGCTTCAAGGGCTTCAACAGAGGAGATTATGGACTCAGCTAGACATGATATTGAGGATATCTTTCCCCATATGATTGTAACTCCCAAAGATTTGGCAACATCTAAAGGTACAAGCTCGATTCCTACCTCTGAACCTTCTAAACCCTATTCCCTATGCCATCACACCTCTACTATCACCAACTGCTGGGAATCTTCCCTCAGTCTGTGCACACCGTAAAGAAGATGAAGATGATGAGAACATCCCTCTGTAAGCCCTAATGGATCTGATAAAGTGCAAAGGCATCTCTAGGAAATCAAAGGCTGAGGCAACTGCCTCTATTGTTGCCCAAGTCTCTCTCATGGACTCAGATGACGATGATGAGGCAGAGGATGAGTCCTTCAAACTTGGCAGAGAGGAACTGGATGCTGAAAAAGAAGATGTTGATGATGATGTGATCACATTAGCATCCACACCAAGGAGGAAAAGCTTGATAAAAACCCAAGCCTTCGTGAGTTCAATGCCTGTGTCTAGGCGTACCACAAGACCTAAAGCCTCCAAACTCTCTGTAAGTTCACTCACTTCTGAAACTTTTATGTCAAGTAATGTATTGGGAAGATATGCATTCTTTAGGATGAAGGGATTCATTGTTGAAAGGGTTATGGATCAAACATTTGAGGATGTTGGGATGGTCATATACTTGAATGAAAAATGTCTCATACACACAGTCACCTACCCCTCTAGCTATTTTCCTTCTTTGGTCTGTGAATTTTATGCCAGTCTCCTTGAGGCAATTCAAGACCCTAGGTTTGAATGTTTTGAGAAAGTGTGTATTCGAGGTAAAACTATTTCATTTTCCCCAACTATGATAAATTTATTTCTTCAAACTCCCAGTCCACAAAATATTCCTCCCATGGCTCCCAAAAATGAGGTTGCCAATTCTATTTCCAATGGCCGACCCAATTTGGCACAATCAATATAAGTGTACAATGTTTACCTCCTTGTATGGCTTCCTGTTTAAAATTTCCACTCTCAACTGGAAGCCTACGTCCAACCGGAACATTGTCACCATATCCCATGTCGACCTCATTCACAGAATCTTTACTGGTTTGGATTTCAATTTTGGTGAAATTGTGTTTGGTAGCGTTGTCTAGTTTGCTGAAAAGGAGTTACCCTCGGATCTTCCTTTTCCTTGTTTAATTTCTGGGTTGTGTTTAAAGCAAGGAGTAGATATTTCTCCTGTCTGATAGACTTTGTGAAAATGATGAGCCAATTGGGATACAACCAATCCTTGAATGCACTAAGCGTACCATAGATTTGCCTGTGGTTTTCTCTGATGATCCTGCTACTGTGGTTCATAATGAAGAAGAAGATGATTTAGCTGATTTTGGTGATGATGAGATCGCACCACCTATGCCACATATTGATTCAGTAGTTGTATATAACGAGGAGATCAAGTTCTAGGAGAAGTATATGCTATATGCAAGGGTACATTTTAAGGAGATGTCCAACAGAAGGAATAGGCTCTTGGCAGCTAGGGCAAGTATTTCTGATAAAAAAATGGGAGAAAGTTCAAGCCATGTATTTGAAGACATTAGTCAAGATTTTTGTTGGGAGCTTCTTCAAAAGACAAGGGAGGAGATGGACAAATCTACTTGAAGCCTTGTTTTTTATTTCTTTACTGCTTTTCAAAAACAATTACTTTATGTTTGTTTTTGTTTGTTTAGGAACAATGGTGGTCTGCTTTATGTTTTGATTTGTCTTAACATTTGATATTTAGGGGGAGTTTTTGCTATTTTATATTTAGTTTATAATATGTTCTTGGCTTACATTTTTTTTACCAGAAAGCAACAAATCAGGGGGAGATATAAAGTGTGTGATGTCACACACACTTGACAAGTCAAAGGTTGACTTACTTCAGATTTGTTACTTTCTTTATTTTAAGTTAACTTAGGTAAATATTATTTATATTGTTTATATTGTATTTTAATTGACTAGCCTACTAACCAAAATATTGGATATGTTTAGTATATATTTTGATTATTTTGTAGGATCTCTCACACAAATAAAGAGTCATGATAAGTAAAGGATTGCTTGGGTTGAGTAAGGAAGATAGGAGTCTAATTAAAGAAGTTCTCCTCATGCAAATAAACCTCTACAAACAAGGACTCTTTGGCTATAAATACAATATGTATACATAATTCATTCACACGGTTTTTATAGACTCAATTGCTGAAGCTAAACAGTCTTCGAGAGTCTTTTTATGTGTGAGAGAGTTTTGGTCATTCCTAGCCACTCTATTTCATTCAGAAGGAGTATATAGTTGTTGGGATGGAGCCAAACTAGAAACTAGGCGGCAAAAAAGGAGATGAATTGTGGAAGAACAATAAGGACACTATAAGACCGCACGATACGATCGCATAGAAAGTGTTAAGAGAGCAGTACATTAGACACAGGATTGTGCATTTTTGAGCATTGGAGAAAATAAGTGATATGCAGCCGCATCATGAGGTCACATAGGTGACGGAATGCCTATGTGGTCGCATATATCCAAAAAGACTGTCTTTATTTTGTTATGAGAACCTTATGGGGTTTAGGGATTGCTTTTGGTAACCTATATAAACAATGTTTCACCTCAAAATTCGTTGTACCTTCATATTGAAATATTATATTACAAGATCCTAAATTGACAGTGGCCCCATACGTAATCAATCATATTGATGAAATGGGTTTACAATTCATGTATCTGATTATAGCTTTTAATGTTCTTTACTAGCAGTACACCCGCGCTACGCACTATGATAATTTTTTACTTTTTTCATATTAGTAGTTGAACATTGTTTTGGTCAATTTCTTGTATGCTTTGAAACTGAATTTTAGTGGAATGATTTTGGGCACAAATGGAATATAAGAATGAGTATTTTCAAGATGTGACACCAAGATGTAACTAGGAAAGCCCTTGATCAATTGATCTCCGGCACAAAACCTCGGGAGGTTTTAGGAAACCTACCTAAAACCAAAAGTGTTTATAATTTTCTTGAGTGAGTACAAAGTGGAAGTATTGAGAGAGTTACAAAATTGCCGTCCATGGTGCCTACCCCTAGCTCTCGTTAAATACCCCAAAGAAAGATGAAGATTTACAAAATAACGCTCATCCTAAAAATCCGTCGTCGGTTGCTAAAAAGTAGGAGTCGTTGCCATGACTTGATCAGCCGTTAGAAACGTGTTTGAAATATGCTTGACTTGGTCGTTGATCTTTGTATGATATTTATCTCCTAAAAATAGGAACAGATGTACCTGTATCTTCAAGTTGTCAATATAGGATGTCATAACGGCTCGGAGTTGTAAATGACGATCGACGGATCGATCGATCCGGAATGGTAAATGACATAAAAAAGTAAACGGAACGGGGTCGGAACGCCGTTTTAACCCGTGATTACTTCTCTTACGGGAAGAGAAGAGGATCGAGGGGCTAAAACGTATCGGACCCCGTAAGACGGAGGCATCTACATTTCAATAACGTTGTTCGAAATGGTTGTAGCGACTGGCGCGTAAACCGAGACGAAATGAGAGATTAGAGAGAGGGAGTTATACCTATGGCTAGGGTCGACTCCTTTGGCTCGGGGGGTGTATACGGGATACGGAAAGTAGTTTGAAACGGTGTTTCGGAGTGGTGAGGGGCTTATTTGATCGAAATACGGAAGTTTCACGCGAATCGAGATGAAACGGGAGCTCGGGAAGGGGTGAAACTGGTTTGGGCCGTGGGGTGAGGTGATTTTGGAGAGTAAAAATCTTCTTCTAAATGGCTTTGACAGCCTCTCTATTTATAGGTGAATTTTCAGTAGGAGTTCGGCCGGGCTTTGACTGAAATCCAGGGGGTTTTGTGAAACTTTGGGAATTTGAGGGACTTGCTGGCAATTTCTGAAAGTCTGCAAAGGGAGTCCGGCCGGACTGAGACTGTATACCAGGGATATTTTAATCTTTTGGCCTTGATTTCTGATTGAAGGGTGACTAGAGGGAGGTGGCATGCTTGCCACGTGTCCCATGACTCACCATTTGTGTAGGAGTTCGTTCCCGGGTCCCGGTGTTGTCCGTTTTTAAAATAACAGTCCGAAAAATGTCCGAAATGCCCCCGGAAAGTGCCGGAAAGTGCATTTTTCAGGGAAAGCCGTACTTTTACGTGCGATGACGTGTGTCAAGTATGCTTCGACGTTGGGATGCTCGGGGCAGTCCCGGGACGTCTCGTTGGCTTGGCAACGGGGAGTTAACGAGTTCCGGTTAACCTAGAGTGGGCCAGTTAACGAATTTCGGTTAACTTTCTGACGGATTTTGACGATCCGGATTTGGGTACTTACAGATACTGAGGCTACTCCGGTTCAATGTCGCTGCCTGGGGCTCATGACAACGTGATTGATGCTGAAAATCCAGGTGACCTTCGGTCAATTGGGGCAGCAACTGGCATGGAGAAGGGTCCAAATTGGTCCCTAATGCAAAGGGGGTTCTCACCCAAGATGGATAACTACTCTCCTAGGGTTAGGCCCAATATGGCAAAACCTGATTTCATGGAGGGAATTGATGATGATTATGACCCCAGTGCTGATTTGAAAAGAAAAAGAGGGAAATCCTCTGCAACAAGCTTCGACAGTTCATCCGGAAAGGCAGCACAACCTAAGCCTAGGAGGAGGAAATATTTGGAGCTTTCTGTTTATTCAAGCGACTCTGACGGGTCTCAAGTTGATGATTTTGAAGTTGTTCCACGTAGGTCTAGGTCTGATGAAGTTGATGAATTAAGGGCTTCAAGGGCTTCAACAGAGGAGATTATGGACTCAGATAGACATGATATTAAGGATATATTTCCCCATATGATTGTCACTCCCAAAGATTTGGCAACATCTAAAGGTACAAGCTCGATTCCTACCTCTGAACCTTCTAAACCCTATTCCCTATGCCATCACACCTCTACTATCACCAACTGCTGGGAATCTTCCCTCAGTCTGTGCACACCGTAAAGAAGATGAAGATGATGAGAACATCCCTCTGTAAGCCCTAATGGATCTGATAAAGTGCAAAGGCATCTCTAGGAAATCAAAGGCTGAGGCAACTGCCTCTATTGTTGCCCAAGTCTCTCTCATGGACTCAGATGACGATGATGAGGCAGAGGATGAGACCTTCAAACTGGGCAGAGAGGAACTGGAAGCTGAAAAAGAAGATGTTGATGATGATGTGATCACATTAGCATCCACACCAAGGAGGAAAAGCTTGAGAAAAACCCAAGCCTCCGTGAGTTCAATGCCTGTGTCTAGGCGTACCACAAGACCTAAAGCCTCCAAACTCTCTGTAAGTTCACTCACTTCTGAAACTTTTATGTCAAGTGATGTATTGGGAAGATATGCATTCTTTAGGATGAAGGGATTCATTGTTGAAAGGGTTATGGATCAAACATTTGAGGATGTTGGGATGGTCATATACTTGAATGAAAAATGTCTCATACACACAGTCACCTACCCCTCTAGCTATTTTCCTTCTTTGGTCTGTGAATTTTATGCCAGTCTCCTTGAGGCAATTCAAGACCCTAGGTTTGAATGTTTTGAGAAAGTGTGTATTCGAGGTAAAACTATTTCATTTTCCCCAACTATGATAAATTTATTTCTTCAAACTCCCAGTCCACAAAATATTCCTCCCATGGCTCCCAAAAATGAGGTTGCCAATTCTATTTCCAATGGCCGACCCAATTTGGCACAATCAATATAAGTGTACAATGTTTACCTCCTTGTATGGCTTCCTGTTTAAAATTTCCACTCTCAACTGGAAGCCTACGTCCAACCGGAACATTGTCACCATATCCCATGTCGACCTCATTCACAGAATCTTTACTGGTTTGGATTTCAATTTTGGTGAAATTGTGTTTGGTAGCGTTGTCTAGTTTGCTGAAAAGGAGTTACCCTCGGATCTTCCTTTTCCTTGTTTAATTTCTGGGTTGTGTTTAAAGCAAGGAGTAGATATTTCTCCTGTCTGATAGACTTTGTGAAAATGATGAGCCAATTGGGATACAACCAATCCTTGAATGCACTAAGCGTACCATAGATTTGCTTGTGGTTTTCTCTGATAATCCTGCTACTGTGGTTCATAATGAAGAAGAAGATGATTTAGCTGATTTTGGTGATGATGAGATCGCACCACCTATGCCACATATTGATCCAGTAATTGTATATAACGAGGAGATCAAGTTCTAGGAGAAGTATATGCTATATCCAAGGGTACATTTTAAGGAGATGTCCAACAGAAGGAATAGGCTCTTGGCAGCTAGGGCAAGTATTTCTGATAAAAAAATGGGAGAAAGTTCAAGCCATGTATTTGAAGACATTAGTCAAGATTTTTGTTGGGAGCTTCTTCAAAAGACAAGGGAGGAGATGGACAAATCTACTTGAAGCCTTGTTTTTTATTTCTTTACTGCTTTTCAAAAACAATTACTTTATGTTTGTTTTTGTTTGTTTAGGAACAATGGTGGTCTTCTTTATGTTTTGATTTGTCTTAACATTTGATATTTAGGGGGAGTTTTTGCTATTTTATATTTAGTTTATAATATGTTCTTGGCTTACATTTTTTTTTACCAGAAAGCAACAAATCAGGGGGAGATATAAAGTGTGTGATGTCACACACACTTGACAAGTCAAAGGTTGACTTACTTCAGATTTGTTACTTTCTTTATTTTAAGTTAATTTAGGTAAATATTATTTATATTGTTTATATTGTATTTTAATTGACTAGCCTACTAACCAAAATATTGGATATGTTTAGTATATATTTTGATTATTTTGTAGGATCTCTCACACAAAGAAAGAGTCATGATAAGTAAAGGATTGCTTGGGTTGATTAAGGAAGATAGGAGTCTAATTAAAGAAGATCTCCTCATGCAAATAAACCTCTACAAACAAGGACTCTTTGGCTATAAATACAATATGTATACATAATTCATTCACACGGTTTTTATAGACTCAATTGCTGAAGCTAAACAGTCTTCGAGAGTCTTTTTATGTGTGAGAGAGTTTTGGTCATTCCTAGCCACTCTATTTCATTCAGAAGGAGTATATAGTTGTTGGGATGGAGCCAAACTAGAAACTAGGCGGCAAAAAAGGAGATGAATTGTGGAAGAACTATAAGGAACTATAAGACCGCACGATACGATCGCATAGAAAGTGTTAAGAGAGCAGTACATTAGACACAGGATTGTGCATTTTTGAGCATTGGAGAAAATAAGTGATATGCAGCCGAATCATGAGGTCACATAGGTGACGGAATGCCTATGTGGTCGTATATATCCAAAAAGACTGTCTTTATTTTGTTATGAGAACCTTACGGGGTTTAGGGATTGCTTTTGGTAACCTATATAAACAATGTTTCACCTCAAAATTCGTTGTACCTTCATATTGAAATATTATATTACAAGATCCTAAATTGACAGTGGCCCCATACATAATCAATCATATTGATGAAATGGGTTTACAATTCATGTATCTGATTATAGCTTTTAATGTTCTTTACTAGCAGTACACCCGCGCTACGCACTATGATAATTTTTTACTTTTTTCATATTAGTAGTTGAACATTGTTTTGGTCAATTTCTTGTATGCTTTGAAACTGAATTTTAGTGGAATGATTTTGGGCACAAATGGAATATAAGAATGAGTATTTTCAAGATGTGACACCAAGATGTAACTAGGAAAGCCCTTGATCAATTGATCTCCGGCACAAAACCTCGGGAAGTTTTAGGAAACCTACCTAAAACCAAAAGTGTTTATAATTTTCTTGAGTGAGTACAAATTGGAAGTATTGAGAGAGTTACAAAATTGCCGTCCATGGTGCCTACCCCTAGCTCTCGTTAAATACCCCAAAGAAAGATGAAGATTTACAAAATAACGCTCATCCTAAAAATCCGTCGTCGGTTGCTAAAAAGTAGGAGTCATTGCCATGACTTGATCTGCCGTTAGAAACGTGTTTGAAATATGCTTGACTTGGTCGTTGATCTTTGTATGATATTTATCTCCTAAAAATAGGAACAGATGTACCTATATCTTCAAGTTGTCAATATAGGATGTCATGTTAAAGATACTGAAGAACCATACTAGCCAAGATGTCAGTGTAGTCCTGAGTAAAAATTCTACCCCAAATAATTGCCCCCAAATTTTTGAATCTTTTAGGTGGAGCCAAAGAGTTAGAAATTGAAAAAAACGCTTTCCACTGTTCACCATTTAAGTGACGCGACCCTTGATTTGACAATTTGGAAAAGGTGGCTATTGAGTAGGAGTATGGTTCTTATAACCGCCTATAACTTCCCATAAATAAGCCATCTCTTTTGGCGATTTCAAAAAATCATTCAAGCAAAAAGGTTCCTCCATTGTCATCGTTTTCTTTAGGTAAGTCGATTTTTCTCTTACTTTCATTGACTTCTTTTCAGCCTTTAGCAATGGGTAAGAGTAAGAAAGTCGATGTGTTTGTACTTCCTGAGGATTTTATCCATCTTGAACTTCTCAAGTCAAATTCAGAGAAGAGTTCAATCAAGCAAACCCATATATACAACCTGTTTAAACACAACACCTTTCCTATAGGTACCAAATTCTTGATCCCTGATAAATCTTTTACAGCCGATTGTGTTTCTGAAAACTGGGTCGGATTCCTCGATTACCCTTTTAACATTGGTCTTAAATTCCCTTTCTCCCCTTTAGTGAATCGTTTATTTAAGGCTACCAAATTAGCATATCCTCAACTTATACCTGTAGGATGGAGGATACTTCAAACTCTAGATAGACTTGGCCTTGAAACTGGTTTGACTGTTGATTTGGAAGAATTGGCTTTTACATCCGAAATTAGGCCACATGGCCCTCATAGGTATAACTTTAGGGCTAAGTCAGCTGCGAATAATTTAGTAATAGGTTTCGAGGCTCAGGATAGAGGTTGGAAGAATAAGTTCTTTTATGTGAGGAAGGATTCCTTGGAAGGGGTAATGAGTTGATAACAAAATGGAGGTCTCAAGGTATAACCTCGATTTTTCTCTTAGCATTTTTACCCTGCCTTACTTTTGTATAACATGTTGCTTACCTTCTAGATTTTTTAGTTTCCAAGTTGAACATGCTATTCCCTGAAAGGGAGGACACATACACAAACGTGAAGAAGATTCTGAATATGCCTGCTGATATACGGAAGTATAGACCTTTGTCTGTTGATCTTGAGACTATAAGTGTTGAAGAAGGAGACATGGCAGAACAAATTGAGAGCATAGCTTCACCAAAACCCAGTATCAACAGGATGTCTTCAAGTAAGTATCTATTTGGTATTTTCGAACTTTTGTCATGTTGAACTTTGAACTTGCGCCTTATATCTCCACATTGTTTGGAACAGTGACCCGTTCTCAACCTGAAGGGTTTACTAAGGATGATGTACTGTCCAGAATCAAGGCCAAGGCTGCAATCAAGAAAGAAGTTAAGCTTGCTGGTGGTAAGCAGCCACATCCTAAGGTGGAAAGTTCAACCACCAAGGTGAGCATACCCAAGAGTGCTGGCTCCGAAGCAAAGAAGAGGAAAATTGTAATAGTGGAGGTTTTTGACAAGGAAGTTTGGAAGGTTGAGACTGCTTTGAGTAGTATGGAGGAATTGAACAAGAAGGTGGAGGGTGCATCCAAGAAGGTAAAATTACTTTTTTCATACTACTCTAAAAGAATCTGGTTATTGATTAGGATCTTAATATGATGACCTTACAAATGTAGGCAACAGATTTGGTAGCTTTTTTACTTGGAGAATTAAAGATCAGAGTTGACTGGATCAAAATTCTCGAGCAGAAGTGCAAATTTGAAGGTAATAGGGCTATCAAGGTCGAGAAGGAAGCTGAAGTTTATGCTAACGAATACAAGGTGAGGGAAAAGGAGATTTAGGATTTGAACAAGTTGGTGTTGGAGCAGTCTGATAGGTTGTCAACCATTGAAGCTGATCGGTTGAAGGAATTAGGCGAAGCAAAAGAAAAGTTTATCAATGATGCTACGAAAACAATGCTCGAGACCAAGGTTGAAATGATGCAAGATTTTCAAGATAGGAAGCATCTTGCATGGAATATTGAGGAAGCACGCTTCCTGTTGAAGATGTATACATGAGAAGAAGTGGATGGTAACAAAGTTAACTCTCCAGCTCTGGATGTTACTCCTAGCCAAGATGACGCAAAGATGCAGGATGTAGGGGAGGAAAAGGACAAGTTTGAAAAAGGTGAAGAAGGAAAGAATGAAGTAAGTACCATTGTGGCAGCCGACCAAAAAGAGTCAAGGTTTTTATAACTATTACTAAAAAAACAATTAGTTTAGTTTTAATTGAGGGTGTGTGATGGATGTGGTTTTACCCATCCAAAAGATATGCTCCTAAGCTTATTTTCTGCTCGAAACCTTGCGAATTTAATGTATATTTTAGTGTTTTATAAGTTCAGGGGTCGATGTGCAATAAAGCTGAAAATGGAGGATATAAGCTTACTTTTGAAAATTCAAGGGCCAAGGTGAATATTTGAAAAGTGCAGTGACAATATGAAGGAAACAAATCCCAAAAAGTGTCTGTTTGCTTGGGCGCTGAATGAAGGGACTTGGGCGACCGCCGGGTTCGGTGATTTGGGCCTAGGTTTTAATTGGTCCGGATCAAATCAGTGTCTTCCACTAAGTATTTGCTCTAGGTTTATTATAAAATGAAGAATTGGTTTTTGACATAAAGGGGAGGGGTTTCAGAAGCCGTGGTACTGAGGAAGGATCTCCATTGTATTTTTATTACAATTCATAATCAGGTTTTATTTTTCTTTTTATTTTTGTAATTTTTATTATGAGTAGCTAAATTTCTTTTCGCGAATTGGATGTAACAATTGTCGAATTCTTATGCTAATGATGTTTTAATTCTTCCACACTTTTCTTGTTCATGTTTAATGGAATTTGCTTAATTTATTTTTAGACTTCCAACATTATTGATTGATTTTGTTGGTCTTTAAATTACTAGGGTTTAAATTACTACGCTTGCGTGGGTAGCTTTTACATTGGCCTAGATTCCATTGAATAGATCCAATTGAAGACCTTGCGGAAATCAAAAGGATCTAAAATCATCACATAAAACAATACTTCCTTCATTCCGTTCCGTTTCGATTCAGGTTTATGATTTATATTTTATTTTTGTAATTATTATGAGTAGCTAAATAATTTTATTTGCGGGTTGGATGTAATAATTATCAAATTTCTATGCTAGTAGTATTTTAATTCTTCCATACTTGTTTTGTTCTTGTTCCATGGAATTGGTTTAATTTGTTTTTAGACTTCAACTTTATAAATAGATATTGTTGGTCTTTAAATTACTAGGGTTTAAATTACTACACTTGCGTGGGTAGTTTTTACATTGGCCTAGATTCCATTGAATAGATCCAATTGAAGACCTTGCGGAAATCAAAAGGATCTAAAATCATTTGTTTCTTGGTTTTTAAATGTATTACTTGAATGTTTTGTAGACCTTGCGGAAAACATCACATCGAAGTAGTAATAGGGTTGCAACCCGGCCATCTAACCGTCCCAACTCTTATTAAAGTGAACGATTTCTTAAACAAGATTAGTAATTATTTTTATAAATTAGCATAGGAAGGAGAAAATTGTGAAACCCAATCCGTGAATCCTTGTCATTCTTGATTTCAATATCTATTTTATTTTCATTAGTTTAATTTATTTACTTTTCAATTTAGTTTATTTTAATCAATCAAAATCAAACCCCCCTCTTGTTTCGTTTACACTAATTAAATCAACTTGTTAATTTACTCAAGTCTATGTGGTTCGACCCTTACTTTTGTATATTGCTACTTCGGTAACTTGTACACTTGCAAGGTTTTTATTATACAGTGGAATGTTGTCCATCATGTTTTTGGCGCCGTTGCCGGGAATTTGTTGTGATTTTTAACAAGTTTGTTTAATCGGTGCATGCTTGGTCGGCGTTCTTTGAATCCTAACCTGGAACCATTGAACGACAACATTAATAGGTTGGGTCAGTATTTAAGAGATTTATACTTAACAGAGGGCAATTCCCTTGAAAGTGACCGAGAAACTTCTTCCACCGAGGGAGAAGAAAATTTTAATTTTGAAATGGCGGACCAAGTCATGAATGCGTTTGCTAGGCCAAGAGTCGACACATCGGTGTCGTGCATAGTGTTGCCGTGCAGCGCTAGCCTATGAAATCAAAGGCCAATATTTTAACATGATTCCTAATTTTTATGGCCTTCTTAGGTGAGGATTCATTAGCGTTTTTGATAGAATTCATGTCTACCGTGAGTGGGTTCCCTATAAAAGAGGGTGTTACATCGGAGCACACAGAGGCCCAAAATGTTTCACTTATGCATTGAAAGATAAAGCCAAAACTTGGCTAATGTTACTTTCTCCCCGTAGCATCACTACTTGGGATGCTTTACATGTGCTTTTCTTACTAAGTTTTACCCTTATGATGCATTAACAAATTTTAGGGTGAAAATTATGGGATTTGCACGAGGCAGGAGGAAGCATTCCACGAGGCATGGGATAGATTTAGGATGCTACAAATTCAATGCCCGCACCATAATTTCCTGCTTCTATCTTTGCATCAAACATTTTATGGGGCTTTATCCCTGAATACCAATCAATGGTTGATAATGCGGCGGGGAGGTAGTTTGGGTACCAAGGCGTGCAAACAATGCCGGGAACTATTTGAGATGTTGAGTGATAATTCTCAACAAAAGGGTTCTAGGGGGGCAACAAAGGGAGTGAATGAGATAGGGCTAAGCAACGAGCTTGCTAAGCAAATTGCATTGTTAAACCAAAGATTTGATAAACTAGCTTTGCAAAATGCTTCTTCCTCCTCTATGCCTTCTACTGCTCATCTTGTAAATGATTTTTGTGCTAATTGTGGTCCTAACACTCATGCTACTAACGTGTGTCAAAGTGGTTTGCTGTTTAATCTGGAACATGCACATGCAATGCAAGGATTTGGCCAGCGGTTCCCTCAAAACAATAATCCCTATTCGAACACATACAACCCGGGGTGGAGGCAACACCCAAATTTTTCATGGAGAGGCAATCAAGAACAAAATAAGCCTCTCCGTCCTCGGCCTCCTTTGGGGACAGTATGAGCAGAAAAGGGAACCGTGGGAAATGGCCATGGAGAAATTGCAGGCTGAAAATAATCAATTGAGGGCGGAAAGTCAACAAGCTTCCAAGAACCATGAAGCTGCCCTTCAGAAGTTAGAGACTCAAATTGGGCAATTAGCAACCGCCCTACAAGGTCATAAGTCTGGGACCTTTTCGAGCCAACCACATCAAGCAAATGCCATTATCACTCTCCGAAATGGCAAACAGGTAGGTAGTGAGGTACTTTCTCCTTCATCTTCTTCTTCCCCTCCTGTTGTAGATAAGAATTCTAAAATGGATAATGATGATGATGGTTGTGATAAGAGTACAAGTGACATGGGGGAAAACTCTAAAGTTGATTCTCCACCACCCATGCCATATGTACCTCCCGTACCGTTTCTCGGAAGGTTTTTAAGACATAAATTGGATAAGCAAATGTCGGAGTTGATGAACATGTTTTCTAAGGTGAACATCAATATCCCTTTACTCAATGTGATCAAAAACATTCCTGCTTATTCCAAATTTTTCAAAGAATTAAATTCCAAGAAACATATGTATGGGACAAATGAGAGAGTAGTGATGAGTGAAAATGCTAGCGCAGTGGTACAACATAGTCTTCCACCCAAATTGAAAGATCCCGGAAGTTTTCTGATTTCTATTACTATGGGGGAGTCAAAGAGGGTAAAAGCTATGTTGGATCTTGGAGCCAGCATTAATTTGTTGCCATACTATCTGTATGAGGAGTTGGGTTTACCCGAATTAAAACCCACCACAATGGCCCTACAACTTGCGGATCGGTCCATTAAAAGACCTGTGGGCATTGTGGAGGATGTTTTAGTTCAAGTAAATTCAATCATTGTGCCTGTTGATTTTGTGGTGCTTGAAATGCCAAAAGGTGAAGGAAGTCGCCGTGATTCACCCATATTACTTGGGAGACCTTTCATGGCGACAACCAACACCATTATTAATGTGAGGAATGGCAAATTGTCTATGACAGTGGCGGGTGAGAAAATTGAAATTTCTGTGTTTGATGCCATGAAACATCCTAGTGATGATAGTGAGGAGTGTTCATATGTTGGTGATTGTGAAGTTTTGTCAATTGACGGTGAGAATTCTAGGGATAGTGCGGGTTCCCACTTGTGTGCCGTGAAAAATAAGGCCGACAATCTTGGTTCTTGTGAGGGCCCGTATCACCCCTAGGCCAGATCCAAAAGGGGTCGGTGTCCCCATTAAAATCTTTCTTTCCGCTTAAGTCTACCAATATTGATGCATGTGATAAAATGGAAGAGTGTTGTTCTCTTGATATTTCTGATACTTTGTTTGTCAAGATGCATGTTCAGGATGCTTGCGATTTTGTGGAGGAAGAGGAGGTGCATGATTGTGATAAGAATAAGGCACCAAATGAGTTTGGGGGAGAGGCTCCCAAGAAAAAGAAATTGAAGAAAAAGAAAAATGGAAAGAAAAATGTTAGAAAAATCCCTTGGGCTCCACCCGAGTTAGTAACAAAGAGTGAATTTTTGTGGAAAGTGGTGGGCATTTGTGCCCGAGAATGTGCAAAGTGGGCCAAGGGAAGGAAAACCAAGGCCAAAGGGAATGTGGTCACGTCAAATCCCATTTAGTTGGGAGCAACGGTCGGGCTAACGACCTTAACCAAATGCGCTAATTGGGAGGCAACCCAAGTAGGTATGTTTTATCTGCTTTATTTATTTGCTTTGTTGTGTCATATCGGCCTTTGAACCCGAGGCATGTTGTTGTTCTCTTTGCTATGAGGACATAGCATGTTTTGAGTTTGGGGATAGATATCTCTCCGAGTTTGTGGGTTTATAGGGGAGTGTATATAGTGTCACCCTCCAAAAAATAGAAAAATTTAAAAATTTTGTTCTCATTATATGTTTGAAAGTTGGCCAACGTCCGTGATGATTTGAGGGATTTTGATTGAGTTTTGCTAAGTTTGTGCCAATTTGAATATGTTAATTAGAATTGCATTAATACATGTAAAACACAATTGCACCACCATTCACTTCCATCATATTTCTTGATCATGGTCATTAATTTAGGTGTCCTTTATGGGTTCACTTTGACATTCTCGGGGGTCCTAGAACATGGTTGCACACTTGTCAATAACACATCAATAGATTACTTGATATTTATGGCTTGTATTTCTTTGTCAACCCTCTTGTGAGCCTTCAACTTTCTCGTCACTCTTAAAAATCTCCGCTTGTTCCCATTTTGAGCCTTGTTAGAAAGAATGGAGCATCTAGACCACCATTCTCCTTCATTTGTACCCTCATTCTCCTACCCTTTTAGCTTATACATTATATTCTACCTTTTTAAGAAAGTGAAACTAGTGATTGAATGGAAAGTGTGGGTGATGTTTGAAAAATTATGGGTGAAAAATGGTCAAGAAAAGAAAGAAAATGGTCATTTTATGCAATAAAATTGGTCAGGAAATGGAGGGTGTGGTGGCACGCTCAAATGGGTGACGCGGCACTAATTCCCTTTTGGGGAAATTACTTTCGGCTGGGGGTGTGAGGCAGCACAGTATTGAGGGTGAGGCAGCATCAAAACCTGGGAAGAAAAAAAAAATTGTGTGCCGTAGCACACCCCAAACGATGAGGCAGCACTAATTCAGTTTTGGCAAAAGCAAGCTTTTGGCAATTGGGTGCGACAGCACGCTATGATAGGGTGAGGCGGCACTAATTAATTTTGGGGAGCAGATTATTCGAACTAGGTGTGCTACAGCACACCCATGAGGATGCCACGGCACGAATCTTTGTTTGGGTGGCGATTTTGTTTTCTTTTCAAAAAAAAAAAAAAAAAAAGAGAAGAAAAAAAAAAAGGAAAAGGAAAAGAAAGAAACAGCTTGGCCCTTTATTTTGTGAAATATAATTGATAAGTGACCTATTTTGAGTGAGTGAAGGCTTTCAATCCCACGTGTATAAAGTATGACAAAGTCTAGTTTGGGGGTTGAAGCATTGGGGAACACAAAGGTGAGCAGAAAGCTAAATTTCAAGAAGGAGTAACATGTAATTGAAGCCTTTTAGTTTCACATTCTTGTGTTTCTATGTCCATTCCTTCGTTTGTACCCGCGAACCTAGCCCCACAATTGTTGTGGATTTAACCCTAAAGCCATAATTCGTGTTCAATATTGAGTAATCGGGTTGACAAGTGCGTAATCGTGCATATGAGTATCCTTGTAAATTGTATTGTTATCTGTGATGTAGGGCATGTTTCAGTGAACCCATAAACAATCTTATCTTATTGATCATGATCTCCCATATTTCATTCATCATTCAGGCCGAGGTGGAAAATTGTGGGTTAGATGCATTAATGTGATTGTAATTGCATATTCTTATTGGCACTTGTTTAGCATATTTAAGTGAGAATATGAGACTTGTTTGACCGACAACCTTGTATGTAGTGAGAACATATCAAAAAAAAAAAATTGTTGATCGTTTTTATTTGTTAGAGTAGTTTTATTTTTCTTTTGTTTTGTTTTACTCGAGGACGAGCAAAAGGTAAGTTTGGGGGTATTTGATGGATGTGGTTTTACCCATCCAAAAGATATGCTCCTAAGATTATTTTCTGCTCGAAACCTTGCGAATTTAATGTATATTTTAGTGTTTTATAAGTTCAGGGGTCGATGTGCAATAAAGCTGAAAATGGAGGATATAAGCTTACTTTTGAAAATTCAAGGGCCAAGGTGAATATTTGAAAAGTGCAGTGACAATATGAAGGAAACAAATCCCAAAAAGTGTCTGTTTGCTTGGGCGCTGAATGAAGGGACTTGGGCGACCGCCGGATTCGGTGATTTGGGCCTAGGTTTTAATTGGGCCGGATCAAATCAGTGTCTTCCACTAAGTATTTGCTCTAGGTTTATTATAAAATGAAGAATTGGTTTTTGACATAAAGGGGAGGGGATTCAGAAGCCGTGGTACTGAGGAAGGATCTCCATTGTATTTTTATTACAATTCATAATCAGGTTTTATTTTTCTTTTTATTTTTGTAATTTTTATTATGAGTAGCTAAATTTCTTTTCGCGGATTGGATGTAACAATTGTCGAATTCTTATGCTAATGATGTTTTAATTCTTCCACACTTTTCTTGTTCATGTTTAATGGAATTTTCTTAATTTATTTTTAGACTTCCAACATTATTGATTGATTTTGATGGTCTTTAAATTACTAGGGTTTAAATTACTACACTTGCGTGAGTAGCTTTTACATTGGCCTAGATTCCATTGAATAGATCCAATTGAAGACCTTGTGGAAATCAAAAGGATCTAAAATCATTTGTTTCTTGGTTTTTAAATGTATTACTTGGATGTTTTGTAGACCTTGCGGAAAACATCACATCAAAGTAGTAATAGGGTTGCAACCCGGCCATCTAACCGTCCCAACTTTTATTAAAGTGAACGATTTCTTGAACAAGATTAGTAATTATTTTTATAAATTAGCATAGGAAGGAGAAAATTGTGAAACCCAATCCGTGAATCCTTGTCATTCTTGATTTCAATATCTATTTTATTTTCATTAGTTTAATTTATTTACTTTTCAATTTAGTTTATTTTAATCAATCAAAATCAAACCCCCCTCTTGTTTCGTTTACACTAATTAAATCAATCTGTTAATTCACTCAAGTCTATGTGGTTCGACCCTTACTTTTGTATATTGCTACTTCGGTAACTTGTACACTTGCAAGGTTTTTATTACACAGTGAAATTTTGTCCATCAGTGTGTCCTCAAAAAACAAGAAATTTGGTTTTGTAAACATTTGGTATGCCTCTGTTGGCATACAAGTTTGGGTTTTTGATGTGTTATGTTTATGTTGGCATGACACTATTTTTGGTATCTCAGCAGGTGAACAGTTAGATTTTTAATCAAGTGACTATTTTGATCATATAAAACACTTAATGTGTTTAACCTTTTGAGCTTGTGAGTAACATGAAAATGTTACAACCTTAAGAACTTGTGAGTAACATGTAGATGTTACAACCTTAAGAACTTTTGAGTAACATGTAGATGTTACAACCTTAAGAACTTGTGAGTAACATGTAAATGTTACAACCTTAAGAACTTAGTTCACATATAGTGAAAAACGTGCGCTCAGGCGAATTTTGAACAACATGTATTCTTTTAGAAAAGATGTATAATCTAAGAAAAAATTAGAAAGTATGTACCTTTCATTCTAGAATGTGAGCTGTCTTCAACTTGTGATATAGATTTTTTGAAGTTTCATCTCGCATTTTTAACATGTAAATACATAGAATCTTGCAAAACAGAAATATGTTAGGGTTGGGTGTTAGCTTAGCTAACACCCCTCCAATGCTTAAGTCAGTAATGTTCCAAGAAAGATATAAAAGAAAACGAAAGGAAATAAAAGAACAAGATGAGTAAAGAATGTGTACTTGATCCCAATGATACTAAACATGCGTTGACTTACATGAAATAGGGTTTGAGATAAATATTTTTCCACTTCCTTAGTACTCGTGTACCATCTGGACTTGACAATCAACATGCCCCCAGGTGCTTTTGGTAATTTTCCTTAGATGACAACAATTTACCCCTAGAATGATTATCACAATCTTTATCATTATTGAGGAGGTATTCATAATAAGGTCGAGTCCAAGATGTTTCTTGATTGCCATTTTCAAATGTTGTTTGCTGGATCAATTTGCTTACAGTCTTCAAGTTGCTGGATAGCTGGATACTTGACATAATAGTATTGTTTCAACATCGCTTGACATGTTGAAGATATGATGATGTCATCTTTGATTGCTATATTTGACGAGGTGCCTATATTTGACGAGGTGCAGATGAGGCTTTCATGGAAGTCTTATAACATTCCATGGCTATCTGCTGATCTCCTTTAACTGTGATTATACCCCATAGTGCTGGTAACTTGACACACTGATGATATGTAGATGGAATGGCCCTCATATTGTGTATCCATGGTCTGCCTAGGATAATTTTATAAGAAGATGGGAAATCTATAACACAGAACTGCTCCATAGAATTGAGACCTTGAACGTATATGGGTAGCTTGATTTCTCCAACTGTTTGCTTGGTTTCACCACCAAATCCAATTAATACAGAAGAGTTCTTTACAACTTCAAAATCAGGAATGCCCATTTCCTTCAGGGTGCTGAGCATGATCAAGTTGACAGAACTTCCATTATCGATGAGAATCCTTTTCACCTTACAATTTGCAATCTGCAAGGTGACAACTAGTCCGTCATGGTGGGGACCCATGATATCTGCCTTGTCGTCTTCATCAAAAGTTATTTGCGGATCTTCACATCTTGAAGAAGACTTGACTGGTGTATTGAATTTTTCTTCTTTCGAGTCTTTGGCATGGCACTTTGCTGCCGAATAAGTTGTGCCGCAGATTTTGAGCCTCCAGAGATGACATTGATAGTTTTTGTTGCTGCTAGGGGTGATAGAGGTGTTTCTGGAGTGGTATCCTTAGCTTCACCATGCTCTTTCCTCCTGCCCAACAACTCCTTAAGATGGCCTTTAGATAATAGATGACTGATCTCCTTACGAAGGGCAATGCAATTGTCAATAGTATGGCCAAAGTCTTCATGGTATGCACACCATTTAGACTTATCCTTCCAAGCTGTTGGTTTTTCATTCTTCCTGGGCCATCTTGCTTTCTCGCCCAAGTTGTCCATTGCGCATAATAGTCCTGCAATATTGACAGAAAAGCAATAGTCATCAATTTTTGGATGTTCAAAATCATCATTATCTACAACATCTTCAACAGAATTGATTTTGATATTTTCAAATTTAGAGTAGGGTTTCCCTCTATTATACTTATGATGGGAAGATTCTGCCTTCCTGGCTGTGCTTTCATAGGCAGGGACCTCCGTCGCATTTTTCTCTCTGAGTAACCTGTCTTTTTCAAGACGTATGAATTGGATAGCTCTTGTTCTGACATCTTCAAGTTTCTTGCATGGGTTTTTTACTAGATCTTCATAATATGGTGAATCTTTCTTGAGGCCCATTCTGAATGCCTCGGTTGCAGTTGACATGTCTAGATTTGGTATGTCCTGTTGGGTTTTATGGGTCCATGCGCAGAGGAATTAAGTATCAAATTAACACAAAACCCAAAGCCCTAAGATCCGTTCTATACGATTAAATTGAATTCCTATGAGATATAATTTACCAACCCTTAATTGCTTTCCGGTCTTGAGCTATCGAACAATTTGTTGGTGTGATTTTGAATCACAATCTCCGATCTTCAAAACCTTTGAACCTTCAGATTGCTTGAACTCTAGGCCTTGATCGATGAACGAGCGAAGACCCTCTTTCGGTATCCACACGTTAGAATGAACCAAGAACAGTTCTTGCGAATTGCTAGATTCTTAAACCTATCGATGAATATTGAGAAACCCTTTTGGTGTGATTTTTCCCTTGGAAAAATTTGGCTCTCTTCTAGGGTTTACAGACTTAATATTTATACTACATTAGTGTAGATATTAGTTTCCTAATCGAATTAGGAAACTGCTCTGTATACGCCTCAGGCCTTAATGTGTCGCACGACCACAAGCAGCCCATGGGCATGTTGTGTCGCACGACCCAGAACGCCATATGGCAAGATTAGTCGCACGACCAAGCAAAGCCATATGCAGGAATCTCAATCATTCTTCCTTTGATTTAACCAATTCATTCTAGTTGTGTGTGACCCAATAGGATTATATTATGCTGGCAATGAGCTCGATCAAATCGACCCTCATAAGACATAAGCGGACTCTAGCAAGCCATTATGTCTACCCAAATAATATAACGTAAGAGTTCACGTTTCCAATGGTACACTTCCATTTCTCCCTTTGTCTCACGATGTTATATTGAACACAAGTCATGGTCCTCGTCAACTTGTATTTGTTCAATGCTTTCTCGATCTTGAGTATAATGATAATCCAATCGCATTGGGGTGTGGCCACACACTTTCCATCATTATCTCTCATCGAGGGGCCCAAGCAAAACATCTCTCTTTCGAGGGACAAATTCCATCTTGACTTATCATCCTTCCCATCATGAATCCGATCATGCCAAAGATAGCCTTTATAAATATCGTGTTAAGATATCGTTTGACTAAAATCAAACATGACTTTCATCATATGAAGGTCATGATAATCTCAGGTCTAGGGACTAAATGAAGTGACCATATGAGATTTAATTATGACATTTGACCATGACATAAATCTCATACGGGTCAAGTCCAGTCACTTGTTCACTAACAAGTACCCATAATTCCAATGTGCATCTCTATGCATATAATCATCATATGATTATCCATTGACAATTATACTAATTATTCTCTTAATAATCAGGGACGGAGATTATTACAACAAATATGCAAACTATATAATAATTAAATAATAAACTTAAACGATAAAGATGATACATAACGGTTTTCACTTAAACATAACTAAAGCCTAGGGCATTACACCAACATGTCAACTGCTTCTTTATTGAACCTGCTCAAATAATCTTTAAGAGTTTCATCAGGTTGTTGAGTTATTCGGTATAAATCACTAGTAAGCCTTTCAAATCCCCTGTTACAAGAAAATTGATTAGTGAATAAATCAATTAATTGAGCATAAGATCCAATAGAATTTAAAGGCTGATTGATGAGCCATCTTAAAGCTGCTCCAGTCAGGGTTGATCTAAAGCCTTTACAAAGACATGCTTCTTTGTGTGGTAAAGGAATATGGATAACATCCATCTTCTCCTGATAAAGAGCTACATGCTCCAATGGGTCAGGTGTACCATCGTACTGCTTCATTTGGGGAACAGTAAATCTCTTGGGTAATTCAGCATAGGCAATAGCAGGTACAAAATGGGTATCATTGTAACATGTTGGAGATGATCTATGCACGGGAGATGCAACTCCTGTACATTCATAATCATTTCCCTTAAGTCCTGCAACTATCTAGCCACAGAATTTCCTGCATCAGAGTTATTGGAATTAGGATCAGGATAACGTAGTTATATGCATAATTTGGAAAACCCCCTACTAATCCTGAAGATGGTGTCTAAAATGATGGAATTGAAGTTGGCAGAGTGGTGCATGGATTGGTGATGATGCTCTCCGACTGCGTCACGCGATTCCTTGAACCTCCCATACTTGATTATCCTGCGAAACTAAATGTCTAGGTTGTAGGGGAGATATTGTGCTTGGCACTGGAGACGGCCCAGGAACTTGAGCAGATGCACCTTGAAGACGAGAGATAGCATTAAACAACATTTCGTTGGTGTACTTTTGAGTTTCTTGTTGATTTTTCAAGGACTCCATCATGTTGGTCATGTTGGTGATAAAATCAAAGGTCAGCTTCTGAGGAATCACGGCTGAGGAAGTGCCTATAGACGTCCCAGTTGTGTTGGTGACTTGAGCTCCGGATGTTTTGGATACTCAAGGTGAAACGTTGGGAGTCACTTGCCCAGAAATAGGATTGTTGTTCATCTTGAAACTTTCTAGCAAACTTAAAAAATCAAAGTTCCCATAGACGGCGCCAAATTGTTTTGGTCAATTTCTTGTATGCTTTGAAACTGAATTTTAGTGGAATGATTTTGGGCACAAATGGAATACACCAAGATGTAACGAGGAAAGCCCTCGATTAATTGATCTCCGGCACAAAACCTCAGGAGGTTTTAGGAAACCTACCTAAAACCAAAAGTGATTATAATTTTCTTGAGTGAGTAAAAAGTGGAAGTATTGAAAGAATTACAAAATTGCCGTCCATGGCGCCTACCTCTAGCTCTCTTTAAATACCCCAAAGAAAGATGAAGATTTACAAAGTAACGCTCATCCTAAAAATCCGTCGTAGGTTGCAAAAAAGTAGGAGCCGTTGCCATGACTTGATCTGCCGTTAGAAACGTGTTTGAAATATGCTTGACTTGGTCGTTGATCTTTGTATGATATTTATCTCCTGAAAAATAGGAACAAATGTACTTGTATCTTTAAGTTGTCAATATAGGATGTCATGTTAAAGATGCTGAAGAACCATATTAGCCAAAATGTCAGTGTAGTCTTGAGTAAAAATTCTACCCTAACAAACATTACAAAAAAAAAAAAAAAAAAAAAAAAAAAAAATAAAACTGCTTTGTATAAAAAAATATTGAAGAAAATCTATATTTTGCAACAAAGATATATACACATTTTTAATATTTCGGGTTTCTAAAAATGAAACTTATCTCTTCCCATATTTGTAGACCCATCTCTACACCAAAATATGTTTATCAATTATCACATTAATTAGATCTCAAAATATTAAGCTAACAATTTGAGGCTTTGACCAATAAGTCCTTTAGATAAATGAAAACGATTTATAAAATCACACATTTTGAAAACATGCCAATAAGTCCCTGAAATTTCGCTGGACCAAAATACCCATCGACCACATTCACGCGCGGAATGACGCAGCATCCTCCCACGTGCCCACCCAAGCAGCACTCTCTCTCTCTCTCTCTCTCTCTCTCTCTCTCTCTCTCTCTCTTTCTTTTTTACGTTTTTCTTCTTCTACTTTCTTTCTCTCTCATTCTCTCTCTCTTCCTTTTTTTCTCTTACTTTTTAAAAATGCAATATTTAAAAATCTGAAAGTCAAAAAAATAATTCAAAATCACTGTTTTAATCGTATCGCCAAGATGAATCAAACAAGTTTACTCATCATATATTTCAAATTTTATAAATAAAATAAAAAATTTCACTTGTTGAAATTTGAAAAAATCATTTATCATTTGTTCACACATGAGTATAAAATTGTATAATGATTTTCACATTTATAAACTGAGAATTATATTTCACAGTTTTGAAGTCTATTTCACAGTTTTGACATAGACAACTGTATAATAGTTTTCACATTTATAAATTGAGAAGTCTATTTATCAGTTTTGATATAAATAACTGTATAATGATTTTCACAGTTATAAATAGAAAAGTCTATTTCACAGTTTTAATGTAAATAACTGTATAATAATTTTCACATTTATAAACTGAGAAGTTTATTTCAAAATTATCTACTTTACTTTTCTCTCTCTTCCTTTTTTTTCTCTTAAATTTTTAAAATGCAACATCTCAAAATCTAAAAGTCAAAAAAATAATCTGAAACCACTGTTTTAATCACATCGCCAAGACGAATCAAACAAGTTTACTCATCATATATTTCAAAATTTATAAATAAAATAATTATTTTTCACTTGTAAAAATCTGAAAAAATCATTTATTATTTGTTCACACATGAGTATAACTGTATAATAATTTTCACATTTATAAACTGAGAAGTCAACTTCACAGTTTTGATGAAAATAACTGTATAATGGTTTTCACATTTATAAACTGAGAATTCTATTTCACAGTTTTGATATAAATAACTGTATAATGGTTTTCACATTTATAAACTGAGAAGTCTATTTCACAGTTTTGATGTAAATAATTGTATAATGGTTTTCACATTTATAAACTGAGAATTCTATTTCACAATTTTGATGAGTATAACAGTATAATGGTTTTCACATTTATAAACTGAGAACTCTATTTCACAGTTTTGATGAGTATAACTGTATAATGGTTTTCACATTTATAAACTGAGAATTCTATTTCACAGTTTTGATAAGTATAACTGTATAATGATTTTCACACTTATAAACTAAGAATTCTATTTCACAGTTATATAAAAATGTGAAATACACATCACATGAATCATATTACTGAATCAATATTTTACCTAATTTAGACAGAACACTAATAAATGGAACAATCATTAACTGCGTAAAACTCTACATCTGTTAAAACTTCAAACAGCTCTTATACTACCACAAACGTGAATTCTTCCAAATTTTAAATTGAGAGGCGCCACAATGCAATTGCCATCAAGAAATCCCTAACTAACCACACTACTCTGGGTAGAAGCCTATTATTTACAAATTTGCCTACGTATTTATCTGTGCACACCTACAGTGGAGTTCATAAAATGTTAAAAAAAAAGTGACTAACCTCGAAACATCGAGAACACGACAAATTTAGTTTCAGTACTGGCTATGGTTAAATGTCGAGCTCAGCAGTCGCCATCACAGCTCCTACCAATGCTTCAAAATCAAATAAACCAAATTTCCCCTCCCCAATTACAATGAAAATCCGAGTTAATCCCAACCCCCAACTTTTTTTCACATGAATTGAATTAAATCAAACGAGAATTTGCATGAATTGAAGAAGAAGAGGTGACGGAGATGAAGAGGGGATCGCCGGAAATCGTAGAGAGGAGAGGGGTCGCCTCGCATATATATATATATATATATATATATATATATATATATAGAGAGAGAGAGAGAGAGAGAGAGAGAGAGAGAGAGAGAGAGAGAGAGAGAGAGAATTGCGTGAGATAGATAGCGCATAGAAAGAGAAAGAAAGTATGCTTTTAATAGATTTGAGGGCAGAGGCAGTTTGGTCATTTAAATTGTTATAAATAGGGTCAGGGACTCTACGGTTGTTTTGATTTCAACTCTTGGATCCTACGGTAGAATTCGAAATGTACTGTTTTTATTGGTAAATTCCACCCTATCTGAAGGTCTTATTGGTAAAAATCCCTAACAATTATTGCTTCAAAATACTTCAATAATTAAGCATAAAAACATGTATCACACCATTTTAGTCATCTAATTTCCTTATATTATTTTTTGATATTAACAAAAAAAGGAAAATACCATTTTAAAACTCATTACTTTCCAAAATAAACTTGTCCATCCAAAATGAAATGGAGGAAATTACGAAAACTTTTAGTACAAGAGTAATTATCTGCTTTCCTTTTTTTCTCAACTCAATTATCCTATTTCATATAAATTGAAATTATCAACAACTTTCTTTTATTTTCTTCAATTATGCGTTTGTTTAATTAAATCATCCACATCATTTGTTTCCTTTTTACCTCATTTTTTGAGCAAATTTCCTTTTTATCACATAGAAAATAAAAAAAATCCAACTCTCGTAACACAATAATTTTGGTAATTTTTTAAAAGAATAATTGTGGTAATTTTAAAAAATAACAAATCTTAACTTTAAAATGGAATGACAATCACTAAATAAAGATATTACTGAAAAGTATAGATGGTTTTTTTAAAAAATCATATATGAAAGTGAATATTTAAACAAAATAGGGAGAATTCCCAATAAGTTCTAAAAAACTATCATAATGTCCGATAATTTTTTTCACATGTTGTATTATTTTGTAATCTACTATATCATATAAGGTGTATAATACTGAATGGATGGTGGTAGTGGGCGGCGGCCGACAACCGATAATCGGCAATTGAAATCTGGCAACCGGCGGCGGCGGTAGGGGACAATATTAAATATGTTGTATCATATGTTTTAAACACTGCATGTTGCATGCAATATACTATATTACTGCATAAGAACTTATCGGACATTTCAATTTAGTTAAAAACTTGAGGGTAAGTGATTTTTCAAAAAAAAAAAAACTTATGGGTAAAATTCCCAGCCAGGCTAGATGGAACAGAGCCCATGGGGGTGCAGGCCCATCTGTTCCACCTTTAGATCCCAGAACTCTACTGCGCCGTCAGATGTACACCTTGCCACGTATGTATGAGACCCATAATGCGTTGCTCGAATTGGACCCAGACCATTCATTGGCAGAATTCATCCAGCCCACCAGAAATGAAATCTTTTACGGTGGGGAAAGTCGTGTTGATAGACGAGTTAGTCAAGGGAAAAGGGAAAACCATCATATCGGCCAAAATCCTCCGTTACGTGACGTGCTGGTAAATCCAGAAAGTTGGTTGCTCAGGATTTTCAACCATGTGATAGGGCTCCATGACAATGAAGTTCCCGTCGAGGTGGGGACCTTAGAGACCAGTTAAATCAACAAAGGAATCAGGAGGTCAATTCTGCTGACTTAGGAGTCCGGATTAATCATATAAGACAAAGGATGCCTCATTGTCGAGATCCTTCTCCTTGACATAGGAGTCCTCCTCAACGCAGGAGTCCTCCTCGTCAAGAGATCACTCCCGTGAGGAATAGAACGCCTCCTCGTCACTCTCGGCCTTCTAGTTCGCGTAATGGCAAGGCACCTTTTGGGCAAGGAGATAATCATGCCAGTCATGGAAGATGGGCATAACAAAGTTGGGTTAATGGGAACGGAGATAAGGAGCGAACTCATCGCAGTTCCCACTACAGCTCGGCCATAGATGCAAGGGAGTTGGTTCTCCTGAAGAAAAGAATTTATGAGATGGAGCTAGGAAAAAAAGGAAGTCTAGGATGAGGACACTAGTGCCACTCATCCTTTCTCTTAATGGATTGTTAACCAGCCCCCAACCTGGCTCTAAAAATCCCTAATTTTGAAAAGTATGGAGGAACCATGGACACATGAGACCATGTGTAAGGCTTTGAGTCGACCATTACACTCTTGTCCAAATTCGATGACATACTCTGCAAGGCTATTGCCAGTACCTTTGCTGGAACAGTTCTATCATGGTTCTGAGAACAGAGAAAAGGGAGCATTGACAATTGGAGAGTAATGATGAGAAAGTTCCTCGATCACTTTGGAACAATAAGCAAGCGGAAAAAGAGGTTGATAGACTTAACTAACATTGAGCAAGGAAAGATATAATCCACCCTGAGTTATTACAATCAATTCAGAGCCATGATCAATCAAGTCGAGGAAATTTTGAATGATCGAGAAGTGATAGTTTGTTTCAATTCAGGCTGCTGTCAGGACAGTTAATATATGAACTCTTAGCAAGAAAGCCGAAAACAAAGTCTGATCTATACAACCGGGCTTATGCTATAGCTATGGCTGAAGAGAGAGTCGAAACGGCTCAGACTGGCCCAAACTAGACTTTAATGGAGGCAGATATAAAGGGCTCGCTACAGAAAAAGTTGAGGTCTTCACCCCCTTTCACAAATTCCATCACGGAGATTATGTAGTTGGTCGACCTACCTGATCCCCAACTGTTAAGTGGAAAATCAAAACATGTCAGAGATGATTCTAAGTATTGTGCCTTCCACAAGAATCATGGACATGAAACAGAAGATTGTATCTCTCTGAAGAAGATGATTCAAAGGTGGGTCGACGAGGGAAAAGTTGATCGTTATGTCATGTGAAAGGATAATAAGCGGGCAAGAGATGACGACGAAAGGGAAGAAAGAGAAGATCAACCTCCCCGTGCAAAGCTCCACGTGATAAGGGAGGAAGTCATCTCCAATAAAAAACTAAAAGATGAAATACATGTGAAGAGCAAAGTCTACCACATCCTTGCTTTGGTCCACAAAGAAGAAGAAATTATTAGCTTCTCTCCCAATGAGCTAGATGGAAGTCGAGTGTTCGTGAACAACCCTTAGTAATCAAGGGAAGAATTGATAATTGTGAATCAGAGAGACTCCTCATCGACTCGGGGGCATCGAAAGATAACTTGTACTATATGACATTCCAAAAAATGAATCTGAAGGACAACATGCTGGTACCATTCTTTGGTAGGTTGGAAGGTTTCACCAATCACAAAGTTAATACCATGTACACAGTCAACTTATTGTTTGATATTGGTAAATACCTCTACCGGACGGAAGCCACAATAACATTCATGGCCATGGACCTAGCTAGCGACTACCATGCCATATTTGCCAATGATAAGGAGGAAGCAATCAAAAATGAAGAACAAAAATTGCTAAGGGCTAGAATAATTAAAGAGGCGACCTATGTTGTCTGGTTAGCCAATGTCATGATGGTCAAGAAACAAAATGGGAAGTGGCGTATGTGTGTAGACTTCATAGATCTCAACAAAGCCAGCCCAAAAGACAGTTACCCGCTCCTCAGAATTGAAAAGCTGGTCGACTCCATTGCTGGACATCGCACCCTTAGGGGCCGTTTGGTTCTGTGGAAAAAAAAAAGTGAAGGAAAGGAATGGTTAATGGAATGGAATTCATGAAGGAATTGGAATGGAAAAAAACTGGTCAAACCCTCCGTTTGGTTGACACAGAATGGAATGAAATTGTCATTCAATTCCTTGCCAAATCATGTTTGATTTGAAAATACAAATTATAGGAATGGAATGAAAACATATAAAATGACCAATTTACCCTTTTTAAAAAAAATTTGGGGGTGGGGGGGGGTGGGGGGTAGGTAGGGGGTATGCAAAATGAGTAAAAAATATTATTTTTTTTTTCATGGGGGTGGGGGGAATGGGGTAGGGGTGGGGGTAGGGGGTGGGGGTAGGTAGGGGGTATGCAAAATGAGTAAAAAATATTTTTTTTTTCGTGGGGTGGGGGTGGGGTAGGGGGTGGGGGGTAGGGGGTTGGTAGGGGGTATGCAAAATGAGTAAAAAAATTTATTTTTTTCGTGGGGGTGGGTGGGTGGGGTAGGGGGTGGGGGGTGGGGGGTAGGGCAGGGGCTGGATGGGGGAAGGTAGGCGGGGGTTTTTAAAAAAAAAAAAAAAAATTGGGGGGTGGGGGGTAGAGGCGAGGGGCTGGATGGGGGAAGGTAGGCAGGGGCTGGATGGGGGAAGGTAGGCAGGGGTTTTAAAAAAAAAAATTGGGGTGGGGGGGGGTAGGGCAGGGGGTGCAAAAAAAAAATCGTGTGGGGTGGGGGGTGGGGTCGGGTGGGGGTGGGGGGGTAGGGCTGGGCAGGGGCTGATTGGGGGTGGGTAGGGGGTAGGGGTGGTTTGGGTTTGGGGGTATTTTGGTCAAAAAAAAAATTTTTTTTTCCATTCCCTAAGGAATTTATCATTCCTTCCATATATGGAAGGAATGAAAATCCATTCCAAGGAATGAAAATTCATTCCCTAGGGAATGGAAAATTTTTCATTCCTACCAACCAAACGGGGCGAAGGGAATGAAGTCAACGAAATTGACCATTCCATTCCGCCCCGGAATGGCCAATTCTGGCGAACCAAATGCCCCCTTAGCTTTCTCAATGCTTACTCAGGATACCATCAGATTAAGATGGCCGAGGAAGACATTGAGAAAACAGCTTTTCAAGCAGCTATAGGGATTTATTGTTACGCCATATTGAAATTACCCGGACCTTTCGCGCGGACGCGAAACGCGGTTGTCTTTCGCGGGGTGTTGGTGTCTGAGACCTCGCTTCATGGGAAGGAAAATGAGGAGTCGCCACGCGGTTTTTGTATTTTGAGCCCAAACGTTGAGAAACGGCTATTGTGAAAAGGTGTCGTTTTTATTGGTAGCAAAAACTTAGGAAAAGGCTTTGAAAACAGGGGATCATTTTTATTGGTAGCAAAAACGAGTAAAAAGCTTTGAGTACCAGAGATTGTTAGGTTCGGAGGTCACGTTACGTTTCGGGAAGAGTATTACGAGATCACCCGAAACGCCTCGCATGACGAGTCTTTCTACCTTTCTCGAAAACGTGTGTGTGTGTGTTTTGAAATGGGGGCTTGAATGACAAGCTTAATCTTGGTTTGAATGTCAAACGTTGATTAGGTGACTTTGTTTGAAAAGACGAGCGTTTGAATGACAAACGTCGATTTTGAGTTTGAAATGAGCGTTTGCGTGGCAAACGTCGATTTTGATCCTTTTGAAAGAGAGTTCGAAGGACGAACTCCGGTTTTGAACCGGGCGAGTCATTGTTAACGATTTTACGGGAAAAACGTATTAAATGATTTTGTGTGTCAAATTGCGGCTTTTAGTTTGAAGATGAGCGTTTGGAGGCCAAACGTCATTTCGCGCGTTTTGAAAGAGAGTTCGAAGGACGAACTCCGGTTTTGAATCGGGCATTACATTGTTAACGATTTTTACGGGAAAAATGCGTATTAAATGACATGCAATCAACGAATCGGGTTGCGACTCGGACTTTGAAAAGTAAATACTATCACGATCCAAACGGGTCGGACTTTGTAAATGACAGTATTTAAAGCAGTATCAACGGAATCAAACGATCCGGAATTGTAAATGACGATCAACGAGCCAAAACGGCTCGGAATTGTAAATGACGATCGACGAGCCAAACGGCTCGGAATGGTAAATGACGATCAACGAGCCAAAACGGCTCGGAAAATGGTAAATGACAGAAAGTAAATGACGATCAACCGATCGATCGATCCGGAATGGTAAATGACGTAAAAAGTAAACGGAACGGGGTCGGAACGCCGTTTTAACCCGTGATTACTTCTCTTACGGGAAGAGAAGAGGATCGAGGGGCTAAAACGTATCGGACCCCGTTAGACGGAGGCGTCTACATTTCAATAACGTTGTTCGAAACGGTTGTAGCGACTGGCGCGTAAACCGAGACAAAACGAGAGATTTAGAGAGAGAGGGAGTTATACCTATGGCTAGGGTCGACTCCTTTGGCTCGAGGGTGTGTACGGGACACGAAAAGTAGTTTGAAACAGTGTTTCAGAGTGACGAGGGGCGTATTTGATCGAAATACGGAAGTTTCACGCGAATCGAGACAAAACGGGAGCTCGGAAGGGGTGAAAATGAGTTTGGGCCGTGGGGTAGTGATTTTTTGGAGTAAATTTCTTCCTCTTTTTGGCTTTGACAGCAACTTCTATTTATAGGTGAAAATTGCAGTAAGAGTCCGGACGGACTTAGACTGTTTTTCAGGGTTTTTTGGTATTTTGGAATTTTGAGGGCTTCTTGGCAATTTCGAGAAAATTTGCACAGGGAGTCCGGCCGGACTTTGACTGAAATCCAGGGGTATTTTGGTCTTTTGGCCTTGATTTGTGATTGAAAGGTGACTAGAGGGAGGTGGCATGGCTGCCACGTGCCCTGTGAGTCACCAAAGGTGTGGGAGTTCGTTCCCCGGTCCCGGTTTTGTCCGTTTTTTAAAATAACAGTCCGGAAAATGTCCGAAACGCCCCCGGAAAGTGCCGGAAAGTGCGTTTTTCAGGGAAAGCCATACTTTTACGTGCGATGACACGTGTTAAGTATGCTTTGATGTCGGGATGCACGGGGCAGTCCCGGGACGTCTCGTTGGCATGGCAACGGGGAGCTTAACGAGTTCCGGTTAACCTGGAGCGGGCCAGTTAACGGATTTCGGTTAACTTTCTGACGGATTTTGACAATCCGGATTTGGGTACTTACAGTTAGCCCCTCAGCGACGTCTCCTCCGAAGGAGGTGGGGTCGTTGAAAAAGATAAGGATCCAAATCGGGATGCCTTACTTTGAAAGACCCAGGCGGTCACCGGGTCGGACCCTTAGCGAAAGGATTCCTACGTATCCCGAGCGGGAATCAAGCCGATCGTAGTTCGTAGGTGCAAGGGCCGCGCGTGGGGACCTTGACCCGAGCGAGACCGTTTGGAGGCGTCGAACCTGAATGAGACCATTGCGAGGTACCGGAACCCGAATGGAGACTATTGTGAGGCGTCCGGACACAGGACTTCGAAACCTGAGGGCGTGTGGCGCCGACCGGAGTTGCCGATACCGACGAGGGCGTGTGGCGCCTCAAATCGAGTTGCCGATACCGACGAGGGCGTGTGGCGCTCAAACCGGAGTTGCCGATACCGACGAGGCGTGGCACCTCAAACCGAGTTGCTGAGCACGACGAGGGCATGTGGCGCCTCAGACCGGAGTTGCTGATACTGACGAGGGCGTGTGGCGCCTCAAACCGGAGTTGCTGATACTGACGAGGGCGTGTGGCGCCTCAAACCGGAGTGAACGAGGGTACGCTTATCCTGAGACGAAGGCGTTCGTGCCTTGGGTGCTGGGCTTACGATGACTGCCAGGTTTATCCTTCCGGGGATACGGTAACAATAATGGGAACGGTTGTGTTAAACTGGCGTTATTAACAACTCGGAAGGATCAACGTTTCTTCTTTAGAATCCTGCTGGGGATGAGCATTCGGGCTTACCTTGATGGCCGAAGAGGGATTGTTGTGCGGGCTTACCTTGATGGCCGCTGAGGTGGGACGATCGGGCTTACGACTGGCGGCCGGGGAAGTGAACGATGGTGAAAACCACTAGAAATTTTAACGTCGGGAGACGGAGATGCAATTGGAATGTCCGGAGACATGATTGAGCGTTTGAACGTCAAACGTCAACTGGGGATAAAATTTAACGTCTGGAGACGGAAATGTAACTGGAATGTCCGGAGACATGATTGAGCGTTTGAATGTCAAACGTCAACTGGGAATAAAATTTAACGTCTGGAGACGGAAATGTAACTGGAATGTCCGGAGACATGATTGAGCGTTTGAATGTCAAACGTCAACTGGGGATAAAATTTAACGTCTGGAGACGGAATTGTAACTGGAATGTCCGGAGACATGATTGAGCGTTTGAATGTCAAACGTCAACTGCGGATAAAATTTAACATCTGGAGACGAGCGTTAGTGAAAACTAACTGAGAATTTAACGTCTGGAGACGAGCGTTAGTGAAAACTAACTGGGAATTTAACGTCTGGAGATGAGCGTTAGTGAAAACTAACTGAGAATTTAACGTCTGGAGACGAGCGTTAGTGAAAACTATTTGGGAATTTAACGTCTGGAGACGAGCGTTAGTGAAAACTAACTGGGAATTTAACGTCTGGAGACGAGCGTTAGTGAAAACTAACTGAGAATTTAACGTCTGGAGACGAGCGTTAGTGAAAACTAACTGAGAATTTAACGTCTGGAGACGAGCGTTAGTGAAAACTAACTGAGAATTTAACGTCTGGAGACGAGCGTTAGTGAAAACTAACTGAGAATTTAACGTCTGGAGACGAGCGTTAGTGAAAACTAACTGGGAATTTAACGTCTGGAGACGAGCGTTAGTGAAAACTAACTGAGAATTTAACGTCTGGAGACGAGCGTTAGTGAAAACTAACTGGGAATTTATCCTCGGGGGATAGGATGTTAGAAATGTCTAACTGAGGGGAAATTTTACACTTTTGGGGGCCAAAAGGAATAAAATGGGAACTGCCAAAAATTGAGGGACTGAATTGGAAGGAATCTTTTTTAAATTGCAGCAGGAGTCCGGCCGGACTTGGACTGAATTTGACCAGGTTCAAATCAGCTCCAAGTCCGACGCAAACTATCCCTTTTCCCCCATATTTTCCGACGAGAGAGAGAGAGAGGAGAGAAAAATTTCCACCCCAAATTGCAAGATTTGCTCAAATTTGTGAAGGAAAATTGCTATGGAAGGTGAATGGGAACCGATGGCTCGCCATGGAAGGACCGATGACGAAAGAACGCGGTTGGTTCGGACCATTCGAACCATTGTTCATCCATTGAATCCGGCGGAGTTTTACCCGGCTAGGGACCAACACAACTCCAAAGGAGGGATCGAGAGACAAGTAAGCTTCCTTCAAATTCCATTAATTTTAAGAATGTGCATTCTTTAAATGTTAGAAATTTGATTAGGAATGAACTTGGGGATTTTGGTGCCCGAATTTGGGGCTTTTGACTTTGCTATGAACCTTTGTCGAAATTGACTAGGATGTAGTTCAATTGACACTGTGGGTAGATGACATAAAAATTTTGGTTGCAAAATTCCATGTCTAGATGCATTTTCCAAAATTAAAGTAGCTTTAATTCGGGACGGAGTAAATTTTCGAAATGTTCGAAAAGATTTGAAAGTTCCGGTTTTGACGGAGTTTTCGAAACGTTTTGAAAGTTCTGGATTCGACGGAGTTTTCGAAAGATTTTGAAAGTTCCGGATTCGACGGAGTTTTCGAAGTGTTTTGAAAGTTCCGGTTTCGACGGAGTTTTCGAAAGATTTTGAAAGTTCCGGTTTCGACGGAGTTTTCGAAATATTTTGAAAGTTCTGGATTCGACGGAGTTTTCGAAAGAATTTGAAAGTTCTGGATTCGACGGAGTTTTCGAAACGTTTTGAAAGTTCCGGTTTCGACGGAGTTTTCGAAATATTTTGAAATCTTGGACCGTCAATACTCCAACCGGGATGAAAGTATTTTAGGAAAGGAATAAGAACTGCCATTGCATTGCATCATTCTGACATGCGTCGTGCATTCTGTTGATGTTGCTATTGTCTTGTTCACCTGCAGGGGCGAGGGACGGTTGATACCCACAACCAGAAGAGTCGGGGTGCCTTTGAGGCAGTGCGAGCGTTGTGGGAGGTCTTCCCGGACGTGGCTCGAGAGGGAGAGAGGAGTCCGCGGCAGCTGGTGCTTGACTCCGGATTGGCTGGGTTTATCAGTGCGGTAGCTGCGATAGCTGCGACGCCGAGGGCCAGGTCCATGTATGTAGCTCTGAGCGAGTATTGGTGGGATACGACCCATACTTTCCATTTCAAAGGGGGAGGCGACGGTGACTCCCACGGATTTTTTCGCTATCACCGGGTTGCCGACCTATGGCAACACGCCGGTGCGGGTTGACGGTTACACCCCGAGCAGCTTGTCTCGAGCCGCCGGATTTTGATATTACCGATGCCAGGGGCTTAGGCATTCGGCATGTGCCGATGGAGAGGCATCCGGAGGCGGGTATCGCCGATTATTTGGATGGGTCTCCGAGGATGACCGCGGAGCGCCCGGCTCGAGGGTTCATTTGGTTCGCGTTGTCGCCGACTTTGTTCCCGACTTCGACACGTCCCGTCACTTCCCTCTCGCTCGGGTCGCCGATGATCCGGGATGCCGTGAGGGGGTTCGCATGGGGAGGCCGGATCGCCGAGCTCTATCATTCCCTGGACAGGTTCTCGCGGGGAGAGGAGCATTCCTTTAGCTGCTTCACACCTGTCTTGGATGTAAGTTCACGTCCTTTTTCTCTTCCTTGTCTCTTTTATGTACTCGTATGTATCTGCTCTGTAGCTGACATAACTTTCCATTTGCTTGACAGGTCTGGTGCTATGAGGTGTTCAGTCCGCAGGATTGGGACATCAAGGAGGCGTATCGACCCTCGTTCCCCGCCATGCTGGTTTGCGTAAGAAAGCGAAGAGGGCGGTCTCGTCGAGAGTCGGCACTCGAGTGTCATACGAGGAGGTGTCTCTGGCACTGAACCGGGAGTTCTCCAAGAGGATCCAGCTGACCTGGTGGAGTCGGTTCCACTATGGCGTGGTTCAGGTGGCTAGCGAGGTGACGCGGCGGAGGAAGCTCCTGGTGGGACTTCATTGCGACGCTATGTATCTGGGGGAGCGGGTGACCCATCAACATGGCCCGGGGTCCATTCCGTTGGTGCCGGTGGATCCTCCTATGCACATGCAGCATCCTCAGGAGATGCCGATGGAGGAGTTAGGGAGGTATAGACAGGGCGTGTTCTATACCGAGTACATCATAGCGGGGGCCGCCTATGATACTTTCTTGAGGATGAGGCTGAGGAGCCCACAGGTGCAGCACAGGGAGGGCGATGGCCCTGGATATCCCCGAGATCTCCCGCTCCCACGCGCTAGGCTGGCGTACGAGGGGCTGGACGGTTCGCGCAGGCGACTTGTGATCCCGCTCCCGGATGAGCCGAGATCACGATACAGGGTTGACCCCAATGCTTCGGTGAGCACTCTTTGGTTTTGTGCATTTGATAGTAGTATTCTGCAAATGTTGCATTTGTACTTTCTGCTCGTCTTCTGATGACCTTCCTGGTTTGCAGGTGTCTGGCCGTACGTACAACGACGCTATGAGGCTGGTGGACGGGTGGTCCGCCTACACTAGGAGGCTCGTGGCGTTCATGCGGTGATGTTCCCGGAGGAGCGTGGATGTCCATGAGCTGAGGCCGTCTAGGCCGAGAGGTTTGCCTGCTCCCACGGCTGGTGGGGAGGACTTTGCACAGGGATTTGGCCAGTTCGCGGGCGGAACGGCTGGATTTGGAGCTCATTCTTCTTCGCACTCGGGGCGCGAGAGGGGAGAGTCCTCGAGTTCGCAGATGCCGAGGAGGCCTTTTGCATATTCCCGCCTGGAGGAATTTGGCGAGTTCCTGTTTGCGACGGATCCGGCAGCGGCGGAGCAGTGCGTCGAGTGCTCGGATGACGAGCAAGACTCGGAGTAGTCCTTTTTTACTGCTTTCTTTCTCTCTTTTTTTTATGTACGTATCGTCCGGAACGATTTGATTTGAACTGTATTCGAAAAAGGCGCCCGTGGGGCGGAACCTGTACTTCGCACATTTATTCTGTGATCACCTTCTGTTTTTTTTTGGCAAATAAGGAAGTAGGTTAATCAAAAATAAATAAAATGAAACATGCATTAAAAATTGAACGGGTCAAAAATTAAGCCTATATGCACTGATTATTAATTATTTGCACTGTTGCACGAGCCCGGGGCGGAAGGGATATTGACATTGGTTGAATGAAACTAGGGGCAGCACGCAGGTTTCATAAAGGATGAACAGGAAGTTGTTTGGAATTGTTTCCAATTCAGGAGCAGCTGGCTGCAGAGTTGACCAAGTCAACTGCAGAGGGAGTCTGGCCGGACTAGGAGTGAATTTCCAGATTCTTTAAATTGCAGTTTCAGCTTTGCAATTTGTAAGAAACTGCGCATTGCTTTTGATCAGTTTAGCTGAATTCTCTCAAACTTCTTAGGCTTTCTTCACTTTCTGTCATGGCTCCCTTTCCCAAGCTATCGTCTTGGATGCAAGAGCGATATTTGGACAATTTTCAGTCGTGGGTGCGGAACCACACTAGGCAGAACAAGGGGTTTTTCGAAGGCTGTTATGGGATTAAATCTGTTTGGGCTTTAAAGAAGCTCATGCCAGATTGGGATCTTTTGAGAGCCGCGTCTCGCTTCTGGGACGTACGGAGGAATGTGTACAGCTTTTCGTACAACGAAGTCACTCCTACGTTTGAAGATTTCTGTGCCATTCTGGGAGGACCCGAGACGGAAACAGCCTAGTTCTTCCTATGGCCGGTGGCATGGCCACCGTTGAGAAGCTAGTGTATTTGCTTGGTATCTCTACGGAGAAGCATACGGGATGCCGATACCGGATACCGATTATGTTGACATTTCGGGACCGCCCGAAAGATTTGCCTGAGCCGAGGGGAGCGTCTTTTCGTGGGACGCGTTTGCTCGTGTGCGATCGCTACTCGTTCACGTTCACGTCTCGGGTGTGTGCCATCACAGGTAACCGGACTTGGTGAGGCAAAGGCCGAGCGGGGAGACATCGTGCCATCGGGTCTTGGGCGAGACGTTCCCGGGCATAGGTCGGATGGCGACCGTAGCCGATACATGTGGGGAGGGAGTCCCGCTATGCTTACCATGTGGTTGAGGGAGAGACCGCAGATGATGCCCGAGGTGCCAATGTCCCGCGACGCTGTCCTTCTCTCGACGTCCTCTCCGGTGATAGGGGGCGATCAGCCGAGCCGGAGCTCGATGGCCGCACTCCGCACGCATCACTTGCGATGGTGGGTTCCCCACCGGAAGTTACAGACTTGTCGGACCGCTCAGAGGGTCACTTGGTTGTCGTGAGCGCCGGGCCGTCTCGTACATCTTTCTATATTCCATCGTTGGTTCTCGCGACAAGACGGGCCGGAGCAGTGCCATTGACGGGTTTGAGTTATGCCGCTACCTTTGAGGTGGGATCTCTCGCCGATGGAAGATCCTTCGACGCTATTGCCGCTCACGAGGTGGTGGCAATACACGTCCTTTCCCCGCCAGGTTCTCTTTCACCGAGAGAGGGTACTGTCTCGTCGACGCAAGATCCGAACCGGTACGAAGAGTGTATAGGGGAGACACGTATGGCTATCTTGTGGAGACGGGATGAGCCGCTGGGTGCCTGACACCTTGACGCCGACCTTGAGGAGGACCGAAGCGAGAGCTAATCCTGGGGATCGTACTGGGGATGCCATGGCTGACTATGAGGCCAATGCTGATCGGGAGGCCAATCAAAGCACTGTTATGATGGCTCAAAGCGAGGCAGCTCGAGATAGAGCCAGAGAAAGGGCTGCATTGAATGCTACAGGCTTGACGGAGGCGTCGGGAAGAGTCCCTGAGCCAGGTAGAAGGACTACCGGAATATTTCCTGTGAAGGTGAAGAACACTCGCCGGGGAAAAGGGAAGGGGAAGAAGGATGAAGGACCAAGTACGGGAAACTAGGTTGACCTTGCTGTCCAGAGTATCCACCCATTGTCATTTGCAGACACATTAATTGATTAATGTTTTATTGTAGTTTTGCTAGCGTGTAGCGAGTCAAGAGTTGACCGTGCTTGAACTCATCAAAGATTGTTTTAACCGTAATGAATTTGTAGGTTAAATGAAAAGAGTTTTTCGAAACACAAGCAATTGATGCTTATTGTATTTTTTTTTTGTTTTTTAGACCGAACCAATGATGGCTGCCTACGTTCCCCTTTTACAATTGGACTAAGGGGCTCAGGTCACCGTAGTTCGACACTTTAGGTGAATTTGAGAAAAGCAAAGACAAAAGAAGTGCGACTCGTTTTTTACCCGGATCATTAGCGGGAATGTATCCAGCTGGGTATTACTTTTTAGCACTTTTAATTTTACCGAAGGGACGGTGTATGGGGAAGGAGAGTTGACTCGTGCTCTTCCTCAAACGAAGTATTCAAGGAGCTTGCTTCCATTCACGGGGTTAATGAAAGGGTTTCCGTCCAAGTCTCGCTAACTTCATGGCTCCTCCGAGAAGATTCTTTGTACCACGAACGGTCCTATCCAGGTAGGCTCCCACTTTCCGAGGGGATTGGTCCTGCGTAGGAGGCTTTTCCTTTAGCACCAAGTCGCCTTCTCTCGATGTCTCGGATCTTGACTTTCTTGTCGAATGCTCGGGCCATTCTCGCTCCGGTAGGCTCGAGCGTGTTCCATGGCTTTCAATCAAGCGCCGTCAAGTAGAGCAAGTTCGTCATGACGGCTCAGTAGCCATTCGACTTCATTGATCCCGTTTTCCAAGAGGACTCCTGAGGGATGGAATTTCCAATTCCACGGGTAACATTGCTTCCATTCCGTAGGTAAGCGCGAACGGAGTCTCCCCGTGGCGGTTCGACCGATGTTCGGTATCCCCTGCAGGGCTGGGAGATGTAGCTTTTCGCCAGCCTCCCGACCTCTCGGTGGTCATCTTTCTCGATTATCATGGCGAGAGTCTTGTTGGCCGCCTCTACCGCACCATTGGTTTGTGGTCCGTAAGGAGAAGATTTGTGACGTGTGACTCGAATTCGGTCGAAGTTGGTCACAATCTCCTTCAAGTGAGTCCCATTGTCGGATATGATCTCGCTGGGCACTCCCATATCAAGACATGATGTTCTCTCGGATGAACTCGCCACCTTCTTAGAATTCAAGCACCTTGTACGATCCGGCTTCTACCCATTTGGTGAAGTAGTCGATCGCGACTAAAATGAACTCGTGACCATTGCTCCTCGGAGGAGTGATCTTGCCGATGACGCCGATTCCCCATGTGGCGAAGGGCCATGGCGTAGTCATGCAATAGAGTTCATGTGGAGGGATGTGATTGAGGTTGGAGAACCGTTGACATTTGTCGCAGCCTTGACGAACCGGATGCGCCTTTTTCCATCGATATCCAATAGTATCCCATACGGAGAATGATCTCGTGTCAATGCTCGGGCGTTCATGTGCGGACCGCAGTTCCGTTGTGAACTTCGTTCATTAGCTCGCCGGCTTTTTCTTTGTTTACACACCGAAGGAGTGGCCCTTGGTGGCGCTTCTTGTACAACATACCCCTGTAATGACGAAATGGGATGCCAGCGTTTTAATGCCATCATGTTTTTGGCTTTGATCCCTTCTTTGTATTTTCCATCTTCATTTGTGAAGGAAGCTTCTCCGTTTGGAGGTACTCGGTAAATTTGATTGTACTGTGGTTCGTCGATCGTTTCCTTTTTTATTTCGATCTCACAAAGAATAGGCGGGTGTTTCCCATCCGCCTATTCTCGAGGGGTTTTACCGCTTTCCATCGGGAATTTCGACAAGAGAGGCGAGGGTTGCTGTGGCATCTCGCGGCGGTTCCTCGTCTCTTGGCAAATAATGAAAAGAGATGTCCTTGAACCGAGCAATGAGCTCCTCCATGTACGCGTGGTACTTCGAAGGCCGAATCTACCGTCTTCCACTTGTTGGACACTTGATTGATGATCAATGCCGAGTCTCCATATACATCCAGCTTCCGAGATGTTGCGCTCGAGGGCGGCTTTCCAAACTCGCCGCACAAGCTTCGTATTCTCGCCGCATTGTTGGTTGTTTCAAAATTCATCTTGATGGCTATGGGAGTGTGCTCGCCCTGGGATCGACAAGGAGCATTCCAATACCATTCCCCTTCTTGTTGGCCGCCCCATCGAAGAAGAGTTGCCGCGGTTTGCGCCGCCGAGTGAGAAGATTCCGTCGTCCGGAAATTGCGGATCGTGACCCTTAGGTTCACCGCTTGGGAAGTCGGCCACTGATCTCGCCATGACTCGCCCTTTGTTGATTTTCTCGACCATGTACTTGATGTCGAACTCACCAGAAGAATGACCACTGGCTAGTCGCATCGATGTGGACGGCTTGTCAAAGAGATATCTGACGGGGTCCATTTTGGAGACCAGAGCACCGAATGTGACCGCATGTAGTGTTTCAGCTTCCCGACTACCCATACCAAGGCGGTACAAGTTTTCTCGATGCCGAGTAGCCGAGTTCACTTCCTTGAAGCTTCCGGCTTACGAAGTAGATTGCATGCTCAACCTTGGAATCTTTCCGTTCTTGCGCCAAAGATTGCTCCGATTGACGTGTCTCAGCATCGTCGATACATGTGAGTAGTGGCTTGTCTTCATGTGGCGGGCATGCATTGGGGGATTCACCAAGTAGGTCTTGATTTTCTCGAAAGCCGTCCGGCACTCTGAGTCCCATTTGATGTCGGCATTCTTCTTCATCGCTTGAACATGGGCTCGCAGAGATGTCAACCGGTTGATGAAGCGACCGATGTAATCAAGTCTTCCCATGAAACTCTTCACTTCGTCAAAGTCTCGAGGCGGCTTCATGTCGATGATGGCCTTGATTTTCTTGGGATCGGCTTCGATACCCCTTTCGTAACCATGTACCCCAAGCACTTGCCGCGCTGACGCCGAAGGTGCACTTCGCAGGTTCAACCTCATGGAGTGTTTTCTCGAGTCTGTTGAAGAACTTTCTCGCATCCGTCAAATGCCGCATGTCCGATCCTCCTGGAGTGGATGATCATGTCATCGACATATACTTCGATTTCTTCGTGAATCATGTCATGGAAGAGGGTCAGCTGCAGCTCGCCGGTAAGTAGCCCCGCCGTTCTTCGCACCGAACGGCATGACCGTGTAACGCATGTCCCCCACTGAGTGGTGAAGGCAGCCTTGGCTTGATCCTCCTGACATCTTGATCTGTTGTATCCAATAACCCGTCCACGAAGGACTTTACTTCGAAATTTGCCGTGGTGTCGACTCAAAGATGTCGATATTAGGCAAAGGGGAAATCATCTTTAGGGCCGGCCTTGTTGAGATCCCGAAATCCACACAAAGATCCGACCTTTCCATTGGCCTTGGTGACCGTCACGATGTTGGAGAGCCAAGTCGGGTACTCAATCACTCGATGAAACCAACTCTGAGCATTTTCTCAATTTCTTCTTTAACTTGCAAGGACCACTCGCTTGATCTTGCGCAGCCTTCGTTTGACAGTGCTTGGATTCGGATCCAGGGAATTCTCGTGCTCTACGATCGAGGGATCGAGTCCCGGCATGTCCCGGTATGACCAGCGAACACGTCAACATACTCCCGAGGAGGCTTATCGTGGCTTCTTTTCTCGCATCGGCGAAGAAACCGCCCACTTGTGTCTCTTTAGGCTCTTGCACCGACCCCTGTGTTCACTTTGGTCATAACCTCTTCGGCAGCTGGGGCCCGGTTGTCCTCTTGGTCAACTACACGCTCGAGAACTTCTCTAATGTATTGTTCATTTAATGTGTCTCGCTTCTTTATCAATTGAATTATTAACGTCTTTTAAGTTGTTTGTTAACTTATCGCTGTTAAAGTGGCAATGAGAGGATACTCCGAAAGGTCGACTTTTCATTAAGCAAGAACGGAAATACATGGTTGGCTACATTATCATGGTCCTCCGACGTAAGGCCATTGGATGACTCGTAGGACTCGGACTCGACAAGGACCGACTCGCAGGGTTTGAGACCGGGTTTAGGGAGATGCGGGCGCAGCCCGCCTTGTCTTCCATTTCGCCCGGCTTGCCCTCGTCCGGTGAAGGTTACCCAATTCTTCAATGGCAGTGCTGGATGCTTGATGAGGGTTCGAGGATCGAGAGGCTTGGCTTCGCCGTCCCAACCATGGCAATCATGCTGTTTCTGAGCCCAGTCAATCGTGTTTGGCACCTCCATGACTTCTTCAAAAGACTCGTAGAGCCGGTCCACCGAGAGCATCTTCTATGAATTCTCGGTTCCTTCGCTTTGGAGTTACCGTCTCGAATGTGGCCTCGACGGTTGATCCGAATAGTCTCTGTTTCCCCATGGAGAGTACCTTGAGTTGCTCTTCCGCATCCGGGATTCCTCAATGTGTACTCGTGGCCGGACTGTGGTGGCAGCTGGTCCAGGTAGAGCCGTGATGTCGAGGAACGCTCCCCTTATCGGATTAGCTTTGAGTCCTCTCAAACGCTTGAGGTCCCGTGCTAGCTGTTCCATCCTTTCGTAGTCTCGCGCCGACTATCCTCGCTTCTTTCTCATCTTCATCAGCTTCCACCTGCCGGTCCCCTCGCTGCCGGCTTGCCGGTCCCTCCGCTTCGGCTCACTGCTTGGCCCCTCGCTTCGCTGCCGGTTCCGCTTCTCCCTCGCTGCCGGTTCCTCTTGGTGAAGTAATGAGCAAGGTCGAAACTATAAGGTCGGAGGTCGGGCGTGCCGTCTGAGGTTCCCCTTTTGCGGGTTGCCGCCTTGGGTGCGGGCGAGCCTTTTGTCTTCCTTGATGTCACCGGTGTTGGCACATAGCCAAGCCCTGGACCGTGGTATGGTCCTTGACTTCAATGACTTGGTGTTGGCCTTGTAACCTTTTGCCGAGCCCCACCCCGGGATGAAGTTCATGAGTTTCATCATCTTCATGGCGGAGGAATCTTGTCGTGAGACAAAGGGAAGGTCCACGTTGCATATTTGGATCTTCGAGGTCTCCAGAGTGAATCCAAGCTAATGCCATGTCGTCACTATGCTTGATTTCTAACACCGGAATGTCGTTGGTGCCGGTCCCCTCGGTGACGCTGTCGCCGTAGACTGTGGTGAGCTCGTTGCCTTGCATGAACTTGAGGCATTGATGAAGGGTGGATGCCACGCCATTGATTTGATGCAGCCAGGGACGCCCAGGATGGCTGTGAAAGTGATCAGAATGTCCAAGACTTGAAATTCGGTGGGAATCATCAGCTTGCCAAACCAAATATTAAGAGTAGCAACCCCGAGAACAGTACGGGAAGTAGAGTCATAGGCCTCGACAAGGTGGATCGAAGGCTTCAGATTCGGGCTTGATGTCAAGCAAATCCATCATCTTGGCGGGCAAGACATTCATTCCGTAACCTCCGTCTACCAACACGCGGGAAGGCGACGCTCGTCCACTGGATCGTGATGTAGAGTGGCTCATTGTGATCAGCCCCAAATTTTGGAAGGTCCAAATCTGTGAAGGTGATAATGTTGCCATAGTGGATGTTGCCGATCATCCGAATGACTTCGTCTGGGGTCAAGGCCCACGGGGACCATGGTACGGGCCAGACTTTCCTCTAGCTTGAGCTTGTGAGGATATGAAGAGGTGAGCAGAGACCAAAAGGAAATGTTCGCCTGGGTCTGCTTGAGCTGAGTGAGGATCGGGTCCTCTTTCACGGAACTTGTGTCTTTGGGCAGACTGGGTTGCAGCTTCTGCCCGCAGCTTTTTGGTGGCCTTAGGTGGTAATGCATGGATTTGACCCGATCGGGTTAGAACGCCGACATCGTGTTTGGTCCCTTCGAACAGCCGCTCTAGTTGAGCCATAGTTAGAGGAGGATTCCTCGTAGCATAGGGCCATATGTCTTCCTCAACTCATTGATCGTAGATGTATTCCCTGAGCTTCGGCAAACTTGACGGATTCTCGTCCCGTGATACCGGCTTGGGTGCCTCCGCGGGAGGTAGTTTATGGATTGCCGCACTGCTCAAATGTCGCGCACAACAAAGTGGTTGCCTCGAACCGAATCGCATTGCCGACCCTCCGGGAGGCTGGAGAGTTCTCGGCTCAAGCGAACGGTCTCCTTGATCTCTTCACGGTATATCGCGTTCCTTTCCTTCTTGCCGAGCATACTCAAGGCATTCTCGAGTTGGGTCCGGCGATACTCATGGTTTGCCGCTTTCCTCCGCTCTTGACCCGCATCAACTTTCTTGCAATGAGCCTCGCGTCGAGAGTTAGCGCCGCGTTTCTTCCCATGTGAGAATAGCCAGTGCTTCTTTGAACTGCGTGCGGCAGTCTAGGTAACTTCCATCGGGGAGAGTTTTCTCCTCTGTTTTATCTGAGTGGCGGGTATGTCAGAAGGTGAGTACACGGCTTCCCGAACATCTGCCCATGTGACTGGTTGCTGTCCCAGTTGATCGTTCCTGTAAACGAATGCCGCGGTCTGTGGAATTTCCCTGAGTATTTGCTCGAGATGAATTTCCATCTTCCTCTTGTTTTTAAATAGACCTTCCTCTCTAAGTTGGACTTTCAATTTGAGTTCGGAAATGATCCGTTCCCATCCTCCCAGGACCCTTGGGAGTCCAGTTTTGTTTACTTCATGCCCGGCTTGGAAGAGAATGGTTTCATCATCTTCGTCGTCGCTTTTACAGAGAACTTGCTTTCCTCAGGGAGGTAAGAGCTGGGATTTGTTCTGCTGCGTCGTTCCATCTCCTAGGTCATCGGGACCGTTGACCACCCTCGTGTGGCAGAGGGGGTTGGATGAGAACAAACGATAGTCGAAGAAGTTGTCATGAGCAAAACTCCTGAGGTTGAACTGTTCTAGAGTGGCCTCTAGCTTCCTGTCTGAAGCTGCCTGTGACACTCTAAGGGCTCGGTCCCTGTCGGTCTTTTAAGCTTGGTTTTCGTCCCAGAGATGGCTTTCTTGAGCGGCTAGTTCCATGAAGGCTTTCCTTGCGAGAGCTAAACAGTCTCCGTAGGTGAGCGCCGTCTGACTGTGAATGAACGCTCGCCGAAAAAAGGATATATCGTAATATCATTTTCTCCCTTTTTGAAAGAGTTTTTTAATGTGTTGAAAATGATACGATGAGTTTTGAAAACTTCGGTTTTGGGAGTCGCCACGCCGTTTTTAGAGGAAAACATTGAAAAACCTATTTTTGAGAGATTTTGAGTCCGAGAGTCTGGTTACGTGTTTGGGAAGAACTAGATAGTTCACCCAACACGCCTCTTTCGAGAATTTCAATCAACATTGGACAATTTTGGACATTCAAAGTGTGTGTGCAATATGTGTCGATGTGTAAAACATGTAAATTTGACATTTTCATTGATAATATGAAAGATGAATACAACTTGTGAGCCATGACAGGGGGCCACACCCCTTTTACATATTATGATTATCAAAAACAAGGCAGAAGGTAAGACAATCTGCCCAGAGAGCTTGGATGTCGTCCGACACAGGACCTCCTGGGAAGAGGGTGTCGCACGACATGATACCTCTTGGTCAGATTGTCTTTTACAATGACCAAGCTATTTCTGGAACAGGAATGACATTTATTGGACTCATTAAAGACACTATTTGAAGGTCTAAAATCAGTTTGGAATTGACGGGAGTGAGTAAAGTCACGATAGACTTTGAACGATACGGATGTCATGTGACATGGAACATCCGAAGTTATCCATGTCATATGACGATCCGCCTCCAATAAATCGCACCCAAACAGATCGTAGGCACTCAAATAGTGGCTTATGAGCCACGAGAATGCTTAAGAAAGCTCTGAGTTGCAAAGGGAATAAACTGGACAGATCTGAAGTCCAAGAATGGCTTTACAGCCTTCTGGGATCTCCATGTCGTATGACACAGGATCTCCATGGAGTCCTGTGTCGTCCGACATAGATAGGCCATTTCTGTGCCCTTCAGTCTGTTTGTTTCCCCTTTGTTCCTCAAGGCAAACCAAGCATATTTAACTACTGTAAACAGTAATATAACAATAATATAGGAGTATTATGGGAGGATCACATGGCTTTAGTGACCAAATGTGATGAATCACATATTTTTGGCCACTTTGAACTAGCCATCTCCTCCTAACTCGATGCAAATGCGTAAAGATTGAACCTTTATTGATCCTAAGATGACCAAATGTCCAGATCTGAGGTGGGGAGAAGTGAATATTGAAGATTCACTTCTCCACCACCTTTATCATGCAAAAATCCCAATTTCTACATAATATTAAGGCAAGTAAGCATGCAATGTATTATAAATGTATTAAAGACTTTATTTAAAGAGGGAGAAGGGTTTAGTGGCTACCTATTGTAGTCCACAAGGTGAGATCACCAATAGTATGGTGTCTACCCCTTCTACACACCAACAAAGGAAGCTTCTTTAGGTCTTGGCCTTGAAATGTGTGTGTGTGTGAGGAGGGAGGTGAGTGTGTGTGTATGAGAGAGAGAGAGAGGGAGACTCTATTTGGACAGAGTTTCCCCTATATTACTGGTATCCTCCCCAATATTCACTCCTTGGTCCCCTTAAAATGATCAGCCATGCCTTGTATTTATAGGCAGGCTGATGGGGAGTCTTATGTCGCACGACAAGGGCAGTTAAACCGCCTTAGTGACTTCTATGTCGGACGACAGCGTACTCCTTTTGGCCATATTGGGCCGAATGCTCGCGAGCCCAATGGGATCGATGGGTCATGGAATATTTGGACTAAATATTGCCTTTTAGCAATTATATAAGCCCAAATTTTAATTAAAGTGGATCCAAATCATGGGTTCGGATCGGGGTACTCACAGAGCCCCTCGGCGACGTCACTTCCACGGGAAGTGGGGTCGTCGACACAATGAGAATCCTGAGCCGGACACGAACGGCGGGGACAGAGGTGACCAAGATGGTCAAGTGGCTGGACCTCTTATGAAGAGGATTCCTACGTATCCCGTGGGGGAATCAAGCCGAATCGTAGTTCGTTTAAGATGGGGTGTCAATGAAAGGCTACGGGTTTTGTACCCGAGATTGACTGTTCCAAGGGGAGTCACCCCAAAGGTAGGTGTTTATACCCGATATTGACTGTTCCAAGGGGAGTCACCTCGAAGGTGGGTGTTTATACCCAATATTGACTGTTCCAAGGGGAGTCACCCCGAAGATGTGACTTTTTTCTTTGGGAGTCACCCGCGAATTTGACTGTTCTTCTTTGGGAAGTCACCCGCGAATTTGACTGTTTTTGGTGGGGAGTCACCCCGAGGATTTGACTTTTTTCTTTGGGAGTCACCCGCTAATTTCACTGTTTTTCTTTGGGAAGTCACCCGCGAATTTGACTGTTTTTGGTGGGGAGTCACCCCGAGGATTTGACTTTTTTCTTTGGGAGTCACCCGCGAATTTGACTGTTTTTTCTTTGGGAAGTCACCCGCGAAGATTTGACTTTTTTCTTTGGGAGTCACGGTCGAAGATTTGTATTGAGTGGGAAATCTGTACGGTCTTTCCGGACCGGGTAGTTTATGGCCATTCCGGGCCATTTTTCTTTGTTGGAAACTGTACGGTTTTCCAGACCGGGTAGTTTATGGCCATTCCGGGCCAAGGATCTTGGTAATGATATTGTGAAAGACTGAGAGAGGTGGGTATTTGAACCCAAATGAATCATAGGGACAAGCCTAAAGGGGTGTAGGAAAAGGTCTAAAAGGGTATAGGAACAAACCTAAAGGGTATAGGCACAAGCCTAAAGAAGCATAGGAACAAGCCTGAAGAGTTGTAGGAACAAGCCTATGCATAGGAACAAGCCTAGCGAGATATAGGAACGAGCCTAAAGAGGTGTAGGAACAAGCCTACGCATAGGAACAAGCCTAGCGAGATATAGGAACGAGCCTGAAGAGGTGTAGGAACAAGCCTACGCATAGGAACAAGCCTAGCGAGATATAGGAACGAGCCTATAGAGGTGTAGGAACAAGCCTACGCATAGGAACAAGCCTAGCGAGATATAGGAATGAGCCTATAGAGGTGTAGGAACAAGCCTAAAGGGTATAGGCACAAGCCTAAAGAAGCATAGGAACAAGCCTGAAGAGTTATAGGAACAAGCCTACGCATAGGAACAAGCCTAGCGAGATATAGGAACGAGCCTAAAGAGGTGTAGGAACAAGCCTACGCATAGGAACAAGCCTAGCGAGATATAAGAACGAGCCTGAAGAGGTGTAGGAACAAGCCTACGCATAGGAACAAGCCTAGCGAGATATAGGAACGAGCCTATAGAGGTGTAGGAACAAGCCTACGCATAGGAACAAGCCTAGTGAGATATAAAAACGAGCCTATAGAGGTGTAGGAACAAGCCTACGCATAGGAACAAGCCTAGTGAGATATAGGAACGAACCTATATAGGTGTAGGAACAAGCCTACGCATAGGAACAAGCCTAAAGGGTATAGGCACAAGCCTAAAGAAGCATAGGAACAAGCCTAAAGAGTTGTAGGAACAAGCCTACGCATACGAACAAGCCTAGCGAGATATAGGAACGAGCCTAAAGAGGTGTAGGAACAAGCCTACGCATAGGAACAAGCCTAGCGAGATATAGGAACGAGTCTATAGAGGTGTAGGAACAAACCTACGCATAGGAACAAGCCTAGCGAGATATAGGAACAAGCCTATAGAGGTGTAGGAACAAGCCTACGCATAGGAACAAGCCTAGCGAGATATAGGAACGAGCCTATAGAGGTGTAGGAACAAGCCTACGCATAGGAACAAGCCTAGCGAGATATAGGAACGAGCCTATAGAGGTGTAGGAACAAGCCTACGCATAGGAACAAGCCTAGCGAGATATAGGAACGAGCCTATAGAGGTGTAGGAACAAGCCTACGCATAGGAACAAGCCTAAAGGGTATAGGCACAAGCCTAAAGAGGTATGGGAACAAGCCCAAATAGGTGTAGGAACAAGCCTACGGATAGAAACGAGCCTAAAGAGGTATGGGAACAAGCCCAAATAGGATCAAGATTAACTCAAAAGGATTGCGAGATGAACCCCATGACTTGAGATGACTTTATCTGGGAAAGCAATGATGATTTACAGGTGAATGAGATTTGCTTTCATACCTGTGCTGTGTTTACCTGCAAGGGTTGTGCACACGAGGATCACTTTGAAGTGATTGGCTGACTTTGGAAACATTTTTCGGGTAGAACACGAACTTTGCTGTTGATATTACCGTTGCAAGACGGATTCTGCTGTTAATTTGCCGTTGCGAGACGGGTATGGCTGATGATTCACCGTTGCAAGATGGGCTATTGAGGACTTGCCCTTTGCCAAACTGGCCGTTGATGAACATTGCCGTTGCAAGACGGACCTTTGACGATGATTTGCCATTTCAAAACGGAATTTTGATTCATTTGTCATTGCAGGACGGGCCTTTGAAGATGATGGTGAGGATGATCCTTTCCAGCCCACGCTTGCCGCAGTACCCCAGTGGCGCGGACATTATGGTGAGCCTCGGCCTTGGGCCCAGTATGAGGATGATGATGATTCGGATGGCGAGATCCACGAGGTATAGGAGGGTGGCGGCGACGGTCAGGAGCATATCGGCTCTGAGGAGGAGGTAGGCAGCGTCCAAGATGACAACGGCTCCGAGGAGGATGAGGAGGATGATTCCGAGTCGGAGTGATTGCGGAAATCCCCTTTTGTCATGCTTTGGACTCTTAGATAGAGAGAAGGAACAATGCATGCAGTAATCTATTGCATCTCACTTTGTAAAATAAAATATTTGTATTTTGCAACTAATGCATTCCATTGATAGCATCTAGACTTATTTGTTTATATGTATTAGTCCGTCCCAAGAAAAGGGAAGAAGGATGGCATTTGTTGGGGGTTGGTGATGTATTTGGGTGCAAAGTGTGCCAAATCCTTTCCCATGCGGCTGGTGAGTAGGGAGAATGGATATGGAGTTTTGGGCTGCTTTGGACAGGTTTTGAGCAAGTATCGGATCGCCGATGGGGTGCTGCAGATGCAGCCAGTTCTGACGTCTGATGGATGGTCACGTTTATTGACTTTCTTGGGAAACTAGCCCCCAGCATTTGTAAAAGGACAACTTTGCCAAAGGCAAATTCCAGCAGTCACAGCAGCCTCAAAGTTCATCTTCAACCTTGGCATCATCGCCCAGATCCAATATTTGGCCCAAAATGGAATGCTATGAAGAGAGGTCTAACGCAATCCTGTTACAGGCATAATCATGACGCGACCCAGGAGGCACTCATCTTTCCAGACCTTAGTCAATCAGTCACAGACTTGGAAATATATATGTGCAGGGGCACATCTTTCGAAGAATGGGAATGAATCCCGAATTTGTGTATGACACACTTGCTTTGGGTTTGACTCTTTTCAGAGAGTGTAAGCACGACAAGGTGTGGAAAAGTGTTTGGAAGCCCCTGCTGACAGAAAGACAGTGTTTGGCTCTATTTCCCTATGACGGAGAGAGAGAAGACTTGTCAAGACACTTGAAAACTTGTCTTATTCATGATGATCACAAAGCTGCTTAAAACCCTTTATTGATGTTCGGGTTATTCAAACACTAAGTCTGATATGAGAAAACATTTTGATTAATTACAAGGAGAAAACCAACTGATATCGAGATCAAATCCGAAAGGATGGAAGGTGTATAGGAACGGTCCTTGATGAGATCGGATTTTTTGAGATTTATTTGTGATTTCGACCGGACCAATTATGGTTGCCTACGTTCCCCTCCATGATGAGGAGCTCAGGTCGCCGTAGTTCGGGCTTATCCCGAATGAAGAGAATGAATGTGAAAACTTGAGATTTGGGGGACCCTCGAGGATTTTGAGAATTGGGGGATTGAAGATCATGTCCCCTTGGAGTGTCCATGAAAGACACGAACGCGAAGCCCCAATGGGACATCCACGGCAAGTGTTTGTGGAGGAGAAATGAAATATGCTCACATGAAGTGTCAAATGAATGGATTGAATTTGCATAATCTTAGATTGATGATCTTTTGAGCCAAGATGGATTCGACTCTGATTTAAGCAAGCAATGAAACATTAATCTGATTTAGATCTCGAGGATATCAGAATGAAATTGTTATCCGGTAGGGACTGTAGTTGGGTTTCCGGGCTTCGATCGGCCATCGGGTGATTTGGAATGTCATGACCTCTTAAGATGAGAGGTCGGCTAGGCCTTTTACTGACTGAACCTCTAAAAATGAGAGGTTGGCTTGCGGGGATGTGTTTGGGAAATCTACGGCGAGGAAGATTGATTTCAAATTTTGGCTTTGGCCAAAGGCAAGGGTAATGGTAAAGGGAATATCCTCTAAAATTGAGAGGATGGCTTGGAATTGGTTAAGGAAAATGGGAATATCCTCTAAAATCGAGAGGATGGCTCGGGATTGATTTAAGGTAATGGTGAGAGGAAGTCCAAGCTATCGAGAGCGGGCTTCTTTTTGATCATGGGAGAGCTTCTCGAGAAGTCGGGAATTTTTTGCTGGATTGTGAGGATTTAAAATCCTTCTTTTTTTTAGAATTTGGAAGGCCTCCTTGAGGACTTGAGGATTATTTCTGAGATGTGGGGATTTAAAGTCCTTCTTTTAAGGATCGGAAGGCTTCCTGAGGAGCTTAGGATTTTATCCAAGATCGTGAGGATTTAAAATCCTTTTTTTTTTTTTTTTGAATTTAAAAGACTTCCTGAGGAGCTGAGGATTATATTTGTCCTTTCTGCATGACTTGAACATTTTGCGCGCCGCCGACTCTCGAAGCTAACTTCTTGGCATTGCTTGGACTTCTCTCAGCAAGGAGGAAAGGTGATGGCTAGATGGGGTTTCAAAACACGCCGATCTTGAAATGAAAGGATATTGTTTGGTGAGGGTGAGGTAATGGCTTTCCTATGGGTGAAAGGCTTCAACCGCAATCCCTACCGGATGACCTAAACGAAATTAAGTCTTCGTTTCTTGCTTAAGCTTTAAATGAGAAATATTGATGCAAATTCTCGATCAACGAAATGATGAGGATAATGAAAGAGATGTGAGCATATGAAATGCAAGATGGGGAGTTGGTAAGCCCCAATTTGAGAAGGATATTAATTGATTTTCTCACTCCGATTAATTTAAACATGAGTTATTTCAAAGCATTAGCGATTGAGCAGCAAAGGTGATCATCTAGGATAAGACCATTTCAATTAATTGTAACGTGGGTGGGCATGTGATGTCTCGAGTCTAGCAGGAAAAGAAACAAAGACTTTTATTATTAGAAGAAAAAACTAGTCCAACGTGGACTTGACAGACTCTTGTCCGATAAAGGACATTCATCAAAGAAACAAACAGACAATCTAGATCCTACAAAGACTGATTGACTGTATTAATATTGGATGGGAGGGCCTTGGGTTCTGGTGAAGATCACGGAAGTGGATTGGTAATCACATTGGGGCGAGGAGCCTTCTCGATCTTCCCCTCATCAATAAGCCTTTGGATGCGCAGCTTTAAAGGGACACAGTCATTGGTGACATGTCCAGGGTACTGATGGTAGAGGCAAAACTTGCTAGTGTCTAGATTGGGATTTGCCTTGACCGGGTTGTAATTATCTAGAGGCTTGATCAGCCCAGCCTTTACCAAACCATTAAATGCCTCCTCAGTTGGCATCCCCAAATCATCGAATTTCTGTCGCTGGGGCCTTCCTCCACCATGGCCAGATAACTGGCTCTTCTCCCCTTGAATGTAGTTGACGGTGTTAGAGACAGCAGTTTCTTTACCCTTTGGAGCGACAGGGGTAGAGCTTGGAACAATGGAATAGGTAGCATTCTCGCTTTCAGCCCCTGCACTCACCATTTCTCGCATATTCGGGTAGTACCCCCGGCCAATGGCTTCCCTGACGGACGGCTTGACACATGAAAGGAAGATGGACTTCTCATCAGAGAGGGGAATTGGGTGAGCCAACTCATTAAGCTTCTTGTTCCACCTCTTATAAAAGTCTGTTACGGACTCATCGTGCCTCTGGATGGTGCCGATCAAATCACTACGAGTGGTGTACCACTCGACACTTCCTTTGTATTTGTCCAAAAAGGCATCACTGATCTGGGACCACGTAGCCCTCGCTTCCGGTTTAAGACCTATGAACCATCTCAAAAGAGAGTCATCGAGGGATAAGTGAAAGTAAAGGGCTAGCATCTCTTCGGTGGCCCCTTTGGCACCCATTGACATGATGTAGCTGTTCATGTGAGTTTTAGGGCATGTGGAGCCTTCAAACTTAGTTATGGGGGGCATCTTGAAGTTCTTCGGGAGGGCCTTAGAGTCCTTGAGCTCTACAGAATTGACCATGTCTGACCCAAAAGTCATCTTGTGTAATTGCTCTTTCACATACTTCAGCTCTTCTTTCAAACTCGAAATCTCGGAAAATGGGGGTTGTCCTACAATCGGAGCTACCATCGAGGATGGCACTGGAAAATCTGGCGTGGGCCTGATTGGCAAGGCAGCCGGAGGAAGACCAACAGTGCTGGGTATGCTATCATTGCTGTCCACTAAACCAACCGGGCTGGGGATCTTGTTCCTGTACATGTCGTAACCATTGAATTGGACATTGGGATTCCGGGGCCCAAACTGTACTGATTGGCTGCCGACCTGACCGTGGGCAGGGGACCTGATACCGGTGCACGGAGCTGAATACGGGGTGGAACCGTACAGATGCTGGGTGAGAGGAGAACAAACCGCAGGCTGAGGGATGTTGTTTTGGAATTGGGGTTGTGGATATTGCAGGATCTGATCCTGGCAAATCTGGCTTCCTGACATGCGATACTCATTCTGTTGTTGATTGGACTGATCATGAGGAGCAACAAACTGACCACCAAAAGCTGGGTTGGATGGCTGACTCGCGTTGTCATACGGACTTTGACCCTGAGCCCCAAACTGATTCTGAGTATACCCAAACGGCTCTTGATTGACACCACTGGGTTGATGACCCTGCCCAAGCTGGTTCTGGGGATAAAACATAAACTGGTCCTGAGCACTGACCTTCGGTAAGGAGCTTGATTCGCCCCTCAGCCCGTATTGCATACCATAAGTAGATACTGGGATAGGGGGAGGTCTTTACATACCCCTATGAGTCAGCATCGAGAGGGAGCCATGCACACCATAGGAGACTGGTGGAGGCATATTGTGAAGGCTTTGCCTAGGAGAGGATGGGGGAACAAAGCCAGTGCCGGTGATAGTGACATCGGGCTCTTCCCTGATTTCTTCGTACGACCCATCGGGGTGACGGATTACGGCAATGCCTTGCATGCGCATTACTTCGACATAGCGAGCCCAACCGGCTTCCTCATGGGCACGAGAGGCTTCGAGAGCAGCACGGAGGGAAGCTTCTTGAGAGAAGTTGAAACCTGGGTGAGGGTTAATAAACGGACTTCCCAGGGGTGTCATGTGAGGACCCATGCCATAACCACTGCTAGGAGAGGCATTCAGGGCTGCGTTCGGCCCCGCATTCTGACCTTGATCTGGCCCTACGCCTTGACTGACATTCTGATTCTGAGCTGGATCAACACCCGCGTTCGGACCCAAACCTGCTGAAACTTGCGAATCTGCCATTTCTGAGATCGCTGGAAACGAACCCCTGACTGGAGAGAAACTGATTAACCGACCACCCGGAACTCTGACCCAATACTTGCTCGCTGAAAGGGGGAGAGAATGGCTTTAGGTGGGGGAGAGGATAGGCTTAGGATGGACTCATGCATATGCTCTCTTTTTGTTTTTATATCTTCTTTTTTTTTTGTTTAAAAATGATTTTATTAATCCTAGGAATGGTTGGAAAAGGGGAAAACCTTCTTTTTCGCATTCTACGCTATTCCTGGATTAGTGGGTTCCATCACTACGTCTATAGACCCCCTGTATTCCACCTGTATTGCACCTCCGGGACGGACAATCCCGGCAGAGGTCCTATAGGGCACGTGGAACCCACCAACCGAAAGGGAGAACGAACCTACGGGCATACGAGCCAAAACAAGTCAAACTCGGGGTTTTCAAAACCAAGTCCAAGTCAACGTCTAAACTCGGGAGGAGAAAGGGTCGAACGTACGTTTGAACGTACGAGACCGCAATTTGGAGGTAAAACCATCGAGGAATTGGGCATGACCTCCCCTCTTTTCGAGTTGGAAATCTGGCATGGCCTCTCGTCACTTGGTGGCGAAATTTCGGCATAACTCTCGTTAGTATGCGTTAAGAATTCGACATGGTCCCATGTTGACACATGTCGAGAACGCGTCATGACTTCTCACGAAGCCAAGCCGAGAAATCGATATATACCTACGTCGAGACATGTAGAGATCTTAACGTGTACTTACGTTTGAATTATGTCGTGATTCCGACACGAAGAGGGAAAGTATGCCAAGATTTTTGGAGACGGTGTATGACTCGGACTTTGTGAGAAAATTTTGAAAACCGAGTTTAAAATGTTTTGAAAAGCATTGGCCAAAAACCAACCGGTCACGGTAGAAAGTGTGTCATGGACAAGTGTTGGCTGACTCACTGGCTAGGAGGACTTTAGGCGCTCAAACGTCAGCGAAACATGTCACTTTCCGCGATGCCGTCCGTACACTCCCGGGTTCTAACTCTATGTGCTGAGTAGTGTGAAGGTATTTTCTAGGAAAATATTTTTTGCTTTTTTGTAAAAGATTTTTTTTGTTTTGTTTTTTTATGCAATATGCAAAGGAAAAAACAAGAGAATGAGTCAAAGCATGACAAAAGGGGACTGCCCCAAATGTCAGAATTTACCAGTAGCTGTAGTCCAGCGTATCCTGCCCTGTTCTGATCAACGGTAAGAGCAAATTGCAAAAGGGGAAGCCCCGGCTTCCAATAGTGTCACATACCAAAGCATGGCAAGGTGCATTTGAGCACACAAAATGACACAAATGTACACACAAGGTGAATGTCGAAATTGTCCAAGTTGATTTGAAGAAAGTTAGACTCTCTTAAGAAAAACTTTTCTCTTTTTTCAGAAAATAGAAGAATGATACTGGTACGTGGGATTGTTAGACCACCATTTATCCCAAGCCCCGGGTTAGGGAGCGATATAGGAAGGTTAGTGGTTTCCACCTATATACCGAGTATCATCTTCATTTTTTAGAACAAAAAGTTTTTCAATATCCCCAGCGGAATCGCCACTGAATGAACGCTCGCCGAAAAAAGGATATATCGTAATATCATTTTTTCCATTTTTGAAAGAGTTTTTTAATGTGTTGAAAATGATACGATGAGTTTTGAAAACTTCGGTTTTGGGAGTCGCCACGCCGTTTTTAGAGGAAAACATTGAAAAACCTATTTTTGAGAGATTTTGAGTCCGGGAGTCTGGTTACGTGTTTGGGAAGAACTAGAGAGTTCACCCAACACGCCTCTTTCGAGACTTTCAATCAACATTGGACAATTTTGGACATTCAAAGTGTGTGTGCAATATGTGTCGATGTGTAAAACATGCAAATTTGACATTTTCATTGATAATATGAAAGCTGAATACAACTTGTGAGCCATGACAGGGGGCCACACCCCTTTTACATATTATGATTGTCAGAAACAAGGCAGAAGGTAAGACAATCTGCCCAGAGAGCTTGGATGTCGTCCGACACAGGACCTCCTGGGAAGAGGGTGTCGCACGACATGATACCTCTTGGTCAGATTGTCTTTTACAATGACCAAGCTATTTCTGGAACATGAATGACATTTATTGGACTCATTAAAGACACTATTTGAAGGTCTAAAATCAGTTTGGAATTGAAGGGAGTGAGTAATGTCACGATAGACTTTGAACGATACGGATGTCATGTGACATGGAACATCCGAAGTTATCCATGTCATATGACGATCCGCCTCCAATAAATCGCACCCAAACAGATCGTAGGCACTCAAATAGTGGCTTATGAGCCACGAGAATGCTTAAGAAAGCCCTGAGTTGCAAAGGGAATAAACTGGACAGATCTGAAGTCCAAGAATGGCTTTACAGCCTTCTGGGATCTCCATGTCATATGACACAGGATCTCCATGGAGTCCTGTGTCGTCCGACATAGATAGGCCATTTCTGTGCCCTTCAGTCTGTTTGTTTCCCCTTTGTTCCTCAAGGCAAACCAAGCATATTTAACTACTGTAAACAGTAATATAACAATAATATAGGAGTATTATGGGAGGATCACATGGCTTTAGTGACCAAATGTGATGAATCACATATTTTTGGCCACTTTGAAGTAGCCATCTCCTCCTAACTCGATGCAAATGCGTAAAGATTGAACCTTTATTGATCCTAAGATGACCAAATGTCCAGATCTGAGGTGGGGAGAAGTGAATATTGAAGATTCACTTCTCCACCACCTTTATCATGCAAAAATCCCAATTTCTACATAATATTAAGGCAAGTAAGCATGCAATGTATTATAAATGTATTAAAGACTTTATTTAAAGAGGGAGAAGGGTTTAGTGGCTACCTATTGTAGTCCACAAGGTGAGATCACCAATAGTATGGTGTCTACCCCTTCTACACACCAACAAAGGAAGCTTCTTTAGGTCTTGGCCTTGAAATGTGTGTGTGTGTGAGGAGGGAGGTGAGTGTGTGTGTATGAGAGAGAGAGAGGGAGACTCTATTTGGATAGAGTTTCCCCTATATTACTGGTATCCTCCCCAATATTCACTCCTTGGTCCCCTAAAATGATCAGCCATGCCTTGTATTTATAGGCAGGCTGATGGGGAGTCTTATGTCGCACGACAAGGGCAGTTAAACCGCCTTAGTGACTTCTATGTCGGACGACAGCGTACTCCTTTTGGCCATATTGGGCCGAATGCTTGGCAGGCCCAATGCACTGATGGGCTGTTGGAATATTTGGACTAAATATTGCCTTTTAGCAATTATATAAGCCCAAATTAAAGTGGATCCAAATCATGGGTTCGGATCGGGGTACTCACAGACTGGTGTCCAGAACCGTGATCACATTCAAATCGCCGAATGGCGGAAACACTTGGATTACGTTAACGAAGGAAGTCGGGCTGGGACATTCCATGCGGCCTTCCTTGATCTCGATTACCAAGAAATTTGTCCATATCTGCTTGATTGACCCCACGGGGGTGTTGAATTCTGCAATGTTGACAGTCTCGTGATCTCGCTCGATCGCCAAGTCTATCAGAGCTAGCGGTCTGCGGCGGGATGTCCGAATCCGGGGCCGTGGCTTGGCCCAGGAGTAGAATCGAACCGGAGCATGTTGATGCCGAGGTGAGTCGTTTCCAACGTCGGAAGCCGACTACGCCTTGCGGGGAAGACCTTCACGCATGTTTTCGGGGTGGCCGGAAGCATTCCCGAGGTTGATCTCGACTCGTGACAGGTGAGGAGCTTTGTCTCCTTATTGTTGCCCTTGGCCTTGGCGGCGCTTGAGGAGTATAAGCTTGGTGACCCAGCACGGGCCGGTTGCCAGCTGGGGGCAGTACTTGGAAGTAATGATGAGCTCTGAGCTCGCTTGGCCAGGGCCTCGTTTACCATGAGCAGGCAGTCGTCGAGGGTGACTTTGGTATTGCAGAATCTGACGATAAGGATCGGATCCTTGGCCTCATCAGGATACCTGGAATAGATGATGTTGACGAAGTCATCGTCGGCCACTTGATCAGAGGGATTCTTTGTCGTGTGAACCAGTTGCTTCCAATTGTCGGATAGCCGCCTGTACTGGACGTTGAGCTTGACAATTTCCAAGGTATTGGAGCCTTGGTCATAGGTGACATCTCTGGAACTGGTGCCGTCCTCGAAACTGAGCATGTGAATGCAGAGATCTGCCCGCGGGTCTGCCGCATCCTCGACTCCGGAGAGTCCTGATTCGTCGTCATCTGACGGCTCAACCCAAACGTAGGGACGTATCGCGTCTGGGTGCGTTGCTGGAGCTGCCAGGAAAACATCATGCCCTTCATTGGAGAAGAGGGGTGCAGCGGGTAGTTCCTCGTGGAGGACGTCCCATACAACTTCCATGCATTCATCCCGAGAATGACGATGCTTGTTGACCTTTATCACGAAGATCTCTTCGCCTGGCGGGGCCAGAGAGTTGGTTTGAAGAATGCTGACGAATCTCCGATTGGAGACAGGGGGTTTACGTGCCCGCATCATGGCGATGTTCAGTGTTTCTTTCCAATCTGCCTCCAAATGTTGGAAACGACAGTTGAACTTGATGTATCGGACTGCTTCAGGGTCTGCCTGCTCGAGTACGTTTACATAGTTAGCATCTCCGGACTCTGAGGGATTCTGATGAGATTTGCCCCGGTAGTCCCTTGGTTGATTCGAAGGAGGTAACCCCGGTGCCTGGGTGCGGGCACGCTTGGCTATTGTCTCGGCTTCGTTTCCTATGAGGAAACTGTCCCCTCGGATGACTTCAAGATCTCCCTGCCGGTTAATGAACTTAACGCACTGATGGAGAGTGGAGGCTATGGCTTTCATGTGATGCAGCCAAGGGCGTCCCAAAAGAGCTGTGAATTCGGATGGAATGTCCATCACGTGGAATTTTGCTGGCACCATTTGGGTTTCGAACCAGAGTTCCAGAGTCACCGTCCCCAGGATGGGATGAGACGTGCTGTCGTAGGCCTTGATAGTCCGAGCTAACAGAATCAGGTGGCTTTCATTGATGCAAAGGGCTCGTATCATGCTGAGAGGGAGGACGTTAACGGCTGATCCGTTGTCTACCAATACTCCGGGGAGTGTTATGGTGTTGAGCTTGAGAGTGATGTACAGAGCTTCGTTGTGCCCCGAGGCCTCTCTTGGTAAGTCTTCGTCACAGAACGTGATCATACTGCCATATAGTCGGGAATCGTAGATCTCGTCTCTATCCGGAGAAGGAGAGTCATCCAGCCATCCGTTTCCTATCTTCCTCTTGCGAGGTAAAGCCTTTGTTGGAGCCTCGGGATTGCGTTGAGGCTGCTTGTGGCGGTTTCCGCCCTTGGTTAGCACGTTGATCGAGTGCGAGTGCCAAGCTGACTTTGATCTTCCTTTGCCGGTCTGGGCTCGGAAGCTGGACAAATTGAATCTTGGCTGATCCCGCGGGGGGTTATGCTTCGGCGCGGTAAGATTACCAAGATCTCGAGGTATTACGGCGTCCCAAGGTCTGAGCTCTATTGTCGGTAGGACTTTTCGGCTTTCCCACCCGCTTGCTCTAAAGCCGCATGGCCTGGAGGAAGAGAGGCTAGGCCGAGTACGTGCAGTCGTAGTAGTCGAACCTCCCGGAAGGCTCTCCGAATGTACCCACACTGGTGTCTCCAGCTTCGTATCTTTCTCTCAGCTGCTGTTGAGAGGACTTCTTCTTTCGTTTTCGCGGAGGATTGCTCCGGACCATCTCTTGGGACTCGTACTCCAGGCAGGCGGAGCAGTTACAAACATCATAGCTGATGTGGACATTTGATGAGGACCCGACCGGAAGAGGCAGAGAAATTGGCTCTGTGGCAATCTTCTTGGGCACCCACTCAATGGAGTTCACACTGTTGTTGTTCAGAAAAGGGTTTTCGACTGTATTGGGCCCACGGGGGCGCTCCAATTTGCCTTCTTCTATCAAGTTCTGGATTTTGTATCGTAACCCACGCAATTGTCAGTGGTATAGCCGTGATACTGATGGAAGGCGCAGTATTTTCTCTTGTCAGCGTTGACTACGGGATCTTGGGTTTGTAATTGGCAACGGGTTTAAGGAGACCTTCCTTGATTAACCCTTCCAGCATCTTGCTCAGTGGCATATCTAACTTGTCGAAGTACACGGTAGACTGCTTCGAGGTGGAATTGTTGCTTTGTGGGGCCCAGGTTTGTTGCCCGACCGCTGTCCACGATGGATGTAATTGACGGACGTATCTTTCCCTTTGCCGGAGGTCGGTGCGGGATTGAATGCAAAGCTGAGCGGTATACGTATGGGCGTGCGGTAGCCAACTTCTCCTTGAGATCCTTCTCGAAGCGTGAGCCGGAATTTACCATGGCCGGAGATGCAGGAAGAAATGGTGGCTGATGATATTTCGATGGACGGTCTTAAGCAGGACTTGAAGATCCGCATCTGTTCATCCTTGGAGAGTGGCTCCATGATCTCTGAGAGTTTCCAACTCCACCTTTTGTAGAATTCTCCGACGCTTTAGACTGCTTTCTGCTCGGTGGTGATTAAGTCCTCATGACTTGTTTCCCACTCTAAGTTGGATCGATGCCGTTCCGGGAAGATGTTACTGATCGATCCCAGTGTGGCGATCCGCGAGCTTGACCCTCGAAACCATCGTAACGCCGAACTCTTGAGCGTATCTTTGGAAGTGGTCGGCCATTTGCTTTGGAGGGTTGCTCCTTTCGCTCTCATGCCGAGAACGTAGGTGTCGACGTGCGTTTGAGGACATTCGGTTCCGTCGAATCGGTCCATCTCAGGCATTCGAACTTGGCGGGGAGAGGCGTGACCATTCCCGGATCTGTGGATTTGAGCGTTTCTGCTTTGAGCTGCTCATGGTGGCTTTCGGGTCTTTCATCCTGTTCGACCATCCAGGCCAAGGTTGGGTCCAGTGGTGGGCTGTGAGGCTCGGCGCGGGTGCTACCACGTGAGCGGTAGTGATTGGAGGTGGAAGGCTTGATATATGTGGATATATGGGGGCCTTTTACGAGCTGTATCGGGGTTTGTCCCGGTGTTTTGGGATTCGTGTATAGGCAACGGTGAACCGGGAGGGTATTGAAGGATATTGGCATCCTGAGATGGTCAGCGGTGCGTGGTGGTATTGAGTGATAGGAGTAGCACTTTGGGGCGGCCAAATATGACAGGGGTTGCCCGAGAGGTTGCAACGTGAAGCCTAGGTGTTTGTTTCCTTGGTTGGAAGTCATCCGAAGTAAGTTGGCGGGGGAGGAACCCAGTTGAAGGTTTGGTGAACTGGTTTCGGGGAATCGTCATCCTCGACCGGGGACGAAAGTACCGTCGGCGGGGATAGGCTGCTATACCACGCTCATTCGAAGGCGTACCACGAAATTCCTGCGATCTTCTTTACGCCTCTTGTGAACCTCACAAGCCCGGATGGCTTCTTCCAAAGTCATATCATTTGCCGGTGGTGGGGTCCTTCCCGTCACGATTTCTCGGTGAGCTAGACATGTCGGAAATTAGGCCGAGGGAACCGAGGGAACCGAAGGATCGTCACGCCGCCGTAACGGTGATCCCCGGCAAGGCGGCCGACCCGGAAATCTGAACCACTTTCTGCTCGCTATAGGGAACGAAAGGAAGGGTTTAGGCTTCGGAAAGGGAGGATTTGGATCAAGGTTTCGGGCTTGTGCAATGTGCAGTTACCGATTAATGTTTACTTAAAGCGCGTTTTCTCAGAGTCCTAATCGGTTGGAAAAGAGCGAGTCTTCTTTTTCGCAACTAATCCTAGAGCTCTAATCAGTGGATCTAGTCACTACGCTTATAAGCCCCTCGTTTCCATTGTAGATCATCTTTCTCGGGACGGACTATCCCGAGCGAGGTCCTATAAGGCAAGCGAGTTCCATCGACAAAGGGAAAAGTGAACTTAAGGCTAGCCGATCACGCCAACTTCCAACGTATGTGACGCACGAGCCACAGTCGAAGTCAACGTCCTTAAGTTAAGGCGGGGATCGTGCCAAAATTTTGGCATGACCTCTCCTGACTCGCTTGCGCGAGAGACCTTAGCTTTTGGCGTTGGCCGAGTTGTGGCTGGCACGGTACATACGGTGAGGTTTGGTGACACGGTGTCACATTGAACCTTCGGGTATATTTTTCGGCAGAGCTTCGCGTCAAAGTCAAGGCTGAAGAGCTCGAGACTTCGGGTCGGGAACGACCTTCGGTCTCAACCTCTTGAGCTTGACTCGGGGCGGGGCCCGGCATTAAAAACATACACTTAGGCTTTATGACACGAGCTAAGCCAAAAACCAACCGGGGTCTTGGACAAAGTGTGACACAAAGAGTGCATGGCTTACACTGGCTAGGATGGGATGTTTGGGACGACCCCGTGCGCCCCCGAAAGGCATACGCGGGCCAATCGGGGTGCAACTGATAAGGCCATCCCGGGTTACGGGTTGTAGTGTGCAGTGTACCGAGGCAGCAAGTGCACGTGAAGTGCGGTATTCCGAGGCTACAAGTGCGAGTAGTGTGCGGTCACTAAAATTCCTTTTCTGAGTAAAACAGAGATTTTTCAGAATGTGTCTTAAAGCATTATGATGCGCAGTTCAAAAGACAGCAATGAAAATCAAACATGAATGGGGATGCACAAACATGGTATGATTTTGAAAAATTGACAATGTAATGCCTTTTGAAAAAAATCGTTTGAGGTTTAAAGGAACACACACACACGAAAACGAGGAAGGGTAAACGAAAGTTTGACCCACGGAAGGCTTTTTAGAAAACAACGGTAGTTTTGAAAAAAGTATCACTGTCCCCAGCGGAGTCGCCAACTGAAATTACCCGGGATTTCGCGCGGGCGCGAAACGCGGTTGTCTTTCGCGGGGGGTTGGTGTCTGAGACCTCGCTTCATGGGAAGGAAAATGAGGATTCGCCACGCGGTTTTTGTATTTTGAGCCCAAACGTTGAGAAACGGCTATTGTGAAAAGGTGTCGTTTTTCTTGGTAGCAAAAAAATAGGAAAAGGCTTTGAAAACAGGGGATCATTTTTATTGGTAGCAAAAACGAGTAAAAAGCTTTGAGTACCAGAGATTGTTAGGTTCGGAGGTCACGTTACGTTTCGGGAAGAGTATTACGAGATCACCCGAAATGCCTCGCATGACGAGTCTTTCTACCTTTCTCGAAAACGTGTGTGTGTGTGTGTGTGTTTTGAAATGGGGGCTTGAATGACAAGCTTAATCTTGGTTTGAATGTCAAACGTTGATTAGGTGACTTTGTTTGAAAAGATGAGTGTTTGAATGACAAACGTCGGTTTTGAGTTTGAAATGAGCGTTTGCGTGGCAAACGTCGATTTTGAACTTTTGAAAGAGAGTTCGAAGGACGAACTCCGGTTTTGAACCGGGCGAGTCATTGTTAACGATTTTTACGGGAAAAAACGTATTAAATGATTTTATGTGTCAAATGGCAGCTTTTAGTTTGAAGATGAGCGTTTGGAGGCCAAACGTCATTTCACGCGTTTTGAAAGAGAGTTCGAAGGACAAACTCCGGTTTTGAACCGGGCATTACATTGTTAACGATTTTTACGGGAAAAATGCGTATTAAATGACATGCAATCAACGAATCGGGTTGCGACTCGGACTTTGAAAAGTAAATACTATCACGATCCAAACGGGTCGGACTTTGTAAATGACAGTATTTAAAGCAATATCAATGGAATCAAACGATCCGGAATTGTAAATGACGATCAACGAGCCAAAACGGCTCGGAATTGTAAATGACGATCGACGAGCCAAACGGCTCGGAATGGTAAATGACGATCAACGAGCTAAATGGCTCGGAAATGGTAAATGACAGAAAGTAAATGACGATCAACGGATCGATCGATCTGGAATGGTAAATGACGTAAAAAGTAAACGGAACGGGGTCGAAATGCCGTTTTAACCCGTGATTACTTCTCTTACGGGAAGAGAAGAGGATCGAGGGGCTAAAACGTATCGGACCCCGTTAGACGGAGGCGTCTACATTTCAATAACGTGGTTCGAAACGGTTGTAGCGACTGGCGCGTAAACCGAGATGAAACGAGAAATTTAGAGAGAGGGAGTTATACCTATGGCTAGGGTTGACTCCTTTGGCTCGGGGGTGTGTACGGGACATGGAAAGTAGTTTGAAACGGTGTTTTGGAGTGGCGAGGGGCGTATTTGTTCGAAATACGGAAGTTTCACGCGAATCAAGACAAAACGGGAGCTCGGGAGGGATGAAACTGAGTTTGGGCCGTGGGTTAGTGACTTTTTGGAGTAATTTTCTTCCTCCCTTTGGATTTGACAGCAACTTCTATTTATAAGTGAAAAATGCAGTAAGAGTCCGGACGGACTTAGACTGTTTTTCAGGGTTTTTTGGTATTTTGGAATTTTGAGGGGCTTGCTGGCAATTTCAGAAAATTTGCACAGGGAGTCCGGCCGGACTTTGACTGAAATCCAGGGGTATTTTGGTCTTTTGGCCTTGATTTGTGATTGAAAGGTGACTAGAGGGAGGTGGCATGGCTGCCACGTGCCCTGTGAGTCACCAAAGGTGTGGGAGTTCGTTCCCCGATCCCGGTTTTGTCCGTTTTTTAAAATAACAGTCCGGAAAATGTCCGAAATGCCCCCGGAAAGTGCCGGAAAGTGCGTTTTTCAGGGAAAGCCGTACTTTTACGTGAGATGACACGTGTTAAGTACGCTTCGACGTCGGGATGCACGGGGCAGTCCCGGGACGTCTCGTTGGCATGGCAACGGGGAGCTTAACGAGTTCCGGTTAACCTGGAACGGGTCAGTTAGCGGATTTTGGTTAACTTTCTGACGGATTTTGACGATCCGGATTTGGGTACTTATAGTACTGCACCAATTTCTAAAGCACCTTATAGAATGGCTCCCGCTGAGTTAAAAGAGTTGAAAATTCAGTTGCAGGAATTGTTAGACAGGGGTTTTATTCATCCCAGTGTTTCACCCTGGGGAGCACCAGTGTTGTTTGTTAGGAATAAGGATGGTACATTGCGGTTGTGTATTGATTACAGACTACTGAATCAAGCTACTATTAAGAACAAATCTCCTCTTCCTCACATTGATGATTTATTTGATCAACTCCAAGGTTCCGTTATAGATTCCAAGTTGGACTTGTGTAGCGGATACCATCAGTTGAAAATCAAGCCAGATGATGTTTCTAAAATAGCTTTCAGAACAAGGTATGGGCATTATGAATTTCTTGTTATACCATTTGGGTTTACCAATGCACCGGCAGTCTTTATGGATATGATGAACAGGATCTTAAAGCTGTATCTTGATAGTTTTGTTGTGGTTTTTATTGATGATATCCTGGTATACTCAAAATCCAGGGAAGATCACGAGAGGCACTTGAGAATTGTTTTATCCGTGCTTCGTGAGAAACAGTTATTTGCCAAGTTCAGCAAATATGAGTTTTGGCTGGAACAGATTTCTTTCTTAGGTCACGTGGTATCCAGTACTGGGATTGCAGTGGATCCTACAAAGATTGAGGCCATAGTCAACCGGGAAACAATGCCTTTCTACAAAGGACAGAGGTTCGTAGTTTCCTTGGCTTAGCGGGGTATTATCGAAGATTTATAGAGGGATTTTCGAGGATTGCAACTCCGTTGACCAGATTGACTCGGAAGGATGTACCATTTATATGGGATGCTAAGTGTGAAGCTGGCTTTACTGAACTGAAGAAGAGATTGACTTCAGCTCTTATTCTTACATTTCCAGAGGGTTGTGAGAACTTTGTTATATTCAGTGATGCTTCTAAGGAGGGATTGGGTTGTGTCCTTATGCAACATGGGAAGGTAATTGCGTATGCTTCGAGGAAGTTATCACCAGTGGAGCAGAATTATCCTACCCACGATATGGAGTTAGCTGCTATTGTTTTTGCATTGCATAAGTGGAAATATTACTTGTATGGAGCAAAGTTTGAGATATTTACAGATCATAAGAGCCTGAAATATTTATTTACCCAGAAGGAACTGAACAACAGACAGAGGCGTTGGTTGGAGCTTTTGAAGGATTATGATTGTGTCATTTCTTATCATCTCGGGAAGGCTAACGTGGTGGCTGATGCTATTAGCCGTAAGGCTCATTTATCATCCATGGTGTCTCGGGAAGTGAGAGGTGATATGTTATTTGCTAATGTCAGAGCTGTTCCTACCTTATATGAGGATCTTTTGGAAGCTCAGTTGAATGATGATGAGTTGAAGAAAATTAGGGAAAAATTGCAAGATGACAAGACTGGGGAGTATTCATTGAACAAGGATGAAATTCTAACCTTCAAAGGCAGGATTTGTGTACCTTCTTCCCCAGAGATCAAAAGGCAGGTATTAGAGGATGGCCATAAGTCCCGATTTTCTATTCATCCAGGAAGCACCAAAATGTATCAGGATCTAAAGAGGGGTTACTGGTGGAATGGCATGAAAAAGGAGATTGCAGAATTTGTATCAAAGTGTTTGACTTGCCAACAGATCAAAGCTGAACATCAGAGACAAGCAGGGTTGCTTCAACCACTGGATATTCCGGAATGGAAGTGGGAGGGCATTTTTATGGATTTTGTGACAGGATTGCCTCCTACTCCGAGGAAGATGGATGCTATATGGGTGATTGTGGATAGATTGACCAAATCAGCTCATTTCCTACTAGTTTCAACCAAGTGTTCCTTGGAGAGATTGGCTCAATTGTATATTCGTGAGATTGTGAGACTTCATGGGGTACCTGTCAACATTATTTCTGATAGGGATCCGAGATTTATCTCGCGGTTTTGGAGGGCTTTACATGAAGCCTTGGGATCTAAGTTGAATTTTAGCACATCATTTCATCCTCAGACTGATGGGCAGACAGAGAGGACCATTCAGATTCTCGAGGACATGCTACGGGCTTGTGTGATGGACTTCCAGTTATCTTGGGAAGACCATTTGCCTTTAGTGGAATTTGCCTATAACAATAGCTACCAATCCAGCATTGAGATGGCACCATATGAGGCACTGTATGGGAGGAAATGTAGGTCCCCAATGTGTTGGGACGAGGTTGGTGAGGCTAGACTTTGGGGTCCAGATTTGGTTAGAGACTCAACTGAGAAGATCAAAGTGATCCGTGACAGATTGGGGACAGCCCAGCGTCGTCAGAAGAGCTATGCCGACACTAGAAGAAGGGAGTTATCCTTTCAGGTTGGTGATTTAGTATTCTTGAAGATCTCACCAAGAACGGGGATCAAAAGGTTTGGCAACAAAGGGAAGTTGGCTCCTAGATTTGTTGGTCCATTTGAGGTGTTAGAGAAGGTAGGTGAGTTAGCCTATCGATTGGCTCTACCTCCATCTCTTACTTCTCTCCATGATGTGTTCCATGTGTCCATGTTGAGGAATTACTGTTATGATTCCTCTCATGTTCTGAGTTCTCCTCCTGAGGATGTCCAGGCAGATATGACCTATGTGGAGGTACCCTTGCGGATTCTGGAGTGGAAGGTCCGGGAATTGCGTACCAAGAGTATTCCCATGGTGAAAGTTCTTTGGAAGAATCACACCATTGAGGAAGCTACTTGGGAATTAGAATCTGAGATGAGACAAAAGTATCCTGATTTGTTTGATCATTCAGGTAAGTGAAGTCCAAATTTGGGACGAATTTTATTTAAGGGGGAGTGAGTGTCACGGCCCTAAACCTAGGCACATTTTGGTCACACGTGAAGCACGTGGGGTAGGGGTGCATTGCATTCCCTATTATGCATTATTTGCTATTTGGATTGATATGTGTTTATTTGGTCATTTTCGTGAATTTAGATGTTATTATATTGATTTGGAATATATAAGGTTTAAATGGAGTATAGGGGAATTATATGCCAAAGTTATGACAGTTGAAAATTTAAATGAAAGTGTTATAAAAAGTTTGAGGAGCTTATGTGTAAAAATAAGTATAAGGTGGTTGTTTGTAATTATTGGATTCTAGAAGGAGCCAAGGTGTAAATATTTTATATAAATATCAATTATCACCCAGAACATTCATTCCTAATCTTCCTCAGTACTTCTCAGTATACGTATCGTTCCAAAAACCTAGGGTTACCTTCAGAAATCCGTAGAAAATCATCTGTTGCTCCGTTTCAAATTCTGATTTCATATTTGCGATCAGTGAGTTGAATAGAACAAGAATAGCCGATTAAATCTTCTTTTTATTTCGTCAAATTTTGGTAAGTTATTATGATTTCTTTTAATAATTGTTCATTCAATGTTAAATAATGATATTATGTGATATAAATGGTTCTTAGTATTTTTGGTATTTTATTTGGTTTTTGGAATAAATGGAAATTTGGGTTTGAAGGAATATAGTGAGTCAGTCTTAATTATTATCCAGCCATTAGATTTCTTTTTGTTAGTATTTTAATTTTTTTGTAAATCTTCATTGGAGTATACGAATAATATTATATAGAAAAATGGGAGCAAGAATCAACCTTATACTATAGGAATGCTATATCCCGTTGACCAGGTTTGACCGCTGATCTTCATATTCCTGCCATTCGGGAGTACTCATTAGGCTAGGACATATAGCTGCCTTATTCATTTTTCTCTTGGCTGATCTTATATTATTGCAAACTATCCAGTGCAGTTTCCTTGGTATCAACTTTCAAGCATTTAAACCTTATTAAACAAGTATGGATTTAGTCCCTCTTTCACTATAACTCTAGTACAATATTAGTACTATACAATGGAGTCTTAAATGGATCAAAATGATAACGGGAAGGTCTTTAAATATTGACCTGAAAATGCTTGAAAGGCAATTATGAAACTTGAACCAAAGTTAGTAAATCTTGGTAATTTATTATGAAACCTTTATAGAAGGTGTTTAATGTTGTATTGTGAATGCGTAGGGCTACTTATATGATATTGTACCCTTACGTGGTGACCTGTATAGGGTTATTTGTTCTTTTAGGGCATAAAATGTATAGTGCACTACTTCATTGGTTTGGACAGGAGTGGTAATACCCTGTTACTGGGTTACATTTTGTGTAACGAATGTGTAGGACTTATGTGATATACCTTATGCCATAAGTGTTTACGTGTTCATAGTTGATTGTGCACATAGTGCTTAAATACGTGTTGCACTGTTTCAATTGTTGAGCATGAGTATTCATACCATGTCATTGGAGTGTGTTATTCAATAGTGTTGAAATATATGTGTACTATTGTGATTGGATTAACATGAGTTGTAGTACCATGTTATATATATGTATGGATGTCCCATGGGGTGGACTTATTTTCAAGTATCTGTTATGCATGGACCTTTGGATGAGGTAGTTCCCATTGTTCCCATTGCCAGAGGTAATAGATTTCCAAATTGGAGGATACATCTAGGGTTGGTCTTCCATGCCAACTGTGATTTTTGTAGACTCAACGATGACCAGTGCCTAACAGTGGATGGAGTCGTCGGCTGTAATTCTTCCACTTCATATTTGTAAAAAGTTTTTTTATTTTTTCTCCATCTTTCCTCGTAATGTGTGTTAATTAATTCCTTTCTGTAATTGCAGATTTGACGCCTGAGCAGGAGCAAGAAATGTCTCAGAGAAAGCTTAACCCTCTTGCTGTGTTGAGAAATAAGAGGTTGGCATCTCGCTCCTCGGCCATCTCCAAAAGACAGAAGGATGCCACTCGTTTCCAAGTGGTCCTTTCTACTAAGAAAGCAGTGGCACTGCCCCTAAAACTGCCGGGAGGCATGGACGAGGAGGCTCATGACGAGCAAAGGATTCCAACTGAAGAGGGGCATAGCCTCCAGATACCAACTGCTGAAGCCGAGGAGGCTAGGAGGGATGCCGACCAGTCTGTGACCGAGGAGACCGCCTTGATCAGACGGTCCTCAGGCCAGAAATGGCCAAACACGGGTCCCAATGCCAAGGAACCTCCCTCAAAGAAGGCTGCTAATGCTCCTCAAGATCTTACTGCAAGGATGGTGATGACCTATCCTGATGCCGAGAAGGTAGTTAGAAAGTTGGCTCTCCATCCCACAATGAGGGGATTGGACGTGCTAGCTCATACTTGCCCCAAGCTCAGGCTAGGCCGAGCAGTGGTCCATCGAGCTATGGACGAGGAACTGCTCGACATATGGTGGCAACTCATCTTCACAAGGATAATATTGCTAACAGGAAGGGTATTCTTGCCGCCGAGGTATGTTTCCTCGTAACGCATTTCTTTGTCTTGTCCTTGTAAGATAATACTGACATTTTACTCTTTTTGCTATAGCTTTGCACCATCACTGCCTATGAGGCCATCCAGAACAAAGTTGTGGACCTCAAGTTGAAAGAACTTGAGAGTCAAGTGGAGAAGAATGAGGCCGAGCAGGCCAAGGCAGCAGGTTTGTTGAGGTCATTGAGGGAGGAGCTGGAAGCCGAGAGGGCATCCAAAGTCGAAGCTGAGAAGGACGCTGAAGTGGAGCGTGCCAAGACCGAGGAGGCGGCTAGGGCCGGGCACGCCATTATTGAGGGGCTCCAAGCTGAGCTCAAAGCTAAGTCGGGGAGGCCGAGATGATTGTAGCCCGGATCAAAGAGTTGGAGGCCAGCTTGCCTTAATAAATTGAAGATGCTCTATCAGAGTATAAGGCTAGCTCGGCCTTCCAAGATGCCATAGCCGAAGAGATGGCTACTTGTATCTGGCAAGGAGAATTATGGCTGGCACGTCCCTCGGCTTAGATCTTGAGAAGCTTGCTGGGCTAATCACTCAGGATTCATATGATGAGGCAGCCAGGTCCCTTCATTACCTCGTCCCTTTTTGGGAGTATGCTCTGGGCGTGATTTCTGAGAGTGACGAGGAGGCTGGCCGTCCTGCCTGGGTTACTCCTGCCATCGATCCTCAAAATATCAACGCTATCATATCACGGACTAAGGACGAGACCACATTACTGAGGACGAGGGGGACGCTAATGTCGAGGAGCCAGCCAGTGATGGAATTCAAACTGAGGCTCAGACTCAACAGGTCTTCATCCCTGATCCTGCAGCATTTCAGGAGGATCTTTTTAGGTCTTTTGACAATTAGAATTTTCTTGTTTTTGTATTTCGATGTAATAGAATAGGACTCTTGTACTTCACTTCTTAATATCAATGAACTGCTTTCCTTTTATTCTTCATTGTATTTCTTTGTTGCTTTGATATACGAACTGCTTATTTAAGTGCTTGTTTGTGGTTTTTGAACAAGTACAAGCCAATTTTGGGAAGCCGAGGAAGAAGCTCGTTCAGTCATAATCACTTGGTAGTTTTGACAGTTAAGGTCATTAAGCCATGGAGGGTTCCTTGGCATGACCATTGGAATCTTTTTCCTCTCTTATGACGAGAAAGATGACTCGTAGATAGGTCTAGGATGGTTCTGCCGATAGTCGTTAGGCCGAGGTGTTTCCTCATCAAGACGTTAGGCTTTCTTATTTTTCATCTACTTATGCCGAGGAAGATGACTCGCACATAGATTTTAGATGGTTTTTCCGGTAGTCGTTAGAGCCGAGGTGTTTCCTCATCAAGACATTAGGCTTTCTTCTTTTTCATCTACTTATGCCGAGGAAGATGACTCGCACATAGATTTTAGATGGTTTTGCCGGTAGTCGTTTAGAGACGAGGTGTTTCCTCATCAAGACGTTAGGATTTCTTCTTTTTCATCTACGTATGCCGAGGAAGATGACTCGCACATAGATTTTAGACAGTTTTGCCGATAGTCGTTAGAGCCGAGGTGTTTCCTCGTCAGGACGTTATGCTTTCTTCTTTTTCATCTACTTATATCGAGGAAGATGACTCGCACATAGATTTTAGACGGTTTTGCCGATAGTCGTTAGAGCCGAGGTGTTTCCTCGTCAAGACGTTAGGCTTTCTTCTTTTTCATCTACTTATGCCGAGGAAGATGACTCGTATATAGATTTTAGACGGTTTTGCCGGTAGTCGTTAGAGCCGAGGGGTCTCCTCGTCAAGACGTTAGGCTTTCTTCTTTTTCATCTACTTATGCCGAGGAAGATGACTCGTACATAGATTTTAGACAGTTTTTGTTCTCATCTATCCATGCATGGGGGAACTCGCTCGGTCATAGATTGTGAGTGAGTTATGATGGGAGTTTTATCCCTTTAATGGACGAGGAGGCGCTCCTCGTCTTCCAGTGTTGTCTTGATAGTTGCTTTGCATGTTGAAGAAGTAGATTTCATTAATTGAACTAATTACATCAAACTGAAATCCTACCTTGCTAGGAAAGTAAAAGACTAACAAAGATTAACCTATTACATAAAAACAGACTAAAACTAATGATAGAGTCCTACCTTTGCTTGCCTGGGGTCTTCATTCATTTGCTAGTTGTCATAGTTCAGATTTGAATTTTTGCTATAGGGGTAGCCAACTCAACCGGTTTGTCTACGTCCCGCAGCTCTCCTTGTCTCAAGTCATGGGTGGCCCCCAAGTTTTGGCCGTTGACGAGATGAGGGGATGTATCTGGGACGGGCAGAACTGTATCATTGTTGTCTTTATGACCATTTAGTATCTCACTTCCCACTATTCGTCTACGTCCCACAGCTCTCCTTGTAAGTCATGGGTGGCCCCCGAGTTCTGTTCGTTCGACGAGATGAGGGGCTGTATCTAAGATGGACAAAACTGTGTATAGGAGAAAAATAATGGAGTTTGGCCCTAGGAGGCCTTTCTTCTTCTTCATCCTTATCCTCATCATCACTGTCTTCATTTTTTCTCTTTCTCTTGTTATCCTTCTTCATGACATATCGATCGAGTTTGCCTTCATCAACCCACCTTTGGATCATCATTTTGAGGGCGATGCAGTTCTCAGTGTTGTGACCATAGTCTTTGTGAAAATCACAGTGCTTGAAAGGGTCACGTGGGTTCTTTGGTTGGTCAATGAGTGGACGTGGATTTGGAAGATTCACCAATTGCATGATTTCTGTGATAGGTTTGGTGAGGGGGTCAATATCTCAACCTTTTCAGTTCCCCGCGTTCTATTTTTGCCCTTGTATCCGCTTCCATTCGAAACCTGATTGGTGCCAGTTGTCTCTGTTTCTGTCTTGTCAGACTTTTTCTTGCTTTTCTCTTTCGCCATGGTGTAAGTACCCAAATCTGGCTCATGCCTTCCAATTAAAGTTTCCTAGCAGTTCCCCAAACTTTCATAAAGTTTAGGGGCAATTTGAAAATTTTTCAAGACTTTCTGAGCAAGGAAGGACCTATCAGGAATAAGAATTCTGGATAGGACCTCGCTGGAAAGAAGCTTCCAACCTGCCACCTTGCATGTTTCCAGAAACAAGCTGACGCGACAGGAGAAGACGCCGGGTGGCTTATTTTGCCGCAGGTTCACGCCGGGCGGCCTTATTAGAAGCACACCAGAAGCCTATAAATAGAGGCCTCCTCTATTCATTTTGATATACAATTTTCAGCACTGTTACTCTGCAGAAATTAAGACTCGAATTCCAGTCCCTAAAAACACACAAATTCACTCTCTCTCATACACTAAACCTACCTTAATCTATTCCTAAATAGATATTTCCTAGGAAAACTCCCTTGGAAGATAGAGAAAAACCAATATTGGTAATATCTCATTCCCTCATCCTTGATACATTCCTATATACTCTCATTTCCTTTGTTACCTCTTGTTTATCTTTATTTATTGTCATAAAGATTTAATATTTAGCAATGTAACTCCATATTTCCCACTCCCCTACACAAATGACTCATAAAGATCCTCTCCCTAGGATGAACAAGTTTCCACAAGTGGCTTGTTCTAGGGATGATCTACTAAATGAGGATGTGATCCCCTTTTATATTTATGTATAAAAATGAAATCTTTATCTATTATATGTCATCCCCTTCCCATTGATCTAGCTTTTCCAAGGATTGTCCACCTTATGAGGTATTAAGGACATAGGAAAAGCCATGAAGATCATCTTTTTACATTATGTCCTTAGATTAATGATACTCCTTGTATTGTTCATATTAAAAATGCAATCTTTACATTAATACTATTTCTCCCCATGTCCCTAAAGTTGGAATCTTTCTCCAAGGATTGTCTAAAAAGCCTCCTAAGGCATAAAAGACATATGATGAGCATAAAGATCCAATCTTTACATCCCATTCCCATAGTCCCGTGGTTCTTGATGCATTCCATAGTGAGGATTGGTGTAAAGACTCCATCTTTACATCAATCCCATTATAAAAATGCCTTAATCTTTGTCCCTTTAGAAATCAATGAGTCTTAGTCCCAAAATCTTCAATAATCACTTGAGACAAACACAAAATGTCCCTACGAATCATCATTGTCTCAAGGTGTAGGATTGATGGACAAAGATTCATTCTTTTCTAAAAAGTTTCATTCTTGGACTTAAGAAAAACAAGTTCTTCGATCACATTCGACTAAAATCCCCAAGGAATTTTAGATTAAGACATACCAAGGCTCCTACACCTATGTTGGTTGATTAATCTAATGGGAGGGTAGATAAGTCCCGTAATGATGATCATAAGTTCAAAGTGAGCATGGGATCAAAATCCGAAAACACCAAAGTCCAAGGTATCCCGAACTAAAACCTTCTAAAATGGTTCTTACGTTCAGATAATAAACTTGGCACATCTTTTCTCTTTTCAAATCACACACGCACACAAACAAGCACAAATTTTTGGACCTAGGAAGACTTGCTTTTGCAAGGCTCCTTTGGTGAACACCAAACGTTCTTCCCAAGGAGTAACTTAACCTCCAGACCCTTTTCCTTTTTTTCAAAGTTTTGAGGATAAATCAAAATGGCGTGGCGACTCCGTTTTTCATAAATTTGGTGTCTTCAAACTGAGGTGAACTCGACCCTTTTCCTTAAAAAAGGAAAAACGGGGCAACATTCACATATGGCTATGGCGTATGCCACATTGAATAAATCAGATTTAGACTTGGGCTCTCTGGTGGAGAGTTTGTATATCAACTGTCCGGATCTAAGTCCGGAATTGAAGCAGACGGTCACCTCCTTGTCGGTCAGGCTTTCTTCTACTTGGTATGTCATGGCTCTGAACCTATTGAATAGCTCAGATTGGTTTCATTCTTTCCTTGCTCGATGTTAGCAAGGTCAGTTAATCTTTTCTTCCTCTTCCCTGCCGTGGCAAAGTGATCCAGGAACTTCCTCCTCATATTCCTCCAGCTATCAATGCTTCCCTTTTTTAGCTCACGGAACCAGGTCAACGCTGTTCCGGAGAAGGTACTCACGAAAGCTTTGCAGAGAATGTCATCTGCTTTGGTGAGGAGGGCCATAGTGGATTCGAAACTTTGCACGTGGTTCCTTGCGTCGGTGGTTCCCGCATATTTATTAAAGCTTGGGACTTTAAAGGCAGGGTTAGGGGGTAGTTCATTGATTTCTTGTGAGAATGGACGGGTGGCACTTGTGTCATCTTCTTCTGTTTCTTTTTTTTACCCATTTCCATTTCATCAATCCTCTTTTTCAAGAGCAATAACTCTCTGGCATCAATCCCATTTTTAGAACTGAAATGGGAGCTTCGATGCGAACTGCGGTGGGACCTTTCTGTTGGGTGACTGTAAGTACGCCAATCCAATTCGCAACCTTTTCGATGCATTTTAATATAATAAAACTGCATTAAGGGGCGTTTTGGTAAATTCCCGGCCTATCCCGAGACATACAGAAACGTTCCATGAGTTTCCCGCGAAGGGAGTACCTTTTGGTACATCATTCATGCCAAAGGACCCCTTGGGAATAAAACTGTTGGACCTTTTGGGTATTTTCCCGAAATGTTCGAGCGGTTTTGGCGCCAAAAGCGGTTGAGCCACCTTGTGTCACGCGACAGCTTGAGGCATGGAAAGTGGACGCGTAAGGTCGTGCGACATACTAAGGCGACCAAGCTGCGGCCTATAAATAAGACCCTCCCCCTCATTGAAAGAGGATCCGAATTCTAGCCTACTGTTACTCTGCCAAAATAGCAGTGTAACGAGCGTCCCAAGCACAAAACCTCTCTCTCTCTCCTACCTTCCAACCCACTAATCCCTCTCATCCAAACCCAATTCTCTACCTACACCAATTGGAACCCTTGGATCGGAGGCTGTGAGATCTACAAAGAAGAATTGAAGGATTCTATATCTGACTAGATACAGAATTCGTGGAATCAACAAGGGTAACAATTCCCTAACTCTCTCTCTCTCTCTCTCTCTCTCTCTCATTTAATTCCTTGCAATTTTATAGTTCTATTTTGTTTGGATTCGGTAATCGGATCCTAGCTATCGAATTCTTGAATCCCAATCATAATCTCTCTGTTTAACTTGCATAGATTGTGTAATTGAGCTCATATTGATTGATTTGGTTGAATTTGGTGTTTGAGCCCCCAAGGGTGTGGATCTACCCATATCCACACTCCACTGGGTCGATTTGATGTTGTTTATGTTTTTCGTTCATAATTCGGCTTGTTAATTAGATGCAGTATAGCTTACATTAATTTACGAGTTCATATTGTGAGGTTTTACGCGAAGGCTCATATGTGTCACGCGACACCTTCGTCCCAGTGATCTGTGTCACGCGACACATGTATGGTCAGTACGATGTGTCATGCGACACACATGACCCATCTGCGGTGACTCTTTTCCTTTGTAATCTGTTCTAGTTTGTTTGTATCGGGGATGTGGCCTCCTAAATAATGGGCTCACAATATGTAATTTCTCGTTTCATAATTAATAAGATGCATTTTATCACATTTCGTTTATTATCGATATTTGCACACACTTTGGATTTACTTGGATGTGTTTGATTGAAAGACTCGTCTATGGACGAGGCGTGTTGGGTGAACTCTCGGTTCTTCCCAACACGTAACTGACCCCGAACTCATGTTTTCTCTCTAAAACAAAGGTTTTCAATGTTTCCTCTTAAAACGGCGTGGCGACTCCTATTTTTCCTAATTTCGGGCGCGCGCACATTTTCGGTGGCGACTCATTTGGGGACTTCACTTGAAAACTTGTTTTCAAGTGTTAAGTGGGTCAAGCTTTCGTTTAGTCAAAAAACATCCAATGCATCCATGTTGTGTACATTATTCGATAATCATTTGTGATGCCTACATTTTGTTGATTATGGAACTTGTGAGCCCTTCGTGCTTGTGGTCATTTGTTGTGCATTGGTATCTCTGTGTTGCTCTTGATATGGTAAAGCAGGGGCTGATTTGATGATTTGAGGAGGCTCTTTGGTTCGGTGACCACCCAAGTCGTGCGACACCTTTGTCTCTGGTTGTCTGTGTCACGCGACAAAAGGTGGCCAGCGAACGAGATCATCGAAAGGCTGGTTTGAGGGCGAGTCCCTTGGACAGCGTGACTCATTTGGTTATTGTTCCACTGTTTACCTTGTGTGAGGGTGTGTGTTTTCTTCTTAAAAAAAAAAAAAACAAATAAAAAATAAAAAAATCTTGTTTTTTGCAAATAAACGAATTAGTCATCCGCACACTACATCACTTAGATTTAGAACCCTCGGGTGCGATTGACGGCATCGCGGACGGCCATGAAATTCGCCTACGCTTGAGCGCCTAAAATCAAACCTAAACCCCTAGTGCGTTATAGGTGGCACCACACTAAACCTTACCCACGGTTGGTTTTGATACGATGTTTTCATTACAACAAAAATGAATTGTTTTTGAAAAATATCATAGATTCTTATACCTTCTCCCAAAACCTCATACCTTGTGGGCATGTTGCCAAATGCAACATGATTTCACGTGGGAACATGTCACTCTCGTGGCGTGTTCTAAACGAGAGATCATGCCGCATTGCCAACATGTGCGACGGAAGGTCATGCCGGATTTTTCTTCGAAATTCTTCGAAAAGACCCGTTATCTTTGCCCAAATTTCCTTAGAAATTTGGACGAACCTCTTCGTTCCATAAAGATGTTAGGGTTTGGTTAGGTATCATTACCTATTATATGTTTCAAAACAAGACATTTGATGTAATTGAACGTCGCGTCACTAGGTTCCCCGAGGCATAGTTAGCATGAATAAGGGCTTATCCTTGCCCAACTGTATTTAGGATTTAAAATACTGATTTATACTTGAACATAAATAAATTTGTGTTTGCGTGAGTCTGTCCCGTTTCTTTCCCTCTCCCGTAAAAAAAAAAAGAAAAGAAAAAAAAAAAGAAAAAAATCTTCCCTTCAAGCACCTTATAAACCCCTCTCTACACCTGCAGCTACGGCGAGTTGGGTTCGCTCATCTGCTTCGGGAGGTCGTTTAATCCGTGTACAAGCGGTGTCGGTTGGTTTAGAATCGAAATGGTGGCAATGGAGATGTTTTTACGCTCGATCCATTGGAGGCTCGGTGACGGTGGAGTCGAGACAAGTTTGAATGAGATGACTACGGAGGAATTGAGGGTGATCTTTGGAAGCCGCTCTAGCTCGGGAGCGTGAGGCTTGTCTCTTAGTTCAAAATGCCAAGTCTCGTGAAGAAGAAGCTCACAACCGATTCGTAGAAGCTATGAGAGCCAAAGGGATTGCGGTACTTCGTCGGGAGGATGGTTCCTACGAAGAGATTACGGAAGATAGCCACAACGAAATCGGATCCGCTTCACTGCTCGGCCAAACCGGCCTAGCTACAATACGATGCCTCCCGGTGAATTACGTTCGGCATTACGATCAAGTAGCTTCTACGGGAATGGTGGCAAGTGACCAAGGAAGACTCATTCCCCGTCTTCTCGAGGGTATGGCCGGGTTATCCAGCAAGGTGTCGGCGAAATGACGGTCGGCCCACAAATTTCTTTGATCTCACTTTGCTTCTCCAACTCCTAATGCTCCGGCACCACAGTTTCGGCATGGACCTCGGTTTCGAACCGGCTTTTCCCGGCCTCGATGCAGTGTGTATCCGGATGGTTATCGGGGTGTTCGGTATGGTGTTGTGAGAATGGTCGATGCGGCTCTCGAGAAAATCGAGATAGTTCGGGACGGTGTCTCAAGGTACCAGCGGTTCCGGACTCAAGACAGTTTTTCTCAACCGGCGGTATGTTCCACCCTTACTCGGCATATTTATGGTTCCACCCCTTACTCGGCTCCGTGTGTCGGCTCGGGATTATCTTCTTTTGGTCGGTACAAAAGTCGGTCGGCGCAATACAACTCCCGAGAATCTCGGTAGGCAATTCAACGGTTATGATATGTATGGGAACAAGATTCCGAGCTCGATTAGCTTGTTGGACGGCAATATTGGAATTCCTAGTACTTTTGGTCTTCCACCAACCGCTTTGCCGTGGGACCTAATTACGATTTCCCAATACCGTCGTCAACGGTGGCTCACTGCAATTCCTCGAGACTTCAAGTTTGGCACCGAAGTAGGCTGCTTTCTTTGAAACGAGATGCAACAACAGTTGACGGATTAACGTGGGTTCTAGTGGTCTTAAAGTCGTGGATCCCGCCCAAGTGACACCTTTGCCGCACAAGTTTAAGATGCCCAAGCTGGATTTTGATGGTACCGCTTTGTCCAAAGACGCATGTAGACACTTATGTGATGACAATGGGGGCAATGGGCTGCACTCCCGAATTCATGGCTTCCCACTTCCACCTAACTTTGAAAGGATCGGCACTTACATGGTTTTTAGCTTTGAAGCAAGAATGCCGTACTACTTGGAGCCGGATAACGAAGCCTTCTGGAGAAGTACAAGGGTAATTTGGAGTGGCGTACCACGCGGGATGATCTAGTGGGGACAATTCGGAAGTCGGATGAGTCAATCACGAGAATTCTACAAGCGTTGGAATGCTAAGCTCAACGAGTTATCGGAACCAATCCCCTCCAAGACCGAAGGACATCTTTCTATCATGTGTTAAGCCGGCACTTAGAGAAGCCATTGGGAAAGGATGGTACCCGGATCTGCGAGAGATGGTGGGGATGGGAGCAAGGAGTGAGAATAAGTTGTTTAACCAAACTCCAAGTGCAAACACCACTAACAACAACGGTGGTGGAAGTTACCGATATCGGGCATCCAATCTGTCTCGGCAATGGCGCCGAGAGGAAGAGAACCGGCCAAAGATAATAGTATCAATAATCTTCAAAAGGGAGGTAACAACATGCGAGAATGTGATGAGGCTTCCCTTTAAGCCACAACCGAGGTTTGATGATTTGGGTATGTCAACGGAGGAAGTTTTTAACGGTTTGCTACGAGCGGCATGATAAAGCCATTGGAGAACTACGGTCTGCTCGCCCTAATCCTCACATGGATGCTAGCAAGTATTGCCGTTTTCACCAATTTCCGGGGCACACTACGAACTCTTGTTTGACTCTCAAGAAGATAATCCGGGGTTTAGTGGACGACAAGAAGATAGAAAAATCTCCTCGCCCGAATATTGTCAACAATCCTCTGCCGAACAACAATGTGAACCTTATTGACTTTGAGAATGATTATTTTGTTAATGTATTAGAATTTGGGGAACCCGTAGTTGGGGATGATAGCAATGGATGTAATGGGGTCGAAGCGATGTAATTTCCTGTTACGATGAAATGAAAGATAACTTCTGTTATGTTACGTATCTCGATGATTTACATGATGTGAATAATATTGTTGAACTTGATGATTACGAAGAACGCTTGATTGTTAATGCTATATCTTCAATGACTCCTAGAGAATCCCAATCTCCTTGGAGGAACTCGGAATAGCGGCTAGTTGGGAAACACCTTTGACCATTAATGAGATACGACAAGCGGCTTGGCCATACCGCAATCACTCTGTCCCGCTAACATTATCGGAACTCAAGGAAGCTAGCAAAGAGTTCGTGGTTGACGACCAGCAAGAAGTTAATGCTGTTGACGCGCTCGGGAAGAATGTTGGGAGTAAGTAATCCAGATCCATGCGGAAAAGGGAAAGCGATTGCGAGGCTCTAACCCTCGGTCCTCTCGAGAATCCTCACGGGCTAGACGAAGAAGTTCGGGAAGACCCGATGCGCGCGGTTGAAAAGAACGCAAGCCGATATTTCTTTGTGGTCCCTACTTACATCCTCCTACCCTCACAAATTAAAGTGGAAGAAGCCTTATCCAAGACGAAGGTATCCGTCAACGCTACCCCGAGATGAAGCATGTCGAGTTGATTGGAACGGCTCGGTATGGGAATATCATTACTTTCACGAGATCTTGACTTGCACCTTACGGTGCGAAACATAACGAATCCTTACACATTACGGTGCCTCTGGAGGGACGGTTGATTCCCCATGTGTTGATAGATAATGGATCAGCCATGAATGTGCTCCCCGCCAAAATGATGAGTATGTTGGACATCAACGCGCAGAACCTCAAACCCTCTAACCGAGACCATAAAGGCTTATGATTCAACATCCCGGGCGGTGTTAGGGATAGTCTCCCTTAATCGATGTTTGGAGGCAAGGAAATGATGGTGGAGTTTCGGGTTATAGACATTCTGTTACGTTCTCGGCATTATTGGGTAGACCCTGGATCCACGAGATTGGAGCCGTAGCTTCCACGCTTCACCAATGCTTAAAGTTTGTACAAGAGGGGGTGCGACAACCATCTATGGTGATAGTGTTACAATCGGAGAAACCAGCGCAAATACCTTACCGGTAATGGAGATCAAGCTTGACCAAGAAAATCCGATGCTCGGCGGATTCACAATCGAGAAACCTAAGGGGCAAGTCATGTACTATAGACACGACGACATCTTGAGACAAGATTCCTCCTGTGTTGAAAATGCTAAGAGGTATGAGCTATATCCACAGTGCAGGGGCTGGGAAAACGCCAACGAGGGACCGTGTAGGCTTGTGTTGCCGGCGGCCAAGAGAAATAGGCAAGGTGCAGGGTATGCCGTGACTAAGGAAGATAAGGTGTATGACAAAACCGAGGCTTTCAAAGAGAAGATGACCTCTGCGGCCGGTAGAAAGTACAAGAGGCCTGAAATGCGCCCATACGGTTGGTCTACTGAATAAGCACTTTGTCGAGAGAGGATGGAGATATGTTTGTTTGTCTGAGCCAAAGCTTACTCCAGCGAGAAGAAAGAATGAAGATGATCCGAGAGGTTCGCCAATAGCAAGAATCCGATGAAAGAAATGTTTGATAATTTGCCCAAAAGACAAGGTGTGACCGCCACCTACGAGCGGCTACCACTTGGGGACCCGAATGTGAGAATCGGTTTGAAAAGCTTGCCTTGGATGAACCCACAATATGTAAAATTCGCGGTGCGACCTGCGAGATATTGATGGAGAGTTAGCGAGATTTGTTTGAAGAACAGGGGCATCGAGAACTGTGAGCGGTACGTCTTTGGCGAAATGAGAGATGGTGCTAAGGAGCCGATTGATCGATTGACTTTTCCTCGACGGTGAAGTGATAGCTATGCTAGAATTCGAGAAGGAATCTAATGTGGAGATAGTCAAGGCTGGAGGCTTGCGCGAAGGACCGTTGCGGGCTGGACTTCGTTGGGGACCGGTCGCCGACAAAGAGACTATGATTGAAAAGCTAGGGCTCAAACCCCGTCCTTGTCCTTCCAAGTCTAAATTCACCCCACTGTATCTTGAGTCGAGTCTCCCGAGTCTCTTGTCATAGAGTTTGAGTCTTCGACCGGTCGATGTCCTCACGGCGAAGACCGTCTTCGAGTTGTAAACACCGTATTTCCCTTTGCTTTAAATAAAGTGGTTGATCTTTACGAGTACCCGTGATTGCCAATTTAACAATTGAATGCTTAACGAAAAATAATCATCAAGATTTAAAAATAATTAAGCCTAATTCAATTGAAGATAATGCGAGACTTAATCGGTGAACAATTTTTAGAAAAGATTCAAAAGCAGGACTTGTGAGCAAAAGGAAAGCCGGGCCCAAGTGCCGACGAGGTATTAACAACTGGTGAACTTGGGAGCAGTAGAAGAACCCAAAGAAACGCAGATTGGTAGCTTCTTCTCCGGAGGTGAGCGGGTTGCTTTGATTGAATTGCTCAAGGAATTTGTGGATGTGTTCGCTTGGTCCTACAAAGATATGCCGGGGGCTGGATGCTTCTATTGTGGAACACCGAATACCTTTGGATCCAAATCAAGCCGGTCAAGCGAAATTGAGGCGGATAAAACCTGAATGGTCCTTACAAGTGAAAGAAGAAATTGAAAAACTCCTACGGGTAGGCTTCATCAACGTAATTGAATATCCGACCTGGTTGGCGAACATCGTAACAGTCACCAAAGCAAATGGAAAGGTTCGAGTCTGCGTAGATTTCCGAGACCTCAATAAGGCTAGTCCTAAAGATGACTTCCCTTTGCCCAACATTGACATGCTAGTGGATGCAACCGCGAACTTCGAGGTCAAATCTTTCGTTGATGGTTTTGCGGGTTACAACCAGATTAAGATGGTGAAGAGGATCAAGACAAGACGGCATTTACAACCCCATGGGGTACTTATTGTTACAGTAATGCCATTTGGCTTGAAGAACGCCGGGGCTACCTATCGAGAAGCGATCACTACCCTTTTCCACGACATGATCCACGGGAGATTGAAGTGTATGTGGATGACATGATTATTCATTCGAAAGGATCGAGACGGACAGCATTTCATTGATTTGAGGAAATTCTTTAACGAGACTCGAGAACACTCCATGAGGGCGAACCCGGCCAAGTGTACATTTGGGGTTATTCGAGGTAAAGTTACAGGATACATGGTCACCGGCGCGGCATTGAAATAGATCCCGGGAAAGTTAAGGCAATTATTGAAATGAAGCCGCCCGGAACCGTCTACGAAGTAAAAGGATTCATGGGTCGCACAATACATCGGCGGAGTTCGTCAACCAATTGACCACCATATGTGAGCCGATCTTCAAGTGCTAAAGAAGAATCGGGAAGTGGTGCAGGAACGAGGAATGCCGGCTAGCTTTTGAAAGGATCAAAGCCTACCTCGTCAATCCTCCCATTCTCTGCCCACCTCATGGAGACAAGCCTTTACTTCTATATCGACAGTCACGGACACGGCTCTTGGGCTATGCTAGCACAAGAAAAGAAGGATTCAAAGATTGAGAATGCCATCTATTTCGTCAGTAGTAAATTCCAAGGAGTGAAGTGAATTACTACGCCCTCGAGAAGACTTGCGCGGCTTTGGTATGGGTAGTTGGAAAGCTAAAACACTATATCTTTGTCCCACACCGTACACTTAGTCTCCAAGATGGATCCGATCGAGATATCTATTCCAAGGTGACGGAGGAAACATCTCCACCGGGTTGGCAAAATGGACTTTCTTCTGGCGAGAATTCGACATCAAATATGTGATTCGCAAATCGATCAAAGGGCGAGGCATTTGCGGACCGGTTGGCTGAATTCCCGATCACTGAAGATCAAGGGCCGGACCTCCGGTTTCCGAGATGAAGGGATCCTCGCTATAGAAAGCGGAAACAAGTGGCGATTATTCTTTGATGGAGCGGCTAACAAGAAAGGAAATGGCATTGGAATGGTTTTGATAGACCCGAAGCAGCAGGCATACTCCCATAGCAATCAAGTTGAATTTCTCGGTCACCAACAATGCGGTGAGTACGAAGCTTGCATAGCCGGTCTAGAAGCTGCCCTTGAGCGACATGTGGAAGAATTGGAAGTGTTCGGTGATTCCCGATTGATAATCAACCAGGCCGCCAACAAATGGAAAATTATAGACCCATGTCTCCGAAGTACCATGCTTACATCGCGAGAACTCGTCGGCCAATTCAAGGAAGTATCATTCCGGTTCTTACCGCGGGACAAGAACAGATTCGCGAATGCTCTGGCTACCTTAGCCTCTTTGATGGAAATCCCGAAGGAAAATCAATCAAGCCTTTCGGGGTCGGCGAGAAGAAAATCTGCATATTGTTGTGAGATTGAGATCGAGGTTGTCGGTGAACCGTGGTACAATCGAGATCTTTCAATACCTCAAGTGTGGGGAAGCATCCTTTCTGTGGATCAAGAAGGAGATTCAAAAAGAGTACATGCCAAAAGCTTGCGAGGCCCTAAAGAGGCATCGGCGCAATATGTCATACTCGGCAATGAATTATGGAAGAAAAGAGAAGGTTGTCCGCTCCTACTCTGCATCGGTAAAGAAAAGGCTCAAAGAGTAATGGAAGACGTTCACAACGGTGCTGCGGACCTCATATGAACGCTCGATCCCTCATGCATAGCATCATCGAGTGGGTTACTTACGGATCACTATGGAGACAGGATTGCATCCATTTCGTGCGGACTGTGACAAGTGCCAAAGATTTTCCAATCGAACCACATCCCGCCTCACGACTTATCTTGTATGACAACTCAGTGGCCTTTCGCAACATGGGGTATTGATGTCATTGGGAAGATTTCTCCTTTGGGAGCAATGGGCATGCATTTGTATTAGTGGCGTGGATTACTTCACGAAATGGGTAGAAGTTTGCATCTTATAAAGTGCTCACCGCCAAGAAAGGTTGCCCGATTCATAAAAGAACAGATCTTACGCCGCTATGGGGTCCCGAGCGAGATTATTTCGACAATGGCACTCATTTCGAGGGAAAAGCGATCGGTTGCTCACTTGAATACGAGTCAAGCGCCACAAATCTTCACCGTACGGGCCACGAGACAAACGGCGTTGTTGAAGCTGCCAATAAGAACTTGGAAAGGATCATAAAGAAGATGGCCGGCGAGGACGAGATTGGCCGAAAAAGTTGCACTTAGCATTGTGGGGCTATCGCACTTCGATCCGAGCTGCCACTGGTGCAACCCCATATGCTCGACTTACGGAATGGAGGCCGTCATGCCCATTGAGTTAGAAATTCCTTCCTCGGGGTCTTACTCGAAAATGAGGTGAACGAGATCGAATGGCTCCAAAGTCGATATAATGAGTTGGCTCTGCTAGATGAACGCGAGACTAAAAGCCATGGAGCATAACGGGGCATACCGAGAAGAATGGCCCGTGCCTTCGATAAGAAAGTGAAACCCAAGGATATCAAAGTCGGTGATCTGGTTCTTAAAATGAAGCCCTCAAATCAAAGCGGTGCGTTGGGCAAGTGGGCACCCATTTGGGTCGGACCGTTCTGGTAAAGAAAGTATTCTCAGGAGGAGCTATGCGGTATCGGACTTGGATGGCAACCCATTTACGCACCCCGTCAACGGCGACAAGTTGCGGAGGTATTTTGTATGATCGAGTCTTTCCCCCTCTAAAAAATATATATATATATATATATATAAAAAAATGAATAAATAAAGGCGCAACAAAATTGTCCCGAGATGAGGCGAAAACCTCTCAAAAGGCGAGTCCATGCAAAAATAAGGGACGCGCCGGTGCTAAAGAATATACCCAACTAGACCGAAAACCCAAAGAGGGCGGTCTAGGTAAAAACGAGGTTGCACCATTTCCCCCTTCTATCTTCCCCTTTCTTAAACACTAAAGTCAATTGAGTCGAACTACGGAGACACTGAGCCCCTTAGTTCTCTTACAAAGGGAACGTAGGCAACCATTTGTGGTTCGGTCTAAAATTCTTTGCAAAAATCCCTCTTTTTACCAAAATGCGTTTTGATTACGGTCCCAAGGCTTTTCAAAGGATCATTTTGAGTTAATATTCTTTTGATGAGTTCAAGCACGGCCTACTTTTTGACTCAAAAGAGCATTGCGAATAAAAGAAAACATTGATAACATCTATTACATGCGCATTAAGTAATCAAAGGGTACTCGGTTTTCATACGAGATAATTCCTACTCTCAAGACATAAAGCAAAAGAGTCTCAAAACTCTCGAAGTAAAAGAAAATGTGTGTCTAGATACTCGTCCCGCTCCCGAATTTGCTCCTCTATCCTTCCTCTTTCTCGGTCCCCGGGAGGTCTTTGGCTTAGGAATGTCAAACAAGTCGGTTTGAGCCCGTCCCAATTCGGGAATAACTCGCGGCGGCGGTTCAATCGAACCCGAGTCTCTCTCAAGGCGGCCCTAGCAATCCTCGCTTGCCGCAACGCCTCTCTGCGAGCTCTCATCTCTGGATCATTCCTTAAAGCGGCTCTCCGGATCTCTTGCCTCTCATAATCGTCGGCGGCATTGCCGGTGACATTATGCAGGTTTCCTCGTGCCTCTATATCTACGAGATTTGGTGGACGGAGAGTCTGCTCCCAAGTATTCCCGGCGGCGAGTCTCTATAGCTAAGCGCACAGAACCACGATGCTCCTCATACCAATCCGAGATACTACGTGGTCGAAAATGTAAATCCTCTAGGCTGCCGAAGGAGCACACGAGTGGGAAGAAAGCCCTCCAGAAAAGATCTGCTGAAAAAGCTGTATAGCACAGGGCTCGGTCATGGACATCGGAACAGTATCGGTCACCGATCTCTCCCTCGAGGCTCGTATGATCTGCGAGGATACTTATCTTGTCTGCTCACCAATGATGGGACACGAGAAAGAGGATACATGCAAACCGGGCAACCGGACTACTGCGATCCATCCTGAATATCTCTCATGGTGCAGTATATTCCAAGCGGGAATCCAGCTCGGATCGGTGGTCGTGTGCGCGTGACAACCTCATATGCCAACTATCAACAACCTCGTCCCTCATCGGCTGCGTGGCCGAGTCACCCATGGCATTGCCGTCCGACCCTCTGGTAATGGCCCGATCGGGTGTAACCTCTCGAGAGAACCACGAGATAATAGTGGTGCTGCACTGCTCCCATAAAGTCGATCCCCTGCTAGCTGTCAATACCGTGATAAGTCTCGGCCCGGCGGCGGTGGTACAACATCCATCTCTCCTTGGCCGAGAACGAATTTGACGAGAATCTATACCTCGGTCACCTCTCATTTGCCTAACGATCTCCAACAAAGTGCTTGAGCGGACCCAGACATACCGCAGAAATAGTAAGCCGACGGTGTGAACAGCATGAACATATCAGTGGTAGAAAGGTCAAACGGATCGGGGACGGGACGGGCGCAACCTAACCATCCGAGTCAAATCTATGGACCCATCACCCGAGAATCATAGGCAATACGATCCGCGAGCGAGAGATAAAAAGTCGACAGTGCTCCTCAACCAACCGGCTGTCCCGTGGGAATGCTACGGTGGCCGCCTTACCCAAGCACTGTCAACGCCACGAAGTCTTCCATAGTTGGGGTCGGGTAATTGTATGACAAAGAGAATGCATGACACTCGGAATCCCGAAGCGAGGATGCGGCCGAAGCAAATCCCGATCAACCCTCCAATCTTTCAAGGACCAAATGCAAGGCATGCTTGTACCGCTTGTCGATGAAACTTCTATGTTGCCTCAGATGAAATCCCCAAATTTCGACGAAGTCCCGATGAAATTGGCACTCCCAGGAAGCAATCTCTTGGTTATAATGTTCCATTGCAGCAAAAAGCGTTAGTCTTGACCAAAGAAATCGATTATCCGCCAAATAAGGGCTGCTGGGTTTTCTGCTAAGAAGACGGTGGCTGAGAATGGAGCTGGACCGACTTTGAAAAGAACTGTCACGAGCCTCCCTAAGTCGTGCGACGAAGAAGCCAAACAGACACGACATGTCGGGCGACATACTTTGGTTGATAGCGAGACGGGGGTGGAAAAACTGCGTGATTACCCCAGGCATTTTCCGACTCGCCGTCGCCGATATACCCCTTACCCTCATACACATACCCCTGAAAATATACGGGAGAGGACCCCTACTATACACACTTACCTAAAACAATCCCAAAACACCATACATAAACCCGACAAAGCCGATCTTTAACCCAATAATTGCGTTCGCTTTCCCGGAACAGACAGATTCACGCAAACCAAGCTAACATATAGTAATCTTTGCTAACAAGATAGGCTTATTCAAGTGTAGCGCGTTGGAGTTGTTGTTTTACCCCCGCAGGTACAATAATCAATTGAGTCTCGGCAGTGGACCTCCGACCAAGCTGGAGAAGAAAGAACAAAACAAAAAAGCATGCGTATACGCGCTGACCCCAAGAAAAGCCTCTCAAGCGAGCCAAACCAAGAAAAGCCTCTCAAGCAGAGCCAAACCAAGAAAAAGCCTCTCAAGCAGAGCCAAACCAAGAAAAGCCTCTCAGCGAGCCAAACCAAGAAAAGCCTCTCAGCGAGCCAAACCAGAAAAGCCTCTCAGCGAGCCAAACCAAGAAAAGCCTCTCAAGCGGAGCCAAACCAAGAAAAGCCTCTCAGCGAGCCAAACCAAGAAAAGCCTCTCAAGCGGAGCCAAACCAAGAAAAGCCTCTCAAGCGAGCCAAACCCAAGAAAAGCCTCTCTCAGCGAGCCAAACCAAGAAAAGCCTCTCTAGCGGAGCCAAACCAAGAAAAGCCTCTCTAGCGGAGCACACAAAGAAGAAAAGCCTCTCTAGCGGAGCACACAAAGAAGAAAAGCCTCTCTAGCGGAGCACACAAAGAAGAAAAGCCTCTCTAGCGGAGCACACAAAGAAGAAAAGCCTCTCTAGCGGAGCACACAAAGAAGAAAAGCCTCTCGCAGCCAAACCAAAGGAAAAAGCCTCTCTAGCGGAGCCCACCAAGAAGAAAAGCCTCTCAAGCAGAGCCAAACCCAAGAAAAGCCTCTCAAGCGGAGCACAACAGAAGTCACAGGTAAGCACAGCAAAGGTATGAAGACACATCTCTACCCCTTTCTTGCTTGTAGTCAGTATTGGTAATTCCGAACTACGATTTGGCTTGATTCCCTTCTTAAAGGGATACGTAGGAATCCTTTCTCAGAAAGGTCCAGCCATAATTTTCCCCTTCTCACCCTTCTAGCCCTTCACCTTAACCCCAGCCGCTCATTGAGATTGGGTCTTATTTTATCGACAACCCCACTTTTTCCAAAAGTGACGTTGCCGAGGGGCTCTGTAAGTACGTCAATCCAATTCGCAACCTTTTCGATGCATTTTAATATAATAAAACTGCATTAAGGGGCGTTTTGGTAAATTCGGCCTATCCGAGACTTAGGAAACGTTCCATGAAGTTTCCCTTGAAGGAAGTACCTTTTGGTACATCATTCATGCCAAAGGACCCCTTGGGAATAAAACCTGTTGGACCTTTTGGGTATTTTCCGGAATGTTCCGAGCTGGTTTTTAGCGCCAAAAGCGGTTGAGCCACCGTGTGTCACGCGACAGCTTGAGGCATGGAAAGTGGACGCGTAAGGTCGTGCGACATACTAAGGCAGCCAACTGCAGCCTATAAATAAGACCCTCCCCCTCATTGAAAGGGGATCCCAATTCTAGCCTCTTTGTTACTCTTGCCAAAATAGCGGTGTAACGAGCGTCCCAAGCACAAAACCTCTCTCTCCTACCTTCCAACCTACTAATCCCTCTCATCCAAACCCAATTCTCTACCTACACCAATTGGAACCCTTGGATCGGAAGGCGTGAGATCTACAACGAAGAATTGAAGGATTCTATATCGACTAGATATAGAATTCGTGGAATCAACAAGGGTAACAATTCCCTAACTCTCTCTCTCTCTCTCTCTCATTTAATTCCTTGCAATTTTATAGTTCTATTTTGTTTGGATTCGATAATCGGATCCTAGCTATACGAATTCTTGAATCCCAATCACAATCTCTCTGTTTAACTTGCATAGATTGTGTAATTGAGCTCATATTGATTGATTTGGTTGAATTTGGTGTTTGAGCCCCCGAGGGGTGTGGATCTACCCATATCCACACTCCCAGGTCGATTTGATGTTGTTTATGTTTTTCGTTCATAATTCGGCTTGTTAATTAGATGCAGTATAGCTTACGTTAATTTACGAGTTCATATTGTGAGGTTTACTGCAGAAGGCTCATATGTGTCACGCGACACCTTCGTCCCAGTGATCCTGTGTCACGCGACACATGTATGGTCGGCAGTACGATGTGTCATGTGACACACATGACCCATCTGCGGTGACTCTTTTCCTTTATGTCTGTTCTAGTTTGTTTGTATCGGGGATGTGGCCTCCCTAAATAATGGGCTCACAATATGTAATTTCTCGTTTCATAATTAATAAGATGCATTTTATCACATTTCGTTTATTATCGATATTTGCACACACTTTGGATTTACTTGGATGTGTTTGATTGAAAGACTCGTCTATGGACGAGGCGTGTTGGGTGAACTCTCGGTTCTTCCCAACACGTAACCTGACCCCCGAACTCATGTTTTCTCTCTAAAACAAAGGTTTTCAATATTTCCTCTTAAAACGGCGTGGCGACTCCTATTTTTCCTAATTTCGGGCGAGCGCGCACATTTTCAGTGACCGTTCATCCTGCTATGCTCCTCATCTTCTCGGTGGTTTTCTCCTCGTCTAGATGGTGTTTTTTCTTTCCTCAGTTCTCCTTCATGGTGAAGGATCATTTTGTAAGGACGAGGGCTCCTCGGCCTTATGATGTTTCGGGGACGAGGTGAATTATGTCGAGGATGATGGTTATGACGAGGAGACATGTTGCAATGAGGAGGGGAGAAACGTCTACCTTGACTAAGCATTGCTCGTAAGTCAGCTTAGTTAACCTCCTGCTCCCTCGAATTCTAGTGGCTTCTCAGGTCTACCACCACATTCTCATTTCCATGATTATTTGACCGAGGACAAAGAGGAGCATCTCGGAGGTTTTGCTTAGGTAGTACAGCAGGCTCATGGGGAGGGGGATCTTGGCCACGAGGAGGGCTCCTCTGACTACCTCGCCTGTCACCCTGAGTTTCCCTTCCACGAGAATTTCCTGTCCCCGAAGGCCGGATGAACTTGGCCATTGAGTTTTCGGGATCCAATTGCAACAGAGCATGTTGAGTTACATAAATACGTTGCAAAGTCTCCATTTGTTTATGTAAGAGTGTACAACGATCAAGGGGCTGGGTAGAAGTCCCAGTTGCTCCCTTTTCGTGGTTCCTCGTCATTTGGCTATCAATGGCCCTTCGTCCATGACGACGACGAGGAAGGTTGTCCATATTTACCTCGATAGCTGGCTATCCCCTAGAACTAAGAGTCATGCCGAGGAGAGGTAGCCCGTCGATTAATGGTGGTGGAGGAGGAAGCAACTCTCCATTGGTGAGAGGGAGACCAGTCGTCCCATTCAGAGGGATGTCGTCGACGTGGGCTCGTTGTTCCTCGTTAGTAACACTTATGGTATTCCCGTCATCCGTTGGAATTATGATGGTGGAGCATAATTTTTATCAAAAAACCAAACAGAATTTCAAACGGCCCAAATTACCAAATTATTCCAGGCGAACTATGCTTTTGACCAGATTAGATTTTTCCGGCTAAAATCAATTATTTCCGGCCAAAACAGATTTTCCAACCAACAAAATATTCCAGGCGAAAACAATTTCCAGGCGAAACTTAAGTTTCCGGCCAAAAACAGAACAGATATAAAACGAAACAGTGCTTTTTTCGGCCAAAATAAGAATTTTCCGGCTGGGAAAAAGGTTCAGGCGAATGGCTGTTTCAAGCTTTTCAATAGGTATTTTGAATCGCTTTCCGGCAATGGAACCAAACTGATACTGCCAGAAACGATCGGATCAGCCCACATCCAGCGGATGGTTGTCCTCCGGTGATTGATCAGCCTGAAATAGAGAAACAAAACACGTAAACTTAGTTGGGGCTTCTCCAGCGTAGGCCCTCCGGCGTGAGAGTAAGTATTTGCTTTGTGAGAGAGAGAAATCAATTGACAAGAGTTTAGAGTCAAGAGATAACGTACCCAATAATGTGAATTATGGCTTGTATTTATAGGTATAGCAATGTAGAATCCATGTTGAATTGGATTTCTAAGAGATAAGATATTAATCCTAAGAGGATTATATTTGAGGAGTCCTTGTTGGACCTAAATTTGGTTTGTGAGGTGGTTATAATCGTAGAAAGATTATAACTACTCAATGTCCATATTTGAATAGGACTACGTAAACTGCACTTCTGCACGTACACCGGGGAGGTCCCTCCTCGTCATCATCACCAAGTCGATTTATGATGAGCCGGGAGGAAATATGAAGGAACCGGGGAAGCCCAATTCCTGGTGATATTGATAGCCAAGGATGCCTCCTCGTTGTCAAGGGAGCTCAGCTCAACCTTGGAGGGAGATCTCCCTCGGCATTGCGACGGCCTTGGTCATTTCACCTACTAAGTCTAGGTCGGCTCAGGGGAATGACGGGAAGGCTTGGGACGAGGAAGGTAAAGAAGCCCATTCCCTTCCTCGTACATCATTCTTGGCTGGATTATGTTTAGGGCTCAATCCACTTGGGCCTTGCCCGGACTAGCCCATATTCGTACTTAGGTTTATACCGTTCACTAAATTTCTTTTAACAAAAATACTTAGATCAGATTTTGATACCTTAAACCCACAGAAAATATGGTATTCAGAAATTTTACCATATCACGCACGCGGTGCTTGCTTAAGGCCATACAATGCTTTCTTGAGCCGACAAACGTGACTAGGGAACTCTTTAGACTGAAAACCTTGGGGCTGATTCATGAAGACTTCTATATCTAGCTCTCCATAAAGAAAATCATTTTTCACATCGAGTTGGCATAGCTTCCATCCCTTGTGTACAGCCAATGAAATGATAGTTCTGACCTTCGTCATCTTCATCACCGGACTGAACGTTTCCTCATAATCTAACCCGTAGTGCTGTGAAAACCCTCTAGCAACCAGTCTTGCTTTGTACCGCTCTACTGACTCATCATCCTTTTTTTACAACTTGTAAACCCATTTACAAGTAACCGGCTGAATATCCTTTGGCTTCGGCACTAGCTCCCAAGTATTGTTCTTCATCAAGGCTGAAATCTCCTCTTGCATTGCTGCATCCCAATCTGAGTTTCCACTTGCTTCCTCAAAACATGTAGGTTCATGAAAATCAAAAGGTCCTGTGAATAAACATTGTGTCACACTGAATTGATTTGCACGAACTTGATAGTCTTTTTGCCATACTGGAGTCCTCCTCTCTTTACTAGGTCTTCTAAGAGCGAGAGTGGAAGCATTCTCTGAACTCAACTGTTCTATACCTTCATGTGCAGACCCTTCACACCCCCTTTCTCTAGATTTATCTATGCTAGAAGATGGTGTAACAAGTGAAGCTGGCTGCAATGTTTCGAGATCTTCTCTACTGCTTGAAAAATCATCAACATTCTCAAGTGTAGTAGCTGCTACCTTGGGGATTTTAAAGTAAGTAGTGAATTCATAAAATATAACATCTCGAGAAGTAGTGAACTTTTTTAGTGTCCGGATCCATACACCTCCAACCTTTGCGGTGCTCATCATAACCCACAAATATACATCTTTTTGCTTTTGGATCCAACTTTGTTCTGTCACTTTTAGGAATATGAACAAAACAAACTGAACCAAAACACGCAAGTAACTCACATTTGGCTTAACATTAAACAAAAGTTCAAATGGAGACTTGCCATTACCTTGCCACGGTGGTAGTCGATTTACTACAAGACATGAGCACTTCATTGCTTCAGCCCACAGTTGTCGAGGAAGATTTTTGTCATGTATCCACGACAAGCTTACTTCTGCCAAGTGTGCAAGCTTTCGTTCAGCAATGCCATTTTGTAGAGGCGTTTTTATGCAAGCCATCTGCCTTTTGATGCGACTATCATCACAGAACTGCATGAAATCACCATCTAAGTACTCTGTCCCATTGTTTGTCCTTAAGCATTTGATCTTCGAATCAAGCTCCTTATCAACACGACTTTTGAATTCTTGAAACGTTGCAAAAGCATCACTCTTTTGTTTCAAGAAATACAACCACGAGAACCTGGAGAAATCATCAACAAATATCATCATATAATGATAATTGCTATAACTTGGCATCTTTGTTGGCCCCATCAAATCATAGTGAACTAACTCTAATGGCTTAGATCTCCGATCCATGATCTTTTGAAAGGACGACGTTTGCATTTGCCAAATTGACAACCTTGGCAAATTAATTGTGGAGGTATATTGGTAAAACTAGGCAGCCCATCAACCAACTGCTTAGAGGAAATTTCTTTCAACTTTGTATAACCAACGTGTCCTAACTTGGAATGCCACAGAGCAGCACTATTATTTCGACATGTTCTTTCTACATACGCCTCAGATCCAGACAATACAAACAGGTTAGATTTCTTCTTTCCACTATAAACAACATCACCAACAATTTCCTTTACATTACCAAACACCTTGACATCATTAGGCCCAAAAAGAACATAGTTGCCAGAATCAGTAATTTGAGAAACTGAAACCAAATTTTTACAAACTCCAGGAACATGATAAACACTATTTAAAACAATGTTATCATTCTCAGAATCAGTTACCTTGACATTTGCACTCCCTTCTTTCATCACCAGATGAACGGAGTTGTCCGCTATAACAATGACTCATTTTCCCTGATGATTTTGAGCTTTGGACAGCAGCGAATCATTCCCAGTAAGGTGATGGGTGCAAGCAGAATCAAATATCCAGTCTGTCTGATAGTCAACAAAGGTATTAACATCATGAATGTCAACTACCTCATTTGAAAAAAAATCTCCCAATCAACTTGCTGATCGCAGTCTCCATCTTTTTCAGTGCTTAAGTTCCCATCTTCAATCTTTACACGACAAAACATTTTGATGTGCCCAATCTGCCCGCACCAGTAACACTTTCTTTGCTTGAAACTCCCTCTATTCGATGATTTTTCTGAATTGGACTTCTTCTCGTGATCACTGCTCGCTGATCCTTTAGATACTGAATTCTTGTTCTTCCATTTCCCTTTCGAGAAAAGAACATCATCAACCACAGCTGCACATTTTCCAGAAACATTTACTCCTGCCATTTGTCTAGCCAATGATTCTTGATTAGACAACAAATTCTCCAACTCCTAAATGCTAGGTTGCTTCTCCCATCCTTGCACTGATGTGATGAACGACAAAAACTCCTTCCTCACTCCTCGAATGAGATATCTTCTCAAGCGAGGCTCTTTGACCGGTTCATCCAACTCGTAAATTTACGCACATAAATTCTTTACTTTAAGAAAATATTGCGAAATTGTCATATCACTTTGAACGAGACTAGCTAGCTCATTCTCCAAGTACTGCAATCTTGAAGTGTTTTTCTGTGTAAACAGAATTTCAAGAGTAATCCAAACTTCATTCGGAAATTTCTTATCCCGAACATGATCAATAATTTCTTTACTGATCGAAGAACGCAGCGCAAACATGGCTTTTCCACACTTGATTTTCCACTTCCGGCATTGTTCTGCATTCTCTGGAATATCCGCAGGAATTTCATCGTTTCCTAATGTTAACTCCCACAAATCTTGACCCTGGAGATAAGACTCCATGCATAATTTCCAATACTTGTAGTTTGTACCCACAAGTTTCTCCACACCAACTCCACCTCCATTCTGATTATTCATCTCAGCACCTAAGAACCTTTAGAGACAACAAAAAATAATTCTCCAACAAGTGGTCAGCACTTGATAGACAAGAAAGAAAATTAAGTTAAACCAAACATGGCTCTGATACCATAAAACAGAAAAATACTATGCTGAGATAAATAATAGAAAGAAAAGAATTATGTGTGTATTCATTAAGCATGGATACTACAGCTATTTATAGCAGCAAAACATAAATTAACTATTGAACAAAATATCATAAACTAACTTCCTAACAATACTCCTGCATTAGCACTTATTTATCCCTAAACATTCTAACTGACTTGACTAACTAAACAAAAGACTAAGTCAATAAATAACAAAATAACAAGAAATAACAGCTAGAAAATATTAATTAACAGCTAGAAAATACTAAGTAGCAGGCACTAATATTTGACACAGATATCAGTGGTTCAAATTTCGATCCTATTAAGTACTTTATGATGGAGGTTTTGGAGCCCATCTATTACAGAAAGATGTTGTAAAACAAATATGGTCAATGTATAACATTCTAGTTGATCCCGACCATTCTGACCACTGACAACCACAAGGCCTCCAGATTGCCGACATCCATGAGAGCAATTTCCTTGGCGGACAATTCACTTCTAATCTCGTCACCTCGAGAAAATTGTTTATTTTTCCTTTCTTATATAGACCTAGTCATGATTTAATTATCTCCATATGTTCCCTACTAGGTGTTTAGAATATATGTACTAGGTTTAGAATAAGAAGATGAAAAATGGAGGTGGTGATGTTATATTGTTTACTTGGGTGAGCATTCGCATGGCCCAAAACCTAATTTCACTGATTTGACCCGATTCCATCATCAATTTCTAGGTTCTTTTGTGTACCAAAGATGATGCTAAAGAAGCCATCTTTTACTCCTACACCCACTTTATATTCCGCTAATTATATTTACTAAACAAACACCAACATATTTAACTAATCATCTCATCCCCATCAATATCACCCACCATTAACAGTAACTTTATCTCCTCCACTACCACCAATACTAACTGATGAGCCCGGACCATTCAGATCGGGCCCAAGCTCGATCTGATTCGAACGTCAATTATGATGTGGCACCTCTAGAACCGCGATCACCAAAGACCATGAGCACCAAGACCGCGATCAGGAAGACCGCGATATCGGTGGTCGAGCTTATCCAATACCGCGTTAACCATGTTAACCGCGGTCTCATACCAGACTCCCAATTTGTCACTAAACTCCTGGTTAAAGTCAATGTTAGTAATACAAGGGTCCGTAGCTACTATGACAACAAGGAAAGACCTATACTATCACATTAAATGGTGGCTCAGGTGCCTATCATGCGTGTAAGGCGCCATACCAACTGTCGCCTGCTTTCCATATACTCATCCAATCAAAGACATCCCTCTACAGTAATCCTCACTTTATTGCACGAGTCAATCAGGCGCGTACACGTGTACTAGGTTAAAAGGAAAACATCTCCTCTAGGGCTGACGTCATCAACGGCTCCCTCATACTATATATACACTCACTTGTCCCCATGGACAAGGTAAGTGTAAAATTACTATTATAAGCCACATTATCTAAACCCTATCACACAACTCACTAAGACATTCTAAGTCTTATTCTCAGTTATTAAACCCTCAGATATGTTACTCTCACACCCGATGGTCTGAGTCAGATTAAACTCCGAATTGGTCTCTAACGGTGCTTCTTGTCTTTGTTGTGTTATAGGTATAATCATATCAAACAAGCCAGATATCTCTATTTAGTGAGACCCCAAAAGTTGTGACGTCATCAGTGGTTATGATGCCGGGAAACGCTTTCATTTTCTCGTGTAATCTTGTGTCTTTTCAAAACAAACACTTTCCAAACATTTAATTCTAAAAAACAACTTTTTAGATTCTTCTCCTTTGATAATGACTGGCACTCCTCTTCAAAAAGTTGGTTACCTTACTCCTCCGGGTAACAATCAAACCTCTCCCTCTCAAATAAATCATGTTAGACTAAGCACCTCATCCTTTAATAGGTTGGGTGGCTGTTCTGCCAGTAAAGGTTCTCTCACTCCTTCTCAAAGAGACCTTAGGGAGAAGCTTGACGCTGCCCGTAAAGAAAAATCCCCCCAAAATCAAAGTCCAAAAAACCCCACCTCTTATATCACTCCTAAGTTGATACTCAAGAGAAACCAAGCTCTGGCTAATAGGTCTAGGCTAGTGGCTGAGGCCATGGCCATAAATGATGCCCAACTCGAGTTGGTGGAGTTGGAGGGCAGCGGTGGTGTCCCCCTAGAAGAGGGCTCCCAAAGGTTCACCTTAGGAGTATAGCCAAAATCTCTAGCTAGTCAAGCTAGGGGGACAAAAAGGCTAGAACCAACCCTCACTGACCGCGATCACGAGGAGGAAGAGGATGAGGAGGAAGGAGAGGGAGAAGAGTCTACTCCTATCCCCGAGAAATCCAAAGCACAACCTACGGCTAAAGCCAAATGGAAGGCCATGATTTCTCCCTCTAAAAAGCCAAAATTGGATAGCATGAACCCCGAATTCATCAAATTCATGCACCAGATGTGGGAAACCCACCAACAAGGCTCCACTAAATGTGGCCACACCATGGATGCCTTTGCGGACAAGATTGCCAGTGCTCCCAACCAAAAAGGGAAACCCTCCCCCCCCCCCACATAGAGCTTTATGATGGCTCCACCAATGCAAAATGCCATATGGGGAGGTTTGAAGGGCAGATGGCCCTATTCTTTTCGGACGAGGCTGTGATGTGCAAAGCTTTAGTTGCCTCCTTCACGGGTAAGGCCTTGTCTTGGATGTTAGCCCTTAAGTGAAAATCCCTCAAAAGCTACAATCAATTCCGGAATAGCTTTTTGAACTCCTTTGCTGGGGCAGGTGAGCCTGCAAGGCCAAAAACTGACTTAATAAGAATAAAGCAGGCCGCAGAGGAAACCACCAAATCATACATTACTCGGTTCAAGAAAATGTTTGATCAGTTCGTGGACCTATCCGAGAGCGATATCCAGCTCTACTTTGAGGGTTATCTATCCTACAGCTTCTTGAAAATGAATTTTGCCTCGGACAGGCCAAAAAAATGTGGAGGAGATATATGAAAGAGCCTCTGCTATTGCCTCAGCAGAAGATCCCACTGAATTAGCTGCCCGTAGGCCGGCCAAAGAAAGAATTGAGCATGTTCAAGAGGCCGGCCAAGGATCCATTAGAGGTCACAGCCAGGGGAAAGATAGAAACAGTAACACTGATAAACTTAGAAGGTTGGAGAACGAAACAGTGTATACTCCCCTAACCGGCGCGACCTTGAAAGCCATGGAAATTCCTCCTCCTCCACCAATGGGCAGAAGACCAAATGAGAGTAATAGAGCTGAGTTATGTGACTACCACAAGGATCACGGTCACAGTACGGAGGATTGCTTCAATCTGAAAAGGATCATTCAACAAAAGATCAACAACGGGGAGCTAGCCAAGTGGGTGAAGGGTGATAACAGCAATAACAACGTTAACACCAATAGGGCGCGACCTCAACGTGGCCCTGAAAGAAGAGAGAGAGATAATAATGATGAGGACGAGCAAGGGACCTACGACATAAACTTCATTGGAGTAGAGGCTCCCTCCGACACCCAACTCTCCCATCAAATCAAAACTTTAGAGAAGGTGTTCTTGATTCCTCCCTTAGCTCCAGAAGAAGAGCAAGAGATAGGATTCAAGAGAAGCGATCTAGCTTCCACTCTCTTCCATTCCACCCAACCTCTAACCATCAAGATGAGGATCTCACGGGAAAATATTAGTAGAGTCCTCATTGACACCGGCGCAGCCAGATACATTCTCTACTATCACACGTTGGTAGAAATGAAAATGTTTGAATCCCATCTCACTCCTTACGCCGGGTTGCTCAAACGATTCACTAATCACACCATCTGCGTGAAAGGGACAATAGACTTTGAAGTGACCATAGGGTAAAAGCCCCAACAGAAAACTGCCAAGGTCACCTTCATGGTCATAGACCTACAATCCCAATACAACGCCACACTCAGCGTCACTGCTCAGGTAGCATTGGGAATTGTTGCATCGGTTCCCCATCATAGGGTAAAATTCAACACACTGGGTTGAATTGCGGTCATCAAAAACCAACCCGAGAAATTCCTCAGAACATTGGAGGAAAAGAGAAAGCAAAAAAGTCAAGCCTCCTGCTCGCAAGTGGGTGAGGAAGCAAAGCGGAGCAAAATCAAAGGCAAGTGCCCGCAGCCCGAGTTCGTGGGTATGATCTCCTTCCACTCCACCAAGATAGAGCTGAAAAAGAGCAAGAAGGCAAAAAGAATAACTCTGATTGCTGGAGGCTTAGTTGATAGGGGAATCTTAGGAGACATACATCGAGAAATCATCTATTCCATGTCTGCTCTCCCAGGAGGAAGTTCTACCCCACCAATGATCATCATTGACTCTCTCCACAACCATGAAATCAGCGATCTCCGGCCTAACGATGAGCTCGAGGAAGTGATAATCAATATCAACTACCCCGAGCAAAAAGTTAAGGTCGGTCTGGAAATTCACCCCGAGGAAAGAAAGATCTTGATTGAGTTCCTCAGAAATAACAATGATGTGTTCGCGTGGAGGGTGGAGGATATGCAAGGTATCAGCGAGAACGTGATCGTTCATAAACTCAATGATAGCTCCTCTTTCAAACGCATCCACCATAAATCAATATACTTTTCTCAGGAGAAGGAGAACACAATTAAGGAAGAGGTGTAAAAGCTGCTTAAAGCCAGGATAATCGAGGAAATATCCTATACCAAGTGGCTAGCAAATGTTGTTATGGTGAAAAATCCAAACGGAAAATGGAGGATGTGTGTTGACTTCACAGACCTTAACAAGGCTTGTCCCAAGGATTGCTTCCCTCTTCCCAGAATTGACCACTTGGTGGACTCTATAGCCGAACATAGGGTTTTGAGCTTCATCAATGCATACTCTGGTTACCATCAGATCAAGATGGCTCCCGAAGATTTTCCCTCAATAGCTTTCATTGCCGCGGGCAAAACGTACTGCAATACTACGATGCCCTTGGGCTGAAAAACGCAGGAGCCACCTACCAGATAATGGTCATGAAATTGTCTATGGCTTGGCAAAAGTGAGACGATACTCACAAGTGTTGTCAATAGTATTTATAATACTAATAATAACACAATTGACACCAATTCAAAAATAGAAAATTGAGAAAATTTAAATGCAGCGGAAATAATAAAAATAAACACAATAGAATAGATTCTTATCAAGTTATATATATAAATAAATATATAACTTGATGGGTGCCAGGAGGGCAAGACCTTTCAATAAGTATAAACTTTCGTTACAAGGTCGAAAAGTTCCCTAATGATATTCTATCAAAAGCTTAGTGGAACAACTATTCTAGAACTCTCTCTGAATTCTAACACTCAAAACCTCACGAAAATACAAAGATATATGTGATAACTCTCGAGTGTCGGACAGAGTGTTGCCAACACTGAATGGCAACACTTGAAGAGCAGAATTCTTTTCTTGTGAAAATCTCGATTTCTGAATTGGGTAATTGTTTATGTCGATTCCTTGCACTATTTATAGGACTTAAAAACTTGGAGCCTACTCAAAATGATCAGATAAACAGCCTTGGGTTTGTTCCTTGATTTTAACTCCACATTCCTCTTTTGTAGAAGACTTGGTCTTCATGGCTTCTCATTCTTATACACCAATGCTATCAGCCTTGTACATCTATCTTTAATCTCCCCCTGAATAGATAACCAACAGCCTTTTTACTTGGTCATCAATTTTACATATAAACATGTGTTTATATGTAACTTTCTTCTTCAATTTCAAAGTTCACGCCTGGGCATCTTCTGTTGACTTGTTCAACCTCATCTAAAGCAGACTAACTACTGTTATATATTCATTAATTACCACGTTGTTATTTATGAAAAATACAGTAACTATTCTGGTGTTGCCAAATCTCAAATGGCAACACCTGTGGCAATACTGGTATGTGACACGAGGGACAACACATGTTTCTAACACTAACAGGTCAATATTGTCTTCAAAGACCAACTAGGCAAAAATCTAAAGGCCTACATAGATGATATGGTCAAAGACAAAGGAGAATTCCCACAAGCTCGACATGACAGAAACCTTCTCCAACTTGCGCCGCAACAACATGAAGCTCAATCCCCTCAAATGTGTCTTTGGGGTAAAAGCAGGCAAGTTTCTAGGCTTCATAGTTAATCAGCGTGAAATAGAGACAAACCCAGAAAAAATCCAAGCGCTCTTAGACATGAAACCCCCTAATTGCGTGAAAGATGTGCAAAAATTAAATGGGCGCATCACCGCACTTGGCCGCTTCATATCGCGATCTGCAGAGAAATGCCTCCCCTTCTTCAAAACTCTCAAAGGGGGAAGAAGGCCAATGAGTTCGCATGGAAAGAGGAATGCGATCTGGATTTTGAAGAAGTCAAGAAATATCTTAGGCAGCACCCTCTCCTCAGCAGCCAGTGTCCGGGGAAGAACTTTTTCTATTTTTAGCGTCCACTAACCAAGCAGTAGCCGTTGTTCTTGTAAGGGAGGAAAATAAATACCAAAAACTAGTGTACTATGTATCAAAGGCATTGTCCACCGTAGAGAGTCGCTATCTTTATATAGAAAAGTTAGCTTATGCCTTTCTTGTAGTTGCTCGAAAATTACGATCTTATTTTTCTGCACATCCTATAACTGTATTCATAGAAGCACCACTTTAAAAGGTCTTGCATAAACCAGATCTTCAGGGAGAATGTTAGCATGGTATATATAACTCACTGAGTTCCAGATCACCTACTCCCCAAGAAGGACCATCAAAGCACAAGCTTTAGCAGATTTTGTGGCAGAAACATCATTTAAACTTGCGTACAGTAAACTGGGAAAAAGAAAAAGGGTAGAACCCCAAGAAACCCAAGAAAGTTCAGACCTAGAAATAGCTCCAACCAAAGAGCGGCCACAAGAAGTATGGACTCTATTCATTGATGGATCTGCGAGCAAACTAATGAGTGGTGCGGGCATACTTCTGATCCCACCATGCGGGGAAAAGTTTGAAAGAGCCGTGAGATTCAAATTTGAAGCATCAAACAATCTGACCGAATATGAAGCAATTATAGCAGGCATGGAACTGGCCAAGGATATGGGCGTTCCAAATCTTGAGATAAATAGTGACTCTCAGCTTATAATGAATCAAATAAAGGGAGAATATGACACGAATAACCCGGTCTTAGTCAAGTAATGCGGTATAGTAAAATCCCTTCTCAAAAGCTTTGAATACTATGACCTGAACCAAATAATGAGAGAGAAATATGCAGAAGCAGACCTCCTCTCCAGAATCACCTAGCAAGAAATTGAAGAGTTAAATGTGGACTGTCAAATCAAATTTGTGGAAGCACCTGCCATAGATCGGATTCAGATTAACAACATTGAGGACCAAGAGAGGGGCTGGGTAGATGAAATCTGAGATTATATTGAGAAAGAGGTCCTCCCCAAGGATCAAGCAAAGGTTAGACTCATAAAAAAGGTGTCCGCAAAGTACACAGTCATAGACGGGGTGCTATACGGGAGATCATTCACCAAGCCTCTACTCAGATGCGTGAAAATCCATATGGTCACCAATTTACTCTACGAAGTTCATGAAGGAGTCTGTGGCGGTCATCCGGGAGCCCGTACACTCTCGGACAAGATTAAGTTTCAAGGATTCTACTGGCCAACTATGAGGAAAGATTCAGAGGAGTACATAAGGAACTGCGACAAATGCCAGCGATTTGCGGACATCCCTAGATTCACATCAACAGAGCAAACTTTGGTTATACGAACTTGTTCGTTTGATGCATGGGGTATTGAACTAATAGGACCTTTCCCAACCGCTAGAGGAGGCATCAAATACGTAGTAGTAGTCGTTGATTATTTCACGAAATGGACATAGGCTAAAGCCTTGGCCACTATCTCCGAGGAAAATGTCATCAACTTCGTTCACGATCACATCTGGTGTCGATTTGGGGTATCAAGAGTAATAGTATCGGACAATGGCACTCAGTTCGCAGCAAAATTTACAGCTGAATGTGAGAGGATGAAAGTCCAACATCGTCAGTCTATAGTAGCCTATCCTCAAGAAAATGGACAAGCTGAGGCCGCGAACAAGTTAATCCTCGCTGCCTTAAAGAAAAATTTAGAAGGACGAGGAGGACGCTGGTTGGATGAACTTTAGACCACATTATGGGTAGTCCGTACCACTATAAGAAATTCAATAGGGGAAAATCCTTTCTCGCTCACTTATGGATCAGAGGTCGTAGCTCCAGTAGAAGTGGCCCTCCCTTCCTAAAGAGTCACTTATTTCGACGAGATACAAAATTAGGCCGCTAGAAGGTGCGGTCTAGATGATCTCGGAGAAAAAAGGATGCGAGCTAGAGAAAAAATGGTTAACTACAAACAGAAAGCCAAGAAACATCATGACAAAAGAGTTAAAAAATAAGCTTTTCAGTTGAAGATTGGGTATTATGAAATGTAGAAGTCCAAGGGACCCAACCCAATTTCCACAAGCTCTCCCCAAAATGGGAAGGTCCGTATCAAGTCACTCAAGTCATCAAAGAGGGGACATACAAATTGCGGATAGAAGAAGGGAAAGACCTTAAAAACGCTTGGAACAACGATCACCTTAGAAAATATTATTTTTGAAAAAATTGTACTAAGTGTTGTAAAAAGGGTGATAAAGGCTACAATCTATCAAAAGCGATGTGTTTTGCATATTCTTGTAACTCAAAAAAACACGAAAATGATATGCTCACTATTGAATAACCAGAGTGATTGCCCGTGGGGCCATGCCCAAAAATCCATCAAGATTGAAACGGATGCCAGCACGGTCACAACCTGTTGATGCACGGTGATCTTACTGATCGCAAACTGCATGCCCGCATGGATGCCAGCAAACGAACTCGCGCTGCTGGTGCGCGGTGGTCTTATTGGCCGTATACCGCACGCACATATGTAAAAAGGCCAAAATTGAGCCCTTACTCGATCGCCACAAGACTCAAGAGTCCAATCCCGTAAACCATCAAAATGGATATGGAAGCCAGCACGGCCCAAAACCTGTTGATGCGCGGTGGTCTCATTGGCCGCTAATCGCAGCCCGTATGTAAAAAGGCCAAAATTGAGCCCTTACAAGTGCCACTAGACTCAAAAGAGACCAAAAAGCGTGGCCACTAAACGTGGATATGAAAGCCAGTACGGTCACACCTACTGATCTGTGGACTAGCCTCACGGCCATATTCTGCATGGCCACATGAAAGCAGCTTGCCTTGGCTCTTTCAAAATACGCTACGAACTCAAGAGTCCAGATCGCGTAAATCACTAAGGTGAATGGACGAGAGTGATGTGAATTTAGAGCCCACAAACAGACCGAGGTAAAACCTCAAAGTCTAGAGGCCATAATCGATTGTGATCATAGTGAAAAAGGTTAACTCCCGTACAAAACTTTAAAGGTTTTCTTAAGGAGTTACTAACTCATGACGTGGCATACAAACTAATAAAGGCACAATACTGCCCGCGGCCAAACATTGAGTATAAATAATCATTCACAAGTCATACAAGCTCAAAGAGGAAAAGCACAAATGCAAATTGATCAAGTTTTTTCTTAAGAAAATTATTCATCATTGCAAGAACTCAAGAGCTAAGACATGAATGGATTAAACAAAGTTTTTTCATTAAGAGATAAAGAGAGTACAAGATCCTAAATCTATTACATGAAAAGAGAAACAAATTCAAAAAGGAAAATCCTACATCTATGTCATTGGGTGAGCATGCTCCTGAGTTGATAGGGCCTCAGGGATAGGATCAAAAGGAGTTGAAGCAGAATCTGGAGCTGGAATAGGCGTTGACCGCGACAAGAATAACTCGCTGACCGCAGGCCCATTAGGAAATATGCGAGCAGCAACGGCTTCCACTGATAGCTTTTCCTCACCCCTCCTCAATGTATCAAGTTCATCGATGAGGCTAGGAGCGGTGATCGCGGCAACAGGAGGCAAGGTTGATGTTGTTGCTGCATCCAAGTTATCAATATTTTCTTGAGCCAGGGAGACCAGCGCATGCCCGCGTAGACATTCAATATCAGTGTTAATCAAAGAGCCAATGATGGCAAAATGTTCCACAGTAAACTTGCCCATGGCAGCAAAGTTCCTTAGTTGCGTCTTGTTAGCAGCATCAAAATGAGAAGAGCATTCTGCCAAGATTTCTTTCTTTTATTCCTTGGAATTTTTGAACTCTTCTACATCTTCCTTGCGAGCAGCGGCAATCTGGGCATCCTTCTCGAGATGGAATTGCTTCAAAGGAAGCAACTCTTTAGAAAAATTATCAACTTGGACCTCCAAATCCAAGACTTGTTTCTTGGAGGCCTCCAGCTTGCCCGCATACTCCACCTGCTTCTCCAGCATGTCCTTCTTCCCGCGGAGTTCATCCCGCATGCCCTTAGCCCACTCCAAGGATTTAAGTGCTTCATCATATTTTTCACAGAAATGTTTGAGGCCAGTCTCTTTCTCCTTCAATGACGCGGCTAGGGCATTCTTCTCCTCCAGCGCCTTCCCCAAGGCTTTATTCTTATCAGTAATGGAGGCAGCCTGCTCATCAGTTATTTCACGGAGCCTCATGGCATCATTGGCCATCTGAAAAAGGAAGGAAGCGCGGTCAGTAGTCATCGATCAGAAAAGATGGGAAAATAAAAAAGGGAAAAGAAAGAATAAGTGAAATACCTCCGTGGTCATTAAACCTATGTTTCCTGCCATAATAGATGCATTCAGCTTGGACCCTACATTCTCGTAGAAGTCAGAGGAGTAAAGAGATAAGAATGAAGGAAAGATGAGTCACTTACGAAAGAAGATTGACATGAAGGAATACTTAAGGGAGCTGAGCAATTTTCTCTCTCTCTCTCTCTAAGTGCAGTTTCAAGCCTTGAGGGTGATAAAAGAGTGAAGAGGAAAGGGTTTGCTATTTATAGGCCAACCAATACGGTTCGACCCATATTAATGAGCCTACAAACCATATTCTCTCGAATCATGAATTGGCGAAAACTTTTAAATTTTTAATTTAATGGCGGTTGGCATTTATGTCGCCCTTTAGAATTCGAGAGACGTCACCTCCGTACCTGACATGTGCTGGCACTTCGATAGTCAAAGGGTCCCACAGAAATCTTATCCGGGAAGTAGTCCAAAGCTCCCACCAACTTCAACCAAACTCCCCTCACGTGTTTATCACGTGCGCCACAGTAAGGGAGTCTAAACAAAGCCAGTGAAAATACACAACACTTGTGACCGCGAAGACAATCTGACCTCAGACCGAATTTCATATATAGATTCTTACTCAGACCATAAATGACTCCTCGCTCGAAGCTAGGGGCCACTAATGAGCCTAGACCTTTCAGACCGGGCACAAGCTCGATCTAGTCCAAAGGCCAAGTATGACTGTAAGTGCTCCAATTTGAGCCGTTAGTATTTTCGTTAGAAAATTAACGAAAGTTTTAACATTTCTAACATTTCTAACATTTCTAACAAACCCTAACCTTTCTAACAAAGCAAGGGTAAAGTGGGCATTGCCATTTAAAGTTAAACCAAGAAAAGAATCTCAAAAAGCAAAAGAAATTGGAAAAATCCGAATTAGGCAAGTTGAAAAACAAACTGCTGTAATTTTTTGAATAATATTCCTCCTGTCCAAAAGCCAGCACTGTAGCAGATGAACAGTGCACGCGTCAATCGGATCCGCGCGGACATCTTTGTCCCTCACAGGGGGCTATAAATTGAACCCTCCTCTCTCAGTTTACACAACACATTTTACACACAGAAGCTGCATTTTGGCGAAAATTAGAGAGAAAACAGTGGGAATCCTTAGATTGCCACCATTTTCTCTTGAACCTTTCCCAATTTCACTTCAACCATTCTCATATCACTCTTAAACACACCAAGCTCAAGCTTAAAACACTACTCAAGAGGAAGATTAGGGAGAAAACATAGAGGACTTAAGTGTTATCTACTTGTTTTCTCTTTGATCAACTCTATCATCAAACCCTAAACACATTCAAGCCTTGAATCCACCCAAACACAACTCCAAAACACCAAATCTTGATACTCCTCAAGTCAAACACCAAATCTTGATACTCCTCAAGTCAAATTCCAAGCCTAGGAAGATAGGGTGTCACCATTGGTAAAGCCCTCCTTCTCTAAACCCTAAAACTCCCTTTTAACTTCTTGTTCATCTTGTTCTTCTTACTTTGATTTACTTTATGTCTAGTTTAACTTAAATCTTGACCTAATATGGTCATCTTGAAGTTCATATTCATGAATGACCATCTCAAATGGTCCACATTTTAAATCTCTAGTTGATTTCTCTCTTTAATTTCATCTCTACAAAATTCCCCTTCCCAAGCAAATGAAATGCTTAAGTCCTAATGTACCCCAAGGATGGTTTGATATAGTAGATCACCACTAAAATGTCTAGTGACTACTAATCAAAACCTAGGGAAATGGGGACAATAATGGATGCAAAACCCCCTTTAAAATCATGTTTTCCTTCTTGAGAAGTTGCTGTCCAGTAGCAATTTTCTAAGACCTCTGTCCATGGTCTAATTTTTTTGACACAGATAAACTTGGAGTTTGGTGTTGACTACAAAACACTTTTTGTAGCCAACATCAAGATCTTTCCATACATATTTTTACTTTATTTTTTTCGTGAGTAAAACTCCCTTTTTAAATTTTTCCTTTAAAGGTCAGTTCATCAGTCTCTGGAAGTCCAGATCTCACATCTGAGATTTCCAGAAGGTTTTGGATCCTCAAATCACCTCCAAAATGAAAAGTTCTTTTACATAAACCTTATTTAAGGTGTTTTGAACATTTTTAATTCTCGTATTTTTCCCATATTCTGGAGTTTTCAAGCCCTAAAGTCCATTTCAAAATTAAGTGTCCACTGCCTTTTTCATTCTGGCAGAAATGGTTTCCAATTTCCAAAAATCTTTTGAGTACCAAAATTCAACCCAAAAATCACACCAAAAATCATGGGATCTGTCCAAAGTCTAATAAAGAATTTCCAATTTTTACTTTCCTCAGTTTCAACTTATTTTGGCCAAAGTAACATACACATACACACACACACACAAACAAATGATTTTGAATGTTTGGAAGACTCGTTTTACGAGGCATTCCGGGTGCACACTAACGTCCTTCCCGGCGTGTAACGTGACCTCCGAACCCAAATCTCTAATCTCGGGCATTTTTCAAAGTTTTGGCCCTTTAAAACAAAAATAACGTGGCGACTCCGTTTGATTTCAAAAATCGGGTACATCACAGTGGCGACTCCGCTGGGGACAAATAAGCTTTTTCTAAAAAAAAAAATGATATTTGGTATATTGGTGGAAACCATTAAACTTCCCGTTATCGCCTCCTAACACGAGTCGGGGATAAATTGTGGTTTAACAATCCCACGTACCGGTATCATTGTTTTCAAAAAAAAAAAAAAAAGCTTTTGAGGGTCAAGCTTCCGTCCCGGCATTAAAAATCATTTGTTGTGTGTGTTGGTTTTTGCACATTTTCGTGTTGTTTTGGTCGCCTCGGAAAAAGTCAAAATTTTGACTGTCGGAATCATGTCCCTAACTGTTGGAATTTTTGTGTTTATGTGCTTATGTGTGCATTTACTTTCAAAAAAAAAAGCTTTCAAAAAAAAAAAATTCGAAAAAAAAAGATTTTCAAAAAAAAAAAAGAAAATTTTCAAAAAAAAAATCATGCATCATACTTTTTAAGACACATGAAAATTTTCTATTTTACTCAGAAAAAGAAGATAGACTGCTTGCACACTACGCGCACGTGACCGTACACTGCACACTACGTCCCTAAACCCGGGGAAATCCTTGTCGCGGCCCGTTTGGTCTTATTACGCCTCTCGGTGCAAGCACAGGACTACCCAAACATCCCATGGAGCCTCGTGTCGACCATGCACTTGTCCGTGACACACTTTGTCCGAGACCCGGTTGGTTTTTAGTCCGGTCCGTGTCATGCCCCGTCTCGTGTATAGACCTTTCCTTTCAAGCCTTTGTCGGCACACCAACTCAATATCTTTCGGGGACCCTAATCAGTCGAAGTTCTGCCGGTTTTCCGCCGCAGCCTTTGACCAAGATATTGACCAGGCGCCTTGACTTCGGCTCGATCGGCACAAATTATACACCGACTCCCAAAGCATTGACACTCGAGTCATCAAGGATTAATGATTATTCCATGCCTAATTACGGCCTAATTGACGACAAATCAAGATCAATCGTGGACATTTATCGGCCCAAATCATGCCGACTTTTTGTCGAGCTCTCTGACATGATCTTGACTTTGACGTCGCCTTGTCCGTAATTTACATCGAATGCTCGTTAAGACTCGATTACCCGCCGTACTTTTAGGATCGTTTTCTTTCGGTCGGTGGGACCCGCTTGCCCTATAGGACCCTCGCCCGGGGTTGTCCACCCTGGGAGGTCGAAATACAGGTGGAATACGAGGGGCTTATAGACGTAGTGACGGGGCCCACTGATCCAGGATCCAGAGAAGTTTGCGAAAAAGAAGAGCAATCTTTTCCAACCGATTAGATTAATAAAACATGTTTTAAGTAAACAAGAACAAATAACTACATGTTGCATGAGCCCAAAGCCCAAACACCTACCCACCTTCAATTCCCAAACATCTGAACCCTCGTGTCTTTCCCCCCGCAGCTCCGCACAAAGCTTGGTTTCGGGCACCGGTCACCGTTTGATCGGCTGGGAAGAGTCAAGCGCATCGTCGCCTTCACCGTTTGTTCCGACTCCGGATTTCGTAATGTCTCGCATCACCGGTAATGATGGGGATAACGTCACTCCGCCTCCCGGGACTCCTCAAACAACCGCAATGGAATCGCTAGGCCGAACGGATGAGAGTGCGACAGAATCACAAATGAACCTTATGGAGGCTATCAAAAGCCATGGATTGGCCTCCGCCTCAAACCGAGATGGCACCTTCACTGTGGAAGAAGAGGAAGACCTCAATCCCGCTCTTGGTCAACCCGACTACTCCAGGATGCCACCACCGGCCTCCCACGGTACTACCACCAGAGCCCATGCTCCTCGATCTACCGGGGGTCACCCGCTCCCCAACCGCAGACCACTGGATCCACGCAGCCTCGACGGGACGAGCTGCCCGCAATGCCTCACTGGGACAAAGTCGGCACGAAATGCCTTCCCATGGTTGGTGATACCCCTAATGCCACAAAGAAATTGGGATCCCGCCTCTGCCTTGGGACCAATCAATTCGGACTTTCGCAAAGCAACGGTTTGGAATGCCACCGCGGTTTGGTTCGAGGCAACAATCGAGCCCCTCCTCGAATGATGCTAACTCGAGCTCCTCACACAGCCTTCCGCAAACCCATTTCTCACTCGTGGTTCAATGGGTTACCAAGCCCCCATCCCGGTTTCATCGAATCACCAGACCACGTATCCTCTCGGTTATGCATCCTCGCCATAACCAGCCATGCAATTCAACAACCGGGGACAGCAACTCGCACTTAAGCCTACTTATGGGCCTCACTCCGAAATCCAAGCCATCCGGCTACCTCGCATCTCGCCTCCATCTTCTCTGCCGATTGGAAGCCAACAAAGAAGTCGCCGGGTTCTATCCCTTTGCCCAAGCTCCTACCTACACTCCCTGTGGTAATTTGGGCCAAGGACAAGTTTTCACCTATGCTCCGGATATGGTATTCCTTCCACCAATGCACCACCAACAGCCTAGTCCTCTTCCCGGCTCAAATATCGGCTCGTGCATTCCCGCTCCACCTTTGGATCCCCAATTGGCTTGGTTTATGGAGCAACACAAGGAAATGAAAGCGCAGACGCTGAATTGACCGTCAAAAAGAACACCGCTCTTCGGCCTACGTATCCCGACTCGGTTGTACCTCGCTCACAAGTTCGTGATGCCCAATCTCGAACCGTTTGATGGAAGTGCTTGCCCTAAAACTCACTTGGACACCTACACTTTGGCAATGAAAGCTAAGGGATGCACAAACCAGCGGTTAGTGACTACTTGATCTCTCTTTGAAGTCGTGGGCGTTGAAATGGTTTTTCCGATTGCGGCACAAGCTAGGGCTACTTGGGAACAGATTACCGCACTTTCACGTATAAGAATAAAGCCAACTTGGAATGGGAAACAAACAGAGTTGACTCGCAGACAACGGTGCGGCGCCCCGATGAGAATATTGGGGATTTCTATAAAAGGTGGAACCCGAAGCTTAGTGAAATGGCCATTCCTCCCTCTCGACGAGGAGCGCTTAGACATCTTTCGCTCATGCTTGAAGCCGCATTTGAGAGCTTCCCTCGGCCACTTCCCTACGCCGACTTGCGTGCAATGGTTAATTCCGGGCTAAGTTCGAAAAGGCTTACAATCGCCAGCTCGACCGCTGCACTCGCTTACGTATACCGGGTTTCTTCCACCTCCAACACGGCTCCCGCCCAACCAAAAGGTAAAGAAGTGATTAGCTATGCGGGACAGATCAGAACAATGCCACTTCCTTTGTTCCCAAGAAACCTGATGCATCCAGATCCCGGCTCCAAGACTTGAGAAACTTTGGGATGCCTTTGAGTGATATCTTTAGAGGTTTGGTGAGAGAAGGTTTGCTCCGGCCATTGGAAAATTATCAGCCTAGAAACCCCAATGCTTCTTTGGATACCTCCAAGCATTGTGCCTTTCATCGCACCATGGGCACCCGATGCATGATTGCGTCCCCCCGAAAAGGCAATCCAAAGTTTGATTGAACAAGGGAGGTTAGAAGTGCCTGAAGGGCCCAATACTATCAGTAACCCATTCCCTAGAAACAACAACCCGAATGTCAACATGGTCGAGTTTGGTGATTCAAGACTTGTGGGCATAATGGAGTTTGACTCGTCCCTTTGCGAGGTCAATGAACCAGTCATCACAGGCAAGGAAAATGGTTGGATTGAGGAAGAAGCTGACAAAGAAGTCTGGATGGGAAGACCTGCGATAGCTCCCGTCTCCAGCGTCGAAGAATAGATGCATGGTCCAACATCAAAGAGCAGCTAGACTAGGGGCTACCTATCTCTAAAATAGTCTTTTAGTCAACCTTCGTAGGTTCTAGTATTTTTCTTTCACCTAAGTCCATCTTGGACACTTGTCGGTTTTGTCCACCTCGAATGTTGTGGAAAGATAGCTTAACTATCATTTAAAATTTATATATATATAAGTCTTTCTTCTTTTCTTGCTAGACTCGAGACATCACTTGCACACCCACGTTACACTTAATTGAAATGGTTTTATCCTAGATGATCACTTGTGCTGCTCAACCACTAACTCTTTGAAATGATTAATATTTAAATTAATCGGAGTGAGAAAATCAATTGATATCTTTCCCAAATTGGGGCTTACCAACTCCCCATCTTGCATCTCATATGCTCACATCCCTTTCATCAGCCTCATCATCTCGTTGTTCGATGAATTTGCATGGATCTTTTCTCATTTAAAGCTTAAGCAAGCAATGAAGACTTAATCTCAGGTCATCCGGTAGGGATTGCGGTTGAAGCCTTTCACCCATAGGAAAGTCATTACCTCACCCTCACTAAACACTACCCTTTCATTTCAAGATCGGCATGTTTTGAAACCCTGTTTAGCCATCACCTTTGCTCCTTATTGAGAGAAGTCCAAGCAACGCCAAAGAAGTTAGCGTCGAGAATCGGCGATGCATAAAATGTTCAAGTTGTGAAGGAAGGAAAGATAATTCTCAACTCCTCAAAGAGGCCTTCCGAATTCTCAAAAGAATGATTTTAAAATCCTCACAATCTCGGATATAATTCCAAGCTCCTCAGGAAGTCTTCCAAAAAAAAAAAGAGGTTCTCCAATGATCAAAAAGGAGCCCGAATTCTCGCAAGTTCATAAAAGTTCTCGACGGCTTGGACTTCCTCTCACCATTACCTTAAATCAATCCCAAGCCATCCTCTCAATTTTAGAGGATACTCCCATTACCCTCACCTTTGGCCAAAGTCAAAATTTGACCTCTCATTCTTAGAGGCAATCAATCTTTCCCGCCATAGATTTCCCAAACACATCCCTGCAAGCCAACCTTTCACCTTTAGAGGTTCGGGCCAAGAAAGGCCCAAATTCGACCTCTCATCTTAAGAGGTCATGATTTTCCAAATCACCCGATGGCCGATCGAAGCCCGGAAACCCAGCTGCAATTCCTATCGGATAGCAATTTCATCGTAATCAAATTAATATTTCATTGCTTGCTTAAATTGGAATCTAATCCATTTTGGTTCGAAATTACCAATCAAAGATTGTGCAAATTCAAATTTGATTCATGTGAGCATAATTCATTTCTACTCCACAAAAACTTTCCGTGGATGTCCCACTGGGGCTTCGCATCCGTGTCTTTCATGGACACTCTAAGGGGATATGTTATTCGAATCTCCAATCCTCAAATTCCCAAAAGGACCTCAAAATCTTGAATTTTCACATTCATTCTCTTTTCAATCAGGGTTAAGCCCGAACTACGGCGACCTGAGCTCTTCATAAGGAAGGGAACGTAGGCAACCAGAAATGGTCCGGTCAAAATCACAAACAAATTCCAAAAAAAAAAATCTGTTCTCATCAAGGATTGTCCCTATACACTTTCCGCCCTTCCGAGCTTGATTCTCGATATCAATTGATTTTCTCCTTGTGATTAATCAAAATATTTGTTCATATCAGATTTAGGGGTTGAATAACCCGAACATTAACAAAGGGTTTTAAGTAGCCTTGTGATCATCACGAATAAAACAAGTTTTCAAGTGTCTCGACAAGTCTTCTCTCTCTCCATCCTAGGGAAATAGAGCCAAACACTGTCTTTCTGTCTGCAGGGGCTTCCATACACTTTTCCACACCTTGTGATGCTTATACTCTCTCAAAAGAGTCAAACCTAAAGCGAGTGTGTATACACAAAATCGGGATTCAATTCCCACTTTTCGAAAGATGTGCCCCTGCACGTAAACATTCCTGAGTCTTGTCCAGTGACTGGTTGACTAAGATTTGAAAAGATGGGTGCCCCCTCGGTCACATGATGACTCTGTCTGCAATAAGACTACTCTGAATTTCTTCATGCTGGGGCTTGCTAAGCGGTTCTCCCAGGTTCTCCTGTAGCAGCTCTTCAAGCTGGGGCTTATATAGTCATCTTTGGGTCCACATTGGGTTCTTCACTACGAGATAGACTCGCCAAGTCGCTTCTTCAAAATCTGGACTTTGCCTACTCAGGATCCGGGGGCTTTGTCAAGATGGTCTTTTGGACCCGAATTTTATCAAGTCGCAAGAAAGAATTTCAGCTTCAGAACTTGGTACACGGCAGCTTCCCGTAGCATCGGAATTCAAGATCAGGGTTTCTCCCGGCATTAGCAATTCCATCAAATCATTCTCCGGATAAGGCTTCGGCCAAAGTCACAGCTCACCCAAATGAAAGAAGCTTCACTCGTATCAACGTGCCCTAGAGCCTGTCAACATCAGCTTCAAATGACCAAGAATGAGAAGGAAAATTTCAACCAAAAACCGGGATCCGAATCCAATCTCATCAAAATTGAGGTCCATGTGATACTGTCAACAAAACCTCATCAACAACCGCTGTTTAAACTGCGATCGAGGCGCTCACCCCCACTTGCTCAAAATCTGCTCCAAGCAAGCCTCCATACCCAGGCATCCCCACAAAAATCTCCCAAGGGCTCATGTAGCATGCACAAAACTTGAGTCAATAGGAACAATCCTAAGTGATTGAAGATCATAAATCATAATTTCCCGCCAAAAGCTTAGGCCAAGTGCATCTTCGAAAGCAAGTAAATGCATCATCTCATAATCATTTTTGGTTCTATGCATGCATCCGCCATCATGAGTGCCATATATGCATCTTCCTCTTCACTAACAAATGCAGGAATTCAAACGTAATCCCCTTTTCGGCAAGGATGATCTTCACCAAAGACGACCTCAAATGTCCACAAATGGATGAAAACAAATTTGACATCCACAAACATATGAAGACCGCCTCCGGTGTCTACAAATCGGTCAAAGATACCAAGTTCTCAAATACAAAGATCGAGAGACGCCAAGTTCTCAAAATGCAAATCGGTCGAAGATACCAAGTTCTCAAATACAAATGCGGCCGAGACGCCAAGTTCTCAAATACAAATCGGTCAGAGACGCCAAGTTCTCAAATACAAATCGGTCAGGGACGCCAAGTTCTCCAATACAAATCGGTCAAGGACGTCAAGTTCTCAAAATGCAAATCGGTCAGAGACGCCAAGTTCTCAAAATGCAAATCAGTCAAAGATACCAAGTTCTCAAATACAGTACGGTCAGAGACGCCAAGTTCTCAAATACAAATCGGTCAGAGACGCCAAGTTCTCAAATACAAATCGGTCAGGGACGCCAAGTTCTCCAATACAAATCGGTCAAGGATGTCAAGTTCTCAAAATGCAAATCGGTCAGAGACGCCAAGTTCTCAAAATGCAAATCAGTCAGAGACGCCAAGTTCTCAAATACAATACGGTCAGAAACGCCAAGCTCTCAAATGCAAATCGGTCAGGGACGCCAAGTTCTCAAATACAAATCGGTCAGGGACGCCAAGTTCTCAAATACAATGTGGTCAGAGACACCAAGTTCTCAAAAACAAGAAGTCCCAATGTGAAGACAAGCTCAACAACTTCTACAAGGTTAACGATCACCAGCAAGATACAGACTCAACCAAACTCCTCCTTCAGGTCAAAATGCCTCCAAAGACAGCAAATCATCAGCAGAAACCGTCCCACGAACGGCAACCCAACAACTCTTCATCAACATCAGCCGTAGCCTCAGTCCTTCCGGCAGCTACAGGTAAGCACAACACATGTATGAAAGCATATCTTAGTCAACTACTTTTCTAAAAGAACATTATCATCAAATCTTAGGGTGACTTCCCAAAAATAGTCAAATCTTAGGGCGACTTCCCAAAAAACAGTCAAACCTCGGGTGACTCCCAAATACCGTCAAACCATCAAAGACCATCCCCAGCAATTTTCGAACCACGACTGGCTTGATTCCTCTTAAGGATACGTAGGTAGCCTACCATAGGTCCAGCCGCTTGACCAATACGGTCACCCTTTTCCCCGATAGTTCTCGTAAGCCCGAATCTTCCCCAGCGAGAACACCTTCAAATAGTCTCCCTCAGGCACTAAAACCTCGACTTAGAATCATACTCCTGAACTAAGTCTCCATTTAGGTTCATACTCCTGAAACAAACCCCGACTTAGGATCATACTCCTGAACTAGGTCCCCATTTAGGTTCATACTCCTGAACTAAACCTCGACTTAGAATCATACTCCTGAACTAGGTCCCCATTTAGGTTCATACTCCTGAACTAAACAAACAAAATCCCCAGCGAAGTTAACGGAATCCCGCTTCTTTTTCCCATTTTCCTCGGCAGCAAACATAAGACCGATCCCTTCAAATGAAGTCCACCAATAGACCATCTATCCCAAACCATTAAATGGAAATCATTTCAAATCAAGGTTCGAGGCACCTAAGACGCCATCTCCAAGGTTCGAGGCACCTAAGATGCCATCATGTAGGTTCACCTAAGACGCCATCATGAAGTTTCAAGGCACCTAAGACGCCATCATTAAGGTTTGAGGCACCTAAAACGCTATCACACACAACACGAGGAAAGCGATAAATCGCAATCATCCCCTAATTCGACAAACCGAAGTCATTACCAGGGCGACTTCCCAAAAATAGTCAGGTCTTAGGGCGACTTCCCCAAAACAGTCAAAACCTTAGGGTGACTTCCCAAAAATAGTCAGATCTCAGGGCGACTTCCCAAAAATAGTCAGATCATAGGGTGACTTCCCAAAAATATTCAGATCATAGGGTGACTTCCCAAAAATAGTCAAACCATAGGGCGACTTCCCAAAAATAGTCAGATCATAGGGTGACTTCCCAAAAATAGTCAAACCATAGGGCGACTTCCCAAAAATAGTCGGATCATAGGGTGACTTCCCAAAAATAGTCAAACCATAGGGCGACTTCCCAAAAATAGTCAGATCATAGGGTGACTTCCCAAAAATAGTCAGATCTTAGGGTGACTTCCCAAAAATAGTCAGATCATAGGGTGACTTCCCAAAAATAGTCAGGTCTTAGGGCGACTTCCCAAAAATAGTCCAATCTTAGGATTAAAGACCCGAACTACGGTCGGCTTGATTCCCATTCGGGATACGTAGGTAGCCTATTGCTAGGTTCAGCCACCAGACCAAAATGGTCACTTTATCCCCAGCAGAGCGGATATACAACTCCAGCCATCCGACCGAAAATGGTCATTTCCTATCCCCAGCAGAGTTTCTTCCAGCAATCGACTGCAGAACTCACTCGTCCAGGTTCGAGGCACCTAAAAAGCCATCATCTCCAGGGTCAAAGACCTGAAACCCGTCCGGCTTGATTCCCACTAGGGATACGTAGGTAGCCTATCGCTAGGTTCAGCCACTCGATCACCTGATCATCCCGTCAAATGTGGAGCCTTACTCTTATCGACGACCCCGCTTCCTTCGAAAGCACCGTCGCCGAGGGGCTACTGTAAGTGCTCCAATTTGAGCCGTTAGTATTTTCGTTAGAAAATTAACGAAAGTTTTAACATTTCTAACATTTCTAACATTTCTAACAAACCCTAACCTTTCTAACAAAACAAGGGTAAAGTGGGCATTGCCATTTAAAGTTAAACCAAGAAAAGAATCTCAAAAAGCAAAAGAAATTGGAAAAATCCGAATTAGGCAAGTTGAAAAACAAACTGCTGTAATTTTTTGAATAATATTCCTCCTGTCCAAAAGCCAGCACTGTAGCAGATGAACAGTGCACGCGTCAATCGGATCCGCGCGGACATCTTTGTCCCTCACAGGGGGCTATAAATTGAACCCTCCTCTCTCAGTTTACACAACACATTTTACACACAGAAGCTGCATTTTGGCGAAAATTAGAGAGAAAACAGTGGGAATCCTTAGATTGCCACTATTTTCTCTTGAACCTTTCCCAATTTCACTTCAACCATTCTCATATCACTCTTAAACACACCAAGATCAAGCTTAAAAACTACTCAAGAGGAAGATTAGGGAGAAAACATAGAGGACTTAAGTGTTATCTACTTGTTTTCTCTTTGATCAACTCTATCATCAAACCCTAAACACATTCAAGCCTTGAATCCACCCAAACACAACTCCAAAACACCAAATCTTGATACTCCTCAAGTCAAACACCAAATCTTGATACTCCTCAAGTCAAATTCCAAGCCTAGGAAGATAGGGTGTCACCATTGGTAAAGCCCTCCTTCTCTAAACCCTAAAACTCCCTTTTAACTTCTTGTTCATCTTGTTCTTCTTACTTTGATTTACTTTATGTCTAGTTTAACTTAAATCTTGACCTAAGATGGTCATCTTGAAGTTCATCTTCATGAATGACCATCTCAAATGGTCCACATTTTAAATCTCTAGTTGATTTCTCTCTTTAATTTCATCTCTACAAAATTCCCCTTCCCAAGCAAATGAAATGCTTAAGTCCTAATGTACCCCAAGGATGGTTTGATATAGTAGATCACCACTAAAATGTCTAGTGACTACTAATCAAAACCTAGGGAAATGGGGACAAGCATGGATGCAAAACCCCCTTTAAAATCATGTTTTCCTTCTTGAGAAGTTGCTGTCCAGTAGCAATTTTCTAAGACCTCTGTCCATGGTCTAATTTTTTTGACACAGATAAACTTGGAGTTTGGTGTTGACTACAAAACACTTTTTGTATCCAACATGGATATATTTATATACAGGGATCTTAAATACAGGGATCTAATTTATTCCATCGCTGCCCCTGCCCGTCTCGTGTAAGTCTACCCGAGATGTCCTCTTACATCTCGGGTAGACTTACACGACATATCTCGGGTACATTTACACGAGATTTATGTCGTGTAAGTCTACCCGAGATACAAGAGGACATCTCGGGTAGACTCGGCAAAGATATGCATCGAGGCTAATGTTTCACTTCAAAGAACAGAAAAGCTCACCCTCGAGTTTGAAATGTTTGTGATGTAGTTAATTCATCACGATGTCCTGGGTAGGAACCCCGCAAAATACAAATACAGTAGTATCGTCGGTTTCCGGGATCCAGCATGTATCTCGGGTATATCCACTCGAGACACATCTCGAGTAATATTACACGAGACACATCTCGAGTAAACTCACTCGAGATGCATCTCGAGGGTATTTACCCGAGATGTCCCCTGTACAGTTTAAAAAAACAAGATGGGATAATGTTTCACTTCAAAGAACAGAAAAGCTAACAAGAGACCGAACTTGGAATAAAATTTGATTGTGAATGTGATAGGACATCTCCACAAAAACCATGGGAGGGATGAATATACCATTACACGTATAGTATCGCCAAATTGTTTACGAAATGAAAGTGTTTACGAAACGAAAGCAATTAATTCAAACATTCATACAAAGTGGATAAATAAAAAACCATAACACATATACTATCCCAAATGTAATCTTTGTCTTCTTGCATCGTCGTCCTCCTCATATAGTCGACTGTACTCGATGTCCTATCTTGGTATGGGAGGTGCGCTGCCTTGCGCTTGGATCACATTGGGACCTCCAAGGGAGCGGTGTTGGTGGAATGGGGTAATCATTGCCTAACATGTGAAGCCGCAAAAGCATTAACAATGCTAAATACAAGGCCATCAAATATAACGACTATAAGTAGGACAACAAAATATAACTAATATAATATAGATGATAAAGTAAAGTATCATACCGCTATAAAATGGGTGGGGACTTGTCCCAAGACAACCGTGTCCGTCGGTGGTTGTACTCCCGCACGTACGGTCACCGGAAGGCATAAGTTGCCACCGCTAGATCCGTACGAAATAAACGCCACGTTATACCTCGTGGCAATGATGTGCCCAACCTCTGGGAGCGTCATCCAATAATAGTCGGCGCCCACGGTTCATAACAAGCAAGCTTACGTAACATCTCCGATACCGGTATCCAAGATAGAACTCTCTCATAAAGCTCTTGGTGATCACGCACCTCCGTGTAACATTCTGAGCGAACTCGGCCCCACGACTCCTCATCTCCGTATATTTGTAATGCTACGGCTCTATAGCCACAATGACCATCTCCTTTGACGTTGGTGATGCCTCCAATATAAGGGATAATGAAAGGCGGAAAATACGCCAAGTACGCGGAGTCGTATATACTAGTGTGATTGGGATGTCCATTTCCCTCTCCACGTCCCTGACCATGATCCCGTCCTCGACCCCGTCCTCGACCTCGACCTCGACCTCGACCCCGTCCTCTCCCACGACCGGAAGGAGCTAGCGGTGGATGAGACGTAGGAGTACTAGCAGGGGTTGATGGTGTGGGTTTGGTAGGTGATTTCCGTTTGCGCGTGGAATCCAAACTCCCTTGGGTTGATGCCATGAATGCACATCTAGACTGAAACAGGGAAAAATAAAAAGAAGTGTGAGAAGCAAGTGTCAAATGTACAACAAACACCCAAAGATTTGAGGCATAATTTGCATGAAAATACATACCCTTTTCTAGTCGAGGGCGGTGTAGCGGGGACTCCATAAAAGTTGTTTGTATGCTCCCAATTCGACGGTTCTCTTGAACTTCCGGGTCGGGGTTGATTCGCCTTTGAAGTATGATCTCGGCTCGGAAGCAACCATCGCGTGGTGATTAAGCCCTTCTTCCATATGCCATAATAACCTTCTCCTTACCGGTTCGAGTGCTTTGTCTCAACTCTAGCCAACACATCTCGAAAACCGTCGATATCTATAGAGGGATCCTCGATGAACGGTGTCCACTTCAATGTCCAACTTCTTCCCAACTCATCAATCATGGAAAGCTCAATCCGTCCCCACGCTCCTCTATATGTGAAATCTCATGGGAACGGGGAAGTCCATGTGTCCGCCCTCGATGTAACACCCGCAATCGGCCTCATTGATGACATAACCCGGAGTACGACCATACTTGAGTGTCCGAATTCGAGACCGCTCCTTTCGATAAGATCCAAACCATGTATCGACACTCTAGTCAATAGGTTGCGAAACAGTTAAGTTTATCCAAATCAAGTGGAGTTCGGTCTTCGCTCTATTCATAAACCGCTTGATATTTGTTAGCCGGATATGAAAGATTCTACGAGTCGTCTTGAAGATCGTGTCATAAGTAGAAGAAGCACTCTCCAATGCCTTCTTCAACCTCGTTATGCTCACCCTCACACCTGTTTGTTGTATGGGTCCCAAAGTGTTTCAACACATCCGTGTGCATGGACGAGAATATTCCGAGCGTACGGAGTAATCCGGTATCGCCGAGGTAATCCAATAATTTAGGGTAAGATTTGTAATCGACAAGAAAATTCTTCCAACGTTCATCCCATTCGTCGGAGGTAGAGGCTGAGATTGCTTTATTGAACCTCCTCATGAACGACTCTGCAAAGTCAATGCTACCGGTTTCTTTCAACCCACGCTCTCTAACATTCATCTCTATATGCCTCCGACACAAGATGTGTGCGGTGTGGGGAAAAACTAAACGGATAGCACCGATGAAACCCAACTCCCGATCTGTGACCAAAACTGTAGGCAACTGAGGAGGTGTAAACAGACTGAGCAAACATTCCAATACCCATTTATAATCACCCGTACTCTGATGCCTGAGGGTTTATACGAGACATCTCGTATAAACCCACTCGAGATGCATCTCGAGTGGTTTCACTCGAGATGTCCCATTAAATTAGGTTTAAGTTTACCTTCTTTACGGGCACGGTCGAAGAGGACGCTCCGGCGACGATTACTTTGGCGGTAGCGTCGGCTCCAGTGCGGCGGGGTTGGGACGCCGGGATTTTTACTCTCACCATTATCGATTTTTCCTTTTTCCGTTGTTGCGAGTCTGAGAGAGAGAGTGGGTTGGGACGCCGGGATTGAAATCGCCTTTTTCTCTCGTTCGTTCACAGAGAAGAGGGAGAGTCTGAGAGAGAGAGAGTGTGCGTTTGAATGAAAGGAGGGAGGGGAAATTAGGTATATAAAGGGGCAAATTAGTAATTTCCCGGGATCCCTGTATTTAAAACTCCCTGTATTTAGAATTTGCCATCCAACATCAAGATATTTCCATACATATTTTTACTTTATTTTTTTCGTGAGTAAAACTCCCTTTTTCAATTTTTCCTTTAAAGGTCAGTTCATCAGTCTCTGGAAGTCCAGATCTCACATCTGAGATTTCCAGAAGGTTTTGGGTCCTCAAATCACCTCCAAAATGAAAAGTTCTTTTACAGAAACCTTATTTAAGGTGTTTTGAACATTTTTCATTCTCGGACTTTTCCCATATTCTGGAGTTTTCAAGCCCTAAAGTCCATTTCAAAATTAAGTGTCCACTGCCTTTTTCATTCTGGCAGAAATGGTTTCCAATTTCCAAAAATCTTTTGAGTACCAAAATTCAACCCAAAAATCACACCAAAAATCATGGGATCTGTCCAAAGTCTAATAAAGAATTTCCAATTTTTACTTTCCTCAGTTTCAACTTATTTTGGCCAAAGTAACATACACACACACACACACACAAACAAATGATTTTGAATGTTTGGAAGACTCGTTTTACGAGGCATTCCGGGTGCACACTAACGTCCTTCCCGGCGTGTAACGTGACCTCCGAACCCAAATCTCTAATCTCGGGCATTTTTCAAAGTTTTGGCCCTTTAAAACAAAAATGGCGTGGCGACTCCGTTTGATTTCAAAAATCGGGTACATCACAATGACGTGGCACTTCTAGGACCGCGATCACCAAAGACCGCAAGCACCAAGACCGCGATATCGATGGTCGAGCTTATCCAAGACCGCGTTGACCATGTTGACCGCGGTCTCATACTAGACTCCCGGTTTGTCACTAGACTCCTGGTTAAAGTCAAGTCTAGTAAGACATGGGTCCGTACCTACTATGACATCAAGGACAGACCTATCACTATCACATTAAATGGTAGCTCAGGCGCCTATCATACGCGTAAGGCACCGCACCAACTGTCGCCTGCTTCCCATATCCTCGTCCAATCAAAGATATCCATCTACAGTAATCCTCACTTTATTGTACGAGCCAATCAGGCGCGGACATGTGTCCTAGGTCAAAAGGCAAACATCTCCTCCAGGGCTGACGTCACCAACGGCTCCCTTATACTATATATACTCTCACTTGTCCCCATGGACAAGGTAAGTGTAAAATCACTATTGTAAGCCACATTATCTAAACCCTAGCACACAACACACTAAGACATTCTAAGTCTTATTCTTAGTTATTAAACCCTCAGAGATCTTACTCTCACACCCGAGGAACTGAGTTGGATTAAACTCCTGCTTGGTCTCTAATGGTGCTTCTTGTCTTTGTTGTGTTCTAGATACAATCATCTCAAATAAGCCAGATATCCCTATTTAGTGAGTCCCCTAAAGTTGTGGCATCATCATCAACACAACACCATCATCATAGCCACCAACACCATTTACACTATTATAACATATCTATGAAGGAGACTGTAAATAAATCAATCACACAATAGAACAATATACTTGGTTCACCAAATTGGCTATGTTCACGGGCAGAGAGCAAGAATATGATTATCAATCGGCAATCACTGAATACAATCTCTAATTTAATGCACGAACTCTTGGTCACAATAATTCATAACTGTGCAAACCCTAGATCTAGAGAAACAGTTGAGCAAGGAAACCCTTGGAACACCTATAGAATTATTGAACTCTATCACACTATGAATTACATACAAAAAATTGCTAGAGAATAAGGTGTATTTATATTGCCTATTCCTAACCTTGCAGGGTCTAATCCTGCACAAAATTTGTCACTGATAAGGCCCAAAACGGGCTGGGTGCGATCGCCTCTCCTAGAGGGCGAGGTCTCCCCCCTTTGTCCAGCGTGTGGTCGCTCCACCCAACATGAAATTGTCATGTAATGGCAGAAACTCCGCGCGGCCGCTCCCCTTGCATAGCGTGGTCGCTCCCTAGCCCTGCACGAGCGTGTCCTGATATCTTGCACGGTTGTGTCCCAAGAATTACTGAAGTTGTTTGTTTAATCCCCTAATTTGGTATTTCCAAGTTAGATGGCATCAAACCCAACAAATCTCCACCTTGACATCTTGCAAGGTAATGATCCAAATTAATCTCTTTATTAATCTAGGAATCATGACACATCAATAGTGGGGTTAAATTCTAAAATTACAATTTCATCCCACCAACTTTGAATTATCGTATTTTTCTCATGCAATCTAAAATTGGACATCTAGATATACCATTGTATGTTTACATGTAGTGGAACATGAACCCATAATCATCTTTCATCACTGGTAGGGTAAGAGGAAGATTGAGATTGTGAGCCAAAGGAAAACTTGTATTCGATAAACTTGACATGTCGGGAAGTATAGATTTTGTTTGAAGTGGGATCAAGGTAGTAATATGCGCTTTGTGTGGCGGAGTAACCAACAAAGACACAAGGTGAATAGCGGAGTCAAGTTTGTGAGATGTATATAGACGTAACCAAGGATAACACAAGCAACCAAAGCTACATAATTTAAGGTAATTAGGGTGATGTTTGTGAAGAAGAAAGAAAGGTGAATGTAATTTGAGGGTAGGTGTTGGCATGCGATTTATGAGATAGCAAGCAGTTGCAAAGGCGAGAGGCCAGTGAGTTTTAGGCATAGAAGAGTGGGCGAGTAAGGAGAATCCAGTCTCAACAATATGACAATGACGTTGCTCAGAGAATCTATTGTGTTCAGGAGTATGAGGAGGAGAGGTGAGGTGTTGAATACCATGAGAGGCGAGAAGATGACGAAGCCCAATATATCCCCCCCATCGTCACTATAGATTGTTTTAATGTACCAATTGAAATATTTTTCGATTAGGTTTTTGAAGTGAGAAAAAATTGGGAGAGTATCATTCTTATGCTTAAGAGGATAAAATCAAATGTATTTTGAAAAATGATCAACAAATATGATGTAGTATTTATAAGCATCAAAATAAAAAATAGGAGACGTCCATACATCACAATAAAGCACATCAAGAAGACCAAAAGATTGAATTGTATTGGTAGAAAAGGGTAACTTGTGACTTTTATTACAATCACATTAGTTACAAATGTGACGTAAAATAGAATAAGAAAGATGTCCTAACCTATGATGCCAATTTGACATAGAAAAAATTAAAGTAAAGTGAACAGCAGAATGAGAAGGAAGCCATTCATAGACGCCAGATTTGTTTGAACTTGAAGAATAACTGCTCCCGTTTGAATATCCTTCACAATGAAGGAAGAGGGCAATAATGTGATAGAAGCATTATTATCGAGACATAATTTGGAAATAGAAATAATGTTACGAGACAAGTCGGGAACATGAAGAACATGATTAAGGCTAAAAGTAGATTTTGAGTAAGGAAAGAAGTGGAACCAATGTTAGATATGTTGAGACCGGATCCATCACCAATAAATAACTCTTCAGTGCCATCATAGGGACAGTGGAGGGACAAATTATTTAGGTCATTAGTGGCATGATGGGTGGCGCCACTATCAAGTAACCAAGATGTGGGTGGGGCAGTGAAAGAAAAGGTGGTGGCAGAATAGAGTGGGGGACGGATTCGGTTTAAGACGAGGTGGTGGTCGAGAGTTGTTGGAAGGAGTGGGAGTAGGGATGGTAATATTAGGCTCGGCCGAATTGGGAATTGATATGGCATCGTTTGATGCCATGAATAAGATCGGTAGGAAAAAGGCTATGGATTGTATAGCTCTGATACAATATAGAAGATATATCAAAAGATATGTGAAAAGGTTATGGAGAGGTTGTGGAAAGCAAAGTATATTATGTATTATTGTCTCAAAGTTTACATAAGCTAGAGACTCATATTTATACTCAAAACATATGAGTCCTAATTCTTATTGGATTCTAACAAATCTCTCATTATTCTAATAGTAAATATAATTCTAATTGAAAATACTCCTAACTAAGGTAACTTTCCTAAGTTGGATCAATACCAACTTAGTTAACTAAATATTTGGTGAATCTCCTTCTTTATCTCTAACAATAACATATTTTTCCAACAAGATCTTATTGGGGCTAGATACTTGAACGAAGGATACAAGAAATCAGGTGAGTTTGTGGATAGCTCAAAGAACACAGGACGTGATTACGCTGGACATGGGACGCATACATTATCAACTGCCAGAGGTAACTAAGTTGCCAGTGCCAATGTTTTTGGTGCAGCCAACGGAACTGCAAAAAGGTGGTACCCCTAAAGCTAGAGTGGCTACGTATAAGGTTTGCTGGCCAACATTAGAAGATGGTAGTGAAGTTGTGATGAGGATATCCTGCAAGGCTTTAATATGGCTTCCATGCCCTTAGGAAAGGCATTGTTACTGTCTGCTCCACTGGAAATGACAGACCAACTCCAGGAACTGTCACCAATATTGCCCCTTGGATGATAACTATTGGTGCAAGTACCATTGATTGCCAGTTCATTGCTTCGTAATGGACTCCGTCTAAAGGTTCACAATATTAATTCCCACCAATCCCTTTAATCTTAAGATTTTTGTCTCATAATAATTATATTTATAAGTTAATTGCTTACTTTCTAACAGGGACTGAGCCTTTCTGATGCAGATCAAAATGTCGATATTTCTGGCGGATTAGGTGAAGCAGCAGAGGCACGCCCGTGCATAGGAAAGGGCACGCCCGTGCGGATTGGTGACACGGCCGTGCAAGATAACACGCACAACCATGCTTGACGTCGGAAATTCTGCATCTTTTGCACAACCGTGCAAAATAGCACGAATGGCCGTGCCTGATGGAAATCAAATTGGGTTTTACGAAGTTGCTGGTGTTTTGAATAATTAAGTTAGGGTATTTTAGTCTTTTTCTTTCCAAGTCATTTTAGGTTTTTCATTAGAGTATTTAAAGTTGTTTTAGGGATTAAAGAACTCAGTTTGATTTTATGAATTAGAGAAAAGCTTAAGCTTTCAAATATTGATTCTTTGTTCTTTCGTTCGGTCTATAATCTCTAGCCTCTGATATCATTTGGTATCAGTTTCCTGGACGAATATCAATGGCCGAACGAGGACGCGGTGGTCATGGTGGATGTGGTGGTCGAGGTAGGGGCCGTGCAGCGGATGCCCATGAAGATAACCATCATCGTGAATGAGACCTTCGTGATATCGAGATGGACGAGATGAGAAAATAGATTCAGATACTCCAGAATCACATGGCACGCATGAAGCCTCCACCGAATATGGGTTTGGATTCGGATACTTCAGCCGAGGATATGGAGTATAGAGAGGGGATTAATCCCTTCGGCCAAAATCATGGACATCAGGACAGATATGCGGATGACCCTTATAGGGATGTCGATGTAAGGATCGAAATTCCGATGTTCGAAGGTAAAGCACATCCCGATGATTTCATTGATTGGATTAATACTGTTAAGCGTGTATTTGATCTAAAACGCATGACTAAAATTAATAAGGTGAAAGTGGTTGCCATTAAATTGAAGAAACATGCTTCAATTTGGTGGGAACATTTTAAGAAACATCGAGCTCCAGAGGGTAAGTCCAGGATTCAGTCTTGGGAAAATATGAAGAAACTGTTGAAAAGGAAATTTCTTCCTGATCACTATCGTCAGGAATCATTTATTGAATATCACAATCTGAAACAAGGTGATATGTTGGTTGAGGGTTTCATCGAGGAGTTTGATCGCTTTTGAATGCGATGTGATGTTGCTGAGGAAGATGAACAAACAGTTGCTCGTTTCCTTGGGGGATTGCGTGTTGATATTTCAGAGGTGGTTCAGTTACAACAGTATTGGACTTATGAAGATGTTTGTCGAATTGCTTTAAAGGTTGAGAAACAGATGAAGAGGAAGAGGGGAATAAACCGTTGGCAGGGTAAAGATAGTACTAGCAGTCGAGGTGGAAGCAGTTCTAATGTTCCTAAAGGGGTTACACCGTCGGATCCGAAGACACCGGTAGCAGCTAAACCTAGTACTACTCCAAAGATTCCTAAGAGATGACAACCAGCTAGATGCTTCAAATGTCATGGGCTCGGGCATCTCCAAGCCGAGTGCCCCAATCGACATGTTGTTGCCTTGGTTGAGGATGAGTTACCTGTCTATAATGAGACATCCGCTGAGTTAGCTGAGGAGATCGAGGAAGTGTTCACTGATCAGGGGACAACGTTGGTGGTCAGGCCTGTTTTGAATGTGACTGCTAGGGATAACGAACAGTGGCTTCGCCATAATATATTTTAGACGAGGTGCCCCACCAAAGGGAAGGTATATAAGGTAATTATTGATGGAGGTAGTTGTGAGAATGTCGTTTCCACTACAATGGTTGAGAATTTGGGTTTGAATACTGAAGCACATCCCCAACCGTACAAGCTCTCATGGTTGATCAAAGGCAACGAACTGAAGGTGAATAAGCGATGTTTGGTGCAATTCTCAATTGGCAAGCGTTACAAGGATAAGGTTTGGTGTGACGTAGTGCCAATGGATGCGTGTCACCTTTTATTGGGTCGGCCATGCTTATTTGATCATCAAGTTAAGCATGATCGGTTCAAGAACACATACATGTTTTGTAAGGTCGGTTTAGCTATTTCTTTGTGCCCTACTGACCCGCGAAAGGAACCTGCCGCAGATACTAGATCAGTTGGTAATGTAGGCCATCAGCTGCTAAGCCATTCCGAGTTTGTTGGCATCACGAAACAAGAGATGGGATTCTATGTAGTAGTGGTTCTTGAGGGGAATGAGACAACAGTGTTACCGCCAGCAGCGATACAACCTCTTTTGGATGTATATCACGATGTGACACCAGATGAGATTCCTCCGGGCTTACCACCTATGAGGGATATTCTACATTGCATTAATCTTATTCCGGACGCGTCAATTCTGAATAAGGCTGCTTACCATTTGAGGCCAAAGGAACATGAGGAGTTGGAGAGACAGGTTCGGGAACTGCTAGACAAGGGAGTCATTCGAGAGAGTATGAGTCCATGTGCGGTGCTAGCATTAATGGTTCTGAAAGCTGGGGGTATGTTGCGTATGTGTATGGACAGTCGCGCAATCAACAAAATCACCATCAAATACTATTTTCCCATTCCCCGTATTGATGACTTGCTTAATGAGTTACATGGTACAAGGGTGTTCTATAAGATTGATCTGCGAAGCGGATACCATCAGATTCACGTCAGGCCGGGCGATGAGTGGAAAACTGCTTTCAAGACCAGAGATGGTTTATAGAATGGATGGTGATGTCGTTTGGATTGTCTAACGCTCTGAACACTTTCATGAGGCTTATGAACCAGATTTTCAAACCATTCATCGGTACGTTTGTTGTTGTTTATTTCGATGATATTCTTGTCTATAGTCAATCTGTGGAGCAGCATTTAGATCATTTGAAACAGATTTTTGATGTGTTGCGGGCTCAAAAGTTGTAAGCTAACCGTAAGAAGTGTCATTTTTTAACAGAAGAAGTGACTTTCTTGGGGTATGTCATCTCTACGGATGGTATCAAGATGGATGGGTCGAAGGTGGAGGCAATTACTAGCTGGCCAACACCAACGAACATTCATGACATTAGGCGATTCCATGGTTTGGCTTCCTTTTATCGTCGGTTTATTCAAAATTTTAGTAGTGTTATTGCCCCTATTACTGAATGTTTGAAAGGTGGAGTATTTGTGTGGACAAAGGAGACGGATACGACGTTTCATGTATTAAAATCCATGGTCACAAAAGCTCATGTTTTAGCGTTGCCCGATTTTAATGATGTTTTTTAAGTTCATTGTGATGCTTCTAATGTTGGTATTGGAGGAGTTTTGAGTCAGAATCGTCGACCGATCGCCTTCTTTAGTGAAAAGTTGAACGAGGCACGGCGTAAATACTCGACGTATGATAAGGAGTTTTATGCTCTTGTTCGCACTCTGGAACATTGTCAACACTATCTTTTGTCAAAGGGAATTTATGTTATATTCTGATCATGAGGCTCTCAAGTACATTCAGGGGCAACATAAACTCAATCTTCGACATGCTAAATAGGTAGAGTTCATTCAGATTTTTACGTTCGTCATCAAACATAAGGCTGGGGTTCAGAACCGAGTAGCGAATGCTTTGAGCCGACGGCACTTGTTGTTGAATACTATGCGTGTGGCGGTAGTGGGGTTTGACAGTTTGCGTGATTTGTATCGTGATGACCCATCTTTTCGTGAAATTTGGGAGCAGTGTACGCGAGGTAGTGTTCACCTGTATGTCTTACATGATTGGTTCTTGTTTAAAGGTAACAAAATGTGCATTCCACTTTGTTCGTTTCGTGATCTCATTATCTCAGAAAGTCATGAAGGGGGACTCGCTGGGCATTTTGGGAAAGATAAGACGTTGGCATTGATTGGGGAGCAATTTTATTAGCCTAAGTTGGGGCATGATGTTGCACGTTTTGTAGAACGTTGTCGGGTTTGTCATGTGGCCAAAACTCACAAGTCTAATGCCGGTTTATATACTCCATTGCCGGTTCCTGTTGCACTGTGGGAAGATGTCAGTTTGGATTTTGTGTTGGGGTTACCTAGGACCCAACGACAGAAGGATTCCATCATGGTTATAGTTGATCGCTTCTCTAAGATGTCCCATTTTGTCCCTTGCGGCAAAACTTTTGATGCAACGCAAGTAGTGGATTTGTATTTCAAGGAGATTGTGAAGCTACATGGTATCCCTAAATCTCTCACTTTTGATCGTGATGTTAAGTATAAGTCACTTTTGGCACACGTTGTGGAGGAAATTGGGTTCAAGATTGCAGTTCAGCAGCTCTTATCATCCACAGACGGGCAAACGGAAATTGCAAATCGAAGCTTGAGAAATTTGTTACGTAGTTTGGTGGGTGACAGTCCGCGCCAATGGGATTTGATACTCGCACAGGCTGAATTCGCTTACAACCATTCACAGAACCACACAACCGGTAAGAGCCCATTCCAGATTGTTTATGGCCATAATCCGATCAGTCCTTTAGATCTTGTTCCTGTTCCGGTGACTAGTCAATACAGCTCGGATGCAGACAACCGTGTCAAGCAAATAAAGGACCTCCATGAACAAGTCCGACAACGTATCATCCAACAGAATGATAGGTACCAGCAGTTTGCCAATAAGCACCATAAAAGAGTTGTGTTTCTGGTGGGTGACCTTGTATGGGTTCACTTGCGTAAGGAGAGGTTTCCTTCGGGACGTTTTGGTAAGTTATAACCACGAGTTGATGGATTGTTTCGTGTTTTAGAGCGTATTAATGACAATGCCTACAGGATTGATTTGCCAAGCCATTATAATGTCTCAACAACCTTCAATGTGTCAGATTTATCGGCTTATCAAGGTGCTTCTACCGAGGATGTCGACTCGTGGTCGAGTCTTTTCAACGGGGGGAGGATGATGCAAATCAACATGATGATATTTCTGGCGGATTAGGTGAAGCAGCAGAGGCACGCCCGTGCACAGGAAAGGGCACGCCCGTGCGGATTGGTGACACGGCCGTGCAAGATAACACGCACGACCATGCTTGACGTCGGAAATTCTACATCTTTTGCACGACCGTGCAAAATATCACGCACGGTCATGCGTGACGGAAATCAGATTGGGTTTTACGAAGTTGCTGGTTCTTTGAATAATTAAGTTAGGGTATTTTAGTCTTTTCCTTTCCAAGTCGTTTTAGGGTTTTCATTAGACTATTTAAAGTTGTTTTAGAGTTTAAAGAACTCAGTTTTTGATTTTATGAAGGGCAAATTGCATTTTAGTTACCTGAGTTTGTCGAGATGTTTCAATTGGTTATTGAATTTGCATTTGTTACAAGTTGGTTATTGAGTTTGTCTTTTTGTTGCAATCAGGTGTAATTTTGGATGAACAGTTAAATCTAACGAATAGAATAACATGTGTCGCTCACGTGAGTTACTTAAGGGCTATTTTGGTCTTTTTCATCGAATTTGACCTTCATAATTTTAAAGGAGTTAGTTGACATTTTCTAAAAATGAGAGGAAGGTTAAATATAAAAAAAAAAACACACACACATTCTCTCTCTCTCTCTCTCTCTCTCTCCATTCTCTTTCTTTCTCTCTCTATCTTCTCACTCTACTTCCTCTCTCAAGATTCATTGGCAAAGGACCTGTCAGAGAATTCTGCCATAATTCAAGAACTTCAAGATTAGGCAACTCACCATTGAATCATTACCTATTTCAGGTGGAACTTTTCCTTCAAAATTGTTCTGATACAAGTACATTGTGGTAAGTTTTTTTAACATATCCAATTCAGCTGGAATTGCACCACTCAGACTGCCAACAGCCAAGTAAAGATACTGAAGATTTGTAAGCTTACCAAATTCAGCCGGAATGTCGCCGGTAAACTCATTGTAACCAATGATCAGAGTCTCCAACGATGAAAGCTCGCCTATCTCCGGTGGGATTTTTCCAGTCAGGTTATTATCAGAAAGAAGAAAAATAGTCCTACTTTCAAACAAATAAAAGAAGGAACATTTAAATAAACATTCCCGCCGGAACTGTTACACCGACGGCAACGCAACCCAACCCAACCCCCCCGGCAGAAACCAGTTTCTCTCGTACACTCTACTCCTTGGCATCTAAGCAACGATTTCAATATCTCTACATTACCTTTTCCTAAATCTTGGTTTTTTTAGTTGGTCACTGTTTCAGTTTCTTTCTTGTTTATGCCCACCAACTGTTTGATAAAAGTTTTTCAAGACTTCCGCCTCTTCCTCTTTTAGATTGTTTCTCCAAAAAGTCCTGGATTGCACTCACCCAGCATCTTTGTTCATACAAATATTGGATTCTTTTGCTTTTGTTTGATATTAGTACATTTTCATGTGTCATGCATTTGTTGTAGTACTACAGAATGGGGATACTAATCCTAAAGAGATTTGGATTGTTGAGGATTTCCGGTCATTCATCTCGCTTACAAAAAAAAGATCAAGCTATGGGTTACTGTGGATGTCTATGTCCTCCATTGGTTTCATCCATACTGCCAATTCTTACGAAGCCTCCCCCTTCCACACTCGCAGTGTGAAATCTACCATTGAAGCATTTCCTATTTCAGGAAGTAGAGTGAGAAGATAGAGAGAGAAAGAAAGAGAATGGAGAGAGAGATAAAGAGTGTTTTTTTTTATATTTAACCTTCCCCTCATTTTTAGAAAATGTCAACCAACCCCCTTAAAATTATGGAGGTTAAATTCGATGGAAAAGGCCAAAATAGCCCTTAAGTAACTCACATGAGCGGCACATTTTATGCTATTCGTTAGATTTTTAACGGTTCATCCAAAATGACACCTGATTGCAACAAAAAGACAAACTTAATAACCAACTTGTAACAAATGCAAATTCGATAATCTATTGAAACATCTCGACAAACTCAGGTAACTAAAATGCAGTTTGCCCTTTTATGAATTAGAGAAAAGCTTAAGCTTTCAAATATTGATTCTAATAAGGATAATACTTCTACACATGTGAATTGTTGCCAAAGGACTACAAGCACAGACATATTGAGCTATTACAATAGCACTAATTCAGTTATATTGTAATTATTTGTAATGGCATTTCTGTAAATAGCTTGGATAGTTTGTTAGTCAGTTAGAAGCAGTTAGCTCAGTTAGAAGTTTGTTAGTCAGTTAGAATTTGTTAGCTTGTTAGCTTCTGTTTGTCTTGTATATAAGCTAGTAGCTGGTTGTAATGGATTGATTCATTAATCGAAGAACCATTTTCAATTCATGAAATGGTATCAGAGCTTAGATCCTGATCAATCTTCCGCTTCATCTTTCTTGTCAGAAAAGGTAATTCTCTGACAAATCCTTCCACTCCATTGCAATTCAATAAGTTGTGATTCATTCTTGTTTCTTTTTTGTCCAAATTCGTGTTCGAATTGTTCAAAGTTAGGGTTTATAGATCTCGTTTATCGATTGAATATCTTCATTGGTTCAATTGATCTCTCGATTGATCCATTCAATTGAATTTGCTTGTTCTGTTCTCTGTTCATTCAATCTTCAGATCTCAAATTCATTTTCTGTTCTTATTAAACTCATAATCATGGCTGAAACCAATGAATCAGAAACTAATCCTCGTACAGATACAATTAGTAGCATTGATCCTATTAATGGACTGTCCATTGAGAGCAATATGCATCCTCTGTTCATACATAACAATGATCATCCAGGCTTGGTTCTTATTTCGAAGAAGTTAGCTGGTTCTGATAACTACAGTACTTGGAGTAGGTCATTGAAAATTGCTCTTTCAGCTAAGAATAAGATGAGCATAGTAGATGGAACCTATCCAAAACCTACTGGAAATTCTCATTTGCTTTCTCTGTGGGCTAGAACAAATGATATGATAATCTCATGGATTCTCAATGTGGTTAATGATGATATTGGGAATAGCTTGAGCTATGTTTCTACAGCCAAGGATGTATGGAATCAATTACATGAGAGGTTTTCAGCTATCAATGGGCATAGATTGTTTCAATTGGAAAAGGACATGCATACTCTTGAACAAGGAAATTCATCGGTAGAGATTTACTTTCACAAGCTTAAGGGATTATGGGATGAGGTAGCCTCAATAGACACCATTGATACTTGCAAATGTCCTTGCAATTGTGGTATTAGCAAATCAGAAGAAGAAAGAATTCAGAGAAAAAGGCTAATGCAATTCTTAATGGGATTGCATGAGAGTTACATAGGAGTCAGAGGACAGATTCTGCAGAAGAAGACTTTGCCCTCTCTTGATCAAGCTTTTGCTATGGTTAAGAAAGAAGAATCACAAAGACAAGGTTACATTCAGAATTTCAATGGAAGCAATGCAATGGCTGCAAATGTTGTTCATAACTTTGCCAATCAATCCCAAGAAACAAATGACACAATTATAGTTGCTGCAATTCAGAACAAAGGATATGTTAGAACTCCTTTTAAGAAAGGTATTAATTGTGAATATTGTAAGAGGGAAGGTCATTCAAAAAGGGAATGTTATAAACTGGTTGGATTTCCAGTAGGACATCCTCTTTATGGAAAGCCCAAGATAAACAAAGGGAGATTCATCACTCCCAGTCAGCCTCAGAATACTCAGAATAATAATGGGAAAGCAATGAACATTGTTCAGATTGATAGCACTCCTAAATCAGAGACATCTTCATCAAGTTTGGAGCAATTGCAAACACAGATGGCACAAATGATGAGTATAGTTTCCATGATGCAACAGAAGGGTTTTAATTCTCCAGAAGATCATTTTGCTGGACAAATTTCCACTGCTCAGAGTCATGTGTCAGGTATATTTTTGACTCCTCAATTGCCTGTTGTTGCATCAATACAGAATAGCAATGCATGGATTTTGGATTCCTCGGAGCTACCGACCATATCTGTACATCCATTCATCTTATGCATCATGTTGAAAATGTTGCATCTCCTATTTCCATTTCTCTACCAAATGGCACTCATATAAATGTTACTCATATTGGCTCAGTGTACATTAATCCCCACATCACTCTTCACAAAGTTTTCCTTATTCCCAGTTTTCATTTTAATCTCATTTCCATATCCAAGCTAGTTTCTCAACTATCTTGTGATGTTCAATTTACCAAATCCACATGCATTTTCCAGGATCCTTCACTGAAGCTGGTCCTAGCCACTGGAAAAATAAATAAGGGGCTTTATCTTCTTCATAGTCAAAGCAGCTCTTCTTCATTTGTCAATTCCACATCTACCACTCATCCCTCAACTCTTCTTTGGCACCAAAGATTGGGACATACATCTCTTTCTACTCTTCAGAAGCTTGATTCTTTTCCTTTTAGCTTTCACAAATGTAATGCAGACATTGACTCTATTTCGAAATGTATTACTTGTCCTTTAGCTAAACAACACATGCTTCCTTTTCCTCACAGCACATCTAAATCTCAAGCATGCTTTGATCTTATACATTGTGATTTGTGGGGTCCTTATAGAGTATCCACTTTGAATGGTTGCAAATATTTCTTAACCATTGTTGATGACTTTTCAAGGGCTGTTTGGACTTTCCTTTTGTCTACTAAATTGCATGTGTTTGCCACTCTCAAAAATTTTCAATCTTATGTTAATACTCAGTTTCAGAAGTCCATTAGAAAGTTTAGAACTGATAATGGTACTGAGTTTGTTAATCAAGAAGTGATTCCTTTCCTTTCTAGTCTTGGTATTGTACATCAAACAACTTGTCCAGGTACTCCTCAACATAATGGGATTGTAGAAAGAAAACACCAACATTTGCTTAATGTTTCTAGAGCATTGAGGTTTCAATCTGGTTTACCAATTCATTTTTGGGGTCACTCTCTTCTCACAGCCACTTATCTCATAAATTTGCTTCCCAACAGTGCCATTGATTTCAAAACACCTCATTTCTTGTTGTACAATGTTCAACCTTCATATGATCATTTGAGGTCTTTTGGTTGTCTTTGCTTTGGTTCTATTCATACTCTTGATAAGTTTGCTCCAAGGGCTATCAAGAGTATCTTCCTTGGTTACCCCAATAATCAAAAAGGTTACAAGTTATAAAATTTAGAAACCAAACAAATATTTGTCAGTAGACATGTTATATTCCATGAGCATGTCTTTCCTTTCCTTGATTCAAGTTCTACATCATCTTCTCAGTCTTCATTACCATGGCCTGAACCTGAATACATTCCTCCTTCATATTCTCATTCTAATCATGCTTCACATAACAATCCTTCATCTGTTACACACAATCCTTCTCCAAGTCCAATTCCTTCTCCTTCATCTCCTCCTTCAACTTCAACTCAGTCTCTTTCTCATTCTCCAAGTCCAATTCCTTCTCTTTCTCCTCCACATCATATTCCTCCAGTTCCTCCTATTCTAAGAGTTTCCACCAGACCCAAACACATTCCTTCTAAACTAAAAGATTATGTCATTTCTTCAGTTTCCACATCCATACATTCTTCTCCAAAATATGTCCTTGCCAATTACATGTCTTATGACAACATTCATTCTTCAAACATGTCTTTCATCAATTCTTTGGGTCAAGTTCCAGAACCAAACTCTTATGCACAGGATATTAAGGATGAAAGATGGGTAGAAGCCATGAATAAAGAAATTGAGGCCCTTGAGAGCAACAATACTTGGAATATTGTTAATCTTCCACCTGGTAAGAAACCTGTGGGATGTCGATGGGTTTATAAAGTCAAGCTTCATGCAGATGGTTGTATAGAGAGATTCAAAGCCAGGTTGGTAGCTAAGGGTTTTACACAAACGGAGGGAATTGATTTTCAAGAAACTTTTGCTCCCGTTGCTAAGATGGTTACTATTAGGAGTCTCTTAGTTGTTGCAGCTGTTAAAGGATGGGAAGTGCATCAATTAGATGTCAATAATGCTTTTTTGCATGGTGATTTGATTGAAGAGGTTTATATGGAAATCCCAAAAGGTTATCCTAAACCTACTCAGCCCAATATGGTTTGCAAGCTTCTCAAATCTTTATATGGGCTAAAGCAAGCTAGCAGGCAATGGTTTGCCAAATTAACAGAGGCTCTTCTTGTTCAAGGCTATGTTCAATCATTTGCTGATTATTCTTTGTTCACAAAAGGTATTGGAGATGTTTTTACTGCTGTTCTTGTTTATGTTGATGACATAGTGGTGGCTGGTAATGATTCTTCTTCCATTTCTGATTTGAAAACCTATTTGGATAATCAGTTTAGCATCAAGAATCTTGGTCCCATCAAGTATTATCTTGGAATTGAGATTATGAGATCTGAGAAGGGATTTCATTTGTGTCAGAGAAAGTATGCCCTTGATTTACTTGCTACAGCTGAGTTGGTTGATTGCAAGCCATTAACTATTCCTTGTGATCCTAACTGCAAGCTTTGGGCACATGAAGGTGAATTGTTAGATGATCCTTCCATTTACAGAGTTCTTGTTGGAAAGCTTTTATATCTCACCATTACAAGGCCTGATTTGGCCTATTCTGTTCAAGTGCTAAGTCAATTTGTGCATAGTCCTAGATTACCTCACTTGAAGGCAGTTCATAGGGTTCTGAGGTACTTGAAAACATCACCAGGTCAGGGCCTATTCTTCTCCTCATCTTCTCCTTTGCATCTCAAGGCCTATTGTGACAGTGATTGGGCTAGTAATCCAAATGACAGAAAATCAGTCACTGGTTATTGCATGTTCTTGGGTAATTCTTTGATCTCTTGGTTTTCTAAGAAACAGTCAGTCACTTCCAGATCATCTGCTGAAGCTGAATACAGGTCTTTGGCCACTACAAGCTGTGAGGTTGCTTGGTTGTCTGCATTGTTGAAGGATTTGCAGATTCATGTTCCCAAGCCTGTTCCCATTTATTGTGATAGCACTGCTGCTATTAGCATTGCCTCCAATCCAGTCTATCATGCTAGGACAAAGCACATAGAGCTGGATTGTCATTTTGTGAGAGAAAAGGTTGCACAAGGCTTGATTATTCCTACACATGTTCCTACTACTTCCCAGTTGGCTGACATCTTTACAAAGTTTCTTGGTAAGAAACTTCATTGGCACTTTCTTCACAAGTTAGGGGTTCTTAATCCTTTCACCCCTTACACTTGTGGGGGGGGGGGGGTAATAAGGATAATACTTCTACACATGTGAATTGTTGCCAAAGGACTACAAGCACAGACATATTGAGCTATTACAATAGCACTAATTCAGTTATATTGTAATTATTTGTAATGGCATTTCTGTAAATAGCTTGGATAGTTTGTTAGTCAGTTAGAAGCAGTTAGCTCAGTTAGAAGTTTGTTAGTCAGTTAGAATTTGTTAGCTTGTTAGCTTCTGTTTGTCTTGTATATAAGCTAGTAGCTGGTTGTAATGGATTGATTCATTAATCGAAGAACCATTTTCAATTCATGAAAGATTCTTGTTCTTTCGCTCGGTCTATAATCTCTGGCCTCCGACATCACTTTCAAAGGCATTACCAGAAGCTACATTTTATCCACTTATCAAATCTGGAGATGTGAAATTAGACAATGCAACTACTGAATCAGTGCAAGCAGCAACGGTGTTTCTGAATTGGCTTAATTTTTTTTTTTTCCAAGGATTGGATTGATTTTGCATGTGTTGATTCTGTATATATTCAGAACCCTTTGCGAGATAGGTTTACTTGACCCGAAGAAGGCCAAGGATAAGATTGTGGTTTGCCTTGGGGCAAGAATGATAGAATGGATAAGGGATAGGCAGCTGCAGAAGCTGGTGCTGCCGGAATGATTCTTTGCAATGACGAAGCTGATGGCCATGATCTTGAAGCGGATCCTCATCTCCTTCCTTCCTGCCACACATCTCAATTATGCCGATGGCCTTGCTCTCTATATATGCCTACATTAATTCAACTCAGAGAATATATATATCCATTTATCCTACCCTTTCAATTTAAAGTTGTGAATATAGCGTAAAGCCTTCTCCTGCAATGGCTGACTTCTCCTCCACAAGTCCAAATACAGTCACACCCGAGATTCTCAAGGCTAGTTAATTTCTCTTCTCAACAACTGATTACTACAGTACACCCTTTTTTTTGCAATTAATGGCCTGTCCAATTGTGTCGTTCAGCCTGATATTACTGCACCAGGAGTAGACATAATCGCTGCATACCCTGAAGCACAAGAGCTTGCAGATGATGAGTATGGAAAGCGATCTGCTCCATTTCAGTTGATGTCTGGCACCTCTATGTCATGCCCTCACGTTTCAGGAGTCGTTGCCCTTCTCAAGAACCTCCATCCCAACTGGAGCTCTTCTGCCATTCGATCTGCAATCATCACTACTGGTAATAAATTTACCACTAATTCCGTGTCAGTCACACAACTCACAAAACAAATCTCATTATTTATATTTTTATTTTTGGATCCGAACAGCTCGAACAAGGGACAATAGGGGGAAGCCAATGCTTGCTTGATAGTGAGAAGGTTAAGGCAACACCATTTAATTATGGAGCTGGACATATTAGACCAAATAGAGCCATGGACCCTGGCTTGGTTTATGACTTGACTGGCAATGACTATTTACACTTCCTTTGTGGCATTGGTTACAACAAGACTCAGATTGAGACTTTTGCAAATGCCACATCTTTCACATGTCCTGACTTCAACAATATCATTAAAATGAACTATCCATCCATCACTGTACCTAAACTCTACGGTTCAGCCACGGTTACTAGAAAGTTGAAGAATGTAGGCAACTGCAGGAATTGTATGTCGCAGAATGACGAGACAATGAACGACAAGTTTTCGGCGAGACCATAAATGAATCTCGCCTCAAACTTAGGGGCTTCTGATGCTGCCCAAAAATAATGGTTGGGCATGGTCCAAGTCCATAAGCGAGAAGTTATCAAGTAGGCCCAAAACGAGATAAGGCCCAAGAAGAAGATAAGAGTAAAGGTAGCCCAGGTGCGATTCGCGGGAAAGTGAGTCGGGGGGATATCCCGCTAAGTTCAATAAAAGGGAAACTAAAGGTAGTGAAAGCGAGATAACGTGAGGATAACGGCGAGATAATGAAGCAGGCCGGCGAGATATTGGTATGGGATGAAAGGCGAGATATTATGGGGAGGCGACACAACCCACTGTTAACCGCATTCAGCAAGAGATGGATTCTATTGGGTGCGACTCGTAAAGGGCGGCATATAAATATCTACGAAGTGGGACCCATAAAATGGTTGGGCATTGGGAAAAGTGAGCACGTGATTTGAGTTTAATCTCTTAGTTGGCCAATAGAGTGATGACACGTGGAAATAGGCATGGAACGTGAGGAGGTCATGTGCATGGCACGAAGGGAGGAGTATATATATGAGAGATGGTCTTCAATGGCAAGGTACGTACACACACACACCCACAAACACTCTTCCATTGTTCAGTTTACCCTTGCCCAAGCAAATTCTTATCCTCACGCCGGAGGGGCTTACGCCGGAGCTGCCCCCGGCTTAGTTGACGTTTGTGTTTGTGCAGACTTGAAGAAGGAGCCGGAGCTATCCAATTCAGACTACAACGGTCGAGTTGCTGTTGAGGAAATTCCTGGCAACATCAATTGGTTCCGTCGCCGGGACTTGAATCTCTTCATCAGTTGAAGATTTGCCGGCGGTAGATTATTAAGTGTGAGGCGAGGTTGGTAGATCTGGGCGATTTGGTGTGTCTTGAGGTTAATTCATTTGGCGTGGTGAACGGTCAGTTGATTTTGTTTGTCATTCGTAGTTCGCAAACTGTGAATCCGTTTGTTTTTATTGTTGTTGTTGTTGGATTTGGTTATTGTTCTTAAATTTCTGGTGGATCGAAGTTTTTGTGATTTTTTTGGGTGGTTAGATTCAAATTTTTGGATTCACATTTAAGGTGTTGGTCTGGGTTGAAGGTGTTGATTGGGGTTGAACTGGATTTTTTGGAGTTCGTGAAGGTCGATTGTAGTGTTCGTTTGAATTTGATTGGTTTGAGGATTTTGGAGTTTTTGGATTTTGATTTGGTTTTATTGACATAAATTTTCGGTGTTTCTGGGTGGATAATTGGTGAAATCTGGGAATTCAGATTTGGGTTGAAGCATCTTCAAGTTTCTGGGTTAAATCTTCATAAGATTTGCAGATCTTCAAGTTTAAGTTCATAAATTTGATTACGTGGGTGAAGGAGGTTATTCAGAAAGAGAAATTGAGATTCAAACGGCGGCAAGAGCGAACGCTAATTCACTTTCCACGGCTTTGGTGGTGCGGGATGCAAGAGTTAACATGATCATCAACATAGGAGGATGTGATGACTGGGAGGAAACAGAAAGCATGAAGAGTAAGTCGGCGATCATTGTTATTGATGAAAAGGCGGAAGATGAAGTGTTGCGAGAAAGGGATGATGAGCGAGAAACAGGGGTAGAAGTGTTGGAGGAAAGATCAGAAAGAAATTTGATGGCAATGGTTACAATGCGAGCCGAGATGGCTTGGTCAAGATCCGCGGAATTTGTGAAAATGAAGGAGCCCCTTATTGAAGAGATAGTGGATTCTGATAGTGAGGAATGTGATGAAGAGATTGTAGTAGAAACACCTGAAGGTGTGTCGCTTGTTGGGAGAGATAAAGGGGAGAGCAGCAACAAAAGGGGTAAGAGAGATGTTAATAAGAAAAAGGCGTCAGAGATGGAGATAGATACATTACAAATGCGAGATGAGCCAGACATTCAGGCGGCAGAAGAATTAGAGGAAGTAATTATTAACAATGAATATCCCGAGCAAAAAATAAAAATTGGGAAGCAATTGGATAAGGAAGAGCGGGATAGTTTAGTTGAGTTTTTGCGGGATAGTGCTGATGTATTTGCCTGGAAACCAGAAGATATGCGCGGAATAGATGAGAATGTCGCCCTACATTATCTGAATGCTGACCCAAACATAGAGCCCTATAAACAGAAGGTGAGATATCTTTCAGCTGAAAAGGAGAAGACAGTGATTGGAGAGGTGGAGAAGCTATTGAAGGCAGGAATTATAGAAGAGATTACTTATCCAGTTTGGCTAGCTTGCCCGGTTATGGTATTGAAGGAAAATAAGAAATGGAGGATGTGTATAGATTTTACCGACTTGAATATGGCTTGTCCCAAGGATTGTTATCCTTTGCCGAAAATTGATAGATTGGTTGATTCCATTGCGGGGCATAAAGTGTTTAGTTTTATAGATGCGTATTCGGGATACCATCAGATCAAGATGCTAGAGGAGGACAAGGCCAAAACAGCGTTTAGAACCCCCATAGGCAATTTTTGTTATAAGATGATGCCTTTTGGCTTAAAGAATGCTGGGGCGACATATCAAAGGATGGTCAATAAGGTGTTTAAATCGCAAATTGGAAGGAACGTTGAAGCTTACATTGATGATATGGTGATCAAGACTAAGGGGGAGGATCATTTGGTGGACCTCGCTGAGACTTTTGAGAACTTAAGGAAAAACTCAATGAAGCTAAACCCAAGCAAGTGTACTTTTGGGGTGACAGCGGGAAAGTTCTTGGGATTTCTAGTAAACCGCCGCGGCATAGAGGCTAATCCAGAGAAGATTCAAGCTTTGATAGAGATGAAGTCGCCCCGAACAATTCAGGAGATACAAAGGTTGAATGGAAGAGTGATAGCGCTGGGAAGATTTGTGTCGCGGTCTGCTGAGAAATGCTTGCCATTCTTTAAGGTGTTGAAAGGTGATCAGAAATTCTCTTGGGATGAGAAGTGCGAGGAAGCTTTTCAGAAGGTAAAGGAATACTTGGGAAAGCCGCCAATTCTATGTATCCCTGAAGAAGGTGACCATTTGTATGTTTATCTTGCGGCCTCAGATCTCGCAGTTGCGGCAGTATTGATAAAGGAAGAGGGCGGCATGCAGAAGCCGGTGTACTATGTATCAAAAGCTTTAAGTGAAGTGGAAGCGAGATATTTTAATGCGAAAAAATTGGCCTATGCCTTAGTGATTGCGACACGGAAGTTGAGGGCCTATTTTCTATCTCATCCTGTCATTGTATTAACCAATGCTCCTTTGAGGAAGATTTTGCAGCAGCCTGATTCGGCGGGAAGGCTCCTTAAATGGTCAATTGAATTGACGGAGTTTGATATTCAATATGAGGCGAGAAAGGCCATTAAGGCGCAGGCTTTGGCAGACTTTATTCTTGAAACTTCATTTACATACGAGAGGGAGGAGGTTGAAACTCAGGGGGTTAAGAAGCGAAAGTCAAAGTCGCAGGATCCTAAAGCTGAGGAAGAGCGGGAAAGGCCAGCGGGTTGTTGGGAATTGTATGTCGATGGGTCTTCCGCTAAAGATAAAGGAGGAGCGGGAATATCGCTGAGTTCACCAGAGAAAGATTGCACATACGAGAAAGCTTTAAGATTCAAATTTAATATGTCGAATAATCAGGCGGAGTATGAAGCACTGGTGGCGGGATTGGAGCTGTGCCGGGATATAGGGGTTAAGCAAGTAATAGCCCACTCTGATTCCCAATTAATTGTTAACCAGGTGAAGGGCAGATATGGGGTGGTAAATAAAACTTTGGCAAAGTATTGCGATATGGCAAGACAGATTTTGCAAAGTTTCAGTTACCGGGAGTTGGTGCAGATTGATAGAGAGAAGAATGAATGTGCCGACATGTTGAGCAAAGCCGCCTGCGATAAAATAGAAGAGTTGCCCAAAAGATTGTGGTGGAGTTTGTTGAAGAGCCGGCATATGATAGGCCGCTGATAATGGAGGTCGAAGTGGGCAAAAAAGATTAGGTTAGCGAGATGAAGGATTATCTGGAAAGGGAAGAACTGCCCCAAGAGGAAGACAAGGCGAAGATTGTTAAGAAAACGTCGCCAAGATTCACTGTGCAGGATGGGATTTTGTATCGTAAATCTTTCTCGCGACCTTTGATGAGATGTGTGGAGCCGGGCAAAGTTGATAATGTTTTATTTGAAGTACATGAAGGAGTTTGTGGCGGCCATCCAGGGGCAAGAACTCTAGCCAATAAAATCATGTTTCATGGGTATTACTGGCCAACATTGAAGAAAGACGCGGAAGAATATGTGAGGAAATGTGATCAGTGCCAGCGACACGCCAATATTCCTAGGCAGCCCGCCACAGAACAGACGCCAATTATAGCGGCTTGGCCCTTTGATATGTGGGGGATAGATCTCATAGGGCCTTTCCCCAAGGCCAAAGGAGGAGCTCAAATGGTTGTGGTGGCGGTTGATTATTTCACTAAGTGGACAGAGGCAAGGGCATTGACTTCCACTACAGAAGACCAAATAATTAGATTTGTAACTGAAGAAATCCTTTGTCGCCACGGGATGCCGCGAGCCATCATTTCTGATCATGGGCCGCAATTTAGAAAGAAGTTCCATGGTTTTTGCTCTAACTTGAACATCAAACACTGGCAGTCCCCAGTCTATAGGCCGCAATGCAATGGGCAAGTTGAAGCCGCCAACAAACAGGTCCTTGAGATTTTATGTAAGAATATAGAGAAAAGGGGAGGAGCTTGGTTGGAAGAATTGTCTACCGCCTTGTGGTATGTTAGAACAACGGTGAAGGGATCAACTGGCGAGACAGCATTTGCATTAACTTATGGTTCTGAAGCAATGGCGCCTGCAGAGATGGGTTTGCCTACTCACAGGGTGACCTACTATGATGAAGTACTGAACAGCGACAGAAGGTGTGGCGAGTTAGATCTCTGTGACGAGAAAAGGCTTAGAGCGAGAATGAGGATGATCAACTATAAACAAAGAATGAAGGCCCAGCACGACAAAAAGGTGAACAAGAGATCATTCAGTGTAGGAGATTGGGTGCTAAGGAGCCGCGAGGTTAAAGGTGCCACGGCGGGATTTGCAAAGCTAGATCCAAAGTGGGAGGGTCCCTTTCAGATTGCCAAGATTGTGCGAGAAGGGACATATCATTTGAAGGAAGAGGGCGGCAAAGATGTTCCAAATGCTTGGAGTATAGATCACCTCAAAAAATATTATCATTGAAGAGATAAGGGTAAGTTGTTTATTTAAAATTATTCTTATTAAAGTCTCTTTCATAGTAATTTTGATGAATCTATGGAATTTTCAATCATGAATGAAAGTTATATATGTCTTGACTACCTTGAATAAAATGAAAATATCTTGAATGGAAGTTACACATGTTTTGAATATGTTTGAATATAATGAAAGTATGAAATTTTATGATCTAAATTTATCTCGTTTGGATTAAGTCTTGTTTATTAATAATGTTTATGTTATTAAGTCGTCAAGAGCATGATAAGTAAGTCGCTTAGAGTAAAGTTGCCTAAAGACAACTTCACTTTTTCGATGGGAGTATAAGTATATGGTGGTATCTCGCCAAAGATAAGAAGGTAAAAGGTTTTTGATGAACTATCAAAACAAATTGCAAATTGCGTGATATTGCAAAGGAAAGAGAGTCTATCTCGCCTTTATGGCATGTAAAGATATGACTATAAAAAAGAGAGTCTACAGACTATAAAAATGAGAGTCTACAGACTATAAAAATGAGAGTCTACGGACTATAAAAAAGAAAGTCTACGGACTATAAACGAGAAAGTCCCATCTCGCCTGTATGGCATGTATATGGATGCGACTATAAACAGGAAGGAAAGTCCCATCTCGCCTGTATGGCATGTATATGGATGCGACTATAAACAGGAAAGAAAGTCCCATCTCGCCTGAATGGCATGTATATGGATGCGACTATAAACAGGAAAGAAAGTCCCATCTCGCCTGAATGGCATGTATATGGATGCGACTATAAACATGAAAGTCTATACCGACTATAAACGAGAAAGTCTATACCGACTATAAACGAGAAAGTCTATACCGACTATAAACGAGAAAGTCTATATCGACTATAAACGAGAAAGAAGCCTATCTCGCTTGAATGGCATGAAAAGATGTCGCTAAAAGGAAAAGATATCTATCTCGTTTGAATAGTATGAAAAGAGGTGGTTCAAGGAAAGATATGAAGGCAAAAAGTAGGAAATTTTTCTAAGTAAAAATCACGAAAAAAGCAAGGAAGAATCAAAAGAGAAACAAAGATCAGTGATAATATGAGTCGCGTTATACGCACTATAAGTAAAGTCGCCTAAAGACGACTTCACTTTTTCGATGGGAGTATAAGTATGGGGTACCTGTTATGCAAAATGGTGATTTTTGATGAGTTATCAAAACAAAGTAGTAAAGGCGAGATAAGAATGATGAAACTAGCAAGTAGAGCATAAAGATAAAAAGGCAAGCTCGAAGGTCGCGAATATTACATTTTTTAAGGCGCACAGGCCCAAATAAAGAAAGCAAATTGTTTTTAGCCACCAAGGCAAGTTACAAAAAGTTGATCAAAAGAAGCTAAGTACTAAAGCGGAATCAAGTTGAAGCATTTGGTTCACCAGTGGGCGCGGGTTGAGTGGAACTTGAAGCCGCAAGAGCGAGAGCCTTTGCCTCATCCAAGAGTTGATGTTTATGTTCCAATTGATTATTCCATAAAGTAAGAACAGTTGGAACTTGATGAGGAGTGGGAGTCCAAGGCGACTTGCCTAATAGTGCATCTTCTTCCGCCAGATCTTGGAGTTCCTCAGAAGAGTAGGGAACCATAGGATGACCAAGGCGACATACGTCACTGAAGATTGGCTCTGAACCCCACTTTGCAAGTCGCTCGATAGTGATGGCGGGTATTTCAGTAGCATCAGCAGCTGCAGCTCGCATGACTTGGAGAGTGGTTTGGTCGCCAATGTCCATAAGATCGTCTTTGAGCTTGGCCACGTAAGCATTGAGAGAGGTGATTTCAGCGACTTTACCCATCATTTCCTCTCGCAATTTGGCTATCTCGCCCTGAAAGAATTGAGTGTCAGCGGCATGAGTCTCTTTTAAAGTCTCATGCTCGCTCAGAAGTTTGGCGGCATTTTCCTTGACAGAATTAAGTTCAGCAGTAGCATTGTTGAGGTCAGTCTTGGCAACATTGAGTTCGGCGTTGACAGTCTCGAGCTGATTTTGGGAAGCGACTAAGTCAGTCTTCAATTTATCTCGCTCTCCCTCCAAGTTGGTAATCGTGGCATCCCGCCTTCCGACTCTACCTCTAAGGGTATCCTTATCGCGCCTCAAAATTTGGTTAGCAGCCTTCAAGCTCGATGCTTCATTATCAAGACGGGTATTTTTCTCGCTAATACCCATGATGGAAGCTCCTAGCTGAGAAAGGTATCAATTGAAAGTTAAGAAGTAACATTGAATAAGGTCAAGAATAATCAAGGAGAGAAAGAATGACGTACCAATGAAAAATAAATCCCAGCTTGACAGGCGGCATGGTTAGGATCCATTTGGGCGACACGTTGCACTTGAATTTGGTCACTAGCTCTGATCAAGGCTGAGCTACCCAATAGACATTCTTCCGCACCGCGAGTTTCGGTAATTAGTCCCTTTAAGCGGGGAACTTTGGCGGCTTCTTTGTTAAGCTCGTAAAACCCTTCAAAGTCTGTGGGCTTCAAAAAGTTTTCTTGGAGCCAGCTGGGGGTGGGAAGAGTAGAAGAAGTATTTGGATCGCGGGGCGTTCAAGGAGAGTTGGAGACATTGATTAAGTCGCATACTTCCATCTCGCGAGAAGGAGGAGCTTCAGCCTGGTTGGGCTCAGCAACATTGACTTCCAGAGTTGGAGAATCAGTTTGGATAGAGTCAGGAAGGGGAGTATCATTGGTTTCTTCAATGGGGTTATCATTAGTTGTCGGATCAAAAGTTGGCGGAACAAAGGTTGGCAAGACATTGCCCTCATCTGATGAAAGAATTTGAGTAGTTGGAAGAGCTTGAGTAACAACGGGATTTGGAGGGATACCTTCTTGCGCAGAAGGAGCGACACTGGGCGACACTGAAGTAATCCTCTTTAGTCGCTTGGCTCTGGTTCCTGGGTCATTAGGTTTCGCTCTAGCTTTAGATGAACCTCGGGTTTTTTCCAAGGCAATCTCTTCAGTATCTTTGCCGTCGCGGGATAATGGTAGTGGAAGGTTAGCAGGAAGGAGGCCGAGAGCCGCATCGCGGGTACTAGCAAGTCTTTTTCTTCTCTTATCGATGTCCAGGTTGGCTATTTGGCGACTTTCCATTGATTTAGCTCGGTGATCTGGAAACAAAGAAAAAGGAAGTTAAAAGTTAGAGTTATGCAAGTATAAACCAAGTTGAAAAAGAATAAGGTTAAAGAAGAGACATACATAGAACAGCATTCATGGCGGAACAATTACGAGTACCCTTGCATGATTGGCACTCATGAGCGTATTTGTTATCTGTATGTCACTCCCATCCATCAAAGTAAACGTGGTTTATCGGAACTAGCGGCGGGATGAAGGGTGAGTTGTCCGCAATCCCAACTTGGTCAAGAAGGGCTCTATCTCGCAGAATACCTCTCCAGGAGATGAGAGGTTGGGGTGTATCAGCGGGAGAATCTGCGGGAAGGGCAACTAAAGCACGAATAGCGGCAACAAGGGCATTGTCGCCAACAACAGAAGCATCCTTAGTTTCAACTTGGGGTTTGATGGGATGGAGATCAGCGGGATGAGACCACCCTACGCGAGAGACAATGAAAAGTGGATCGTTCATCCAGTCATGAACTTTGGTAGGCAAAGGAGTAAGGACTTTAGGGCCTCGTTGGTATTGAAGAGATAGGCGGGTTTCTTCTATCCCGTCAGCAAGCTTGTTGGTTTGTTTATATCCTTTGAATAACGTGACTAAGGATGCAACGGTGGGTTCTTTGCGTAAGGCGCGACAGATGGCAATGAAGGTGGTAATAATCCTTATGGGATTGGGATGAATCTCAGTTATCATGGCTTGGGCTTGAAACAAAATTTCACAAAGAAAAGGATCAAGGGGAATCCTAAGTCCCGCTTTAAGTTGTGAAGGAAAAACAACTATGCCGTCTCGCATTTCCCTCAGATGGGCGAGGGAAGTGTTTCCTTGATAGTCAGAAATGTGGTAAATGGAATGGTCAATATGGTAAAGAGTGTGCCAAGTGGTAATGGGGTTAGGAATGAGAGAGCTTGTATCAGGAGCGAGAGAGGATCCCGCCTCAGTGTGAGCGGGATTGGTAAAAAGATTACCTTCAGTTACGTTTAGACTTTGAACCCCCGTTGGAGGGGGATTGTTGGAGGTCGCGGCGGGAGAAGATGTCACTTGATCGGCCATCTCGCTGGAGTCACTGGAAGAAGAAGAAAGGACAGATTTATAATGCATCCTACGTTTGGAAAAAGGGTCAGCGACACAGTGAGATTCAGATGAGTCGCTCAAGTTTGGGTCATACTTATCTTTGATAAATCGGACCAATTCTCTGTGGGAAGTAAAAATATGGGACATAGGGGCTGAAAGGGGAAGAAAGAAGCGGCCTTGAATCTCGAGAGAGTCAATGACTGAGGGATCTACCCAGTTCTCAACCAGCAACCTAGCTATGTCGGCCTTGGGCAATCTCGCCCAAGTAGTTCGCAGGCGCCTGTATAAGCCGCCTGAGATTCGACACCTACCATATCTAACTCGCCTAGAGCAATCCTTGTGTCTCGCCATGAAGGGTAATTTGGGAATAAAGTTGAAAGGACGGACAATGGGAATAACAAGACTCAAACAATTGAGCAAAAATGAAAGATCAAAGTATGGGGGTTTAAAGAATATGAAGGGTTTTGGAAAAATTACCTGGTATAAATGAAGAACGGCCGGAGAAGACGAAGAATCACCGGAGAATATGACGGAACCCTGGGAAACGAGGAATAGGGACACCAAAGTCAACTTCAAATGGCAAATGATGAACGGAACGAGGTTTAAGAATCAATTTTATGGTCAATCTAAAAAAGAATGGGGGAAAATTGAGTAAGGTTCGTCGGAATCAAAGTTGGAGTTCGCCGGAATTTGAGGGTGATTGAGCAAGAACGAAGAGAGTAAAAAGAGAAATTTAGTAAGAAAAGTGGGTATTTATATGAGAGAGGGATTTGGGGAACTGATTGATGTGACGGTTGAGGTAAAAATTTTAAATTTCCCCCTCATAATTTGGCACGGTTCCCAAATGACGGCACATTGAATTTTGGGGGCTCACCATGGAAGTGACACGTGTATAGACGGGGATTACAAACATTCAGGCATCTCGTAAAAGGAATTGTATGTCGCAGAATGACGAGACAATGAACGACAAGTTTTCAGCGAGACCATAAATGAATCTCGCCTCAAACTTAGGGGCTTCTGATGCTGCCCAAAAATAATGGTTGGGCCTGGTCCAAGTCCATAAGCGAGAAGTTATCAAGTAGGCCCAAAACGAGATAAGGCCCAAGAAGAAGATAAGAGTAAAGGTAGCCCAGGTGCAATTCGCGGGAAAGTGAGTCGGGGGGATATCCCGCTAAGTTCAATAAAAGGGAAACTCAAGGTAGTGAAAGCGAGATAACGTGAGGATAACGGCGAGATAATGAAGCAGGCCGGCGAGATATTGGTATGAGATGAAAGGCGAGATATTATGGGGAGGCGACACAACCCACGGTTAACCGCATTCAGCAAGAGATGGATTCTATTGGGTGCGACTCGTAAAGGGCGGCATATAAATATCTACGAAGTGGGACCCATAAAACGGTTGGGCATTGGGAAAAGTGAGCACGTGATTTGAGTTTAATCTCGTAGTTGGCCAATAGAGTGATGACACGTGGAAATAGACATGGAACGTGAGGAGGTCATGTGCATGGCACGAAGGGAGGAGTATAAATATGAGAGATGGTCTTCAATGGCAAGGTACGTACACACACACACCCACAAACACTCTTCCATTGTTCAGTTTACCCTTGCCCAAGTAAATTCTTATCCTCACGCCGGAGGGGCTTACGCCGGAGCCGCCCCCGGCTTAGTTGACGTTTGTGTTTGTGCAGACTTGAAGAAGGAGCCGGAGCTATCCAATTCAGACTACAACGGTCGAGTTGCTGTTGAGGAAATTCCTGGCAACATCACATCCCAACTGGAGCTCTTCTGCCATTCGATCTGCAATCATCACTACTGGTAATAAATTTACCACTAATTCCGTGTCAGTCACACAACTCACAAAACAAATCTCATTATTTATATTTTTATTTTTGGATCCGAACAGCTCGAACAAGGGACAATAGGGGGAAGCCAATGCTTGCTTGATAGTGAGAAGGTTAAGGCAACACCATTTAATTATGGAGCTGGACATATTAGACCAAATAGAGCCATGGACCAGCCTGGCTTGGTTTATGACTTGACTGGCAATGACTATTTACACTTCCTTTGCGGCATTGGTTACAACAATACTCAGATTGAGACTTTTGCAAATGCCACATCTTTCACATGTCCTGACTTCAACAATATCATTAACATGAACTATCCATCCATCACTGTACCTAAACTCTACGGTTCAGCCACGGTTACTAGAAAGTTGAAGAATGTAGGCAACTCCAGGAGGAGTCTACAGAGCTCGTCTGCGAATTCCCCCGGGGATTGCCGTTTCAGTGGTCCCGAGTCCAATTACACTTTTGGGGAGATAATGTGAACCATTATGTTAGGAACAGGAGTCCAATTACTGTTGGTAGCCATTTTTAGAATAATAATCCGTAGGAAATATTTGTGATTAGTTTTAGTTTTTAGACTAATTATAGACTTTTCTATTATAACTTGAGTCATTAGGAGTTTGAATTTTGCATTTGGATATTAAAAAAAAGCAGTGATTCAGAGTTTGACCTTTTCTAGTATGACTGTTTTTATCTGGCTTTTGGAATCTAGTTGTGATATTTGATTTGAGTTTTATGATTGTATTGGTTAGTAGGTGTACGTAGAGGCTGATATGTTGCTTGTTGGGAGTTTTGTCTGTTTTCATTGCGGTCCTATCTAGCTTGAATCAGATTAGTTGATATCCAGAAAAAAAAAAAAAACTCAAATCAAGAACTTGGAGGTTTTGGGGTCCCCGTCTTCTCCTACAGAGAACTCGAAAAAGTTGCTCATAATTTTGTTCCAAATAAAGAACTTGAAGGAGGTTTTGGAGCCATCTATTACAGAAAGACGCAAGTTGTAAAATACATACGGTCAATGCATAGCATCTAGTTTATCTGACCACTGATGACCCCAATATGGAACTTTACGCCCCCATTATACCACCCAAGTTAGTCACGGCCAACCCAATAAGGGTTGTCATACATTAAACACTACACCACCAAGGTTGTCTTCTACAAACTCTAACGCAAATTTGTGGTTCAGAAACAAGTATATAAACTCCAAAAAGGGAACCAAATTGTATAATGTATATAGCCATAACTTGAGAGACTCTTCATGCTAAATTTGGTGGCGGTGCCTGCTGTTCAACTGGTGCTGGTGCTGGTGCCTCCGGTTCAACTGGTACACAAGGCCTCCAGATGGTTTCCTTGCCGACATCCATGAGGGCAATGCCCTTAGCAGACAATTCACTTCTAATCTCATCACCTCGAGAAAATTGTTTATTTTTTCTTGCTACTGCTCTTTCCTCGATAAGGATTGTTATGTCTTCTTCTGTCATATTTGCTCTCTTTAGTACTTTCTCTTTCAGTTGTTGAAGCACCTGTTCAATGAAAATGTATACGCCAAGTTATATGATGAATTTTATAAACAAATTATACACATATGAAGCTAATATGTCGCACCTGAGAGTAAGTTGAACTGGAGAGCAATCCCAAAACGTCCAAAACAGGTTTGATTCCTTGCTCTAATTCAACAAGGGACTGAATAGATGACAAGAGCTGTTGCTTTTGTTGCTTCTTCTGAAAATTGTAACCATGAAAATTTATTAGTAACTAAGGCAGGATTGAGAGAGAGAGAGTAGTACTACAATGTACGATCTCCATACCTTGAGCAGGTTCAAAGAACTGTTAATCAACTTAAAGCCTTCATCCAGAGTAGCTTTCAGTAGGGTCGGTGTGTGCAAATCATCAGCCATCTTACTTTCAAATTCTTTACCTAATTTGCTGAGGTATTCTTGAGCAGCAGGGGAGATACGCGCTGTTTTCCCATTGGGTAAACTTTGGCTTCCGTCTCGGTGTAAAGACAGAGCATCCTCACAATCTTGCAAGGTCTAACAAAAATAAAATACTACTGTTTAAAAAAATAAAATTGAAAGATTGCTTGGCAAACAATTCTCAATCGCTACAAATATCGGAAAAGGAAATATAGTTGCAGTGGTTCTGGTGCTCACAAAAGCTTCCTACCTGATACATATAAAATACAGCGTCGGAGGAAATTTCAATCTGTGAGATTGAGTAATTGACAGCAGATCGGTAGTGTGTGCCCAATAAGAAATGCCTCAAGGCAAGCGGGTGGTACAATTTGGTAACCTACAAAAAAGAAGTGAATGCGGATGCATTTACCAAGGCAAGCCAATGTACCAAACATATAAGACCACAAAACCTGCCCACTGGTGCACATATAACATGAAAAGACAATATGCATAATTACCTCGCGAATGGTGAAGAAGTTTTTGAGCGATTTTGACATTTTCTCCTCATTTGCTGTGACAAAACCATTGTGTAGCCAATAGCTAACTTTGCTCTCAGGGTAGGCAGCACAACTTTGGGCGATTTCATTTTCATGATGCGGAAATGTTAAATCCATTCCACCACCATGTATGTCAAAAGAGTGCGACAAATATGTCGCAGACATTGCACTGCATTCTATATGCCATCCTGGTCTTCCAGGACCCCAGGGGCTGTCCCAACTTACTTCCCCAGGCTTTGCAGCCTGTGACATGACAATCAAATATATCAGGTAATCGCACAAAGCGCACCAAAAGAAAGTCGAATATTCCCTCCGTCTCATTTATATTGGCTATGTTTCCTTTTTTTGTCCATCACTTGTTTTTTTCTGTTTTTTTGGTTATTTAGAAACCCAACGCACAATAATGATTCACTTTACCATTACATCCCTACCTAAATTAAAAACAAAAATTATAGTCTTTAACCTTCACAGGAGATTACTAAAGTAAGGGTATATATGGAAAATAATAAATTAGCCAAAAAACAATATTATGAATTCTTAAGCCAAGAGCTTTTGTCTAGTGGCCAAAAAAATTGAGACAAGAGTAAGACGTTTCACCTTCCACAACGCAAAATCAGCTGGATTCCGCTTTCTTGAATCCACAGCAATTCGTTCACCGGCTCTATTGTCTTCGAGTTTTCGGCCAGATAACCGACCATAGCTGGGAAAATTATCAACAGAAAAGTACACATCCCCATCAACTGAATATGCACAGTTGTTACTAATTATCTGCAATCGAAAAGAAAGGATGCATCAATAACCATTTTTTAAAACTGTTGTAAGATTGAACTTTGACCAAAAAGTTATAAGATTATGATTGCTCTCATGTAACTTTAAATTGTTATTGATAGTATTCTTGATGATGCATCATCACTAACAGTTTTTTAAATTTCATGAGAATAATTAAAGATTCATAAATTTTGGGTCAATGTCAATCTAAATTGACTTAAAAATCAAAGTGTTTTTTTTTTGGAGATGGGGGGGGGGTCTATAGAGGCTATAACCTTTTCACTGTGCATACTCTTATCTTGCATGTGTTGCAATCCATCATTCAGATCAAGTTGGGTCCATGAGAAACAAGCATCGAGACAAGTCTAACATCAAGGAAACTAAAGAACCTTTAACAGGAACGGTGTTGAACTAGTCTAATATAGAACTTGTATATTTGGGGACCAAAAAAAAAACAGCATCCACCTCCCTGGCTACTAAAAGTAATAGAGGAAACCTGATTTCAGGGCAAATTTCACCATCCAAATGCACTTCATTTATTTTTTATATGACCATTGAATCAAATGCAAAGACAAAGGATGAAAATTTCTGTATTGAAGATAACAGAAAAAGCAACTGAGGTGCTACAGGTAGCAGAGTTCTGCCAAAGCCACAAACGACTCTAATCCCGATATTAACACATATTTCAGGCATTCTAAAAACAATATTCAATAAATAGATAAGAGCCTAGAATATATACAAATTTCCTTCAAAATGGGAATTCTCAACATTGTTCTCATGCAGAAGGCATGGTTAGAATATCAGAGGGTTATAAAGGTGAATAGGTGATTATGGAATGAGCGAATTATAGCAGTAGAAAGGTCAGCCAAAGACAGGCCAAGTTAAACAAGAAAAAAGAATCATTACAGATCTGCATATAAACTGAGCACATGGGGGCATGTTAATCATCCCAACAATAACACATTTGTATAAAAGCATGTTCCTTCAGCAGACGCATAGTATCCTCATGATCATAAGTGATTCTATACATCAAGGTTTAAATGAGATTTTGCTCTTATTGAAGAGGGTGAGAGAGGATCCGATATTTATTATTTAAATAGATATAATATTGATCTAGTCATACACGAACATACTTTGTTCATGTAAGGTAGGTACAAGGACATATATATATATACATAGTAGAAGGCAATAACCATCACCATAGCAAGCCACTGTGGAGCTCCAAACTCACTTGAGGCTGTAAGTTATTAGAGAGAGAAAGAGATAATTTGTTAAACTATATTAGAGAATGCATAATTAGAGCACCTGTTCTATCATTGTTCTTATTTGGTCCATGTGCTGAGAGACTCGTGGCTGATGAGTAGGAAGAAGGCACTGGAGATCATTCATGTCACTGAGAAATTCTTCGCAAAACCGACCACTTAAGGCTAATGGATCCTCCCCGAGCTCAGCTGCTCTACGAATAATCTGCAGAAAAGATTAGCAACAAATCACAACATTAACATTTCAGATATGATTTGGTGGGACAATAATCAATTACACAAGGCACTTCACAATTAATCGGGGGGTGGGGGGGGTATCTCAGGTGACAGCATTTACAAATATGGCAGGACGCACTTGCAATACTTTGACTGCATGCTGGTTGTCTCCAGCATTTAACACTACTAAAACTCGTCAGAAGAGATTACACCGCTTTCAAACTCAGCTTGTTCTAAACAAAGGAAAAGAGGTTCTGAGAGGTTAATAATCATTTTATATACCTATCATCTACTGTCAGCTGGATCATGGAGGTTAATTGTTTACCCGGATAGGCTCATCAATCACCATACAGTTGGTAGAGCCACTACATTTAAGATTATTCTTTGCAATTTCATTTCTTTGGTATAACCCCGGCATACGTGAGTTAAACCTTCACAAATTTGTCTGCAATCTCTTACACAATTGAAAAACAGGTACAAGGTAAAGTGTGATGCATAACGTAGCTACCAGAGAAAGCTATAAAGGTTAATTATAGGCAGAAGAACATACTACCACGATTTCAAACTAGAAAACAATGTCAATTTATCCCAATTCAACCTTGGCACACAGTCGAAATAAAATACTTGAACTTCTTACCTTGTCATCAACATCCGTGAAATTCCGGACATATACAACTTCGTAGCCCAAATGTTTCAGGTACCTTCATTATTTCAATGCATGGAACACAAAATTAGAAGTCCGTTTTTTTTAATATAAAAATATAAAATCATAAAATTCAAAAACATAGCTTTAATCAATCCAAAGCCTGATTTAAACAACAAAGGTGCAATCACATACAAAAAAATCAAGTGATGAGACAATTTTCTAAGCAACTAAATGTTAAATATTATCAGTTGAAGATAACTTATCAAAAGCAAAAAAATATCTTAGTTAGGTCAGGAAATTCCGAATAATTTATGGATTAAGAGAAGTAGTTATACCCACAATTACATCATCACACAAATTCTTTGAATTTCTTAACTCTTGGCTGCTGAGGACAAATCAATATTTATTTGGGCTTTGTTCAGTAGAAAATAATGATACACTTAGATAGTTAATCAATGAAAAAAGGGCTTCTTTTTAGAGGTAGCCTCTTATTGGCCATTTCTCTTGTTCCCTCTTGTCACTTCCTGAGAATGCACATCTCAGCATAAAGACGCAAATGAGGAATATGTAATTATATAAATAATGTTGTTAATATGGTTTAATTTCTTGGTAAGTTTAGCGTTGAGACGGATTTTGATAATGGTTAACAGAGCATCTTAGGCCAATACTTTAACATGGTCTTTATTGTTGTAATTGCCTTGGTCCAAGTGTTTTGGCTTACATATAGTTTGTTTAGAATGGTAGCCTTCATAGTTAGTATGGATCCCGGCAGTCCCTTGCCTCTCGTGTTTGAGATTGACTCTAAGTTATAAGATTAGAGGTTGTTTCTGCTGTTTGACCCTGTGAACTCCAACTACCAATGGAACTACCTATTTGTGTCTGCCAAGGCTTGCACTCACTAAAATACTCTTTACTTCATAAAGTTAAATCCAATTTTTGTTGGCTGACCAAATGACTAACATGCATGAACTGCTAAGAAGGGTGGCCTTAATCTTGAAGCAGGCAAATAAAATCAAACTTTTTATTGTTCTGTCCTTCTTGTGGATTTTGCCTAAATCAGTTAATACAAAATTCTTCACAAACGCACATGAAGAATTAGAAAGACACATCTTATCAAAAAAAAAAAAAAAAGAATTAGAAAGACACATCCACTAACTCTGCATAATTAATATGCACATGTTCTGACTTATGGTATGCCAAGTGTTCTGAGATTCAAATTTATAGATTCAACACCGAGTGCATGATTCTTTGATAATGGTATGTGTTTTCTTTGATATAGCTGCTTCTAATATCTTGTTTAGCGAAGAGTTGGATCTGAGTTTTCATCTATTGTGTTCATAGTTAGCTTGATAACTCTTAACCTTGCTCAATACAAGCTGACTATTCTATTGTTTATTTGATCTTACATAGAACGATTATGATACTCTGTTGCATGATAAGTAGGAGAATAAAAACCTTAATGAATTTATTGGTCAGAATGCATTCCCAATTATTGGATATAGCGTGAAACTGTTTGGGAGATGGGGAGCTAAATAGTAGGGCAACCTCGGGATAAATCGAGTTCTCGATCCACTAGTTCGAGTGAACCACCATTAATGTGGCCGGCGGGAGACTCAGAAATGGATGGGTTGTGCAAAGTATTCTCATTAGTGCAGGATTTATCAGTAGAGCCGTCAAGTTGGGACGGTCCCGTTGGGACGTCCCATCCCGACATACAAATGGGACGGGATGGGACGGCATTTTTTCATCCCGTTTGAAAACGGGACTATTCGGGACGTCCCATTTGGGACGCGGGACGAATGGGATATGGGACGGGATGGGACGGGACGTCCCGTTCCCGTTTCAGAAAAAAAAAAAAAAACTCACAAAAAAAGAGTCAAAATCAAAATAACCTAACCCTAACCATCCATCCATTCTTTTCTTTTCTCTTTCTCTTCCGTTACTCCGCATCCGCTACAGTAGCAGTGCAGCTTCGCCCTACTTCTCTCAACACGATGATGTTCAAGACCAAGTAAGTTCGCTAACATGTTGTTCTTAATCTTTACTTCGGGCATTTGTTGCGAAGAAATGGGTTTTTGTTCTTACAATCGTTTTCGTTAATTTGGTTTTAATCTATACTTCAGGTTTTAGTTGAAGGTAGAGGTATATCAAGAGCTGCCATACTCAATAGGCCATCAGAACTTAATGCTCTCACCACCTCCATGGTTAGTTACCCGTTTTACCTTCAATTTCGACCAATTTCTTTTGTGGGTGTTTCCAATTTTTAATTTTGTTAGCTTATTTATTCTAATTTCTACTTTCATGGCCAGATTGCTTTTTTTTCCCCTTCAATTTCTTTTTTTCCCCTTCAATTTCGACAAAAAATCTTGTGGGTGTTACCATTTTTTTCCTCCTGATTATAAGGTTTAATATAGCAGTGGAAACATGAAGTGTGAGATGGTTTCTACCTGAATCAAGGGCACTGTAAGAGATGGAATTTCATTCTTAAATTCCTAGAGTTTACTTGTAGCACAGAAAATTTTCTTAATACCTCTAAACTCATACATTGATGTTTCACTCTACCAAATATACTTAGAACTTTGTGATACAGACATTGTTTTCCCTAACCATTTGTTAGACATACGGCATACCCCTAAGCCGCAGGGAAGCAAGAGTCCATTGTAACTCATGGCTTAGTGTTTTGACAGTTTTGTAACTCATGTTATGTTTTATAAATATATAGTTCAGAGTTAGGAGTTTCTTGTTGATATTATATTTATGGATATTGATTTTGGCGCCTAGTCAACGTTAATTTCTCCTAGTCAACGGGTCCCGTATGGGTCCCGCGGGATCCCGCGTCCCGCAAATGGGACGGGATGGGACGGAGTATTTTAGTCCCGTCCCGTTTTGTCCCGTCCCGTTTCGTCCCGTTCCCGTCGTGGGACAACGTAATTTCGTCCCGTCCCGTCTCGTATTCCCGTATTGACGGCTCTATTTATCAGAGCAACCAAAACAGCAATTAGTGGCACGAGCAATTCTTCCAGTGGAGTGCTTGGAAAGAGGATAGTTATGGACTTGTTCCAAGTTTCTTTTTTTGGCCAAACTAATTAATTATGGATCGTATGTTATGATAAAAATTGGTTAACATTTGAGTTCTTTACGAGGTTTCAAGCTCATTTTGATTTGAGTTTACTATAATACTCTGTATATACTTGCATTTTTATATTTATGAAGCAACTATCATTGTGCTTTTTCCCATAGAAGTCAAAGGGGCGTTGGCAAATATTACTACAAGCATTAAAAGGTTGTTGCTATTTCTGCATCCCAAATAGGCATCAGGTTGTGACTTTGTTGGTAATTGAAGGGTATATTGGTTAACACTTTAAACGGTTGTTGCAAGGGATTAGGCAACGCTTTAACCATAACAATAAATGGATTAATTAATGGCTTTAGCCTTAGTTACAGGGAGCTACAGCAATGGTTTATAGCCCAAGACAAAACAAAATTAGGCAACTGAGAAGCAGCGGCTGATGGGGTTGACGTTTAGGCAACGGCACGTTGCCTAAGACCTTAAGCAATGAGGCTTAAGACAGCAGCCACCTACAGCCTTTTCAATGCATAAATCCTGGAGCAACGGCCACACATCTTTAGCGAGGGCTTCTAGCCATGGTCTTAACTTTATTTTCTTGTAGTGAAACTAAAAGTCCACTTCAGAATCACAGTGACGTCTAGCTACATTTTTTGCTTCAAACATAAGAGATAAAGGATGGAAAAAGTATGTAAAAAGTGTAGTAAAAAGATATGTCCATATTATATGAATAAGGTCAAAATCTAATAAAAATCAAGCCGTGTAAATGGTCAATTGACTAACTTAAAAGCTGCATCTAGATGCAACAACATCGAAAAAAGCCTTAGTCCCAAAATGATTCGGGGTCGGCCTTTATAGATAGAATACTCGGGGTATTCAAAGAACTCAAAGGTCCATCCTTAATGGACAAACTAAACCGCAAGAGAAACTTGAGAATACATCAAAACTGTCACCAATTAAACCTGACTCAAGTAAACACAGTAGAAGATAGAGATGAAGCCACAAAGGACACTCCTTCAAAATTTCACAAAGAATACATGGAAGGAGTAAGTTATGAACACATATGTTCATACATGCAGTTGACTTTTTAGAAATGGTCTTCAACCCTGATATTTGTCTCCCAAGTAGAAGCCACACATGTTGTTTCTAGCTCAAGATTTTGATATCTTCCTTAAGAGAAACATTATGGAACAACTAATGGAGATTCCTTTTGACACCAATGCATATCACGCTCTTTCCCCTGTACAGAACTTCCGATATCACCTATTCACCCCGAAGCAGTCAAAAATGTCAATGACCTCTATTCAGAGAAAACCTCCAGATCAACATTTTTAAAGGTCTAGTTTGGATAATTCCTTAAAGTGAGAGCTTTTCAACCAGGGCATTAGAGAGTAGGAAGCTTCATAACATAAAGCTCGCAGAACCACGTTAAAGGAAAGGGGGTCAGCTGACCTCCTTAAGATTCGGAATACATCCAATGTACCCCCATATAGTTATTGAAAATGCAATACTACCTCCGTGGCTCCGTCCAACTTGAAGATGTGTGGTTTGACCAAGCACATAAACTAATACAAGTTGTTGACAATTGATTAATTTTCAAAATTGCCCCTCAAAACAGTTGAATTCAAACAAGGAAGCGACATATGAATCCAACCCAAGTGAGAATCAAATGTTAGTATAGTCAAATGACTGAAATGATGGCCCAAAAAGAAAATTTGTTCTCCTATTGGGAGACCCCAAAAGGGAATGCACACATCTTCAAGAGGGACGTATGGAGTACTTATCCCAAAATTGTTAATTTCATAAGTTCTGACCTCCTTTTCATCAGTAAACAATTTGCACTGTTGTAATTTAAAGTTGGACCCCATTTGTGCCAAGTTTAGACTCTATTACGTAATTTTATGCCTTTTGACTCCCCTCTAGATAACAATTTGCACTGTTGTAAATTTAGTCCCCATGTATGCCATGTTGAGAACAAAGCAATAAGTAAAAGCCTAAAGTATCCAAAAGAATGAGTAAAAACTCATTCATCACGGGTATAATTTTATTTTATTTGATATGAAAGTAAATCATTGTCCATGTTATGTTTGCTTTTAGGTTGATGCTTTTTCCGTATTTAGACCCCATGTGTGCCATGTTTAGACTCTACTGTGTAATTTTCTGTATTTTGACCCCTATATATAAAATCTTAACTCCCCCAACTACACAAAGTTTAGCACATAGATAGAAAAAGCATCAACCTCAAAGCAAACATAACAGGGACAATGATTTACATTCTTAGCAAATAAAATTAAAGTATACCCGTAGCTAAATCAATATTAGAAAATTACTATCAATCAAGACGTCAATAACTCTGCTTTGTTCAATTTGAAAGTTATATCCAGAGAGACAAAATCAATCGAATTCAGAAATCAATCGATTTCATGAAGAAAACACAAAATCAAACACACATACAGAAAAAGAATAACCGAACCTGTAGAGGACATCAAAGGCAACATAGGCGCGAGCGTGGCCGATGTGGCTAAGATCGTAAGAAGTTACACCACAAACATACATTCCGACTTTGCCTGGCTCTTTGGGTATGAATTTCTCCTTCTGCTTCGTCATCGTATTGTACAATTGAAACTCCGGTAGTTTATCCGCCATTGAAATCTCTCTCAACTGAATAGCAATTCGACCTAGAACGCACGATCTTCTTATTAGATTCAGCTTGAAAAGCTTTTGCGATTGAACGGCGAGGAAATGAACTACAATGCTCCAGACGGCGGCGCCCTCACCGAAGGGTTCTTATAAAACCTCGCAGATAGACCTGTAAATACTGGGGGTTGGTGGGGTTGGCAGGGATATCAATTGTATTATTAAGTTTAATTTGGTATTAAGTTTAATTTGGTACATAAAAATTTATATCAGTGTCAACTGACTAAGTTGGTATATCAACTAAGTTAGTACAATTGGTACTAGACTTTACCAAATATATATATAAAAATAATAATTTTTATAATTAAGACCAAATAAATATAATGTAAATTATTATAAAATTCAAAAAAATATATAATACTCCCTCCGTCCCAATAAGTGCTTCACCCTTTTGGATGGGCACGCAAATTATGGAAATGGGAGGGAAAAAAAATGTTGTGAGTGTAATTTGAAAATAGGAGAGAGAATTAGTGGAGGGAATAGTAAATTATAATGGTGTTGTGAGTATTAAAATAATGTAGGAGAGAGAATGAGTGGAGGAAATAGTAAAGATTCTTTGCCAAAAAAAGAAAGGTGAAGCTTCTAACGGGACGCCCTTTTGGGTAATTAGTGAAGCTTTTATTGGAACGGAGGGAGTATAATAATAGATTTTAAAATGCTTATAGCTACAAAATAATAACATTAAAATAGTGCTAAATGACATTGTTCAAAAGAAAATAGGAGACTACAAGTTGTTTCTCTTGCAACACCGGTGACCCAAAAATTATGTAGCACAAACCAAGTGACCATCAAGAAGCTGCCAGTAACCTCCGTTGCCAGATAATTTAGATCATTGATCCCCTGAGATAATTTAGATCATTGATCCCCTGCGGAAAAAAAAAACACTTTAATAAATATCTATATGATTTTTTAGTAGGAAAAAACACTTTAATCATTGGCTATCAAGAAGTTGCCAGTAACATAATCAATGTAGATAATTGACTCACATGAGTTGATTTCTTATTATTTTGATCTACTATCCTTTTTAGTCCAACATATTACTCGATGTAATCACAGGAGTTAATAAATATCATTGAAACATGAGTAATTGAGAGAGTATGTCAAGTTCAATAAAAAAAAGCTAAAGGAATCCACCTACAGTATAAACAAAAAAGATTACATCTTTTCTCATGGCCTGGAGTTCCAAAATAATACTACTGGAAGGGAGAAAGAGATAGAAATACAGAACTTCAGTCCTTAATCCAATGTATTACTGGAAGGGAGAATAAACAAAGAAGATTACATCTTGTCCCATGGCCTGATGTTCCAATGTAATACAACTGGAAGGAAGAAAGGGATAGAAAATAGACTTGAAAGATTGAGAAGTCAAGGGAATACCTTGTTGCAGCGTCGCTAAATCAAGACTGGTGGTGCCGTTGTGGGATGGATTGGAGGCAGCGGCGCTAACCCTAATCTGTCGCGAGGAAGAAATCGAGAGGGAGAGCGATTGTGTTGTTGTGTGAGAACTGAGAGACTGAGAGTTAGGGTTAGTGGGTGTGGGTTACTGGGTTAGGGTCAATTAAGATATATATATATATATATACTCCCTCCGTCCCATACCTACGTGCCTAGTTTGACTTTGGCGTGACATTTGACCATACAACTACGAGAAATTAGAACATTTTGATGAATGACATTAAAATAGTGCTAAATGACATTGTTCAAAAGAAAATAGGAGACTACAAGTTGTTTCTCTTGCAACACCGGTGACCCAAAAATTATGTAGCACAAACCAAGTGACCATCAAGAAGCTGCCAGTAACCTCCGTTGCCAGGTAATTTAGATCATTGTGTTGGGTTTCAAGGATCCATGCGCAGCGGAATTTTAGCATTAATAACTTAAAACCCATGAGCCTAGGATCCGTTCTATACGATTAAATTGAATTCCTACGAGATAGATTTACCAACCTTAATCGCTTTCCGGTTTTGATCTATCGAACGTATAATTATGTGATTCGTAATCACAAACTTTGATCTTCAAATCTTCGAATCTTCAACTACTTTGGATCTTCAGATTTGAACTCTAGGCCTTTGATTTGTTTGAACAAATTAAGACCCTCTTTTGGTAATCCACACAAATATGAATGTCGAGAACGATTCTCGGATTGGGAATTGCTAGATTCCAAAAACTTATGGAAGAATATTGAGAGGACTTTTGATTGTGATTTTTATTGAAAAATTTCGGCTAGCTTTTAGGGTTGACAGCCCTCTCATATTTATACTACAATAGCATGAATATGTTTCCTAATCAAATTAGGAGAACAGGCTGTCACCCACGCCTGGTGGCTCAATATGTCGCGCGGTATACTTAGCCACTGGCTAAGTATGTCGCACGACAAAGGTAGCCTGTTTCAGAGACTCTCAATCATTCTTCCTCTAGTTTCAATCAAAACATTCTAAGTGTGTGTGACCCAATAGGATTGTATTATGTTGGCAATGAGTCCGATCACATCGATCCTCATAAGACATAAGCGGACTCTAGCAAGCCATTATGTCTACCCAAATAATACAACATAAGAGTTCATGCTTCCATAATAGTAATAGTTTCACAATCCCTTTGTCACACGATGTCATATTGAACATAAGTCATGGTTATTGTCAACTTACATTGTTCAATGCTTTCTCGATTCCGAATATGTTGATCAACCAAGTATCCATGATCTCTATCATGTTCCTTGAGTGTGGCCACACATTTCATCAACACTATTCTACGAGGGGCCCAAGCCAACATCTCTCTTACGAGGGACAAATCCCATCTTGACTTATCATTCTTCCCTACAGGAATCCCGTAATGCCAACATAGTCCTTATTGCTACCCGGTTAAGGATAACTTTAGACTACATCTAACAATACGTTCATCAAGTGGAAGACAATGATAATCTCAGGTCTAAGGATTCTAATGACACTATTATTTTGAGATTTAATTATGACATTTGACCATGACATAAATCTCAAGCGGGTCAAGTCCAGTCACTTGTTCTCTAACAAGTACCCATAAATCTAATGTGCATCTCTATGCAAATAATCATCATATGATTATCCATTAGCATTTATACCAGTTATTTACAAGTTTGTAATGTGCATCTCTATGCATATGATCATTCTTATGATCATCCATTACCAATTTACACTAAATAACTAGGGACACAGATTAATATAATAAACATGCAAAACATATATTAATCAAAATAAAATTTCTCTTTTATTGATGATAAAGACGATACATAAAGGTTTATAGAAACTATAAGCCTAGGGCACAAACACTAACAGCTCCCACTTGCACTAGGCCCAATCTCCCATGTATCGTATACCCATGGACCTAACATGACCATCATGCTTCGCTTGTGCTAGCGGCTTTGTAAGTGGATCGCTAATGTTGTCGTCGGTTGATACTCTGCATATCTTGACATCTCCTCTTTCTATGATTTCTCGAATCACATGGAAACGTCTAAGAATGTGTTTGGATCTTTGGTGTGACCTTGGTTCCTTTGCTTGTGCAATGGCACCATTGTTGTCACGAGAAAGCTCTATCGGATTAGTGATGCTTGGAACAATTTCCAAATCACTAACGAACTTCTTGATCCAAACCGCCTCTTTAGCCGCATCGGATGCTTTGCTATGTACTCGGCTTCAGTTGTAGAATCAGCTGTGGTACTTTGCTTGGAACTCTTCCAACAAACCGCACCTCCGTTAAGCATAAACACAAACCCCGATTGTGACTTAAAGTCATCTTTGTCGGTTTGGAAGCTAGCATCTGTGTAGCCTTTTACAACAAGATCTTCTTCCATTCCTCCAAAACCAAGAACGCATCCTTAGTTCTTCGTAAGTACTTTAGGATGGTCTTGGCTGCTATCCAATGGCTTTCGCCGGATTAGATTGGTATCGACTCGTGGTGCTCAAAGCATACGAGACATCCGGTCTAGTGCATATCATGGCGTACATGATGGATCCTATTGCCGAAGCATACGGAATCGCAGTCATTCTCTTTTGCTCATCAATAGTCTTAGGACATTGATTCTTGCTAAGAGTTACGCCATGACCTACTGGCAAGTTCCCTCTCTTAGAATTTTCCATCTTGAATCTTCTAAGGACCTTGTCAATATATGTACTTTGACTCAAACCAATCATCCTTCTAGATCTATCTCTATAGATCTTAATGCCAAGAATATAAGAGGCTTCACCCATATCTTTCATTGAAAAACACTTTCCTAACCAAGACTTGACGATCTGAAGTGCGGGAATATCATTTCCAATGATTAAGATATCATCGACATACAATATTAGAAAAAGCACTTTGCTCCCACCGATTTGCTTGTATACACAAGGTGCATCTTCGTTTTTGATGAAACCAAACTCTTTGACCGATTCATCAAAACGTAGATTCCAACTCCTAGAAGCTTGCTTTAATCCATATATGGACCTTTGCAACTTGCACACTTTATTAGAATTCTTTGGATCGACAAAACCTTCGGGTTGTATCATATACACATCCTCAAGTAGCTTCCCATTTAGGAAAGCTGTTTTGACATCCATTTGCCATATCTCATAGTCATAATATGCGGCTATGGCAATCGAATTCTAATAGACTTAAGCATCGCAACAGCGAAAAGGTTTCATCATAGTCTATACCATGAGTCGCCTATATCCCTTTGCTACAAGCCTAGCTTTGTAAGTGTGCACCTTCCCATCCATGTCGGTCTTTTTCTTGAAGACCCACTTGCACCCTATGGTTTTTACACCTTCGGGTGGATCAATCAAGTTCCAAACTTGATTATCATCCATGGATTGGATTTCGGACTTCATGGCTCCAAGCCATTTTTCCGAATCCGGAGCGGACATCGCCTCTTGATAGGAAGTTGGTTCGTCATTCTCAATGACTTCCACTTCATTACTTTCCGATACAAGAAATCCATATCTCTCGGGCTCGGATCGTAACCTATCAGATCGACGACGGACTTGAGTATCTTGAACCGGTTCCACAACTCCTTGTGAACTTGGTTCCGTCTCTACTCTTGGCTCAATGTTGTCTTCGGGTTCTTGAACTTCTTCAAGATCAATTTTACTCCCACTAGTTCCCTTATTGAGAAAGCTGTTTCTCAAGGAAGGTACCATATTGAGCAACAAACACTTTGTTCTCGGTGCGGTTGTAAAATTGATATCCTTTTGTTTCTTTAGGATAACCCACGAAGACACATTTGTCGATTTTGGTTCTAGCTTATCGGAGACAAGTCTCTTCACATAAGCATCGCAACCCCAAATCTTCATGAAAGAAATATTCGGTTTCTTTCCCCACCACATCTCATATGGTGATTTAGGAGCCGATTTAGTAGGAACTCGTTTAGTGTGAAAGTTGCAGTCTCTAATGCATGTCCCCAAAAGGATATAGGAAGGTCAACTTGACTCATCATCGATCGAACCATGTCCAACAAGGTTCTATTTCTCCTCTCCGACACCCCATTCCATTGTGGTGTCGCAGGTGGAGATAACTCGAAACGATTCCACAGTTTTTGAGATGATGGTCAAATTCTTGGCTCAAATATTCGCCACCTCGATCGGATCGAAGTGCTTTAATCGTCTTGCCAAGTTGATTTTGTACTTCATTTTGAAATATTCGAAATATCTCAAATGCTTCACTTTTGTGCTTCATCGATAGACGTAGCCATATCTTGATAAGTCATCGGTGAACGTAATGAAGTACCGAAATCCGCCTCTAGCAATGCTGCTCATTGGTCCACATACATCGGTATGTACTAGACCCAATAAGTCACTAGCCCTTTCACTACTCTTAGTGTAAGGTGGTTTGGTCATTTTTCCCAATAAACAAGATTCGCAAACATCATATGATTCATAATCACATGAGTCTAAGTATCCATCTTTATGGAGTTTAGAAATGCGTTTCTCATTTATGTGACCAAGCCGCAATGCCACATGAATGTGTTGTTCACATCATTTGGTTTGGATTTCTTACTCACATTATAAATATTTTCAATATTACTTTCTTTCTCAACATTTAGGACATAAAGGCCATTAAATGAGTTTGCAATACCATAAAGCATATCATTTAAATAGATAGATAACTTATTATTCGCAATAATAAAGTTAAATCCTTCTTTGTCCAAATAAGAAACTGAAATAATATTTCTACTCAAATCCGAACATAATAACAATTGTTCAAAACAAGTATTAGTCCACTAGGTAAAGTGACTTCATAAGTCCCTACGGCTAATGCAAAGCAACACTTGCTCCATTCCCTACACGTAGGTCTACTTCACCTTGTTTGAGTAGCCTTCTACCTTTTAGTCCTTGCACATTTAGACAAATGTGGGATCCACATCCGGATCACATACCCAAGAACTAGAAGTAGAAAGGAAAATATCTATAACATAGATACTTGAATCCGAGCAATCATATTGCCCTTTTTCATACCTTCCTTATTAACCTTGCGGTTTTGCTTCCAATGATCAATCTCATTGTCATGGAAGTAAACCGCATCCTTTTGAGACCTTTTTAGTTTAGCCTTAGTGGCAATGGCAACCTTTGCCTTAGGCTTAGCAACACTTGCTTTACCTTTGCCCTTTTCAATGACGGATCGCAGATGACAGAGTTTTGTTTAATGCCATTTGATCTACAATAAGATATGCAACATATGAACACATATAAGTATCCAACACATTTATCATTCAAGAGACAAATATAGTATTTCACAAATACTCCCACTAAATTATACACCTTCAAATACAAGCATGTATTATATAATTACAATGGGCTAAGATCCATATTTCACTTCAATTTTGGTTTAACCGAGTCAATGCCCAAAATTAAGTTATTTAGGTAGATAACATTTATCAATCACATCATATGTGACTCTTAGATCCTTTATGAGATTTTAGACATCATATGTCAAAACATGTTTTAATCTCATCTTATGCCTTGGGTCAAAACTCTTTTGAAAGCACCAATTAAGTCTAACCAATTTCAAACGTATGAGATACTTAGAACGATGCACCCAACCGAGTCGAAACTACATCAACCCTTATCTCATCTTGCTCCATACTAGAATAGAATGATGTACCCAACCGAGTCGAAACTACATCAACCTATCCCAATACTTCTCAAGTGTTTTACTTTCGGGGTGGCATAAAACTTAAACATTAAATGAAGGTTCTTTAAAAAATAGATTATAAGCATATCAACAAAGATAATTGTAAAGTACACCGTAAGTTCCCAGGAAACCGGTGAGCCACAAGGACTACTTAAGTACCCAATCCTTAGACAGAACTCTCCTAGACATGTACAACTACAATATCGGCTTGATTGCAACATAATTCTACTTTGTAAAGCCGACTTGTTTCATAAACAATCGAGACACTAACTTGTTTCTCATAAACAATTAGTAAACCATAATTCAATGTTCAAAACATTCTAGAATTATAACAGTTCTTCATGCAATGCAATAATTAATAAAACACCTTTTTAAACAATTAAGCAAGCATAAGTACACAAAATAATCATGCAACGCAACAATTAAATAAACATCTTTTAATTAATTAAGCAAGCATAAGAACATATAATAATCATGCAACGCAACAATTAAATAAACATCTTTTAATTAATTAAGCAAGCATGAGAACATATAATAATCATGCAACGCAACAATTAAATAAACATCTTTTAATTAATTAAGCAAGCATGAGAACATATAATAATCATGCAACGCAACAATTAAATAAACATCTTTTAATTAATTAAGCAAGCATGAGAACATATAATAATCATGCAACGCAACAATTAAATAAACATCTTTTAATTAATTAAGCAAACATAATTATTATACAATTCTAGCATAGATTTATAAACAGATTTGTTTCTCATAAACAATCGTATTCCTTCAAATTTTGCGTAAACCGACTTGTTTCTCATAAACAATCAGAAAACCAAAATTTAATGTTTCAACCAAACATTTAGGAATTCTCAATTCAATGTTTCAACTAAACATCTAATAAAATTCTTAACACTTAAGAACAAATAATTCATGCATCGCAATAATTAATAAAAACACATTTAAATTAATTAAGCATGCATAAATAATGAATTAATCTAGTATAGACCTATAAACTTAATTTCCAGAAATTTATAGCATCCAGATTAAGACATAAAACATCTCGCATTATTAACATAATCATAGATTAGCGTAAAATTTAAACAAACCGATCTCGCCAGATCCGGCTTATTATGTCGCGTGACATAATCAGCCGGTGGCTAGTTATGTCGCGTGACATAACCGGCCGTATAACCGTATTTCCTCAAGTGGCCTATTATGTCGCACGACATAGGTGGCCGATTCACGAGATTTCCAGATTTCAATCAATTCAGATTATATGCAATTAAATCCTATAAACAACCTTTTAACAGATTTAATTCAACATAATCGTAAAACCGATTTAACATAGATTAGCAAATTGTTTCACATAAACAATTAAATCTAATTCATACAAGGCAAGCCTAGAACATTTATAAACAATTTATAACGACTTTCTAGCATGCCAATTCGAATCTAACCATACGAACGGGGCTCTGATACCACTGTTGGGTTTCAAGGATCCATGCGCAATGAATTTTAGCATTAATAACTTAAAACCCATGAGCCTAGGATCCGTTCTATACGATTAAATTGAATTCCTACGAGATAGATTTACCAACCTTAATCGCTTTCCGGTTTTGATCTATCGAACGTATAATTATGTGATTCGTAATCACAAACTTTGATCTTCAAATCTTCGAATCTTCAACTACTTTGGATCTTCGTATTTGAACTCTAGGCCTTTGATTTGTTTGAACAAATTAAGACCCTCTTTTGGTAATCCACACAAATATGAATGTCGAGAACGATTCTCGGATTGGGAATTGCTAGATTCCAAAACTTATGGAAGAATATTGAGAGGACTTTTGATTGTGATTTTTATTGAAAAATTTCGGCTAGCTTTTAGGGTTGGTCGACCCTCTCATATTTATACTACAATAGCATGAATATGTTTCCTAATCAAATTAGGAGAACAGCCGTCACCCACGCCCGGTGGCTCAATATGTCGCGCGGTATACTTAGCCACCGGCTAAGTATGTCGCACGACAAAGGTAGCCTCGTTTCAGACTCTCAATCATTCTTCCTCTAGTTTCAATCAAAACATTCTAAGTGTGTGTGACCCAATAGGATTGTATTATGTTGGCAATGAGTCCGATCACATCGATCCTCATAAGACATAAGCGGACTCTAGCAAGCCATTATGTCTACCCAAATAATACAACATAAGAGTTCATGCTTCCATAATAGTAATAGTTTCACAATCCCTTTGTCACACGATGTCATATTGAACATAAGTCATGGTTATTGTCAACTTACATTGTTCAATGCTTTCTCGATTCCGAATATGTTGATCAACCAAGTATCCATGATCTCTATCATGTTCCTTGAGTGTGGCCACACATTTCATCAACACTATTCTACGAGGGCCCAAGCCAACATCTCTCTTACGAGGGACAAATCCCATCTTGACTTATCATTCTTCCCTACAGAATCCCGTAATGCCAACATAGTCCTTATTGCTACCCGGTTAAGGATAACTTTAGACTACATCTAACAATACGTTCATCAAGTGGAAGACAATGATAATCTCAGGTCTAAGGATTCTAATGACACTATTATTTTGAGATTTAATTATGACATTTGACCATGACATAAATCTCAAGCGGGTCAAGTCCAGTCACTTGTTCTCTAACAAGTACCCATAAATCTAATGTGCATCTCTATGCAAATAATCATCATATGATTATCCATTAGCATTTATACCAGTTATTTACAAGTTTGTAATGTGCATCTCTATGCATATGATCATTCTTATGATCATCCATTACCAACTTACACTAAATAACTAGGGACACAGATTAATATAATAAACATGCAAAACATATATTAATCAAAATAAAATTTCTCTTTTATTGATGATAAAGACGATACATAAAGGTTTATAGAAACTATAAGCCTAGGGCACAAACACTAACACATTGATCCCCTGAGATAATTTAGATCATTGATCCCCTGCGGAAAAAAAAAACACTTTAATAAATATCTATATGATTTTTTAGTAGGAAAAAACACTTTAATCATTGGCTATCAAGAAGTTGCCAGTAACATAATCAATGTAGATAATTGACTCAGTGTGATGATGTCGACATTCGCGGGAAAAATTTGATTTTTTGCGTTTCTTTGAAAAAACCAAATAAAACCGGAAAAAGAACGGAGTCGCCACGCCATTTTTGTTTTAAGGGCCAAAACTTTGAAAAATGCCCGAGATTAAAGATTTGGGTTCGGAGGTCATGTTACACGCCGGGAAGGACGTTAGTGTGCACCCGGAATGCCTCGTAAAACGAGTCTTCCAAGCTGAAAATCATTTGTGTGTGTGTGTGTGTGTGTGTTTTGGCCAAAATAAGTTGAAACTCAGAAAAGTAAAAATTGGGATATCTTTTTAAGACTTTAAACTGATCCCATGATTTTTTGGAAGATTTTTGGATTGAGATTTGGTACTCAAAAGACCTTTTGAAGTTGAGAGCCACTTCTGCCAGAATGAAAAAGGCAGTGGACCTTTGATTTTGAAATGGATTCAAGGGTCTGAAAACTTCATAATCTGGATAAACTCAGAGAATGAAAGTTGTTCCAGACACCTTAAATAAGATTTGTACGAAGGAATTTTCCATTTTGGAGAAGATTTGAGGGGTAAAAACCTTCTGGAAATCTCAGATATGCAATCTGGATTTCCAGAAGCTGATGAACTAGCCTCTAAAAGAAAATTTGAAAAAGAGAGTTTTACTCACCCAAAAAATAAAGTAAAAATATGTCTGGAAAGCTCTGGATGTTGGCTACAAAAAGTGTTTTGTAGTAAACACCAAATTCCAAGTTTATCTGTGTCCAAAAATTAAGACAATGGACTGGTATCTTGGAAAATTGCTACTGGACAGCAACTTCTCAAGAAAGAAAATATGATTTTAAGGGGGGTTTTGCATCCATGCTTGTCCCCATTTCCCTAGGTTTTGGTTAGTGATCACTTGACATTTTAGTGGTGAGTCAACTATACCAAACCATCCTTGGGGTACATTAGGACTAAGCACTTCATTTGCTTGGGAAGGGGATTTTTATCCTTTGAAAATGAGATTTGATGCTTGAAAATGTTTTTAGGGTTTTGAAAATGAGTTTTTTTTGCAAGAAAGTAAGAGAACTTGAAAATAATATTGATCCTTGTAGAAGATCATCCATGGAGATGAACTTCCATGGTGATCTTCTTGGATCTAAGACAAGAAGATGAATGAACTACATTTTATAGTTTGAAGATGCATGCATGGATGAGAGATTTAGGGTAAGAAGAGGGAGGTTATACCTATCTTCTTTGTATTTTGGGGCTTTGGCTTGAATGTATGAGTGTTTGAGGCTTTGAATGTAAGAGTGTTTGGGTTTGATTTGAGTGAGTGAAAGTTGGGAAGATTCAAGAGAAAAAGGTGAAAATTCTTATAGAATTCTCACTATTTTCTCGAGTATATTCGCCAAAATACTGTGAATTATGCTCTTGTTCCTCTTCTTTTTGTGACTGGAGGGCTCAATTTATAGCCCTCTGAAAATTGCAATCATGTCCGCGCGGATGGGATTGGTGGCGTGCACTGTTCATTAAATGCTGCTCCAGGCTTTGGACAAGAGGAATAATCTTTTTTAAAATTCAAATTAACCAGCCAGATTATGTTTCCAGCCATTTCTTTTTTTGGTTTTTCTTATTTCTTTTGCTTTTTTGATTCTTTTTCTTGGTTTATCCTTTTTTGGCAATCCCTAATTTACCCTTACTTGGTTAGAAATGTTAGGAATGTTAGGAATTGTTGGAAATGTTATAACTTTCGTTAATTTTCTAACGAAAATTCTAACAAGCTCAAATTGGAGCACTTACGGTAGCCCTCGGCGACGGCGCTTTGAAGGAAGCGGGGTCGTCGATAAGAGTAAGGCTCCATATTTGGCGGGATGATCGAGTGATCGGGTGGCCGAACCTATTTAATAGGCTACCTACGTATCCCGAATGGGAATCAAGCCGCCGTAGTTCGGGTCTCGACCACTGAGATGATGGCATTTTAGGTGCCTCGAACTCCGATGAGCGAGTTCTGCATCGGTTCTGGAGAGGAACTCACTGGGGGTAGAGATGACCATTTTCGGTTTGATGGCTATCCGCTCTTGGGGATAGGAATGACCATTTTCGGTCGATGGCTATCCGCTCTTGGGATAAGAATGACCATTTTCGGTCTGGTGGCTATCCGCTCCGCTGGGATGAGAGATGACCATTTTCGGCCGATGGCTATCCGCTTCCGCTGGGATGATTGCGATTTATCGCTTTCCTAGTGATAGCGTCTTAGGTGCCTCAAATCTTGGAGATGGCGTTTTAGGTGCCTCGAACCTTGGAGATGGCGTTTTAGGTGCCTCAAACCTTGAAGATGGCATTTTAGGTGCCTTGAACCTTGATGATGGCATTTTAGGTGCCTCGAACCTTCGATGATGGCGTTTTAGGTGCCTCAAACCTTGGTGATGGCGTTTAGGTGCCTCGAACCTCGAGATGACGTTTTAGGTGCCTCGAACTCGAGATGGCGTTTTAGGTGCCTCGAACTCAAGATGGCGTTTTAGGTGCCTCGAACCTTGATGATGGCGTTTTAGGTGCCTCGAACCTTGATGATGGCGTTTTAGGTGCCTCGAACCTTGATGATGGCGTTTTAGGTGCCTCAAACCTTGGTGATGGCGTTTTAGGTGCCTCGAACCTTGGAGATGATGGCTTTTTAGGTGCCTCGGACCTTGGCCTTTCGGTGGACTTTGTCTGCTGTCGAAGGAGAGGGTGACCGTTTTGGTCGAGGGGCTGGACCTAATGATAGGCTACCTACGTATCCCTAGCGGGGAATCAAGCCCTTTCGTAGTTCGAGATCTACTCGAGATTCCGTTGGCTTTTGGGATTCCATTAACTTTGCTGGGGATTTTGTTAGCCTTTGCTGGGGAAAATCAGACGTATTCGTCTGGGAAATCGGTCTTACGTTTGACTGCCGGGGGTAATTTTGATGAAAGATACGGGATTCCGTTATCTTTCTCGGGGATATCGGTCTTACGTTTGACTGCCGTTTGATGATTTTGATGAAAGATACGGGATTCTCGTTATCTTTCTCGGGGAAATCGGTCTTACGTTTGACTGTCGGGGGTAATTTTGATGAAAGATACGGGATCTCGTTATCTTTCTCGGGGAAATCGGTCTTACGTTTGACTGCCGTTGGTAATTTTGATGAAAGATACGGGATCTCGTTATCTTTCTCAGGGAGATCGGTCTTACGTTTGACTGTCGGGGGTAATTTTGATGAAAGATACGGGATCTCGTTATCTTTCTCGGGAGGATCGGTCTTACGCTTTGATCGCCAGGTAATTTTGATGAAAGATACGGGATCTCGTTATCTTTCTCGGGAGATCGGTCTTACGTTTGATCGTCGTTGATGATTTTGATGAAAGATACGAGATCTCGTTATCTTTCTCGGGAAAGTCGGTCTTACGCTTTGATCGCCGGAAGATTTTGATGAAAGATACGGGATCTCGTTATCTTTCTCGGGAAATCGGTCTTACGTTTGATCGTCGTTAGTAATTTTGATGAAAGATACGGGATCTCGTTATCTTTCTCGGGAAAGTCGGTCTTACGCTTTGATGCCGTTGGTAATTTTGATGAAAGATACGGGATCTCGTTATCTTTATCGGGGAAATCGGTCTTACGTTTGACCGCCGGTTGATGATTTTGATGAAAGATACTAATTAGTTATCTTTCTCGGGAAAGTCGGTCTTACGTTTGATCTGCGTTTGATGATTTTGATGAAAGATACGGGATCTCGTTATCTTTCTCGGGAAATCGGTATTACGTTTGACCGCCGTGGATGATTTTGATGAAAGATACGGATTCCGTTATCTTTCTCGGGAGATCGATCTTACGTTTGACTCGTTGGTAATTTTGATGAAAGATACGGGATCTCGTTATCTTTCTCGGGAGATCGGTCTTACGTTTGATCGCCGTTGGATAATTTTGATGAAAGATACGGGATCTCGTTATCTTTCTCGGGAGATCGCCTACGTTTGACCGCCGGGGATGATTTTCTTGACAAGTGGGCCGACTTTGGTTAACTTTGGTTAACTCGTCAAGTCGGGACCGAACCGCAGAGTCCCGCATTTTTAAAGGGCAAAAGGGTCATTTTGACCTCGACAATCCTATCCGCGCGGATAGGAGCGTGTTCGTAGGGTTTTAAATGAGGGGCCGCCCTTCTTCTTCCCCACTGCTTTTACGTAAAATTACGAGAGAGAGAGAGAAAATCGCCCAAGCCGCCATTGTTGTCCAAAAAGCTTCAAAATCTTCCGATTTCTTCGATTTTTTTGAGCAATGGAACACGGGGAAGGTGCTTTTCAAGGCCAAGGACGTGGCCCGGTAGCGGAGAGACGATTGGAGCTCGTCCGGATGAGGAGGCACTATACTCTTTCGCAATCGATTGCGGAGGAGCCCTACCCCGATGCTTGGCAACATTGGGCTTCTGATCCGAGTCTCCGAACGGTATAGTTCGAATCTTTTCATTCCCTTTGTTGATTTCTTGCTTGAGATTGATTTTTGGATGATTTTTCTCTTTTTTTTTTCGAAAATTATGCAATGTTCATGGCCTTGGATTTTGATTTTGATGCTTTGCATGTTGTAATGAGTATATGGGTAACTCAAAATGTGCATTTTGCTTGGAAAAAGAATTGGCATTTTCGCCTTTATTTTTTTTTTTTTTTTTTTTTTTTAAATTCGAAAATTGTGATTTTTCTTTTTGAAATTTGAATATTGATCTTGATGATATGCATGTTGCAATGAATTTGTTGGTGTTCCAAAATGTGCATTTTGCTTGAGAAAAGAATTGGCATTTTGCCAACATGAGATGATGATATGAATGTATGATTTTTTGATTTTTTTTTTTTGAAAAGTGGGACGGATTTTTCCTCCCGTTGATTGAATGCATGTTATTTTATGAAAATGGGACGGAGCTTTTACTTCCGTAGAATGCATGTAGAGCCTCTTTTTTTTTTTGAGATGATGAATGATATGCATGCATGCATAGGAACTTCTTTTTTTTTTTTTGAAAATGGGACGGAGTTTTTACTTCCGTTGACTCTTTGTATGAAAGATTTTTTTTTCATGAATGTTGATTGGGATTTGCTGAAAACTGTCTTTTTTGTGCAAGAAAAATGGGGCTATGCTCATTGTATGCTGTTATGCTGTCGAATTTTCTTTGAAATTTCATGATGCATATGTATGCTTTTTTTTTTTGTGCAAATGCAAATGCAATTTGTTTTTTTGACATTTTCTTTTTTTTGTTTTATTGCAGGGTGGAAACAACTACGTTACGGAGCAGCTGAACAAGATGAAGACTCGAGGATCGGTGGAGTCTGTAGTTGACTTGTGGGACCTGCTTCCGAATGCGGGCCGAGGAGCTTTGCCGAGTCCGAGACAGATTGTTGTTGAGACCGGGCTTTGGGAGTTTGTTGAGTGCTTGAGGGGACTGGTCAAGTTCCCTAAGAGCAAGGGCCTGATGTTTGCTTTAGCGCAAGACTGTGGGATGTGACCCGCACGTTTCACTTCTTTGGGGCGAGGCTACGGTTACGCCTTCCGACTATGCCGCGATCACGGTTTGTCCTTCAATGGACGCAGCATTGAGTGGCGGGACGGCTACAGCGATGCGGATCTCGTTGTGCTCTTCGGGATTTTCCCCTATTCCCAAAAAGGGGATGGGGATGGAGTATGCGGTGGTCTACGGGAAGATTGTGGAGACCATTGTGAGTTACGAGGCCGGGAGGAGAGGATAGGCGCCGATCAAATTGCCGTGGCCTTCTTGTGGTTTGCTTTTTCGAGCACCCTCTTTGGACATGCCGAGGGGACGGCAGCCTTTGCCTTGCCGAGGTCCTTGGAGGACATGGAGATGGTCGGAGACGTCTCCCGGGGAGAAGCCGGCCGGGCAGAGCTTTACTTTGCTCTCGATAGGTATAGCTGGAAGGCCGTGAGCTCCTTGTACCGCTTTGAGTTTGCCCCGGAGGTATAAGCTCTCTTTTGCTTTGCTTTTTTTTTCTTGAGCACACACTTTTCTTTTGCACCGGATTGATTGGATTTTTACCTTTCGCAGTATGGGCGTTGGAGTTTTTCCATGTCACGATGTGGCGGCACCGGCGGAGTACGTCGGGCGTATCCGGCCATGCACTCTTGGTCCAAGCATGCCCGGGAGAAGATAAGCTCCAGTGGGGCGTACGACTCTCGGGATACGCGGATTGCCTTCCTTTGACGGAGGCCGAGACGGATGAGAGGATGATATTTTATCCCCGGGATCGCTTCGAGGTGGCGCACCAAGGGCGCCGAGATTTGACCGTGCAATGGGAGGATTCCGAGAGGTCCGACTCCGCGATGCCTATTATCTCGGGAGAGAGGGTGACGCGCCAAAGATGGCGTGAACTCGCCGAGGACACCGGTGGAGCCTCCCGCCGATATGATGCACCCGAGTGACAGATTCGTGACTGGGATGATTACCGAGCCGGCCAAGACTTCTCGGCATTTGTGGCGATTGAGCCGTACCCGTATTTGTTTTGAGGAGGCCGAGGATGCCCTGTGTTCCTGGATAGAGAGGGGCTTGGGATCCCGCGGTACCCTGGACGGATTTTTCATATATCCAGGATGGGGTCCGATTGAGGGTGCAGATCCCTCACCGAGCGGCTTCCACGAGCTTTCCGCCTCGTCCGGTATGAAGGTATGGCTTCTCTTTCTTTTTTTTTTTGTCTTTTCTTTTCTTTCCCGTCATCATTTCTCGCTTCAATCAAGCTTCGACGCTTTCGCTTTTGTGCGGAGTTTTCGGAGGTGGTCGTCGAGAAGCCGACGAAGCAAGTGATCGGAGCTAAGAGATTCATCAGAGGATGGTCGCCATGGACTCCTCGTGCTAGAGCGAGGCGACCACGGCCGCGCCCGTCGGCGGGAGGCTTCCCCTATTCGTTCGTAGACTTCTTCAGAGACTCCTCTCGTCTCCTCTCATTGATCCTCGCGGTGCCGCCTTCGGATCACGTCATTCTCGGGGATCCACACGGGCAGTGGACACGTTTGGCGCAAGATGGTGGGTCGTCTTCGTACATCCAGAGTCCGACGCCTTCACCTTCGGATATGAATTTTTCGCAGATCTTCGCTTGCCCTATCGTAGCGTGCCGTTGGTCCCGACGAGCCTCTTTCTCGGAGACGAGGACGATTCTCGAGCCCGAGATTTTCGTGGCTCCCGAGGAGGCGGGCCCGAGTCGCAAGAGGGACCGGGGACGCACGTCGGGCGCTAGGGATTCCGATTGATTACCCCCCGATTTTCCGAGATTTTGAGATTTATGACTCGGGATTGAGATTTGTACAAATTTTATGCACATTTTTTTCTTCTTTCTTTTTTTTTTTTTTTTGATGTAATAATTTAGGATTATTTATGTTTGTTTTTTTTTTTATGCACATTTTTTTTCTTTTTTTTTTTTTGGAATGTAATAATTTAGGATTTTATTTTATGAATGCAATGCAAGATGAATGCAAAGTTGCATGAGCCTTGGTTTTTTTTTTTGGCAAGGGTGTTAGTGTTTGGTATATGGACTGGTTTGGGGAGGTTTTTGCACAGTTCCGAGCAACCGGACGGAATATTCCTCTTTGGTGTAGCAAACTTGACAGTTGCATTTTTCTCGATGGAAAGCAAACATATCCGCGCGGAGGAGTCCCGCATCTCGACATTGTCCTTTAATTTTGCTTCAGATCCGGTCTCACTTTATTTCAAATTCAAATATCCTCTTCAACCTCCAAATTCAAACAGCCATTTTCGGGAGAAAGAGAGAAAATCCATGGAAAATCTTAGAAAAGCTCCATCAAAATTGTCCCAAGAATCCCAAATGTCATTCTTCAACAAGTTCAAGGATTGGTCCCGGAAGATTATGCATGAGAGGAGGTCCTTCTTTGAAGAAAGGTACAAGGTGAAGTGCTTATGGTCTCTCAAGGAATTGATTCCGGATTACGGTCTTTTGAGGACTTCTTCCTCATTTTGGGACACTAGGAGGCATGTCTTTTGCCTTTCCTACAACGAGATGGTCCCAACCGTCGAAGAATTTCAGGCCTTGCTTGGTGGTCCGGAGGTGGAAGAGATAGCGGTTCCTTTGCCCGGAGGGGCTTCTTTTGTTGACAGATTGTGCATCCTGCTTCATCTTTCCCCGGAGGAAGCGCAAGGCATGATCCGTGGTCCCGAACATTTTGATATTTCCGCCTTCCCCGATAGATTTAGGGGCTTAGGCTTGCTCGACGATGCCTATTGGGATGCCTTTGCACTTTGTATGTTTCGCACCCTCGTTCATGGTCTATTCCTTTCGGGATTTGCCATCGGCCTCGCCGGATGTTATCGTTCACCGTCGCCCGGCGTAGATGTCGTTCCTATGATCCCGGGGAGACTTTCCATGCTCTCGATAGGTCAAGCTACGGAAGCGGTATATGCACGGGGGCAGCCTGCCTCTTGACCCCGTGGCCGATGGAGCGCTTGGGGATTCTTCGGGAAACTCCCGACATGATCAAGCCTTGGACATTTGCCGTGAGGGGGGTTGTGGATTTTGATGATCGTGGCTCATGGGAGCGTTGGATGGCCGGTCTCCGCATTTAAGATATCGATGGTCGTGCCTTGTTGGCGGGTGGAGACTCGCAGAGTGCTTCAGATCGGGTCTCATGTGGTCATGCTTCCGGCTTTCTACCCAGCCTTCTATATTCCGTCCCTGGTTCCGAGACAGCTCTGGCCCGGAGCAGTTCCTTTGGAGAACTTTGATGATATAGCCACCAGGTGGTGGCTCCTGCTTCGATGGATGATCCTTCAGTGTTTTCGTTCCTTTCCCGAGCATGGAGGTATGACGTCTTTCCTCCTCGGGTTATCCTCAGCGTCCAAGACCGGTGTTCCCGACCACTGTACCCGGATTGGTACGAGAGGCATCTGGGAGAGACTCGATGGCTATTTTGAGGCGGCGTGAGGCCATTGTGGGTGCGGAGGACCCGACAGCTTCGAGAGGAGGAGGGCCGAGGCGAGGGCCAACCCTCATGACAGAGCGGAGACGCCGTGACCGACTATGAGGCTTACGTCAAGAGACAGAGAGGAGGGCTCCTATGCTACCGCCTAGGCTACAGGAGATGAGAGATGACGCTAGTGGCTACTAAGGCCCCGACAGGCCGGTTTGATAGATCCTGCTCCTATACCGTAGCTTGGTAGGAGGAAGACCGACATTTTTCCTGTTCGTAAGAAGAAGACTCGAAGGGGGAAGAAGAGGGGAGAGGCCAAGACGAGTGGCTTGGAGTGACTCGAGGTTTCCGAGTATCCCTTTCTTGTCCATGTATGCATACATTAGTTTGATTATGTATCTTAATTTCTTTTAGCAGTTGCCATTGTAGGAATGAATCGGGCTTAGACTCATCAAAAAGTTTTTAACTTGTAATGAATATTTGAATTGCTTCAGAGTTTTTCGAGACGCTTTCATGGTCTCGATCGCTGTATTGATGTCAAAGTATGACTTTTATTTGTGTTTTAGACCGAACCGTTTCCGCCGCCTACGTTCCCCTCATTTTGAGGAGCCTGTGTCTTCGTAGTTCAACTTGATTTTTTTTTTTTTTTTTTTTTGTTTTGTTTTTTTTTTTGGTGCAACCCTCGTTTTTTACCTAGGCCGCCCTTTTCGGGTTTTCAACCTAGTTGGGCATTACTCTTTAGCACTCTTTTTTCTTTTTTTTTTTTTGACTTCTTCTTTTTCTTTGTTTTACGCGTAGTATCTCGCTCCTTGTCACCATTCACCGGGTGTACAAAGGGATTCCCGTCGAGGTCCGCAAGTTGCATGGCTCCTCCGAGAAGATCTTCTCGGACGACGTATGGCCCGACCCATACAGCTCCCATTTGCCGAGGGGGTTGACACTGACCGGGGCTTTTCTTTCAAAACGAGATCACCTTCTCGGATCTCCCGATGCTTTACTTTCTTGTCGAAGGCTCGCCATTCTTCCTTGGTAGGCTCTGATGTGTTCCATGGCTTTCAATCGTCGCTCATCTAGCAGGCCAATTCATCATGGCGACTGGAGCCATTCGACCTCGTTGATCCGGCTTTCCAAAGAAGATACTGAGCGAGGGGATCTCTAGCTCGATTGGGAGTACGGCTTCCATTCCGTATGTGAGGGCAAACGGTGTTTCCCGCTTGCCGTTCCGACCGATGTTCTCAGAGCCCCAGAGTGCTGTGTAACTTCTGCCAATCTCTCGCCTGACACCATTTTCCTGATAATGTTTTCCAAAGTCTTGTTTGCCGCCTCGACGGCTCCGTTGGTTTGGGGCCCGTAAGGAGATGACTTGTGACGGGTTATTCGAATTCTCGCCACTGTCGCATTCCCTTCGAAGTGGGATCCATTATCTCGAGATGATTTCTACCGGCAACCCGTATCCGCATATGATGTTCTCTTTGATGAAGAGGGCTACTTTCTTTGAGTTGAGGATTTTGTAGGATTTTGCAGAGCATCCTTTCCAGCCCTTTGAAGAAATCACCAATCAAGCGTCTCTTTAGGCTCTTCCGCAGCTCCTGATTCACACTCGTCAAAATCTCTTCGGCAGCTTGGGCTCGATTTTCCTCTTTCCTGACAACCCGCTTAAAGATTTTTTTGTTTGATTTTTTTTTGTTGTTTAATGTGTCTCTGCTTCTTTATCTAATGAATTATTATTAAAAATTTTATTAATTAATTCATCATTAGTTAAAGTGGCAATCAAGGGATACTCGTAAAGGTTCGTCATTTCATTGAAAACGAAAAGGAATACGGCTTGCGCGTACTCGTAGTCTTCAGCGTAAGGCCGTCTGACGACTCTAGAGACTCGACCTTAACAATGAAAGACTCCGAGGACTTTTCCTAGGTTGACACAAAGGGATGGGGGACCAATCCAGGCTTGGTGATCATTTCTTCTTTGGTCGCGGACGGGCCTGAGAGAGTTTCCCGATTCTTTAGCGGCATTGTCGGCTGGCCTCATGACTCGGGAGCCGTCTCCTCGATCATTGCTACCATTTCTTTGACCGAGCCGAAATCAATCGATCCGCACTGGATCTCTTCCCCGAACAATCGCCGCATGATGGGGCCATCCCAATCATCCGAAAAGACTTCGTGGCTTTGGCTTTCGGCACGGTCAATTCGAATTCGTGTTTCGACCTTCATGGGCGTAGGAATTGTGGTTGTGAGTTTCTCGAACCTGCTCCACTAGGCTTGGCACGCCTTGAAAGTGTACTCACTTCTCATGGTGGTGGTAGCCCCGGTATCTTGGGTAGGTCCAGAACATTCGCGGACCGGGTTAGCTTTGGCTCCCGAACTTGTTGAGGCTATCCCGTAGCTTTAGCCATTCTTCCGTAGGAGTGGGTTCTCGTGATGTTACCCGGTTGTGTGGGACCCTTTACAAAGTAGTCACCAAATTAGGACCGAAGGGGAGAGATTTAGGGTCGTCGACCGGGACCCTTCCCGTGGCAGCCTTCAAATCTTTTTCCTTTTGCAAAGGTCCACCGAGGAGGCCTCATATCCTGTGCCGTGGCGAGTATTCTCGTCCTTTCACCTCGATGAGTTTGTGAGTTCCTTGTTGGTGCTTCCCTGCATCGAGGCCAGTAGATAGCTCATCTTTCTCATCATTTTCAAGACCGGTGGGATTTTATCCCGAGTGACCGTCGATCTATGTTGCACACTTGGGCCTTGGGAGGCTCGACCGTGAAGCCCGTTAGCATGAGACCTTCCTCGTCATGTTTGATTTCCGTAATAGGTATTCCGCCCGTATCCGTGCCCTCCAAAGTGACTAAATCCCCGTAAATGGTTGTCGATCCCCATTCGAGACGAATTTCACACACCGGTGGAGGCTTGAGGCGACCCTTGACCTCGATGCAGCCAAGGTCTTCCCAATAAGGCATTAAAAGTGATCGGGATGTCAATAACCCGGAATTCCACAGTATCAATTTCGTCCAAACCAGAGGTCCAAGGTAGCGACTCCAAGGACTCGCCGAGATGTTGAGTCGTAAGCTTTGACCGTGAGGGAGGAAGGCTTCAAGTCTCGTAGTCTTGATATCAAGCAAGCTCATGATCTTTGCCGGGAGAATGTTCATTCCGACCCATTATCAACCAGACCCGAGGGAGGCGTCGTTCATCCAACTCGGACCGCGATGAAGAGAGGCTCGTTATGATCGCCCCAAATTGAGGGAGGTCGAGATCTGGAAAGTGATTATATTCCCGTAATGGATGTTTCCAATTAGCCGTACCACATCATCGGGAGTAGCATCAATAGGCACTAGAGTGCGAGCTGCTTTCTTCCAGCTTCAAATTTTTATGGGGATAGGACGAAGTGAGTAGAGACCGTAGGGAAATGTCAGCCTCGTGTTTGCTTCAACCGGGTGAGCACGGATCCTCTTTTTCGGGTCCTGGAGTTTCACTGCCTTAGCATAGGGGCGGCGATCTTCTTTCGGTGTTTGATCTCAGGGCCTTCTTATCTCGCCTTGGGATTTCCTTCGAAGATCTCGCCTGGATCGGGTCAACAGTTAACTTCCTCCTCGCCGTCTCTTGACCGGGATTTCTTCAATGCCGCTAAGGTCAACTGGGAGCCCTTTTGGCTATTGGCCACCTGTTCGACGGAGTCTAGCAACGGTGAGGGCCGAGCTGCAGCCGCTCGCCCCTTCCCGGGCGGCCCTTATAATCGCTTCCCAAGTCACAAAGCTTTGAAGTCCTGGGGTCAGGTTGCTGCCTCTCGATGGCCCACAGAGCTAGGGCGTCCTCCGATTCACTCTCATGGCCTCGCCTTGCTCATAGTTATCATGCAACAAGAGTCGCTATTGTCGGGACTCTGGGGCTTTTCGATTTCATCCTCGGTATAGTGCAGCCATTCTCGGTTCCTTTCGTAATACTCGTAGTTGGAGATGATTATAGCATTCTCGTGTGGGAGGCGCATCCGGTATCATGCCGCTTCTAGGACTTCTCTCGAAAGCCGACATACATTCGGGAAGGTGACTTCTTCTTGGGTAACCCCGACAAGGAGTGTTACTTTGTTCCTGGGTGGATTTGATCTAACCATGGTTATTTTCTCATTTGGGCGGACGGGAGTTAGTTTCCTCTCTCTATCGATCTTCGACTATCACCCGGATCGGACGCCCGAAAACCCTTTCCCCAAAGCATGGTAGGCAAAGTGTTGAATTCTAAGACATCCACGTGCTCGACCCGTGAAACTTCATGGCCTTCATGTCCCTCGGTTTCATATTCGTCTTCCGAAGTGTCTTCGTCGTCGCTTGCCGACAACCAACCATTGTGCCCGGCTCCCATGGGCTCATTTCCGGCATGATTGTTCCAGCATTGTTTCCGGATCCGGGGCCTCGCTGACTCTTCGCTCTCGTCATCATCATCATCATCGCTGCCATCGGAATCTTCTTCCCATACTACCGGGATTTCGCGGAGAGGGAACGCCGATCAAACCCGTTAGGAATATGGGTGCGTGCACCGCAGAAATTGTCATATGTTCCCATTCCAGAAGTGGTAATTGTGACTCGCCTTCTCCTCCCGTAAACCGCGGGGGAAGAGTGAGAGGGGGTGGCACGTATTTGACACCGTGCGTAATGTAGAAGGATTCTTCCTCCTCTCGATTCTTCGCCACCGCCTTCGGATCGTATTCGACTTCTCCAATAGCCGCCTTAGGAAGTGTACTAGCTCCGCATGTTCTTCGGCTTCTTTGCTAATAAGCCCCAAGACAGCGCCCGCCTAAGCTTTCTTTGTTCAATTCTTCTCGATTGTTCCAACCATCTTGTGTAAATGGTTCTCTCATGTTTTGACCGAATGCCCAGCTTCTTCGGTATTGGCCTTCCCTTCATCCGAGAAATAGCGGGCCTCGTATTCTTGCAAGGAGTCTCCGACATGAGACCAAGATGGGTTGATTCGTTCGATATCCTCAAGGCCGAGGGGAATCCGAATTCAGATCCTCGACGAGGTTGGCCACGGGTATTTGGGGACCTTCATCGCATCTTCCCGGTCATGCGAAGATTCTCCGCATTCAATCATATTCACCTGATTATGGTTCCTTGGCGTAGGATTTTTGATCGTATTAGGTCCCTCGGGCCTTCCAATTTTCCTTGCTCTATTAGCCCCTGAATTGCCTTCTTCAAAGTAAAGCGCTTGCCGCCGATGTCCGTGAGCTTGATGAAAAGCACAATACTTTGTAGTATCCACGGAGCATTCGGATTCCCGGGTTGGAAATTCTCCAAAGGCCGCAGCAAGCCTTCCTTCACCAAACCCCCTAAAGATGTCATTCAGAGGCATTCCAAAGTTTTCGAGATTCATGACCCGGGTCCGGGCTCTACTGCTTTTCCGGGAGCAAAAGGAGTTGTGTTATTACATTCCTATCCCGCATAGTTAATCATTTCTTTGCCTTTGACAGAGCGCGTTTGCAGGAGGAGCTCGATATATGTAGGCAGTGCAAGCTTGCCGATTGTAAGCCTTTTCAAACTTAGCCGCGGAGTTAACCATGGCCCGTAAGTCTCGAGTACGGGAAGTGACCGAGGGAGGCTCTCGATGCGGTTTCAAGCATGACCGGAAGATGTCCAGCTTGTTCCTCTTCGGAAGGAGGGATAGCCATTTCACCGAGTTTCGCATTCCACCGCTTGTAGAAGTCCCCAACATTCTCATCAGACGCCGCAATGTTGTTTGTAGTCAACTCTATTTGTTTCCCATTCCAAGTTGGCCTTGTATTTCTCTCGTGAAGGCATTGGTAGTCCGTCCCATGTAGCCCCGGCTTCGTGTTTCAAACGGAAGAACCACTTTAAGGCACTGACTTCAAGGATAGATCAAATAGTCGCCTAATCGCCGATTGGTGCACCCTTTCGCCTTCATCGCCAAGGTATATGTGTCCAAATGGGTTTTCGGGCATGCAGCTCCCATCAAAGAGATCCAGATTAGGCATCACGAATTTGTGGGGCGAGGAACAATGGAGTCCGGGTCCGTAGGCCGGAAGGCGTACTTTAGCTAAGCACTCGCCGATCCGTGCTTTCATCTCCTCTTGTGTTGTTCCATGAACCAGCCGATGAGGGTCTTGTGGCGAGCTACGGCATTGAGAGAGGAGCTACCACCGGCGGCAGATCGTGGAGGGAACGGCCGATCCGGGGACGTAGGCGAAAACTCCGTCTCGGGCCAAATTACCCCGGGGAGCATGAGTAGGAGCTTGGGCGAAGGGATAGAACTCCCTTGCGGCTGCCGGTTGATTTTCAACCGGCAAAGTAGGTGGAGGCAGCCCCGATGTAGCCTGATAACTTGGATTTCCACGGGGCCCATAAGTAGGCTTAGATGCGGGCCGCCGTCCCCGACCGTTAAATTGCATGGCCGGGCCGAGGCGATGGTGTATAACCCGGGGTACCGCAGCCCTGGGTGATTCGGATGACACCGGGATGGAGGCTTGGTAACCCATAGAAATCCGAGTGAGGAACGGATTTGTGTGAGGAGCACTGAGCTAGTATTGTTCGAGGAGGGGCTCCTGACCGTGGCCCGTAACCAAGTTGTAGCGGCATTCCGAATCATGCTGGGCATGCCCTTTTGTGAAGGTCCGATTGATTGGTTCCGAACCGTGGCGGATCCCGATTAGCCGTGGCATTCCGAGATAGCTCCCAACCATGAGAAGACATTCCGTACCGATTTTGCCCCCACCGATTTGTGCCGCTGCTGCCGCATGGATCCGGTGGTCTCGTGGTTGGGAGCCGGGCCGACCCGAAAATCGAGGAGCATGGGTTCTCGTAGTGGCACCATAGGAGGTGGGTGGCGGCATCCCGGTGTAGTCGTGGCGACCGAGAGCGGGGTTGGCATCCTCGTCTTCTTCCACGGTGAAGGTGCCATCGGGATTGAGGCCGGCGGCCGCACCATGGCTCTTAATAGCCTCCATAAGGCTATTTAGCCGTGCTTCCCGTCGTAACCTCATCCGTTTCCGCTAACCGATTCCACCGCCGTTCTGCCCGAGGGGTCCCGGAGGCGGAGTGACGCTTATCCGCATCATTACCGGCCGATGCGTACATTCTCGAAACCCGGAGTCGGAACAAACGGCGAAGCCGATGACGCGCTTGACTCTTCCCAACTAATCAAACGATGACCCGGTGCCCGAAACCAAGCTTGTGCGGAGTCAAGGGGGAAAGGACACGAAGGTTCGATGTCCGGGAATGGAAGGAGGGTAGGTGTTTGGGCATCGGGCTCATGCAACATGCGATTATTTGTTCACGTTTACTTAAAACATGCTTTATTAACCTAATCGGTTGGAAAAGATTGCTCTTCTTTTTCGCAAACTACTCGGGATCCCGGATCGGGCCCCGTCACTACGTCTATAAGCCCCTCGTATTCCACCTCGTATTTCGACCTCCCAGTGCGGATGCCTGGCGAGGGTCCTATAGGGCAAGCGGGTCCCACCGACCGAAAGAAAACGATCCTAAAAGTCCGAAGGGTAATCGAGTCTTAACGAGCATTCGATGTAAATTACGGACAAAGCCGACGTCAAAGTCAAGATCATGTCCGAGGGCTCGACGGAAAAGTCGGCATGATCGGGACCGATAAATGTCCACGATTGATCTTGACTTGTCGTCGCTAGGCCATAATTAGGCATGGAATAATCATTAATCCTTGATGACTCAGTGTCAATGCCGGGAGTCGGTGTATAATTTGTGCCGCCGTAGCCGAAGTCAAGGCGCCTGGCCAATATCTTGGTCAAAGTCCGCGGCGGAAAACCGGCAACTTCGACCGATTAGTGGTCCCGAAGATATTGAGTCGGTATGCCGACAAAGGCTTGAAAGGAAAGGTCTATACACGTACATGGCATGACACAAACCGTACTAAAAACCAACCGGGTCTCTGACGAAGTGTGTCACGGACAAGTGCATGGTCGACACGAGGCTCCACGGGATGTTTGGGTAGTCCCGTGCTCGTCCGAGAGGCGTAATAAGACCAAACGGACCGCGACAAGGATTTCCCCGGTTAGGGACGTAGTGTGCAGTGTACGGTCACGTGCGCGTAGTGTGCAAGCAGTCTATATTCTTTTTCTGAGTAAAATAGAAATTTTTTTTATGTGTCTTAAAAATATGATGCATGATTTTATTTTTTTTTGAAAATTTTCTTTTTTTTTTTTGAAAATCCTTTTTTTTTTGAATTTTTTTTTTTGAAATTTAATGAACACATAAGCACGCAAGCACGAAAATTCCGACAGTTAGGGACATGATTCCGACAGTCAAAATTTTGACTTTTTCCGAGGCGGCCAAAACAACACGAAAAATGTGCAAAAATCAACACACACACACAAATGATTTTCAAAGCCGGGACGGAAGCTTGACCCTCAAAAGCTTTTTTTTTTTTTTTTGAAAACGGTGATACCGGTACGTGGGATTGTTAAACCACAATTTATCCCCGACTCGTGTTAAGAGGCGGTAACGGGAAGTTTAATGGTTTCCACCAATATACCAAATATCATTTTTTTTTAGAAAAAGCTTAAATCCCCAGCTGAGTCGCCACTGTGATGATGTCGCCATTCGCGGGAAAAATTCGATTTTTTGCGTTTCTTTGAAAAAACCAAATAAAACCGGAAAAAGAACAGAGTCGCCACGCCATTTTTGTTTTAAGGGCAAAAACTTTGAAAAATGCCCGAGATTAAAGATTTGGGTTCGGAGGTCATGTTACACGCCGGGAAGGACGTTAGTGTGCACCCGGAATGCCTCGTAAAACGAGTCTTCCAAGCTGAAAATCATTTGTGTGTGTGTGTGTGTGTTTTGGCCAAAATAAGTTGAAACTCAGAAAAGTAAAAATTGGGATATCTTTTTAAGACTTTAAACTGATCCCATGATTTTTTGGAAGATTTTTGGATTGAGATTTGGTACTCAAAAGACCTTTTGAAGTTGAGAGCCACTTCTGCCAGAATGAAAAAGGCAGTGGACCTTTGATTTTGAAATGGATTCAAGCGTCTGAAAACTTCATAATCTGGATAAACTCAGAGAATGAAAGTTGTTCCAGACACCTTAAATAAGATTTGTGAGAAGTAATTTTCCATTTTGGAGAAGATTTGTGGGGTCAAAACCTTCTGGAAATCTCAGATATGCAATCTGGATTTCCAGAAGCTGATGAACTAGCCTCTAAAAGAAAATTTGAAAAAGAGATTTTCACTCACCCAAAAAATAAAGAAAAAATATGTCTGGAAAGCTCTGGATGTTGTCTACAAAAAGTGTTTTGTAGTCAACATCAAATTCCAAGTTTATATGTGTCCAAAAATTAAGACAATGGACTGGTATCTTGGAAAATTGCTACTGGACAGCAACTTCTCAAGAAAGAAAATATGATTTTAAGGGGGGTTTTGCATCCATGCTTGTCCCCATTTCCCTAGGTTTTGGTTAGTGATCACTTGACATTTTAGTGGTGAGTCAACTATACCAAACCATCCTTGGGGTACATTAGGACTAAGCACTTCATTTGCTTGGGAAGGGGATTTTTATCCTTTGAAAATGAGATTTGATGCTTGAAAATGTTTTTAGGGTTTTGAAAATGAGTTTTCTTTGCAAGAAAGTAAGAGAACTTGAAAATAATGTTGATCCTTGTAGAAGATCATCCATGGAGATGAACTTCCATGGTGATCTTCTTGGATCTAAGACAAGAAGATGAATGAACTACATTTTGTAGTTTGAAGATGCATGCATGGATGAGAGATTTAGGGTAAGAAGAGGGAGGTTATACCTATCTTCTTTGTATTTTGGGGCTTTGGCTTGAATGTATGAGTGTTTGAGGCTTTGAATGTAAGAGTGTTTGGGTTTGATTTGAGTGAGTGAAAGTTGGGAAGATTCAAGAGAAAAAGGTGACAATTCTTATAGAATTCTCACTGTTTTCTCGAGTATATTCGCCAAAATACTGTGAATTATGCTCTTGTTCCTCTTCTTTTTGTGACTGGAGGGCTCAATTTATAGCCCTCTGAAAATTGCAATCATGTCCGCGCGGATGGGATTGGTGGCGTGCACTGTTCATTAAATGCTGCTCCAGGCTTTGGACAAGAGGAATAATCTTTTTTAAAATTCAAATTAACCAGCCAGATTATGTTTCCAGCCATTTCTTTTTTTGGTTTTTCTTATTTCTTTTGCTTTTTTGATTCTTTTTCTTGGTTTATCCTTTTTTGGCAATCCCTAATTTACCCTTACTTGGTTAGAAATGTTAGGAATGTTAGGAATTGTTGGAAATGTTATAACTTTCGTTAATTTTCTAACGAAAATTCTAACAAGCTCAAATTGGAGCACTTACACTCACATGAGTTGATTTCTTATTATTTTGATCTACTATCCTTTTTAGTCCAACATATTACTCGATGTAATCACAGGAGTTAATAAATATCATTGAAACATGAGTAATGGAGAGAGTATGTCAAGTTCAATAAAAAAAAGCTAAAGGAATCCACCTACAGTATAAACAAAAAAGATTACATCTTTTCTCATGGCCTGGAGTTCCAGAATAATACTACTGGAAGGGAGAAAGAGATAGAAATACAGAACTTCAGTCCTTAATCCAATGTATTACTGGAAGGGAGAATAAACAAAGAAGATTACATCTTGTCCCATGGCCTGATGTTTCAATGTAATACAACTGGAAGGGAGAAAGGGATAGAAAATAGACTTGAAAGATTGAGAAGCCAAGGGAATACCTTGTTGCAGCGCCGCTAAATCAAGACTGGTGGTGCCGTTGTGGGATGGATTGGAGTCAGCTGCAACGGCAGCGGTGCTAACCCTAATCTGTCGCGAGGAAGAAATCGAGAGGGAGAGCGATTGTGTTGTTGTGTGAGAACTGAGAGACTGAGAGTTAGGGTTAGTGGGTGTGGGTTACTGGGTTAGGGTCAATTAATATATATATATATATATATATATATATATATATATATATATATATATATATATATATATATATATATATATATATATATATATATATATATATATATATATATATATATACTCCCTCCGTCCCATACCTACGTGCCTAGTTTGACTTTGGCATGACATTTGACCATACAACTACGAGAAATTGATATATTATAATTAAATTTTAAAACTTTTAATTGTTAGTGTTGTTAGTAATAAATCAATAACAACTTTTAAAATTTCATCAAAATGTTCTAATTTCTCGTAGTTGTATGGTCAAATGTCACGCCAAAGTCAAACTAGGCACGTAGATATGGGACGGAGGGAGTATATATATATATATATATATATATATATATATATATATATATATATATATATATATATCGTAATTGACCTATATATATATATATATATACTAGTACATGCCCGTGTCCAAGGCCACGTGAGATTTTTTTTTTTTATATATATCAAAAAAAAAAGGCCACCATGTCGTACGACATAGATAGTCATATGAGGGCAAAACGGGAAAGGGACAAAACAGTGAGGGCAAAATGGAAAATTCCGCCCGTGTAACTGTTCATAGTACTGTTCAAAAGGCAGCTTCCATTTATACTATAGATATATATATACCAATTTGTACGTACCAATTATAATTGATACGGTTGATACACATGTTGGTTGGTACGAATTTGAAAATTTTGTCAGCCCTAGTAAATACTCTAGTAGCTTATTCGCTATATCCTTGTAGAAAACGAAGAAAAGTAACCGCAATGCAAATATACACAACTTTTTCTCATTTACCTCCTTCTCTAAAATATTGCCCAAATTTGCTTTCAAAATATTGGCCAAAATTTCGAGAAAAAAAAATAAGCCGTGTTTTTTTTAAGCTTATTAAAAAACAGGTTTTAGAATGGAATCAGTGTCGCATTTGTCAAGGCTGTCACCGTCGTGAAGCTCATTTTCGCATTTTTTAAAGATAAATAAAAGATTTAAATTCATTTTCAATCATCGTACTTTCACCCGACTTCCACTTTAACCATCATACTTTATTTTTTTCACAAAAACCATTGTAATTTGTAAAACCTCTCATCCCGACCCAAAAATTGTGGATTAGGGCACGGATTAGTGATGGATTAGACACAAATTTGTGATTGTGATGAAAAGTTTTTAAAAGTTGAGTGGTTTTGTGCAAAAAAATAAAATATAATTGTTAAAATGAAAGTCGGGTAAAAATACGATGGTTGAAAATGAATTAAAACCTTAGTAAAAAATGGGTTTAAGAATGGAAAGAGTGACGCACAACTCCGTTACAACTCTTCCCCGTACTCAATAAACAAAGAGACAGACGTCTCCTTTTCGTTTTTTCATTTAAAACTCATTCTCAATTATTCGGTTACTATTCTTTTTCTTATCAAATTCATGTTATTGTAATTGCATTTAGTGTTAGAACATTGATTAATTAATATGTGTTATTTAATTCTATATGTTATAATCATTAATAAAGTTAAAGTATAGATTAAATATGTAGAATCCCATTAGGTGTAAGTACCATTAAATAATGGGCATAATGGTAACTTCACACCACCATCTTTATGAAATGGTGTAGTCCCTAAATGAAGTGCCCCTTCTCTATCTATATAAAGGCTATCCATCAGCCATTAGAGACACTTTACATTCACCAAAATTCAGTCATAAATCTTCTCTTCATTCATTAAAGAAGAACAAAGTGTGGGCACTATCATTTAGAAGACTTCATTCTCTACATTCTTTCTTCTCTCTCTAACAACAAGAAAATGGATTCAACAGGTACGCTTCCGCCTTCATCTTCTTTCTCAAACTTCTTCCGAACATGAGTGTGTTTTACTTTAATGGAATAGAAATGTTCCAATAATTGGTATTAGAGCCTCTCATGTTTTGGATTAAGTTTGAATTCTTATAGCATATGATTTGCTTTACTTTGATTTTTTAATCTTGTTGAAATCATTATGTTATGATGTTATGTGAATACTCTAATTCATTTCTAGAGTATTGTGTTAAATTATAAATTTTGGTTTTACTCAAAAGGCTTTCAATTCTTAATGTAAGATTATCCCATTTTTAACATATCCACCATCATTGAATGCGTTGTGAGTTTGTTCAAATGCATAGCCACACATTTAAAAAATGTGTTGTGAGTATGCGGATCTACTTGCTTTGGTTGAATATTAATTCACCATTAAATTAAGGATTGATAGTCAAAATCTGAAAAATTTGACGTTCAGGGTCTGCTCGGCCGAGCACACTCCTTGACTCGGCCGAGCACCCCATTTGTATCAGCACAACGTTTGAAAATTTTCGAAAAGGCGCCATCCAACGGTCATGATGCTCGGCCGAGCACCCCTGAGGACTCGGCCGAGCACCCCTAAGAACTCGGTCGAGCACCCCTAAGACTCGACCGAGCACAAGGGATCAGAAAGGGATGTTATCTGGAGTCTTTTGCTTGGCTGAGCACCTTCCTTGACTCGGCCGAGCAAAGCTTATTTTGGCCAAATTTTCAAAATTTTCAATATTTTGCTATTTTGGTCAATTTTCATTCATCATTTGAGTAAAATATACATTAATTTGTGCCCTAAAGTGTGATTAATTATATGCTTAAACAAATTTATTCATTATTTAAATAATATTGTTGCCAAAGTAATTTACGTTATTTAAATACAAATTTGTTAAAGTGATGAATGTTCTTATTGATATGTGGTAACATGTATTTCCCAAAGAAGGTCTTGTTAGTGATTAAATATTTGCATTCATGGGGCAATAATTGAATTAAATATTAGGTAATTTTAAATACTTTGTACCATCCCAAAGAAAAACGGGTATTTAAAATGAATTGTTTATATTCTTTATTGTCGGGTAACAAAAACGTTAAATATTAGGACATTTTTTATACTTGAACCGGCCCAAAGGAAGGCAAGTATTTGAAATGTGTTGTTTAAAGTCATTTATTACCCTAAGATAAATTAAATTATGAGTCAATTCGCAATCTAAAGATTAGTTTTGATGTCATGTTAATTATCTTTTTTTTTTTATGGAATTCATTGATATAGTTAATCACTTTATTCATTATGTAGTTTCTAATACATGTTTTGTATTCATTCCTTGTTCTTTACCAACAGATTTGATTAATGCTTCTTCTATAACTACTGCCATGAACAATGTTCCGATGCTGATCGGGACTAATTTTAAAACTTGGAAAAATAAGATAACAATGGTCTTAGGATGTATGGACCTTGATCTCTAATTAAGAGAACCAAGTCCCGCCCCTCTTACTGACAAAAGCACTATGGAAGACCGCTTAGGTCGAGAGAGGTGGAACCGTTCTAATCGCGTGAGCCTAAGTATCATGAGAAATACAGTCCCGGAGACATTTCTGAACAGTGTCTCTGAGGATGTTGGTGCTAAAGGTTTTCTGGATACCCTAGAGGAACGCTTTACAAAAAGGGAGAAATCGGAAACAAGTGCTACCTTAAGAAAGCTTGTTTCCATGAGGTATAAGGGTAATGGAAACTTAAGGGAGTACATAATGGAAATGTTTCACCTATCAACAAAATTAAAGGCACTCAAGTTGGACTTATCAGAAGACTTGCTTGTGCATTTGGCTTTAATTTATCTCCCTCCGCAATTTGGTCATTTTGAAACGACCTATAATTGCCAAAAGGACAAGTGGAATGTTAATGAATTAATTTCACATGTGACGGAGGAGGAAGATAGATTGAAACATGCAAAACCCGAAAGTGCTCATTTAGCATCTACCTTTTCTTGTGGAACAAAGAGAAAAGGGAAGGAGATTGCTGTTGCAACTAAAAAGCCTAAGGGATCATTCAATGATCATAAAGTGAAGAAATGCTTCTTTTGCAAGGACCTTACTCACATGAAGAACGACTGCCCTAAGTATCACAATTGACGAATTAAGAAAGGTATGTCATTTGGCCTTGTTTGTACTGAGGCAAATTTAGTTTCAATTCCTTCGTATACATGGTGGTTGGATTCTGGTGCAACAACTCACATAAGTTCATGTATGCAGGGTTGCCTGAATTACCGAACACCCAATGAAGATGAAAGATATATCTACATGGGAGCTGGAAAGCCGGTAGAAGTTGTGGGCATAGGGACCTTTAGATTATCTTTAAGTACTGTATATTTTTTAGTTTTGAATAATACATTTATTATACCGTCTTTTAGACGGAATTTGATCTCAATCACTAACTTAGATAGGGAAGGATATTCCTGTTTCTTTGGTAATAATAAATGTGATTTATATTTCAATTCAAAACTTTTTGGTATTAGTACTTTATCTTATGTTGATAATCTTTATTTGCTTGACACAGTCAATTCAATAAATGAGTCCCATAATAACGAAACTAACTCTATAGGCACAAAACGAAAGTTTTCAAGTAAAATTTTTTATACCTTATGGCATAGGCTTTTGGGTCATATCTCTAAAAGGAGAATTGACAAGCTTGTGTCTGAGGGAATATTACACAAACTTGATACTACGGAAAATAACTTTTGTATTGAATGCCTTAAAGGGAAATTTACAAACACTAAAGGCACAGAATCCTTGAGAGCCTCAAACGTCTTAGAACTTGTTCATACGAATATATGTGGACCGTTCACTACCCATTCATGGAATGGTCAAACATATTTCATCACGTTCATAGATGATTTCTCTCGTTATGGATACATTTATTTACTTCATGAAAAATCTCAATCATTGGAAGTTTTCAAGTCTTTCAAAGATGAAGTTGAAAAACAACTTGAAAAGACTATTAAGAACGTTAGATCCGATCGTGGTGGTGAATACTACGGTAGGAATGACGGTTCAGGTGAACAATGTCCAGGTCCTTTTGCTCGCTATTTGGACGAGTGTGGAATTGTTCCTCACTACACCATGCCGGGGAAACCCAATATGAATGGTGTAGCCGAGAGACGTAACAGAACCCTTAAGGATATGGTAAGAAGTATGGTTTCTTGTACTTCTTTGCCTCACTCATTATGGGGCGACGCATTAAAAACGTCAGCTTATATTCTCAATAGAGCACCTTCAAAGGCTACCGACAAAACCCCTTATGAGTTATGAACGAATAAGAAACCGTCCTTAAATCATCTTCATGTATGGGGGTGTCCAGCAGAAGCTAGGCCTTATAGGCCTAATGAGGGCAAACTGGATCCTAAAACTGTTAGTAGCTATTTTGTAGGGTATGATGAGAGATCTAGGGGATATAAATTCTATGATTCAAAAACTAGAACATTTTTTGAGACGAGAAATGCTAGCTTTTTTGAGGATGTTGATTTTAGAGGGGAAAATTTGAATAGTGATTTTGAATTTGAAGAGTTAGAGGAGGAATCCGTTTATATACCTCTTCCTATAGTTCCTATCGAAAATCAAGCACTTGTGCCTGAAATTCGACAAGAACATATAATTCAAAATAACATTAATTCTCCTATTAATGAACAACATGAAAATGTTGATGAGGAAAATCAACAACCTCAAAATCAAGTTGAATCAATGCCCTTAAGAAGATCTAATAGAGCAAGAAGGAGTGCTATTCCGGATTATTATGATGTGTACCTTGCCGAGAATGAGAAACCGTTAGGTTTAGTGGGAGATGAACCAATCACCTTCCATGAAGCCATTACTGGTCCAAATTCTCATAAGTGGATTAATGCCATAAATGAAGAGTTAAAATCCATGAAAGACAATAACGTTTGGGATCTTGTCCCATTATCTAAGAATGTGAAACCCATTGGGTGTAAATGGGTCTTTAAGACCAAAAGAGATTCACTAGGTAATGTGGAAAGACATAAGGCTCGTCTTGTCGCTAAAAGGATTTACTCAAAAAGAAGGCATTGATTACAAAGAAACATTTTCACCGGTATCCTCTAAACATGCTTTTAGAATCATTATGGCATTAGTAGCACATTTTGATCTTGAGCTTCATCAAATGGATGTAAAGACAACTTTTCTCAATGGCGACATTGAGGAAACTATCTATATGAAGAAACCATAAATGGTGACTGATTCAGATCAAACTAGTCAACTAGTTTGTAAACTTAAGAAATCCATTTATAGGCTTAAGCAAGCATCTCGTCAATGGTACTTAAAATTTAACCAAGTTATTCTTTCATTTGGCTTTGAAGCAAATCTTGGTGAAGATTGTGTGTACCATAAGTTCAGTGGGAATAGGTTTATATTTGTAATCTTGTATGTGGATGATATTTTACTTGCTAGTAATGATAAGGATCTTCTTAAGGAAACTAAGAAATTTCTCTCAAACACATTTGAGATGAAAGATCTTGGTGAAGCTTCTTTTGTATTAGGAATCCAAATACATCGTGATCGTTCACGAGGTATTTTAGGATTATCACAAAAGAGCTATATAGAGAAGGTATTACAAAGGTTTAGCATGGAAAATTGTAAGCCACATGACACCCCTGTCTCTAAGGGAGATAAATTCAGTTTAAAACAATGTCCTAAAAATAATATTGAATCCAAGTATATGGAAGAAAACCCATATGCATCGGCAGTAGGAAGCTTAATGTATGTACAAGTCTGTACTCGTCCAGATCTTGCATTTATTGTTGGCATGCTTGGTCGATACCAAAGCAATCCGGGAAAAGAACATTGGGTTGCAGCCAAAAGGGTGATGAGATACTTACAAAACACAAAGGACTACATGCTTACATATACAAAGTCGGATCATCTTGAGATCGTTAGTTATTTCGATTCTGACTTTGTCGGGTGTCAAGATAGTCGAAAGTCGATATCCGGTTACGTTTTCACATTAGCTAGTGGAGCGGTATCTTGGAGAAGTGCCAAGCAAACATTAGTAACTTCCTCCACCATGGAAGCCGAATTTGTTGCTTGCTACGAGGCATCCAATCAAGCTATATGGCTGCGTAAATTCATTGAAGGACTGCGAATTATCAAAGGTGTTGAAAGACCGCTTAAGTTATATTGTGACAATCGGGCCGCAGTGTTGTACTCCAACAACAACAAGAGTTCATCAAAATCTAAACATATAGATATTAAGTTTCTTGTTGTAAGAGAAAGAGTACAAAATGAACAAATAGATATACAACTTATAAGGACAAATTCCATGTTAGCGGATCCATTTACTAAAGCATTATCTCCTTTAGTTTTTCACGAGCATGTTGCTCATATGGGTGTAATAACTTTTGATAATGCTTAAATCAGTGGGAGTTTGTGTTTTTTTTCATTTATATTTGTTTTTTGATCTCATTTGGTTAAAGAGGACTAGTTGGAGAATATATATACATTTTGTATATTCATTGAATATTCCATGCTATATATCTATACTTAATCTATGTCATCTAGTTGGATATATATATGTGATTAATGTGGGTTTAGTTGTGAATCAATTACAATGACTGCCCCTTTAGTCCCTATACTTATAAGACTAATGGACGGGATTGTGTTGGATGACAATAAAAGTGCACATAAGGGTTGTCATTCATATTATAAATGATTAAAGGAATTTATCAAGTCAAAGACACATATTCATGTAATCCAAGTGGGAGATTGTTAGAACATGGATTAATTAATATGTGTTATTTAATTCTATATGTTATAATCATTAATAAAGTCAAAGTATAGATTAAATATGTAGAATCCCATTAGGTGTAAGTACCATTAAATGATGGGCATAATGGTAACTTCACATCACCATCTTTATGAAAGGGTGTAGTCCCTAAATGAAGTGCCCCTTCTCTATCTATATAAAGGCTATCCATCAGCCATTAGAGACACTTTACATTCACCAAAATTCAGTCATAAATCTTCTCTTCATTCATTAAAGAAGAACAAAGTGTGGGCACTATCATTTAGAAGACTTCATTCCCTACATTCTTTCTTCTATCTCTAACAACAAGAAAATGGATTCAACAGGTATGCTTCCGCCTTCATCTTCTTTCTCAAACTTCTTCCGAACATGAGTGTGTTTTACTTTAATGGAATAGAAATGTTCCAACATTTAGATCTCTCCCTCCTATTCCTAATCCTTAAAAAATCTACGGATTCGTCGGGGGAATTAACAATTGATAAATTATTCAAAGGCGTAGTTGAATTCAGAGGACCGTGGGTGTTCCAGTATGGTCATGGGTAAAGTCATTATCTTTTTCCTTGAAGTCCATGTGATTTCTCTCTTCTAAAAACATAATCTTTGTGATTATCTGACTTGGCATATTTAAAGGAGTAGCTCGGTATTTAATATGTTGACTTGCAATGATACACAACTTTTTGGTAAATTGTTGCCTTCTCATGTTTACATTTGTTAGAGAAAGAAAGATATCCTTATTCCGTACATTGTACCTCTATGGAAATATATGAGTGCCTTGAATTTTTGTGGGAAGTGGGAATATTATTTTGTAGACAATTGGATCTGAATGAATTTGATTCAAACGGAGTCAAAACTATAAGAGGCTGTAATCTTTTCCTAACAACACTGCTTGCAGAATTGCAACAAAGCTATGTCCAATTTACCTCTATCTCTTTGTCTATTTGCATTATAGTTGTTACTGTATATGTGCATATGCTGACTTTTTTTTTTGGAGTGTTTAGGATACAAGCCGTTGGAAAAATTGGTCATTAATTTGAATGAGAAATTGATTTGCTTTTGTTGAAATGAAATCCAAGGTGTGACATTTGGGTTTGTGTATCTCTAACCTCATATTACAATTCCATAAAGGAATTTAGTGTCTTTAAATTTGGGTTGGTTGTTACAAGAATAAAGTTGGTTAATTATTGTATTGAATAACCCTTATTCTTGAAGTGAATTCTCTAATAAAGGTAGAGAGTATGTAACCACCAAAGTCATAATTTGAGAGGTTAATTATTCAAGATTAATGTCAATTAATCCTTACTTCACTACATGTTTATATTGTGTTGTCTCTTTTTCTTGGCTAGGAAGAAAACGTTTGAAGATAGAGAAGATAAAAAGATGATATAAGAATCTTATGTTGTAAATCTAGAGCCTATGATTCTCTTGTATAAATTTTTCTTTTGGTCTCTTTCTTTGAAGTTATGTTGGTGATTTAGTTCAATCATACGTTCAATTCTCCGAGAGGCTTAAGTGCGAAGTTGCACTCAGTTCGTCCGTTCTATCCTGGGAGACTAATGTCCATGGAAGCCTCGAGCACTTTTAGAGAGGAGGATGAATTAGTATTAGGAAAGTGTATAACACGATTCGGACACAAGTGAATCAAGACGACTTCCATACGGTTCTCTTTTCATTTTCTACTTTGTATTGTAAATTGTATTCCAATTTTATTGTAATTCTTTCATATTATGATCATTATGTAAAATTTTGTCAAACAATCTTAAGACCAATACTCCTATTGAGAAATGATTGCAGATTGAGGAAAGCTCGTGGCGTGGTTGATACGGTGGAGGGATGAAAAAAGATGGGAAACGGAGGAAAACAAGGAAATTTCCAGCACGGTTTCGCAATAACCAGTTGTGGTAAAATTTCAATTCTCGATTTGTTAACCGTTGGATCGAGCTCAAATTTGGTGAGCAAGTTTGAGACTTATAAAAGAACATTCTGAATAGTAGAGATCGGATTCTAATATCCGTAGATGAAGATATAAAATTCGTAGAAAAGCAGTTTTTGTGAATTAAAACACTAATAATAAGTTATCTTGTTTAATGAGATCAACCAATGTTAAATAGATTGATTGGACCTTGACATCAAATATGTTGTAACGATTCTATAAACTAGTGGTGGATATGCCACATCTTGTATTAATACAATTGATGAGATGTCTCTTATGGTTCACGAGAATCGTAGTAAAAAATATTGAAAAGTTTGTTGGCACTAAGTTGAGAAGACGAACGTTGAAAGATGTAATCTTTAACGTTGCATTTTATCAATGATGTATTGACAAAAATGATAGGACTTCTTGAAAGGAGTTGTTAAATCATATTATTGTCAATAGTGACAAAAGTCACAAAGATAAAAACAATCGAGTTTCTTGAAAGAAGTTGTTGAATTATATTGTTGTGAACATTGAAAAATGTCACAAGAACTAAAATTATAGGGCTTTTTGAAAGAAATTGCTAAAACCTATTAGGGAAATATGTGATTAATGTTATAAAGATAAAAATAATATGATTTCTTGAAGAAAGTTGTTAAATCTTATTGTTGTTGATGATGACAAATGATACAAAATATTTAGAAGGAGGACTTATAAAAGAAATTGTGTATTATGTAAATGAGAATGCGACTTTCTCCAATTTAGAGATACTCCAAGATGATACCTTTAAAGTTTTGGAATAATTAACCTACAATTATAACTCCATTAAGAAATTCAGAGGTGTATAAATATGAGTTGTTATAAGAAATAAATTGTGTTAATTCTCCTATTGAATTTAGCAATTTTTTCTTGGTGAATTCTCTAATTAAGTTAGAGAGTTATATTTGTAACAACAAAGCTATAATTGTTGAAAAATAAAGCCAGTGTTTAGTAAAGACTCTTTGTGTGGAGAGAAATCTATAATGTAATGTGATTGTTCCAAGTATTTCGAATCACCATATTTAAAGTTAGAAAATTTTGTTGGCCTTGACATTAGGCGATGGCAACAAAAGATGTTCTACTTGACCACCTTGAACTTAGTGAGATTTCTTAAGTAATATTCTACAAAGTTTGGTGAAAATGAGACGAATGTTCAAGTCGTGAGTGCTGTTGAATTATGTGAATTTCCTTTGTCGAAACTATATACTTAAGGAATTATCGATTTCGTTATATAACATATATAGTACCAAAAAAACGGCAAAAGAACTGTGGGAGTCGTTGGACTATAAATGTAAAATCAAGAATGCGGGTGCAATGAAATTCATCGTAGGCCGCTTACTTGATTTTAAAATAGTAGACTCCATAAATCGTAAAAAAATTAAAATGAAAGAATTGAAAATAGTCGTTCATGAAAACCATGCCGATTGGATGGTGTTGGGTGAAATTCTCAAGTAACGACAATAATTGAGAAATTGCTTCCCAATTGAAAGTATTTCAAAAATTACCTCAAACATAAATGAATAGAAATGAATGTTGAGTTGTGTGCTATTCGTTTTTGTGTTGGAAAAGAGAATAGAACTTTAGAGAATAAGTTGTCTAACACTTCTTGTGGCGAAAGCAAATACGGTAGAGCATACGAAATGCTTAAGGCAAATACAAAGTTAGTCAATCTTGTTTGACAAGTCAAACTTGTTTGAAAAAGTCAAGCATATACCTTGTGTCTTGAGATACAACCGTGATGTTTTCAAAAATGTTATTCATGATTTGAATGAATGAAACGGAAGGGTGTTAAAGTGATCAATAATGAGATTGAATCTCGTTATATAGTCAAAATAGATACAAACAAGACTTATCAAATAAGTTCTTGAAGTTCTAATCAAGGCATATTGATGCTTGAGGTGTGAATATAATTCAAACATGATGGTAAAATGTAGTTTTTATCTTTACCGTTGCTTGCTAAAAAGAAATATGTTGAATCTTATCTCTTTAACGAAAAAGATGGAAATCAACTTAATAAATATATAGTGATAAAACACAACTAAGTGTATTTTGTGTATAAGTTAGACTATATACTATTGATTGCATATGTGTTGGGTATGCTTACAATAGTAGTGCTTATAGAATTCTTGTTTATAAATCCAAGACTCAATGTATATACAAGATTATTATAATGGAATCATGAAACGCTTATTTCTTTAAGAATATATTTTTGTATAAATTTAGAGATGATGCAAACTTATTTAAACGGATCCATGATTAAATAGAAGAAAAAGAAACTTATCATGTTGAAATAATGAAGAAGAACTAGGACCTCGACATAGCAAATGAGGTGGGATATGAAAATTCTATGATCCAGATTTTCTAATATACATGCTAGAAAGTGAATCACAAAGTTATAAAGGCATTGAGCGTTTCAGAAGAAACTTTGTGGAAAATGGTCATTAATATTGAGATTGATTCCATCATATAAAATCACACTTGATAACTAGTGGAAGTACCTCCGGGTAGTAAACCGATAGGATATAAGTGAAATTTTCAAAAAGGAAAAATGAAGGTCGAGGGAACAATCAATAAGTAAAAGACTAGACTTGTAATTAAGTGTTACAAGCAAAAGGAAGATCTTGATTACTTTTATATTTCTTCCATCACGAGAATAATATAAATAAGATTTGTATTTACAATTGTTGCATAGCAAAATTTGAAATACATCAAATGAATGTAAAATAACATTTCTAAATGTAGATTTAGGAGAGGAAATTTACATAGAACAACCCGAAGGGTTTGAGAAAGGAATCAAAGTATCCAGAATGTACACCATAATCAAATGATGTTGATAATGAATATTGACATTTTTGCTAATTTCAAGACTACCCGGAAATATCAAGGGTGAGTCTAATTTGGAAAAATAACTACCTTTGGAAAGGTTACCCCAAGAAAACAATGAAATGTCCATACAAAGTATGAAAACGTAAGCCTACATACACTTGTAAATGTGGGGGAGTTTCACAAAGTAGCAAATCTAATTATCAAAGAAATTGAAATTGGCTACTAAATGGTGGATTATGTTTCAAAAGTTATATATGTTTATAATATATATATATATATATATATATATATATATATAAAATGATTTGTTATGTATGATTCAATAAGTTTGAATATATATAAAAACCAAAGGAAAACAAAATAAATGAAAATCAAGTATTGATGTTGTTTTGGTCAATTTCTTGTATGCTTTGAAATTGACCTTTTGGTGGAATGATTTCGGGCACAAATGGAATATAAGAATGAGAAAATTCAAGATGCTACACCAAGATGTAACAAGGAAAGCCCTTGATCAATTGATCTCCGACACAAAACCTCGGGAGGCTTTAGGAAAAGCCTACCTTAACAAAAATTGTTTATAATTTTTGTTAAGTGAGTACAAAGTGGAAGTATAGTGAGAGTTACAAAAATTGCCGTTCATGGCGCCTATCTCTAAATTTCCTTTTATACCCCAAGAATGACAAAGTAATTTAACGTAAAACCATAAATCCCTAAAAATTCGGATCAGGTTGCTGAAGATTAAAGACCGTTTGTGAAATTATCCGGATCGCGCGCGGGGGAGCGTGGCGAGCGGCATTTCGCAAAAAACTTGGGACCTCGCTTCCGGAGAAGGGGAGGAGTCGCCACGCGGTTTTGTATTATGAGCCCAAACGTTGAGAATGACTGAGTTTGAAAAAAGGGGGTCGTTTTAATTGGTAGCCAAAACTTGGAAAAGGCTTTGAAAAAGTGGAGTTTTGTATTATGAGCCCAAACTTGACAAATGGCTTTGAAAATGTGACGTTTTGTATTATTAGCCCAAACTTTAAAAATGGCTTTGAAAATGTGACGTTTTGTATTATGAGCCCACACTTTAAAAATGGCTTTGAAAATGTGACATTTTGTATTATGAGCCCAAACTTTAAAAATGACTTTTTTGTACCAGGGATTGTTAGGTTCGGAGGTCACGTTACGTTTCGGGAAGAGTATATTGAGATCACCCGAAACGCCTCGTATGACGAGTCTTTCTACCTTTTTCGAAATTGTGTGCGTGTGTGTGTGTGAGTTGCATTTTTGAAAAGGGGCTTAAATGTCAAGCTTAATCTTGGTTTGAGTGACAAACGTTGATTTTAATGATAAAAACGAGCGTTTGAATGACAAACGTCGGTTTTGAGTTATTTTGAAAACGGCGTTCGAAGGACGAGCTTAAATCTTTAGTTTGAATGTCAAACGTTGATTTTAGAGAAAAAATCGTTTGAATGTCAAACGTCGGGTTTGGAGTCGAAAATGAGCGTTTAAATGTCAAACGTCGATTTTGCGTTGTTTTGAAAAGGAGTTTGAAGGACGAGCTTAAATCTTTAGTTTGAATGTCAAACGTTGATTTTAGTTAAAAAAGGAGTGTTTGGATGCCAAACGTCGATTTCGCGTGGTTTTCGAAAAGGAGTTCGAATGACGAACTCCGATTTTGAACCGGGCATTACATTGTGACCAATTTTATGAAAAGAGGTATTAAATAATATGCGATCAACGAGTCGTTTTGTGACTCGTACTTTTATAAGTAAATAATATCACAAGCCAAACGACTCGGACTTGTAAATGACAGTATTTAAAGTGCGGTATCAACGGAATCAAACGATTCGGACAGTAAAGATGCGATCGACGAGCCAAACGGCTAGGAGTTGTAAAGGCATATAAATTAAATGACGGTATCGACGGATCAAATGATCCGGATTTAGTAAATGACGATCACGAACCAAATGGTTCGGACGGTAACTGTGCGAATCGACGGATCAAACGATCCGGACCGTAAATAACATAAACGTAAAAAACGGGGCCGAAACGCCGTTTTAACCCAAAATTACTTCTCTTACGAGAGAGAAGATGATTTTGGGGTAAAACGTATCGAACCCCGTAGACGGCGTTACGTCAACATTTCGAAAGTTTCGATCGAAATGATAATAGCGATTGACGCGTAAATCGAGGCGAAATGAGTTTTAGAGAGAGAGAGAGTGTTACCTATGGCTAGGGGTTGACTCTTTGACTCGGTTTACGTATACGGGATACAATTTTGGTGTTTAAATGGTGTTTCGAGGTTTTTTTGTTCGTGTTTGATCAAAAAACGGGATTTCACCCAAATCAAGACAAAACGGGCTCTAAATAAACCGGTTTATGTCGTGGGCTTTGAAGAAGAGGGGTTAATGTTTTTCTCTTTTTTTGTTACAAATGACAGCCCTTGTATTTATAGGGTGAAAATGCAAAACAGGTCGGACGGCCTAAGGTTCAATTTGGGGGGTTTTTGGGTATTTTGGAAAATTGGAGGACCTGAGGGGAATTCTGGTTTTTGGGGTAAAACAGGCCGGACGGCCAGTCACTCAAAATAAAGGGCATTTTGGTCTTTTCACCCTCGAATTTGATTGATGTTGATTTGTGGGTCTTGGCATGCGTGCCACGTGCCCCTGTGACTCACCTAGGCTAGGGATTTTGTCCCGTTATTCCCGGTTTTGTCCGTTTTTTAAAAACTATCCGGAAAATGTCCGAAATGCCCCCGGAAAGTGTCGAAAACTGCGTTTTTCAAGGAAAGTTGTACTTTTACGTGTGATAACGTGTGTTGAGTACACTTTGATATCGGGATGTACTGGGCAATTCCAGGATGTCTCGTTGACTCGAGAGCGGGGAGCTTAATGGGTTCCGGTTAACCTGGGAAGGGCCAGTTAACGGATTCCGGTTAACTTTTAACGAATTTTGACGATCCGGATTTGGGTACTTACAGTAGCCCCTCAGCGACGTCACTTTCGAAGGAAGTGGGGTCGTTGAAAAAAGATAAGGATCCAAATCGGGGGATGCCTTACTTTGAAAGACCTTAGCGGTCAGCTGGCTGGACCCTTAGCGGAAGGATTCCTACGTATCCCGAGTGGGAATCAAGCCGATCGTAGTTCGTAGGTGCAAGGGTATTTCGTAGGGCCTCGACCTCTAGGGGAATGATTAGGAGGAGTTCGTCCTGGTTGAGACTGATTCGGAGGCGTCTAGACCTGAGTGAGACTATTAGGAGGCGTCTGAACCTACGGGAGACTGAAAGGGTATGAGAAATGTCCGTCCCTGACGGCGTATTCTGAAAGGGTGTGAGAAATGTCCATGCCTGACGCCGTATTCTGATAGGGTGTGAGAAAAGTCCATCCCTGACGGCGTATTCTGATAGGATGTGAGAAATGTCCGTCTTCGACGGCGTATTCTGATAGGATGTGAGAAATGTCCGTCCCCGATGGCGTATTCTGAAAGGGTGTGAGAAATGTCCGTCCCTGACGGCGTATTCTGAAAGGATGTGAGAAATGTCCGTCCCTGACGGCTTATTCTGATAGGATGTGAGAAATGTCAGTCCCCGACGACGTATTCTGATAGGATGCGAGAAATGTCCGTCCCCAATGGCGTATTCTGAAAGGGTGCGAAAAATGTCCGTCCCCGACGGCGTATTCTGAAAGGGTGTGAGAAATGTCCGTCCCTGACGGCGTATTCTGAAAGGGTACGAAAAATGTCCGTCCCCGACGGCGTATTCTGAAAGGGTGCGAGAAATGTCCGTCCCCGACGGCGTATTCCGAAAGGATGTGAGAAATGTCCGTCCCCAACGGAGTATTCTGAAAGGGTGTGAGAAATGTCCGTCCCCGACGGCGTATTCTGATATATGGAGTAAGCGAGATCTTATGCTGGGAATTCGACGGAAATGACGGTCGAAGAAGGATTGTTGTGCGGGCTTATAGTGATTGCCGCTGAAATGGGGTGGTCGGGCTTACGATTGACGGCCGGGAAAGTGAACGTTCACTGGCTGGAGTGAAAAGATACTCGGGCTTACTATGGCGGCCGAAGAGGGATTGTTGTGTGGGCTTATAGTGATTGCCGCTGAAATGGGGTGGTCGGGCTTACGATTGACGGCCGGGGAAGTGAAGGTTCGCTTACTGGAGTGAAAAGATACTCGGGCTTACTATGTCGGCCGAAGAGGGATTGTTGCGTGGGCTTATAGTGATTTCCGCTGAAATGGGGTGGTCGGGCTTACGATTGACGGCCGGGGAAGTGAAGGTTCGCTTGCTGGAGCAAGGAGATACTCGAGCTTACTATGGCGGCCGAGGAAGTGAAGGTTCGCTTACGGGTGGGAGAGTACTTGTGTAGAGTGATCATTTTAAGGCTGCCCATCTTACCTCTCTGTTTTCTGTTCTACACAGACTTTGTATAATAAACTGGCTTCCTACTGCTAATGAAAATATCATCACACTTGAACAAGCCACCTTGATATACAAATTAGGGAATAAACATAGAGTTAACTTTGGGAGGGTTGTGTTCTCTCATTTATCAGCATGGGCAAAGAAGAAAAGTACCTCTGCATTCATTTTTTACTCGTTCATATATAATGTCCTTATATATCAATCCTTAACCCCTTGCACTGCTGACCATTTCTCTGAGAAACATGTACAAGATCAGAAAACACTTCATTGAGGGAGGTAGACACAAGTATCTCCCTTTGATTATACTTGTTTCTCCTGGTGGACTTAGTACTACCACAACTCCAAGTGTTGTCCCCAGTGTTGCCCCAAGAGCAGCGAACACTCTATGAAACACTCCACCTGTTATGATTGATGCTTCCGTTGTGCTGAGCTTTTTCCACAGGCAAATGAAGCATATTGATTCTCAGATCAAAGGGTGGCTGGCAAGGCGAGACACACAAAGCAGATGATAGACTTGATTTCTTCCCAAATAAGGGAGATAGACGTTGTGATGTTGCTGCTGGAGTGGGTACAAGTGGAGCAGTACAAGTGCTGAAGCTGAAGAGGGTGGAACAGATGGTGCAGTGGCGAGTCCAAGCGCTGATCCAACCACTTAAGCATGAGGATATGCATTTGGTTGATGGGTTTAATTTTATGACTTGGATTTATTTTTTTAAACTAGTTTTGTTGCTTAAACAATTTGTTTTGTTTTGGTTGGTTGTTTTTGCTAAAATGTTGGATAATTTGTTTTGGGGATATTTATTTGCTTAGAATATATAATCTTGGTTGGAATTTCTCTCTTTAGATTTGATTTATTTTAAATCTAAGGTTGAGGTGGAGTAATACACTAATGGGGAGATCTATTTTGGAGATATATGTCTAACACTTTCATGCATGATCATCACTTATTGTTTTGTGAAGAAATGTGCAACTAAGGGGGAGATTGTTAGTGTCAACATTTGTGTTGGCACTGGTATTGCCTTCGGTATTGCTACTGTGCTGGCAATTCAAATTAAGTAAATAGCTGCTACATTTTATTAATAAAAACAAAGTGATTATTAATTATAATTATATTTGTTTTAGTGTGTTAGAAGTATGTTTTAATAGGTCAAAAGGACTGAACAAACGTTGACAATCAAAGATTAAAGGAAGTTACACGTAAATTACAATTTACGTGTAAATGTGGAGATAAGGCAAAGATTGTTGAGAGTTATCCATATTGAAGATCTAAAGAAATAATAAGTACAAGGTCAAAGAAGCATGGAGTACAAGTGTAGTAGCTAGTGAGCAAAATTATGGTTACATAGAGTAGGCTGCACATTCATCCAGCCTATATAAGTGCAAGATCATTACAACTTCAAACTACACAATCCAAAGTTGAGATATGCACAAAGAAAGAACACATTCTCGGAGTGTTGTCTTGAGTGTTTCCAACCCTCTATCCAACACCAGTGAGCTAGAGTGTTTTAGCTTTCATTCTTTGAGTGATTATGAGTGTGAGATAGAGTGTTGTTATAGAGAGTGTATTCTAGAGTAGTCGTTCATTGAGCTTTTGTTTATAATCATTAGGGAACTTTTCGTCCTTGTATCTAAAGCATATTTATTGAAATGTCTTCGCCTTCGGGCACCCTCAAGTTATATTTATATAACTCAAGAAAATCTACTCTCTTGTGTGTGTTAAATTTCCGCTGCTAAACTATTTCAAATTTATTTAATTTATTGGATTGTTGTGAACAATGTTCTCCTTAGTATTGCTAATACTTGGGATAACACCCGTATTGTTTTTCATTTTTGAAGCCATTGACAATTTCAATATATATCAACTTCCAGACGTCATCAACTTGGAGTTGCAGGCGGCAAGGACTAAAATCGATGCTAGAAAGGGAATAACAATCCCAAAACTGTCGCATTTGAGGTTGTTTGGATGAAAATGCTACGATGTTAGCGAGAAAGGGCTTGGTGAACTGGATTTTGAGGTGATTTGTGGAAGTGGTGCCACGAAGAGAAGGGGGAATAACGGGAGGGGACCTTGTAAGGTTGTGAGGGAGAATTGGAGAAGACGACCATAGATGGATGCATCATGTCCGGTCAGATCTGGAGAACGAAGGATGGGGAAAGGTTGTTGTTCTAATGAAGGAGAAAAAGGGGAGGGGGAGGTAAGTAGCCCAACGGGTTAGTTACCGATGGGGGTGGGTGGTTGCGTCGGATGAAGGAGAGAAGGACGAGAGAGAGGGAGAGGGAGAGATAGAGAGATGTGGCCAAGTGGGTTTTAAATGAGGACAATGATGTTTTTTTCCCTTTGAAGTGATGAGGCAAAGGGGAGAAATGGAGTGGGAAGGGGAAGGGGAAAGGGAAGGTGGGTGTAGATGGAGGGAAAGGGGTTGTTAACTTGGTGGTGTTAAGGGTGTGCTCTCGAGTTTTAAGGCCCCGTTTGGTTCGTGGTAAAGTGAGGGAATGGAATGGTCAATTTCGTTTGACCAATTCCTTAGGCATGTTTGGTTCAAGTTTTTTCATTTCATCGGAATGACAAATTCCTTTGACGGAAGGAATTGGTCATTCCTTCAAGAAATGGAAGGAATGATGAATTCCTTAGGGAATGAAATTGTAAAAAAAAATCTATGACCAAAATACCCCAAAATCCAAATCACCCCTACCCCTGCCTACCCCCCACCCCCCACCCAAAAAAAAAAAAATTACTCATTTTTTTGTAACTACCCCGCCCAAAAAAAAAAAAAAAAAAATTTTTTTTTTTGCTCATTTTTTGTAACTACACCGCCTACTCCACCCACCCACCCCCCACCATTTTTTTTTTTAAAATCATTTTTTGTACCTACCCCCCCCATCCACCCCCCACCCCAATTTTTTTTTTTTTAATCATTTTTTGTAACTACCCCACCCACCCCTGTCTACCCCATCCCCCCACCCCCCCACACACACACCCCAAAAAATTTTTTTTACTCATTTTTCATACCCCTGCTAACCCCACCCCACTTCCCTCCCAATTTTTTTTTTTTACTCATTAATTTTTTGAAAGAAGGGTAAATTGGACATTTTATATATTTTCATTCAATTTCTATAATTTGTATATTCAAATTAAACATGATTTGCTAAGGAATTGAATAACAATTCCATTCCATTCCGTACCAACCAAATAAAAGATTTGACCAACTTAAATTTCATTCAAATTTATTCAGAAATTCAATTTCATTAACCATTCCGTTCCTACAATTTTTTTTTTTTTTTCCATCAAACCAAAAAGGTCCGAGGACACTAAAATTAGAAGGTTAGTGGAATCAGCATTCTCCACTCCACCATCGTTAAAAAGCTCACAGACATAGTGGAAGTTGAAAATATAAAGCAAAAACCCCATTTGAAGATGGCCTAAAAAGTTCGCACAAGATTTTCCCTCCTCCTGCCATTTCAAATTTCATCACCAATCCTGCCGCTGAACGGGAATTCCACAGACTCTGCAGAGACGACCACACCAACGGTAACCACCACGGCTGTCAGTCCGGCACTGCTGTAGATTCAAGTTCAGGTTTTTCTTTCTCTCCCTCTGATTCTTATTTTGAATCATCCCCTAATTTCTAAATCCCTAAAAATTTAGGGCTTTGAAATTGGAAATCCTCTTTGAATTCTTCTTGAAATTGAAGTTATCCACCTGCAAAGTTGATTAGTTGAATGTTTTTAGCATGCTGAACTGAATGGATTCCCTAAAAATTTCCATGGTGTTATTGAATGTCTAAATGGTTAGATTATTATTATATGCCAAATTGTGAAGTTCCTACAACTTTTTTTTTTTTTTTTTGGAATGTAAGTCTTCTAGTTTAACCTATTAAATCTCTTCGCTTTTTAAGTAACAAACTTTTACCTTTACCTTTACTTTCTGTTTTTGTTTTTTAATTCAGTTTTGAATTTTGAGTAGGGATGAGATTGTAAGCCAATTCAAGAATAAAAATGACAATTCATTTTAAAAATATTAAATACCCCCTTGAAGAGTGGAGTAATTTGTCCTTTCAAACCCGTCCCCTCGCAAATATCAGTGATGAGCGTGGAAGCCTGAGATCCAGCTTCTATAGATCAGAAGACATCTATTCCCAATGATCGAACATACACCGCGGGAATGCCTGTCCGGATATTGCAGCCCTCAAAGTGCCTGAAAATCCAAAAGACTCAACAACTGGAAGGTAAGCCTTGAATCATGGATCAGATACGCATGAGAGATCGTGTCCATATATAACTCCTGATTTGTAGGGAGTCTGTTATGGAAAGAATTGTAAATACGCTTGAACTCTGTAGGTCGACGTGCTCTCGTAGGTCGAGGTCGCCTGTTGAATCTAGATCGACCTGACTGAATAATAGGGTCGGGTGATACCCGAATAGAATCTGAATCGTATGTCAGACGATAGCTAGGTCAGGACCACGGAGGTCGGACAATAAGCTAGGTCGACTGATCTTAGACGGTGAGCCTTGGGCCTTGTGATGGTTCGGCCTAGCCCGCTGATAATGTGGTGGCAATAATATGTAAATAACTGGGCTTGCTCGTTGGGCCTAGCCCGTCACATTTATTCCATTCAGTGGCCCCCAACTTTCTGAGTTGACTTTGTCGACTAGGAATTTATAAGAAATTTCGATTTAGTTTGAAGTAGATCGCAGGTCGATGCTCTAACTACTGTTTGGTTGACATATGGTGACGTGGCTCAATCTGGGTCATTAATTGTTTGGACGGTTGGATTCGTTGAAGCGCCAAAATTTCGTAATGATTACCCGTTTTGACATTTGGACAACCACCTCGAAAACCGTTTCGCCGCATTGATTGTGAGGGAACCGTTTGAAACCCTTATTTCTCCAATTCAATTAAGGAAAGATATAAAAGGGAAAACCTTTTCCTTTTCTGATTTTACACTCTCTAATCCTTGAATACTCTTAGCAAGAACAGCAACTCAGCAACCTGGTACCCTTGATATAATCGAAATCGCTTCTTCGCAACGAACCCTTTCTTCGTCAAATCTGAACAAGGTACTCCCCCTATTTTCTCGTTTTTAGGTTTAATTTTTTGATTTCTCCTTCAATTTCGCCGTGGCTAGGACCTTCAGTAGTGAACCTGGAGCTTGGTAGGGCTATTGCGTCGTGAACCATAGGGTATATAAACACGTATGTGGTGTAATGACGGAGATGACCAAAGTAGAATGTATTTCTGTCTTGACCAGGTGGGTTCAGGGTTTAGCGAACTAGAGCTTCCTGTAGGAGAAGAATTAGGCGATTTGGCTGCTGACGACCCAAGAATCGTGGGTTTCCACCTTTTTCATGAACTGCTAGATCACTTGATTTTGTTTTACATTAGGGGACCCAACAAACCTTCCTCCATTAGGAATAGAATAGGTTTTTCAGGAGAATCTAGGTCGCCCAAGAGTCGCACGTAGTCCAGTATCTAGGACTCGATTCCCCCTGTTTCTTCTTCGGATATGTCGACCTGTGCATCGGCGAGCTCTTCCTCAGCAGATCGGGATCGCGATGCATTTTGCTCGAATGCTGTGCCAGGTCGCAATGAGAGGGGGTATGTGGCCCCTAAGCCAGAAGCTGGGAAGAAAGGAGCTGACTCAAGGCTGGAGCTCCTTCTTATTTCCTAACTTCTTATTTCCTGTTTTTGCAGTACTTACTCCTGAACAGCAAGTGAACATGGTTCGTATTGTGAGTATTAGCCATCGGAAGAAAAGTGCCAAGGGCCATGGTGCAGCTAATGCTAGAGCGGGCAGGGAGAAGGACTGCATAGTTGCGAAAGGCTAGCGCTTCTCTCGCCCGCCTCGCCTTTTTGGCGCCTTTAGGGGCTGATCGCCTTTTAGTTTTGTGGCGGGCTGTTGCGCGGCTTCTTGGCCATGCGAGGTCTTTCTTGGTTATGGCGAGAGGCGTGAGGAGTCCGCCTTTGTCAAAAGGCATAATAGGCATATGTGTAATGTTAAACTAGGTCATTTTGTAATTTTAGTTTTAATATTTTAACTTAAAATGCATTGTATTGGGAAAACATGGGGTAAAGATAGTTTGTGCCGTGCATGAGAAAGAAAGATATCCGTAATTTCTCTCAAGCGACCAAAAGAAAATAAGTGCGATAAATAACGAATTATAATGACGACAAAAACAATGCCGACTCACTTTATTCTAATTTTTAAAGGGTGGTTTGCAAATTATATTATGTTTACTAATTTACTTTGTTTTTTTTTATTTACTTTGGGTCTCCTTTTGTCAATTGAAGTTTTAACTATATCTTATGTTAATCTCTATGTATGGAATTATACGTATGAAATTATATATTCGAATTTACTTATTTTAACGCTTTTAAACGACTACTTGTTTACTGATTTGCATATCAAATGTGTTTTTTTTCTTAGAAATTTCACTTTTGGGGTGTTTATATTGTGTTAAGTTGCTATTACATGTGAAATCGTGACCTTTATTTAATGCAAAATTCTTATTATTAGCATGTTTAATCTTTGTTTAGTATATTTTACATATATATTATTGTACTAGTCATTTTGTTCTATTTTACCGACTTGCTCGCCTTTCGGCAGCCTTTCAACCATCTCGCCATTCGCCTTTTCTAGAAGCCTCTTGCCCGCCTCTCGCCTTTAACAACTATAAGAAGGAGGTCGCGGATAGAAACAAACTTTTACCCAAGGATGGCGTTGGGATGGTCCCCATCGAGGAACTTGATACTGCAGATCCTGCGAGCTCTGAGTCCCCCAAAGAACAAGCTGTTGGATCTGAAGTGGCTAAGCAGAGCCCTGAGCCAATGCAAGAGGATCCTCCATCTAGGGCAAAGACACATGTGGTCGATCTTGATGACGACGAGGAAGAGGAGGACACCCGTCCTCTTAATACGAAGAAAAGGTCCAAGCCCAATCCCCAATCTGAAAAAGGGAAGGCCACTACCAGCAGCTTTCAACCTGCGACCATCCAAGTCTCATACCTCGAGCTAGTTCAGGCTCGCGTGGACAAATTGAGCGATGTTCCTTTGTTCACCGGAGTGGATAGCAGTGCGAGTATCCCGAGCTGTAGCCTGGGGAAAGCAGCCAAGCGAGGGCGGGCCGATCAGGATCTGGTGAGCAAGTTCACGGACAAGGGTTTAACTGCAGAGATGTTCAAAGCCAGGTCGGGGCTGGTCCACTATGAGGTAATACTTTAAGTTTGTTCATAATTATCGCTCTCCCTTCTTGCTTACGTATTTACCTTGACCAATTTTTAGTCGATCTTATCTTTGAGCTTTCTTGCCGTAGGCTCTTGCCATGGTCGAGCTGGCTACTAGCTATTGGAAGGCCTTTGAGGAGCAGGAGAAGCTTGCTAAGGCCATGCTTGGTCGAAAATCTGCCGAGCTAGAGAAGCTGGAGGGGGAGCATGCTAGGCTGAAAGGAGAGCACTCCGACCTGGATGCTGCCTATGAGGTGATGAAGCTAGTCAAAGATGATCAAACGAAAGCTTAGAAGCTGGGCAGCCGGGAGGTCCAGAAGAACTTCACGGAGTCAAGTCCGATAAGGAGGCGGCCAAAGCTGAGCTGGAGACGACCAAGAAAATGCTTCATAGTCGAGATGAGTTTTTGGCAAAGCTGAATGAGGATCACGCTGCAGCTCGGGCTAAATGGTAAGAGGAGGCTGATGCCCAAGCTAAAGCTGCTGTGGAGGCTTATAAGGACAGTGACGAGTGTTTTAATAACATTCAGCGCCAAGCCTTTACTTTTTATGATGTTGGTCGACGCCATATGGCTCGACGTATTCTGGTGGAATTTCAGTCGACATTCCCCTTCAAAGAATCGCTGCGGGCTTCGAGGAGCAAGATGTTGTGGCTGCCCGTCAAGGTCACCCTCTTGTTCCTTACAATGACAATGATTTAGCCGCCCTTGCTGAAGAAGATGCTGATATGGAGGCGGTGCCCTGGGTCGTCCCACCCGTTGAACCAGTGAACTTCAATACCATACTTAAGGAACTCGAGCATCCTGAGGAGCTGGCATTGGATGATGATACCCCAAAACACACCTTTTCTGCATCTGGGAAGCTCACTCCCCTTGACCAGCAAGAGAAAGATTTGGCACAAGCTTCTGGCGATTAAGCTAGGATTGACGACCAGACTGAAGATGATCCTGCAGCGTAATATTCATTTGACATATTTTGATGATGTAAGGAAACAAGTTCCATAACAATATTTTGAGGATAAAATGAGGGAAAATCGTCTACGGTGGTTTGGACATGTGAGAAGGAGACCGAGCGATGACCTGCAGAGGCCTAACAATGAGAAATGAGAAAATGGCGAGGGTAGGGAAGACCCAAACAAACTTGGATTGTAGAGTAATTGAAAATGATATGAATTTACTTGGAGCCGATGAAAGTACGGTGTCAAGAGGTCGGAGTGGAGGGCAAAATCCATGTGGGGGCCGATTTTTTATTTTTTATTTTTTATTTTTTACTTTTTTATTTTTATTTTTTATTTATTTATTTATTTATTTATTTATTTATTTTTATTTTTTAATTTAATTTAATTTAATTTTTTAATTTATTTATTTTTTTTCACGATAACATATGAGGATTCATGTTAGCCGACCCCAAATTATTTTGGGACTAAGGCTTTGTTGTTGTTGTTGTTGTTGTTGATGTAATCAATGTCTTGGCCCAATTTTTGGGAGGCATTTTGACTTGCTTTATTTTTAATCGTAGTTGACTTTACATTCAAATCTTTTTGTCTTTGATCCTTGTATGGATGTATGTCGAACTAGATTTGTTAGGATAAACGAGATCGTTACGAGCCTTTGGTCGGACTACTTTTTAGAAATAAAGTCGACCTAATACTTGGATCATTTGATAATGAGATTGACTTAGAGTCGAATCTTATTTGAACGAGGTCGACTAAGAGTCGGACCTGTTAAATGAACGAGGCTGACTAAGAGTCGAGCCTGTTAGAACGAAGTCGACTAAGAGTCGGACTTGTTAAATGAACGAGACTGATTAAGAATCGAGCCTGTTAGAACGAAGTCGACTAAGAGTCAGACTTGTTAAATTAACGAGACTGATTAAGAATCGAGCCTGTTAGAACGAAGTCGACTAAGAGTCGGACTTGTTAAATGAACGAGACTGATTAAGAATCGAGCCTGTTAGAACGAAGTCGACTAAGAGTCGGACTTGTTAAATGAACGAGACTGATTAAGAATCGAGCCTGTTAGAATCGATGCAAAAAACGTAACACAATTTTTGGTTGAATAGAACTGCAACTTTATTGAAGTAGTAGCACGATTACATAGAGAACGGAGAGCTAGAACTGAAACTAAACTCAAACTTGAAAACAGAAACTAAAACTGAAACTGAACTAGAAAACTGAACTAGAAGACTGAACTAGAAGTAGTATTTGATAAGGTGGCTAGCATGCCACGGGTGTTTCAACTCCTCACCATCTAGATGGGCGATCATGTAAGTTCCTTCCTTAATAACTCGAGTAACGATGTAGGGACCTTCCCAGTTGGGAGATAACTTGTTCATCTGAGTTCTCCTTCCAGTTGACTCGATCTTCCTTAACACATGGTCACCTACTTGGAACGATCTTATCTTAACTTTCTTATCGTGGTAACTCTTAGTTTTCTGCTTATAATTGATCATCCGTAGCTGAGCTGTATCTCGCTTCTCGTCGAGCAAATCCAAGTCGATCAACCTGTTGATGTCGTTCTTCTCCTGATCAAAGAAAACTACCCTTGCTGTAGGGAATTGTAGCTCGGCCGGTGCCATGGCCTCTGATCCATATGCAAGAGCGAAAGGGGTTTCATCCGTGGGCCTCCGAGTGGTTGTGCGGACTGCCCAGAGAGCGATGGGAAGTTCGTCCAACCAGTTGCTTCGTCGCCCAACCAAACCAGTCTTAAGTGCATAAATGACTAGTTTGTTCGCTGCTTCAGCTTGCCCGTTACCTTGAGGATAGGCGACTGATGACTTCCAATGCTTGACTCCAACTCTGTTCATTTCTTCTTTGAAAGCTGTGGAGAACTGTAGCCCGTTGTTCGACACTATAGCTCGAGGAATCCCAAATCGACACCAAATGAAATCATGAATGAAGTTGATGGCGTTCTCCTCTGTAATCCTGGTTAACGGCTTGGGCCTAGCCCGCTGATAATGTGGTGGCAATAATATGTAAATAACTGGGCTTGCTCGTTGGGCCTATCCCGTCACATTTATTCCGTTTACTGGCCACCACCCCTGTGAATAGCATCAGCATGGACACAACCTCAAATCATATACCTCTCCTGTTCTCTACTGCCGTGCACCTATTTTTGATGCTCACCGGAAACCAGCAACCACAGAATCCTTTATTTCATTTAGATACTGCACTCCCTTACGCATATCAACAATCATGTTGAAACCCGTGGTCTTAGGGCCAAAAACACCAGATCTTCTTGTCAAGATCTTTGTCCCAACCAAACTCGTCGGTCAATACCTTAGAATGAACCTTGGGATCATCTCTTGGACCAATAAGTTTCAACCAATTGCAAGGCGGAATCAACTTTCTTATTATTATCATAAAAATTTGAACTACGATGAAAAATAGGCTTTATATGTTTCGTTAAATTTTATTGTCTTTAATAGTGTGATTTAAATTTTTTTCGCTGTTAAAAAATTTGACCCCCCGAACATAAATCCTAGATCCGCCACTGGCTTGACTATATTGCAATTGGTATTAAGGAGCTCCATCTCTTGGCGCTCTTTCGTCGTCCATAACCCGGTCAAAAACAAAGGCACAATCTTTTACTTTTTACTTCCAATACTTATATTTCGCAAAACAAATATGTTGTATTTGATTTTCCACCCAATTGATTAGTTTGGTTTTCGTTCTATGGGTAAATCTGGGCTGTCTGCTAGGTGTTTGATTAAATGCTTAAGTGAAAAGACTGCTCTTTTTAATTAGCACACCCTTTTTCATGTTAAGTGTTGATTTAATGCTCAAGAGAAAATACTTTGGAAATGGCACGCCCTTTTCAATACCCATCTGCTAATATGTGTGTGTGTGTGTGTGTAATACGAACCAAATGTACGAGATGAAGTGTTCAATTTTTATGTGTTTTAACTGCAGCAAACCAAGGCCAGGGCACCATTGATTGCATAGGATGGCAGCAACGTTGAAGCCTCCGGGAGCATTTGTCATCACACCCCACAAAGTATCTGTGTGCATCCTTATACAAGTCTATGCACCCCCTGCTCAAATATCTGTGCCATTCCCTTTTTCCTCTGTTTCTCAGCATAATCGTCTTGGCTTGTTTTTGATGTCGCTCATAAAGGTAAATGGAACATTTCACTTATTGTTATGATTATTTTTGGGTCGTATGTAATGATTTTTTTAGATTGAAAAAGTGAATTGAATTAAAAGAAGATCCAAAAATGAAAGGATGGACAAGAAGTCCATCTACTATGAAACAAAGAAATACATAGAAACTAAATTAAACTATCGCAGCTCCCCAATCCCTTCTCAAATCATTAAGCGATAAACCCTTAATGGCACAATTGGAAACACCCAAAGAGATGCGAAAGACACCATTTTATCCCACACAAGATGTTTCAGAAGGTGATGATTTTTAAAATTCCTCGCACTCCTCTCTATCCAAATGCACCAGCAAACTGCAAACACCCCACAGTCCCATAAACTCCTTGCATCTTATCCTCTACCAAACCCTCTGAATCTCATCTGAAGAAGAGATGAGATAGAATTCGGGCTCACCTACACTTCTCCAACCACCGCAAACAAACGATTCCAAAGATACCTAGCTAAGCCACAATGAAGGAAGAGATCATCATGTGTTATTAGAATCCCTACAATTCATACACCTATTAGGCGAAACACATTTAGTGGCCTGCGAGTGCAATTTATCGTTAGGATTGAGTTTATTAAGCACTAAAAGCCACACAAATGCCCGAATTAAAGGAGCTTTAGACTTTCACACATACGATGTAAGAGAAAAGGAGACGGATTAGGGCTCTGAATCAAGAAGTTAAGAAAAGATTTACAAGAATATTTTCCAGAGCCCTCTAAGACCCAAACCCGAGAATCATGATTTTCCGACAAGCGAACATGGGATAAGGAATCAAGATGAACAACAACGTCAACAGACTCTCTGTTGTATAGATTATGAAAGAAATGGAAATTTCAAGACACGTTCTCCCCTTCCCCAAATATCCGAAATTCAGAGATAGGAGGTGCCCAATGAACAAGAGAAAGACGATACAATCGATGGAACAAATCCCCAAGACAAGAATTACCAATCCAAGCATCTTCCCAAAAATGGATCCGAGCTCCATTAGCTACCTTTAACCGAGTAAGAGGAATGCCCAGGCAATGACACTGATGAATAAATTTCCACGGGCTTTTGTGCGAACCTGAACCGCTGAAAGAAGAATCCCAACCATTATGTTGCATCCCGAACTTACTCTTAATAATGTTTACGCAATACTGTGCAGTTGGGTTGGTTTAATGTCTCTTGTTAAGTTACCTCCTCAATGTTCCTTTGTATGCTAAGCCTTTTCAAACTGCTTGTTCTTGTTTGCTTTCTAATTGATTTTTCAAGAATTTACCCACTTTTTGCTGTCATTGTTGGCGTAATACGAGGACATTGTATTTAAAATCATCTAGAGAATCGAGATCATAGCTAAGGGCTTGATGGAATGCAGAAAGCAGGAATGCTATATTTCATGTTCGCATGCCAAATGCACAAAAAGGTTACAAATTTGTTTTCTTTGAATGTGTATCCTGATTCTTGTATTGGGAGTACGTGTTAGGTAGAATTAATCATAAGGAAGAGTGTGCAGCGAAGCAAGCATAGTTATACGCAAGTGAGTGCATGGAATGAGACTGCCCTTAAAAATAACCTCTTGGATCAAGCTGAGCATAGGTGAAGAAAAATCCTCAACCCCTTTCAGTGCCATCTTGCTCCTCTGGATGTTATTGACACTTCAATCCTGGAAGCCTTTCTTCAACATCTTAGCTCCTCCCCTTTTAAAGTAGATTGACCATAAATGGAGCATACAGAGATAAATCCTGATGAGTGACTGTTGATGATCCCTTCTCACAACCACACGCCCCATCTAGCTCATCAATGCCATCAACCTTCCCCTTTCGAACATCTTCACTCTTGATTTAGCTTTCAGTATGGAAAGTTATCATAACTGTAGTTACTGAAGACCGTCGATTCAACCACTTTAAATAGTGGGGTACTGATGCAGAGAAAGGAAGGTGAGTTTTAAAGACAGTCATACTCTCTACAGCTGAATCTATATGTTTCTCATGTGCCAATGCCAGATCCCAAGGATCTACTTAAAGTGTCAAAAGCACCTGAATAATGAATTCATAGCTTATTCCTTATGTAGTGGTCTTATTGCAGCTCTTGTTATTCTCAAATTAAATCTCTTTATCTCTTTTTTTTTTTCTTTCTAAAGATGCTTATTTTATCTATTTCCCTTGAAGTCATGTGATGATATTTTGGAGCCAAAGTTGACTCAATTTATGAAGCAACTCCAAGAGTTTGGTGGACTAAGCGACCATATAAATAGTAGGCTGTCTTCGTTGTCATCACCTGAGGACTTATTTAACTTTTTCAATGATTTGCGAGGTGAGTTGATGATGCATCTACCACATGCGTTGTACCTTCACCTTTCTCAATCCTTTTTCTTCCTTTTTCTTTGTACCATTTATCTCATAATGTTCTGTTGGTTATATTTTACTATAAAGCTAATGAAGTGTGATGCAACTTTTTGACAGGCATCCTTGGGGGACTTGATACAAACATCGTCGATGATGACCAAATAAACTTAGATCCAAATAGTAACCTTGGAGTTTATCTTCGTCGTTGCTTACTTGCCTTCAATATTTTATCCTTTGAGGTACTGTAGTATGTATTTTCAGTTGTTTGATAGTTAATCTCTTCAGGCTTTCTGTATGGTAAATCTGATGCAATGAGATTTCTTTATAACACTAATTGTTTTTCTCCTCCTCCTCCTCCTCCCCATCATCATCATCATCATCATATTCATATTATACTTGTTCGAGCATGATGTTTCCTCTAATGCCGTAGGCTCTAGTGGACTAAGCTACTGTATGTCTTCAGTTGTAATTTTCTGTAAGAAAAATAAAAGTCAGTTTGCTTTCTTTTGGAGTAGGGCATGTGCCATCTTTTGACGAATATCGGAACATATTACAAAGAAGCTATCTCCAGCTGTTCACCACATGAATGGTCCCGTTTGGGTGATTCTAGTAATGAACTGAGGGCTGAACCGGGGGCATCTTCAGAATTTGTTTTCAAGAAAGTTACTGAAGAAGTCGAACCACGAAAAAAATCCATTGAGAGAGTTCCTTTCCATAATCACTCACCAGAAGCATTCTTTGATTTGGTTCAAGGTAGGATTTTTTGTATTATATATGTACATATATAGGTAATGTCCTTCGCGCATTTATGCATACTGTATATAATCTATCCATCTACTTAGATAATAAATATATCTATAAAGCACACGTTTCTTTAGGTTTGACTTTTGTAGTACCGATATACCCTTTTGCCCTCAAAATGTACCAATTTCCTAATATTTTTTTCGTTTATACTTTTCTAATCTATATGAAAAACGCGTTTCTTGCCTTTCAACTGCCTTTTAAACGCCTTGCGTTTTGCCTTTAATAATGAGTTTTTGTCTCCGTCATGCAGGACATGCATGTGGGCTGTCTAGCTGTGAATAATAATAGGGATAATGAACATGGTCTGATTTCTAACATAGGGATTTATTAGGGGCTTTTGTATGGTAACTTTTTGAATGTAATAGAAAAGAAATCAGGCTTGATATGCAGGAAAAACAAAGAACTAAGAAAATGTGGAGCAGGTAAACTAGAGTTGCATCAAAAGATAGGCCTAGGCATACACCCAAGATCCCCATTGACATCACACCAAGGGTTCTTGGGCAACAAACTCAACAGAGAGGGAAACACATCTGACATCAAAATGACTTACTCAAATGTTTTTCATTCATTAAGTAACTGCCAAAGTATTGGTGTAGAAATCTATATATCTTGGAGACCAGTCAACTTGGTGGCCATGGTAAACTTGCTGTGCTTTGTGGACACGGACAGAGTGTCAATTCAGAATAAACACGTAGTGTCGGACTCGGACACCGCGACCTTCAATATACAATCTATAGCATAAATGAGAGAATGGGTGAACAGTTGAATGAATAGTTCCAAATGGGTTTTTTCCCATTTTGCCCTCATACATTTGTCCCTTTCCCGTTTTGTCCTTAAAAAAAAAATTTAAGTTAAAAAAAAAAACCGTGTCCTTGGACACGGGCATGTACTAGTATACAATATACAAGGACATGACCATATGTGAATAATATCTTGATAGAAATCTAAACCCTGGTTAAATATTTGTACTTCCAGATTCTCGAATATTTTATTTCATACTATCTTCTCTAAACATGCCTTCATTTGTTAGAGTTTATCAAAACTTTCTGTGAAATCGACAATTTGTTGGCCTTTCATGAGCCACAATCCTATTGTCTTTCTAGAAAACCTCTTTCTGTGTGCACATATTCCATGTGGAGATGCTTGTCCTAGGTCATGTTTGTTTGACATGGCTATTCTATATAGGTTTAAATTCATTTTCAACCATTGTACTTTCACCCGACTTCCATTTTAACCATCATACTTTATTTTTTGCGCAAAAACCACTCTACTTTGGAAAACATCTCATCCTGACCCATAAATTGAGGATTAGGGCACGGATTAGTGACGGATTAGACACGAATTTGTGGTTGCGATGGGAGGTTTTCCAAAGTAGAGTTGTTTTTGTGCAAAAAATCAAATATAATGGTTAACGTGAAAGTCGGGTGAATGTACAATGTTTGAAAATGAATTAAAACCTTCTATATAATCTGCTGTGTCCTCAAAATCACTGCAAACTTGGAGGCTTTGGCTGAAAGGACACTAATTAGCCTGAGACTACTATTAGTATCCTGGATCCAGAATGAGACTCAAAATCCACTGTGACAACCCACAAAAATGCAGCCATAAAAAAAGTACAAAGTACCCTTAATAGATAAAATTTAAGAAAACAGATAGGACTAGAAAGATAAATAGGAAAAACATAAAAGAAAGATTCTTGGACATTTAAAAGACAAGAAGCTTCCAAAATTCAAACTGAGAGGGACAAGCCCTAGGTCATTCATCTTTTACCCTTTTGCACTTTCCTAACTTCATCATTTCATCTCTAAGACCACTTGTTAAAGTTATCATAGATTGAACTTCTAATGCTTTTTATGATAATTTAATGTACAAATGCAGATAGCAAAGTTTCTTCTGGCTCCAAACTCAAAAGAACTAGTATAAATAGAGAAGCTAGCCGGTTTATTAACCCTCCACGTAGTGCAGTAAGAGGTGCTGACACCCCCGCTGTTTTCCCCCATACCAGTTGGCAGATACAAGGATACTTGTCGGAGCAAGCTGATGCAATTGAAAAGTTAGTTGATTAGTTAATTTTATAATATATGTTTACTTTAAACAAATATAATATTATCATTAAGAAACCTTCTCTGCAGGCATGGCAGCTCTTTTCCTATGAGTGTTCTTGAATCTGTTTTGAAGCAGCTTCAGAAAATGGCACCAGAGTTGCATCGTGTAATTCAACTTAGATAACTTTTTTTTCAGTGTAGATATGGTTTCACTGGACTAAAAGATTATTACTTTTCACCTTTGTCAGGTTCACTTCTTGCGGTATCTGAATAGCCTCTATCATGATGATTATCCTGCTGCTTTGGAAAATCTTCATCGCTATTTTGATTATAGGTATATCTTGAATACCTTATTCGTCCATACATTTATGTTTTCTATTTAGACCATTTATGCAATTTATTGCTTTAGGACTTTTGGTAGACACCTGCATTTATCAATTTTGCTGGCAGACTGTCAGAAATTAATACTACAATAGAATCTTGACAAATCTCTGAATGGCGAATAAGTATGATGAGGCATTATGTGCCCTACTAAAACTTGAGGTCTAAACTTGGTTTTACTGTTATTCAGAAATGTAAGGGAAAGGAAGTGAAAACTGGACACATTGGCTTTTGTTCATATGATAATTAATGCTTGATTCTTATAAAAGAGATAAAATATACATAATGCACCTGAGATATTCTTTTTTCTTGTAATATAGTTAACCAAATAATCAGCCTTTATTAAATGTATACATAATTCCTTCGTTTCTTCTAAAAGTGCTGTTAGTAATTTGGTACCCTAGCAGTGTGTATAAGGAGTACCAATTAAAGATTGGAAGATGAAAGAACACACAAAACACGCAAGATTTGTCGACCCAATTCATCATTACCTTCAACTACGTGTCTAAAGGCACTGCCTAACCAGGATTATGCACTATGATTTTTCTTTATGGCATTACAATTAAGTTACAACTGTCACTTTGGCTTAAATAGAGATACAACAAAATCTAACCTTAAACTAAATAGGAAATCCCAAAATTGTCCCCACATTGCCGTACGGTGACCTTTCCTCTTCTGCGCATGCGCTCCTTGCATTCGCCTGGAAAGACGAGAGCATCCCGTTTGAATTTGTTAACCGAGAGAGAGCCTGGGCTGGGGCTCCCCCCAATTGTTTTCATTTCCTTTCTCAAGTTCCTTAATGTTGGCTCGAAATCTCAACATTTTCTCACTTGGAGACTAAACCAAGCACTATATGACGATCCAATTGTCAACAATATCTAACCTGCTGGTGTTGATGACCACTATTTTTTCTGGCCGGCCTGAACTGTTATCCTCCTACTCAACCTTCCGTTTTACAAGAAACTCACCATTTTCCCGTGCACACAAAATTGGCTATCCCACTCTCATGCATCACTCGTTGCACTTGCAAAACCAATGACTTTGATGTTGTTGGTGGTGTATAACATCCCTTCCTTTCTACCTCGCAATACTGCACAAGCTCCTTAGGTGATCTTTTAGTACTGCAACCGACAGTCACCGCATAACCTTCTCCATCTAACTGCCAATTCTTCTTTAAGCCAAGAATATGCTGCACATCATGCAACTGCAACGCAACCCCATTCAGTGACTCGACTCGAATATCTCCTTCCCTACGATTTTTACAGCCCCTAATCACGTGAAATATATTGTTCCATCTCATCCGCGCAATTGCAAGAATGAAACAACAATCTTGAATCCAACACCTACAAATCTATTTGACTGTTCTCACTTAAGATTAATGTATCCGCAATCTCCTTTGTTGTTGCGTTCGCCCGCTCGTCATTTGACTCTGCTGTGCACTCGCTCCTGTAGTGACGTAACTGAGCATAGTTGAAGCATCTGATCGAGCTTTTGTTCTTTTCTAGCTTCCCGCCTCTAGACCTCGATCTTCCTCATCTACCTTTCCCTCCCATGCTCAATGCTAGCCTTAAAGTTGATTCCACTTCCCTCTCGCATATCTCTTCTATAAGAATGAGATCCTTGATTTCCTCCAGCTGTAGTTTTACCTTCCTTGCCAATGCGCTTACCTCAGTAACAGTTGTAACCCAACTATCAGTAAAGAACACAACAACACTAGGGCTTGTATCTCATACTCAAGATTAAAATCAACCCAAATTCAACTAAACCATAATTATATTGAATTCTCTGATATGATTCGCGACTGTCATACTTTCTGTCATCCTTAGGTCCAACCACCTCCGCATCAGGTGAACCTTCTTCGCCGTTGATGACTTCTCGCACATGTTTGACAACATCATTAACATCTACACCGCCGTGTTCTTCGTAACACTCTTGAAGAACGATAGCCGCACCACAGTCATCGCTTTCATGTCCAAGAGCTTCCGCTCTTTATCTTTCATATATGTTGGTTTGTCACCCACTAATACAAATCCTTTGTCCTTGATCTGCATCTTTCGAAATCCAAAATCTGGCCCATCGAATTACTCTGTTGGAAATTTCTCTCAATTCATCGTGATTGCTTCCACAATCCCCAAAAACACTTGATTCAACTACATCCCTGCAACCCTAATCCGATCTGGGTCTCTGCAACTCTAACTGGATCTCTGACCCTAATCCTGAATCAAACCCTGAATTTCCCTAAACCAATTTGGTAGCCTAATAATGCATATAGGGAGAAACAATTAGAGATTGAAAGATGGAAGACTACACGAAGTGCACAAGATTTGTTCATCCAGTTCATTGATACCTTAGACTACGTATGGAGGTGCTGCCAAGCCAGGATTATGCAGTATAATCTTTCTCTGTGGTGTTACAATCAAGTTACAGCCGTCACTTTGGCTTAAACAGTAATACAACAAAACCTAACCCTAAACTGAATAGGAATTCCCGTAACTGTCCCCCACGATGTCGTATGGAAACCCTAGGTTGCCGTATGGTAGGTCCTCCTTTCTTCAAGTTGCTGTACAGTGACCTTTCCTCTTCTGTGCATTTGTGTTTGCTTGGAAAGCCGAGAGCATTCCTTTTGAATTTGTCAACCGAGCGGGCGCCTGCCCCTCCCCCTCACTGTTTTCATTTCCTTCTCTAAGCTCCTTAGGTTTTGGCTCCAAATGTCAACAAGTGCCCTCATCAAAATAAGCCTACCAGCACCATCTAGAGCCAGCCATCTTGATTAGTCACCATTACTATCTGGGCAAATCCAAACCCTTAATCTTTTGATCTTATCTTGCATCAAACATTCTTGACAAAATATTATCTAATAACAAGGCCTCTTCCATCATTTGAAGCTCTCTCCATTTATCTTTTAATAGTCTCATGTACATGTGAGTAATCGAGTTCTAGTACTTTTAAACTTGTGCCATTATATAACTAATGCGATCAGTATCCTTGTGCAAACATTTCGGCGGAAAGGCTGCAAAGTCACAATCTCATTTCCAATATTGTGCTACTCTAGAACTGTATGGTTTATTCAACAGTTTCCTTTGGAAAGGATTGCTAGGATGATCTTACAACAGTTGAGTTGAGATACTGTCGTTATTAAAGTGCAGGGGCCGAGGGATCTGATTTTGTCCCTCCTTCTTTACCTGGATCTAATCACTTTGGAGGATATGAAGTTGCTTTACTATGCTTGGGGATGACGCATTTTCACTTTGGACACCCCAAGCAAGGTTTGGAGGTAAGCATATTTATAGATGCATCTTGTAACTACTTGTTTCTCTGCATTTTTTGATATGAAAGTACTTGAGCCTTTTCTATTTGTAGTTATTATATCTGCTTTTTGCACTTATCAAAGTATGTTAATTATTATTCCTTCATGTTCAGGTTCTAACAGAAGCAGTTCGGGTTTGCCAACAGGTAGATGATTTATTTTTCTTTCCCTCGTATAAAAGCTAATAGTTCACCTTTGTATGTGTGTGCCCTTACTATCATAATCCCTTCACGCCATTTCTATAGCATGCGATTTAGAGGTGTAAACGATTCAAGTCAAATCGAGTATAGCCGAATTCGAGTCAAGTGGTGGATGTGGATTGCACGAGTCGAATTGTGATTGAGTCAGGTACCAGGTTCAAAATCAGACATATTTGACTCAGGTCTACAATCTCGGCATTTGCGAGTCAACATGGGTTGGGGCATGGACTATCAGTAGAACTGATATGTAAAATAGAGAGAAGAAAATCCTCTACGGAAGCTCAAAAAAGTGAGATGTAGAGAGAAAAGAAAGCAACTCCACCGTTGCAGCCTCTTGCATATGAGCAGAGGACTTTGGAGATGAAGATCTGGTCTGGATTTGAGCAGATCTGGGTTTCACTAATGCATAGGTGGAGGAGAAATATTAGGTTTGATGGTTGCATCGAAAGACTCGGATTGTGGCAATCGACTTAAAGTCTCGAGTCCCTGGCCATGAAGATGTCAGTCGCCTACTTAGAACCCTATTCTTTGCGGAGGAACAATCTTAGGGCTTTTTCGTGTGCAGCTTATGGGGGGTATGTAGTTAGCATAGATCTCTCAGATCTGCTGAATCCATCTTGCCCACTGTATACGAATCGAGTCAAGTAGGCATTTGGCAAGCCAAACCCAAGTCAGGTCTCGGGTAGCCTGCCTGAGATGACAGCCCTAATGTGATTTATGATTTATCTAATGAAATTGAAAGTGATAAGTTCATCTACAAGTGAAAGGAATGCAGTAATTTGAAATACAAACAAAAATGCAACACAAACATGAACATTTGACTAAGATTTTACATTTGATGGATCAGTAAATGATGCATAGTTCCCACAGATTATTTTATAATTCGTCAATATAAGTTGTTTAGTAGTTTCAGAGCGTGGAAGAGAGTGTAAAATAAACTGGTATAGAAGCAATACGGAAGCCGCCTGTATCACTGCCTTAGTGAATTGGTGGAGAACCACTAAGTCAAAAGTCATGAAGTAGTTAGGGTGAGTATCAACTCGCATATGATATGGAATTATGGTTGAGCCATAGCTCTATACTCCTACTATGCACTTAAATACCAGTACACACGTCGTACTTATCCAAGATACTGAATTACCCACAGCTATTTTCTGTACGTACAAGTAGAATAACACCAAAAAATTCCTCCACTTTTTATCCCCCTGGTTTGGTATTGTATTTTACGACGTAGAGCTCCCTACTGAAGACAGTGTACTTGAGTGGACTGGCCAACCATACTCACTTGATGTGAAAGTTCAGACCTAGTCATGTCAAGCTTATTGGATTTCCAACCAGACCACCATACATCTCAAGCATATATGTTTTCTTTTAGATAGGAGACTCCCTCGTTTGATCGAGCAACTTCTATCGCTAACGAAAGTTACAAGTATCTACATAAACAACTGCAAAAACTGCTTGAAGAGTGATAGAACTCAATACTACTCCTTTCGTTCCATGTAAATAGTCCATGCCTGAAAGTTTGACTTATTAATTTTGTAATGACCTTGTTAGTTTTATGAAGGCAAAAGCCATCCTTTTGTCATTGAACTTTCAGTCCATTTCAAATGTCCTCATCCAACAAAATATTTTTTGATTGTCCTCACTATACTAGTTAACTATTTAAATGTCATCATCCCGTCAACATTTTCGTTAATAATTTGACAAAATCCTTAAAAGAATAAAAAAGATTAGTCACATGACTAACCTCCACCACACTTTGTTATCTCATTGCTACAATAAACGCTAGATAATAGAAAGAGCAAGGAGAAGAAGAAAACATGGAAGAAAAATATAGGAAAATAAACAAAAAATGGAAAGGTTTCTAGAACGTACCATCTCCCTCGTCCCTATTCTTTCAAACAAGAGTACGGCCTTCAAATCTTTTTATGGCCATCATTGTATGTTCTATAACTTCAAACCCATCTCCTACACTCCCAACAATTTCACCTGAATCATCATCATCACCATTATCTCCCAAATCCCCCTACCAAATCTATCCTCATCCTTCAAAACTAATTCTTGATTGGAGTTCAAATAATCCATTAGCAATTGCTAGAGAGTCCTTGGCATCAACATATAGGTTGATGGCAGCTGAACATAAGTTAGATAGTAGAGATTGGAGAAATGGATGATTGGTGGAAAGTGGGATATTTTGACTATGAAAATAAGGGTTTTACGCCATTAATGGCTGCTTTAAAACCACCTTTCCATATCGTATCTAGCAAGCACAAGATGAATTTCATCAGTACAAAATCCAAATTTCATAGTAAAAATATGCTTCCCTCATGATCCTAACATTCAAGCGGACACCTTCCCTCCCATCCCCACACTCTCCTTGAAATTTGGGGTTTTAGTGTAATCTCATGTTAATTTAGTTTTTGAACCTATTAAAAAAATAGTTTCTTAGTACTTGGAATTTGGGTATTTTTAATACATTTTTGGATACAAAGTTGTGGGTGGGTGGATACCAGATTTTGCGTACTTGTTATATTACTGTTTGTACCAATGTAACCGTTGTTGGCAAGATGGTTTCTTGAAAGTTAAATGGGTTGTTGTCATTAGGAATGTACCGGCAATAGTATGATGGGTGGGTGAATATTTCGGTATGGTGTTGGTGGAGCAATAGTGGTTGGTGGTGGCATAGGGGTGGTAGTGGATGGAAATGGAGATGAAATGTGTTCTCTTCTAGAGGTAGAAGATGAGGGTATTGGTCATTTCATAACCCACACAAGCTCGTGAAATTTGGGTTAACTTCATTATAGGACCCGGTATTTTGATGAAGGTTAGTCACGTCACTAATTCGTTAAGTTTTTGACAAAATTGTTGATGGAGTGATGACATTTTAAATTGTGAACTAACACAGTGAGGACAATAATTTTTTTTCTTTTTGAGTGGTGACATTTGAAATGGACCTATAGGTCAGTGACCAAAATATCATTTTTCCCTTATACGAACCATTCCAATACTCCCCCCGAGCAATAGACCCATGATCTCTCCATGCACATCTCTTCATAGGTTATGAAGAAATGCATCCTCCCCATTCAGTTACAAACTATGTTACCTGGACTCGGGATCGGGTATCCGACACGGGTACGGATCCTAGTGTCGGATTCACGTTTCCTCAAAAAATTGGACACGGGGACACTGTCCTAAAATTAGGATACGGGTACGGGGATACGTTAATAACAAAATATATTGAGTCTATTTATATACTTTACTTATAAATGAAGTCAACTCACTCTTTTTTTGCTAAGATATAATGTATAATTAAGTAAAACAACATTAAAACTTGTAAAATTTTTATAAATGAAGTCAACTCACTCCTTTTTTTCTTGTCGTATCCGAATGAAAATGCGGGTGTCGGGGTGTCTTGTCGGACACGATACGTGTCGGACACGGGTACTTCAACATATTTGAAGAGTCCGGGTAACATAGGTTACAAAGAGGCCAATTATTGGAGGCACCTAGAGTGATAAGCAACAACCATACAGAGGCAACCTTAGAAAAGAGGGAGAGGGTATTTGGATAGTCTTCATTTTCTGTTTAGGTATACTCCCTCTGTCCCACCTCAAATTGCAAAATTGCCATTTTAGGTGTCGCATTAGAAATTGCAAAATCTCATAATGGAAAGATTTTAATATTTCTTAATTAGTGGGACTCACTTGTCACACTCACATCAACTAACCCACTTACTATTCCATACGCTACCCCATTATCCATACTAACACCAACTTAATATAATATACATTTCCTTAATTTTCGTGCACTGACAGTGTTTTGCAATTTGAGGTGGGACCGAGGGAGTATTCTTAAGCAACAAGAATAGTCTTATGAAGAAATCGAGAACCTCCACGAATTATCTTGATAGTAAATATCCACTCACACCCAATATTACACATACTAGTGGACAACAAACCAAAGTCCTAGATTGTGCTCCAGAGCATATCAAGCATGAGTCAAAGAGTGTAGGTGCCTGATACCTGTAGGGCAGACAAAAGGGCCTAGGAAGAGTATTGAAGCTTCATGGATTATTATTATTACCTTTTCATATCTCCGTGTTGCAGCCATCACTCATTATTCATTCTATTTTTTTCGCTCTTTGAATGTGCAGCGCAATGATGATTCTTGTCTTGCATACACATTAACAGCCATTTGCAATCTTTTAGCTGAAATTGGTATCTCAAAGACAACTGGAATTATGGGAGCATCACCTATGACGAGTATAGGTGCTTCACAGTCTGCTCAGCAGCAGTTACTTCTTCTCTTGAAAAGGTCCCTAAAGAGAGCAAAATCTTTGAAGCTGAAGCGTCTGGTGGCTTCCAATCATATGGCAATGGCTATATTTGAGTTAACGGTATATTCCTATATGTTTAAATTTTCCTTGCATAGATTTTTGCGTTCACTTCGGCTGCTTGCTTGACAATGCTGAATTTGCTATGTTACCATGCTCTTCTGCTAATGTAACAAGTGACTGAAAATCATACTACGGAAGTATTTGCTGAATCTGATATATGGAAAATTGTATGTTTGACTATTTTATGATTTTGTGCACATGCTCAATTGCAAACTTGTTATAGTGAGGTAAGCATCATTCGTTTGTTCCTGTCACCAGATGACATATTATCATCTTTTATAATATGGAATTTTATTTATCGACACTATTGATAGTTGAGTAGTTTTAAAGTTCAAAGTTCTCTCTATCTTTATTTTCTTCCGTATGTGCTCTAAGAAATGGGATATATGGAAAACTGGAGATTTTAGATGTCTTTCTGGCACCACTGAGTTTTTCTTTGTCATCCTTGCCTACTAAACTCCCGAAAACCACAGTTGGGTTAACCTAATCTTTCCTTGATTTCTTTATCTTTTGTTTTTCCTGAGAAGTTACCGAGAAATGGGGTTAGCGGTTGAAGGATGGGGTGAAAGGCAATGTTACCTAGATTCGTCAACTAGGGCAGAATATGGGATTGGAGACGGGCTAAAGTCTCGGTTTTGCAGTAATCAAGTGAAATAAGCCACACCTATACCCATGTTATGGTGTGTCGACACATGTACTTTAGCAAAAATGAAGGATCGTAATAGCATTTTTTGAAGGAAAATTACTTCACCACCATCAGTGTGTTGCCTTGTGCATAACCAGTCAAAACATGTGTCCTATATTCAACTGCTCGTGTTGGCTGACAATGATCGGCACAGGAGACATAATCTGATGCTTCATATAGACTTGTACGAAAGCATTTTCCAACTGTAATTGGGGTGAATATCAATAAAGGAAACTCTTATGTGACGTACAATGACTTAGAGGCTAGAGTGCAAATGTTTTGATTTAGCTGCGCTAGCATGAGTTGCTAAGAAGGGGATGCTTTTGCTTACACGGTTGACGGTTGACAAGTTCATTGGAGGGGGACTGCCATTGAGCATGCACACCATGAAGTTGTAGCAAATATACAAATAATACATTCAATGTTCCAAAGTGTTTGTCAGGAGACAACTTATGATGAAATTTTGCATTTTCGGGGGAGGGGGATTTTGCAGCCTACCAAAAGCTGAATTCATGGAAGTTTAACCTAGGCAAGATTGTGAAGGAACTTGGCCAACAATATACCCAATATAGCCCACACCAGTACTCCTGGCCTTCATTGTTACTGATCTGTCCATCTTTGAAAGGTTTAAGGAGGTTAGTACTGTACGCCCAAAGTCTCCACTGCGGCAAGGTGAAATTGGATACCCTCTCATGCCTCACAAGCAGTATCTAGTAGTGACAATTGTCGATGACTAGTTGATCATCTTCAGAAATGTTAACATTGCTAATGTCAAGAATTGTAGTAAGCATGGGGAACTCAAACTGCTGTTTAGTAAAATGGTTGTCTAATACAGGCAACAAAAATAGGTGGATTACGAGAATACGAGGTGTAAATGTTGATGGACATATATTAGCTGAATTTAAACTCCTACGTGCACAACCACTTTTACTCCAATAGTAAAGCACGGCCTTGAAGGAAGCTGTCCAAAGATATCCTGATGACGCCACGCCAAAATGGGCCGATTCTGTCAGTACTGTGGGTTTTGTAGGTAGGATATCTGCGCTTTAGTGTGTGGGCACCTGAAAGGAAACAACCACCGTGAACTCAGCCGGGATCAAGGCCTCTGGCATGAAAATAAGCTTCACGGAAGTGTATGAGATTTTGTGTGTGCAGGGGTGGGTGTGTCATAGCTGATATATCAAATGTTGCGTACCTTGTATGAAAATGGAGAGGTTTCATATTAGCAAGAGATGATTGCCACATGGCACCTTTGTATTGGCTGGTCAGAGTGATTAGATGTCAAACTTGGATATATTGGCTTGAGTTTAGTAGGTTTGGAGCTGCCATACTACCACCACACACTAGGAGGTACAATGTTGGCCACGTGCAAAATAGCACCCAGAGTGCGTCTGACTTGCATTGGGAGGCGTCCGTTAGGAAGTTTGTTGGGTCTTAGCCCAGTGCTACGCATTAAGGGTGAGCATGAACGTATCAAGTGACTAAGGCCGGAGCTCAGGAACTGTATGCTAGGAAGATTTAGGAATGGATGCTCGGAGGGATTTTCATGGTCCAGGCCTGTTAGGCCGTGGCTCATCATGTTCTAATTGTTTTTGTGTCTACTACTAAGACTCTGCTTCTTCTATATCATTGTTTGGTTATTATTTATTTTCTTATAAAGGAAATTGTTTATGTTGAAGGATTACCTAAATGGAAACTTTACTCTAGGAATTGGCCATTGAACAAGTCACAGCATTATTTAGAACTTCAAAAGAAATTAAGTAGATATTTCCAGGCTCAAACTAATGTATATCCTCTGTTCTTAGTAGAATCTTCTTTTTCATGGAAAAATTAGTACACATTTTATGTTTGGTTGGGTGTAGTCCGGTAGTGGTAGGAAACCTATTCATGCCTTTATTCTTCTTACTACATCTCACATGTGATTTTTTTTTTTTTTTTTGCAGCATGTCCAGAGACCTTTGCTTTCTTTCGGTCCCAAAGCTTCTATTCAGCTCAGAACTTTCCCAACTAATGTTTGTAAGGTATAGTGCGGCGATTATACAAGCTTTCTGTAGATCTCTAAAATTTCATTGTTCTGGATTAAGTTGGTATATTTAAGTCCTCATTCTTGATTTCTTTCACGATGACTGCCTCAGGAACTAAGATCAAGCTCTCATTTGATCCGGGAGGTTGATAATGAAAGTACGATCATGACTACTGATGGTACTTTGAGTACTTCGTGGCTTAGGGATTTGAGAAAGCCTACAGGTTCATTAGTTTTTTCTCAAGATAGTGAATGTGGAAGCAACTCTGATGCATTCCATTTCTGTGCACAACCAAGTTCTATCCCTGGGTCTGTACAGCAGTTAATAGGTTCGTCATACCTTGTTCGTGCAACTTCTTGGGAATTGTATGCCAGGTATTTTCTTAACTATGCCTTCTTTTCTGCACTGCCTCACTCCTATTTGGAGCGTGCTCTTTCTCCTCTTCCTGATGATCCATTTAAAGGGTCAACTTTGATTTACCCATCGTGGGTTCTCAAGAAGAGACTCAAGACACATGCACTCACAGTGTTTTGATTTTGAACTTTTCTTGTAACCATCTGCACACCGGTGCATCTTTCCCCTCAACTGAAGCATAGCATATTGCCTCTTTGTCAGCAAAATCCTTAAGGCTTATATGCTTAACATCTATAAGGGAAGCATATAATCTCTTGTATTTTTCTTGTGAAAAAATGATATGCTGTTTAGTGATCAAGTTATGACCCAGCCGTACCTAATACCTACAGTATGTCTCATGTTCCAAAAATGCCAATTCACATTTGAGCCTTTCAGAAAATGGGAACTTAAGGTTGCTGAATGACATATTTGTACTTGTTCATTTTTTTTAAATTGGGTTTTTTTATTAATGAAGGGCTTAATCGATTACAATAGTGGAACTTGAAAGTGCTAGAAATTGCATATGGTGGAGTTTGAACCCATGACCTCTCGTATGGAAAGGGACATCAGATGCTGCTTGAGCTAGAGCTCTTTGGCTATTTGTACTTGTTCATAGTTGATAATATTTTGATGCTGTTTTACTTCCTTCTTCAGCACCTCTCTTGCTCGTTTAAATGCTCTCATATGCGCGACTTGCTTTGCTGACTCATCTAGGTATTATAAGCTCATATCCCTAGCTTAACGTGATTCTTTCTCTTCTCCATTGGCTCCCATATGAAACTTCTATGGCCTTTTTCTTAATGATCTGTGTATGCAGTTCAGCTGATGCAGCATTGGCATATGGAAAACTTATCCTACATTTAGCAGCTTTTAAAGGATACAAAGGTATGAATCAATCCAGATTACTTTGAAGTTGCTTGCAGTCACTCAGAAATCAGAATATCCTTTCTCTGCTACACACATGCTTCAGTCCTGAAGTTGCTTGCCTCTCTCGATAATTTCACTCCATCCGTCCCACTTGAAGAGATGTGTATTCCTTTTTGGGCCATCTCAGAAGAAAAACTTTCCCATTCGGGCCATTATTTTTCAATCAATTGACTATACTAACCATCATTTCAGCCTAGTTTGAATTCAAACGCTGCCTCCTTGTTTGAAGTAAAATGTTTCGAGGGAGAGTTTAGAGAACACAATCAATTGTCAACCATTTTCCTTATTTTGCTTGTTTGGTCAAACTAGTACTCTTCAAGTGGGACGGAGGGAGTATGTTCTTGGAATATTTGGTCAACGTATCGTGATAACTCTGAAAAAACATTTCTTGGCTTATCTAATTTTCTCGTCTCCATCAAGTCACAAGTGGTTTGCGGTTTTATGTAATTTTGCTGATCTGGCAAGAAAATCTGTGGCAGAAGAAAAAGAATCATATGAATACACAACTAATTCAATCAGACATTAGGTCTCTGTCGTGTAGGTGCAAGTTGATGACCAGGCTTTCCAAATTTCACATGGATGTTGTTTAGAATATGCGAAAAAAAAAAACAGATATGGCAAAAGACATGCTGTAGAGGAATTACACAATTGTTAAAAATTTAAATGTATCAAAAGCAAAAGTGTAGAAATAAGCACTTTCGTCACTTCTCAGGAAACGAGTTATTCTTTGTCAAACAAATAATATAACCATCAGAAACAACTTAATGCAATGATCATCTAATTCTACTCTTCACTAATTCTTTCTATTGGAATCCTAATGCACCTAATATCTTTGACAGTCAAAATTAAATTTTTGCTCTGTTGGTACCATGACAGATATTTTTGAATTGATCTTGAACATAGTGATAGTACTTTTTAACCGCGTCAATGTTAGATACAAGTACAAGACGAAAGATACATTCTTCTCTCCTGTTCGTCTTTCTCTTTCTGATGTCTTCCCATTGTCCTTCCTTTGTTTCTGCAATCTACCTGCTTGCTACTGATTTTAAGAAAATATGACGTCACGAGGAGCGTATTCAGACGATTTTGCACTTCTCAACAACTTTCATTATCGAACCCCCTTATATCGTACACGATTGATTTCCATTTGAATTATACATAAACCTACCCCATTCTGTCAATAGAGAAATTCAACATGCATATAAATTCGTCAAACTAGTACTAGTTGATGAGAGTTCCTTCGCCAATTGGTTTTCTTAAACGGAGCCTGGATCTGTTCCTTTCCGTTTGCCTCTTGTAAGTTACAAACTGGATTGAACTTGAAGTCTTCTCCAAGGGCATTAGTTGAATGCTTATCATCTCCTGCTTTCAGAAACAAGTGCATTTCTGATAAGTGATATAGTGGAAAACTAAAGATGCAAACTCTTCAAGTTTTCACTTAACGGAAGAAGTTAGTTTCTCATAAAGCTTGTTTTTACAATATCACAAGAAAATATTGGTTGTTCTTTCCATTCTGTATATAATTGGTTCCTTCAATTTACAACTCTTTTATAGGCTAGTATATCAGCTGTGACCTATAATTGTATATCATTTACTGATGCAGTGTTACTTGCCTGTTTAGTGGCTAAGGGGTGATGGTAGCAAACTTCCTCTCTTTCTTTGCCAATCAAATAACCTGTGCACCACCTTGTTTATTGTATTAGTGGGTAATTTTGCATGTAAAACAGCAAACCTTAAAAAATAATTGTGAATGATCATAGCAGTTGATTGCTTTTCATGTGACATTCGGCATAGAGTTCCATTAAGAGGGTAACATTGATCATTTCACCTGGTATGTATCTTCTGAGTTTTTAGTAACATCTCTCTCTTTTCCTCAACAAAACACTCTAAATTTCCTTACTATGGTATCCAAATATCTATGTTTCATCTCTCTCTCTCTCTTGGGATTGTGGATCGTCATTTTATATCGTATTACTGTTTCTGCAGAAATCCATGTGGGGGGTTGATTTTTTTTCTTGATTTTTTTTTTCTTGATTTTGATTTGTTCAAGGTTCTAAAAAGCGCTAGGCGGATGCTAGGCGGCGGAGCCGGGCCTAGCGCCTAGGCGGGGACTAGTCGGGATTAGTAGGGACCTAGGCGGGGCTTAGAACTAGGCGTTGGAGAGGGGCCTACCTAGGCGCCCTTAGGCGGGGTCTTTTAGAACACTGGATTTGTTTGTTTATTTATTTATTTGTTTATTTATTTATTTATTTTTATTATTTATTTATTTATTTATTTATTTCACGATGACATATGAGGATTCATGTTAGCCGACCCCAATTATTTTGGGACTAAGGCTTTGTTGTTGTTGTTGTTGTTGTACTGTTTCTGCAGAAGCCTTTGCTGCCTTTAAGATTGCAGAAGCAAAATTTTTGTCCGTTTCAAGGTCAAGGATCCTTCTAGTTAAGCTGCAGCTGACACATGAGTGGGCTTTACATAGGTGAAATGATTACTTCCAAACAGAATACATCTCTCTAAGCACATACTAACCATCTTCAAATGAAATTAATTTTTGTTTTCATATGATGTTGGGTATTTTGTAGGGGTCATCTAAAGCTAGCTCAACAAGTATGTGATGAACTTGGAGTTTTGGCGGCTTCTGTAATTGGTGTTGACTTGGATCTTAAGACAGAAGCAAGCCTTCGCCATGCCCGCACATTGCTTGCGGCCAACCAGTTTAGTCAGGTGATATAGTTTCCATTGCAATTCAGTCCCACCCAAACCAAAAGGAAACTCTGTATCGTTCACGACAAAATAATTATGAATCTTTTTGAACTATGCAGGCAGCTTCTGTTGCGAACTCTCTGTTTTGCATGTGCTACAAATACAACCTGCATGTCGAGAACGCCACTGTCCTCCTCTTGCTTGCAGAGATCCACAAGGTACACTTGTTATATTTATTAATTTGAGAGGGCGTGTACAGGATACTCTCTCCTTCCCATAAAGACTTTTTTGGTTATTGCTTTTATTTGTCCCGAAGTGCTTGTTCGGTGTCTTAAAACTGAATTATTAATTTCCATAGCTCATGAAATACCTTAGGTTACTAGCTTAATGGCTCTTTAATACTCCTCTGGTCCCAAAAGAAGAGGTGTGTATTCCTTTTGGGCTGTCCCTGAAGAGTAACGCTTTCTTTTAAGGAAACTTTTTCATTACATTTTTACTAAACTAACCTTCATTTTCCGCTTAGTTTGAATTTGGACCTTGTTTGCATTCAAATGATTTTAAGGCAGAAATGTAGATAGTATAATTTAATGCGTTTTCTTAATTTGCGTGTTTAGTCTAATGTTACTCTTCTATTTGGAGGGAAGGAAGTAGGAAAAAAGAAAGTCTTCCTATAACTCATGGAGTTCGAGAAAAATTGTTCAAATTAGACTCCAATTAATAAGTTTTCGTAATCTCTTTGCGAAGTCAAACTAGAAATTCTTTTTTTGGATGGAGGGAGCATGAATTATCACTCGCTGTTTGTCTGCTATATCTACAGTTGTTGAATTCAAAGGTGGATTCTGTAATAGGCCCATATGTTATGTTGGTGGCTATTCACACACCATATCTGCCGAATTCCATATGCTCTTTATCAGAAAGCTTTGGTATGATAGAATGCACATAAGGCCTCATTCGGAAAACTTACTTGGGAAAGTGTCTACATTTTTTATCTGTCCTCTGTTTGACGTAGTCATTAATCATCTTGGGTCTCTTTCTCTCTCTCTCTACACTTTTTCTTTTAATGTACTGCAACATAAACTTTTCTGTTCTATATTCAGAAATCAGGAAATACTGTTTTAGGAATTCCATATGCTTTGGCGAGCCTTTCGTTTTGCCAGTCATTTAACTTGGATCTTCTCAAAGCTTCTGCCACCCTAACACTGGCTGAGCTGTGGCTAGCACTCGGATCAAGTCATGCAATAAGGGCATTGAACCTTATTCATAGTGCTTTTCCAATTATTCTCGGTCAGGGTAGTCTAGAGCTACGATCTCGGTCCTACATTGCAGAGGCAAAATGCTATCTTTCAGATCCAAGCTTTTCAGGTAAGAGTTTCATGGTGTTAAAGCACTTGAATGACTAGCAAAGTAGTCAATCTTTTTCAAGTTCCCCCCTCCCCCTTCACGAGCAAGTTAAGAATAGAGGGAGGATAGCTCTCTCTCTCTCTCTCTTTAATGAAACTAAGAGAGTGAGAGAAATAGTTACATCAGTATGTTTGGTTCTAGTTTCTGTATAATCCTATGAACTGCTTGCTTCCTACTGTTTCCTCTCCAGTGTATGATGATCCTGAAGTTGTGCTGGATCCTTTAGAGCAAGCTTCTGAGGCTCTTGAAGCATTGGAGGTTAGTATATTGAGTCTAAATTGTTCACATTATCCTTGTTTCATAGTTTGATTGCCAGAGTTTTGCTTCTTGTAATATTTTTCGCTTCCAAATTACTATTCGGAGCTTTAAGAATCAAAACTTCTCCAACAGGGCTCAAATGGATTTGTGAATTATGGCGTGTTCAGTGTAAAGTATATGGTGGTAGAAACATACTCCCTTTGTCCCATAACAAGTGAGATTACCCAAAATAGCCAACTAAAATTAATTCTTTATTCAATGGGTTCTACTTGTCATACTCACAACAACAATCCACACGTGCTATTTCCTACTCCCACTTTCTCCTTATACTTTACTTTTCATACTTACAACACCTCCTCCACTATCAATATTATACTTAAGACCCTCTCTTTCAATTTTGGTCTCACATGTTATGCGAAGGAGGGAGTATTGATTAGCACTTACAGTGTGGTATTATATGGACAAGTCGACCTCACATATATCCAACTCATGTGAGGTCCTTAATGGACGAAGTAAAAAATAATACGGGCACCTGATTTCAAATTTAACTGGACACCCCCCTCGAGCATACACCTTACGTGGGATGTTTGAACTGACCATATTTCTTTTGTTGTTACAGTACCATGAGTTGGCTGCAGAAGCTTTCTACTTGATGGCCATTGTATTTGACATGGTGGGGAAGCTAGATAGGAGAGAAGAAGCTGCATCTTCATTTAAGAAGCACACCATTGCGCTTGAAAATTCTGAAGACCCTCATATGAGTATGCTCATGCTGTAGAGAAAAATACATGTAATTATCCGAGAATCTGAATCTTTTGTCCTCGTATAATGCTCAACATTCTAGTCTGTATTACTCTGCTCGTCGCATACTTCCTCCCAGTGGCGGATCCAGGAATTTGAGTGAGGGGGGTTTAAATTTTGCCACTTAATAATTTAAAGCATTCATTAATAAAAATATTTCCAAGTATCACTTTTTAATAGCTTAAAACATTCATTATTAAAAGAGACATTTTTTTTAAGAGTGGAGGGTCAATTTTAAGACTACGGGAAAAATGAAGATCTAAAATCATAAATTATAATATTGCATATATAACCTATTTTTCATAGTCACGAGTTCCATTAATAATAGAAATAATAATAATAATAATAATAATAATAATAATAATAATAATAATAAGTATTGTTATTATTATTATTATTATTATTATTATTATTATTATTATTATTATTATTATTATTATTATTATTATTATTATTATTATAACAGTCTGTATATAAGTTTAAATTTATTTAGGTAAGTTGTCCAAACAAACAACTACTCTAAAATGTATCTAAGCCTAGGGTCCCAAAATATAATAAGATAAGAGCAAGTCTCCCATGAGAACAAGGGGATCCGTCTCATGCATGAGACGGGTCGACCCATAACCCATGGGCATGACCGCCCAAACCAATCATTCCTAGTCCACGCCAAAATCCATTCCAGCCAAGCAATTTGAGGCCTTCTTTGTATTTTTAATTGGTCTTTATTTATTTCCTAGGCCTTTTTCAGTTACAGCCGTGTGTCCCTTTAGTATGGCAACCTCTCATATTTTTTTTAGGCCCAATTTATTTTATTTTTTTTTTTTTATTTATTTTTTTTTTTTTTTGCTTTTTGCTTTTTTTTTTTTTTAGTTTTTATATATTTTTTTTAGTTTTTATATTATTTTTTCGGCTTTTCAATGGTTTAGAAAAAGTATTACATTATTTTTTCGGCTTTTCAGTGGTTTAGAAAAAGTAATAGTTACCATCTCTTAATGTAATGACTGAATGTATTATTACTTTAAGTCATTGATAATGTAATACTTAAAAAAAAAATAACACTATTACTTCACAAAGTGTAGTACTATTACTTATAGCAATACCAACTATTACTTAAACAAATGAGAAGTATTACTCAAAATGAAAACAGTTTCTAAAACTATTATTAGTTAAAAAAAAAAATAACACTATTACTTCACAAAGTGTAGTACTATTACTTATAGCAATACCAACTATTACTTAAACAAATGAGAAGTATTACTCAAAATAAAAACAGTTCCTAAAATTATTATTAGTTAAAAAAAATAACACTATTATTTCACAAAGTGTAGTACTATTACTTATAGCAATACCAACTACTCCCTCCGTCCCGCCCGAAGTGTCCCAACTTTCCATTTTGGGCGTCCCATTTAAAATGTCTCATTACCAAAAAAGGAAAGTTTTTTTACTATTACACCCACTCATTCTCTCTCCTACTTTACTTTTACACTCACAACATTCTCTCTCCTAACTATTCCACCCACTCATTCTCTCTCCTATTTAATTTTTCATACTCACAACATTTAAACTTTTCTCTTTCTTACCTCACTTTCCTTAATTCTCGTGCAATTGTCCTTTTCGGACACTTCGGATGGGACGGAGGGAGTATTACTTAAACAAATGAGAAGTATTACTCAAAATGAAAATAGTTCCTTCCCTCATCTCTCACACACAGATCTCATCTCTCTCTCTCTCCTCTCTCAGTCTATACGCAGGAACCGGAAGACCAAGCTCCCTCACCAAATTCCTCTCCGGCGACCTCACTCAAACCAAAACCGTCGACCTTCTTCTTCCCAATTACCGTCTTCCCCAAGTTCCTTCCCTCTACCTTAATCCCCTTCTTCTCCGACCTTCCCTACCAAAAAACCTCACCCAATTTCCCCTCAATCGGTGCCAATTCCCTCTCCTCTCCCAACCACGATGGCAACCTAATCCCTCTCAACCTTCACCGATCTAACTTCTCTCAATCGCGCCTCAACCAAGCCGACGCCGTCCCCTGTCCAAAAACTATTCACCGGCAACCTCCCCATCAATCTCGGCCAAATCAACACTGCACCTCCCTATACCCAAACGGCAACAACCTTACTCCTCAACAACAACCACCACATCACCGGTAAATAGGTTTTGGACATGGGGTCTCGTCGTTCGATTTGAAGAGAGGGAGCTCGCTTGTTGTTCGATTGAAGGGGAATTGGGTGCGGTTTTGGCCTGGGTGAGGTCGCCGGCTGATTGGGGGTGTGAGGGAGAGGTTTAATGCGGGTTTGGCCGGAGATTGGTGAGGAAGAAGACGGTTGAGGGGCGGGCTCTGGTAATGCCGGATAGAGAGAGAAAGAGAGAGAGGAGTGAGAAGCTGTGGTTTAGAGAGAGGCCGAGAGCCGGTGCGTGAACCGTGTGTGTGGATTGGGTTTTCTGAGGGTCTTCTACGTCAACGTGGTTGGATCTGGTTCAATGGGTTGGATCATGGGTCAAAAATGACATGTCTCATCCATGAGACGGGTATTCATGTTCTCACATGAGTTTTTGTCATAAAATAAAACTTAACTAGGCCGCAAAAGTTACGTGAAAAAGTATATATCTAGGTGAACGACCATTAACGAATGTCAAATTAAAATATAACTAAATCACTAATACCTAATGAATACAAATAAAAAATCTAATTAAGAGGATTCCAAAAATGTGTATATAAATATTCTTGCTATCACTTTTTAAACTTTTAGTTTTGTAATTAGTTAATGAAATATGAAAAAAAATTGGTAAAAAAATATTTGGAGATCCAGTTTTTTAGAATATATACATTTATTTTTGCTAAAAACTTGTAAAAACGCGTTTTTTGTTAACTTAACAAAAAACGTGTTTTACCGTCTTCCTCAACAACAATAATAACCTCTCTCTCTCTCCTCTCTCTCTCTATACGCAAAGGGAAGATCTCTGCGTCTTCTTCGTCCTCACCGATCTCCCTCACCAAATCCATTACCGGCGACCTCTCCAATTTCCCCAATTGCAATCGCCCTCACCGTCTTCTCCTTCTCCGGCAACACCAATCCCCTCTCCGATCCTAGAAATCACCGTCTTCGCAGTAACCGCCGCCGCCGTCGTCTTCTCCAGATCGAGCGTTCGTGCAATGCCAATGATGGAAAAATCATCGGCGAATCTATGCTTAAAATTGTAGTCTATTCAAAATTCTTGTGAAGAACAACATGGTGATGAATTGTTGTCAAGTCGCCATTTGCAGAGAGCTTGAAATTACAAACCCAGGTGCAAAATTAAGGAGATTGGGGATTGTAGAATGCAGTAAACGAAGCCCTCTCTCATTCTCTCTCTAAACGCAAGGAGATTGGGGAACAGAGCCACGGTATTCGAACAGAGAGGATTGATAAATTGGAATTTTGAGGATTGTTTGATTTTGAATGCCCAGTTTAATTGATTTTGAATGCCAGTCTATGTTTTTTCGAGTGCCAGTACATGTTAATTTGAGTACCATTGAGAATTTGATGCATTGGTGGACTGGGTAATTAGATGCCAGCGTATGTGTTTTGGAGTGCCACCCATGTATTTTGGAGTGCCAAGCTAGTGTATAATAGAGTGCCGTAAGTGTGTAACTCGAGTGTCAATGTATTTTTTGAATGCCAGCCTTGTAATTTTGAATGCCACCCATGTTTTTTTGAATGCCAGCTCATGTTTTTTTGAATATCAAAGAAAATAATTATCGTTGTTTTTGAGTGCCAAGTATATGCATTTTTGAGTGTCAAGAATGTGTTTTCAAATGCCACCCATGTATTTTTGAATGCCGTTGCTTGTATTTTTGAGAGCCAAAGAAAATATTAGTGTAACAAAGTGCCAAGTTATTGTAACAGAGTGCCAGCGTGAAGAGTGCCAGCTCATGTATTTAAAAGTGTCCGTATAAAAAGTGTCGCTTTCATGTTTATAAAATGTCAAGATGAAATCACCGGTCATTTGTAATACTAACACCGGCATTTATCATGGTTGCCGCAATTACAAAAATGCCACCGTTTATTTTGAACATGATTGCTAGTAATTACAAAATTGCCACCGTTTATTTTGAAAACACGTTTTTTCTTATCTTAAGAAAAAACTAGTTTTTTATAAGACCAACTCTTTATTTTTAAACAAATCTAAAAATAAATATTTCGGGGAGCATAAAATATAAATACACAATTTGAGGTTGGTTATACTATAAAATCTGAGGGGGTCAATTCAAATAAATATAAATGTTCACAAAAAAAGTAAAGGACTAAAGTGGAAAAAACTGGAATATGAGGGGGTCAAGTGACTCCTCTCACTATACTAAAGATCCGCCATTGCTTCCTCTGTCTGAATTGAATGTCCAAAATTCATTATAATTGACAATATGAAAATATGTTTATATATATATATATATATATATATATATATATATATATATATGATCACGCAGAAAGCGTGTGGGCTCGGGCTTTGTGTCCAGCAATGAGTGAGCTAGCTTTGGATCTGCACAGCACAAGAAACAAGGGTGAAACTGCGCCGGGGGTCTTCCGGCAAGCCCCTCCGGCGTGAGAGTAAGATGGTGGACTGGAAATTTGAATATAATATGATATGTGTGAGGGTACGTAAAATGTGTAGTAGAACATTACCTTTGTCCATGTTGTTACTCTCTTATTTATAGTAGGAATAGTGATGTTAGGGTTTTCACCAGAGCCGTTGGATTGGATGGTCTCCAACCGTTAGATCAGCTCTGTCTTCTAGGTGTACACGTGTCACGCTGGGATTGGTCCGTCTATGTAAGGACACTGCAGCTTCTGACATTGATAAGCAGCTTGCCTTATAAGGGAAAGTCAACCTGCGTACCTTTTGTAGTTATTACTGATTGCATGATTGCACGTGTAACAAGGCCCTGTAGTAGGTCTGACATTATCCCAAATTAGCTAATTAACCAAGCTTGTTGAGGAAGCTTAACAGAAGAGACGACCTGGAGCTGTACGTCCAGATGGGTCGTCTCCTTGAGGTATGATTCGACGAGAGAGAGTCAGTCGTTCAATGGCGACGCTCACTCTTGGACGAGTGCCGGTTGGAGCCGAGGGAAGGCTCGTCGTTAGATGGGCTTAGCCCATGGTCGACGATCTCTTCTTGGTGTATCGACGGGCTAAAAGTTTACCCCTTTCCTTAACGGTACAATGGCTCGTCGCTTGGATGGGCTCGGTCGCTCAGTGGCGACGACTGCCAACCAGTGTTGGATAGGCCATGACCCAAGGCTTTGATCTGATCCTTTGATGGGCCTATTGGGCCCCCAAGCTCGTAGGAAAGTATTGGGCTCGGCCCATCACAGAATATTCCGTTCAGTGGCCCCCAACTCATGGTCGTCTTGACGGGCCGGGAGTTGTCATTTTCCCTCCAACATAATCCGTACGACCTTCAATTTGAATTTTGAATTATGATGATGTCAGCGTTGGTGACGTGGGCGGCTGAGATCTCTTCTTTGGTTGACACGTGTCCCTTGAGGGGACATTCTCCTCGGAAGTTGCAGAGGGTATTTAATGCCCCTCATCATTCCGCCTTTTGGGTTTCCCAGGAACAAACTGTTCATCTTCTCCCCATATAAAAGCTTTCTCCCCCCAACATTTCAAACTTTTCATACCCTTGATCAGTGAGAGCAAAGTTAGAGAGGCGATTTCCGGCCACCATCAAAAAGAATTCCGGCAGCAAGGATCACTGTCTCCGGCAACCATAACCGCTCTGGCAACTCCGTTTGTGAGGTATCTAGGCGCCTGGATAAGAGATTTCTTTGAACTTCCGCCGGAAAACTCATCGGAAAGAGCATCTCCCAATCCATTACCAGGTAATATCTTCATCTGTTCTTCATTTTCTGGGTTTTTTCATTGGGTTTGTAGAGGTTAGTCAAATGGGACCAAGAACCATCAGTTTCGAGAGAGGTGTCAAGTTTGGCTTTGGGTTGAATCAAAGGGTTTATAAATGTGCCAAGGGGATTTGGAGGGAGATTCCTTTATCTGAGTGTTCTTCAATCTTGGAGAAGTTCAATTTTGAGAATGAGCCCTTGGGGTTCCCGGAGGGAGATGTCTTAGGGGATTTTGAGGACGGTGACCCAATGGTAACTCCCTTCAGGTCAATGAACGATCTGCCCACCCATATTAGGACCCACTATTCTTTGGTCCGTCGTGATTCAATTAGGGCTTTGGTCGTAGGGGAATCTAGGTCGCCACTAGGTAGGTCGTCGCCTACGGATGTTAGGACTGATTCCCCTCTCTTATCTCCTTGTTTTGTAGAAATGGATCACGACGGGCGTCCTAGCCACCGGCCCTGCAGTAACGAGGCCAAAGACAAGTGCTGGGGGTGATCAGACGGCTAAGGCCTTTCACACATTTGTACAAATTGGATCAAGTGACAGCGACTTTGGAGGTGGAGCAGGAGGGAGATGGGCTATTCCCAAGATCGAGCTTAAGAAATCGGATGTGGGGAAGCAAATGATCGACGCTCTACGAGGGTCATTCAGAGTCCAAGCTTCGACCTATAAGCTGGAACATCTCAGCTTAGCAGAGTATGGGCCTCGTCGTCAATCCTTACTGACCAGCAAGGAGAAGGTGGGCTTTTTCTATAAACAGTTTGAGTTCGGTCTAAGATTGCCTTTAGACCCCTTCATCAACGAATTCTTGGAGGACTCCGCCTGTGTGCCCATGGAAGTCAGCGCCAATACCATCAGAATTTTGTCTGGCTTTGCCGTCGTATGCAGATTCCTTGGCTACGAGCCATGCAACAAAGTATTCCGTCAATACTATCGGACGACCCAGAATACTTCCAAAGGGAAAACGACGGTTAGTGTGTCTTCGATCAGGAACGCACGGAACTTTTTCTTGGATATTCCTAATAAAGTGTATGGATGGGAGAACCACTTGATACTGGTGGAAAGCCGAGTGGGGTGGCAATTCCCTTTTCCAGAGGGCAATAAGCCAGTTGATGAGAAGTACATCTTCCAAGCTCCGTGGGCCGACGAGCTAAAGAAAAAGTTGGATGATTTGTTGGATCTTGGACGGGTCTCTGTACATAAAGACATAGAGGCCTCACAATGGAGATATATCGTGGCCGGGCATGATGTCTAGGCCGTCAATGGGGCCCGAACCTTTAGTGAAGATTGACCCGGATGCCCGCTATCCCGACCGGGTCGTCCACCAGAGTTTGTTTTTAAAGATAACTCGTGTGAATCGCGCGACGGCACGAACCGGTCGTATTGAGGAGAGCCGCGACCACCTTGAAATGAATGGGGTTGGGCTCCTCGCTATCTTTTTAATTTTGATCATTTCTTGTCTCGTCGTGAGTAAAGACTAATCTCTTTTACTTGGTTGTTTTGCAGTCCTTACCCAAGAAGACGTCGACGTAATTGAGAAAAGATAATGGACGGAGCCATCGAGCCAGCGACAGGGCACCAAGAAGAAAGAAAGGGCCGCGACCCGTGCCATACTTGATCGTCGTGATAGCAGACGACGAGGAATGAGCAACTCCCCAAGGATCCTATGGGTGCCATCCCAATGATTGAGAGAGAGCCCGGGCTGCTGAGGGGCCGAACACCGGAGGTCGTCGTGCCATTGTTGATGCGGCCGAGAGAGCGGTAGGGATGGATATTGATTCAAACGTGGATACTAGTGGAGCTCAAATGGCCGTCGCCAACGAGGCCGAGCATATTGAGGTGGAGAGCACGGATTCAAACCCCGAACTTCGTGAGCTCCGTTGGTCGTGCCTCCAAAAAGAGAAAAGGGCATCTCGTCGACCCTCCTAGCACGTCGGACCCTCTACTCCAAGGGCCGATGCTCCAGCTCGTCTTCGCCAGCCTTGTCTAAGACCAAGGCCAAAGAGATGGCGACCTCAATTGCCAAAGCCTCTCATATAACTCGGGATCCCTTATTTGCAGAGAAATGGCAATGCGCTCTTGCCGGGACGGCTCGACAAGGCGTGGACGGGATGTTGAGTTGACCCGTCGGATGAAGGAGGCCAATCTTACCCCTGAAACCTACCATGCCCGTCTAGGGCTAATTCAGACTGAGGTACTTCGAATTAAAGTTTATGTTTTTCTCCATCTCTTTATACTTGTGCTAATAATTTAACTGCATGTGCCTATCGCCGATGATGGACGCCATGACGTCGGGTTATAGGGAATGTCTTGATGCCGAGCTTCGGGCAACGAGCAAATGAAGGCCGTCGGTGATAAGGGGACTACCGAGCAAAAGTTGAAGGAGGCGGAGACCAACGTCGGCGAGCTCACTCTTGCCCACGAGCTCTTGGTGAATGAAAAGGATAACCTTCTGAAGGAGATGGATGCCTTGAAGGAAGGGAAAGTCAAAGCTGAGGCTGACTCGAAGGTGTTCCGGACGGTCTCGCCAGGAGAACAAGCTTCGTAAGGCGACGGCTCGCATTGAAGCGATGAAGGCGAGCCGTGATGCCGAAGTTGGCCCAAGCCGTGGCTTGATGTCGTCAACGACTTCCAGAAAAGAGCCGAGTGCCTTCAACTGGTCACCAAGCATGCTAGTGGGTTCTTCAAAGATGGGGCTAAGCACATGGCCAGTGCGGCTTTTGTTGGACCTCGCAATAAAGATCTTCTCTCCGTCCGAAGTTGGCCGACTTGCACGGAGGAAGCTCACGACGACGAAGCACGCTCGGTCCATCCCCTCATCCCCTATACTGACAATGATTTCCTTATCATAAGGGAGGACGACGCCAAAGCCGGAAAAGACGAGTGGCCTATCCCTGCCGTCGTCCCAGGTAACTTCGACGCCTATTACAAATACTTCATTGAAGACGGCCCTGACCCTGATGCAGCTCCTTCAGATGCCGGCGGTGCTCAGTAGTTTATTTCATTGAAAAAATAGTAATGTTCTTAAACAATGTTTAGTTTGATTTGGTTGTGGCTCCAAACATTGTCTCCAAACAATTTTTATTTTTTGTAATATAGTCGGCCTGTTTCCTCATTGTTTAGAGGGGGTCGTACGTACAATATTTGCTTTATGTTTAAGTTATTTAATGCCTTTGTGTTCTGTTAGTTAATCTGTGTTAACGTAGATGGTATGTGATAACTTGTTTGACGAGTAAGTTTGAGTACAAGTATAGGTGGTCGTTGTTAGTGACGACTAGAAATTAGGTCGTCCTAATGTGGTCGACACTTGTTCAAACTTGTATTTTCTCAACTTCTCAATGGCTCGTAGGAATAGTACGAAGGTTCATAGGTTTCTTGCTCGTAGACAAGATTCTATGGACGAGTCATCTTATTCCGTTATAGCGTTCGACGAAGTCTGGCTTCGTCTAACCTTTATACTTGGCTAAAGTGAGTGTAAGTGTCGAAGTCTTTGCTACGACTGATCTTTATACTTGATCAAAGTAGTTGTAGGGGTCGAAGTCAGGCTTCAACCGCCTTAAGCTTTGGTTTGCAATGAACGAGGTTCGACGAAGTGGTGAGTTTTCATTGATAACTTCTGATTAACAACTGTGTATTGACAACTCATTGACTTCCTATGACCTGGGGACTTATAGGTTATCCCTTACAGACTTCAAAAATTACAGGCCTCAAAAACTTCTTACAAAATGACAATCAAAAATTCAAATTGAGAACCACAAAATGGGTGCCCTGAGGGCGCTGAATGTTATCGACGACGACGATCAAAAGTAATACTTCATCAGATGATTGGCGTGCCATGGATGCTTGAGATGTTCACCGTTGGGCTTAGATAGGCGGTAGGTTCCTTCTCTGACCACACTTGTGACAACGTATGGTACTTCCCAATTGGGGGAGAGTTTGTTTTGGCGGGCCTTGAGTCCCGTCGCTTCGATCTTCCTGAGCACATGATCACCTACTTTAAAGAACCTTCTCTTCACCTTCTTGTCATGATAAGCCTTGGTTTTCTTCTTGTAATTCTCCATCCTTAATTGGGCGTCCAATCTCCGCTCGTCTACGAGGTCCAGATCGACTTGTCGGTTATGGATGTTCTTTTCTGCCTCGTATAAAGCAACTCGGTCCGTCGGCAGCTGAAGTTCGGCGGGAGCCACGGCTTCGAGCCGTAAGCCAAAGCGAATGGGGTTTCCCCGTAGGCCCCTCGGTGGTTGTGCGGACGGCCCGGAGTCGAGGGTAGTCCGTCCAACCATCTTGTATCTCTTCCCTCCGCATTTTTACACAAAGCGCACAAGACAAGCTTCGTTTGCCGCTTCAGCTTGCCCGTTGCCTTGGGGATAGGCAACGGACGACTTGGAGTGTTTGACCCCCATCCTATTCAACTCTTGCTCGAACTTTCTTGAAAACTGCAGGCCATTGTCTGAAACGATCACCCTTGGGATTCAGAAGCGACACCATATCGAATCATGGATGAAGCTTAGGGCGTTGTTTTCAGTGATTTTGTTTAAGGCCTTGGCCTCCACCCACTTCGAAAAATAGTCAACTGCCACGATTACATACTTGACTCCTCCCTTGGCCGGTGGGAAAGGCCCAATCAGGTCAACACCCCACATATCAAACGGCCAAGCGGCAATGACAGGGGTTTGCTCGGTAGTTGGTATCTTGGGGAGGTCGGCGAAACGCTGGCAGGTATCACACTTTTTCACAAACTGTTTGGCATCTTCACGGAGGTGGGGCCAGTAGTATCCCATGGTAATGATCTTATCAGCCAATGTGCGGGCCCCAGGGTGTCCCCCGCATTCTCCTTGGTGTACCTCGAACAATAACTGAACGACCTTGTCAGGGTGGACTCACTTCAATAATGGTCTGGTAATGGATCGTCGATAGAGCTCTCCCTCTACGATCGTAAATCTGGGGGACTTTCTTTTGACTTGCCTTGCCAAAACCTCATCTGTTGGCAACTCATCCCGTTCAATAAAAGCTTTTAGCTCGTCTATCCAAAGATCTTGGACCGTCGACGCCAGCACATGACTTTTACTCGCTCGTAGGTGGTTCTAAGTAGGCTAGGTGATGGCCATGCTCCTCCTCCGGGAGTTGGTCCGTAGCCGCCCTGAGAGCAGTCGGCGTGTTCATTGTTTTCACGAGCTATCCTCTCGTATGGCCCAAAATTCCAACCCCTGGATCAATTCTCCGACCAATGAATGGTACTTCTGCAGGGTGGAATCGACGACTTGGTATTCTCCCCTTACTTGATTCACGATCAATTGAGAATCACAATAAGCTGCGATTTTGGTAGCTCCAAAACACTTGGCGTACTCAATGGCTGCTATGAGCGCTTCGTACTCGGCCTGGTTATTAGATGCTTGAAACTTGAACCTCAATACTTCTTCAAAAACTGTCCCGCTTTCTGGTTCAACAAGAACGATCCCTGCTCCGCTCAGATTTCTGGTTGCTGACCCGTCTGAAAAGATCTTCCAACAGCCTACGGGCAAAACTAACTCCACTGACTATTCAACGACCTCCTTTCCTTTGCTTACTTGCTGTAGCTGCCTTCGATCGTCGTCAATGGTGAACGACGTCTCAACCAGAAAGTCTGCTAAAGATTGTGCCTGTAGGGTCTTTCTCGTCCTATATTCAATATCAAACTCAGTCAGCTCAATGCTCCAGTTGAGAAGACGACCAGAGCTCTCAGGACGGTGCAAGATCTTGCGCAGTGGGGCATCCGTATAAACGACGATGGGGTGAGCAGAGAAGTATGCTCGTAGCTTTCGTGCTGTGATGACGAGAGCGTAAGCGATCTTCTCCGCGTTGAAGTAACGAGTTTCCACATCCGATAGAGCCTTGCTGACGTAGTAGACTGGCCTCTGGGTCCCACCTTCCTCCCTAACCAATACGGCGGCGACGGCCTTATCACTCGCCGAGAGATAAACGTAAAGGTCTTCTCCTGCTACGGGGCTTTGGAGGAGTGGTGGGGAGCCAAGATACTCTTTCAGCTGTTTGAACGAGAGAGAGCATTCATCCGTCCATTTGAAATCCTTTGCACCTCGGAGAGCTTTAAAAAACGGAAGCGACCTCTCAGCAGACTTGGCAATGAAACGTCCTAAGGCCGCTACTCGTCCGTTTAAGCGCTGAACTTCCTTGATGCTCGCAGGTTCGGCCATGTCTATCAAAGCCTTAATTTTTTCAGGATTGGCTTCAATTCCCCGCTGAGAGAGCATGAATCCTAGAAACTTTCCCCGTCGCGACTCCGAAGACGCATTTAGCTGGGTTGAGGACCCTGTCATTGGCTCGTAGATTGGTGAATGTTTGCTGGAGGTCGTCGACATGCTTCCCCTTTCTCCTTTTGACGACCATATCATCAACATACGCCTCTAAGTTGTCGCCGATCCGGTCTTTGAATACCTTGTTTACCATCCTTTCGTAAGTGGCCCCGCGTTCTTAAGCCCAAAAGGCATCTTCGTATAACAATAAGTTCCCCCGCGCCCTGGAAGGCCGTCTTCGGAATATCTTCTTCACCATCTTGATTTGGTGGTAGCCGAATAAGCATCAAGAAAGCTCAAAGTAGTGTGATCGGCCACGTAATCGACGAGCTTGTCAATTCTCGGGGCAAAGTGGTAACTCGTCCTTGGGGCACGCCAAGTTTAGATCGATAAAGTCGACACAAAGCCTCCATTTTCCATTTGGTTTTTTCACAAGGACCACGTTAGCACCCAAGTTGTGAACCCAGCGTTCACAATAATTCCAAATTTCTCAAAGAACTTCTCGATCTCCTGCTTTATAGCAATCTCTTTTTCTGTTGAAAAAGTTCGACATCTTTGCTCCTTGAATTTCATGGTGGGGTTCACTCCAAGCCTATGAACTGCCACGTCCTCTCTGATCCCCTTCATATCTTCCACCTTCCAAGCAAAAACATCGAGGTTCTGTTTGAGTAGGGAGATTATCTCTTCCCTCTCCTCGGCGCAACCGAGACCCCGCCTTGATTTTCTCGCTCTGGATAGTCGTGGTTAATGACCAGCTCAATTAGCTCGTCTACCGGCTTCATCTCATGGGCGTCGTCCCTAAAGTCCATGGATTCAATGACGATCTCTTTAATTTTCCTTCTTGCTTCAGGTGTCATATCTGGTACCTCGTCGTCAATCAATTTATCCAGCTCGGCCCCCGATTCTTGGGCGGCCAAAAGTTGTGGTTCTGCAGCTTGGTCGTTCAAGAATTCCTCAGCAGGGACCTCTGGATATTCTATGCACTTGATTGTCGAGACGCCGGTGTACGAGGTCGTCGTTTGTTTGACAGATTTGGAGAGCTTCACATTATGATCTAGGTCGTCAATTTCAATGGTCCTCTTCGCCTTTAGCACGTGCTCTAGGAATTCTGGGGCCGTCCCCAACACACATCCGACTCCAGCATGTGAAGGAAATTTTACTCGTTGATGGGGGACGGAGGCGACGATCCCCAAGGAGGCTTGACCAGGTTGGCCAAGGATAGCATGGTAGTCACTGACGACGTCGATTACAATAAATGTTACTGTTTTGATTGTTCTCAATGGGTGTTCCCCGATGTCGACCTAAGATCGATCTGCCTTTCGCATCTACCCGGTGATTGGTGAATCCTTCTAGACGACCTAAGTAAGGACTTAGACGGCTATCAGGTAGACCCATTCTCTGGTAGACGTTGTAAAACAAGATGTCCTTAGCCGCTCCCGTATCGATCAAAATTCTTCTTGATTCGCAGTTATCGATGAAGCCAGGTATGACTAGAGTTTGTTGACGAGCTAATGGATTGGCTGGTAGCTCGTAGGGAAAGAAACTTATCACGTCGTTTGGGGTTTCCGATTTTTGGGGGACATGTGGGGCCTTCTTCAGATGGTAGATGGCGCTCTTAATCTGATTCTTGCTCGTCTCCTCGGAGATTACTAACACCATTCTTGGATTTCTCTGTGGAGGATCTTCGTTAGCAGCTCGTGTGTTGGCCGCCTGACGATCATTTCTCACATATTCTCCAAGTCGTCCATCGTCGATCCATCTTTGAATAATCTTTTTCAAGCTGAAACATTCCTCGGTATCATGTCCCTTATCTCTGTGATATTCGCAATACTTGTTCATGTTTTTCTTCCCCTTTCCGTTGGGATTCATCTTTGGCGCCGGGCCAAAATCAACGTTGCTCAAAATTTCTGCTCTAGACACGGTAAGCGGAGTGTACGACTCCGGGACTTTTTCTGCCTTCATTTTGTTCTTTCCTTTCTCTCCGACCTTATCCTTCTTGGATTTTGTCGCTTCAACCTCGTCGACGGCCTTTCCCTCTCTTTGCAACTTTCTTTCTTCAGCCTCGGCGACAGCGTACGCCTTGGCATAGAGGTCTTTGCGGGACTTGGCCGGGTGGACTTGAAGCTCGTAGTCTAGAGTGGGGGAAATGACACCGTGCCTGAAGCAATTTATGATTTCCCTGTCTGTTAGGTCTTCATCAATCTGATCTACCAGTTTCTTGAATCTCTTGAAGTAGCTCATCGAGCTTTCAGCGGCTCCTTGGGATATGTTGCTAAGGTCGTTGACAGTCTTACGACGCTCTCCCGCCGTAGCAAACCTTCCTAAAAACTTCTTTCTCATCTGCTTCCATGATTCTATACTCCCCCTGGGCAAGCCTCTAAACCACCTCAAAGCTGCGTCGACCAGCGTGCTCGTAAGAGCCTTGCACATGATGTCGTCGTGGCCTGAAGCTTTTGCCACTACGTACATCTGTGCCTCAAGGTGTTGTATGTGGTCGATGGCGCTGGTAGAGCCGTCGTATGGTTTAAGTTCGGGTAGCTTGAAGCCTGGTTCTGGGGGTCCTGTTTCCAACATCCAAGGTGCAAGAGGATTCATAGTGCCGCCATCGTCATCAGAGTCGTCGCTGTCCGTTTTCTTTCTTTTGTTCGTCAGTTCCTCCACTTGGCGCCTCAGCCTCAAGAACTCTCTCATATCCACCCCTCCTGTTGGGCCGGCTTGGGGAATCCTATCTTGACGGGGCCCCTGCAACTGCAGTTAGACCGTTGCCTCTCGGTGGGGGCAGGTCGTCGTGAGATGGACCGCTCCCTGTAGCTAGGAGGGGGAGACGGCCTATAAGATCTTGACATTTCTCGTTCATGACGAGGTGGTGTACGGGTTCTCTCTCTTTGGCTCTGCGCTCGTTCATTTCTTGATGACGGAGTCTGTAGACGACCACGGACAATTTGATTCTGATTTGCTTCAGGATTCTCGACGGCTAAAGCTCTACGAGTCTCTACTTCCCCAGCTCGTCGTTGCTGTGATGGTGCTCCTTGGCTCCGCCTCTGATTAATGTGATCCCTTAGGTCGAGCTGTGGTACAACACGCTCATTCCCAGTGGCAGTCCCTTCACGACGACCAGCATTCTCTCTCTGGTTTCTTCTCCTCCTTCCCCGACGAGATTGTTTGGTGGGATGCCTGGGGGCTTGAGGAGCGGCCATACGAATGAGCTCATCTTGGATTTGCAAAAACTCCTTGAGGGCGTTGGCTCTTTCGACGAGGAAAGCCGCTCCGTCGAGATTAGGTTGAGGGACCTCCCCGCATACCTTGTCGTTGTCTCTCAGCCTCCTTTCCAGCTGGAGGTCTCCTCTCGGCGCCGGCCACAGTGCCCTTTCTCTCTTCTCCGGCCGTTTGAAGGCCCGTACCGTCAACTATTCCCTCGTGACCCGGTAACCCTTAAGTTAGGGTTCCTAAAGTGGTGAGGGTGGCCTAGGATTTTCTTGTTGAGGAGGTACTCCTTCATCTCGTCGTAGACTTGCCGGCCGTATGACCATCTCGACACCATTTTTCAAACTCTTCGCTGTATTCCTTCTACTCGGAGATCACTAACACGTTTCCGGCAATGGAACCAATCTGATCGCGCAGAAAGCGTGTCGGCTCGCCTTCTTTGTGTCCAAAGAATGAGTGAGCTAGCTTTGAATCTCGCACAAAGACAAGAAACAAGGGTGAAACCGCGCCGGGGTCTTCCCAAGAAGCTCCTCCCGGCGTGAGAGTAAGATGGTGGACTGGAAATGTGAAGATAATATGATATGTGTGAGGGTACGTAAAATGTGTAGTAGAACATTACCTTTGTCCATGTTGTTACTCTCTTATTTATAGTAGGAATAGTGATGTTAGGGTTTTCACCAGAGCCGTTGGATTGGATGGTCTCCAACCGTTAGATCAGCTCTGTCTTCTAGGTGTACACGTGTCACGCTGGGATTGGTCCGTCTATGTAAGGACACTGCAGCTTCTGACATTGATAAGCAGCTTGCCTTATAAGGGAAAGTCAACCTGCGTACCTTTTATAGTTATTACTGATTGCATGATTGCACGTGTAACAAGGCCCTGTAGTAGGTCTGACATTATCCCAAATTAGCTAATTAACCAAGCTTGTTGAGGAAGCTTAACAGAAGAGACGACCTGGAGCTGTACGTCCAGATGGGTCGTCTCCTTGAGGTATGATTCGACGAGAGAGAGTCAGTCGTTCAATGGCGACGCTCACTCTTGGACGAGTGCCGGTTGGAGCCGAGGGAAGGCTCGTCGTTAGATGGGCTTAGCCCATGGTCGACGATCTCTTCTTGGTGTATCGACGGGCTAAAAGTTTACCCCTTTCCTTAACGGTACAATGACTCGTCGCTTGGATGGGCTCGGTCGCTCAGTGGCGACGACTGCCAACCAGTGTTGGATAGGCCATGACCCAAGGCTTTGATCTGATCCTTTGATGGGCCTATTGGGCCCCCAAGCTCGTAGGAAAGTATTGGGCTCGGCCCATCACAGAATATTCCGTTCAATATATATATATATTAATGGCTAAGATATATAAATATTCTTGTTATCCACTTTTTAAACATTTAATTTTACAATAATAAAATGAACAACAATTTTTTATTTTATTTTTTGAATTTAAACATTTATTTAGGGACAACGGGAGTAATAAGTATTTGAGTTGATCCGTCAAACTATCTCAGAAATGTGATGTATTTGTTGAATACTATTTAAACCATGGTGAAACTCAATTTAGATTTTTTTTTTTTAAAAAAAATTTAGAAGCATGCCATCTATTTTGAGACTTATTGAAAATGAAGTTTACGGTTAACACTTATTATAAACATAGTCACATAGAGAGTAGTTAGTTATAGAGAGTAATTGTAAGTACCATTTTCAGTTTCTAGTGCTTCTCTGATCCGGACTGAAAACCATTGCCACGAGCAGGGGCGGAGCCAGGAATTGGCCGAGGGGGGGGGGGGCAAGATTACACGGGGGTTCGGGGACAGCGCCCTCAAAAAAAAAAATCGGGTCGGACAAGTAAAAAATGGGTCGGATTCATGAAATACAAGGTATTTTAGTTAACAAAAATGATAAAAGTAAATAATTAAACTTGGGATAATAGAAAGAAAGACCAAAAACAAAAAAAATGGGAAAAGCCTAACGAATTAATTAAGATTGAAAAAATGTGAGGAAATTAGGAGAAAGAGAAAAACAAAACTGTTAAGAGAAAGAATAGCAAAGATGGAAGACAAAATTAATTGAAAATGTAGATAGCAGGGTTCAAACATGGATTTGAAAGGAAACACCAACCAAAGGCTTTAACTTCACCCCTTCTACCGCTGAACCACATCACTCACTGGTGTTAATCTTGAAGTTAATTATATATATACATACATAACAAAAATATGGTGGGGGCAAAAAAATAAAATTTCCACTGCATTTCCGCCGCTGGGGGGGGGGGGCGAGTGCCCCCACCTGCCCCCCTGGATCCGCCCCTGGCCACGAGAGATGTGCTGGTTAGTTGCAGCCAGCGATTTGAGACATGGTCACATCTAAAGTTTTATAGTTGTGTAGTCGAAATTAATTGCGCAAGATTTAAGATGCTAAAATCACCCTATCTTCTTTTTTTTTTTTTTTTTTTAAATACCTTTCGAATATTCATCACCCTATCTTTTTTTAAAATAATAATAATAATAAAAAATCCTATTCTGTAAGAACATGGATTAATATAACATATAAATACTTAATAATATAATGATCAATATTATAATATATGGTATAAAGTATAGAACTCAACATAATATGTAGAATTTCATAATATAAGTATACCATTAAATGATGGGCATAATGGTAATATCTTATATATCAATAGGTGTAGTCCCTAAATGAAGTACCCCTTGGATTCCTATATAAAGGCTTATCCATCAAGCCTATGAATCTACTAGTTAAATTATTCTCATTTAGTCAAAACTCTTCCTAAGTAATTGAAGAATAAAGAGATTAAAGAGCACTCATCATTTAGAAGATCTACTCCTCCCTAATTTGAAGTCTATCTTCTTACTTCATCCTCTTTACTCAAGAACAAGAACAAGATTAAGAACGAACATGGAATCACAAGGTAATTACACGCTTCCGTCTTATTCTTCTTCTTCTTCTTCTCTTCTTAATCTAGTAATGAGTCGGTTCATGTTTAATGGATCGTAATGGTTCCAACAATTGGTATCAGAGCCTACTCATATACTAGATTGAGTTTGAAATTCTTATAAAGCCTTATGCTTTAATTCTTGTATGATTTCATTTAGTTTTTGTTCTTGTTCATGATACTCATCTTGTCTAAGAGTATTATATTCATAAAACTTCATTCTATTTCTAATTTTTGGTTTTACTCAAAAGGCTTTCAACCCTTAATGTAAGATTATCCCATTTTTGAACATAGCCACCATCCTTGGATGCGTTGTGAGTTTGTTCATATGCATAGCCACGCATTTTTTAAATGTGTTGTGAGTATGCGGATCTACTTACTTTGGTTGAAAATTGAGTCACCATTAAATTAAGAACTTCTTTCAATTTCTGAAAAATAATGGTAAAATCAAACTTAAGAGACATGATGGTTCAAGCAAGATTATCCCATTTGCATAGCCAACATTGTATGATGTATGGAGTGTGCAAATCTAGATCTACTTGTTTGACCATTTTTAATTTAAGTGCAAGATTATCCCATTGACACAACAGAGCGTTTTATGTCGCACAATCGTGTTGGATCTACTTGTATATTCATGTCTTAGTTAAGCATTAATTTTGCTTGACATTCATGTTTGTGTTAAAATTTATTTTCTGAAAAAAGCAATAGAGTCTGATTGCATTTAGTAGTAAAGCAATTGGTAAAAGGCTTCATCAAACGTGGTATCAGTTGGAAAAGGCAATAGAGTCTAATTGGTGACTTTTAACAATTATTTTATTGGCTTAAAAACCTGTTCATCAATTGGACCGTACCGTGGCTTTTAAATTGATAACTTTTAATTGCTTACTCCATGGAATCAATTGTGGACCGTGGCTTTTTTTGGTGATTTTTTAAAATGAGTATAATTGGTGACTTTTCGTTGCCCAAAATTTTGATAATTTATTAATAAATTATAATGTCTGGACACCAGTCACGCTTCGGTGGTTCTTGGAGTTATTAAACTTTAAGAATGGACGGGTAGAACAAAAGGATATTATCTTTTATTAATAAATTTCGCTTATTTCTTTACCTTTTAAATTTTCAGAAATTACCTTAAAGTCTTAAGTGCCCTAAAGTATGATTAATTATATGCTTAAACAAATTTATTCATTGTTTAAATAATATTGTTGCCAAAGCAATTTACGTTATTTAAATACAAATTTGTTAAAGTGATGAATGTAAATATTGATATGTGATAACATGTTTGTTTCCCAAAGGAGACCTTGTTATTGACTAAGTATTTGCATTCATAGGGTAATAATTGAACTAAACTTTTGATCATTTTAAACGCTGTGAACCATCCCAAAGGAAGGCGGGTGTTTAAAGTGAATTGTTTATATTCTTTATTACCGGGGAACAAATACCTTAAACTTTAGGACACTTTTTGTACTTGATCCGGCCCAAAGAAAGGCAAGTATTTAAAGTGTGTTGTTTAAGCTATTTGTTTACCCTAAGATAAATCAAATTGTGAGTCAATTCGCAATCCAAAGATTAGTCTTGATGTCATATTGATTATCTTTTATTTTGATGGTATTCATTTTGATATAATTAATCATTGTGTAGTTTCTTATACATGTTTTGTTTTATTCTTTTGTTCTCTTCATTCAGATTTGATCAGTGCTTCATCTGTTACTACTGCCTTAAATTCAATTCCTTTGCTAACTGGGACAAACTTTAAAACTTGGAAAAACAAGATTATTATGGTCTTAGGCTGTTTGGACCTTGACCTCGCATTAAGAGAACAAGCTCCCGCCCTCTAACCGATAAAACCACCGCGAAAGACCGCTTAAGTTCGTAGAGGTGGAAGCGTTCTAATCGCGTCAGCCCTAAGCATAATTAAGAATGCAGTCCTGAGACATTTCTAAACAAAGTGTCTCCGAGGATGATGGTGCAAAAGGTTTCCTAGATGCTCCTAGAACAACGCTTTGCAAAAGCGATAAATCGGAAACAAGTGCTACCTTGAGGAAGCTTGTTTCCATGAGGTATAAGGGCACCGGAAATCTAAGGGAATACATAATGGAGATGTTTCATCTATCAACGAAATTAAAAGCACTCAAGTTGGACTTATCGGAAGACTTGCTTGTGCATTTGGCTTTAATTTCTCTTCCTTCACAATTTGGTCATTTTGAAACGACCTATAATTGTCAAAAGGACAAGTGAAATATTAATGAATTAATTTCACATGTCACGGAGGAAGAAGATAGGTTGAAACACACCAAACCCGAAAGTGCACATTATGCATCTACCTCTTCTCATGGGATTAAGAGAAAAGGTAAGGAGATTGCGGTTGCGACAAAGAAGCCTAAGGGATCATCAAATGATCAAAAAGTGAAAAAGTGCTTCTTTTGCAAGGACCCCACTCACATGAAGCCCGACTGCCCTAAGTATCGCCAATGGCGAATTAAGAAAGGTATGTCATTTAGCTTTGTTTGTACTGAAGCTAATTTAGTTTCAATTCCTTCGTATACATGGTGGTTAGACTCCGGTGCAACTACTCACATAAGTTCATGTATGCAGGGTTGCCTGAACTACCGAACGCCCAATGAAGGTGAAAGATTCTTCTACATGGGAGCTGGAAAGCCGGTAGAGGTGGAAGGCATAGGGACTTTTAGATTATCTCTTAGTACTGGATATTATTTAATTTTGAATAATGTATTTATTATTCCATCTTTTAGACGGAATTTAATTTCCGTCACTACATTAGATCGAGAAGGTTATTCTTGCATCTTCGGTAATAATAAATGCAATTTATATTTTGATTCAAAGCTTTTTGGTACTAGTTCTTTGTCTTATATTGATAATCTATATTTACTTGACACAGTCAATTCATTGAATGAGTCCCATAATAATGAAACTAACTCTCGAGGCATAAAACGAAAGTTTTCAAGTAAAAACTCTTATACCTTATGGCATAGGCGTTTGGGTCATATCTCCAAAAGGAGAATTGACAAGCTTGTGTCCGAGGGAATATTACATAAGCTTGATACTCCGGAAAATAACTTTTGTATTGAATGCCTTAAGGGAAAATTTACAAATAGTACAAACAAAAATGAATCCTTGAGAGCTACAAAAGTCTTAGAACTAATTCATACGGACATATGTGGACCGTTCCCTACCCCTTCATGGAACGGACAAACATATTTTATTACGTTCATAGATGACTTCTCTCGTTATGGATACATTTATTTACTTCATGAAAAGTCTCAATCATTGGACGTTTTCAAGTCTTTTAAAACCGAAGTTGAAAATCAACTTGAAAAGACTATTAAGAACGTTAGATCCGATCGTGGTGGTGAATACTACGGTCGGAATGACGGTTCGGGAGAACAACGTCCGGGTCCTTTTGCTCGCTATTTGGAAGAGTGTGGGATTGTCCCTCACTACACCATGCCGGGGACACCTAGCATGAATGGTGTAGCCGAGAGACGTAATAGAACCCTTAAGGATATGGTAAGAAGTATGGTTTCTTGTACTTCTTTACCTCACTCATTATGGGGCGATGCTTTGAAAACCGCAACCTACCTACTTAATAGAGCTCCTTCAAAAGCTACTGACAAAACCCCTTATGAATTATGGACCGGTAAGAAACCATCCCTTAATCATCTTCATGTTTGGGGTTGTCCAGCCGAAGCTAGGCCTTATAGACCTAACAAAGGAAAGTTGGATGCTAAGACCGTTAGTAGTTATTTTGTAGGATATTCTCAAAGATCTAGGGAATATAAATTCTATGACCCAAAAACTAGAACCTTTTTTGAGACGGAAAATGCTAGGTTCTTTGAGGATGTTGAATTTAGAGGGGAAAATTTAAATAGTAATTTTGAATTTGAAGAAATGGAAGAGGAATTCGTTTCTATACCTCTTCCTATAGTTCCTATCGAAAATCAAGCAAACAGTGCTCGAAATTCGACAAGAACATAATATTCAAAATGACGTTAATTCTCCTATTAATGAACAACATGAAAATGTTGATGAGGAAATTCAACACCCTCAAAATCAAGAAGAACCGGTGCCATTAAGAAGATCTAATAGAGCAAGAAGGAGTGCTATACCGGATTATTATGATGTATATCTTGCCGAGAATGAGGAACCGTTAGGTTTAGTGGGAGATGAGCCAATCACCTTCCATGAAGCCATTAGTGGTCCAAATTCTCATAAGTGGATTGATGCCATAAATGAAGAGTTAAAATCCATGAATGATAATGACGTTTGGGATCTTGTCCCATTACCTAAGAATGTGAAACCCATCGGATGTAAATGGATCTTTAAGACCAAAAGGGATTCACAAGATAATGTGGAAAGACATAAGGCCTCGCCTTGTCGCTAAAGGATTTACTAAAAGAAGGCATTGATTACAAAGAAACATTTTCACCGGTATCCTCTAAAAATGCTTTTAGGATCATTATGGCTTTAGTGGCACATTTTGACCTTGAGCTTCATCAAATGGATGTAAAGATGCCTTTTCTCAATGGCGACATTGAGGAAACTATCTATATGAAGAAACCGTAAATGGTGATCGATTCGGATCAAACTAGTCAACTAGTTTGTAAACTCAAGAAATCCATTTATGGGCTTAAGCAAGCATCTCGTCAATGGTACTTAAAATTCAACCAAGTTATTCTTTCATTTGGTTTTGAAATGAATCTTGGTGAAGATTGTGTGTACCATAAGTTCAGTGGGAGTAGGTTTATATTTTTGGTCTTATATGTGGATGACATTTTACTTGCTAGTAATGATAAGGACCTTCTTAAGGAAACCAAGAAATTCCTCTCTAACAAATTTGAGATGAAAGATCTTGGTGAAGCTTTTTTTGTATTAGGAATCCAAATACATCGTGATCGCTCACGAGGTATGTTAGGATTATCACAAAAGAACTATATAGAGAAGGTATTACAAAGGTTTAGCATGAAAAATTGTAAACCACATGACACCCTTGTCTCTAAGGGAGATAAGTTCAGTTTAAATCAATGTCCTAAAAATAATCTTGAATCTAAGTATATGGAAAATATCCCTTACGCATCGGCAGTAGGAAGCCTAATGTATGCTCAAGTCTGTACTCGCCCAGATCTTGCCTTTATTGTTGGCATGCTTGGGCGATATCAAAGCAATCCGGGAAGAGAACATTGGGTCGCAGCCAAAAGAGTGATGAGATACTTACAAAACACGAAGAACTACATGCTTACATATACAAAGTCGGATCATCTTGAGATCATTGGTTTTTCCGATTCCGACTTTGCTGGATGCCAAGATAGTCGCAAATCGACATCGGGTTATGTCTTCACTTTGGCCGGTGGAGCGATATCTTGGAGAAGTGCCAAGCAAACATTAGTTACTACTTCCACCATGGAAGCCGAATTTGTTGCTTGCTATGAGGCATCCAATCAAGCTTATATGGCCGCGTAAATTCATTGAAGGACCGCAGATTGTCAAAGGTGTCAAAGACCGCTTAAGTTATATTGTGACAATCGGGCCGCGGTATTGTACTCCAACAACAACAAGAGTTCATCTAAATCTAAGCATATAGATATTAAGTTTCTTGTTGTGAGAGAAAGAGTACAAAATGAACAAATAGAAATAGAACTTATTGGTACAAACTCCATGTTAGCGGATCCATTTACTAAGGCATTATCTCCTTTAGTATTTCACGAGCATGTTGCTCATATGGGTGTAATGACTTTTGATAATGCTTAAATCAGTGGGAGTTCTTAATGTTTCCTATTTCCTTGTGTTGTTTTATTTAAATTGATCTCATTTGGTTAAAGTAGGACTAGTTGGAGAATATATATATACGTTCTTCATATATATTCATTAATATTCCATGCTACATATCTATACTTAATCTATGTCATTTAGTTGGATATATATATGTGATTAATGTGGGTTTAGTTGCGAATCAATTACAACAACTGCCCCTTTAGTCCTTATACTTATATGACTAATGGACGGGATTGGTTTCGAATGATAACAAAGTGCACATAAGGGTTGTCATTTGTGTTATAAATATGATTGAAGAAATTTATTAAGTGAAGGTATATGTTATAATAATCCAAGTGGGAGATTGTAAGAACATGGATTAATATAACATATAAATACTTAATAATATAATGATCAATATTATAATATATGGTATAAAGTATAGAACTCAACATAATATGTAGAATTTCATAATATAAGTATACCATTAAATGATGGGCATAATGGTAATATCTTATATATCAATAGGTGTAGTCCCTAAATGAAGTGCCCCTTGGATTCCTATATAAAGGCTTATCCATCAAGCCTATGAATCTACTAGTTAAATTATTCTCATTCAGTCAAAACTCTTCCTAAGTAATTGAAGAATAAAGAGATTAAAGAGCACTCATCATTTAGAAGATCTACTCCTCCCTAATTTGAAGTCTATCTTCTTACTTCATCCTCTTTACTCAAGAACAAGAACAAGATTAAGAACGAACATGGAATCACAAGGTAATTACACGCTTCCGTCTTATTCTTCTTCTTCTTCTTTTTCTCTTCTTAATCTAGTAATGAGTCGGTTCATGTTTAATGGATCGTAATTGTTCCAACATATTCATCTTGCAAAATGGAAAAATTAGTCGGTGGCCTACATCTCATGCGCAGCAAAGCAACGCCTATATGGGAGCAGCTGTTCCTTGTGGCTTGCGAGAAGCACTACATTATTCCCCTGAATAAATGTATACACGAATTGTTTTTTTTTTTTTTTAAGAAAGAAATGTATACACGAATTGTTTCAAGTTTCTACTTTGTAAATCGTCTCACAGTATGCAGAGAATCATTTTTTCTTAAAAATAAGAATAAATATTTATGAACGACCAACTGATTTTTTTTTTTTTAATTTTTAACTTAATCATCGGTTTAAAACTTCTTCTATTTTTAATACTCCTTCCATCCATAAATAAATATCCTAATTTTATTCAGGGGACATTATGAAGATGATTACTTTTTGATTTAAATATGATTACTTTTCGATGATACAAAAAATGTTCGAATCAGATCAAATTCAATGTCAGGTTGTATCCTTTATGATTGAATATCCTAGAAAAAAAAAGAACAAACACGTACACTAAGCTGGGGCTTCACCGGCATATGCCCTACAGTGTGAGAGCAAGTATTTGTCTTTAGAGAGAGAAATCAATTAACAATAGTTTAGAGTCAAAAAATGTGTTACCAAAATAATGTGAATTATGACTTGTATTTATAGGCATAGGATTGTATAGTCCATCTTTGATTGTGAAGTTGTGTGTGAGGAGTGGGTTTATAACTTTCCACAGTCGTTGTTTGAGTAGGATAAGGTATTATTATTCTGTACGTGTGCCAAGAAAGCACGCTACTCTGCATGTGATGCTTGGTTGGTTGGCTGAGTTGATGCGAGAAGGGGGAGTAAGAATAGAGATGCCCATTTTCTTACTTTGTTAATGAGAAGTAGTATCCTTAATTTTTTGATGAAGCCCTTGATGTCTGCCTAGATGGATGCCTTGCTCGAGAGTGTACCTTGTCGCCATATATAATTTTTGTGCGTTAGTCATTATTCGCTCTTCTATTTCTAGGTCGACATAGTGGGAATGACGAGTAGGCACGACAAGCAAAGTTAGGCCCACTCCCTTTGTCGTAATTGAGACTTGTATGAATTATACGTTGGGCCTAATCCATTAGGCCTTACCCGACCTTTACCCACGTTCGTACCTCGACCATTTATACCTATTTAGCCCATCCTCGACTTCCTACCGAGTAGGAAGTGGTGTCTACCTCGACGAAACGAGATACTTAAACGTTTTTACTTTTACGAATCACGAGGCATCTCATTATACGCCCAAGTTATCTAGACAATGATGGGCGTGATTTTCAAGGTCTGGACATTCGTCTTGGGAACATTCTCAAACATTAATGGTGAGGAAGAGACGGCGCCATAACCCGAATTGTGACCCATACCTGTTCTAGATCTGGGTATAAAAGCTAAAACCCACTTCATTTTTACTCTTTTATCACTGTTCAAGTTTGAGAAAGGAATATTAAGCTTTAAACCGCAAGAAACTCTTGAGTTAGTTCTGATTTCTTGAGATCCAAGCTTGTTTCCTTCTGTGTTTTTCTACAACAATCTTCAAATTGTGTATTACTCTTCCATTTCTCCTTATTTCTTGCACTTTTATTTTCGGATTTCTGGGTTTTGGTGTTGTTGTTGGTGGGTTTTGTTCAAACCACCATTGTTGGTGTTCTTGAAGCTTTTATTGAACCAATCTTATGTCTTCCTCGTATTTAGAAATGGCAAGAAGTAATCGAAATGCCCTTTACTGCTAATATATCCAAAACCTTAGGATTTACCAATGAATTGATGGACCTTGGATAATGTTGAGTCTGAATGAAATCGGGGAGATATTGACGAGGTACCAATCTCCTAGGACCGACGTGCGATATCCTAGTCGATTTAGGATTGACCGACTTGACGTTGAATCCCTAAACGTTGTGTTGTTCCACGATTGGACTGAAATCCTTGATCACATCAACCTCTATTATCTTAAGTCTAACCATCTGGAGTGCCCTCCGTTGTTGGGCAAGATTTTTCCCTCCTCAGTTTTGTTAATAGGACGAGGAGGGATTCTCTTCCTCGTCCTTCCATTTTGCCTTGGCCAAATTTTTGACCTTTGTTCTTTTATTTGTGTAGCCACACGGAAAGAGGAAGTATCATCGCCGTCCTATAAGTCCTCAACTTCGGGAGGATCATGGACGCATTCACCGAGGGAGCCAAAGCTGCCAGGGGCCGAGGTAGAGGACGGGAGGTCCAAGCGAGGTAGGATATACGTTTCTAGGTCCAAACCCATTAGAGCCGGGGGAGCCCACGATGAGGAACTTCATCTCTAGTTGTCGAGGGAGGAGTACTACCGACCTTAGCTACCTTCCCGGTATCCCCTATAGATAACGAGAAGGCAATGGAGGACTTCATGTATAGCCTCAATTATGTCCATTTTTTCTTTAAGCAGCTCCAAAATGTTTCTGCCGGTTTGCGTCTCCCTTAGATCCATTTACATGTGAGTTTCTTGAGGACACGCAAGCCAGTCCGCTATGCAGGCGAGGTGCCAACGCCGTGAGGTTCCTCACCCCGGCTTCATCGTATTATGTCATAGCTTAGGTTTTGAGCCTTGTCACCGCTCCACCATTTCTTTCACCGCCAGCTTATAAGGGAGGATACAAGGATTTGTGGGTGATAAGAGTGACCCAAACCAACCAAAACTTATTTACCCAATGTCCAAAGAAGGTTTCGTGATGTGGAATAATCATGTCATCAGAGTGGAGAGCCGACAAGGCTGGGAGTTTGATGCTCCCTCAAAATACCTTGGTGTGCCCGAGCAGGTGTGGAGGCCTGACTGGAGTGGCCAGTTAATTGGGAGGGTAAGGCAGTTTGCCGAGGTAGGTACCATGTGTTCGTCGAGCTTGGAAACCGACCATAGTATCGTGTACACAGCCTCGCATCATGCCCGGGCCTACGGGATGGGTTGATGTCCCTCGTCCTCAAGTTGTAAGAGGGAATAGGTTTCCAGACTGGAGGCACCCAGCCTTGTATTTCTGCGATGAATGATGTATGCAAGTTGTACGCAGACAAGTGCCCTTGCCGAGGATGACGCTATCTACGTAAATTTCTTCGCTTCTCGTCTTTTTCACACTTGTGCAATTTCTGATTCGTTGTTTGTATCTCCTCGTTATATTATTAAGCATTCCTTCTCATCATTTGCAAAATTTAAGCTGAAGAGCAAATAAAAAGATGGAAGAGGGAATCCTTGATCCCCAAGCTCTAGTGAAGTTGAAGAGGAGGACGTCAGGTCCTTGGCCAAAAGCAAGAGGATGATGCCGTTCATAAGCAATTTTGTCCACTAAGGATGTTTGGGGGCATTGCCCTTGAAGCCGGTGGGGTGCCTACCTCCACCGAGGAAGGAAACGGGCATGGGGTCTGCCCAAGTTGAGGAGGGGCATAGCTCCCAGGTTTTGTCCCCGAAGTCGAGGAGGCTCGAGGCAAGCCGGTCTAGCTAGGACCGAGGTGCTAGAGGCCGTCCAACAAACTCCCTGGCCAAAAAAGGCCAAGGATTGAAGCCATTCAAGGAAAGCCTTCCTCTAAAAGGGTTGCTATTGGCTTTTCCTCCGAGGAGGTCACCGTCGGGCATGTGAAAACTTATCGCCGAGGCCGAGGTGGTTGCCAAGGAGTTGGCCGTTTATCCCACCATCAAGGGGCTTGATGTGCCGGCCCGTGAAGGGCCCCAAACTCAGGATAGGTTGGCTCGTAGTCCATCGTGCTATGGACGAGGACTTACTCGATCATTTTCATAGAGGCCCTAAGCCGAGCAGGAGTACTTGGCCAACAAAAAAGACCTTATTCTTAGTGAGGTAAACCTTCTCGTTGTTTTCTTTTTCCTTTCTGTTTTCATCATACTTGTTGTTTTTTTGCTAATAAACTCGCTTCTTTATCTAGCTTGCCACGATGACGGCTCATGAGGGACAATAAGGAGCAAAATGCGGTCGAAGATCATGAACAGAAACTTGATTTCTCCAGACTTGAGATAAAGAACAAGGCCGATCCTGGCCAAGGCCGCTGAGCCCAAGTCGCTGAGGGCCGAGGTCGATGAGTAGGAAGACGGCAGAGCCTGAGGCCGAGAGAATGTGAAGTGGCACGGAGGAGCGCAGTAGAGAAGGGCCCGCAGGAGGAGATGAAAGCAAAAGCAAAGGGCCGTGTAGTATGGAGGCAAGCCGGAGGAGGCTTAACTAAGTACCGCAAAGTAGCAGGCCAAATCATGAATTACTTCAAAGGAACCCGACGTTTGCGCTGTTGATAAGTTAACCCGGCCTTCAGGCAAGCTCTGCGGAGAAAACAGCCTTACAATGTATTTCGACGGCTACCTTCATTCGCTGGCTTAGATGGGCTAAGAGCCGATACTTCGCTGAATGCTCGACCTTGGGATGCTAGCAGTCGCTCTGCCTTTGATTTTCAAGATTATTATGATAGCAAGAAAGCGCTGACTCAGTGCCCGACTATGGCTCGCCTCTGATCCTCCAAAAATTCCCTTGATTGAGGTGATCGCGGCTCAAGATGCTCCGTGAATGCCGTGCCGTCTGTGATGGGTTCCTCCGTCGAGCTTCTCAGTAATATTAATGTGGCTGATTGAGATGATCAATTCAGGATGATGAGGCTTCTTTACCAATGATGATCGTTTATGGTCTTATTCTAATTTTATGTTGTAATTAGGTTGCTTCTCTTGAACAATTCCTCCATGTATTATGAATTCTGATCAATATAATTGCTTTCTTCAATTCCTTTGTCATCTTTGCTATTTATGCCTTTGCTTTAACTACCTTTGACTTAAATGATTGTATATTTGAATGTATGTTGAATGATTTAAGTGTTGTACATTTTTGCTTAAGTGTTGTACATTTTTGCTTAAGTACCCAACTTTCTTGAGAAGCCGAAGAAGGGTTCCTCGTCATTTGTATTTAGCTCTTAAAACGAGGAAACTTGTTCGGTCTAAACACTTGGATAATTTGAGAGTTTATTCATTAGGCTGAGGAAGGTGCTCGGCTTAACACTTGGGTTATTTTTGGTTTTATCTCTCTATGCCGTGGAAGGTTACTCAGCCATAGGTCTTAGATAATTTTTGAATACTTGTCTCTTTATGCCGAGCAGGGTCGTTCGGTCATAAGTCTTAGACAATTTTAGATTTTATCTCTCTAAGCCGAGTAAGGTCATTCGACATAGGTATTAGATAATTTTGAGTACTTGTCTTTTCATGTCGAGGAGGGTCGTTCGGTCATAAGTCTCGGCCCAATTTTAGGTTTTATCTCTTTATGCTGAGTAAGGTCATTCGACATAGGTATTAGATAATTTTTGAGTACTTGTCTCTTCAGGCCTAGGAGGGTCGTTCGGTCATAAGTCTCAGACAATTTTAGTTTTTATCTCTCTACGACGAGGAAGGTCATTCGACATGTCTTAGATAATTTTTGATGATTTACCTCTCTATGCCGAGGAAGGTCGTTCGGTCATAGGTCTTAGGTAAATTGGTGGGAATTTATCCCTTCAATGCCGAGGAGGGGTCTCCTCGTCTTTTGTCCTGCTAGCCATTTGCTTTGATGGCTGAATCTTTATTAATGGCGATTATGTCAAACCGCAATCCTATTTTACTTGAAAATAAGCTGGAAAGACTAACAATGACTAATCTATTAAATCAAAACAAACTAGAACTAATGATAGTACTTCCGTAGATGGCCGAGTGCCACGAGTGTTTCAGCTCTTATCCATACGGGGTTTTCATTTGTAGGTCTCTTCTCGATAATTTGGGTGATAATGTAGGGGCCTTCCCGAGTTTGGGGAGAGCTTGTTTTGTTACGCCTTTACGCGTAGCTTCTACTTTTTCTAATTACCCGGTCTACGACTTGGAATATTCTCTTGTTGACCTTTTGTCATGATATGCTTTGGTTCTCTGCTTGTAGTTCACCATCCTCATACGAGCGGCTATTATTCTTTCATCTACTAAGTCTAGATTTAGGAGCCTATTTATGTTGTTGACTTGCTCATTGTAGTTAGAGTTTCTTATTGTAGTGATAGCCATCTCAATTGGTACCATGGCCTCAAAACCGAAGGTTAATGCGAATGGGGTTTCCCCGGTTGGCCCCTAGGTGGTTGTGCGAACTTCCCACAAGGCTAAGGGAAGTTCGTCCAACAATCTGACATCACTCCCTTCCGAGGTTCTTGGTTAGGGGTAAGCACCAACTTGTTGACCGCTTCCGCTTGCCCGTTGAATTGAGGTCTGCTCATAGATGACTTGATGTGTCTGACTCCTAGTCTGTTCAGCTCTGCTGTGAATGCCTTAGAGAATTGGATCCCATGATCTAAAATGATGGTGTGTGGAACCCCGAAGCGACACCAGATGAAGTAATGGACAAATTTTATTGCGTTATACTCTGTTATTTTGGCTATGGCCTTTGCTTCAATCCATTTGGAGAAGTAATCTACTTCCACGATCACATACTTGTAATTACCTCTGCCGGGGGAGGGGGAAGGGTCCGAATATGTCTATTCCCACATGTCAAATGGTCACGTAGGTATTATGAGAGTCTGTTCCGCTGCTGGAAGTCTAGGAATGTCGAATATCTCTGGCACTTGTCACACCTTCTAACATAGGCTTGCGCATCATCTCTCAGGTTTGGCCAGTAGTAACTTAGCGTGATGATTTTACCAGCTAAGGTTCTGGCCCACGGGTGACTACCACAAATACCTTCGTGGACTTATGCCAAGAGATTTTTTGTTTCCTGGGATAGACGCACCTTAGCAGGGGCTTTGTGAATGATCTTCTGTAGAGAATTATGTTCATCACTGTGAACCTTACTGACTTCTTCTTAATAAGTCTAGCACATGCTTCATCCTTTAGGAGTTGGTTCTTTTCAATGAAGTTCATGTAGTCATCTATCCAACACTTCTCCTCCCCATCTAGAACCATCACTCGTAGTCTTTTGCATGCAGGTTCTTCAGTAAAGACTATGAGTGGGTTAGATTTAGGATCTGCCATGTCATTAGCTGACAGTTTAGATAGAACATCTGCCACTTGGTTATCCTCCCGACCTATCTGACTTATTTCGAAAAATTCCATCTTTTTTGTTATGTCTAGGATGAGGTCCTTGTACTTTATAAGTATAGGATGTTGAGTGTTATACTCCCCCTTTATCTGCTTGACTACGATCTGGGAGTCACAGAAGGCAGAGATTTTGGTTGCTCCATACAAGGATGCCAACTCTATGCCAAATATTAGAGCCTCGTACTCTGCTTGATTGTTGGAAGCAGGGAATTTGAATCTGATTATGTTCTGGATGGTGTGCTCTCCATCGGGACTTGCTAGTACAATTCCAGGTCCGCTTCTTTCCTTAGTGGTTGAACCATCTGTGTATATGACCTAACAGTTGGATGGTAGCTCGATGGTCGGTTCTTCCCCCGCAGGTTTTTTGCGCTTACGGGAGGTGGGGTTGTGCTCACCTATGAAGGTGGTTTCAACCATAAAACTGACCAACGACTGTGCTAGGAGTGTCTTCCTAGGTTGGTATTTGATATCAAATTCAGTGAGCTCGATTGACCAATTAAGGAGAAGTCCTGAGCAGTCCAACTTATGCAAGATTTTCTTCATGGGCACATTGGTATACACAGTTATGGGATGTGCAGAAAAGTATGCTCGTAGCTTTCTTGCCGCTATGACTAGGGCGTAGGCTATCTTCTCTGCATTGAAGTATCTTCTCTCCACATCTGACAATGCCTTGGAGACGTAATAGATTGGTTATTGAGTGGTTCCTTCATTCTGGACTAGTACCGCAGCTATAGGGTGGTCTGTGGCTGTTAGGAAGACGTACAACATCTATCCAACAACTGGGATACTCAACAAAGTAGGGGATCCTAAATACTCCTTCAACTGTTTGAATGATTCAGAGCATTCAGATGTCGAGGAGAAGCTTTGGGTCCCCTTTATAACTTTGAAGAACGGCAGTGATTTCTCTGCAGACTTTGCAATAAATCTCCCAAGGGCTGCTATTTTTCCATTCAACCTTTGAACCTCCTTGATTCTGGCAGACCTTTCATATCTATCAAGGCTTTGATTTTTCCGGATTTGCCTCGATTCCCACAAACATACACGTTATGCTCTGATAACACATCATATATGGATCGGTGTAATGCATATCGTGAACGCCTGAGACCCCGAAAACCAGAAATTGTCGCCGCTGTTCCCAGAGTGCAATATATTGTCGATGGCGATTGCTCAAAATCACGACATTGTTTCCACGCCTATCACATCTGTGCAAGTCCGGACGAGTGTTGCACGGTTCTGGGACCCCCTGTAGTAGGCCAAACTGCCTCATAACGCGATCCGGCAAATGCCACTCGATCCTCTCAAAGCATACAAGAGGGACCCGCGCCAACCATACGTCCTGACCCTGAGTGTAGTAGGCCAGAGCGTATCTTTCTACATAAGGCTGCCACAATACCTAATCATTGGTTTGCTTGGCCGGTGATCCACGATAGCCTCGCAGGTTATGTGCAGTAACCTCCTTCAGATACAATGATGAATGGGTCCACCTGAAATTTCATAAACAGAATAATTATAAGAAAAAGTTAAAAAAAAATAAAAAAATACAATAACGACGAGAACATAACGTATGATATATGTATACCTGCATTCGAGGGGCATGAGCATGTAGTCCGGATCTCTGTTTCGCCTACGAATTTGCGATTGCACACATAGCAACCGCTCCCAAGCCCAAATCTATATCAATTAAATATATATCAAATACTATAAATAATGCCGAGTAATTTTTAATCAAACTTAAAAACAACAACATAATGAACATTAAAATGAGATAAACATACGTGTAGAGACGTTGAGAAATCCTCCGCCTTTGTTTCGTCACGAGGGTTAGTCGTACTACACGGCTCTCGATATAGGAAATCGAGTGACGCACTTCCCCAACCTTGCGCGAGACCACGGAAACATCCCCAAGCAGAGGGAGATAACACAACTTAACCTTGTTGTTTGTACGATCAGGCATCACCGTAGAACCCAAGGCGAGCATGATATATGCCCATACATACATATCAACAAGGTCCTGCTGGGAATCATCAGCTAGGTCATGGAAGTGTGGAAATTGGCTCGTGATCCACCGTAGCTTGATGTGGCGTATTTCATACTATCTAATTCCTATATTTTCTGTGCTTATTATTATGTTCAATCTTGATGTATTTAGATAGGTTTGATGTAATATTGAGAGTAATTTGTATTGTGAGGCTTTATTGAGAGATTATTGTAATCCGAGAGAAATTAGTCATTCTTTTATGTAATCGGGTGTAAGGGTTTCATGAAGCCAAATCAAGTATTCGTGAATCAAATCAAGGTTCAAGATCAAGTCAATTGAAGAAGGATCGAAGCAATGAAATAACAAGAATTGAAGGAGAAAAAGATTGAAAAAAAACCTGGATTCGGATTTTGAAGGGACGAGTCGTCCCTATGCATCAACGATGTTTTCTCCATGCTTGGGACGGCAGAATCAGAGAAGCGAAGATTGGGGACGAGTCGTCCCTCCTGTCACGACTCGTGCCTCGGCGCTGAAGCAGAAAAGCAGGCGACGGGAATTTCGTAATTTTTATGTTTTTAATTTATTTATTTTTTTCCTTTTTAGACTAGGTTTGGAGAAGGGAGTAAAAGGACTTCTTTTTCTTTATTTGTTGAGGAGAACGACGGCTGTAACAACAGTTTGCTTAGAAACAATTCAAAGTTTGATTATTTCATGGAAGCTTAAACTTCCACCACTTTGGATAATAATTCCGGATCTGTTTTGAAGATCAATTGAGGTTTATTCTTTCTATCTCTTTCTCCCTAATTATAATTTTACTCGTGCTTATTGTTAAATCGATTTCTAGGGTTTTGAAACTTGATCAATTTCTTAATCTTTTTAATTGGTTTTTTCTAGAATTCCCTTTTATCGTGTCGGACTAGGGTTTTCATTGTAGCAATTTCATAACTCTTGTATGTGCCATCTTGAATTGTGATTAGGGTAAAATTAGCTTTATTTTCTATTTGAAAAATAATAGAATAATTCCTTGATCTTAATCTCTTAAAACTTCATCAATTGATATTTTGAATCTTGGCCAGTGTCGGCTAGGTTTTTAATATTGATTAGGATTATTGGTTGAGCGTGTCGCCGCTAGTAATTAATAACAAAGAAGAGATAGAGATTTTATATCTCGTGATCAAGTGATTAGGGGAAGAACTGAAAGAATGAACCAATGATATTGATTGATAAACAGTGATAGTTTTATTTATCCAAGGTGTTCTTTAAATTATTGTTTACAACTCTATTTTCTTGCTTTAGTTTAATTACAACAAACAAATCAATCAAACCCCCAAACTGGTCTGTGACTATTACACAAACAAATAACTGTTCCCTGAGATCGATCATGGACTTTCACTATCTACATTTTTAGGAGTCCTTGTAGTAATTTATAGGTGTTGCGATAAAGCCTATCAAATTTTTGCGCCATTGCCGGGGAACGGTGTTCATTTGTTTGTGTTCTTATTTAATTTCTGTCATTTGATTTTATTTGTTTGTCTTTTATCGCTTTATTAGTTTCACCCCCTGTCCCTTCGTGGTGTGGATCATTGTTTGGTCCATACCCGTTCTACTGATTATTCTCTTGATCTTCTTGATCCAGAAATTGAAAAGAACTATCAAGAAAGAGATGGGTGATAGAGCAACCCAGACACTCAGGCAGAAAACTGCTCCTAATTGGACGGAGCAACCGCAGGCAGTTACTTTTCCTGCTTTGCCTGCGGGAGTTACATTTGAGTTGAAGCCGGGGTTACTAAATCAATTGCCTAGTTTCAGTGGGTTACCCGGTGAAAACCCGAATCAGCACGTATCTCAGTTCGTGCAAGTTTGCAACAACATGAAGCCTGCTAATCTTCCAATTGAGCAGCTTCTTCTTCGAGCCTTCTCTTTTACTTTGAAGGACATGGCCAATTTGTGGTATTATCATCTAGCCCCAAACAGTATAACCACCTGGCAGCAGATGAAGGAGGCATTTTTGGATGAGTTCTTTCCAGTAGACCAGATTAATGTCATGAAAAGGGACATTAGTAACATGGAACAGAAGGCGGATGAGTCCTTTTATGAATATTACAATCGTTCCACATGCTCACCCGGAGTTGTCCCTATCACGGGTATGATGCGGATCAGCTGATAATGTACTTCCATGGAGGACTTACTGATCAGGATAAGAGGATGGTTGATTCTTCTTGTGGTGGCAGTATTCTGAACAAAACCACTGCAGAGGCTCAGAAATTGTTAGAGGAGCTAGCAAGGAGTACCCGAACACATGGGAGGAGATCCAGTGTCAGACAGGTTAGTGCTATGGGTACAAGCAGTGGGGAGAATGAGAAGCTTGTGTCCGAGGTCAAGGAGTTGAAATGTATGATGAAGCAGTTACTGTTGAGTCGGACAGAAGGTCAGGAGAATGTGAATTTGGTTGGGTTTCCACAGCAGCAGCAGAGACAGTATAACTATGGGGGTAATCAACCCTATGATAGATGGGGACAACCACCACAGCAGCAGCAGCAGCAGTCTACAGATGACATGTTCCGTACACTGGCTCAGAGTATGAGCACCTTATCTAGCGGTCTTGACGGTATCGGCGAGAGGACCGATACGAGTATCGCTAGATCTTCAACGGTATCGCGAAGGACTGATGCTAGTATTGGTAACCTGGAGAGACAAATGGGGCAGATTGCAGACGCAGTGGTAAGAATGGAAGCTACAGAGGCGGCAAAATCACCACCTCAGACTGAGCAACTTCCAAAGCATAATGTTAGTGCTGTTTATGTGAGGAGAAAGAAGAAAGTTGAGGGGCAAATGGTTCCTAAAGAGCCTGAACAGGAGATTAAAAAGAAAGTTGAACCGGAGTTAGTGGTGGAAGAGAAGGTAGAGAAGACCCCTGAAGAGAAATATGTTCCACCACCGTTGCATGTCTATGAGCCGGAAGTTTCGTTTCTGAAGGCATTGAAGAGAGATGCTTCAAAGGAATCAGAGAAGCATATGTTTGATACTTTCAATAACATTGAGGTGAATATCCCGTTATTGGACCTTCTCAAAACAGTTCCTAGATACGCCAAATTTTTGAAGGAATTGTGCACACCGAAGAGGACTCCAAAGAAGGGTGAGCTGAAGAAAGTGAAGGTGATTGAGCATGTGAGCGCAGTTTATCAGAAAAAGATGCCCAAAAAGTGTAGTGATCCGGGCATGTTCGTGGTTCCGATATCGTTGAGGGGTAGCTCGGTGCAGAAGGCTATGCTCGATTTAGGGGCTTCAATCAATGTTATGCCTTATACATTGTTTGAAGACCTTAAATTGGGTAAATTGGAGGATACTCAAGTGGTTATACAGTTGGCGGATAAGTCCAACGCATATCCCAAGGGGGTAGTGAGAGATGTTGAAGTCCGGGTCGGTGACTTGATTTTCCCGGCAAATTTTTATGTGCTTGAGATGGAGACGGATTTTGAGGCTCCTATTCTGTTGGGTAGGCCGTTTATGTCTACTTCTCATACCAAGCTAGATGTGGCTAGTGGTTCTGTGACGATGGAGTTCGATGGGAAGAAAATTGGGTTTGATATGTTTGATGAGAAGAAGTTTCCTAAGAACAATGTTCGTAAAGTTTGTGCCATGGACTTGAGGGAGCCGAGTATCAAGGATGGAGGTGCAGTAGTTATTGATGAGTCTCCACAAGTGAAGAAGGAGAAAAAGAAAGGAGAGCCACCAAGGAAGAAAGCAAAGGAGAAGAAGAAAGGGAAGCTTAAATGGTCTCCAACGGGGAGGCATGTCATGGAAACCAAACATCTTCTAGAGGTAAATGAAGATTACTTTCATCCCCCTTACATTGATGAGGCTCATGTTGGTGGAGCCTCCCGTCCCTTTATTTAGTCCCTTGGTGCCCTTTCTCCCATGTTTTTATTATTCTGTTTTAATTGTTTAATCCATTGAGGACAATGTCTAGTTTAAGCGTGGGGGTATAGGGAAGGTTGTATCATTGTAAATTTCGTTGTTTTTGTTAAAAAAAAAAAAAAAAAAAAAAAAAAAAAAAAAAAAAAAAAAAAAGAGAGGCTAAGTGAAAACCCGAGAGGGCACTTAGGCAAAAGGAGAGGGTGTGTTTTAAAAAAAATGAAAAAAAATGAGAGGCTAGGTGAAAACCAGAAACGGCACCTAGGCAAAATGTGAGAATTGAGTATTTTCTATCTGTTATATCATCGGAGTGAAGACATAAGGGAGGTTTTGGAGTGTTGGGTAGGACCATTATTGGAGTAGGAGGTTTGGATAGTGGTGCCTAGGATTTAGAAACCCTCGTTCACTGTTGGAGTTATAAGGGGTGTTGGTGCTTTTCACGAGGTAAATCTTTGTTTAAGGATCGCAACCTTAACAATGATTTCTTTTTATGAGGGTGTATGTAGTGTGATCCAAGCGTGGGGGAAACATAGGGCAAATTTAGTTCCCCTTGGCTTATTTGTGTGGACCTTAGTTTGGATACCGTTATATTATGGGAGTTGGTATCAAGCTAAGGTCATTATTATCATTGCTTATATTTTGGTGTTATAAGGAGACGGAGTTTCTATTACTCCGATGGTTTTTATTTCTCATTGACTTTTGTTGGAGGATTAGAGGAGAATAGAAATCATTTACCTCCCATGCATCTGTTTTTAGACCGGGGTTTAGATTGGAGTTTAGAATATTACTCAGAGACGAGTAATGGTCTAAGCGTGGGGGTATTTGATGTGGCGTATTTCATACTATCTAATTCCTATATTTTCCGTGCTTATTATGTTCAATCTTGATGTATTTAGATAGGTTTGATGTAATATTGAGAGTATTTTGTTTTGTGAGGCTTTATTGAGAGATTATTGTAATCCGAGAGAAATTAGTCATTCTTTTATGTAATCGGGTGTAAGGGTTTCATGAAGCCAAATCAAGTATTCGCGAATCAAATCAAGGTTCAAGATCAAGTCAATTGAAGAAGGATCGAAGCAATGAAATAACAAGAATTGAAGGAGAAAAAGATTGAAAAAAACCTGGATTCGGATTTTGAAGGGACGAGTCGTCCCTAGGCATCAACGAAGTTTTCCCCATGCTTGGGACGACAGAATCAGAGAAGCGAAGATTGGGGACGAGTCGTCCCTCCTGTCACGACTCGTGCCTCGGCGCTGAAGCAAAAAAGCAGGCGACGGGAATTTCGTAATTTTTATGTTTTTAATTTATTTATTTTTCCTTTTTGTAGACTAGGTTTGGAGAAGGGAGTATAAAGACTTCTTTTCTTTATTTTGTTGAGGAGGAACGACGGCTGTAACATTTTTTGGCTTAGAAACAATTTCAAGTTTGATTTTTCATGGAAGCTTAAAGTTTCACCCCCTTTGGATAATAAATTTGGATCTGTTTTGAAGATCAATTGAGGTTTTATTCTTTCTATCTCTTTCTCCCTAATTATAATTTTACTCGTGCTTATTGTTAAATCGATTTCTAGGGTTTTGAAACTTGATCAATTTCTTAATCTTTTTAATTGGTTTTTTGCTAGAATTCCCTTTTATCGTGTCGAACTAGGGTTTTCATTGTAGCAATTTCATAACTCTTGTATGTGCCATCTTGAATTGTGATTAGGGTAAAATTAGCTTTATCTTCTATTTGAAAAAGAATAGAATAATTCCTTGATCTTAATCTCTTAAAACTTCATCAATTGATATTTTGAATCTTGACCGTGTCGGCTAGGTTTTTAATATTGATTAGGATTATTGGTTGAGCGTGTCGCCGCTAGTAATTAATAACAAAGAAGAGATAGAGATTTTATATCTCGTGATCAAGTGATTAGGGGAAGAACTGAAAGAATGAACCAATGATATTGATTGATAAACAGTGATAGTTTTATTTATCCAAGGTGTTCTTTAAATTATTGTTTACAACTCTATTTTCTTGCTTTAGTTTAATTGCAACAAACAAATCAATCAAACCCCCAATCTGGTCTGTGACTATTACACAAACAAATAACTGTTCCCTGAGATCGATCCTGGACTTTCACTATCTACATTTTTAGAAGTCCTTGTAGTAATTTGTAGGTGTTGCGATAAAGCCTATCATAGCTTTAGACTACTCCCATCTATATCTTCGGGATTAGGGACAACCCCTAAAAGCTGTTAACATACATCCCGTCAGTCTACATGTGCTGGGATGCCGTCATCTATAATAGCATCCCCATCAATTGGCAACCCGGAAATCATGCCAATATCCTCTAGGGTAATCGTCATCTCACCAACCGGGAGGTGGAATGAATGAGTCTCTGGATGCCATCTCTCGATCAAAGCCTCCAACAACCTATAATCGTACTGAACTCTCCCGATATAGTGAACTCCACTAAAGTCACACTCGGCTAATCTGGGCAATATCCCAGGAGCTAATAAGTACGGCAAGGAGGCGACGGCGGACTAGCAACCTCAACATCGACCCAAATAAACCGAGCTCTATGGTTCTCATGCTCGGTCAAAACAGAAGTTATCGATATGCCCGGGATCAATGAAGGAATCCATCTGTTTATTTCAATATCAAATTAATAATAATACAACAAGATAGCATATGTTGCAAAACACATGTTACAAAATAACACTTTCCATCATTCTACTAACCTTCATTAATAAAAGAAGCTATTTTCTTGAAAAGATTTGCAGCATTCTCACCATCCAAATTCATGTTGGTTAAGTTTTACAAATCCATGTTATTCATGTTATTTCTGTTCTTCTATCATTTATAAGATATACATCATGTTTTTCAGAAAAATTACACTAAGTTCGATTTCAATTCTCTAAAATCATGTTTTTTTATTTCAAACCTTATAATTGGATTGTGATTCTCTTTGATATCACTTAGTGTTGTTATTGAACTCAATTTTTGGTATATTTGAACCCAATTGTTGGTATATTTGAACACCATTTTGGTATATTTGAAAGTTTTGTGTGGGGGAGAAAGATATGTTGAGGGATAGAGGTTGGTATTATGATAAAGTTTTGGGACAAAGTGGATGGAAAGGAAAGTTTGAGGTCTTGGAAACTATACTATAGGAGAAGGACATTGTTTATTTTTGTTTAATTTGGACGGTGAGAATGCTGCAAATCTTTTCAAGAAAATAGCTTCTTTTATTAATGAAGTTTAGTAGAATGATGGAAAGTGTTGTTTTTGTAACATGTGTTTGGCAACATTTGCTATCTTGTTGTATTAGTATTAATTTGATATTGAAATAAACAGATGGATTCCTTCATTGATCTCGGGCCTATCGATAACTCTGTTCTGACCGAGCATGAGAACCATAGAGCTCGATTTATTTGGGCCGATGTTGAGGTTGCTAGTCCGCTGTCATTTTATTGTGGTGCCTCCTTGTCGGACTTATTAGCTCCTAGGATATTGTTCAGATTAGCCGAGTGCAGCTTTAGTGGAGTTCACTACATAGGGAGAGTTCAGTACGATTATGGGTTGCTGGAGGCTTTGATCGAGAGATGGCATCCGGAGACCCATTCATTCCACCTCCCGGTTGGTGAGATGACGATCACCCTAGAGGATATCAGCATGATTTTCGGGTTTTCGATTGATGGGGATGCTATTACTGATCTTGGCATCCCAGCACATGTAGACTGGCGGGATGTATGTCAGCAGCTTTTAGGGGCTGTCCCTGGAGATATAGATGGGAGTAGTCTAAAGATACGGTAGATCACGAGCCAATTTCCACACTTCCACGACCTAGCTGATGATTCCCAGCAGGACCTTATTGATATGTACGTACGGGCATATATCATGCTCTCCTTGGGTTCTACGGTGATGCCTGATCGTACGAACAACAAGGTTAAGTTGTGTTATCTCCCTCTGCTTGGGGATGTTTCCAGGGTCTGCCAGTACAGTTGGGGAAGTGCGTCGCTCGCTTTCCTATATCGAGAGTTGTGTAGTGCGACTAACCCTGTGACAAAATAGTGCGGAGGATTTCTCAACGTTCTACATGTATGTTTATCTCATTTTAATGTTCATTATGTTGTTGTTTTTAAGTTTGATTTCAAATTATCGACATTATTTATAGTATTTGATATATATTTAATTGATATAGATTTGGGCCTGGGAGCGGTTGCTATGTGTGCAACCGCAAATACGTAGGTGAAACAGAGATCCGAACTACGAGCTCATACCCCTCGGATGCAGGTATACATATATCATACTTTATGTTCTCGTCGTTCTCGTCGTTATAGTATTTTTTATTTTTTTAACTTTTTATTATTCTGTTTATGAAATTTCAGGTGGACCCATTCATTACTGTATCTGAAGGAGGTTACTGCACATAACCTGCGAGGCTATCGTGATCAGCTGGCCAAGCTAACCGATGATCAGGTTGTGTGGCAGCCTTATGTAGAAAGATACGCTCCGGCCTACTACACTCGGGGTCGGGACATATGGTTGGCGTGGGTCCCTCTTGTATGCTTTGAGAGGATCGAGTGACATTTACCGGATCGCGTTATGAGGCAGTTTGGCCTGCTGCAGGGGGTCCCAGAACCGTGTAACACTCGTCCGGACTTGCACAGATGTGATAGGCGTGTAAACAATCTCGTGATTTGGAGCGACCGCCATCGACAATATATTGCACTTTGGGAACAACGGCGACAATTTCTGGTTTTTGGGGTCTCAGGCATTCACGATATGCATTACACCGATCCATATATGATGTGGTATCGGAGCATAACGTGTATGTTTGTGCAGAACCTCACTCATATAGAGAAGGATGGATACCGGTTGGTTGCCCCTTTCCTAGAGTTTGTGGTAAGTATTTACATTTTTTCAAGTTATTATTTCTAGTTTTTTTTAAACAAAACTTCAATTTATTAACTTATGTCTCATACTTATATTTTTTTTTTTGATATAAAAGCAGTGCAGAACCTTCAGCATTTGCATGTCGACAATGAGACGGAGGAGCATGCAGACAAGTTTCAATGCGGGATATTATTAGATACACGCTCACGGGAGTTAGGGAGCAACAATGCCTTGAGGCTACTGTAGCACCTCCCTCAGTGGTAGATCGCGCATAGGGGTAGAACCTCGACAATGTCGGGTTAGACGTCGTGCACAACCACAACCACAACCACAAATGGAATTGCACGACGAGCCAGAGCCCGAGCCTGAGCCTGAAGCCCAGACCCAGACCCAGACCCAAGATGATGGACAATTTGAATGGCCGTCACAGTGGGAGACTCATAGTCAATTTTATGGCAGTGAGAGTGGGGGTGGGAGTGGGTGGGGGGATGGGAGTGGGTGGGAGAGTGGGAGCGGGAGTGGGTGGAGTGCCCAGTCAGACCCTCCCCCTGGATCCACTATGGGTTTCGGACTATGTTCGGGGAGTGGGAGTGGCTTTAGGCTTCCTCCTTCTACATCACAAGCAGGGCTCCGACCCTTCTCCGATCCGAGTTTGACTTCTTTTGGCAGGAGTCACTTTGAGGCCACGACACCCTTCTCTGATCCGGCTGCGACTTCATCTAGTGGGGTATGACTTACCCCTGCTCAACGGGCGGAGTTGATTAGAAGAGGGTCTCGGCAGCGAAATCCGACGAGGAAGTTCACCCCGGCTGACTACGAGAGGAGGAATAGGTGAAACTTTTTTTTTATTTAGATGTAATGAAACTTTGTAGTATTAGTTGTTATTTGGATGTTTTTATTTGTAATAACTGAAACTATGATTTTTTTAGTTTTTATTTGGATATTTGCATTTTATTTGTTTTTACACTTTAGTACATTTATGTAGATGTGTGTTATGGTATATTGTACAGGTTTATAGTTTCATATATTAAATATTGGAGATGTTGCATTTATTGGATATGTGATTCTGTTTGCAGGTTGTTTGCAGGTGGGATGCTGAAGATTGTTGCATCTGTGTAAACCTGTTCAAATGAACTCGCTATATCGTGTAGCGATTTCATTAAACTCGCTACACCGTGTAGCGATTTCATTAAACTCGCTACACCGAATAGCGAGTTTAGTGAAATCACTACACCGTGTAGCGAGTTCACTTGAACTGGTTTTTTGGCCGTAGAGTTAGGGCGATCTAACTTGGCTATAGAGATTGGGCGGCCGCATTAACTCCCCTGGCCTAACATAAACTGAAACTGAAATAGGAACTAACTGGTTTTTTTTTTAATTTTTTTACAACATATTCTAATGAAACTGCTACTGAAATTGAAATAAGAACTAACTGTTATTTTGCCAAACATAAACTTTCATATTGAAAAAGTCAACTCAAATTGAAATTACATTCAAGTTTTCAAGTTTAATGAAAATTACATAAAATGAAACCGCAATCGAAATCGAATCCAATTCAAACCAAACATAAATTACATGAAAAACATTCTGCTACTTCCTAATGTTTGGGCATCTACGACGATTGTGGCCTTCTTGATGGCATGATGAACACAGAGTCTTCCGTTTATCTTCTTGAAAGTCCATACAATTTTGGAAGCGTCTTGATCTAGGCCGTCCGGACTTCGCAGAACGTCGAAGGTGGGGATTAGGGATAAAATGTGGCACCAAAGCATCCACACCCCAATAGTCCTCATGCTCGATTGGTTCAAATGTCCCCTTCCATGTCTCGTAGTATTCCCTAATGGTGTAAAATCGAGAAACGAAATCTCGACCATCAAGATGTTGTGCATGGCAACATGCAAGAAGATGGGAACAAGGCATGTGATAGGCAACCCATTTACCATATGTGCAGGTACGCTCATTAAGTCGGGCAATCTGGATATTTCCTCCCTTATCACCATGACGTGCGATTGTCACTTGATACACCCTCATTTCATGATTGTTGAACCTCCTTACCTGATGTGTTGCCCCTTTCTCGCTGTTCTTCAAGTATCGGTAATGAACTTTCTGGCTGAATTGGTGTAGGGGATTGATGTTAGGGTTATTAGGATTACCTCCTAAGGCATTAAATGAAAATCCATGCCTTACTTGAAAGTACTCCGCACAAAGGTAGAAGACAGTTTCAACAATTGATGTGACTGGCATCCCATGGGCTCCCTTCATCACACCATTGAAAACCTCAGACATGTTGGTAGTCATAATGCCATATCTGTAACCACCATCGTGTGCCAATGTCCATTTTCTGGCATCCAAATTCTGAAACCATGCAATTGCCTTGAGGTTAATTTCACGGATACTGTCTAAGGTAGATTCCAATTTTCTATCTTGAGTTGCTCTACCCGCTCTCCAAAACAGATACTTTAACCCTTCCCCTCTATGCTTATCCAAGAAATTTGCTCGCATATGTCTCAAGCAAAATTGATGATGCACATTTGGCGACCACGTATCTTCAGCTATAGTCTTAAGAATGCTGTGATGACGGTCAGATATCAAGCATACTTCACACGACTCTTGATAATATGCTTGCAAAGAAGATATAAGAACCAACGCCAGTTCATCCAGTTCTCCTTTTCAACAACAGAAAATGCAAGAGGAAGTATACTGTCCTGGGCGTCAACACCCATGGCAATCAGTATTACCCCTTTATATCTACCATGCAGAAATATTCCATCAACAAAAATGACAGGCCGATAATGAGAGAAAGCTTCAATGCAAGGCCCAAATGCCCAGAATTCCTGTTGAAACATGTGTAACTCACCAAAAGGAGGAGGAGGATGAGAATACTCAACAATTGTGATGGGGTTGTATTTTTGGATGGCTGCTAAGACGCGGGGTAACCTCTGCAATGCCCTTCTGCTTTCCACACCATGCCTTCTTATAGGTAATTTCCTTTCCAAACCTACTAAAGATGTGTGCAATAATAAGTCCAACCTTGACATCTGAATCGGCCTTAATTAGACCAACTACTTCCCGACCAATAAACTTGGTATCTAGGTTGGGGTGATCTCTACTTTTTCCAGAATATAAGCAACAATGAGGAGCATTATACTTGGTCAGTTCCCAATAGCCAAACTTCCTCCTACTCACACAAACATAAAAATTGCATGGATAATTTTTCAATAGACACTCAATTACCCATGTGTGAGGTGTGCTCTTTCTTACCCTGAATCGGCGATTGGTGCGAATATGTACCTTTTTATATCAAATTGTGCCTCGTTCTTGCTACAAAAGTGTATCCCTTTAGCAATCGCACAGTTATCCGGATCCTAAACCTGGAAAACTATGTGCATTATCGTAATCAATGAAGTCTTGTTCTTGTCGAGCAGAACTTCAATATCACTGTAAAAGGGATAATCCGCTCTATCATACCTTCAACTTTTTGGCGCTTCATAATGAACAGAATGTGTTTTCACGTCATCATCAATTGGCCCATTATCACCCTCTCCCAAATCGACATCAGAATCACTACTACCCTCCTCATATTCATCATCATCATCGTCTAGCATTGCATCTACATCAGTGTGTACTTCTTCTTCTTCATAATCTACATCATCTTCAGAATTATCCTCATTAACAGGATCATTATGTCCAAATTCCCCATCATCATAATTTGGTGTTTGGGTTGATACAAGTGTTTGGGAACTTAGACCAACCCCTGCATCACAGTTACGACTTGGTGAATACCCATAAATGGTCTATGTGTCCCGTGTTTCAAACTATGGATTGGGTCAATTTTCAATCAATTTTACACCACATACAACTGCAAATTTCCCAGCCCCCAAATTTAGCTAAATGATCGAACATTATATCCATACACGCATCATCTTCAATACGGAAAGGAAAGTACTCACCAATCCCGCTATCAAAAGTATGAGGACATCTGTAAATGACTTCCAAATTAAATTGAGATCGATCTAATCCCGCCTTTTTATATAATTCATCAATCAACTCATTGTATCTCCATCGGCAATTAGCCCTAATTGCACATTTTGGCCCTTTTTTGAAATGAGGACCATCAAAGGGTTGTTCATCATCACCTCCCCAATAACACATGAAAATGATTGGACCCCCGTTCATCTTTAACCCTACATTACGAAATCAAAGTGTTAAAACCTATATAACAAAACTCTAACATATATATATCTACAATATACTAAAACACAGTTAAATACTTAAATTTTTTATCTAAACACAAGTGAAAACAATAATTAAGATGATGTTAATTTACCTTGATTCTTGATCTTCAACAATTCTGATGAAATAAAATGATGTCAAGAAGATTTGCATTTTTTTTAGAGAGGTTTGAATGAGAGATACGAGAGGAAGAGATACAGGAAGAGATACGATAGAGGAAGATAATGAATCTGCTGGCTGGAAACTGAACCTTAGACGTGGCCATTTTATAAATCGGGCCGGCCAACCGGGCGGTTTTCAACCGGTCAAAATCGACCAAAACTGGTCAACGCCGGTTAACCGGAACCGGCTAACCGAAACCGGTAAATGGGAGGTTCGGTTAAGGTTTGCCTTTTTGAAAAACCGGTCAACCGTCAGTTAACCGCCGGTCATGCTCGGCCGAGGGGGGTCATTTCCAGTGTGTAAATTTCCAATAACGGTCATGCTCGGCCGAGTCATATGAGTTGCTCGGCTGAGCAGAACGCCAGAACACATTCCAATGGCTACTTTTTCAAACTAGCCATTATGTCCGTCAGAACTTTAACTGGGGGCTGACAAAAATTAAAAAAAAAGTTTTTTTTTGCCTAATTTACTAACTATAAATATCACCTCCCTCCTCCCATTTTATTTCCACATTATTTCTCTCTACTCTTTCTCTTCTACTCTCAAATATTCACATATACTCTCACTCTCATCCAATTTTTAGTTAAATATTGTCCCATTTTCAGTTAGTTTTTTAACGAAATTAGTGCTTTTCTTCATTTTCATCAATTTTAAGCTCCGTTTCATTTTCAAACTTCATTATATCTTACACAAATGGCTGGAAATCAAAGAAGAAGCAATTTAGGCAAGTCACATGTTGTGGTTCTTTCTCCCCCAACGATGATTTTGATCATCAAAATCCAAATTTTCAACAAAATGAGGAAGAAGAACAAGTTGAAATTGAAAGTGGTAATGCTAGGAGGAGGGGTAGGGGCAGCCGAGCTACTAGGGGAGGTGGTCGGGGACAATGAAAACAGCTTTTACGAAGAGCGCCGCAATCCGATAACTTCGCCATCCATTTCACCAAAAAGAAAAAATAATGCCGATGATGGTTATAATCTTCGAGCATTTTGCAACTATTGTATGGCGTCTTACTCATTCAAAAGAGGCAGAGGGCATGGGACGCTCAACGGGCATACGACGTCAAAACATCCCAAAAAACTTGGCATTTTCGCTACGCAAACTCAATTACAATTTCAACAACGTAGTTCGGGTTCGGGTGCACAAGGTTCGTCTTTCCCTTCTTCCGTCGTTTTTAAATTTGATAAGTGGGTTTATATAAATGAACTAGCCAAATTTATTTGCGTTAAAGGCCTTCCTTTTAATATTCGGATTGTGATTTTTATGAAAATTTTGCTCGCCTTTCTTTAAATCCCGCCGCCACGAGAGTACCACGTACGAATCTCGTACGTGATATTACTAGAGTGGTTCAAAAATATAAAAAAGATTTAATTGATGTTTTTATCAAAATTAGAAAATAAAGTTTCAATTTGTGCCGATGGTTGGAGTGATCATTGGCAAAGAAATACTTATTTAGGCGTTACTTGCCATTGGATAGATAATTCATGAAAAATTCAAAAATGATTAATTGCTTACAAAGATTTTGATCCACCGCATTCCGCGAAAAATATTTGTGCGAAATAGCTTGAGATTTTTCTTGAGTATGGTATTTTAAATAAAATATTTACTATTTCATTTGACAAAGCAAGTGTTAATACAGCTAGTTTACCCGATTTAATTACCGTTTGTCAACCCTCACTTGGGGGTAAGTTTTTTCATATTAGATGTTTATGTCATATAATTAATTTATGTGTTAGAGATGGTTTAGATGCATTAGAAACTTATGTTAAGCCAATTAGACGAGCTCTTCGATTTATTTCAAAAAAAAAATCTAATACTAAAAAATGGATAAGGTTTTTAAGAAGTAAAAGTGTGCCGGACAAATATTTTACTTACGATGTTTCAACTAGGTGGAATTCCACCTATAAAATGTTAACCGATGGATTTGCTTATAAAGATCTCCTAACGCAATTTTTTTTTATGTCAATTGGCTATCATGAACCTCTATTTACTTATCATTGGAATGCATGCAGTAATTTATGTGAATTGTTAAAGATTTTTAATACCACTACTTTGGCTTTTTCGGGAGTTTATTATCCAACTTCCGTTTTGGTGCTAGAGCATTGTGTTGCAATAGTTACTATTTTTGACAATTTAAAAGAATGCCCTATTTTAAAAGAATGCATTTTTAACATGAGACAAAAGTGACTTAAATATTTTGACACTATTTCGTCTCTTTTCTTGGTTGCAAAGGTATTAGATCCCCGAGTTAAATTAGATGATTTAGAGTGCATTATAACTTATTATTATATGAAATTATATCCCGATGGTGACGGTAGTAATGAACTTCCATCAATTATTGTTAATGACATAAAAAATGATTTGATTAGCCTTTTTAATGAGTATGATGTCTTATATGGAAACACTTCTCAAAGCCAACAACATGAAGATGATTCCTCTACTTCTCAACCAAGTTTTACTAGTGGGGATCCATATAGTTTTTTTTTTTGCAAATTTGTACAGTAAAAAACGTGGTCCTTCTCGAGGTTCATCTTCATCATCATCAAACATTCCCGTGGAGTTAGAAACGTATTTCACTACAAACTTTGAATTAAACAAAGACCCAAATTCAAATGAATTTGATGTTTTACAATGGTGGTCAAGAAAGAAAGATATTTATCCTATACTTTCCATAGTTTCTAAAGAAGTCTTAGCCTCTTCCGCTTCAACGGTGGCGGTTGAATCGGCATTTAACGTTGGTGGAAATGTTTTGGATGAAAGACGTTCTCAACTAACAAGTGAAAACTTGAAACATCAACTTTTACTCGGTGATTGGGTTAGAGCGGAAAAAAGCAACAAGACTTGCCTTATGATGAGGATCTATTGGATCAAAGATATCAATACGATGTCGAGGATTCCACGGAAAGTAGTGATGAATGAATGATGTTTTAGATTAATTTTTATTTTAATTAGATTAGTTTAGACTTTAGATTATGTTTATTTTTATTTAATTGTAATAGTTAGGTTGAGGTAAAGGCTTCTAAATGTTCCCACTTATTTAAAAAAGGGTAAGGTTGGTTGTCCCCCTCTTTGTAATTTTATTTTAATTAATAAAATTTAAGGGTACCGTCCCCTTTTTATTTACTTTTATTTATTTAAAAATTCTTAATTTTTTTATATAACTTTTTGTAAAAAAAATCAGGACAAAACAACATCTCAAATGCGTTTCTTTATCCAAAAAAATTGAAAAAAAGAAGAAGTTAATTTACTATATACAAGTTAACAACTTAACGAAAACTGTTAAAAAGATAATTATTTTCTTATCTTTAAAAATTCTTAAATTTTTTTATTTAACTTTTTCTAAAAAATTTTAGGACTAAAAATCATCTCAATTAATTATCTTTATCCAAAATAAAATCGAAAAAAAAGAAGTTAATATACTATATACATAGTTAACGAAAACTGTTAAAAAATTAACTGTTACAAGGTTGAAAAATGATATGCTCGGCCGAGCACTTCTATATACTCGATCGAGCATATGAGAACATAAAGTTTTGGAGAGTATGCTCGACCGAGCAGTATATATGACTCAGCCAAGCAACCCTCAACCCCTAAACCCTAAAAGGGTATGCTCGACCGAGCAGTATATATGACTCGGCCGAGCAACCTTCAACCCCTAAACCCTAAAAGGGTATTCTCGATCGAGCAACACCAAAGAATCGGCCGATCAGATCCAAACCGAATAAATCGGAGGTTAACCGGAAAATCGTTAAAACCGTATAACCGTCAAACCGTAACCGGTTTAGCCGGTTATTCGGTTCGATTCCTATTGAGGGTTTTCCAAGGTTGAAACCGCCGGTTTTCAATCGTGAATCGGCGGTTAAACCGGACCGGCCACGTCTACTGAACCTTATCTGCTGGAAAGGAAAGGACAGCTTAAACTCGCTACACCATGTAGCGAGTTTCATGCCAGGTAAAATCGCTACATGGTGTAGCGATTTTAGGTCGGACTTTGTGCCTCACTTCAGTCCCACTTTGAAATCACTTCAATTCAAGTTTTTTATTTTCATTTTTTTTATGTTACCCACGAAGGTATTTTGAGCAATAAATATAGGTTAATTTAGTTATCCCCTCAATATCTAGAAACTCGCTATTTGTAGTACACATAATGGTGTATCAATAACAAGTTTTAAATTTTTATTTGGATAATTAAATAAACTTCAAATTATTGCTCAAAATACCTTCGTCCTAACATCAAAAAAGATAGGACCCTTGAAGTGGGACGGAGGTAGTAATATATTCAACTCTTCTACATGAATTATGTTTTTGTTTACAAACTTTTTTTTTTGTTTTTCATGAGTTGATGAATTATGTTTTTTTGTTTAAATTTTTTTTTACATGTGTTAAAAAATGATGACAGGAAAAATTGCAACATAACCAAACACAAACTGTACCAAATAATTTTAAAAAACTAAAATAACATCAAAATAAATATTATCAAGTTAGTGATCACATCCCGATCACATAGAAAATCTTACATTAATTCATTCAAACATTTAGGAAATTCATATAAACCAAATGAGCTTAGCATTCACTTAACTTCATTATTCTTAGAAAATACCTGCAAAACAAATGAGCTTAACATCATTTACTATATGATTCCAACAATTCAGCAAAATTAAGAAAATTTGTACCTTGAAGACATTGTTGAGTATGATGTTAAGATAACGTACTGATCGTGTGGGGGGCAAAAAGAACAACCTAAAAATTTCAAAACACACAATTAGATGAAAGTATTAATGATGATTCCAAAGTGTACTGACTTCTACTATTTAATATATCATACCTTCTAAAGTATCAGAACAGAACCGACAGATATATCATTTGCAAATTCACTCTCAGTTAACACTTTCCGATGAATGGAAGCATCTATGGTATTTGTAGGATCCTAATAATTTTATCTCAGTTAGTAACTCAAAACACATTTCACCCATGCTAGAAAGCATACTAAGCTCATATCCTAACCTTTAAAGTCACCATAAGATCACCAAGACCATTTGGTGTGCAGGACTTGATAACAGCAACAACCTAATAGAACATACTGTAAGTACCCAAATCTGGCTCATGCCTTCCGGTTAATTTTCCCGGCAATTTCTCGAACTTTCCTAAAGTTCAGGAGCAATTCGGGAACGGTTCCGAACCTTCCGAGGGGTGAAGGAATTACTTGGAATAAAAATCCACGTTTTCCTTTTGGCATAAAAACCCTTCTAGAAGCTGCCACCTTGCAGGCTTCTAGAAGGTAAATGGATAAGGCTTGTTATGTCGTGCGACATACCCTGCCATGGTGAGTTCTAGAATCTTCCACCTTGCATGTTTCTAGAAGGAAAGCGGTTATGGCTTGTTATGTCGTGCGACATACTAAGCCACTCCATGCAGCCTATAAATAGAGGCCTACACCTCTCATTTTAGGGGAGCCTTTTCCATTCCTCAGTGCCATTCTATCAGAATACGCCCAGGAGCCTAGTCTCTCTCCTCATATACACCCAAAACACACACTAATTCCCTCAATAAACCCACCATCTCAATCAATCCAACACCACCTCATGTACACACAAAGAACCAACGGTTCTCACGGAACCAAGGCTTGATCTCAGTCCCAGAGGTTGCTGTTTGAAGGCTCCTATATCTAACTTGATATAGGAAGTCGTGGTCTTCAAGGGTAACAATTCTCTACCCCTTTTTCTTTCCCTATCTTCCTTATACATGAGATCTACGTACTAAATGTGTTGATAATGATGTATCTTGATTAAAATTGCATGCTTTAGTCTCATATTGCTTAGATCCGTATCTGATTGCATACCATTTCATGTAATAGCTCTGGCTTGACATTGTTTTGTATGAACATTCAAGATGAGTGTGGATTCCTCATATCCACACCCTCTTGAAGTGTTCAATTGATATACTTGCTCTCTGAGATCCATTTGTGAAGTAGCTTGGCTATATTAATGCCTTGCTGCCTCTGTAAGTCTCAGTTATTAAAGTCTCTGCAAGTGGCTAAGTATGTCACGCGACATACATTGCCAAGGCAACCTATGTCATGCGACAACATTAGCCAGTTTGCAGAGCCTTCATCTTTTCAGTTTGTAATCTGATTTTGACCTTTACCATGTTGTAATCTAATGTCAATCTGCAATTTAAATAGTATCTTTGTACATAAAAATGTTATCTTTTTCATTAAAATGTCATCTTCATACATCTTAATGCATCCTTTGCATATAAAAATTATTTCTTTACATTAAAGGTGCATCCTTTGCACCTAAAACACTATTTTTCACATAAAAATGCATCCTTTGCATTAAAAATCATTTCTTTACAATCAAAGTAGCATCCTTTGCACTTAAAATGCCATTTTCATACCTAAAGTTGCATCTTTTGCATTAAAAATGTAGTCTTTGCAGTAAAGGTGCATCCTTTGCACCTAAAACCCATTTTCATACATAAAAATGCATCTTTTGCATCAAAAAATTATTTCTTTACATAAAAAGCATCATTTGCAAACAAATAGCATCCTTTGCACCCAAAAATGTCATTTTTTCATTAAAAATGTCATTTTTATTATAAAACATGCATTCCCCTAGTCCGCAATTGGTATTTGATGCAACCTTCGGAATGGACCAGTGTAAAGATCCTATCTTTACATCGTTTCTTCCATTAAAGGTGTCACAATCTCTTTAGAAAGGGATAAACCTTGAACCTATATCTCCGATTATCGCTTGAGACGAGCATGATAGCTCCAATATAAGCTCAATCGTCTCAAGGCGTAGGATTGATGGGCTAAGGACACTCCTTTCCTAAGCCCATTTTGGACTATAAAAGAGAGTCCTTCTCTCGATCACGCAAGACCCAAGGTCAAATAGCGATGATCACAAGTCCAAGATGAGGACGGGATTAAAGTCCCGAACACATAAAAATCCAAGGAATCCCGAGCGACAACCAACTAAATGGTTTGTACGTCAGGAAGACAACTTGGAACATTCCCCCCCCTCTCTTTTCAACACAAGCAAGCACGAAAAATGGAATCTAGGGAGACTTGCTACGGCAAGGCACCTTGGGTGAACGACGATCCGTTCTTCCCAAGGGGTAACTTAACCTCCGAACCCTAAAAAACCTTTTTTCAAAGTTTTGAGAAAATCAAAATGGCGTGGCGACTCCGTTTTTCAAATTAAACCGGATGTTTTCAAACTCGCGTGAATCCAAACTAAAAACACAAAAAAATAGAATTTGGGCACACATTCACACATACATAAATGTAAAAAATTAATTTTTTTACACACATTTAACTATAATTAATCTTGATATTATACCTGATCCACCCTGTCAATATTATGACATTTCTTCTTGATAGAGCTCAACGGATAATATGTACCGGCTTCAGTGAGAAATTCCATTGCAGAGAGCTAAGGACTGTCGTGGAAAGCTTCATCCTTCACCGGATCTTCAATCGATCTACGTATATACTCTTATGTTGCGATCGGGGTTTATTGCGAAGATAAGCTCTGACGGTCGAGGATTTTCTGGCGCATGGCGGACTGTACGTCACCGGCGGGACCAGGAATAACACGTGGTGAAGAGGAGGATTGAGAAGATTGAGGGGTGGAGGATTGACCGGAAGAATTGGGACGGCGGTAAAAAAATCGGAGGTGAGATGGATCCATTTTTTGTGTTTAATCGAATTTGGATTGAGAAGATTGAGGGTTGCGAGGAGGGATATGAGAATGAATGAATGAGGGATAGGAGAATAAATGAATCTGGAAAAACCTTAACTACTAAAAAAAGAAAGGGAAACTCGCTACACGGTGTAGCGAGTTCTCAAAAATTAATTGTCGTGATTAATTACAAACCGGTAAAGCCTAATTACTTGGAAATCGCTACACCGTGTAGCGAGTTTAAAAAAATGGGTCATTTAGGGAAATAGTTTGAATAGTTAGTTACTTTGGAAAATATATTTTAAAAAACAAATTATTTGAGAAAAAATCCACAAACCGGCAATCCCTAATTACATGGAAATCGCTACACCGTGTAGCGAGTTTGACCGGTCACAGTCAAACTCGCTACACGATGTAGCGAGTTTAAAAAATGGGATATTTAGAAAAATAGTTTGAACAGTGAGTTACTTGAGAAATAAAATTTTAAAAACGAATTATTTGAGAAAAAAATCACAAGTTTGTTAACAAGTTACATTTGCTAATAAACATATCAATATTTTGAAATGGAGACCTTGTACCTCTTCTACATAAAAACATGTTAAATGCCCTTTTTCATCAAAAATAATACAAAAAGATAATATGACTGTGTGTTTTGTTTTTTGAATCAATAAAAATATGTGTTTTGTAAATAATAAAAATTTGAGTTGGTATTGTGAAAATTAGTTTTTTTAATTAATAGGAAAAACGGGTTTTATATAATGTGCATTTAGGCTAGAAGAAAAATTAACGTCAAGCGATCGACTCTATGAGTTTGCTCCAAAAAAGAAACGAGCCGTCCTCCAGGACTTGGAAGTTGCCGTCTTCTACTAAGGGCAACTTCCAAGTCGGAGGCAAACACTAATCCTGAGGCAAACACTAATCCTTGTTGGACTTCTTTTTTAACACTCTTTAATATAGTCGGTATTAACAACTCAAAGCACATGGGGATTTGGCCTGCTAGCTAGAGCTCATGGCTTTCAACCTGGAGGCCATGGGTTCAATCTCCCCAGAAGTTAGAGGGAAGGCTTTCTCTCCCAAGGATTTATCTCTTAGGCGCTTCTGTGCGTGCATCTGTGTGTGTGTGAGTAGTGAAAAAAAAAGTATTAACAACTCAAAGAACCACTTACACCCCTACTGTTAATTCATGTATTTTGTGAGTACTATTGCAATGATTATATATTGACAGTTCATATGTGAAAAAGTGATCGTTTATGAGTTGAAAAGTGTCGGTGGTATTACTAAAAGAGTGTCAGTATTAGTGCACTATAAATGACACTCTTTTACACATGTATAAACACTCTTTTACAATGCACTGACACTAAAACATATATCCACCGATACTATTTAACACTATTACTAGCATTATTTAACACTATTGATGACACTTAAATACACATTCACTATCACTTAAATACGCATGCACTGACACTATTTTATACTAACATTGACACTTTTTTACATCAACACTAACTCTTTTTCACTTGCATTGACACTTAAACACATATGTATCGATACTTTTTTACACTAACGTTGACACTTTTTTACACTAACAGTGACACTTTTTTACACTAACACTGGCAATATTTTACACTTACATTGGCAATCAAATACACATGTACTGATACTCTTTTCACTAAGGCCGACACTTTTTTACACTAACACTGACACTTAATCACACGTGCACTGGCATTTAAATCACACATACACAGGCATTCAAAATACAAATGCACTGGAACTTTATAAAAATACGACCATCACTTCATAACACTGACACAAACACTTTTTTCTTTCACCTCCAATCATATTGATTTCACGATAACCTAAATCCTCCTCCATCTCTCTCAGCTCCAATCCCCCCTCCCCACATTTCTCTTGACCCAATTCCATCCAATAATTCCCCCCTCCCCACTTTTCTCTTGACCCAATTCCATCCAATAATTCCCCCCACCCCAACCTCCGCAGATCCTATCTCTCTTTCCCAATTTCAAATTTTGATTTGGACAATTGGTTGTGAACAGTATAAACCGAGATACGAACATGGGCTTGTCGGTCAGAGCCCAAATGGATTGGGCCATAAACATAATCCATCTCAAGTTACGACATGGGTCCCTTGTACATCCATCTCGGCATCAACAAGGCCGACCAAGGTTTACCAAGGCCCAACAAGCAAGTATAAATACCCCAACTATAAGGGCCGAGGAGACCTCCCTCGTATGCCGAGATCACTTCCATTGAGGACGAGGTGCCTCCCTCGGCCTTCATGTTGTCAACGGGCTCTTCATATATCTCTTTCTCTCCCCGGCTCATCATGGACCGAGATGGCCATGTATGACGAGAAGAGGAAAGTTTGCACCTTGGCATATCTGCATATGACGAGGAGACAAATTCATTCATCTCGGCCAATCTTCATATCGGCGTGTCTTCATATGACGAGGAGACAAATTCATGCATCTCGGTCTACCTGCACATGACGAGATAAGGAATTTATTCTCCTCGGCTTTCCGGCAAGCAGCTCTAACAATCATATTCCAACAAGGATTAAGCAGTTACAATATTATCAGAATTGTAATCACTTCCTATAATTCAGATCAAATAAGGACTCTCTAACAGATATAATCCTCTTAGGATTATACCTTATCTCTTTACAGTCCAAGTTCAACATGGATTCTGTCACTCCATCATTATAAATACAAGCCATAATTTTCATATTCTGGTACGTTACTTTTGATATTTCGAAACTCTGTCAAATTAATTTCTCTCTCTACAAATCGTGACTTACTTGCCGGTGAAGCCCCGGCTTAGTTTACGTGTTTTGTCTTATTTTCAGGCTAAGCAATCGCCGGAGCATACCGATCGCTCGAATTTGGGTTGATTCGACATTTTGGCAGCATCAGTTTGGTTCCATTATCGGGAATCGATTCAAACGCCCTTTGTTTGGACGTTCGAAAGTATGCTCCAAATCTTGGCCGGAAAAGTTGTTGTTTTGTCGGAAATACCATATGCTGAGAATTCTGGGCCTTTTTTGCTGTTTGATTTTGATTAAAATTCTATTTACATCACAATCGCTGAATTGCAATGGAAGACGGACAATTTGCTAGTGTTACTAACGAGCAAACTCAAGCCGACGAGGTCCAACATAACACCGAGGTGCTCCCTCTACCTCAGCCCGAAGGACCACCTCCCCTCGCCATGACTCTCCGTTCCATGGGACAGCCAGCTGCCGATGGGGCAGGTGCAAACCTCCCTCGTACTACTCGTCCTCGAGGAAAGCAAACAGGGAAGAAGATGACAAGGAACGCCGACGTCGGCCGAGCTGAGAGCACCCAGCTCGTCGACCGACGTACCTTGTTGCATAGATAAATGGAGACATGGCAACGTATGTACGAGACTCAGGCTGCCTTGTTGAAATTGGACCCAGAAAACTTCATGGCCGAGTTCATCATGCCTTCGAATGCAGGAGGTAACTCTCGTGGAAGGGAAACGGGTGAGCGACGAGATCCTCCCCGTGATCCTACTGTACCACCTAAGCAGGCCCTCCGAGAAGCTCCTCGTCCTCAGCCTCACAATCGGGAAAACGAGAAGGTGTAGACCTGAGAAGCCAATTGAATTCTAAGGACCAGGAGGTAGACTCGAGAGACCTACGAACAAGGCTCAGTTTGTCTAAACGTTTGTCTCCTCCTCGTCTCGGCTTGGTACCTCATCGTCGTGACTCTCCTCGACCTCGGCGTGATTCTCCTAGACCACGGCGTGACTATCCCCATCCTCATCAGTTTACAAGGCCGAGGACTCCCCAACCATACAGAATGGTACTTGGTGGCTATGAGGCAGAACCAAAGCACCCTCTAGACGAGGAGAAAACAGTCGAAATGATGAGGAGCACAGTCGGGTTAATGGTCACCCTAGATATAAGTCCCATCGTAGCTCCCATCGCAGTTTCCATCGGAATTCCCACCACAGTACTCACTCTAGCACTGAAAAGGGAGTGGAGGCCAAGTAATGGCAACTCTTAAAAAAGAGAATTGACGATATGGAGATGGGAAAGAAGGTTGACAGAGATGACGATGACTGGTCCACTCGTCAGATGCACCACCTAATCCTCTGTTCAAGGTCCCAAACTTTTAAAAGTACAATGGAACCACTGATGCGAAGGACCATGTTCAAATTTTTGAGTCGACCATGAACCTCCTCATAAAGGCCGATGACATGCTTTGTAAAGCTTTCGCGAGCACCTTCTCCGGAACAGCCTTGACTTGATTTCGTGAGTTAAAAAAAGGCTGCATCGATAGCTGGAGAGGCATGAGGAGAATGTTCTTGGACCACTTTGCCACTGCAGGAAGGAGGAATAAGAGGTTGACCGACCTTGCCAACATCTAGCAAGGAAAGAACGAGACCACTCTCAGTTACTATAACCGGTTCCGAACCATGGCGGAACAAGTGGAAGAAAGCCTCACAGACAGAGAGGTGATTGTTTGTTTTAAATCCGGATTGAGATCCGGACCCCTCATCTATGAACACTCCACTAGAGAGCCAAAGTCCAAGGCAAATTTGTACAACGTGGCTTATGCCATTGCCATGGCGGAAGATAAAAGCAAGAAAAGGGGATCCGACAAGACGAAACCAGAAGCGGCTGGCACTCGCCACGCTTCCAATGGCAATGGGAATGGTAATGGATCAAAGGGGAAGAATAGAACAAGGGGTTCTAAAAAGCCTGAAATTTTTACCCCTCTTACCAAACCCATCACGGAGATCATGCAACTGGTGAACCTTCCCCCACCTCGTCCGTTGAGCGACAAACCAAATTTCCCTCGTGACACTTCTAAATTCTGTGATTTCCACAAGGACCATGGTCACACAACACTGAAAGGTGCATCGCCCTCAAGCGCATGATCCAAAGGTGGATCGACGAGGGAAAACTCGACCGCTATGTCATGAAGAAAGATGGCAAGCGGAAAGAAGAGGAAAGTGAAGATGATGACAAGAGCAAGGATGGGGAGCAAAGGCCTCCTAGGGTCAAACTGCATGTGATTCGAGAAGAGACAGTCTCCACAAGAAAGCTAAGGGACCAGATCCATGAACTAAGCAAGGTGTACCATGTTCCTGCTTGGGTTCATAAGGAGGAAGAGGTCATTAGTTTTTCTCCCAATGAATTGGCAGGGAGCCGTGCTGCCCGTGAACAACCCTTGGTGATAAAGGGGCGGATTGATAATGTTGAATCTGAGAGACTTCTTATTGACACGGGGGCCTCTCGTGATATTATGTACTACTCTGCCTTCCAACTGATGGGCTTAAAAGACACCATGTTGAAGCCTTATCATGGAAGGCTGGAAGGTTTCACCAACCATAAAGTTGGTGCCAAGGGAACTGTTGAACTGGAACTAGAATTCGGCGAACATCCCTTCCGATCCAAGGCTACTGTCACTTTCGTAGTCATGGATCTAACAAGTGATTATCATGCTATCCTAGGCATTCCAAGTCAAGCAAAACTTGGGTTGGTCACCTCTCTTCCTCACCAACGAGTTAAAATTTCCAACTCGTGCTGGAATTGGATGCGTGAGGGTGACCGCCACGGACTTCTTGGAGCATGTCGTGAAGAGCCGGAAAAAATCTAAAAGCGTGGAGATAGATACCCCTGAAGATAATATCAAAATCTCTAAGTCTTTGAAAACTACACATACAAGCTCTATGATGAGCTATATCCGTGAGGTACTAGATGAAAAGCGAATGGTCCTAGAAAGTGCAGCTGACCAGGGCATAGTTCCGTCCGTCTCTGAGGCAGATCCAGTTCTCGTCAATGGCCAGAACTCGGGGCCCAACCCTGACTTGAGGATAGTCGATCTGCCCGAAGTTGATGAACTAATGGAAGAAGAAGGCCTCAACGTGAATGACAATGAGGGTAGGAGAATTAGAGAAATCATCATCGAGTCTCTGGAATTTTGAGACGGTCCTGAAATGGAGCCAGTAGACGAACTAGAAGAGGTAATCATCAATCCTGGTTATCCTGAACAAAAAATTAAACTCAGGGGCCAGCTATCCTCGGAAGATAAGGAAGAAATCATCTCCCTCTTGAAAAACAGTCTCGACATCTTTACTTGGAGAGTCGAGGACATGAGGGGGATCAATGAAGAAGTAGCCCTCCACCGCTTGGAAGTTGATCCATTGGCAAAAACCATCTCGTAGACAAGGAGAAATTCTGCAAGGGACAAGGAGGAAGCTATCAAGGAAGAGGTGCAAAAGTTACTTAGTGCCAGAATTATTCGAGAAGTAAAGTACCCCGTTTGGTTGGCCAACGTAGTGATGGTGAAGAAGCAAAATGGGAAGTGGCGAATGTGCATAGATTTCACTGATCTTAACAAGGCTTTCCCTAAAGACAGTTATCCTCTCCCCAGAATTGATAAGTTGGTTGACTCCATTGCTGGACACCAAACACTTAGTTTCCTAGATGCCTATTCAGGCTATCATCAGATCAAAATGGCAGAAGAGGACATCGAGAAGACGGCCTTCCAAACACCTGAGGGAAATTATTGCTATGTCATGATGCCCTTTGGGCTTAAAAATGCGGGTGCCACGTACCAACGTATGGTGAATGAGGTATTTGGTGCACAAATAGGCCGCAAAATGGAGGCCTACATTGAGATATGGTCATAAAGACCAAAGAGGGCAGTCACGCCCCTGACATGGAAAAAACAATAAACAATCTCCGAGCCAATAACATGAAGCTAAACCCAAGCAAATGTGTGTTTGGGGTGACAGCTGGAAAGTTCCTAGGCTTCATGGTATCACAAAGGGGAATAGAGGCAAACCCTGAGAAGATCAAGGCCTTAATTGACATGAAGGAACCTACCAATATCAAGGAGGTTCCAAGATTAAATGGAAGAATAGCGGCACTTGGAAGATTCGTCGCCAAATCCGCCGAAAAATCATTGCCTTTCTTCAAGGTATTGAAGGGTACCAAGAGCTTCTCCTGGACTCTCGAATGCTCCGAAGCATTCCTCTGATTGAAGGAGTACTTGGGTTCCCCTCCCTTGCTTAGCAGTCTGATTACTGGTGAGATGTTGTATGTATTCCTAGCAGCCACAGATCATGCAGTTGCAGCTATCCTTGTACGAAACAATGAAGGAACACAGAAGCCAGTCTACTATGTCTCTAAGGCATTGTCAGACATGGAAAGTAGATATTTCAACGTGGAAAAGATAGAGTACGCACTAGTTATAGCCTCAAGAAAACTACGTGCCTACTTTTCTGCGCATCCCATCAATGTGTATACCAATGAACCATTGAAGAAAATTCTGCACAAGTAGGATGGCTCCGGACGTCTCCTGAATTGGTCTATCGCTCTTACTGAGTTTGATATCACATACCAACCAAGGAAGACCCTCCTGGCACAGCCCTTGGTTGACTTCATGGTTGAGACTTCCTTCATAGGTGAACATGTCCCCACTTCCCGTAAGCAAAACACTTCGGAAGAAGAAGAGTCTCCCATCGAACTCCCGTCCAACTGTTGGGTATTATACATGGATGGATCGGCTACGAAGGAGAGAAGCGGAGCTGGAGGTGTACTAGCAAGTCCAGAAGGAGAGTACACTATGCAAGACATCATCTGATTCAAGTTCCCTGCCTCCAACAACCAAGCTGAATATGAAGCTCTAATATTTGGTATCGAGTTGGCCTCCTTCTATGGAGCAACTAAGGTGACGGCATTCTGTGACTCCCAACTTGTTGTCAAAGAAGTGAAGGGAGAGTATAACACCCAAAATCCCACCCTTACCAAGTATAGAGACCTGGTCCTAGACATGACGTAGAAAATGGATTTTTTTGAGATCAAGCAAATAGGCAGGTAAGACAACCAAATCGCAGACGTTCTATCTAAACTAGCGACTATGGATGTGTCTGAGTCTAACTCCAATCCATATGTAGTTTTTGCTGAGGAACCTGTGTATGAAAGACTACAAATCATGCTCCTAGATGGAGAGGAGAGATGCTGGATCGATGACTACATAGACTACATCGAGAAGAGCCAACTCCCATAAGATGAAGCACAAGCTAAACTCATCAAGAAAAGAGGTCACCAAGGTTCGTTGTGATGAACGGAGTCCTCTACCGAAGATCTTTTACTAAGCCCCTGCTGAGATGTGTCTACCCTAAGGAAGTTGAGAATCTCTTGGCCGAAGTACATGAAGGCGTTTGCGGTGGACACCCGGGGGACAGAACCTTAGCTGAAAAGATCATCTCGCTAGGTTATTATTGGTCAAACCTGAGGGAGGACGCGCACGCCTATGTTAGAAAATGTGATAATTTCCAGAGATTCTCCGACATTCCTAGACTACCGGCAGTTGAGCAGACACTTGTAATACCTACGTGGCAATTTGATATGTGGGGGATCGACATCATCAGACCCTTCCCTCCTACCCGAGGCAATTGCAAGTATGTGATAGTAGATGTTGATTACTTTTCCAAGTGGATAGAAGCGAAAGCATTGGCCAAGATAACGAAAGGGAACACAATCAACTTTGTCCACGACCACATCTGGTGTCGATTTGGGCTCCCACACACAATTGTATCGGATCATGGACTCCAATTCTCTACGGCATTTACAACGGAGTTGGCAAGAGTAAGAGTTCGTCACGCCAAGTCATCTATAAGTAGACCCCAAGGCAACGGTCAAGCGGAGGCTGCTAACAAATTGGTCCTAACAGCCCTTACTAAGAACCTTGAAGGACATGAGGGCAGATGGTTGGAAAAACTTCCCTTAGCATTATGGGTTGTTCGCACAACCACCCGGGGGCCAACCGGGGAAACCCCATTCGCACTAACCTTCGGTTCTGAGGCTATGGCACCGGCTGAGATGGCCATCCCTACTGTGAGAAATTCCCATTATGATGAGCAAGTCAACAAGGTTAATAGGCTCCTAGACCTAGACCTGATAGATGAGAAACGACTAGCTACACAGATGAGGATGGTAAATTACAAGCAAAGGACCAAGGCATACCACGATAAAAGGGTCATCAGAAGAGTATTCCAAGTAGGCGACTGGGTACTTAGAAAGATCGAAGCAACTGGTCGGAAGGCAGAACAAAACAAGCTCTCTCCAAATTGGGAAGGTCCCTATATTATAACTCAAGTCATTCGAGAAGGGACCTACAGATTGAAGACTAAGGAGGGGAAAGAGCTCAAGCATCCATGGCATTCCAACAACCTCCGAAAATACTATCATTAATGTTAGTTTATTTTTTTGTAATAGATTAGTTTTCAGCTATCAGTCTTTTACCTTTTCAGTATGGTAGGATTGCAGTTCGATGTAATCAAATTCAGTTTATGAAATTTACTTCTTCAAACGTGCAAAGCATCTGCCACTACTAACACATGGGAAGACGAGGATCCTATCCACGACTCTTCAACACACACGGAACAACGAGGACCCTGTCCTCGGCCTACAAAAATATCAAAGTCAAAACGACTACCTGACCAACATTTAAAATTCTAACAGCCAAGACCGAGGTCCCTTCCTCAGCCTACTGGCTCGCCTTACGTCTTGACAAGGGCCCACCTCGACTCAATGACTAACAGGCTCTAACAGCCAAGACCGAGGACCCTTCCTCGGCCTAATGGTTCACCTTACATCTTGATGAGGGCCTACCTCGACTCAATGACTACAGGCTCTAATAGTCAAGACCAAGGACCTTTCCTCGGCCTGTTGACTTGCCTTACGTCAAGACAAGGAAACACCTTGTCACAACGACTACAAGCATCACACGTCTAAAACATGTGCACGAGTCATCTTCCTCGGCACAAGGAAACGAAAAAGAAGAAAATACCCCAATAGTCAAGACCGAGGAGCCTTCCTCGGCCTAATGACTTGAGGTATACAGTCAAGACCGAGAAACCCCACTTCGGCCTGATGACTTGTATGCAAAATTGCCACGACCCTGAGTGAGCAAGCCTCCTCGTCTTACATAAAAGTGAAGTATGAGGAGCATTCCTCGACTTCCCCCCAAAACAGACTTGTACTTGTGCAGAGCCCACAAACAAGCATTCAAACAATTCATAATATCAATACGACATGAATTGGAAAAGAAGGGCATCATTAATATTCAAAGAGAATTACAAAATTCTTAACACTTACAACAAAAGTAAAAAGGAAATCCTAATCCTAAGTCTGCTCGTCTTCAAAAGGCTTCTCCAAGAAGTCCTCAGTCTCGGCATCAGTGGTTGGTTGGGTGACGTGCTCGGTTTGAACATCAGTTCGAGCATCCGACCTGGCCATGATTCCCAAATTATATTCTGAAAAAGGAACCAAGTGGTGAAGAGCCCGAGCTTCCTCATCGTACTGATCTTTACAGATAAGCCGAGCAACGACATTCAGATCAAGACCATTAGAAGAGTCAGCCATAAGTCGACGAGCGAGGTGAAGGTAGCCATCCTCGAACATTGTCGCCGTCTTGTCATTAACGGCATCCTTGAAGGCCTGGCTGTTCTTGAAGCGAGCAACAGCCTCCTCTTCTCTTGAGGGAATGACGGCCTCATGATCTCGGCACCTAGCCTCAGCCACCTCGGCTCTCGTCAAGACCTCGGCCTTGAGCTTCTCCAGCTCGGCCAGCTCATCGTTCTTTAACCTGAGGGCTTCCTCGGCTCTCAAGCTGGCCTCCTCGGCTCTCAAGCTGGACTCTACCTTGGCCTCCTCAAGCTCAGTATCTCGGATCTTCAACAGCTCGGCCAATGCTGCCTTCTCGGTCTCTCCCTTCTTCTGGGCGGCCTTGAGCTTGTACATTGCTTGTCCGCGATCTTGGCCAGAACGTTCTCATAGGCCGTGATGGTGGCAAACTACAACATTATTAAAAGTTATAAATTATACAAGTCAAAATCTACGAGGTCAAAAGTACGAGATAGTTACCTCAGAGATCAACAGCCCCTTGCGACCTAACAGATTCTCCTTGCTCGGCTTATCACGGACCAGCTTTTCATAAGCCGCCTCGTCCAATGCCCTCTGAACGGGAGCTCGGCCTAGCCTCACATGAGCGCCCTCCCGGGCAAGCAAAGGGATGTCCCTCAGGGGCCGAGCTGTAGCCATGAATTGCCGGGCAAGCTCCTCGACATCGTTATAGTTCTTGATGGTTTGTACGGTGAGGGCTGGAGGAGCTTGAGGAGATGATGTGAGGGCTCTCCCTAATTCCAAGACCTATAAACTCGTGTCCCAAGCTGGAGGGTCCTCAAAATACACCTTTTAAAAAAACTTTTCTTTATTAACTTGAAAAGTATAATAACCCTTTTTCAAATCAATTTCAAAATAATCCCTCTACATGGAGGTAATATATAAACCTGCTTTCAAACTATAACCTGTTTAATACAAACAGTATAGATATACAGGCTTACACAAGCCAACTTTAAAACAAACCAACTCCCAGGTTTAATTACAAAACCACATACTGAAAACCTGTTTATAACAGTTTTATATACAACTTTTCCCAAAATAATAACCTCAACAACGACCCCAACTCCCAGACCACAACATACCCTAACAACCCAAAAGATTTCCAAACTCCTCCCCGGCCTCACCGGTCCGGTCCTCCTGTCTCAGCGGGATCTAAAACAATAAAGGGAGAAGGGGTGAGAATAAATCTCAATAAGTTATTATGTATGCAACAATATGCCATATAATATGCAACACGTAATCAGGTTGCTCATAACCATATTGGGAAAACAGTAAACACTTTACTTTACCTTTCCCTCCTGAAAAATCAGTTATATAAAACATATAAGTCTCCCAGATATCTGTAAGGCAGATGGCACGATACAGAAGTGGCCAATTCTAATGTAATAACTCCCATCTATCTGTAAGGTTTTTGGCATGATACAGTCCCACATTAAGTGGCCAATCCCACATCAAGTGGCCAATCCCACGTCTGTGACCACAGACATGCCATGTCACAATATCATGTAAAATTCCTAGCTATCTGTAAGGCTTTTGGCACGATACAGCAGTGGCTATTCCCATGTCTGTGGCCAACGGACATGCCAAGTCATAGGTATAATGCAATTCAATCACTTATAGAACAAATATATACTTAATTGTATCCCACTATACCCATAACAGCAGTTCATATAATCATACTCAAGTACATAAACAGTTACTTGAAATTACATCCACACATAGGGATATCAATATATAACATGTTAATATTAGTCATTTCAAACCATTTCCATAGTGCAACTTACCTTGTAAATACTGTTGAATAATGCCAAACCAATAACATGGTATAATACTCACGCTCAAACCAATGAAGTAGTGCAACACGTATTTAAACACAATGTGCACAACCAACTATGAATATGTAATCACATTTGGGCACAATGCTTATCAAGTAAGCCCTACATATCCATGTCGTACTATTACACACCTTCTATAAAGGTTCCATAACAATTTACCAAGTTTTATCAACTTTGGTTCAAGTTTAACAATTGCCTTTCAACCCTTTTCAAGACAATATTTAAAGCCTTTCCCACTATCCATTTGGACCATTTAAAGTTCCATTGTATAGTACTAATGTTTTACTAGAATCATAGCTAAAGAGTGCTCAATTATACACTGAATAGACTAGGTTTTCAAAGCTTGGAAAATTGTTCATAGGCTGCAGCGCAGGGCACGACTCGTGCCCTATTACACCCCCACCAGAATCAGTCGTCCCTAGTAGGTCACGACTTATCCCAATCCAGCCAAGACACGACTCATTTCAACCTGGTCACAACTCGTGCTAATGGGCACGAGTCGTGCCCAACACCAGTTCCACTGTTTCTTGGCTGGACAACATCAGTCACAACAAAACAACTACCAGTCTCAGTTCCAGCTACGACAAGGAGGCATAAACCAACTCTAATATCAATATATGAGTTGCACAACAATCAAACATACTCCCTCCATGCCATATAACATGTATAGACCACAACCATATCAAATCCAATCCAAATACTAAGGCCATGGATTCAAAGTTTAACCCAACTCATTTTCTTTCCAATTCAACATCAAAATAAAATGATCCACTTTACCAAAGATCATTTATATCACATAATAACATCATTTACTTGGTATGAACAATTATTTGAACAAAACCATAATAACTTACCAAAATAGGTCGAAATGAAAATAGGATTTGATCGGTTCTAAATGATCTACTCGCTTCACTGATCAATAATATGCGATCAGAATCAAGAACGGAGAGAAGGTTGAATTGATACAAATTTCCGAAGTAACCCTAGGTTATAGGATGATACGTAGGAAGAAGAGTACTGAGGAAGCTTAGCAAATGAAGTTTCTGGGAATGTTTATATTTATTTAAGGCAACTTACAATTAAGCTCCTCCAAGATTCAAGCTCCTACGATCTACTACCTTAAAGTTACATTTACACTTTAGCTCCTCACTACATTTTATAACATTTCAACTAAAATTCCAAATGTTATAACTTTAACACATAATTTCCATTTGGTCCAATTAGACATTATATAATTAAATTTATTTATTCCCAACCTAAATCAAATAAGTTGGCCACAATATAGAAATAACCACATAACAATGCAATGATCATATAATGTCTACCATGAGATGCAATGCACCCCACCCCCACGTGCTCCACGTGTGCCCAAAATGGTGCCTAAGTTTAGGGTCGTGACACTCACTCCCCCTTAAATAAAATTCGTCCCGAATTTGGACTTTACTTACCTGTATGATCAAACAAATCAGGATACTTTTGTCTCATCTCAGACTCCAATTCCCAAGTAGCTTCCTCAATGGTGTGATTCTTCCACAGAACTTTCATCACAGGAATACTCTTGGTACGCAATTCCCGGACCTGCCACTCCAGAATCCGCAATGGTACCTCCACATAGGTCATATCCGCCTGGACATCCTCTGGAGGAGAACTCAGAACATGAGAGGAATCATAACAGTACTTCCTCAACATGGAAACATGAAACACATCATGGAGAGAAGAAAGATATGAAGGTAGAGCCAAACGATAAGCTAACTCTCCCACCTTCTCTAACACTTCAAATGGACCAACAAATCTAGGAGCCAACTTCCCTTTGTTGCCAAACCTTTTAATCCCAGTTCTTGGTGAAATCTTCAAGAACACAAAATCACCAACCTGGAATGATAACTCTCTTCTTCTGGTATTGGCGTAACTCTTCTATCGACTCTGGGCTATGCTCAATCTGTCACAGATCACTTTGATCTTCTCAGTTGAGTCTCTAACCAAATCTGGACCCCAAAGTCTAGCTTCACCAACCTCATCCCAACACATTGGGGACCTACATTTCCTCCCATACAATGCCTCGTATGGTGCCATCTCAATACTGGATTAGTAGCTGTTGTTATAAGAAAATTCCACTAAAGGCAAATGGTCTTCCCAAGATGAGTGAAAGTCCATCACACAAGCCCGTAGCATGTCCTCAAGAATCTGAATGGTCCTCTCAGTCTGCCCATCAGTCTGAGGATGAAATGTTGTACTAAAACTCAACTTAGACCCCAAGGCTTCATGCAAAGCCCTCCAAAACCGCGAGGTGAATCTAGGATCCCTATTAGATACAATGTTGACAGGTACTCCATGCAATCTCACAATCTCGTGAATGTACAACTGAGCCAATCTCTCCAATGAATACTTGGTTGAAACTGGTAGAAAATGAGCTAATTTGGTCAGTATATCCACAATCACCCATATAGCATCCATCTTCCTCGAAGTAGGAGGCAATCCAGTCACAAAATCCATAGAAATGCCCTCCCACTTCCAATCTGAAATATCCAGTGGTTGAAGTAGTCCCGCTGGCCTCTGATGTTCAGCTTTGATCTATTGGCAAGTCAGACACTTTGAAATAAATTCAGTAATTTCCTTTTTTATACCATTCCACCAATACCCTCTCTTCAAATCCTGATACATTTTGGTGCTTCCAGGATGAATAGCAAATTTAGACTTGTGGCCTTCCTCTAACACTTGTCTTTTGATCTCCGGTGAAGAAGGTACGCAAATCCTGCCTTTGAATGTCAATATCCCATCTTTATTCAAGGAAACCTCTCTAGTCTTTCCATCTTGTAACTTTCCCAAAATTGTCTTCAATTCATTGTCATTCTGCTGAGCTTCCAAAAGATCCCCATAGAGAGTAGGAACAGCTCTGACATTTGCAAATAACATATCACATCTCAACTTTCGAGACACCAAGGATGAAAAATGAGCCTTGCGGCTAATGGCATCAGCTACCACATTAGCCTTCCTGGGATGATAGGAAATAACACAGTCATAGTCCTTCAGAAGCTCCAACCAACGCCTCTGTCTGTAGTTCAATTCCTTTTTGGTAAACAAGTATTTCAGGCTCTTATGATCTGTAAATATCTCAAACTTGGCTCCATACAAATAATGTTTCCACTTATGCAAGGCAAAGACAATAGCAGCTAACTCCATATCGTGGGTAGGATAATTTTGCTCCGCTGGTGATAACTTCCTCGAAACATAGGCAATTACCTTCCCATTTTGCATAAGGACACAACCCAATCCTTCTTTAGAGGCATCACTAAAAATAACAAAATTCTCGCACCCTTCTGGAAGTGTAAGAATAGGAGCTGAAGTCAATCTCTTTTTCAACTCAGTAAAGCCAGCTTCACACTTGGCATCCCAAACAAATGGTATATCCTTCCGAGTCAATCTGGTCAACAGAGTTGCAATCCTCGAAAATCCCTCTATAAATCTTTGATAATACCCTGCTAAGCCAAGGAAACTATGAACCTTTGTCACTGTAGAAGGCTGTTTCCAGTTGGCTACGGCCTCAATCTTTGCAGGATCCACAGCAATACCAGTACTACTGGATACCACATGACCCAGGAAAGAGATCTGTTCAAGCCAAAATTTACATTTACTGAACTTTGCAAATAACTGTTTCTCACGAAGCACTGATAAGACAATTCTCAAGTGCCTCTCATGATCTTCCCTGGATTTTGAGTATACCAGGATATAGTCAATAAAAACCACCACAAAATTGTCAAGATACGGCTTGAAGACCCTGTTCATCATGTCCATAAATACTGCTGGTGCATTGGTCAACCCAAAAGGCATAACAAGAAATTCATAATGCCCGTACCTTGTTCTGAAAGCTGTTTTAAAAACATTATCTGGTTTGATTTTCAATTGATGGTATCCGCTACGCAAGTCAAGCTTGGAATATATAACGAAACCTTGAAGTTGATCAAATAAATCATCAATATGAGGAAGAGGATATTTGTTTTTGATAGTAGCTTGATTCAATAATCTGTAATCAATACATAACCTCAAAGTACCATCCTTCTTCCTGACAAATAAAACTGGTGCTCCCCAGGGTGAAACACTTGGGTGAATGAAACCCCTGTCTAACAATTCCTGCAACTGAATTTACAACTCTTTTAACTCAGCTGGAGCCATTCTGTAAGGTGCTTTAGAAATGGGTGAAGTACCTGGCAATAAGTCAATACATAAACTCCACCTCTCTATCCGGAGGCATAGAATACTCAGTTGAGAATACATCACTAAATTCATTCACAACTGGAACACAAGATAGCTCAGGAGACTTCTTACTAGAGTCTAACACATATGCAAAGTATCCCTCACACCCTTTTGATAACATTTTTCTAGCCTTTAATGCAGATATAACATGAATGTCAAATAAAGACTTATCAGCATCAAATATAAACACAGGCACATCAGGCATAGAAAAGGTGACTCGCTTTCTGCGATAGTCCACTAAGGCATATCAATAACTCAACCAGTCTATGCCTAAAATAACATCAAAATCTTGGATTGGTAACTCTACCAAATCCACTGGCAATACATGCCCACATATAATCACCTCACAATCATGATAGATCAAAGAGGATTCGAGGTGCTCTCTCACAGGAGTAGAAACCTCTAGCACATAAGGCAACAACTTAGGAAACTTATGCAATGTGAATGCAAAATGAGATGTCACATAAGAATGGGACGATTCAGGGTCGATAAGAATACGAGCCATGACACCTGAGACAGGGACAATACCTCTAATGACCGCGGTGGGATCTACCGCGCCTCGACCCAAGGCAAACACTCTACCTTGCACCCTCTCCTTAGGCCTCCCCTCAACATCCCTCTTAGCACCAACTCTTGGCTGGTCACCCTGCTGTCTGTTTCCTGAAGTTTGACCCCATCGAGGTTTAGGACAATCTCTCCTGAAATGCCTAACTTCTTCACAATTCATGCAGTTTCCTTGCTTTCTCCAACAACTGTCTTCAGAATGCCCTACCTTCTTACAGAAGTTGCAAACAGTCCTAAACTGGACAGATACAGAATGAGTAGAAACTGTAATATTTCCCCCTTTAGCCCCTCCAGAAGTTGAAGGCTTTGCTCTGCCCTGAACTCTGGCCTGAAAACTTAGGTTTAATTCCACTACCTTCAGTTTTGCCCTGATGTTCCTCAATATCATTTTCAATTCTGTAAGCCATGTTCACTGCTGCTTGATGATTGGGGAAATCATGTGTCAACAGCTGCTTGCGAAACTCTACTCTCAGTCCCTTCACGAACCTATAGACTCTCCTGCCTTCATCTGGTACTAAATGTGGACAATACCTTGCCAGCTCTATGAATTTTGCCGAATACTGAGCCACTGCCATTGTCCCCTGCTCGAGCTTCAGAAACTCTACCTCTCTCTTATCTCTGGTAATCACTGGAATGTAATGTTCCTTGAACCTTCTGGTGAAATTGTCCCAATTTTGGGGCGTGTGGTCCCGCTCCCAACTCTCCTTAAGTATTTGCCACCAGTGTTCTGCAGAACCTTCCAGTTTAAACACTGCACATCTGACTTTCTCTTCGTCTGTACTTCCAATTGCCAAAAAGATTTTATCCATAGCTTCCAATCATCTTTATGCTATTGCTGGCTCTGGATCCCCGTTATAGCTTGGAGCCATTTTGATGAACTTCTCTAGCCCATGTGATGGCCTTCCCTCAGGTTGCTGTTGTCCCTGAGCTGCCATATTCTGAAGGAACACCCTGAACATTGCCATCATTTTAGCATTCTGGTTTCCCCCAGCTCATATATCACCAATGTTTCCCTGATCCCTCTGCTGGTCATCACCAGTTCCAGCCATTACACCAATCCCTGCATTAAACACTCGGCGTCAGATATCACACACTCCCCCTTAGACTAGACATCTACCCTTGACTTCTAGCCATGGCTCTGATACCAACTGTGAGGGCTCTCCCCAATTCCAGGACCTATAAACTCGTGCCCCAAGCTGGAGGGTCCTCAAAATACACCTTTTAAAAAAACTTTTCTTTATTAACTTGAAAAGTATAATAACCCTTTTTCAAATCAATTTCAAAATAACCCCTCTACATGGAGGTAATATATAAACCTGCTTTCAAACCATAACATGTTTAATACAAACAGTATAGATATATAGGTTTACACAAGCCAACTTTAAAACAAACCAACTCCCATGTTTAATTACAAAACCACATACTGAAAACTATTTATAACAGTTTTATATACAACTTTTCCCAAAAGAATAACCTCAACAACGACCCCAACTCCCAGACCACAACATACCCTAACAACCCAAAAGATGTCCAAACTCCTCCCCGACCTCACCAGTCTGGTCCTCCTGTCTCAGCGGGATCTAAAACAATAAAGGGAGAAGGGGTGAGAATAAATCTCAATAAGTTATTATGTATGCAACAATATGCCATATAATATGCAACACGTAATCAGGTTGCTCATAACCATATTGGGAAAACAGTAAACACTTTACGTTACCTTTCCCTCCTGAACAATTAGTTATATAAAACATATAAGTCTCCTAGCTATCTGTAAGGCAGATGGCACGATACAGAAGTGGCCAATTCTAATGTAATAACTCCCATCTATCTGTAAGGCTTTTGGCAAGATACAGTCCCACATTAAGTGGCCAATCCCACATCAAGTGGCCAATCCCACATCTGTGACCACAGACATGCCATGTCACAATATCATGTAACATTCCTAGCTATCTGTAAGGCTTTGGCAAGATACAGCAGTGGCTATTCCCATGTCTGTGGCCAACAGACAAGTATAATGCAATTCAATCACTTATAGAACAAATCTATACTTGATTGTATCCCACTATACCCATAACAACAGTTCATATAATCATACTCAAGTACATAAATAGTTACTTGAAATTACATCCACACATAGGGATATCAATATATAACATGTTAATATTAGTCATGTCAAACCATTTCCACAGTGCAACTTACCTTGTAAACACTGTTGAATAATGCCAAACCAATAACATGGTATAATACTCATGCTCAAACCAATGAAGTAGTGCAACACGTATTTAAACACAATGTGCACAGCCAACTATGAATATGTAATCACATTTGGGCACAATGCTTATCAAGTAAGCCCTACATATCCATGTCGTACTATTACACACCTTCTATAAAGGTTCCATAACAATTTACCAAGTTTTATCAACTTTGGTTCAAGTTTAACAATTGCCTTTCAACCCTTTCCAAGACAATATTTAAAGCCTTTCCCACTATCCATTTGGACCATTTAAAGTTCCATTGTATAGTACTAATGTTGTACTAGAATCATAGCTAAAGAGTGCTCAATTATACACTGAATAGACTAGATTTTCAAAGCTTGGAAAATTGTTCATAAAGCCGCAGGCGTGGCACGACTCGTGCCCTGGGCACGACTCGCACTCCTTTTACACCCCCACTGCATCGGCCGTCCCCGTAGGTCACGACTTATCCCAATCCAGCCAAGACTGTCGTATGACTCATTTCAACCTGGTCACGACTCGTGCTAATGGGCACGAGTCGTGCCCAACACCGCTCCACTCAAGCTTCTTGGCCGGACAACATCGGGCCACAACAAAACAACTACCGCCTCGGTTCAAATTTACGACAAGAAGGCATAAACCAACTCTAATATCAATATATGAGTTGCACAACAATCAAACATACTCCCTCCATGCCATATAACATGTATAGACCACAACCATATCAAATCCAAACCAAATACTTAGGCCATGGATTCACAGTTTAACCCAACTCATTTTCTTTCCATTTCAACATCAAAATAAAATGATCCAACTTTACCAAAGATCATTTATATCACATATTAACATCATTTACTTGGCATGAACAATTATTTGAACAAAACCATAATAACTTACCAAAATAGGTCAAAATTAAAATAAGATTTGATCGGCTCTAAATGATCTACTCGCTTCACTGATCAATAATATGCGATCAGAATCAAGAACGGAGCGACGGTTGAATTGACACGATTTTCCGAAGGTAACCCTAGGTTGAAAGAGGATACGTAGGAAGAAGAGTACTGAGGAAGCTTAGCAAATGAAGTTTCTGGGAAGGTTTGATATTTATTTAAGGCAACTTACAATTAAGCTCCTCCAAGATTTAAGCTCCTACGATCCACTACCTTAAAGTTACATTTACACTTTAGCTCCTCACTACTTTTTATAACATTTCAACTAAAATTCCAAATGTTATAACTTTAACACATAATTCCCATTTGGTCCAATTAGACATTATATAATTAAATTTACTTTATTCCCAACCTAAATCACATAAGTTGGTCAAAATATAGCAATAACCACATACCAGTGCAATGATCATATAATGTCTACCATGAGATGCAATGCACCCCACCCCCCACGTGCTCCACGTGTGCCCAAAATGGTGCCTAATTTTAGGGTCATGACAGATGAAGCGTCAACAGCCTTCCCATTTGGCTTCGGGGCTCCTCGGCAGAACATTTTGGGGCCTCTTTGGCCTCGAGTGCCGGTGAACGACACCGGCCCCTCGGCGGACGGGATGTCGACTCCATCTCAAGAATATAAACATGGGGGCTACACCCCACGACAGTTGAGCGCTTATCTCGGCCGGATGCCTCCTCCTCAAAGATCCGTAATCTCACTTCGTAGCTTGATGGGCAAGGGTGATCCCCCTTGGTATTCGAAGGAGTTGACGACGAGTGGCCTCCCTCCTTCCTATTAGTGAGAGTCAAGGTATTGGCCGGTCGTCTCCTCATTTTGATCAAGTCCTTGGCGCTAACATCTTCCATGGAGGCCATCTCGGCTTCTTGCTGCGGGGGTTAGATCTCGCGAAGACGAGGAGAAGGTTACGTTACGAAATGGATAAAACAAACATCAAGACAGAAGTATCAATGACAAGGAAAGAATAATTACAAAGATATGACGCTCGTTTCCCTAAGGCACCGATCCTTAGGTTAAGCTTGCATCTTTCACAGCCATCATGAAATACGAGACCGGATGGGTCCTCCAGTCATTAAACCATCTCCCCCTCTTGACGGGGACGAGAGGTACCATACCATCCTTTGGTCTCGGTATCAGTCCAGCCTGGACATAGTAGCGCTCATCAGCCTCCAAGGCAGCCCAATCAAGGAACCCAACTTTAGAAAATTCGAGGAGACGCTTGATTAAATCTTTGGACCACCCAAATTTTAGTACTTCCCTAGACATTACGTACTACATCAGAAGGAGAGGGGAACTCCCAGCCTTGTCGGCTCTCTACCCTAATTACATGGTTCTCCCAGCCTCCTACCTTGCTAGACATGGGAAGAATGATCTTCAGCTTCTTAGAGTCACTCCTTATGACTAGAAGCCTAGTACTCTTAACATAGTCGATGGTGAAGAAGTGACGAAAGGCGTCTTGGGTAGGCTCGTAACCCAAAATGCGGCACAAGACTATAAAACTGACGATGAACCTAGTCCTGTTGGCTCCCAACATAGTCGGGACAGCTCTCATGTCACCCAAAAACTCATTTATGAAGGGGTCCAAAGGGAGACGAAGTCCCTGCTAAAACTATTTCAAGTAGAAATGGACATGGTTGTCATTGTAATAAAAACTTTTCTCCTCTTCATCGTTTTCAAAGGTGGGATGGCCAATATAAGTTAACATGTACTCATTCATATCCACCCCGTATCTCATGTATAAGGTCTCCAATATGGGATCCCCGACCTTGATTCGTGGAGCTCGGGCAGCTCCACCTCGGCCTCTTCTTCCTCGGCCACCTTTTCCTTCAACTTGTTCGCCATCAACAAAAGCATCAACGATCTTGGTACACGTGGTGGCCTCACCTCCTCTTCCCGTCATATCTGCAAAAGGCCGAGGAGCAAAAATTAAGTACATCGTCCCAAGCTGATATTCAGACGAGGAAGAGGGGTGCTCCTCCTCGTCATTACAGTAAGGACGAGGAGGGAGCCTTACCACTCAGATGACAACAAGCAATGTAGTCCGAAGACGGGTAGAACAGATTGATGTGCTCAATTATCTCGGATCTACTCTCAAACAAGATTATACTAGGGGATAATGAATCAACTCGATCTATCCTCGTCTTTTCTGGATACTGGATATACAATCTCGTACGACCATACTTCGTCAACATTTCTCCGATCTCAGTCAAGGTCACCAACAACCATGGTCCTCTCTCTCTCCGGTAAACCCTTAGGTTACCTTTGTGGTATTCATAACGGAATCGAGGGGAATGATCCCAAGAATGAGCCATTTCTAAGGGGGAATGAAGGGGCAAGAAGATTTAAGAATCAAACGCACAAAATTTCCAGAAAAAGCTTCAAAAGGGTCAACAATGGCGGTTTTGAAATCCAAAATCCTACCAAAACCCTAGAAATTGCAATATTAAATACGGAAGGCAGTAAAAGGGAGGAAATGTATACCTGTTGATGTTGAAAACGGTTGGAATCAAGATGTTGAAATCTACTACGCCGGGAAAATCGAGCGGCGCTGGTGACTCTGGGCTTCGAAGGTTCAAGAACACGACGGAGGTTTTTCAAATCTCTTGTATTCGCTCTCAAATTTCAAAGTCGTAAAAGTTGAAATTGAAAAGGGTATTTGTTTTTATAACCACCAAATTGGGTCAAACCCAAAATCAAAACGGGTCCATGGGTTTGGCGCCCCCAACATTAAATGCAATTGATGGTTTCCAAGGCATGTCAGATCATCGTGGGACGTGCTCATCATTGTACCATTAACCGGAGGATAATGTAACGACACATTTGAAGCGACGCTGACACGTGGCAACCTGTTCGTATTCTTATAAGCCAAGGACGAGATGACTGCCGAGCTAGAAAGTCGGGGGCCACTGAACAGTATAAACCGAGCTACGAACATGGGCTTGTCCGGGTCAGGCCCAAGTGGATTGGGCCATAAACATAATCCATCTCAAGTTAATACATAGGTCCCTTGTACATCCATCTCGGCATCAACAAGGCCGACCAAGGTTTACTAATTGCCAACAAGCAAGTATAAATGCCCTAACTATAAGGGCCGAGGAGACCTCCCTCGTATGTCGAGATCGCTTCCATTGAGGACGAGGTGCCTCCCTCGTCCTTCATGTTGTCAACGGTCTCTTCACATATCTCATTCTCTCCCCGGCTCATCATGGACCGAGATGGCCATGTATGACGAGGAGAGAAAAGTTTGCACCTCGGCATTTCTGCATATGACGAGGAGACAAATTCATTCATCTCGGCCAATCTTCATATCGGCGTGTCTTCATATGACGAGGAGACAATTTCATGCATCTCGGCCTACCTGCACATGACGAGATAAGGAATTTATTCTCCTCGGCTTTCCGGCAAGCAGCTCTAACAATCCTATTCCAACAAGGATTAAGCAGTTACAATCTTATCAGAATTGTAACCACCTCCTACAATTCAGATCAAACAAGGACTCTCTAACAGATATAATCCTCTTAGGATTATACCTTATCTCTTTACGGTCCAAGTTCAACATGGAATCACAATCCATCATTATAAATACAAGCCATAATTTCCATATTCGGTACGTTACTTTTGATATTCAAATTCTGTCAAAATTTTTCTCTCTACAAACCGTAAACTTACTCTCACGCCGGAGGGCCTTCGCCGGTGAAGCCCGGCTTAGTTTACGTGTTTTGTCTTATTTTCGAGCTAAGCAATCGCTGGAGCATACCGACCGCTTGAATTTGGGCTGATTCGACATTAAGGCAACATTTCGTTGGATTCTGATTCTAACAACTTTTTGTAAAGAATTATACCCAACATCAAAATCCAATATTGTATGAACTCTCACGTTCAATCTAAATCTCAATTTCTCTCCCCTAAATAATGTAATGCAATTGTTAAATTACTAATATTGATATTGATGAATTTGAAAATCGAAATGGAATTAGACATAAAGGATTGCGAATGATTGGCAGAATATTGTAAGTTTGTATTGATTGCAAAATTGATCATCGGGTTCTTATTCTACGACTGATACATCTTTATCGGACAATGTCTGCCACTTTGCAAGACGATTTTAAAATCTTCTATGACGTGAAAACGTCTCAGCGACGCGAAAGACTAACCTATTCTAAAACATGTTTTTCCTTTAACTTAAAAAAAAAAACTGCATTTTATTGTGAGATTTTGGCTAAACAATTGTGTTGGCATATATTATATTCAGTACATTAATAAGGGCCATTTCTTTAATTTCTCCCCAGGCCCAAAAAACCTTAGGAATGGTCCTGCCCTGCGTGTTGAATTATTTGTTTATAGATACTAGTTTTCGTGTTAAATTCTTTTTTTAAAACGTTTAATATTAAAATTGATCTTTATAACATTGGCACGGATTCGTACAAGGGACACCTTTTTTATTTGGGCAAATGAAAATTTAGGGCCTAAAGTATAGGAGCGGTATCACATTGGGGCCTAAAGTCTTAAAACTATTAATTTAGGGCCCGAACTTACTATTTTGATCAATTTGGGGCTTTTTGACGTTTTCCGTAAAAAAACCCTGTTAACTGACCTTGTGCGAGTCACGTGACATTTAGTGAGGGTATTTTGGTGATTTCGCCTTCACTGGATAATAAGGCGATTAAGGTTGACGACGGAGAGAGAATCAATTGAAGACAACAGCTTGGGAATTTGATTGAAGAATCGATTTCATTGAAGAATCGATTGGTGATTTCATTGAAGAATCGATTGTTGAAGGCAAAATAACTTGGTGTAAGCGAAAGAAGAAGGGTTGCCTCTATCCATCCACACCAAAATACGGTAATTTTTATGGAAAAATTAGGGCTTGAGGAAATAAATTGGGGGTTTTGACTTAGGATTTCTCTTGTTTTTTTTTTTTACGAAATTGGTCCTTTTATGTATGTAGATATGTATAGGATTTCCATATTGTTTTTATACTTTTTTTCCTTTGTGATTTTCTATAGAAATTTATTAAAAATTGCATAAAGTTTATGACCAACTACCCATATATGCTCTGTGATGTTTTATTTGCCATTGAAATTTGTTGGCAATTTTTTATGGTCCCTTTTGTGTTAAAAAATATAGTCCTTTGTTGTTTTTCATGAAGTGGTCCCATGTTTGTTTGAATATACTTTCTTTGTTAACCTATTGTCCATTAAATATGTATACATTCAACTCATTACACTTTTTTATGCTTTTCTTTTCTTCAATTTTCATGTGTGTAGAGTCTGAAGAACAATTTTCTATAAAGCTTCATCATGGAGGCTACTTTAGTATGGGCAAGATGAGTATGAGTACATATAATGGAGGAAATGTCACTTGGTTTGACTATTTTGAGGTTGATTGTGTGTCAATGCTTGAACTTATGTTAGGCATTAAAGAGGTTGGTGTGCAATCGAGATAATTATACTGTACCAAAAGATTGGGGATTTACATGTTGATTCAATGGTAAATCTAGAACTAAGGTTAATTAAAAATGATAATGATGCAAATTGGACATTGCTATGTTTATGTCTAAGAAGAGGAGGTTTGTTGAACTGTATGTGGAATTAGATGGGAGATGTGAGGGAATGATTGATGTTGATGTGGTGGGTGATTTACAAAGATTGTTGGAGGATTCTGAACATGAATCTTTACATGATAGTGAGTATGAGACTAGAGGGGATGACATGGAAGTGCAGGTTAATGGTGATGAAGTTGGAGGATCTAAAGTGACCTCTACGGGTAGGGATACTGGAAAAGTAGTTCAATGGTCATATGAGGCATGTGTGAAGGGTAGAAATGTGGAAATTGAGTATGATTCTGACGATTGCTTGAAAGATTATGCAAGTGATGATGATAGGGGTAGGGGTAGAGTGTTCAATCCAAGAGTGGATATGGATAAACCTGTCTTTGAACTGGGGATGGAGTTTGCTGATCATAAATTCTTGGTTGATGCTATAAGAAAGCATGCAATTTCAGAGCATAGACCTATCAGCTTTGTGAAGCAAGTGAAAGAAAGAGTTAGGGCCAAATGTAAGGACCCTTGTCCATGGTTGTTGTTTGCTTCAACATGTCAAGGAAAAACAAATCTAGTGATTAAAACTCTCAACACTTGCCACACCTGTCCAAATCAGTTCAAGAGTGGACATTTGAAGCCTGCTTGGTTGGCAAAAGAGCATGTCAATGATTGGAGATCAAACCCACAGATCTCTGCAAAGGCTTTTAAGAAAGTTGTTATGAACAAGTACAAGTCAGACATTACTATACAACAAGCATACAGAACAAGAAGAAAAGCATTTCAATTGATTGAAGGTAGTGTGGAAGATCAATACTTCAAATTGTGGGGTTATACAGAGGAGCTTAGGTTAAGAAATCCTGGAAGTTCTGTGTACATGACAGTTGAAGACAATATGATGGATGGTAGTCCAATATTTCAGACATTCTATGTTTGTTTAAGAGGGTTGAAAAAGGGTTTTAAGTTGTGTAGGAAAGTCATTTGTTTAGATGGTTGTTTTCTAAAAGGGGAATATGGTGGCCAGTTATTAGCAGCATGTGATATTGATCCAAATAATAACTGGTTTCCAGTTTGTTATGCAATTTTTGAGGCTGAAATAAAGGAGACATGGAATTGGTTTGTTCAGTTAATGGTGAATGACTTGGAAATTGTTGATGACGGAGACTATGTTATAATGTCTGATAAACAAAAGGGTTTGATTGATGTCATTGCTTCTTTTTTTCCTAATGCTAAACACAGATTTTGTGTAATGCATATGTTAGCTAATATGAGATCAGCAGATTTAGAGGATTGATTTACGGAGATCGCCCATGGAGTGCAGCATGTGCAACTACTGAAAGTAGGTATAAGGCGTGTATGGAGGAGATTAAAGCATATAACAAAGAGTGTTTTGATTGGTTCTCAGATAAACCTCCACAACACTGGTCTAGGTTCCATTTCAGAACTGAGACAAAGTGTGATATTCTTCTTAATAACTTAGATGAAAGTTTCAATAGTTTCATTTTGGATACTAGGGATAAACCTATACTTGCATGCCTAGAGACAATCAGAAACATGATCATGGCAAGGCTTGATGAAAATAGGGAAACTGCCATTAAAAAGTGGTCTAGGTTGAGGTTGTGTCCCAAGATACACAAGGAACTTCAGAAGAGGAAACAATTTGTTGTTGATTGCATTCCAATATCTGCAGGTGGTGGGAAATTTCAAGTTAGCACAGTTCATAGTCAGTATCAGTGAATCTAAATGACAGGACATGTACATGCAGAAAAGGGAATTATGTGGCATACCTTGTAATTATGCAATCTCATGTATGTTAACGAAAGAGCTAGAGGCAGAGGATTATGTTGATCCTTGTTACAGTGTAGTAACATATAACAATGTTTATTCTTTCCCAATCAATCCTATGGATAACCCTGACATGTGGAGACTTACTGGATTGGATCCTGTCCCCCCCCCCAAAGAGCAAAGAACACAACTTGGAAGTCTAAAGAAATTAAGAAAGAGGACTAACCAAGGTTTACCAAATGGACAAGGTGGTGAAGAAGGAGCATTACCTGGAGTACAAGGGGATTCAAACCAAGAGGGAGGGGGAGAACCAAATGTAGATGAGGTGTTTGATCAACAAACTCAGAGACTACAGAGGAAAACTTACCTTAGGACTGTTAAATGCAGTATATGCAAGGTGTCAGGACACAACAAGATAAAATGTCATTCAAAACCAACAACCAATGTGAGTACCTAACTTTAAATAAAAGTTGTAAGTTCTAAGCATTAAATTCTGACATTCATTTTTTGGTCAATGGTAGGTGGAAAGTAATGTGAGAGCAGGGGATGGAGACTTTGGAATCTCAAATGCAGGCACAAGTACCCAACAGGTATTGTAATAATTCAATTTTTTTGTTAAGTTTACAAACTATGTTTAACTTAAGGATGTTAATGTTTTAGGCTACAAAATCAAAGGAGCCAAGGAAAAGAAAAATAATGGGAGACACAGTCGCATCAATAAGCCAACAAGCCCTAGAAATGTCAACACCACCACTTCAAACAACACCACCACCACTTCAAACACCACCTCCACCACCACTTCAAATAACAACACCACCACTTCAAACACCACCTCCACCACCACCACCACTTCAAACAACACCACCACCACTTCAAACAACACCTCCACCACTTCAAACACCACCTCCACCACCACCACCACCACTTCAAACAACACCACCACCACCACCACTGAGAAGATCACCAAGAACACAACCACCACCTCTACCACCACAACCACTGCTGAGAAGATCACCACCACAGCCACCACTGAGAAGATCATCACCACCACTACCACCAAAACCATTTGCAAAACCTCTATCAATTCCAAATTCAAAGGTAAATGCAACTTCTAATTTAAAAAAAATGGAATGTCCTTGATTTCTGATTTAACTTATTTTTTGATTTAAAATGAATGTGTTTTTTTATTTAGGTTTCTAAACCCAATGGAAAACCTAAGCAACAACAGCCAGATCCAGAAATGCCAAACTGATAAGGTTGCCAAGGTCAAATAGACTAAGAAGTAGGTTTCAATTCAAGAAAGTTGATGGAATAATTGATTTGGTTGAAGAGAGGAGGAAAGTGGACCTCTAGATACCATGTCTCCGCCTGCTCAATCTTCTGCATCAGCTGGTAATGTGCTCTCTTCTGGTTCCTTGTCTCAACCACCTCCTGGAGTAATGCAAAGGGTAATCCCTCCTGGAATGGAACCTAGGGTGCCTGATAGAAGGTTTACAAGCATTTCTGTGACTGGGGAGCATGGTACTACCAGCAACGATGACACTGATAACCCTTCACAACCTTATTTTGAGAGGGGTGGAAAGAGATATGTCACAATGAAGAATCTCAAGAAGACAGCTAAGAATTTGAGTGCAACTAAGAAGTAAATGGTCAATGTTGTGATGTAGATGTGAAGTGTAAAGATTTTTGCAGATTTGGCTTTGATTCTCTTTTGCTTTTGATCTGTCTTATTCTCTTTTGAATATGTGGTTGAATGGTCTTTTGGATAGACAATGTTAGATTAAAACTTAATGGCCTTGTGTGGTTCATTCCTAGTGTTATGCCATATGGGCGCTTTTTTTACTTTTGGAGATGTTATGTTGAAACTTAAATGTCTTTTTGTACCACAAATATTGGTATATTGGTTTATATGACCTTGAAGCCTTTATTTTGTAGTTGTGATTTACATGGGTGTTTTCCTTCAGTCTTTCTTAATTCATTCAGTCAACAGAAGAAACATACAACCCAAGAACACAACAATAGTAGCCACAAGAACAATATTTTACCAAACTCCAAACTTTCTTCATTCATTCAGTCAACAAAAATTATAAAGAGTACAACAACATATCTAATTCAAACCAATGTCACAAAAGCAAATCCATCACCATTACAATTCTTTGGAACCTACCCATAGACTAGCAAAATAAACAGAAGAAACATACAACCCAAGAACACAACAATAGTAGCCACAAGAACTTTATTCGTCTTTTCAATTTTCCAATTTCCTCCTGCATTTTGTTTCTGTTTCGGATCAACCTGTATGATCGCCTTTGATCTTCCACAGATCTCTGGATCAACCCATGAAAAATACCCACAATTCCCCTGAGAAAAATTTAGCCAAAATTTAGGCCAAAAACAAATTATACTTACAGAAAAAATTAGAAGCCAAATATTTCTTACAGATGGGCATTGTAGAAATTTTCTACTCAGATTCCTTTCGGTCCATGATGTCTGCAATCGTGCTACTTCACCGCATCTGCATCTTCGATTCTCAACGCTCATGATGAAAAGCCCAAATTTTGCCCTAATTGTCGCAAGGAACCCAAGGCAAGAACTCAAGCCGTTGTCTTCAATTGATTCTCCCTCCGTCGTCAACCTTAATCGCCTTATTATCCAGTGAAGGCGAAATCACCAAAATACCCTCACTAAATGTCACGTGACTCGCACGGGGTCAGTTAACGTTTTTACGGAAAACGTCAAAAAGCCCCAAATTGATCAAAATAGTAAGTTCGGGCCCTAAATTAATAGTTTTAAGACTTCAGGCACAAATGTGGTACCGCCCCTATACTTCAGGCCCTAAATTGTCATTTGCCCTTTTTATTTTAAACCCATTTTCCCTAATTGTAGAAAAAAAAAAAAAAAAAAAAGGGGAGTTTTTCGTATGGGCAAAAAAAAAAAAGGTTTTTTCATGACACAATTATAATGTTAACATTTAGACATGTCTTAATTTTGTATTGAAATGTTTTAGAAGATCCAGAGTCATCAATGGAAAGAATATCTGCACATTAAGATGTCAGGCTTACAGAAATCTAGCTCTGATACATAATTAAGAGATTTTCATTGCTAAGGTTCATCAAAGTAATGCATTCAAATCCTTATGTGACAATTGATCTCAAATAATAAATTTAGCGCTTTCCTTTTTATCCGTCCCAATATAAATAAGTATGGCATATTTAAATAAGAAAATAATTTAGTACAATTTTGCGTACACACAAGGACTAAACTGATGCCAGCAGGATAAATTGTTTCCATATTGATACTTGAAGCACATAAATAGTATTGTGGGTAATTCATTTCATGTGAGAGGGATAATGTACTTCTCAAAATTGTTTACAATAAACAGTAAAAGGATAAATAAGAAAAAAGTAGAAAGACAAAGGATAAGGGTCAAGTGTTGTTGCCTCAATATCTGTTCTCTGGAGCTGTGTTGCCAATCATGCATCTTTGGGGCCAACAATAAATTTAGCTATGAAAAACCCTATTGTATCAAGAGGAGACGATGGATCAAACCTTTGCACGAGATCTTCCTCCCCAGGTCTCAACCATTCCTCAACATATCCATCAGACGATTCACAACGACCAACAAGACCAGGCCCACCAACTCTCGGATGTTGTGAAGCCAATGAGAGAAACTTGTATTTATCTAAGGCATATCGAACTAGTCCTTCATTTTCACCAGGATTTATTGTACAAGTCGAGTACACAAGGACCCCACCTGGACGGACGAGCTGAACGGCCTGATCAAACATTCGTCTCTGATACTTGGAATGCTTTCTCATTGATTCAACAGTTTCCTCTCCAGCAAATAATCGAGGTCTCAGACCAAGTGCAGAACATGGAGCATCAAGAAGAACCCGATCAAAGCTATTTGGAGGAAATCCGTCACATTTTTTAACCCTACCCCCTACGCAATGATTTCTTCCAACGCCATTTTTCATTCTCCGAGTCATCTTCCTCTCCTCAGCTCTGCTAGCGTAACACGCCCCTTTCAGTTGCTCGTCACTTGCATTCTTTTTCTCTGACAAATCTACTGTACCGGATGATATATTTTCCATATGAAATTTGGGTGAATCTGAAGCTTGAGTAAATGCATCCACAATGTTCTCACCGGAATATATAGCCCCGATATCTTTGGATTCATTCGTGCGAACAGATTTAAGAGCATCTAGTTTATATGCGGTTATACTATTCATACCCAGTTCTGCAGTCAGTTTTTGAATTTCAGCCACCTTATTGTGAGATCTGTCAACGGCAACCACTTCTCCTTGATCCTTCATAATTGTAGCAATTGCAGTTGTTTTTCCACCAGGAGCTGCACACATGTCCAATATTCTCTCTCCCGGTTGAGGATCTAAGACATGTGCAGTAATAATGCTTGGTAAATTTTGAAGAAATAATTCCCCCTCGAGCACATTATTAAAGGAAGGTAGACTAAATACTCTATCATTCATATTCACTGCAAGTCCTGATAATACACGGAAAATCCCAGCTCTAGACAACATTGTGGTTCCTTGACCAATATATAGGCCATTTCGTTCAAAATAATGAGGATCTGTCTGCAGCCCCTCAAGGATGGTCCCACGTGTTATACCAACACCCCATCCACTGCCAGGCCCAGGCTGTTCAATAGCAACTGAAACAGAAACTAAATCTCCTTCCTCCACGTGAGCACTGCATGCTAATACACCAGGTACATATACTTGAGCACCTCTTAGAACTGCCTCTGCACATTTACGGCTAACAATCACCTCTTTGGGAGGTTTTTCTTGATGGTAACCATATTCAATAGGGTGTGGGCCTGAACCCTTGACAAATAAAACATAGTCTAGCCCTGGTATTTGGCACTTAAATATGGGACTAGTCTGCTCACTCGCTTTAAGAGGGTCTACACTTTCGGTGATATCATGTGAACCACCATTATTACTAACCGCACCATTGGCAGTTGTTTCGAGCTTCTGACTGAGAGAGAAGTTTTCATCACCAATCTTTCTCTTGTACGAATTGTGTACATCAGTTTTTAGCTTAGATTCCTGTAGAATTTCGGAAAGTTTCTCAATAACAGCATCGGTTGTTGACCTCAGTGTATTTACACGAACACAAGAGTAACAAGATGGTTGCCTAGCCAAAAATAAGAGTAAAAGAATAACTCCAATCAGAATGTGGCATACAATAATCAGAACCAGAAATTAAGGAAGCAAATCTAGAAGATACTAGGACCATCGTGTATGTAATACTGCCTCTGTCCCATAAAGATAGTCAGGGACGGACCCACTTAAACACGAGTGGGGGCAACCGCACCCACTCAAAAAAAAAAAAACTGGATTTTAGTTATTATATTTTTAAACTGTGAGAACAGAGCATATAGCCATGAATGGTTCCCTGGTAAGGTGTCTAAATTTTGACCATAAAGACAAGGGTTCAACACCCACTAGCCACAAAAAAAAATCTTGCATACTTCAAATAAGTGATTTATTTTTTCAATGACCATAGGAAATAGCAATTGTTTGCGTAATTGTTACATTAATAACGTTTAAATTATTGATTCGACTTTGACTGATAATTTTTAATATATTTTGCGTAATTGTTTTGCGTAATTGTTTTGAGTAATATAATTTTTAATATATTTTAATATCTTATATTATATATTATGTCATTTACTTTATACATATTACTATAAAGAAAATAAAGGTGATTAATTTGAATAATGTCTTTACACAAAATATTTTTATTTTTGGCACTCATTGAACATAATTTCTGGGTCCGTCACCGAAGATAGTCCCACTTTTTTCGAGAAATAATTGATTCGACTTTGACTAATAATTTTATGTTAATTTATTTATCCAAATAAAATTCTAAAACCTGTTATGGATACAACATTAAAAGTATTACCAATAACAAGTTTTAGAATTTCATTAGGATAAATATTTTAACAAAAAAATATTCAGTCAAACTTTAACCAAAGTCACCTAATCAAAAAAAGTGGGAAGCTGCTAGCGAGAGGCCAAAAATGTACATCATGCTTTATTAAAAGTGCAAAGAATCATTGATTTACTGTTGACTGCTCATATCTCCAGCATAATATCCCAATGCACAAGGTAAATCAACCAAGACATACTTGAAATGATCTTTAGAAGCAAAAATATTGTTATTTTCAAAATATGTTGCATGCAACTAAATTCAATCCTTATCATTTGACATATGCTACCTGATTTAGATGTCAAAACTGTGTTCTTCATGATGAACAGACACGTTTGGATTGAGGACTTTTTGTTAATAAGTTAAGAGAGAGAGAGAGAGAGAGAGAGAGCGACGTTTGTGTTGGGATAGAGGACCAACCGGGCTAGACATCGAAGCAAGGGGGAAAAACTCGTCAGGGGTTGCTGGGACGAGAGCGGCCGCGCAGGTGGTGTGCGCGACCGCGCTCTTGGACAGAGACTGATGTTCGGGTGGAATTCTTCGAGGGCGACCGCGGCCCCGGCGGTGAGGGCGACCGCGGCGGGGATTTTACAAAGGCGTTGGAGTTTCTGGAGGGTTGCGCGACCGCGCTCGGGATGAGGGCGGCCGCGCTCGGCCCGTTTTTCAGCAGTCCTAGTTTCCTTGTTTTATTAGGTTTTGGTTTAATCCCTAGGTCATATATAATCAATGTTCCGCCTCCAATTCAGTTGTAACACAAATTCTAATTACATAGTGCAAGATCCTGGCTTGGTAGTGCCCCCAGACGTAGCCAATCAATTTGGTGAACTGGGTTAACAATTTCTTGTGTTTTTCCTGTTTTTTCATTGATTTCTTGTGCTTGGTTTGTGTGCAATTATTATTCTTGTAGGTTTGCTTGGGTGTGGAGGGCCATATTCACAACAACTGGTATCAAAGCTCTTGGTTTAGGATCAAGGGAGTTGTTTCAAGCAATCAAGAATGGGCAAAGACAAACAGGCGGTTGAGAAATTCGATGGGTCTGACTACGGATATTGGAGGATGCAGATTGAGGATCTCTTGTACAACAAAGATCTCTACAAGCCTCTGAAGGGTGTCAAACCGGAAGATGAAGATCAGGAAGAATGGGAACTCATGGATCGGAAGGCTTTAGGGGTGGTTAGATCTACTTTGTCAAAGTGGATCGCGAAGACTACCAGGAAGGCGACAACCACCAAGGAGCTATTGGATTATCTTACCGAGAGATTTGAAACTCCGTCTGCCGCAAATAAGGTTGATTTGATACGCAAGATGGGTAGTCTCAAGATGCAAGAGGGAGGATCCTTCGCTAAGCACATCGATGAATTTATGGATGTCATAGATTCATTGGCAGTGGAGATCAAGTTCGATGACGAGGTTCATGCATGCTTGTTGCTAGCTTCTTTACCTGCAAGTTGGAGCGGAACGGTGATCGCAATCAACGCTTCAAACAGGTAAGAAAAAATTGAAATATGATGATGTTAAAGACTTTCTTTTAGGTGAGGAAAATCGCATGAAGAAGTTGGGGACATCAAGTACTTCGGAGCGGCTTTAGCTACTACTAGTAGGGAAGCCGGTACTAGCAAACAAGGGAGAACCGAATCTAGGGAGAACGGAGTGAGTGGTAAGGGCAAAGGCGATGATACCAAGGACAAACCGAAGGTTGCGAAGGGATCTGTTCAAGGCTACTATTGTAAGGAGTTGGGACATTTTAAGAGGGATTGTCCAAATCGTAAGGGCAATCAAAGCGAATGTGGCAATTGAAGGTGATGATGCATGCGGTTCTGAGTGTTAGTAGTGCACTAGAATCATGGGTCTTTGGATTCGGGGCATCATTCCACTCTTGCGGGCATAAGGAAGAGATGGATAATTACACTTCCGTGATTTCGGGAAGGTCTATCTAGGCGATGGCGAGCCTTTGGAAATCAAGGGGAAGGGGGATGTCAGGATAGGAGCATCGGACGGGAAGGTTCTACATCCGAACGGGTCGGCACATTCCGGTTTGAAAAAGAACCTACTTTCGGTTGGGCGGTTGGACGAAGAGGGTTACAAGGTGACTTTCGGCCGAGAACTGGGTTATTACCAAGGAGGATTGTGAGATCGCTCGGGGTAATAAGGAGGGTACTTTGTATTTGGCGAACAACACCAAGGATAGTATTGCGGTGGCAGCAGCCAAGGGTGATGCGATTTGTGGCACTTGTCGATTGGGTCGCATGAGTGAGACGGGGATGAAGGTTCTTTGTTCTAAGCGGTCTACTACCGGCTCAAGACAATCAACGTGGGGATCTGCGAAGATTGTATGTTTGGCGAAACAAGGGAGGAATAATTTCTCAAGGACAGGTAGAGGATTGAGGGAAGCAAAGTTGGAATTGGTTCACACGGACTTGTGGGGGCCATCTCCGGTTACATCTCTGCAGGTGGTGCGTCATATTACATGACTTTTATTGATGATTCTACAAGGAAGGTCTGGGTCTATTTCTTGAAGGGGAAAGATGAAGCTTTCGAGGTGTTCAAGAATTGGAAGGCTTTGGTGGAGAATCAAACGGGACTTAAGCTTAAGTGCTTGAGATCCCAATGGTGGGGAGTATGAGCTCGGGAGTTTAGGGAATATTGTGTTGCGAATGGTATTCGTATGGAGAAGACTCCAAAGAAGACTCCACAGCTCAACGGGGTAGCAGAAAGGATGAACAGAACATTGAATGAGCGGGCTAGAAGTATGAGATTGAAGTGTGGACTTCCGAAGACGTTCTGGGCATATGCAGTTGACACGGCAGCTTTCTTGATCAATCGGGGACCATCGGTTCCATTGGGGAATGGAATTCCAGAGGAAGCTTGGAATGGCAAAGGTGTAAATCTGTCCTTTCTTCGCATATTTGGCTGCGTTTCTTATGTTCATGTTGATTCTCGAGAGAACTAAATTAGATGCTAAATCTGTTAAGTGTACATTTATTGGGTATGGCGGGGATGACTTCGGGTATAAATTTTGGGATGATCGAAAACCATAAGGTTATTCGTAGTCGAGATGTGGTATTCAATGAACAGGTTTTGTACAAGGACAGAAAGGGGGCATCTGATGATACTAGTTCTGAACCGGATATTGTTGAGGTGGAGGTTCCTAACTCGGGTGGGAGCAGGGGACAGTTCATGTTGACCGTGGTCGGGGAGGTCACTGAAGATGAACCACGTACTCCCGGACCGGAAATTCCGCTGCGTAGATCCAGCAGATGCGTGGATCACCCGACAGGTATACTCCTTCGAATTATTATTTGTTATTGACGTATAATGGGGAACCGGAATGTTATGCGGAGGCGATTCGTAGTGTGCTTTGTAATAAGTGGAAAGCTGCGATGGATGATGAGATGGTCTCATTGAAGGCAAACAAAACTTGGGAGTTAGATCGAACTACCTAAGGGGAAGAAGGCACTGCATAACAAATGGGTTTACAGGATCAAGGAGGAAGCGAGACGGTAGCAAGCGTTACAAGGCAAGACTGGTTGTTAAAGGGTTTCAGCAGAAGTACGGTATTGGCTACACCGAGGTATTCACTCCGGTTGTGAAGATGACCACTATCGAGAATGGTTCTCTGGGATAGTAGTGGCGGGACAACTTCTTGCTTGAACAGATGGATGTGAAGACGGCTTTTCTTCATGGGGACTTGGAGGAAGAGATTTACATGGTACAGCCAGGGTTACTTGTCTAAGGGTGGCGGGGAGCTAGTTTGCAGATTGACTAAGAGCTTGTATGGCCTTAAACAAGCTCCTAGGCAGTGTACAGAAATTTGATGGATTCATGCACGGCATTGATTTTATCGAGATGTGAGGCGGATCATTGTTGCTACTTCAAGAACACGGACAATGGGTATATTATCTTGCTGTTATATGTGGACGACATGTTGATAGCGGGCTCTAGCTTGTAGAGAGGTAAACGGGTTGAAGACTCGGTTGTCGAACGGTTCGAGATGAAGGATTTGGGAGAGGCGAGGAAAATCTTGGGCATGCGGATTGATCGGAATAGGGAGTCGGGCAAGTTGGTTCTTTCACAATCGAATATGTTGAGAAGGTCTTAGCAAGGTTTTGTATGGAAGAGGCGAAGCCAGCAGGGACGCCATTGGGTTTGCGCTTCAAGCTATCCGAGAGGGACTCGCCTAGGAACAAGGAAGAGCGTGACAAGATGGAGAGAACTCCGTATGCTTCACCGTGGGGAGTCTCATGTATGCGATGGTGTGTACAAGGCCGGACATTGCACGTGCGGTGGGAGTAGTCAGCCGGTTCATGGGCAATCCAGGAAAGGAACATTGGGAAGCGGTTAAGTGGATTCTACGTTACTTGAAGGGTACTGCTGGTAAGGCTCTATGCTTTTCGAGCAAGGAAGTGGTGTTAGCGGGTTATGTTGATGCGGACTTGGCATCAAGTGATCTTGATAAGAGGAGAAGTACTACGGGTTATGTGTTTACATTGGGTGGTGCAGCAATCTCTGGGCTTCTAAGTTACAAAAGATCGTGGCTCGGTCGATTGCGAAGCGGAATATGTGGCGATGACGGAAGCAAGTAAAGAGATGGTTTGGCTGCGTAACTTCTTGGGTGAACTTGGGAAGACGCGAAGTGGTAATATTCTCTACAGTGACAGTCAGAGCGCAATTCACTTGGCAAAGAATCCGGCGTTTCATTCGAGGACGAAGCACATTGAACTGAGGTTTCACTACATCAGGCATCTCTTGGAGAAGAAGACTTTGTGGCTTGAGAAGATATTGGGATCGGAAAATCCGGGCGGCAATGTTGGCAAAGGTTGTGAACCTTGAGAAATTGAAGGCTGCAAAGCTTCAATGGGCTTGAAGAATGAGAGAGGAGGATGGCACTACTACCATGATCGAGGTGAGCACTAGGAGGACACCAAGGGTGAGTTGAAGACGGATACGGGGCTTATATGTGTGGTTGATCTCTAGGTGGGAGATTGTTGGGATAGAGGACCCAGCCAGGGCTAGGCATCAGCAAGAGGGAAAACTCGTCGAGGGTTCTTGGGAGCAAGAGCGGCCGCGCGGTGGTGTGCGCGGCCGCGCTCTTGGGCAGAGCGATGTTCGGGTGGAATTCTTCGAGGGCGGACCGCGGCCCGGGCAGTGAGGCGACCGCGGCGGGGATTTCTGGCGTTGGAGTTTCTGGAGGGTTGCGCGACCGCGCTCGGGATGAGGGCGGCCGCGCTCGGCCCGTTTTTCAGCAGTCCTAGTTTCCTTGTTTTATTAGGTTTTGGTTTAATCCCTAGGTCATATATAATCAATGTTCCGCCTCCAATTCAGTTGTAACACAAATTCTAATTACATAGTGCAAGATCCTGGCTTGGTAGTGCCCCCAGACGTAGCCAATCAATTTGGTGAACTGGGTTAACAATTTCTTGTGTTTTTCCTGTTTTTTCATTGATTTCTTGTGCTTGGTTTGTGTGCAATTATTATTCTTGTAGGTTTGCTTGGGTGTGGAGGGCCATATTCACAACAGTTTGGTGTGAGGACTTTTTGATAATGACAGAAGAAAAAAGAGACAGACAGGCAGAAAAATAAGGTGGGACTAACGAGAGATAAAGACAGAAATTCGAATAATAGAATCATAAGACAAAAGCAAATTGTTGCTAAAAGAAATAATGCAAATAAAACTATAAATAACAAAGATATTTATAGTTTACATGTCAAATTTCTCCATCTACTAAATAGTAGATGAGAGTCTGAAATCAGGTGCGATGATGGAGCCATGGCGCTGTTAATAAGGGAAATGCTAGGGCTCCCAACTTCCTATCCAAACTTTTTTTTTTTTTGGGAGGGGGGTGTCTGTGCCTTCTTTTGTTGAACAAGGCCTCTGTTGCAGGATGCCATCCGCCGTCAAACATGCAGGAACCGTATGGTCAAGCATGTGTCCACTATGGCATGTCTTTAGTAGGCCCCAGCAGTTTTGGGATGTCATCTGCTGAAGATTTAACTCTTAGACAAGGCCAAGGACGGTATCTTGTGCTGGTGCGAAGAAGTCATCTGCAAGGGACTGTTCCCTCACTCCACCTTTAAGGTCATTTGTGTCCATTATGATGTACCATGGGCAAGGCCCTGCAGATGCAGAATGTCATCCACAATTGACCTTTAGTGGTTAGAGAATATCAAGGGCAGAATCGGGAGAAGACATCTGTAAGGGACTACTCTCTCAAGCCGCATTGGGGTTCACAGGGGTCTCGGGAGCAATGGATGGGAGGCTGAAATAAGAAATAAAGTCATGTGAGTCAATCAAATGGCCCAACGTAGCCTAACCTGGTTCAAAGGAGAAATTGTGGGTGGTCCGCTATTGGCCGTCGTGTCATGTACTCTTTAGACATCTATGTATACAAGTTAGCTTGTTACCTAACTACAATACATAGACCCTTCACCCACAATCCTTGTCCTCTCCTGCGCCTTGTTTTCATTCCCACTCCCTAATTAAGTCTTTGATGGTTATGTTGACGCCATGCATGACCCGCATAACCATGACCTACAAGAACTTAGCACAAATAAACACCACAAGGATTCGTATGAGGACAGGAAAGCACTAAATCCAGACTAACCTAACTAAACACTGTCATCTCAGATAGACAATTATAAAAATAACAATCTCCGTCACAATGAAGGAAGAGATGATCATGAGTCTACCCAATGGAACTCACCCTTTGCTTCGTGCTACACACAATCACTAGATTGCCTCATAGAAATCGACAACATTCAATTGTGGATTTCCGCTCATTATTTGAGTGTGCATTTTTGGTGTCACAAAAAACTTCAACTATGAAGTGCTCTAGGAAGGAAAAAGGATTTGGATTCGGGTGAAAAACTATAGAAAGGAAAGACACAAATATCCCCGATCTATCTAAATTCCACACCTGATAGTCCTGCTTGTAGACAAATGAAAATGAGAGAGAGAAGTAATAAGATAATTCTCTGACATGGAGGAAACCCAAACATCTTCCCCGATACTTTTAACCCCGTCCCTAACCTCAAAACGACTTAATAGATGGTATGATCAGTGAAATTGATGAACCCACATGTTTTTGTGAGAAACTGAACAACTAAGGTTAGTGTCTTATCCATTGTTATGCATCTCTAACTTGCTCTTATTACTTAATACTTTATGAGATAGATATGGGTTCTCGAGAGAACACCACCAAAGCCATTTAGTAACAAGGGGAATATTCTAACAACCCAAATGAGAGTAATACGACCTCCTAGAAAAAAATACACCCGTTCCAACTTTAAGCAGCTTAGTAACCCTCTCAACCACCAGATCACAAAAATGTCCTAGGATTGCTCCAAGAGGCACATGCACCACAAAATAAGTCATAGACCACAAAAGAACTTGACATTAATCAAAAAGGCATACCTATGACTCACCTCATCCCATATTAAGACCCACCACATCATACTTAGCTAAGTTAATATTAAGGCCAGATAATAACCTAGACACAAGAATAAACAAGAAAGACAAAAAAGAATCTCCTTGTCTCAATCCTCTGGAACTCTCAAATCAACCTAAACTTCAAATTCACTTAGTCATATGCTTTCTCAAAATTCAATTTTGCTACAACACAAGTACCCGCCTATCTAACTCCTACTCCACTTCATTTGGTACCCCAAGGCCACCTCAACGCTTAGCCTCCACCTACAAAAGCAATTTGAGCTTTTGAAATCGCATCACCTAAAACTAAATCCATTAGAATAAACAGAACCTTAGTTATGATCTTATATGCATCACCAAACTAATGGATCTAAAATCACTAGCTCCATAAATAAACCTCTCTTGATGATCAGCTTAATAAGTCTTAATAAACCCTTTTGAAAGAACTTAAACTTTTTCAAGGTTTATCGTTTGTTAGTTTCCTAGCAATTCCATCTACATTTCGCTTCCATGACCTTACACCGAATTGATTGGTTCATATGATATGAATGAATTACTTACTCCCACGTTTCACTCTTCCTCAAGAGGCTCACATCTCTAATACCACATTATCTATTTTATGCTAAGAAGAAATAATATTTACAAGGGAATATCTCCACTCTTCCCTTAAGTAGGATTTGTAGATTATTTTTTGTGTTCTTGAGGGCACTAGAATAGTCTTTCCATGGAAAAACAACATTAACATAGAATCGAAGAAGTTGACTTGTGTTGACTTACATTGTGGAGTGTACGCACGTTGATTCTATGTAATGTATTCCATGTGACTGGAACATGATATAATCTACTATCTATTTAATTAAAGTGCTTGAGTTATAATGTCATTTAACCTTATTGGTAGCTTTAGACACTTCTATTGATGATAGTAGGTTTATTGGAGTATAAAGATTAGTCACATAAATTATGTTAAAATTAGTTTTTAACACAATTCCTTTAGGTATTTATTCTTATATATGGCTATTAATTCTTATAAGTTTAGATATTGCTAGAATTGACTTTATTGGGATAGTGGGGAGATATATTTAAAGTAAGTTTATTAGGAGCTTTTCTATATATCAATCTATAACTGTATAATCTTCTTTGGCAATTAGATGTCAAAAAGTCTTTATTAAAAGACAATTAGATTAACATACTTCCTAATTCATTCGGACATATTCGAACTTGTGAAAGTTAAGACATATTAGTGTGTATCATATTCTCTTAATTTATCGATAAATATACACGAGATATTCTTGTTTACCTTTTAACTCATAGTTATTAAACGCTTGATTTGTTTAACCAAGCAATGATTGGGAATCAAAAGGATAAGAGTCTAAGTGACTTGACACATCATTTTTGTGAATATTTATTCGATCAATTATATAATTGTGTGAGAAAATATGAAATAAGTGTGTAGTTGATGATTACTTTTTATTCGCAACAAAATAGTGTTGCAGAGATAAGTACTCATGATGCTTCAATTTGTTAGGTAGATGTTAATGTAATATTTTCTCAATTTTTTTGAGAAATTGATTGCAACTTCATCCTTACCTTAATGTCTTACAAGTCATTAACTCGTGTAAGTTACGAAAGGTTATAAGCTCAATTGGAATATCTATACCTCTTAATTATAACAAGTTATAAACACAATACTTACTATCAAGTTTGGAAACAATACACTATAGAAGGCATGTGTGCGTTCACAAGGATTATATTATGTATGGTTGAATAACTTGTTATAATTAATTACTAAGATAGGATCGCATGAATTTTTGATTTCTCTAGACGAAGGTGGGGAATTATCTCTACTTAATCAGTTGTGATCGCATACGAGAGTCAAAATGATATTTGTAGTGGTAAATACTTATTCCAGTGTGAGTATGCCACCAAAGAGTAAACGTGTCTTTTTTTAGGACACATGAATGAATGAATGTCTTAAGTATACATAATAATGAACTCTACAAATAAAAATTTGAAGAGACATTCTCCTTAGTAGTATTGAGGTTTCTCTTCGTTTACCTTGTCTTAGCAGTGTAGTGATTGAGATATATAATTTATTTTAGATGGATGTTTACAAAAGATTCCTCGGTAGAGGACTAGATAACGAGATCATCATGACTCGATCAAATGGGTAGAAGTCAAAAGGGACAAAAGCACAAAGTGTGTTGCTTCATATGTCCATTTATAATCTCAAATTTAGATAATGATAAGTTCATTGTGGTCAAACGATAACCTTAATAAACTTTGTGATGGTTAAGGAAAATCACTATATGTGTGTTAAATAGTTCAATAACATAAATTTGAGTCTTTCGTTATTTGTTGATGATATTACTACTTACTAGCTAGGAGTGGTATGGAGATAATTGACGCTACAAAAGAGTAGTTATATGCTTCTATTGAGATGCAAATCTTGGGTGACGCACATAGTGTGCAAAAAGTCAAGATCATTAAAATTGTTTATAGAGACTTCATAGTTTGTCTTTTGGAAAACTCGCTTTTCGGAGGTTTTTAAATGTTTTAGAATGATCTTCTTAAGAACCCATAATCATTCCAATGGACTAAATATGTCTATTCATTTAAATGACATAATAAAGAATAATTATGATAAAAGAATGATGACTAGAACTCTATATACAAATGTGGTTAGTCGTATAATGTTCGTTATTTGTGCTTACTCGACCTAACTTTTGTTTTGCTATAGGGATAATAGATCGTTTCCGGTATGACCTTTGTCATGCTAATGTGTTGGTGGCTATAAAGGTTGTTGGCTACCTATGTGCTACTAAAAGTCTAATGAATTATTTTCCAAAGGCTGAGATCTTACCGTAAGAAGTTAAACTAATATATATAAGGGATAATGTGTAGATATACACAAATCTAATTAGAATATACATTGTTCATGTGGAGTAGTTATTTCCTGGTTAAAGCAAGAAGTATTTGAATGCATTTCCCTAATAATCAGGAAACTATATGGTCGATAAAGATTCTTTTAACATCTAGATGGTAAATAAAATGTGAATGGTCGAATAGTCATTAATAATGTGTTGGTATACCCTATGATTAAGACTCTTGAGAGAGACTTTTTGATATTTGTGTAGTCCAAGGGCGTGTAGGATTCAAGTTATTATTTTAGAACACATTTGTGACATTATTATTTTCATTATCGTTTCAATTTAATACTCCCTCCGTCCCACCTCACTTGACACCCTTGAGGTGGGCACGAGAACTAAGAAAAAAGAATAACAAAAAAAAAAAATGTGTGGTAGAAAATGAAGAGAGAGAATGAGTGGGGTAAATAGTAGTGTTGGTTGAATAAATTGAGTGGTGGAAAATGAAGAGAGAGAATGAGTGGTGGGGTAGAGTGAATATAAAATTATAAAAAGTAGGCTATTTTGGGAAGTGTCAAGTGAGCTGGGACGGCCCAAAATGAAAATAAGTGTCAAGTGAGGTGGGACGGAGGGAGTACATGTTATTTCATTTCTTCTTATGTTTATGAAATTTGATTATTAGTGGTATACATTTTAATTAAAAAGATGTCTAAAAGATTTGAATTGGCACTTTCTCACACACAGGAATTCGCTTTGTCGCTATGCGAGCGAGCAAGATGAGATAAAAACGTATTTGACACTTGTTATTAAGGGGGTGTGCAAATAACATTATCAAATATCGTTGTAACATGTGGTTAAGATGAGAGCTACTTTATATATGTATGGGTCGATTCGAAGTTTTATGGTTCACAATGTCGAATGTCCTTGTGAAACGTCCAAATGTGATACCTTTAAGAGACACTAGAAGATTGACTGCTCAGATTATATTCCATACGGGCAACTAGACTAAGATTCGTACAGTGTTCGAGTATGACATGCCCATTCGAGTGGTGTTCCACCGTAACATACATATCATATTGTATGTGACTATAATATGACCTTAGAAAGTGATTGAATAATCCCTGTTTCATCATTGTGTAAGTTCTAGTGATCAATACGTGATCACATTTATGCCAATATGTGTGACTTAGAACTATGTCAATAATCTAAAGATTAACAGTGCTACTTTGGCATGACGACCAAAGGGCTTTGCACTTACAGTCAGCCTCGCGGAGCATTGCCGGGAAAGTTGTTAATCTAAAGGTGATTGGCACGAGGGTCTAATGAAGACAATTATGACATACATCTCTCTTTAGTAACTCAATCTAAAGATGATTGGCATGAGGTGCAAATAGATATGATGATGATCTTATTTATTTGCACCGCATCATTCCCTTCCACTTGCACGACAATCCGACCCGGAGTTGTCGTCTATAGTAAAGGTAAAGATCAGCAACGTTGAACGTCTTAAAAATCCGCATGTAATCAGGTAAATCTATGTCGTAGGCGTAATCATTAATCTTCTTGAGAATTTTGAATGGACCAATCTTGCGAGAATCAAGATTATGTTGTCCTCCACGTTCTTTGTGCAGATAAACCATTACCATATCATCTACCCGAAAAACTTTTTCACGACGATGCTGATCAGTTGTGGTCTTGTAGCGCACGGTCGTCTGCTCCAATTTCTTTTTTACTTCTGCGATAGTATCTACGTGATGATGGGCCAGTAGATCTGCAGATTCACTTTTCTTGAAACTAGTAGGAAGCTTGATAATGTCTAACAGTAGTTGTTGGATCTCTCCTATAAACAATATAAGCAAATTTTGCTTGAGCTAATGCGATATCCCACTCCCAGTTTGTCCATCTGTTTGGGGGTGAGCAAAGCTACTGATTTTCAATTGTGTCCCAAAATGCTTCCAAAATGTAGTTCAAATACTGCAAGAAACTTCGGATCACGGTCCGAAGAAATAGAACGAGGAATTCCACATAGTCGAGCAACTTCCTGGAAGAATAACTTTGCTACATGAGGCGCATCAGTAGTTTGCTTGCATGGAATAAAATGTGACACCTTCGAGAAGCGATCAACCACAACAAATATGGAATCAGAGCCTCTATGTGTACGTGGTAAACCCAAAACAAAGTTCATAGATAAATCCTCCCAAGGCTGATTTGGAATAGGCAAAGACATAAAGGACAGTGTTACATTGTGTTTTTTAGCTTGACAAATAGAACATTTTTACACAATCCTTCCAGTATCTCTTTTCAATTGAGGCCAAAAATACCTCTCTACAAGTCGATCAATGGTCTAGTCACGACCCAAATGAGCACTAAGTCCTCCGGCATGAAGCTCGCGAATAAGCTTTTCACGTAATGAAGGTCGCGGAATGCAAAGGCAATCGCCTTTAAGAAGATAGATATCCTGAATCAAAAATTCTCCCATAGGTTGTTTAGCAAGTTACTTGGACCATACATCTCCGAAATCTGGGTCATCAAGATAAAGCTTAAGTAGAAAATCAAATCCAATCACCTCGTTGCTAACTATTACAAGTGATGTTGTACATCGACTCAAATCATCAGCTACCTTATTTGTTGCGCCTGACTTGTACTTAATCACATATTTGAGCAGACCAAAGTAGGCAGCCCATCGAGCATGCATTTTATTTTTAAGATTTAAAATGAGCTAATGACTGATGGTCAGTATATAACACGAACTCCTTAGGCAGTAGGTAATGTTCTTAATTAATGAAAGCACGAAAAACTGCAAAAAAGTTCTTGGTCATAAGTAGGCCAACTTTGACGAGCCTCGTTAAACTTCTCACCGAAAAAAGTAACAGTACGGCCTTCTTGTGAAAGAACACCTCCAACACCAATTCCATGGCATCACATTGACCTCTCGTCAAAATCAGGTAATGAAAGCATTGGTGCTGAAGTGAGCTTTTGTTTAATCTCTTTGAAAGCTCGTGTGGCATCCAGGGTCCATTTAAAGGGGCGAGACTGTTAGACAGTTTGTGATAGGTGCGACAATATTGCTAATGTTTCGAACAAAAGGTCGATAAAATGTAACTAAACCATGAAAATTGTATAGCTCAAAATTAGTGGTCGGGATAGGCCAATCTGCAATGGCATGGATCTTCTGTTGATCAACATGTACACCATCCTTCCTGATCACATATCCCAAGAATAGAACATGTTCAACCATGAAATGGCACTTCTTCGAATTAATATACAGCTCGTTATCTTAAAGAACTGCCATGACTTGTTGCAAATGCTCCTCATTCTCCTCAACACTTTTGCTATAAATAAAAATATCATCAAAATAGACAACAACAAATTTATTAATGAACGGCTTGAGTGCCTAATTCATAAGTCGCATAAATGTGCTAGGTGCATTCGATAACCTGAAAGACATCACTAGCCATTCATATAATCCCTCCTTGGTCTTGAATGCAGTTTTCCATTCATCTATTGGGCGGATACGAATTTGATGATAACCGCTCGTCAAATCAATCTTTGTTAACACGAATGAGCCAATTAACTAATCAAGCATATCATCCAATTGCGAAATAGGGAACATGTATTGCACGGTTATAGGATTGATAGCTCGGCTATCCATGCACATACGCGGTTACCTTTCTTTGGTACCAATAAATCTGGCACCGCACATGGACTCATGCTCTCACGTACATGCCCGATTTGTATTAAAGCCTCGACCTTTTCTTGCAAACTTCTGGCCTCCTCGGGATTTAGACGATATGCGGTAGGTTAGGTAGCCTGGCACCAGGAACAAAGTCAATGTGGTATTGAATATCTCGCAAAGGAGGTAATCGAGATGGCTCTTCAGTAAGCTGGGAAACTCATCTAAAAAATTTTGAACTGCGTCAGGAATCTTCATGTCGCCATACTTTGGTTTAACAACCAAAGCATAAGCACCACCATTTTCTTTCAGATTCGTCATAAAAGAACCACGGGAATCAAATAGAGAAACAAGTGTCTAGCCTTCCACTTTAGAAGATAACTTTGGACTACTAACGGAGCAATCACAATCTTTTTATCCTTACACTGAAACATGTGATTATTATCACGGCCTCGATGTGTAGCATTAACATCATATTGCCAAGGTCGTCCCAATAATACCCGACATGCATCCGTATCCACAACATCACAATAGACATTATCGAATACAATCAATTTGGTACGGAGTTGGATGTGGTTCGATTAGAAGTTGTAACTTGGGAGTTGTAAGCGATCGACAATTTTTGAGCCACGAATTCTCACAATCGCGACTATCGATGATCGGCTCTAATCATCTCGGCTACTCGACATTTTGCTTGGAAAATACATCTCTGCTAACTTGGATCTTCTTGCTTGCTTAGGTGAGCAAAATGTGCATCGAACAACACACACAAATTCACCATTTTCATCTCCAGAAACATCATCAGCATCATACTCCTCATAAAGGTCGTTCTGATCTTCCTCTGGAATAGCACATCTACCGTGTGCTGGTTTGCGGGTTGGCACTCGTTGTTGGACTTATGTCCGAGCTCATTACCCCTATAGCATTTTGGTTTTTGATAAGTATTATAGGAAGCTTGTTTAGCATAACGTGTCTCCCCTTAAGTCTTGCGAGTCTCCAATGGCACACTTCTAGCTTTCGGTGTTGGTGATGCAATGGGTGTGGATGTTGGTGCTGGAATGTGCTGGCTGAACGTGGTTGTTGAGACCCAAATGGAGGTCATCGGGTGTATGTAGAGCGTGGAGGTGGCTGAGATAACCAATCCTCAGCTCGGGCTGCCATCTATCGCGCATCCGTAAGTGACATAATGGTTTGAACTCCCACGCGTTCTTGAATCTCCGACAATAAACCCTCTCACATAGCGAGCAACTTGTAAGTCAGTAAGCCAATTAAGGAAAAATTCGATCTCCAAACTCCCATTGAAAATTGGAACTTCAGTCTTGATTCGATACCTATCATAATCGTCTCATCGAGGGAAGTGACCTTGAAATGGTTGAAAAGCAGCAGCATGGTCACGCGATGGCTGATGCACAAAATCAGGGGCTGGTTAGCGTGCTGCTACACGTTGGCGTGTTGATGGATCGTCACGTTGGTGTCAACCAAGTTGAAGAGCCTCCAAAAGTTGTTGAATCGAAGCACGTGTCTCCTAGACAGCGTCACCTAAAGTAGTCACATGTTGCTCAAGAGTGTTGAAGCGTTGGTTTCTGCTGCCGAAAATGATAGAACCTGGACTGCAATCGATAGTAAAATTGCACAAACCTTTGCTTTGGTACCAACTAATGTTGGACAGAATATGAGAAAGAATCAAGTTCATTAACGTACGAACAGACGGTTGACTGATTTCGTTTAATCAGACGTAAAAACAACACAAAACAACAACTTAAGTGTTGACTTGAAAAGAAGGATAATTCCTTGTTTTATTTGCTTAAAACTTCGATGATAAATCCATAATTATCTTGCCCTTTATATAGGCTACAAAATGGGGCTGAGTACATTAACTTATGGATAAGGAAAGAACACACAAAAACTAGATAAAGGAAAATATTAAAGGGGAAAATGTTCAGATAAAAATCTGAATATGTCTATGAATGTGAACTGTTGCTGACTATTGGATATGAATATGAACTGTTGCTGACTGACTATTGGACTTGCTGGATTATCAGATCAGATCTATGTGCACTGCATCAGTTGGAGTTGGTGTATTTTAGTATTACTTTTTCGTTTCCATCCTTGAACTATATGTTTTTGTTCCATGTCATCCTTTCATCCAATTTTCCGTTAAATGAAGCCGAAGTGAAATGCTGATGTAAGAAAAATGTTGAGAAGGCAATTTAATTGAATGACTTACTCATAACAGCTAAACAATTGTCATGACCTATCCATGGTAACTGAAGCCACAACCATACTATTACCCTTGCCTCAAAATGAAAAATCTTTTTTTTTTTTTTTGCTCTTAATCACATCAAAATTAAATTTGAATTTTTTAAGCATTTATTTTGGGACGGAGTGGGTAATTGAATGACTCACCATACCATAACAGCTAAAAAGTTGTCTTGACCTATCCATGGTAACAAAAGCCACAACCATACTACTACCTCCTTCAAAATGAATAATTAAGTTTATTTTTGTCACATTAATATGACATGAATCGGAATATGAATATCGTTGGGGCGTTTCCTCAGCAGCGACGCGCTACACTTCAAAGACCTGGGTGTAGTGATAAGTATGCAAAGGTTGCTAGGTCGTCGGCCGGAAGCGACGCGCCATCTCTTCGCCCGGGGGTGGTGTCAAATATGCAAGGGTGCGCTACACTTCAAAGACCTGGGTGTAGTGATAAGTATGCAAAGGTTGTCAGGTCGTCGCCCGGAAGCGAAGCGCCATCTCTTCGCACGGGGGTGGTGTCAAATATGCAAGGGTTCCCGCATTGCGGACGAGTGCGGGTAAAGAAGCTAGTCCATGGTAGGTGTAAGGGTAGTGGGATGCGCTTTGAAACTTGGAACATTGGATCATTGACAGGGAGATCAGCAGAGGTGGTGGAAGTTATGAGGAGGAGGAAGATTCACATAATGTGTCTACAGGAAACTAAGTGGGTTGGAGAGAAAGCAAAAGAAATATCGCCTTGAGGTTTTAAGCTTTGGTACTCAGGAAAGGATAAGGGTAGAAATGGAGTGGGTATCATTTTGATAAGGAGTATATTAATGATGTGGTGAAAGTGTACAGGAAGAGTGATCGAATTTTGGGCATTAAACTGGTGATACGTGATGAGATTATAACTATTATTTCCGCCTATGCACCACAAGTAGGGTTGGATGCATCTATTAAACAAGTGTTCTGGGAAGATTTGGAGAAGGTAGTGCAACGAGTACCTAGTGGTGAGAAATTCGTGATTGGTGGTGATCTGAACGGACATGTGGGGTCTAGTCGACATGGCTTTGAGAGCATACATGGAGGTTTTGGTTTTGGAGAGAGGAATGAAGCAGGAAATAGTATCCTGGACTTTGCGTTGGCATATGACTTGAGTATAATGAACACTTGGTTCAAGAAGAGAGAATCTCACTTGGTGTCCTATAAGAGTGGAGGTAATGCGAGTCAGATTGACTTCTTCTTAGTAAGAAATACTTGTAGAAACAGTTATACGGTGCAAGGTTGTTAGGGTGAGAGCACGGCAACTCAACATAGGCTGGTGGTACTTGATTTTCGAAGTAAGAGAATTTTGAGGAAGAGAAAATCACGAGGTAGATCCTAGGAATCAAGTGGTGGAGACTTGAGGAAAATCGACCGAAATTTGTAGCTAAGATGGTCGATACCTGTATTTGGGCGGATAATATGGAGGATATGGATATAGATTCGACTTGGACTAAGATGGTACATACCATAAAGGAGGTGGCGAAAGAAGTCCTTGGAGAATCTAAAGGAAATGGGCCACCAAGTAAGGACACAGAATGATGGAACGAGGAAGTAAAACAAGCAATGAAGGGCAAGCGAGAATGCTACAAATGATTGGGGAAATGTAGGAGCGACGAGAACTATGAGAAGTATAAGAAAGCTAGAAGAGATGCTAAGAAAGCGGTAAGAGACGCAAGAGCAAAGGTGAATCGAAACTTTATGATAAGTTGGATGCGAAAAGAAGGGAAAAGGACATCTACGGACTCGCTCGTATGAGGATAAGAGGACACGAGATATTGGGACGGTTAAATGTGTGAAGGATGTAGACCAAAGAGCTTTAGTCGGGGATAAAGAGATAAAAGATAGATGGAGTTCGTACTTTGATAACTTGTTGATGGCGGTCGAAGCGAGGATGTTGGAGATTTAAATATCTCTTCGAGTATGGTTAATCGAGATTTTATGCGGAGAATTCGAAAGAGTGAAGTGGAAATGGCAATGAAAAAGATGAGAATGAAGAAAGCCGTTGGACCGGATGGTATACCAATTGAGGTTTGGAGATGTTTCGGGAGAGGGAAGTAGATTGGTTAACAACGCTATTTAACAAGATATGGAGAGTTAACACAATGCCATTGGAGTGACGGAAGAGTACTACTGATCCCTTTGTATAAGAATAAAGGTGATGTCCCAAGATTGTGCCAACTATCGGGGATCAAACTAATGAGCCATACTATGAAACTTTGGGAAAGAGTGATTGCCAAAGGTGAGAAAAATTGTGGATATTTCGGAGAACCAATTTGGGTTTATGCCGGGAAGATCGACTATGGAGGCAATATATCTTATGAGACAAACCATGGAGAAATATCGGGATCAAAAGAACGATTTGCATATGGTTTTCATTGATTTGGAGAAGGCGTATGATAAAGTGCCAAGAGAGTTACTTTGGTGGGCATTAGCAAAGAAGGGTGTTTCAAAGAAATATATTGATATTATCAAGGACATGTATAATGGAGTTAGTACTTGTGTACGAGACTAGTGTTGGGAAAGGCGAAGAGTTTCCTATAAAGATTGGAGTGCATCAAGGTTCCGCACTTAGCCCTTTTCTTTTGCTTTGATATTGGACGAATTGACGAGGTCGATCAAGATGATATACGAAAGTGTATCTTTGTTCGCAGATGATATTGTCTTGATTGATGAGACAAGAGAGGGTGTTGAAAGTAAATTGGAGTTGTGGAGACACACTTTGGAATCTCGAGGTTTTCGATTAGCGAAGCAAGGCGAATATTTGGAGTGTAAGTTTAGCGAGTTGGAAGTATCCCGGGCGGGGCGGTCACATTTGATGGAAATATTATCCAAGCTTCGAGTTTTTCACTATCTTGGATCCATTATCCAAAAGGATGGAGAATTAGATGGAGATGTGGCTCATAGGATTAAAGCAAGTTGGTTGAAGTGGAAGAGTGCTACGGGGTTTCTATGTGATCGCAGCATGCCCGATAGATTAAAGGGAAAATTCTACCGCACGGCAATTAGGCGGCATTGCTTTACGGCACCGAATGTTAGGCCGTGAAACGGTGTCACGTGCATAAGATGAATGTGGCGGAGATGCGTATGCTTCGATGGATGTGCGGTCATACAAGAAAGGATCGATTGGGAATGAGGTGATCGGAGGTAAAGTAGGAGTTGCGCCCATTGAGGATAAAATGAGGGAAAATCGTCTACGGTGGTTTGGACATGTGAGAAGGAGACCGAGTGATGCAGGTTAGGAGGCCGGAACAGTGGAGAAATGATAAAATGGCGAGGGGTAGGGGAAGACCCAAACAAACTTGGATTAGAGTAATTGAAAATGATATGAATTTACTTGGAGTGGATGAAAGTATGGTGTTGAAGAGGCCGGAGTGGAGGGCAAAAATCCATGTGGGGGATTGATTTTTTTATTTTTTATTTTTATTTTTTTTTTATTTTTATTTTATTTTATTTTATTATTTTTTTTATTTTTATTTTTATTTTATTTATTTTATTTTATTATTATTATATTTTTTTTTTTCACGATAACATATGAGGATTCATGTTAGCCGACCCCAAATTATTTTGGACTAAGGCTTTGTTGTTGTTGTTGTTGTTGTTGTCTCTTGATCAAATCAAAATTAAATTAATTCTTTATCAATTATTTTGGGACTGAGTAAGTAATTGAATGACTCACCCATTACTACTGCCTCCTCCTTCCAAAATGAATAATTATAAAAAATCAATTTTGCTCTGGAAAATCACGTACTTTGTCATGATTTTATTATTATCTACATAATGGTCAAATCAGTGTGCCACATAAGCTTTGTTTTACGGAAATTTAATGGAGAATTGGACGGAAGGATTACATGGAGCAAAAAAAGATAGTCCAAGGATAGAAACGAAAAAAAAAAAAAAAAAACTTTTAGGACTAAAACGAAAAAAGATCTAATAGGTTAGGGACAAAAATGGTCTTTAACTCTGCTTCATGCACTATTATGCTTGTGCATATTCCCGTTTGCAGAGCAGAGATAAACAGAGATGCATAGTATAAGAATAAGACAGCCAAGACGTACAGGGAAACAAAAGGAAGTGGGCAGACTCAAAACAAAGACCCCGTATAACAACCACCTATACCATGTCTTATACAACTCATCCAAAACCTTTAAAAAAATGCTAGGGAGAGTCCAACATGTCTCAATCCTTAAGGATAATCTGTGTACCACCCTTAACCCAATGTGTTTCATTGACAAGATATCAATCAATGTTTTGGTACAGTTTATTAATAGAAATCAAACTAAGTAATTCATAATGACCAAAAAAAATGATACTACATGAGTATCGGATGAAAATAAATGGGAACAAACAGGGTTCACTGCAGAAATGAAAATGTCACTAGAACAATGGTGTATATATTTAGAGATAAAACAGACTCTTCTGTAACAGCAAGCACGCTCATCTTTTAAGATTATGTTCTACAAGAATCTGTCAACGCCTCAAATTACCACCTCCATCCCATTTGAAGAGGTGTGCATTCCTTTTGGGTCGTCGCATTGAAGAGTAACATTTTCCTTTTAAGGAAACTTTATTAAAACAAATTCACTGAACTAAACTTGATTTCCCGTCTATTTGAATTTAAAGATTTTCACCTAGTTTGAATTCAAATGTGTTGGTCGGTAATTTAAAGAATTACTCCCTCCGTCCCAAAGCGAATGACCATTTTCCATTTAAGGGTTATTTTGAAAAGGCTGATATTTAAGTAGAAAATAACATAAAGATTCTTGTTATTCACTTTCAAACTTTTAATATTGCAAATATATAAAGAACTGGGAAATAGAAATTGGTAAAAAAACATTAACGGACAAAGTTTTGGAAATATAAAGTTTCAAAAGGTCATGGGATAAAAGAGGTCATTCAATTTGAAAAAAAAGAGAGTAGTATATTTGTATCCAATTTTGTTAATTTGTATGCTTAGCCAAATATTACTCTTCTATACGGATGGATGTGGTATTACTACTATGCCATCCATCCCAACTGAAGAGTAAGAATTTACCAAGCACGCAAGTTAAGCATGGTGGGTTGACAATTGATGAATTCTCTAAATTGCGCCTCAAAACATTTGAATTCAAACTAGGAGACAACATTTGAATTCAAACTAGGCCGGAAATGAATGTTATTGTAGTCAAATAGCGCAAAAAGGAAACTCTTCGATGGGACAACCCTAAAAGGAATACACGCCTCTTCAATTAGGATGAAGGAGTATTATTTTATTCTTTTAGGTAAATAAGAATGGAAGCTTGGTCCATTATATTGAATCCGAAATTATGAATATGCCAAAGAAAAGCTCAGTTTTGGCAGCTTTTTTACATATTCCCTGATCAAGTTCTGAGACACTTGACAGAATGATTTCGCTAATTTTGGAGTTAACAGATGCATCTGCTGATGAAGCTTTTAGCCACCTAATTGCAGTGCGTACATCTTTTAGTTCAAAAGACTCCTCTAAACCTCCCAAACCACCACAATTAATCATGTTCTCTCTTGACCCTCAAATGTGCTCCCAATATCAAAATTTCTCCTTCAGTCATCACTATGCACCTCTCTAGCATCATTATAGTGTAACAAGCTACAAATAAGGCTCAAGTGAAACAATCTGAATTACGGCTGAATGTAAATTATAAAATACTCACTCGGCAAAAGTCGCTTTTACAGTCAATTTGATATCAGAGTGGTTGACTACAAAAGGTCAAAACTTCAGAGCTCCCTATATCGCAAAATGAGTGTCCATCTTTGCTTTAAGGGACATTTTGATAAAGAGACTTGCGAGCATTTTTTCTGATAAATATAAATGACTACAGTGACTATAAGCATAGTAGTACTGCTAAGTTTATATCGGAATACAATACAAGTATGTTTTAATGGTGAATTTCGTAACTTCCTAAAAATTTGACACCCATTTTGGTACAATTTTTTCGGGAAATGAACACTACTAGCAAGGGAATATCCTCATTTCGACTCTGACACTGCTTCTTACAGTAAGGTCTTAAGCAATAAAGAGGAGGAACAAGAAAAGGAGTATGAAAAGAAGGGTACGTACGTTAGGGCTTTGGAAATGCGAGAAAAATGATCAGCTCCGTAGGCTTTGACAAAGTAATCTTCCACCTGAGGGTCCCAATGCAAGGTAGGGTTGTAGCAGTAACGCTTCGAAGCATCATCCATTTCCAATTTATGTATCTGTATACAAACAAATATAAGGCGGTTTCACACACACTACTTCATTTATGGAAAGACGGAGCAGAAAGAGATGGAGAAGAAGTAGACAAACCGGAGGTGCCGGCGCCGGCGGCAGAGGAGGAGGAGGCGTGGCTTGGCTGCTCAGGGAGGAGGAGGAAGAGAAGGTCCTCTTTGTTGACTGAAAATGGCGGAGCAAATCCCTCCCTCTCTTCATTCAATTTAAACATTGATGGCAGATGACTGTCGAATTGGACATTTTACCTAAACTACCCTAGCTTTTGTTACTGTGACTATTTGATAAGTGTAATAAAATTGGGTAATAATTCCAATTTTTAGTCACCCAATTATAGATTTTTTTTCTGAAATAATTCATTTTTTAAATAATAAATTCCAAAATAACTTTGAAACTATTGATCAGAATGGTTATTTTTTTTAAACTCGTTACACCGTGTAGCAAGTTTAAAAACTCAACTATTACAACTCGCTACTTCGTGTAACAAATTCAGTATAATTAAGGTAGAGAAAATTACCTCCTACTCCCTAGGTAAAATCGAATCTACATCCTACAACAACATATTATCTATTTTACATCCTAGTCCTACCCCCGAAAATAAACTATCGTATAATCCCTCAACCGTATTTACCAAATAAAACTCCCACACACACACACACTTTCTCTCTATACCCCGTCTCTGGCACCCCCTCTCCCGTCGGCGACCCCTATACCTCCCCACCGCCGGCGAACCACCCTCCCGACCTCAGGCCTTCCTCTGTTTGTTAGTGACGAATGAATGGTAGCAATTCAAACGCCGACAAGGACTATGAATTGCACGTGATTTCCAATTAACGATGTCAACATTGAAATTGACGAAAGTTTGCCGAATCTACATCGGCGGTGATCGGGCGAAAGGGGATTTGACGAACGTATAACTTTAATTCATGTCCACCTATCTGTTGTATGTTGTTTTCTTCTAACAAAGCCAGAGAGATCTAGAGAAGTAGAGTTTTTTTTTTTTTTTGGGGTTTGGGGGTCGAATTTGACCTGTTTCCATGAACAGGCGAAAATTCTCAGGAAGGAGTGGTACAAGGGCACTGGCTCAGTCGTATCTATTGACCAGGTACTCTCTCTCCCACTTTCACCCATGTTTGAGGAAGATTTTAATGAAGTTTTCAGGAAATATACAGGACCATTGATATTTCTTCGACACTAATCAACTTGAATAGCTCTTGGGATGCTACCAGTGCTTTTCCACTAATCTTATTATCAGTTGTCTCCCAATGGATGTCTATATTTGTTGGGTACTTGGTTAAAAGAAGCAATGTTGTCCCTTTCACACCCATGGATCATCTTTAGTTTTCAAATTTTAGATTTCCACTATTTTCTTATTTAGACTGAGTTGACCAGCGGCAACTCGATTTTCTTGTACAAAATGAATAAAAAAATTCTTTTGAGTAAAAGTACATGTAAAACGTTTTGAATGTTTATTTTTTGGAACGAATATATTAATTATAAAATTTTTATATTCATTTTGAGACAGAAGTAGTACTATATTTAATTTAAGTTATACATTTTGCACAACTGAGAATAACTGAGTTGTTGGTTGTCGGCCGAATTTGATAGTCGACTCAATTGATAAATGAGAACTTACTGATAAGTTCTCATTTGTTTGGTTGCCAAAGTTGTCGTCAAAGTTGGTGATGTTATTAGTAGTTGACAAGTGAGAACCTACTGATAAATTTCAGTTGTTAGGTTGCCGAGTTGGTGGTCGCCGAAGTTGATCGTGTTCTTAGTAGTTTAGTTGACAACTGAGAACTTACTGAAAGTTCTGAGTTGTTTGGTTGCCGGAGTTGGTGGTTGCCGGAGTTGGTCGTGATCTTAGTAGTTTAATTGACAACTGAGAACTTACTGATAAGTTAAGTTCTCAATTGTTTTGTCACCGGAGTTAATCGTCTTCTTAGTAGTTTAGTTGACAACTGAGAATTTACTGATAAGTTCTCAGTTGTTTGGTCGCCGGAGTTGATCGTATTCTTAGTGTAGACAACTGAGAACTTACTGATAAGTTAAGTTCTTAGTTGTTTGGTCGTCGGTGTTAGTGGTCGCCGAAGTTAATTGTATTCTTATTAGTTTAGTTGACAACTGAGAACTTATTGATAAGTTAAGTTCTCAGTTGTTTGGTCACCGGAGTTGGTGGTCGCCGAAGTTGATTGTGTTCTTAGTAGTTTAGTTGACAACTGAGAACTTATTGATTTGTTCTCAGTTATTTGGTTGTCGGAGTTGGTGGTCGCCGAAGCTAATCGTGTTATTAGTAGTTTAGTTGACAACTGAGAACTTAGTTGTTTGGTCGCCGGAGAGGTCGTCGGAGTTGTTCGTGTTATTAGTAGTTTAGTTGACAACTGAGAACTTACGATAAGTTAAGTTCTCAGTTGATTGGTTGTCGGAGAGGTCGCCGGAGTTGGTGGCCGTCGGAGTTATTCGTGTTCTTAGTAGTTTACTTGAGAATTGAGAACTTACTGATAAATTAAGTTCTCAGTTGTTTGGTCGCCGGAGTTGGTGGTCTTCGGGGAGGTCGCCGGAGTTGGTGGTCACCGGAGTTGATCGTGTTCTTAGTAGTTTAGTTGACAACTAAGAACTTACTGATAAGTTAAGTTCTCAGTTGTTTAGTCGCCGGAGAGGTCGCCGGAGTTAATCGTATTCTTAGTAGTTTATTTGACAACTGAGAACTTACTGATAAATTAAGTTCTCAGTTGTTTGGTCGCCGAAGAGGTCGCCGGAGTTGGTTGTCGCCGGAGTTGGTGGTCGCCGGAGTTGGTGGTCGCCGGAGTTGATCGTGTTCTTAGTAGTTTAGTTGAAAATTGAGAACTTACTGATAAGTTAAGTTCTCAGTTGTTTGGTCGCCGGAGAGGTCGCCAGAGTTAATTGTGTTCTTAGTAGTTTATTTGACAACTGAGAACTTACTGATAAGTTAAGTTCTCAGTTGTTTTGTCGCCGGAGAGGTCCTCGGAGTTGGTGGTCGCCAGAATTGGTGGTCGCCGGAGTTGGTGGTTGCCGGAGTTGATTGTGTTCTTAGTAGTTTAGTTGACAATTGAGAACTTACTGATAAGTTAAGTTCTCAATTGTTTGTTCGTCGGAGAGGTCACCGACGTAAAAAAAAAAGTCGCCGGAGTTGATGGTTCCGGGAAGTGTTGATTGGTGAAGATGGGGAGGGGGTGACCTAAGGTGATGGTGGTTGGAGAGAAATTAAATTGATAAAGAGGGTGGACTTAGTAAAATGATAGGAGGGTGAACTTAGTAAAATGCTAAGAGGGTTTACTTATTAAGATAGGAATTATATGGTTAAGCAAAATATAACTTGTCCAGGGAAGTAGTATTGCTTTGTTAGAGGGATTAAATGGTAAATGCCTCATTAAGGTAATTAAGGTTTAAATAACTCGCTAGTTGGTGTGGCGATTTACATAAATAAACTCGCTACTACGTGTAGCGAGTTTCAACGGATTGGGGATAAGGTTTGCAGATCCCATATTCATTCATATTCCAATATCCAAACTTTTACAAACCCAAAATAGTTGAAGAAAAACCCAAATTTTCACATCCTTTAATTTCATAATTGTTGAATACCAAAAATCAAGATAAATCAACATCATCTTAATCATTGTTTAACACTTGTGTTTAGATATATAAATTAAAGTTTTTTTTGTTTTATTTTATTTTAGTACATTATAGATATAAATGTTAAAATTAGGATTTTGTTATGTAGGTTTTAACACTTTGATTTCGTAATGTAGGGTTAAAGATGAACGGGGTTTCAATCATTTTCATTTGTTATTGGGAAGGTGATGATGAACAACCAATTGATGGTCCTTATTTTCAAAAAGGGTTGAAATGTGCAATTAGGGCTAATTATAAATGGAGATACAATGAATTGATAAATAAGTTATATAAAAAGATGGGCGTAGATGAGACACAATATGATTTGGAAGTTATTTATAGATATCCTCATTGTTTTGATAGTGGGATTCATGAGTACTTTACTTTTCGTATTGAAGATGATGCGGGTATGGATATAATATTCGATATTTTTGCTAAATTTGGGGGATGAGTAATTTGCAGCTGTATGTGGTCGTAAAATAAAATTGATTGAAAATCGACGTTACCCAGAGTTTGAAACACTGCACACAGAGACCTTTTATGGGTATTCACCAAGTTGTAACCGTGATGCAGGGGTTGGTCCAAGTACACAAACACTTGTATCAACTTAAACTTAAAATTATAGTAACATGGCATGCCCAAATGATCCAGTTGATGATAATAATTCTGAAGAAGAAGAAGAAGAAGAAGAAGAAGAAGAAGAAGAAGAAGAAGAAGAAGAAGAAGAAGAAGAAGAAGACAAAGATGTAAATGCAATGCTAGACGATGCTGATGATGAATATCAAGAGGGTAGTAGTAATTATGATGTAGATTTGGGAGAGGGTGATGATGGGCCGATTGATAATGACGTGGAAACACATTTGGTTTATTATGAAGCACTGGAAAATTGAAGGTATGAGAGAGCAGATTATCCTTTTTATAGTGATATTGGTTGTTTTGCTCGGCAAGAAAAAGGCTTCATTGATTACCATAATCAACCTAGTTTTCCAGTTTGGAATCCAAAGAAAGATGAAATCGCTAAAGGGATACACTTTTCTGACAATAACGAGGTGCAATTTGATATAAAAAGGTACCTTATTAGAACCAATCTCCGGTTCATGGTAAGAAAGAGCAAAACTCATACATGGGTAATAGAATGTCTATTGAAAAAGTTTCCATGCAATTTTTATGTTCGTGTGATTAGGAAGTAGTTTGGCTATTGGGAAGTGACCAAGCATAAGGCTCCTAATTGCTGCTTATATTCTGGAGAAAGTCAAGATCACCCCAACCTAGATGCGAAGTTTATTGGTCGGCAAGTAGTTAGTCTTATTAGGATGTGGATGGTTTGGTGCCACATTTTTTCCCTAATCCACACCTTCGACGTTCTGCGAAAACTGGACGGCCTATATCAAGACGCTTTCAAAACTGTATGAACTTTCAAGCAGATAAACGGAAGACTCAGTGTTTATCATGCAAACAAGAAGATCACAATCGTTGTAGATGACCAAACAATAGGTAGTAGAATGTTTTTTCATATAATTTATATTTGAGTTGTTTGATTTAATTTGTATTTCATTTGGATTTAAATTGTGTAGAATGTTTTTCCCTATTCAATTTTTGTTGTTTTACTTACAGTTTGTGTTGTTTTTTTTGTTTTTAAATTGTGTTTGTTTTGATATATATTTTTTTACAGATTGTGTTTAGTTTCTCATTAAGTTTCTGTTTCAGATGGGATTATAGCAGTTTGCTACTGCTGTGTTGTTCACTGGAGGTGAACTCGCTACATGGTGTAGCGAGCTTGGTGAAATCGCTACACCATGTAGCGAGTTCACCTCCAGTGAACAACACAGCAGTAGCAAACTGCTGTAATCCCACATGCACACAAAAATACCAGTCAACAAACATCCCAACCTGTTTCTCAGGCCTCAAAACAATATACCAAAGCTTTTCACTTATAAGCAACTAAATAAAATCCATACAACAAACATCCAAAAAACTGTAATGTAAATGTTTTGTTACAACTAATAAAACAAAGTTTTGTTACAACTAATAAAACAAAGTTTTGTTACATCTAAATAAAAATAAAGTTTTACTTATTTCTCCTCTCATATTTTTTATCATAGGCAGTCGGGTTGAAATTCTTTATCAGATGCCGCTCCCGAGAACCTCTTCTAATCAATTCCTCATGTTGAGCTGGTGTAAGACGTACTGGATGAAGTCGCAGACGGATCAGAGAAGGGTATATTCACTTATGAGAATGATAAAGGAACCCTAAAGCCACTTCTCGAATATACCGGCGTGTGAAAAGTCCTAGGTGGAGGGTAAATAAAATCATCATTATCATTGAACACACCAAAAGTGTCGAGTTGGGCCAAACGAGTAAAGTCCAATTACAGACAGCCTTGGTCTCCACATTCCCAATAAGGCTGGTCCAATCAAAACAAGGCCCAAAGCCCATCTAAAGTATCAGTCGACTAAGCCCATGGTCTGACCTACCAGGTCCCGACCTAACTTAGTCCGACCTCATGATCCATATTATAATTCGGGTACGAACCATGCTCTACCCGACAGTCAGGTCGACCATATCACGAGTGGCGACCTCGACCTAAATCAACAAGTGACGACTTAACACTTGCCGGCTTATTTGGTTGAACAATCCTCATAACCACATCCCTACAAATCAGGGACCGTTATAGACATGTTCCCACGTCCAAGTAACTGCCGCTACAATCTCGGAGCACATGTCGCCTCCCCAAAAATACATCACTCTTGTCTATAAATACTTCATCACTACCAAACGGTAAAAGGTAACTGCCATTTTGTATTCTGAGTTGATTATTCAATACATTTTGAGCTTTATACAACTGTGATCTTACTCTCACGCCCGAGCGTCTTCGCCGGAGACACATCCGGCTAGTCGTGGGTTCTGATTTCAGGTCAAGGAGCCAGGTGATCAGTCCTGCCACGTGGAGGAAGATTGATAAGCACAATTCCTGCAGCATCAGTTTGGTTCCATTGCCGGGAACGTGCTTTAAACTTGACCTCGAATTTTTCAACAACCTACAACAATGGTGACTTCAGACGGACACGTATCTGAGGCTTCACTTGGGCATGAAGAAGCAAACAACATCAACACCAATACGAATGCTGGAAATCTCATCATCACTAATGAAAACACGGATTTGCCTCCTCCCCCACCAAATCGTCCTCATGGTAGAGCAACGCGTTCTACCAGTATTGTTGATGGCAGAGGATTGCCTGACACTAGGAGAGGTAAAAGGCATATGGATGGACAAGGAGCTCCACCTCCTCCTAAGCGTCCTTATGGGCAAATGAACATGGGAAGTAGGGCAGGTCCCTCCACCAACCCCATGAGCAAGAAGGAGATGATGTTGGAGCGAGCCCAGATTCGGGCGACTTAATAGCCGTGGAGGAGCGAGCAAGGCCGACGTACGCTGAAAGAGTGGCCCCACTCGGGTTTCTAATGGGCAACGGGCCGGGAGTGTTAGGCCAAATGAGGGTGTGGGGCAAAATGGTGAAAACGGGATAGTTCCACGAGCTCCTACTATCGTTCATGTGCCAAGTAACGATTTAAGGGCTAGCCTCAACGAAACAGAGGAGCGGGAGGCTCAATCGGATTTGAGGACTCGGTTAACGGCCAACGTAAACAAGCATGTTTCTCGGCGCGAACGCAGAGATCAGGATCTCATAGAGACGGGAATGGGCATAGGTCGCCTGTGAGAGGGGAAAGGCGCAGTCGCCACATGGAGATAACGGGCGCAGTCGCCATCTGGTGCTGAGAGGCGCAGGTCGCCTCAAAGAAGTAACAGACATAAATCTCCAATAAGATCAGAAAGGACCAATTCCCATAGAGACAGGAGGAGTAGACGGATGACTCCCCCCAGAAGTGAGGGCCAGAGGTCAAATGCTGCTCCCCCTCCCGGGAGATGAAAGACCCGATGCCGGAGAATGGCTATTGATGAAAAAGAAGTTCGAACGGTGGGAGGAGGAAAAGAAGAAGGAGATTGGAAAGGTCGAACGAATTGACTTTGCTCTTCGACCTTTATCCAAAGAAATCAGAGATAGTCGACCTCCTCCTACCTTCAGGTTGCCTCTTCTGGAGAAATATTCAGGGTCGACCAACGCAAGGAGTCATATAGCACATTTAGAAGCCACAATGTGTTTTGTCGCCAATGAGGACGACAATATGTGCAAAGCTCTCCTAAGCACACTCATTGGGGCGGCTTTAACTTGGTTCAATGGTTTGGGCTGTGGAAGCATCACCACTTGGACTGCTTCAGACAAAGTTCTTAGATCGCTTCTCGACGCAAGAGCTCGGAAGATGGCTTGTCACCGATCTGAATAACTTGGTGCGGGCGAAGAATGAAAGCTCCATGAGCTACTTCACCAAGTTTAAGGAAATGGTTGATAAGATAGAGGAAGACCTCAGCGATAGGGAAGTCATTAATTGCTTAGAAACGGTATTTCCTCGGCGAGATATGGACTACGAGCTCACGGTCCGAACGGTCACAACTCGACAGGAGTTGTTTGAAAAGGTGTACAATGTTGCCCTAGCTGAGGAAAGGAAAGAGAAGAAGAATGGTAAGAGTCCTAAGGTTGAGGCCTCTGATGATAAGAAAGACTCCAACAAGAATGGAGGAAATAATAAAAATGGAAAGAATAGGACTAGGGCAACAGAGAAAGTGCCCGAGGCTTTCACTCCCCTTACGGTGAGTCGAACAGAAATTATGAATGCCGTCGAGCTGGCTCCTCCAGTCCCAATGAATCCAGGCAACAAGTTTAGGAGGGACAACAGCAAGTACTGCGACTACCACAAAGACACTGGTCATCTCACAGAGGGATTGCTTGGGATTAAGCGTATCATCCAGAGAATGGTCGACCAGGGGAGACTCGAAGCTTACGTGAAAAGGCCTCAGACTGGTGGAGGCGATCAGCCAGCAGGTGGACAACAGGGACCTAGGCAACCTAGATTGAACACAGGGGTCATTACGAGCAAGCAAGCAACACGGCCATCAAGCACAAAATCTTCCAACTCAATAAGGCTCCCCATGTGCCTCCAAGAAGAGAAGTCAGAGATGAAGCAATCAGCTTTTTCCCCCATGAATTGGCTACTAACATGGCGGCTAGAGAGCAAGTTCTCGTCATCCCAGGTCTCATTGACGGATGTACGACGAGCAGACTCTTAGTCGACACGGGGGCCTGCAAGGATATTTTGTTCTACAAAACTTTTAAAGAAATGGGTCTTAATGATGAGCAGTTGGAGAGATATGATGGTAGATTGGAGGGCTTCACCAATCATCGAGTTGATGCAAAAGGCAAGATAGAGCTCGACGTCGACCTAGGCCAACACCCCCTCAGGATCGTATCAAAGGTACAATTTATAGTGATTGATGTAAATAGTGACTATGCCGCTATACTTGGTATCCCAGGTCGGAGTCGCTCTTGGAATGGTGGCATCGATCCCTCATCGGCGAGTCAAGTTCCCTACACCCGCCGGAGTAGGGTGTGTACAAGGCACAGCTCGAGCCTACCTTGATCATGTTCTCAGAGAAAGAAAGAAAAGGGAGTTGGAAATTGAGACTGCAGATGGTTATTTAAAGTTGTCTCAATCAGTCACCAAAACTACCAGACTGTCAACAATCACCGACGTGGAAGAGTCCACCTATCGCTCAAATGACGAGGTCATGCTTGAGTCGACACGTCACTCTAGCACCACTGAGGTCGATTCAGATGTAGTTATGGTCGACCAAGTCATCATAGGCAACCTATGCCTCCAGCTCGACAATAACTCGGGGGCCACCACCAGCGAGGTTGCGGACAAGTTAGATGATATGATAGCGAAGAAGCTCCACATCGAGGGCCGAGGAGAGACAAAGGGTTAAGGAGATAATCATTGAGACTCTACAATTCAGGGATGGACCAGAGCTAGAAGCTGTGGATGAGCTAGAGTCAGTAATCACCAACCTTTCTTACCCCGACCAAAAAATTCAGATTGGGAAGCAGCTATCAGTTAAGGAGCGAGCAGAAATCATCGAGCTGCTCAAGGAAAGTAATGATGTCTTTGCATGGAGGGTAGAAGACATGAGGGGAATCAAGGAGGAGGTCGCTGTTCACAGACTGGAAGTCAACCCGACCATAAAGCCTAGACCCCAAAAATTGAGAAGCTTTGCTCGCGACAAGGAAGAGGCCATAAAAACTGAGGTACAAAAACTTTTGAATGCAGGGATAATCAAAGAGGCCACTCATACAACGTGGTTGGCCAACGTGGTCATGGTGAAGAAATCAAATGGCAAATGGCGGATGTGTGTCGACTTCACCACTCTCAATCTTGCTTGCCCAAAGGACAGTTATCCCCTTCCTAGAATCGACAAACTTGTGGATTCTATTGCTGGGCACTCCACCCTCAGTTTCCTCGACGCTTACTCGGGATATCACCAGATTAAGATGCACGAGGATGACATAGTCAAGACAGCATTTCAAGGCGATGGAGGCATCTACTGCTACAACATGATGCCGTTTGGATTAAAGAATGCAGGAGCGACTTATCAGAGGATGGTGAACAAAGTCTTTGCCTCGCAAATTGGTCGAAATATGGAAGCTTACGTGGACGACATGGTCATCAAAACTAAGACTGGACGTCACGTAGTCGACCTGAAGGAAACATTCGCCAACTTGCGAGCAAACGACATGAAGCTCAATCCCAGTAAGTGTGTCTTTGGAGTTGCAGCTGGCAAGTTCTTGGGATTTATGGTATCTCAAAGAGGCATAGAAGCCAATCCAGAAAAAATCAAGGCGTTAGTCGACATGAAAGCTCCCACCAGTGTCAAAGAGATGCAGCGACTTAACGGAAGGGTAGCAGCTCTTGGTCGCTTCATATCAAAGTCAGCAGAGAGGTCTCTCCCCTTCTTCAAAGCATTGAGGGGGACGAAAAATTTTGAGTGGACGACCGAATGTCATTCGTCGTTTCAACAATTGAAGGATTACCTCGCTACTCCACCTTTGCTAAGTAGCCCGACCACTGGTGAAACCTTATTTGTATATCTGTCTGTGGGAGACAAGTCGGTTGCAGCGGTGTTGATTAGAGAGGATGAAGGGCTTCAAAAACCAGTATATTACATCAGCAAGGCCTTATCAGATGTGGAGAGCAGATACTACAATGCGAGAAGGTCGCTTATGCCCTAGTCGTGGCTTCAAGGAAGGCTGCGAGCTTATTTTCAGCTCATCCAATTGTGGTTCTTACAAATGCCCCCCTTAGAAAAATTCTTCACAAGCCGGAGAGTTCAGGTCGACTTCTCAATTGGTCAATTGCCCTTACTGAATTTGACATTGAGTATCGACCTCGAAAGGCGTTGAAGGCTCAAGCTCTAGCTGACTTCTTGGTCGAGCTTACGTTCACCAAGGAAGACGACGAGCAGCGAGCTCCAAAAGAAAAGGCTAAAGGGAAGGAGTCAGAATCCCAGGTCGCCATCAGTCTACCCGTCGATTGCTGGAAGGTCTATTCAGACGGATCAGCGACCAAGAATAGCAGTGGAGCTGGGATAGTGCTAATTGAACCAGAGTCAGGCTGTGTATGAGGAATCACTAAGGTTCAGGTTTGATGCTTCCAACAACCAGGCCGAATATGAAGCTTTGATAGCAGCTATAGAATACGCCAAGTGTTTTGGAGCGACTAAGATCATGGCCTACTGTGATTCACAGCTGATAGTCAACCAGGTCAGAGGCGAGTACGAGGTACTTAGTGCCACACTGATCAAATCTTTGCGACTGGTGAAGGAACTGATAAAAGATTTGGAATTCAGGAGATTCAAAGAATTGGACGAGAAGACAATGAGCTAGCTGACCTCCTCTCGAAGTTAGCCACTTCGGATGAACCACATGATGAACCTATCTCCTTCCTCGAAAGTCCAGCCTATGAAAGAGTAAAAATTCAATGCATAGATGATCCCTCAAGAAATTGGACTCAGGAGAAGTGTTGGATCGAGGAAATGAAGGCATACATAGAAAGTGGAGAGCTACCAGATGACGAGAAGAAGGCTCGAGCTATCAAAAAGAAAGCTCCAAGGTATGTCATTCAAGGAGGCGACCTGTTCAGAAGATCTTATACTCGACCATTACTAAAGTGCATCCACCCTCAAGAGGTCGCCCTATTGATACACGAAGTACATAGTGGAATTTGTGGTGGACACCCGGGGGCCAGGACTCTTGCTGACAAGTTAATCACTTTGGGGTACTACTGGCCACACATGAGAGCTGACACTCACAACTTTGTTCAGCAATGTGATCAATGCCAAAGGTTTGCCAACCTTCCCCATGTGCCTACAACAGAGCAGACTCCTGTGATCGCAGCTTGGCCATTTGACATGTGGGGCGTCGACCTGATTGGACCCTTCCCTCCCGCCCGAGGAAACTGCAAGTATGTGATCGTCGCCATAGATTACTTCACTAAATGGGTTGAGGCCAAACCATTAGCTCGCATCACAGAGGAAAATGCTATCAACTTTATTCATGACTTCATTTGGTGTCGGTTTGGTTTTCCTCGAGCTATAGTGTCTGACAATGGTTTACAGTTCTCCCAGACCTTCGAAGCAGAGATGAAGCGAGTTGGAATCAAACATTGGAAATCTTCTGTCGCCTATCCTCAAGGAAATGGCCAAGCTGAGGCAGCAAATAAACTTGTTCTATCTTCGCTCAAGACAGGACTCGTAGGTCGACGTAACAATTGGTTGGACGAACTCCCCCTTGCTCTTTGGGCAGTCCGTACAACCACTCGGGGGCCTACGGGGGAAACCCCTTTTGCTCTCACATATGGGTCAGAGGCCATGGCACCTGCTGAGCTCAGATTCCCCAGCTGTAGAGTGACTTTCTTCAATCAAGAGCAAAATGATACCAATAGATTGATCGACCTGGATCTAGTCGACGAGAAACGAGAAACAGCCTACCTCCGAATGGTCAACTACAAGCAGCGAACTAAAAGTTATCACGACAAGAAGGTCAAGGCAAGGTCTTTCCAAGTTGGAGATTATGTGTTGAGAAAGATTGAGGCAACGGGTAGAAGGACCCAGCAGAACAAGCTATCTCCTAACTGGGAAGGTCCCTATGTAGTCACTCGAGTCGTCAAGGAAGGAACCTACATGATAGCTCATCCTGGAGGTGACGAGTTGAAACATCCTTGGCATGCTACTCACCTCATCAAATACTACTTCTAGTTTTCAATTTCAAAGTTCAAGTTTGTGTTAAAGCTAGTTTCGAATTGATGTAAGCATGATTCCTACTTCAATGAAAAGCGCAGTTTATTCGATCAAACATAGTGTTACATTAATATCAACAAGCTCGACTCTTAGTCAGCTTCGTTCTAACAAGCTCGATTCTTAATCAGCTTTGTTTATTTAACAAGTCCGACTCTTAGTCGACTTTGTTCTAACGAGCTCGACTCTTAGTCAGTTCATCTTAGCTCGACTCTTAGTCAGCTTCACCCTAACAAGCTCGACTCTTAGTCAGCTTCGTTCTAACAAGCTCGATTCTTAATCAGCTTTGTTCACTTAACAAGTCCGACTCTTAGTCGACTTAGTTCTAACAAACTCGACTCTTAGTCAGCTTGATTTACTTAGCTCGATTCTTAATCAGCTTTGCCTATTCAACAAGTATGATTCCTAATCAACTTGGTCCTAATTAACTCGACCCCGGGTCAGTTTCAATGGTATGAACAGGTTCGACTCATGATCAATCTCGTTCACAAAAAAGTTAACCAAGTCTGAGGTCGACTAAACCAACAAGATCAAGTCGCCTCTAGGCTCAAGTTGACTCATTTATATTATCTACGTCTAGCTCGACATACAATATGGAATGGAAAACATACAACATTCTGAGAACAAAGGTCAGCTAAGATTAAATATGAAAAGCCTCCCAAAAAACTGGGCCAAGGCATTCGGATAATGTTAGAGCAAAAAACAAAAAATGTTTGTTGGGGCTTGTTCATTACAAATTCAACTAAACAATTTAAGAGTCTGGCGACATTAGTTTGGTCGTCGATGGCAGCTCGACCCTCCCCATCTCCTTGTTCTTTGAGGGCCAATGGGTTTACCCGACTCTGAATAAACCTGCTCATTATCTTCATCCATGGTGGCAGCATCCTCAAGTTCTTGTAGAACAACATCAAAATTCCTGTCGGCCACAGGGGGAGCTTCCCACTTCTCACAATGGTCCTCTTCATCCTCTTGGGCAATGAAGGCCAAGTCATTTTCAAGATAAGGGACGAGCGAGTGACCCCTGCGAGCTTCCATGTCGAACTGAGACTCAGAAAACCAACGAGCTAATTGCTCGATGGTAACTGTAGCTGTGGGATCCACCAGTGCTCGACGAGCCATGTGCCTCTTGCCGACCTCAAGAAAATCTTGTGCTTTGGCCACAATGGCATTATAGAACTCGTCTCCCTCCTTGAACTTATCCACAGCATCAGGGCCAGCCTTCTCCAGAGCCTCCTTCCATTTAGCTCGAGCTGAGTTGTGCTCCTCGTTAAGCTCTTTCAAAAAATAATCTTTATCTGCGAGAAGCTTGGAGACAGTGGTAAGCTCGACCTTCGTCTTCTCATGAGCAAGGCGCTCAGCATCCCTTTCTGAGGTCACTTCCTTGAGTTTGGATTCTGTAGCTTCAAGGTCGGACAAGGCTTTTGTCTTTACCATCTCATTGGCTTCATATGAATTGTCTAGATCGTTGTACTTCTCCTTCATATCCATAAGCTCTTTAGCCTTTTTGGAATAATCTTTGAGGGCACCTCTCCCTCTCGATGGAGGCCCTCCGGGAGCTCTTAACACCTGCTCGACCATGGTGAGATTCTATATTCCGAGAGAAATCAAGGAAGTGTTAGCATGTAATTTCGAGTTGATCGAATAAGAGAATAAGCGGCTAGAAAGAAAGAGAAAATGGGAAGTTACCGCGCAGTGAGCCATGCCAGATCGAGCTGAGAATTCTTCGGGCGTTATGCCCTTATCGACAAAGCCGAGCCGGCGGACCCACATCCGCGGCTCTTCTCACAATCACACGACCCGAGTTCATGTGCAGGTAGCGGCGACTCGAGCAATTGAGTCCTTCGAGAGGAGGGACGTCACTCGGCCTCCTCATCATTTCTTCCGAGAGACTCTTTACTTGGGGAGAGGAAGTTGGTGGAGGCAATTGGCTCGAGGACACGGATTTGCCTTTCTCGGATCGAGACCTCTTCCGCGAGCTCAAAGGACGATCATCATCATCTTCTTCCATGGCATCATCATCAATATTGACGATGCTCTGAGGACTAACCACACTTACCCCAGCACCCGAGGTTACAGCATTGGCATCGGAGATTGGGTCGAACTCAAGCCTGGGTCTAAGCGGACTGTTGGACTCATCACCTCCTTCATTAACATTGGCGAGAGGGGTCCCACTCGGCGAGGATTTTCCAACTCGGTCTCTTCCATGGGGATCATCCGGCCAAGTCCTTGGGCGACAAATTGTTCCTCGCAGCGGCCTCCCTCTCTCTACTCGCTCTGGCATTGGCTGCCCATGGGCTTTCTTAGCTTTCTTTTTATCGACACCCCTACTATTCGAACCATTCTTTGCTTCTTGTTCGGGAGTCAAAGCGTATGACATCAAAGTGATCAAGTATTAGCTCGGCAGGTCAAAGCAGTTTTATGTACGAGCTAAAGCTGTTCTATAACGAAGTAATTGATACGATGCAAAGCAGTTCTATGTACGAATTAACTAATTCTACATACGAGCAGGCAATTTGATAAGTACAGAGTGGCAATTCGAGATAGTTCTATGTACGAACTAACTAATTCTACATACGAGCAGCGAGGGCGATGGACGAGCTAAGAGTTGTGTATGCGGCTCAAAATATTTACGTGCGCCTATAAAGAGCTACTTATGCAAGTTAACGGTGGACGAGCTAATGAAGGGAAAGCGAGTAAACCCTTACCACCAATGTGTTCTCCATTTTCCTTGCAATAATTGTCTGTCTTCTGGCAAAATTGGCAAGTCTCCTCAAATCTACCCAAAGAGTGAGTAACCCAATCAGGATACATCTGGCATCTCAACACAGGAACAAGGGGCTCCACTACTCCATCTCCAGGCATCATCCCAGCTTGGATATAGTTGTATTTGGTTGTTCCTAAGGATTCCCAGCTGATAGGCCCATCCTTGACCAATGCACACAGCTTTTTGTACAAAGTTTGGTACCAAGGAGGCTCCCAGTAATTTTCCTCACTGATAACATCAGATTCATCATTGGGCAACGGAAATTCCCATCCCAGCCTGCTCTCAACCAAAACTACATGCGAGTTCCAGCAATTGTGTTTATTTGGAAGGTTGGCAAACAACTTGGGAGAGTTGGGCTTGGAGGGAGTACTAATTCCCCAATCATGCTTATCAAGCTTAGCACCAAAAAATTCTTTAAAAACCTTCATACAAGGCTCATGGCCCAAAAACCTACACACCATTGCAAAACATACCAGTACTCTACAAGTGTTGGCCCCAAGCTGAAGGGGGAGGGCATCCATACACTCGAGGAATTCATTGATAAAGGGATCCAACGGCAACCTCAACCCAGCCTCAAACTGCCCATAAAAGAAAGCGACCTTAGTAGCATCTCTAGTGAAGGTAACACGGTATTTGGCCAAAAATTCTTTCTGACTAAGGATGGTCACCCTAAAGTCTGCCCTATCTACCCCACAGAAGTTGTAGATCACATCATAACGGGATTCCATATTCTTCCTTCCACGGGTAGGTCGTTGGGGCACATAGCCCCTCTCATTCTTGCCTGGCACCACATTGGGCCCAAAGGCGTTGACAATTCGAGGACCAGAAGAAGTTGAGGCAGCGTTCCCTTCTTGAGTCGCCATATCTGTACAAGCAAAAGAGGAAGCGGGGAGTCGGTCCTATGATCATGTTCGATCGACCTACCTAAGGACGACCTAGACTCCCAGGAAAACCTATTCTATTTCTAAGGAAGGAGGGCTTTTGGACGTCCCTAACATAAAACAAGGTGATATGGTCAAGCAGTTCATGGAATAGATGAAAAGCGACAACATTTGAGTCGTCAATCACCACATTTTCAATTTCTCCTACAATGGGCAGCCCTATCTCAGTGTAATTCAACCCCCAACTAGTCAAAATGGAGGCACACTCATCCAAGGACATCACTCTCCACTCACCGTTCACATTCTTGCATGCCCTACGGTTAACAGTGCAGTAGCCATACCACGCCACAGTTCGCAACTAAAGGTCCTAGCCATGGTGGAAACGAAGAACAGTGCATAAATTAAAACCTTAAAGCAAGGATACGAGGGAAATACCTTAATTAATTGCGAAGGTAGGTTCGTTCTTTGAAGCGAGAACTAGATTTAAATCTTGCTGCAATCCCGTGATTATCGCCGGAGAAGAAGAGTTTTAGGACGGTAAAAGTTCTAAACGAAGAGGGATTTTGCTATTTATATTTTCCTAAATTTGGAAAGGGAAAGGAAAATCGAAATTAATTTTCCAAAATTAAAAACTGAAGCGGTTTTCGAGAAGGAGTTCCAAACGTCAGAATTGTAATCATTACGAAAATCGGCGCTCCTTCATCTCCAACCGTTCATCGCCAACGATCAGGATGTTGCCACGTCATCATGGTCGACCTACTTCAAAGACTAGCATCGACCTGCGAGTAAAGCAATTTTCGTCAAAAATCTTCTTAACTTCCAAGTCGACGAAGTCAACTCGAAAGTTGGGGGCCACTGAACATACCAAAAGTGTCGAGTTGGGCCAAACGAGTAAAGTCCAATTACAGACAGCCTTGGTCTCCACATTCCCAATAAGGCTGGTCCAATCAAAACAAGGCCCAAAGCCCATCTAAAGTATCAGTCGACTAAGCCCATGGTCCGACCTACCAGGTCCCGACCTAACTTAGTCCGACCTCATGATCCATATTACAATTCGGGTACGAACCATGCTCTGCAGACGGTCGGGTCGACCATATCACGAGTGGCGACCTCGACCTAAATCAACAAGTGACGACTTAACACTTGCCGGCTTATTTGGTTGAACAATCCTCATAACCACATCCCTACAAATCAGGGACCGTTATAGACATGTTCCCACGTCCAAGTAACTGCCGCTACAATCTCGGAGCACATGTCGCCTCCCCAAAAATACATCACTCTTGTCTATAAATACTTCATCACTACCAAACGGTAAAAGGTAACTGCCATTTTGTATTCTGAGTTGATTATTCAATACATTTTGAGCTTTATACAACTGTGATCTTACTCTCACGCCAGAGCGTCTTCGCCGGAGACACATCCGGCTAGTCGTGGGTTCTGATTTCAGGTCAAGGAGCCAGGTGATCAGTCCTGCCACGTGGAGGAAGATTGATAAGCACAATTCCTGCAGCATCAATCATTAATAACCCCATTAACCTGACTCGATGGCATCGGGTCGTGGCGAGGGTAAACACCTGAATAAACCCCCTTCTCAACCTCATATCTCATCCTCTCATATGTCTCCTCCACCTAAGTAGCTCCCCAATGCGAGGAAAATCAAAGAGTTGTGAATGTGTGCCCAAAATTTTTTGTTTATTGGAATTCACGCGAGTTTGAAGACATCCGAGTTATTTGAAAAACGGAGTCGCCACGCCATTTTGATTACCTCAAAACTTTGAAAAAAAGGGTTTTATGGGTTCGGAGGTTAAGTTACCCCTTGGGAAGAACGTTTGGCGTTCACCCAAAGTGCCTTGCCGGAGCAAGTCTCCCTAGATTTCATTAATCGTGTTTGCTTGCGTGCTTTCTTTGTGTGCATGTGTTTGAAAATAAGGGGGGGGAATGTCCCAAGTTGTCTTCCGGACGTACAAACCATTTGTTGGTTGTCGCTCGGGATTCCTTGGAATTTATGTATTTGGGATTATGATCCCGTCCTCATCTTATGACTTATGATCATCGCATTTTAAGCCTTGGGACCCTCGGGACTTGCGTGATCGAGAGAAATGACTCTCTTTTGGGTCAAAGATGAGGTTCTTTAGGAAGGAATGTCCTTAGCCCATCAATCCTACGCTTTAAGACGGTCGAGCTCGTATAGAGGCTTCATACTCATTCTTAAGCGATAATTGGAGATATAGGGTTCAAGGTTATCCTTTTCTTAAAGAAATCATGAACCTTTAATGGAAGGAACGATGCAAAGATGAGAACTTTTACACCGGTCCGTTCCAAGGTTGGGGAAAGGGGAAATGCATGATAAAAAAAATGACTCTTTAATGAAAAGATGACATTTTTAGGTTGCAAATGATGCTTCTTGATTTAAAGAAATGATCTTTATGCAAATGATGCATAAAGATTTGATTTTTATGCAAATGATGCATTGAAAAAGGAGTTTTGATGCAAAGGATGCATTTTTATTGAAAAAGATTTGATCTTTATATGCAAATGATGCATAAAGATAACATTTTTATTGGAAAATAGGGATTTTAGGTGCAAAGGATGCACCTTTATGAAAAAGACTACATTTTTATGACAAATGAGGTCTTAATGCATGCAAAGGGGAAAGGGGGTGATAAAGATATGATCTTTATGAATAAATGCCAAGTCCCAAGCAAGATATATGAATGCAATGAGCAAGTATATCAATTAAAATGCAAGGTTAGGGCGTGCGAGGTTACCAATCGTTTCCTTCGCTTCTTCGGACGGAGCTAGGAGGAGAGGTTCTTCTTGGGTCTTCAAGGAGGAGGGAGATGGCTTCTTGAGCTTCTTCTTCGCCTTCTTGAGCCTTCAAGGGTTTTCTTCACGTCGGGATCAAGCTATGGAGTGTGTGTGTTTGATTGTTTGTGTTGTTGTTGTTGTTTGAAATGGGTAGAGGAGGGCTCTATTTATAGGCGATGCGGATAAGGCTAATGAAGCCGTGCGGCTGCGAGCCCTTTGCAAATGAGGCCGTGCGGTCTTATCCACAATGACTCGGCATTCTAGAACCATGCAAGGTGGCATCATTCTAGAAGCTTCTCCTAATTAAGAAAAACGTGTTTTCTTAATTAGGAAGGCTCCTTACTGACCCTAATTTAAATTTGGACTGTTCCAGGACATTTCCGGAACACTAGGAAGGTCAGGGAATTACCTGAAATTTACCGAAATGTCGGGAAAATTAGCAGGAAGGCATGAGCCGATTTGGGTACTTACGAAGCCCCTCGGCAATGTCACTTGCAAGGCGAGTGGGGTTGTCGATAGAAAAGGATCCGATGCGGCGAATGCCGAGACGGATTGGGTGACCAGGTGGTCGAGTGGCCGAACCTTTTGGAAGGCTACCTACGTATCCGGAGGAATCGAAGCCGAGCCGTAGTTCGGAATTAGGATCCGGCGGGGAAGGAAGAAGAGAAAGCGGTCTCTTGCTTGGGAAAAGAAGAGAAAATGACCTAGGAGGTCAAGCAATTGATCCTACTTTGGGGACATGCTAGGAGTGACCCAGTGGTCGAATATTTGAACTTTTATGAGGGCGCTTTATCACTGAGGAGTGACAAAGAAACAGGGTGACCAAAGTGGTCGAATGGCTGGACCTTTTATAAAAGGCTACCTACGTATCCCGGAGGAATCAAGCCTTGATCGTAGTTCAAGCATCACTAGATAGTTAGGAACGATGTCTAGGATCCTTGAGATTTTGACAATTCGGAGGCTGTCACCTGAGGAAGCTAGAGCTTATGGCGCTATCTCTTTATGACGGAGATAGAGGTAACTTAAGTTGGGAAACTTGAGCATACGTCACTATTCGCGGATAGTGGTAGCACAAGTTGAAATGATTTGGGCATACACCACTATTCGCGGATAGTGGTAGCACAATTTGAAATGATTTGGGCATTCGTCACTATTCGCGGATAGTGGTAGCACAAGTTGAAATGATTTGGGCATACACCACTATTCGCGGATAGTGGTAGCACAATTTGAAATGATTTGGGCATACACCACTATTCGCGGATAGTGGTAGCACAATTTGAAATGATATGGGCATTCGTCACTATTCGCGGATAGTGGTAGCACAATTTGAAATGATTTGGGCATTCGTCACTATTCGCGGATAGTGGTAGCACAATTTGAAATGATTTGGGCATTCGTCACTATTCGCGGATAGTGGTAGCACAATTTGAAATGATTTGGGCATTCGTCACTATTCGCGGATAGTGGTAGCACAATTTGAAACGATTTGGGCATTCGTCACTATTCGCGGATAGTGGTAGCACAATTTGAAATGACTTGGAATGACTTGGGCATACTTCACTATTCGCGGATAGTGGTAGCACAAGTTTAGAGTTCTGACAATTCGGAGGTTGTCACCTAGCGTCATCCCGTTATAACGGAGATTGCGAAAAGGGTTGGATTTTGTAGAGAAGTTGGAAGGAATCAATAGTTTTTGGTAAAGGAAAGTGGGACGCACCCGAATAATTTTTGTAAAGAAAAGCTGGGATGTACCCACGATTATTTGAAAAATAAAATTGAAAATGCCAAGGGCAAATAAAGTTTGAATCACGAGGTAAATTTGTAAAATAGGCCTCGGGGGCACTAGAGGAAAACTGGATTGAAAGTGATTGAAAATGCCAGTGGCACAAAGGACAAAACAGGCCTACGGGGGACAAAATTTGTAAAATGGAGCCTTCAGGGGCAAAATTGTAAAAACAAGCCACAGAGGCTTAGTATGTCGCACGACATAACAGGCCCTGTGGACAGATTTATTAAAAATACGCACAGTCGCCATTTGAAATTTAATTAGGCTTGAAATTGAGAGGGAGGCGACAGTGAGAAGAGAGAGGGCGAACATCAGAGAGGGGGATTCGAAGGAAATCGAGAGAAATCCAACACTTCTTAGTCCGATTCAATTGAAGAATGCCTCCTAGGCTCTATCCGACCAAGAGGGGTTCTCAACACGCCAATTTAGCTGCTCGGAGACACGGGGTGCAAAGGAATCAACGGCCGTTTCTTCCGGAAGCACCGAGGAGATTTTTACCCGCGGCTCAATGAGCATACTTCGGATGTCACGAAGAAGGAAGAGGTAAGAAACTTAGGGTTTCTTGAAAAATTTTCAATTTGTGCGAAATTGATTTGAAGCGAGTTTTTCTTGGTGCATTTGAACTTCATATGGATTGGCTTTGTGAACATGAATGAATCTAGGAAATGTAATGCGTAAATGCATGCCATAAATTGATCCATTTTGTCCTACTTTTGCTTGAGATGATTTCAAGAAATAGCACGAAATATTAATATTTGTGCCATGTTTTCTTGCGGGGATTGCGCACCCGTGGCTCCACGAGGTGATTGGCGAGGCTATGGGATAGCTTGCTTAGGGTAGCCGAAGCGAGGTGGACTCGCCTAAGGGCACGATTTCTGTTCTTTGGGCTAGGGCAATTTTTGAGATGGCGAAGGCCGTCGGGGCACTCGAGAGGAGTGTGGATCTAGTGAGGGCATTCGAGAGTTACGGTGGGAGACCACTCACTCATTTCACTTCTCTTGGGGTGAGGCAGCAGTCACTCCATTTGGACTTTGCGGTCATCACGGGGCGCCTTTTACGGATGAGCCGCTCTACATAGAGGAGCACATGTACGGGGAGTTGAGCCCCGGCTATTGCGATGATGATTTTATGGGCTTACTTGGTTTCGTTCCCCGGATCAAGAAGGGGAATGGATATGAGTTAGGGGGTGCTACATGGCACGATTGAGGGCGGAAGCGGGGACTACACCGTGGTAGATGATCCCGTTGAGAGTCGGCTAAGAGCCGAGAGATTAGCTAGAGCTTTTGTATGGGTGGGCTTTTCCGACATGCTTTGTTCATCAACGGCAGTGCATCCAGCTGCTTTGATTTCACCGTTGGAGCTTGTTGAGGGCATGGGATGCGTGGGGAATTTTCACTGGGAGAGGCGAGCTTAGGCGAGATGTATTTGGCCCTAGATGACGTCGGTCGAGGAAGGCGAAGTACTTCACACCTTTCATCGGCTTTCGAGGTATTCTCTCACCTTGATCTCTTTTCCTTAGCGCATTTCATTATATCCCTTGTTTTCCCTGTTTTGACTTCTTCTTCTCCTTTTCGAGGCTTGGGCATACGAGTATTTTGGCTGTTATGAGTGGCGGATCAAGGATGAGTTTCCTGCCACCACTTTTCCTGCTCTTCGTCGGTGGACGAAGGATGCCGAGAAGCAGAACCCGAGGCAGCCGGAGGGCTCGAGGTGCGGGATTACGCTTCTTATCATGATACGTTGACATGCACGAGAGGGTTCCACGGAGGATGAGCTTGTTCCCCTGGGTGAGTCGTTATGGCGCTTTGGATTTAGATCACGGCTGCGCACTTCACGAGTGTCGCAAGCTGCTTGAGTGGGCTTGTCAGGAGACGCCTTGTACTTGGGAGAGAGGGTGTATAGACGGCATGGGCCGAATAAGCACGCTCGGATCCACGATGATCCCCGGCTAGGATGTGGTTTGCCTCGCCGGTTGGCGAATGTAGATGCTTTGATCGTAGGCATGGCGGCACATCTTTACACACGGGAGGGGACTATACTATGTACGTGGCCATGCATCTTCGGTCTCCACGAGACCCGGGGTTGGTTATGGTGCTCATAGCGCGGGGCCTTCGGCGCTACGTAGCTAGACCTCCTTTGCCCCGACTTTCATTGATTATCAGGGTGGCGGTCGCATGAGGCGAGCTCACATTGATATGTCCCAGACTCATCCTCATCTGGTGCTCCCGCGAGGTTCTAGATCTGTAAGTACTGTTCCTTACGCCTCTTTGGATTGCTTGCATCTCTTTTTTGTTATCAAGAACTGCATTCTGACGCTTTTTATGTATGCACTTGTAACAGGTTCTGCTCGGGCTTACGGACATTTGACCGGGGCATATACCGGCGCTGGGCATGATTGGCAAGCTCCGAAAAGGCATGAGTTTACGGAAGAATCGGTGCCGGTCACGGGGTTCGATTGATATCTCTCCACCTGGCCAACCGAGAAGGAAGAAGAGCCGCTACGATGACGTGGGCACCCAGCGGGAGCACTAGAGGACCGACGCCTCGGACAAAGGCTGCAAATGTGCCTCTTTCTGAGACCCATTGAGATTGACGATGATGATGAGGATGAGGATGGTGGAGTGAGACGGCTACGGACTACGAGCTTGACTCTCTTTGTTATCACCGAGCTCGATGACTATTACCGCACGGAGACCATAGCCTACGAGGCACCTTCGGACGATCTGACGATGAGCCGAGAGGAGAGGCGAGGATGGACGACGAGGATGGAGATGAGGGAGAGGATGATGAAGAGGGTGATGGAGAGGATTCAGAGTAGCCCCTTTTCCCCTTAGACATTTATGACTTTTTGGCTATTGTACCCCCTTTGGGGAAAACACATGTTATTATTTTTTATGCACAACTTTTGGACTTGATCTACTTTGTATGTACAAATGGTTTGAATGGATGACTTGGATGAATTTTTAGCTTGTAAATGAATGCATGAGTGTATACGGGGTAAATGAACCATTCCTACGCATTTGAGAGGTGAATGGATGGTATTCTGACCATTGACAAGTCGGGAGTGCCACAGGGAAGCGGAAGTTGCGATGTACGATGTACGATGTGGCTAGTTATGTCGCACGACATAAGTAGCCAAGCCAGCTTGATTTTGTCGCGTGACATAAGTAGCCAAGCGCACTTCTCTTACCTTTTGGCCTTGGGTGGAATTCTTGACACGGGTTGGAATTGGGTGACCGAATAGGTCACAAACACAGTCTCCTTAGGACAATGGCAAAGAGATATTGGTCCCTTAAGGATGGAAATGGGGTGACCTAGGAGGTCAAGCAACCAATCCTTCATAGGAATGTTCCAAATCAAAGGGGGTGACCAATATGGTCACAAAATTGGACTTTTATGAAAAGCTTACGCACCCTTGGAGAATGGAGAAGGGAAAAGGTGACCAATGTGGTTGGATGGCTGAACCTTTATGAAAGGCTACCTACGTATCCCGGAGGAATCAAGCCTTGATCGTAGTTCAAGCTTTACCTAGACAGTTAGGAATGATGTCTAGGATTTTCGACGTTTTGACAATTAGGAAACTGTCGCCTAGAGTTATCTCGAAGGCACTTTTGGGAGAAAATGTTATCATTAGCAATTGGCACGTTACTTGAGCCTAGGGATGATTTTTCTCTTGGAAACATGGTAGGGGAGATGCGGATGTACATATGGAATGTATTTGGGAATTGTTTGAGACGGGTTTCAAACGAGGTGGGGTTGTATCCCTTGGGTGCGGGCGAAGCTGTTCTTTGTTGTCAACGTGGACGAGAATTCCTCCTTGGGCTGAGACTGGGTTTAAACCTCGGGTCTTGACTAAGGTCCTTTTCTTAAACTACGGCGCTTGAAGGCGTCTTGACGAGGCTTTTACAACCAAAGCAGATGTTGGAGTGACCAAACCTTTCTTCTAGGGATGGATATGACTTATCGGAGCTCCGGTCGGAGGAAAAACTTTCTGCAAAACCCCATGTCTTACTAAAGCCAGGAAAGATCCTTTCATTTGGCAAAGCCCCGGTTGAATGAGCTGAGCAAGCGAAGTGACTTGGCGAAGCCTCAGTCTGGTGACCTAACAAAAATCCCAATCTGATTGGTATTGCGAACGTGATTCTGAAATTGATCTGACCAAGACTGAATCCATCTAGGGACCTAGTGAAGAACCCGATATGAAGCCCCAGTTTTAAAGGAATGATTTGGCAAAGCCCCAGACTGGAAGAGTTTCGAGGCAGTCCTAATGCGAATTGTAGCAGAAGAGGGAAAACCTATCCTTTTTCTTTTTTTTTATTTCTATTTTTTTAGTCAACCAGTCAACCTTAAGGAGACGCAGACAAAGAGAAGAATTTTAGGAAGATATGTACATGCAGGGGCATATTTTTCAAAAGGTGGGAATAATCCCGATTTTGTATTATTTTGATGGCCTTATTCGATGTAGGCACAAAAACTCGCTTTTAGGTTTGACTCTTTTGAGAGAGCATAAGCGTAGAAAGGTTGGTAAAAGTGTATGGAAGCCCCTGCTGATAGAAAATTAGTGTTTAGCTCTATCTTTCCTAAAATGTAGAAAAAGAAGACTTGTCAAGACATCTGAAAACTTGCTTTATTTACAATGATCACAAGATTGCTTAAAACCCTTTATTGATGTTCGGGTTATTCAACCGCTAATTTCGATATGAACATACATTCTTATTAATCATGAGGAGAAAGTCCACCAATGTCGCTGATCAAGGTTGGCTGGGTGTGAAAGAAAGGTTTGTGTATAAGGAGGTCATTGATGAGACCGGGTTTTACGGGATTTGGCTTGTGTCCATGGGAGAGGTCATTTGATGAGACCCGGGTTTTCGGTAATTTGGATATGCTTATGACCAGGACCATTCTTTGGTTGCCTACGTTCCCCTCATTGTGAGGAGCTCGGAGTCGCCGTAGTTCGGCCTTGGCCGGACTGTTTTGGGAAATGGGATTTGTGGTTCCTTTAGTGAAAAGGCTAGGATGAGAAGGCTGGATGATGAGGCATGGGCCTCGGGATGATTCCTTGACCAAGTCATTCTTGAAGCAGTACCTTCGATTGCTTCCTCTTTCATTGGGTAAGAAAGGATTTGCACGTGCCTACGGGCTCACGGCTTTGCTTCGGCCGCCCCATTGTTATCGACAACTTTTGTTCTTCGAGCTTTGATCTTGCACTGTCCGTCAAGCTTTTGATGGGCGGTCTTTGGGTCCTTGGCCTCATTTTCTTTTTCTTTTATTTTTATGTGCAACCCTGTTTTTGCCTAGACCGCCCTTTTTTGGGATTTTCGGCCTAGTGGGCATTACTCTTTTTGCACTAAGATTTTTTCTTTTTTTTTTTATGTGCAACCTGTTTTTGCCTAGGCTTGCCCTTTTTGGGATTTTCGGTCTAGGCGGTATTACTCTTTTTGCACTACACACATTTTTTTCTTTTTCTCTTCTTTTTTTTTTTTTTTATTTTCTAGAGCACCCGAGGACCAAGGCGAGCCCCTGGCAGAACATTCTTGATTCCCTTGAAGTCTAAGCCAAGCCCCTAGGTTGTTGTCGACACGGGGTCAATCTTTCGAAGGCGAGTGGCCTTTTTGCTATCCCTTGATGATGCCGTCGTTGACTTGGTCAAGGTGATGGTGAGGACATGGTTGGGAAAATGTATGGCTTTGATGAAGGCCTTTTGTGGGGTAAGGAAAGTGTATGGCTTGATGGCATTAGTTGACTTTCTCACACCGATTAATCAGAACGTTAATTATTTCGAGAGATTGTTCGTTGAGCAATGCAAGTGATCATATAAAATAAAACCATTTCATTAAATGTAATGTAGGTGTGCAAATAATGTCTTAAGTCTAGCAAGAAAAGAAGAAGACTCTTTTATAGAAAATTGAAGATTCAATACAATGTCCGTAGAGGACTTAATTGAAAGGAAAAAATACTAGGACCTACGAAGGTTGGCGAGAGACTATTTTTCTTTTTCTTCTTTTTTTTTTTTAAGGATAGGTAAACCACTAGTCTAGCTACTCTTCACGGGTTGGGTGCCCGGGGAGCTTGAGCTTTCCTTCGTAGATCGGCCATTTGAATTTCTTTCTTGACTCCACACACTTGTGCGTCACATGACCATAATGCTTGTGGTACTCACAGGAACTTGGCCCTGTCAACTCTACTTGGGTTTCTTGGCTTATGATTCTCGAGAGGTGTGAGAAGGCTTCGTTTCACCAAATCGTTGAAAACTTTGCTCATGGGCATCCCAAAATCATCGGGCGACGTTTCGACCTTGCACTTCTTGAATTGACCTCTTGTCATAACTTTTGTCTTTGGCCCATGGAGGTTCTCAAGCTTCCCATCTTCTATCAACTTTTGGATCTCATGCCTCAGCGGTGCAATTGTCGGTGTTGTGCCCATGGTATTGATGGAAGCGACAGGTGTTTGGTCTCGTCCATTACGTCTTGGGGTTCTGGGCTTCCAATTCTCCGGTGGCTTTATCAGTTTTTCTTTCACTAGCTCTTCCAGAATCTTGCTTAAAGGCATCTGTATTGTTAAAGTGAAAGGAGCGAGGTTTTCGGGGGACCTTGTTATTCTCAAGACTCGAGATTCCCATTGTCCAATTGGTTCCACTTTGTTGGATTTGGGTGAAGGAAGGCTGTGACATTCTTTCCTTTGTGAGTGCGAGTCTTTGAGCCGGATACGGTTCTTTGCTTGGTATTGGGTTATGCTCGGTGGAGTCATTTCTTTGCACAGTCCGACATCTTGGGTCAAGGGAGTATTGATACTCATCATGAGGTCAATCTTTTCTTGCATCTGTTTCACTTGCTCCATCAACATTGCCACATAGGGGTCAACGGGGACTCTTGGGCTACGGAGCGCAACGGGACTTGTAGTGAGCGACGGCTGAATTCATTAAGTCCGGTAGGTAACGGCTGAAAACTTCGGTTCATCCTTTGGCAACTCATGATCGCATTCGGGGCGGGTATAGGGGCTTGAACATAGCCACATATCTCAAGCGATTATGTGAGGTTGGAGCATAAAGCTGGCAGGTATTGCTTTGAGACCGAGGGATAAGTGGGGTGAAGTTCAATCCGTTACGAGGAGGCGAGGGCGATGGGGCCACGATGAGTGGGATGTTGGAAAGGGCGAGGAGAAGTGGTCCTTGGCAAGGGATCATATGTGGATGGAGGAAGGTATTGGTTATAGGTGGGAAGCCTGAGATGGCTACTTACGGAGTCTCATCTTCGACCACTACCGAAGAAGCCGTTGGACTCAATTGTTACTTGGACTCCATTGCGGTGAAGAGCACCGATAAGCAATGACAGTTGTTCTTCATGAACCTTGGGCATTTTCCAAAGCCGGGACTAACTCTTCCTTCCTAATCATCGATTTCCCATACCCTCTGTTTTTACATCAAATCTGCCATTCGACTCTACGAGCGATGAACCTGCGAGGCGAAAAGCCGCTGACCCGGTACTCTCGCTCACTTCTTTTCGGCTGCGGGAAAGGGATAGGCAAGGTTTAGACTCGGGGATAGGTAAGGTTTAGACTCGAAGGATAGGTAAGGTTTAGACTCGAAGGTAAGTGTTTAGGAAAGCTCAAGTAACACGCACTTATTGCTTAACTTTTGCTCAAAACACATTTTCTCCTAATCCTAATTGATCGGAAAAAGATGAGACCTTGAAAGGTCAAGATTGGAAATAGAGATCGGACCGAAGGGGTCACGATTAAGGATTTGACCATGAAAGGTCGAGTCGGGAAATCGGAGATCGGACCGAGGAGGTCTCGATTAAAGATTGACCATGAAAGGTCGGGATAAGAAAATCAAAAATCGGACCGAAGAGGTCTCGATTAGGGTTTGACCATGAAAGGTAGGGATAAGGAAAACGGAGATCGGACCGAAAAGATCTCGATTAGGGATTTGACCATGAAAGGTCGGGATGAGGAAATCGGAGATCGGACCGAAAAGGTCTCAATTAGGGTTTGACCGTGAAAGGTCGGAATAGAAAATCGGAAATCGGACCGAGGAGGTCTCGATTGGGGATTTGACCGTGAAGGGTCGAGATAGAAAATCGGAAATCGGACCGAGGAGGTCTCGATTAGGGATTTGACCGCGAAAGGTCTGAATAGAAAATCGGAAATCGGACCGAGGAGGTCCCGATTAGGGATATCAGAGATAGGAAAATGCAATTATGATTACATTAATTGTTCAAATTTACTTAAAACAATGTCTTTTATTTATTTCTATTTGGTTGGAAAAGGGGGTTTGCCCTTCTTTTTCGCAACTACTCTAGATCCTGGATCAGTGGGTTCCGTCACTACGTCTATAAGCCCCTCGTATTCCACCTGTATTTCGACCTCCCAGGGTGGGCGGCCCGGGCGAGGGTCCTATAGGGCACGCGGATCCCACCGACCGAGAGTAAAGAACGCTCCTATCGGGTCTAGCGGGTCATAGGACCTTTCAACGCACGAGCGATGCGGATTATAGTCAAGGCAATACCGGGAAAGTCTCGTTTCTCTGCCTTGATGGATCTTTGACAGAGTTTCGCTTGAGCGAATGACGGTTTTTGACTTTCGGTAATGTCCGAGAATATAATAGGCATGGGTCGGGCGGCAAAAGCCGGATGACACAGTGTCACATTGAACTTCGTTGCCTACGCTGTGCGTGAGTCAGAATCGAAGTCAATGCCGGTCAAGATCTTGCCAATTTTTCCTTGTCGGAATTTTGGCAGAGCTTCGCTTGAGCGAAAGATCTTTTGATTTTTGGCAAAGACTCGGTCTTGACTCTTACGCATTCCGTGTGGGTCAAGGTCAATAGTCAATGTCGGAGTCAAGATCCCACCGATTTTTCCTTGTCGGAATTTCGGCAGAATTTCGCTTGAGCGAAAATCTTGGCTTCCGTTATGAGCTAAGGCTTGACCTTTACGTGGGTATGCAACTGGGCTATATGACACGGACTAGACCAAAAACCAACCAAAAGTCACGGTTTTTTGAAACGTGTGACACGGGTGTGCATTGGTCGACAGCTGTTTGCCATGGGGAGGTTGGGATGATTCCGTGCGCGCCGGGAGCATCGTAAAGTGTCCGTGGCTGCACTGGAACCACCCTCGGGTTTGAAGGACGTGCGTGCAAAAGTGTACGGGATATATCGGTGCGCGTAGTGTGCGGTCTCCTAAAAATGTTCCTTTTTGAGTTAAAACAGAGATTTTCATAAATGTGTTTTAAAGGAATGATTTTCGGGACGGGGAAAATGCAACACATAAGCACGTAAATTTTAAGGAGCCCCGGTCGGTCGTGGAGCTGAATAGCCCCAAGCGCTAGGGTACCAGATTAACCATGATTTCCTGGTGGAATTGCCACTGAGGTCGTATGGTCAGAATCCTATGAGGATTAGCCGTACGACTGCATGGATCAATTTTCCAGGTTCCACTCCTTTTGCTATTCTTCGGGTTATTTCCCGTTTCAAAGTATGCACAGATTCCAAGATGCAAATGATGCAATGCATGGTAAAAGAAAGCAAACATGATTAATGAAATTGGCGATGGGAGTCTAACCCGCTCAAAGGGAAAAGCTTTTTGTAAATTTTTTTTCAAAATTTTTTTTTTCGAAAAGGGATACTGGTACGTGGGATTGTTAAACCACCTTGTTATCCCAAGCCCCGGGTTAGGGAGCGATACAGGAAGGGTAAGTGGGGTCCACCTATATACCAAGTATCGACTTTTGTTTTGAAAATAAAGCTTTTCTCCTTTGGGATGATCCCCAGCGGAGTCGCCAAACTGTGAATGTGTGCCCAAAATTTTTTGTTTATTGGAATTCACGCGAGTTTGAAGACATCCGAGTTATTTGAAAAACGGAGTCGCCACGCCATTTTGATTACCTCAAAACTTTGAAAAAAAGGTTTTATGGGTTCGGAGGTTAAGTTACCCCTTGGGAAGAACGTTTGGCGTTCACCCAAAGTGCCTTGCCGGAGCAAGTCTCCCTAGATTTCATTAATCGTGTTTGCTTGCGTGCTTTCTTTGTGTGCATGTGTTTGAAAATAAGGGGGGGGAATGTCCCAAGTTGTCTTCCGGACGTACAAACCATTTGTTGGTTGTCGCTCGGGATTCCTTGGAATTTATGTATTTGGGATTATGATCCCGTCCTCATCTTATGACTTATGATCATCGCATTTTTAAGCCTCGGGACCCTCGGGACTTGCGTGATCGAGAGAATGACTCTCTTTTGGGTCAAAGATGAGGTTCTTTAGGAAGGAATGTCCTTAGCCCATCAATCCTACGCTTTAAGACGGTCGAGCTCGTATAGAGGCTTCATACTCATTCTTAAGCGATAATTGGAGATATAGGGTTCAAGGTTATCCTTTTCCTAAAGAAATCATGAACCTTTAATGGAAGGAACGATGCAAAGATGAGAACTTTTACACCGGTCCGTTCCAAGGTTGGGGAAAGGGAAATGCATGATAAAAAAAATGACTCTTTAATGAAAAGATGACATTTTTAGGTTGCAAATGTTGCTTTTTGATTTAAAGAAATGATCTTTATGCAAATGATGCATAAAGATTTGATTTTTATGCAAATGATGCATTGAAAAAAAGGGGGTTTTGATGCAAAGGATGCATTTTTATTGAAAAAGATTTGATCTTTGTATGCAAATGATGCATAAAGATAACATTTTTATTGGAAAATAGGGATTTTAGGTGCAAAGGATGCACCTTTATGAAAAAGACTACATTTTTATGACAAATGAGGTCTTAATGCATGCGAAAGGGGAAGGGGGTGATAAAGATATGATCTTTATGAATAAATGCCAAGTCCCAAGCAAGATATATGAATGCAATGAGCAAGTATATCAATTAAAATGCAAGGTTAGGGCGTGCGAGGTTACCAATCGTTTCCTTCGCTTCTTCGGACGGAGCTAGGAGGAGAGGTTCTTCTTGGGTCTTCAAGGAGGAGGGAGATGGCTTCTTGAGCTTCTTCTTCGCCTTCTTGAGCCTTCAAGGGTTTTCTTCACGTCTGGACTGCTATGGAGTGTGTGTGTTTGATTGTTTGTGTTGTTGTTGTTTGAAATGGGTAGAGGAGGGCTCTATTTATAGGCAGTCTGGATAAGGCTAATGAAGCCGTGCGGCTGCAGGCCCTTTGCAAATGAGGCCGTGCGGTCTTATCCACAATGACTCAGCATTCTAGAACCATGCAAGGTGGCATCATTCTAGAAGCTTCTCCCTAATTAAGAAAAACGTGTTTTCTTAATTAGGAAGGCTCCTCTGACCCTAATTTAAATTTGGACTGTTCCAGGACATTTCCGGAACACTAGGAAGGTCCGGGGAATTACCGGGAAATTTACCGAAATGTCGGGAAAATTAACCGGAAGGCATGAGCCAGATTTGGGTACTTACAAGAGTCCATCATGCTGAGTCTCTGACTTTGGCTAGACCTCAGGCTCTAGCTCATCTGGCTCGTCGTGCAAGTCCATTTGTGGTTGTGGTTGTGGTTGTGCACGACATCTAGAAAGACGATGTCGAGGTTCGACCCCATGTACGCGATATACTGGTGCTGGAGGTGCTGCAGCCTCAAGATGTTGCTGCTCCCTGATATGTGTGAGTGTATGTCTAATAAACCTCAGTTTGTTGCGGACACGACATATGTTGCTCCTCGTCGTTGGTGATATATATACGTTGTAGATTTTACACCTATTTTTTATAGCAAAAATAATAAGAATGAGACATAAGTTAATAAATTGAAGTTTAAAAAAATAAACTAGAAAAAATAACGTGAAAGTCTAGGACCCCCACAACCACTAAGTTACGCCGGTGTCCCCAAATTGCAATGTATCGATCACTCCAAATCACAAAATTATTTCCACGCCGATCAACTCTGTGTAACTCCTTCCCTGTGTTGCAAGGTTTTGAGACCCCCTGCAGCATGTAAAATTACCTCAAAACACGATCCGACAAATGCACTCTATACTCTCAAAACATATCAGAGACACCCGCGACATCCATACGGCTTGTCCGTGACAGTAGTAGGCCGGAGCTTATCGATCTCTAAAGCTACTACACAACCTGATCGTCGGTGAGCTTGGCCAGCTGATCATGATAGCCTCGCAGGTTATGGGCAGTAACCTACTTGAGATACAATGATCCGGCCCACCTGAAATTTCATAAAAAGAATAATTATAAAAAACAGTTGAAAAAACTATAACAACGAGAAAATAAAGTATGATATATGTATACATGCATCCCAGTGGCATGTCACCTTGTGCCAGATCATTTTTTCACCTTCGAATTCCAGGTTACACACATAGAAACCACTCCCATGCTTAAATCTATATCAATAAAATCTATATCAAATACTATAAATAATGTCGATAATTTAAAATCAAACTTAAACCCAACAACATAATGCACATTAAAATGAGATAACCATACCTATAAAATGTTGAGAAATCCAATGCACTGGCTTATCTGAGGGTTAGTCGCACTACAAATCTCTCGATATAGAAATGCCAGCGAAGCACTACCCCAACTGTACATCCAGCTCCTCAAAATCTCTCTAAGCAATGGCAAATAATACAACTTGACCTTGTTGTTCGTACGAGCAGGAATCACCATAGACCCCATGGCTATCATGATATAAGCCCGTGTATACATATCAACAACGTCTTCGGGGGTATCATCAGCAAGGTCATGGAAATATGGAAACTGGGTCGTAATCCATTTAAGCTTGAGACTACTCCCATCAATATCTCCGGGAGATGGGATAGAGCCTAAAAGATTGTGACATAATACTCGCCAGTCTGGAAGTGGTGGGATGTCAGCATCAGTAATAGTATCTCCATCAATCGAAAACCCAGAAATCATGCCGATATCATCTAGGGTAATGATCATCTCACCAACCGGGAGGTGGAATGAATGGGTGTCCAGACTCCATCTCTCAATCAATGCCTCCAGCAACCCGTAATCATACTGAATTCTCCCAATATAATGTACACCCAAAAAGCCACTCTCTTCTAACCTCAAGAGTATCCTCAGAGCTAGTCTATCCGACAAGGAGGCACCACGACGAAATGGAAGCGGACTAGCAACCTGCTATCCAGCCCAAATATAACGAGTTATGTGGTCCTCATGTGAAGTCAAAATAGAGTTATCGAAATGCCCATGATCAATAAAGGTATCCATTAGTTTCAACAAAAGAAACCCCACTTCAAAATCAAATAAATACATATATGAATACAGAGACTTTGAAACATCAATAACAAATACTACTAAATGAAATAACAAATATACTAACATATTAATCCTAAAACTCTTAATTTTTTCAAGCAAAAAAAGCACAACAATGTCAATATATTTTCACACATATATCATAACACAATCAACCAAATTATATCACTTTACCAACAATTGAGTTTAAAATGTCAATTTTAGTCTATTTCAATAACAACACTAATATTCAAGGAAACAAATCCTAATGATTTCAATATATTCTCACTCATTGAAAACACAATTATCCAAGTGATTTAGATAGTCCAGAAATTGAGTTCAAAACCCCAAAATTTCAACATGTACAACTACCCTATTTTTTGAATAAACCTAATTTTCAAGAAAACAATTACCCAAATCAAAGCAAAATCATCACACAATGAAGAAGGAAAAGCTTGGATGTTACACTTACAATGACGAAATTCAAGGATGAAAAGCTTGGATTTAATGGAGATGGCAATGACAATACTTCTCCTTCTTCTCCCTTCTTCTCCCTTCTACTCGACACTTGGGTTATTTTGAGTTCTGTTTCAGTCTGTAACCCGACAGAGGGGTAATCTGATTTTTTAAAACTCGCTACATCATGTAGCGAGTTTCTTGTACGAGTGAATTCACTACATGGTGTAGCGAGTTCGTTAATGATAGCTAGTTTTAATCACGTAAATTCCCCAATCCATGTAATTATTAAAATCGCTAACTGGTGTAGCGAGTTTCAACGGTCATATTTTTAAACTCGCTACATCAAGTAGAGAGTTCCATAAAAATGATCATTTTGGAAAATAGTTTCAAAGGTGAGTTATTTTGGGATTTATTATTTAAAAAATAAATTATTTCAGAAAAAAATCCCCAATTATAGGGTTTGTGGGGGATATAATCACGTATCTCCTTTTTCTTTCTTGTATTTTTTTTTAAAATTAGGTTAACTAGATTTTTGAATTAACTAGATTTCAAGTAGTAGCTAAAATTTTTGGTTAATCGTATTTTAAATGTTGGACATGCAAAGTGGTCACTAGCATTTTATGTTAATCAGATTCCAAACCTTATATGGCAACTTTCCTAAACCATCCATTAAAACAACAAACAACCTCACAAGACAATTTTCAAATTCAAAGCTTTAACTCTCACATATGTATCACAAAAATCAATTTTTGAGATTGATCTTCTTATTTATTAAACTCAAATCCATTTGGGTTTTCGTTACAATCTGAGCTGTTGATACTACTAAGCTGGTAGACCATCCAATTCTAACCTTGTGTGAGAATGTGAGAAAAAATATTCGTTTTGGTTTTATCATTTTAATTCGAGGCCACCTATATTATTTCAAGGAAGTATAGATAAATCAATTTATTCAGATTTCGTGGGTTCGGGGTTAAGTTAAGGATTAGAAAGTCATGAATCACTATTCCTACCCAATCTTATAATTAGTCTTGCTTTTAGGGATTCACTTATTCAAATAATCAATTTAAGCAAAAAACGTTAAAACATGCAATCAACCAATTAATTTATGTTAATTAGTTGGGATGTTGAATCGTTATGCTTCGAGACCATCTCGATGATTTGGATAGGCTCTAGGTCGATCCTAGATTTAATGGAATTACAATACTCTAAAGAACAAATATAATAGATAAGAAAAGAACGAAAAATCAAAGGAAGTTTACCTTGTAATTCGAGAACTTCAATGGATAGCCTAGACAAGGATTGAATTTCAATATCCAATCTTGATGTTAGATCTGAATTAGGAGAGATTTAAGGTTGTTTTGTGTGTTCTTTCCGGGAGAGAAACAAAAAAAACCTTCGTCTCTTTAAACACAAGGGGAGGCCATCATATTATAGGTATGAATTGTCTACCAAGGTTAGGAAACACAAGTATGGAAGGAATCGACCACTTTAGTGTGAGAGGTATTGATTTTAAATGTTCTAGAATATTCACAAATTATGTAAATCCCGAATTGAGTTGATGACAAAAAAGAGATCAAATTCAAAAAGGAAAGGAAATAACCTTTTTTGGAGGGATGTTTCGTGCGAGACACGTTGTCTCGTACGAGACATCTAGTTAAGTTTGACTATTTTGTCCCTCCTTGGTATTTCGTTAGTCAGTTAAGTCCAAACTAACAAAGTTAGTTAGAAACTTAACGAAACATGATGAAATTGCAAGTCTCATTCCTAAAATCAAAAGTCGAGACTAGTAGTGTAATCATATGATAATATGTTCAGAATGGGGTATCTACAAAGCCCCTAGGCGACAAGATTTATTAAAGAAGTAATGTCATCGATAGTAAAGGCATTCAGAACATTGGGATGATCGTGCCGCACGGTTGCCTACGTATCTCTATCGGGGAATCAGACCAAAACGTAGTTTGACTCCAAAAAACTCTAAAAATACTATTTCAGGTATTTTGAAAATCAATTATTTTGCAAGTAAAGGTAAACTCATAATAGGAGTCAAATCATAACCTAATTCTAAAGATACATATCTGATGACTCGCCTGTTTGGGCTCCGAAGTTATAAAAGTATTAGACAATAAAGATTCACTTGTGTGGGCTCTGAACTAAAACGATTCACCTGCTTGAGCTTCGAACCGAAGTGATATTGATTTAATGACGATTCGCCTACTTGAGCTTCAAATCAAACCCTTCAATTACCAATTTGTTGTCATCGATCGAACTGGATGATGATTCGCCTATTTGGGTTCTGAATCACTTTGATGATGATCCACCTATTTGGGCTTCGAACCATAATAAAGAAAATTGATCTCTAAATCAAATTCTTAATGACAATCTGCTATCTTTGATCAAATTGTTTGATGATTCGCCTGTTCTGGCTCCAAATCATGTTGATGACGATTCACCTATTTTGGATTTGAGTTGAACTTTGAAAGAAATTGATATCTGAATCAAATCCCTAAAATAACTTGTTATCTTCTATCAAATTGTGTATCTATGCCATGAATTTGTGATGTTTCACGATCTGTGTGATGGACCCAAAGCTTATTTAGAACCAAGTTCGATTTACTATGGCATAGATGTAATTATTCTTAATTTTGGGATTATTTTGACTTTTTGGTCAATGGCCAAAATGTAACTGATCTGGGGGGTTGTCTCGTATGAGACACATTATCTCACGCGAGAAAACTCCTGTTGTAGCTTTAAATCAGGTGCCTTTCTTCATTTTTTCATTTCATTCAAACTTTTATCTCTCAAGTCTGAACCCTAGGCAATTTCTTGCCCAAAATTTCTTCAATTTCTTGTAGTTTTCTTCATCCAAATCATTTCTAAACCCTTTCTAGGGATCGAACTTCATCAAATTCATGGCAAATCAAAGGCGATCCCAGCAAATGAATTATTTACTCAAGAGGAAAACATACGACTCTGACGACCTCATTGTCTTGAGAGAGACTCATATCTTTCATTCTATTCGTCATAGATTGGTAAGAACTCTTATTGAACTCAATTTCATGTTTGAAATCCATCGATTTCAATGCTTTATTCCATCAATTTCATCAAAATTGGATTTTCCCTCTTTTTCTTAATGCTAGGGTTTATGCAATATATGCTAGATTTTCTGATTTTTTTTGGGTTTAGAATGATGCTTTTATGCATATATGAGTTTCCTAGTTGTTTAGGATTTTAGGTAGGTTTGATTTGGGTTTCCAAATGGATGTTTGTGCATGAGCTCCTAATATGCATGCTAGTTGTTTGATGAAATGCCTCAATGAAGGATTTTCACTACTTTCTTGAATTTTCTCTCGCGAATGCTCTCTAATGCACTGTTATGAGTATATGAGATGTAATTCTATGTTCTAGCATGTTTTGAATGCCTCTTAACATTATTTGGTAATGTATGCCTAAAGTGATGCATTTTACCTCTTTTGGCTTGAAGTTTGATTTTCTTCTTTTGTCTCATTTGTTTTGCAGCAATACAAGGTGATCCAAAATTGTTGTGGGAGTTTTAAGGAGGCGGCCAGGATTTGGGGCAACCTTAAGAAGTTGAATGTGGTCGTGGACCGAATGAGGGCGACGGGGCTCTATGATTTCTTCGACAACATGCGAGGAATGAGGCGGTCTTCTCAAGTTTTATAGGCTATCGAAGAGAAGTGGTGGGATACTACCCACACTGTCCATTTGGCATTCGGGAAAGCCACAATAACCCCTACTAAGCCATCACTGAGTTAGAGTGTGCAGGCACGGCTTTGCCTGTGAATCCAGGATACAAGCCCTCTGATGCGGACATGAACCGGCTAGTTGGTTTTACCTCTAAAGTCATGGGTAACAGTGTAGAGCTTAAGCCTCTTCGAACCAAGATAGAGGAGTACATCCAAAACTTGGATGAGAACAATTTCGTGAACTTCAACAAGGTCATACGGTGTTTTATACGGTATGGTCTATCAGAGACCATCTTTGCTAACCACTTTTCTATGACCCGCTTTTCTCTACTCGACTTGTTGAGAGATATCGACAAGGTGGCAGAGTATGATTGGAGTTTCGCCGATCTGGCTTGTTGTTATGAGGCTATGGAGGAAGTCTGCCACAATACCAAGGGGAATATGTCAGGTTACAGTTTGGCATGGGATTTAATTTCTTCTTTTCATCATCGCTCCATTTTCACTTGTGCATATTGTTGTTTATTTTGAACTGAATCTCTTTCATTTGTTACTCTTTGCATATGTGGGGGTATGTTGTATTTGGGCTCTATAATTTTGAGCTCAATCAGCGTGAAGTTTGATATCCGGACATCCGTAGATGGTCTCATTCTAACATGGCCATCGGTGAGGAGGAGGAATGGAAGATTACCGTCGAGCAGGCTAGGGCGATGTTAGATAATTTAGAATTCAACCACCAAGGTCTCTAATCGTGGAGGCCAATTGAGGAGCACGTGACTGGCATGTGGGCGGTGACTAACAAGAGGATCATTATTGTTTCTGCGGATGGTGATACCTTCTATTTGGGGGGGGGAGAGTATTCCCTCAACATGACGGAGGTTCTCTTATGCGGTTGGTGCCCTGTAATCTTCAATGTGAGATGCATTCGATAACTAGTCTCATGGATGACCGATATGATAACTTTGTTGTGGGTATCCCTATTGTGGATATGCGTATCTTAGCGGTCGCTACTCTCGATTTTAAGAGAGTCGCCACCATTACTTTTTAGAAAAATTATAGAAAAACCTTTTACTTTAAGACACTTTAGGTTCAGGGGTCTCATTACGAGGTGGAAAGGTGTTAGGAACCCAACTCGCTTGGTCCCGTTTTTCTAGTTTGAGGGTATGTATTAAAAATACTTAATTTCATTATTTATTTAATGGAAAATTCAACTACTATTGCGAATTTTGTTATACCTGACTTTAAATGCCGATCGGATATTAAAGAACATCTACGGGACCTCGTTAGACATCGATTTCCTTCGTGTTCTTCAATGGTAAAAGGGGGGGGTCTCGAATAGGGTGGTCTTTTGAGATGTAACTTAGGAACGGACTTTATTTTAGGTGGGAAGCTTTAAGGGACTTTACTTTAGAACTTTAGCTTTTATTTGGACAGAGTGTCTTTAAGGGATGTAAGGGATTTTTTCACCTTTTATGTATGAAAAATATGGAAAGTGTAGTAAGAGTGAGTGACTTAAGTGGGTAATGTGTTGGTATGTCCTTCTGTTGTGTGTATTGTGTCTCTATTTGATGGTGAAGGGAACTAAGGGGTTAAATAACTTAAAGGGAAGTTGAGGCCATGTTCTAAGGAAAACTGGGGACCAACTTTAGGGTTTGTTGGATTAATAAACAACAAACTTGGGAAAGTCATCAATCTGCACCGCCACTAACCAGCCAGCTGGGCGGCGGTTATTGGTAGCCGGGCGGTTGCCTTGTGCACTTCTGGTTTTTCCACATTTTCCCTCATGTACATCTCACATGTTGGTGGGTGTACTAAAAAGGGTGTAGAGAAGGTATTTTCACTAAGTGTGGCGGTGCACTTAGTACAAGTGGCTGCAGGATAAGGTGTTGGTGTCAATAGAGCCCCTCGCCGACGTCTTCTTGCAAAGGGAGTGGGCGCCATTGATAAAAATTGAGACACCCACCTTAAGGACAGAAGGTGATCCTGGGGAGAATGTTTGCCCACTTAACGCACGCGGACGCACGAGAAATCTAAGTAGGGAGGCAGTGAGGGCCTTGTCATTACTCACTGAACGCTCTCGGGAGTACACGAGTTGCCAACAAAATGAGGCGATGAGGTCCTCGACATTACTCACTGAATGCTCTCGAGAGCGCACAAGCTATCAGCAAAGGGGAGATGGTGAGGGCCTCAACATTACTCACTGAACGCTCTCGGGGGCGCACAAGCTGCCAATAAAGGGGACCTATTAGGGGATAGGTCCGGGCTTTAAGACGAGATGTTGAGGCTCTTTCAAGCCAAAAGATTATTCTAGGGATTAAGGCAGAGCAACGAGCGCTAGACAAATGAGAGATGATGAGGCTATCTCAAGCCGAATCTTAATAGGGATCAAACTGGGACAGAGTAACGGGTTAATCCGAACTCTACTAGGTATTTAGCTGAGTGGAGCAATGGGCTCCGATAGAAACAAGATATTGAGGCTTTCTCAAGCTGGACTATGCTGGGGATAGCGGTAAAAGAACAAGATTTTGAGGCTATCTCAAGTCGAGGGTTTAACTTTAGATAGAGTTGCGAGCCCTTGAGATTCAGAGTCTTTCTCATGTCAGGGATTTAAATAGAGCTATGAGCTCTATGAGATTCTGAGGCTTTCTCATGCCGAGGATTTAAATAGAGATATGAGCTCTATGAGATTCTAAGGCTTTCTCATGCTAGAGCAGTAATTCAGTACCAAAATTTGAAGTCCAGGCTTCAAATGGGCCAATTTAGGCCAGGAACCATCAAAAAAGGCAATGGGCCGAAAGAGGCCCAAAATGCCAAGGGTAGCCGGGTGGCCGACTGGATTAGCTGGGCAACTTTTCAGAAAATTTCACCCTAACAGCGCCGAGCTCCTCCATTTCGACCATTATAGTTATTCTTGAAGGAATCCCGTAAATCCCCATTTCTTCACCAATATTTGCCAAAATTCAACCTATGTCGGCTATGGAAGGAGTAATCCCAGTTGCTCACCTCACAAGGCGGAACCGATTTGACTATGATATGATAGAGCCTCTCCATCAAAGGTTGTATCCTTCGTCAGTGATCCACACTTCGAATTCGGAGGTTAGAAGATGGTAAATGCCTCTGATCTTCTTCTTTACTTGTTGAAAATCCTTCTTTTACCCCATATTTAGGGTTTAACTTTGAAAATTTAGGGAATTTTGTTCCCATTGTTTGAATTATGCTTGCATGTCGCTTTAGGTGCTTGATTTAAGCTTTAATGTTCTTGGGTAATTGATTCATGTGGTTAGATTCGACATGCATTAACAAAAAAATTGAACTTTGATTTTGATCTCGGTTTCGTCCATCTTGGACCGGATAATTGGATTTTTAGGTTGAAAAAAGATGATTTTTGTGAAAATCATTTTGTATTTATCTTCCCTAGCATGAATATTACTTTTGGGAATTGTATTAAAAAAAATTTCGAGACATAATGTTGGGGTGCTTTATTTTGGGCCTATTTATTTAGCATTCATTTTAACAGTATTTTAAAGGTAAATAACTGCTAGAATGGTCACTCACCTTTGTTGTGTTTACCTTTTTTGTTTAAAGGCGGGCAAATGAAGTATCGGGATTCTTACGACGCAGTGGGCGCGGTATGGAATAGGCTGCCGCAGGAGGTGCAAGACTTGGTGAACCAGATTAAATTGGGGCACTTATTTGCGTGTCTTGGTACTTTCTATGAGAGCTTCAAGGATGATAAGAAGGATATCAAGTTGATGCTGACTCTGAATGAGATATGATGGCATACCACTCACACCTTCCATTTTGGATTTGGGGAGTTGACTATGACCCAAGCAGACTTCCAGGCTATTATTGGTATTCTATTCGGCGGGGTTTGCCTGATGTGGAGGGATGACATTGTTGGGGACAATGATCTGTTAGAGGTTTTATTGGGCTTTTTTATAGTCCATGTGAGGGATGGCTCTAGGATCCAAGTGAATAATTTGAGTCGTATTTTGGAAAGCTTCATTAATGATCTTGATAGGCCCGAGCCACGGGTTACTGCGGAGTTGATGACTCGCACCTTTATTTGGTTTGGCTTGTATGAGACTCTCTTTCCCAACCCTTCAACGAAGCCTCTGTTCAGTTTGCTTGGTTCCTCGACAGATTTAGCTCCTGGGAACAGGATATACTAGGGTTTTGCGGGCATAGCTGAGATGTGCAAGGTTATGGATGAGCTGAGCAGGGGTTTGGGTCACTCCATGGAGTGCTTTGCCTTCGGGTGGCTGGTATGTTTCCCACTTTGCTTTATTTGCTTCAACTGTTGTCTTTACTTTACTTTATGCTTTTTTCTATACTCACTTTGCTGATAGACTTGCTTTCTTTTCTGAGCAGGCATGAGCTTATGAGGTTTTGGGATGGGACATATTTGACTCACACTTAAGTGAGGACCAGTTTCCTCGGATGGCTAGGTGGACCAACAAGCAACAGAAATGAAGACATAGCCGCGGGTCTAAAACGCATTCGATGATTGAGATGAAGAGACGAGCTGCGTCTGAAGTAGTCCATCTGGACATAGAGCCTTATCCCTGGGGTACTGTGCACAACTTTATTGAGTCAGACTTGGACTATACTGCTTTGAGGAGGATGATGAGGGGCCTCCATTTAGACTCTATGTATCTCCGGGAGCGGGTTACTCTCCAGCACAGGCCAGATCATGATTATGTTACCCCAGTGTGTCCCCCATAAAACATGTTGTCACTGGGCATTTGGGATACTGATGATCCTCTGTGGGATGATGTTTCGAGTGCTAATTTTGCAGACCCAACTGACATGGAGTATGACTTCTTCCTTAGTCACATCCTGATTGGTCCTCCAAAGCTGCCTCAAGCGGGTCCTCAGCACGTTCCCCCTTTCATCCCTGAGGTACTCCCTACTGACGAGATTACCTACGTCAATGAGTAGTTTCAGCCACAGACGAATAGTATTCTATTAGCGTTCTTTATCTGTCTTCATCTAGCTTTATTTATACTATCTTTTACTGTACCTTTTACCACTTGTATCGTTTATGTTCATTGATCTGATTTTCTACCTTTTCCAGGTTGGAGCCGCGGCTTATGAGCGGGTGATGTGGCAGAATCTGGGACTGAGGGCTTCTTTGGTTCAGGCGGGTGATGTGGCAGAGTCCCTACTAAATTGGCTCCTAAGACCCCACATGAGATGTGGCATGGAAGAAAACCTAGTTTGTCTTTCATGAAGATTTGAGGTTGCGAAGCTTATGTGAAGTGACTTGTCTCTGATAAGTTAGCACCTAAATCTGACAAGGTTATTTTTGTTGGTTACCCTAAGGAAACCAAAGGGTATTACTTTTACAACCACAATGAGAACAAAGTGCTTGTTGCTCAATATGGTACTTTTCTTGTGAAACAGTTTCTCAATAAAGGAACTAGTAGGAGTAAAGTTGATCTTGAAGAAATTCAAGAACCCGAAAATAACATGGAACCGATAGTAGAGACTGAACCAAATCCACAAGGAGTTGTGGAACCGGTTCAAGATCCACAAGTCCATCGTAGATCGGATAGGTTACGATCCGCACCCGAGAGATATGGATTTCTCGTGTCGGAAAGTAATGAAGTGGAAGTCATTGAGAATGACGAACCTACTTCCTATCAAGAGGCGATGTCCACTCCTGATTCGGATAAATGGTTGGAGGCCATGGAATCCGAATTGCAATCCATGTCGGATAATCAAGTTTGGAACTTGATTGAGCCACCCGAAGGTGTAAAAACCATAGGGTGCAAGTGGGTCTTCAAGAAGAAGACTGACATGGATGGGAAGGTGCATACCTACAAGGCTAGGCTTGTTGCAAAGGGATATAGGAACATTCATGGTGTTGACTATGATGAAACCTTTTCGCCTGTTGCAATGCTTAAGTCTATTAGAATTTTAATTGCCATAGCTGCGTATTATGACTATGAGATATGGCAAATGGATGTCAAAATGGCTTTCCTTAATGGGAAGTTACTCGAGGATGTGTATATGACACAACCCGAAGGTTTTGTCGATCCAAGAAATTCTAACAAGGTGTGCAAGTTTCAAAGATCCATATATGGGTTGAAGCAAGCTTCTAGGAGTTGGAATTTTCATTTTGACGAAAAGATCAAAGAGTTTGGTTTTTTTCAAGAACGAAGATGAACCTTGTGTATACATGAAATTCAGTGGGAGCGTAGTACTATTTCTCTTATTGTATGTCGATGATATCTTACTCATTGGAAACGACATTCCTGCACTTCAGACTGTCAAGTCTTGGTTAGGGAAATGTTTCTCAATGAAAGATATGGGTGAAGCCGCTTACATCCTTGGCATCAAGATCTATTGAGATAGATCTAAAAGGATAATTGGTTTGAGTCAAAGTACCTACATTGACAAAGTTCTTAGAAGATTCAAAATGGAAAATTCTAAGAGAGGCAACTTGTCAATGGGTCATGGTGTTACTCTTAGCAAGAATCAGTGTCCTAAGACAACTGATGAGCAAAAGAGGATGAGTGAGGTTCCATACGTTTCGGCTATTAGATCTATCATGTACGCCAAGATTTGTACTAGACCCGACGTCTCGTATGCTCTAAGCATGACGAGTCGATACCAATCTGATCCTGGTGAGAACCATTGGATGGAAGTTAAGACGATCCTTAAGTACTTAAGAAGGATTAAGGATGTTTTCTTAGTCTTTGGAGGGATGGAAGATGATCTTGTTGTAAGAGGTTACACAGATGCAAGCTTCCAAACCGAAAAAGATGATTTCCGATCGCAGTCGGAATTTGTGTTTATGCTTAACGGAGGTGCAATTTGTTGGAAGAGTTCCAAGCAGAGTACCATAGCCGATTCTACAACCGAGGCCGAATATATAGCGGCATTCGATGCAGCTAAGGAGGCAGTTTGGATCAAAAAGTTCATTAGTGACTTGGAAGTTGTTCCAAGTATCACTAATCTGGTGGAACATTATTGTGACAATAATGGTGCAATTGCGCAAGCAAAGGAACCAAGGTCACATCAGCGATCCAAACATATACTTAGACGCTTCCACCTCATTCGAGAGTTCATATACAAGGATACGTTAAGATATGCAGAGTATCAACCGATGGTAACATTGGGGATCTGCTTACATGTTTATTACATTGAACTGCATCCCTAGTTATTGTGAATAACTAGTATAAGTTGGTAATGGATAATCATGGAGATGATTATATGCATGTGATGTACATCACACTTATGGATACTTGCTAGAGAACAAGTATTGGTCATGACCTACCGATGAGATTTATGACATGGTCAATAGTCATATGTGTCATGATTAAATCTCATGATAGTCATGTCATTGAATCCTTTGAACCTGAGATTATCATCGTCTTTCACATGATGAACATCGTGTTTAATATAGTCTAACACTATCTTTAATCGGATAGCAATAAGGGCTATGTTGGCACGATTGGATTCTTGTAGGGAAGAATTGTAAGTCAAGATGGGATTTGTCCCTCTCGTTGAGAGAGATGTTTGCTTGGGCCCCTCGATAAATAGTATTGATGAAATGTGTGGCCACACTCAAATGATTTGATAGAGATCAAATGCATTTGGATTATCAACATATTTGAAATCGAGAAAGCATTGAACATGTGAGTTGACATGGACCATGACTTATGTTCAATTGGACATCGTTGACAAAGGGATTGTGACATTTGATCTATCGAGGAATCAAGCTTTGTTGTTATATTAATTGGGTGGATATAATGGTTTGATAGAAACCACTTATGTCTTGTGAGGTCAATGTTTCGACTCACTACCAACATAATATAATTCCTACTGGGTCACACACAAAGAACGAATTTGATCATTGGCTGAAAATTATGGATTTTGGGTTCTGGCACGACTCGTGACCAGGAGCACGACTCGTGCCCTGGGTCACGACTCGTGCCAAGGGTCATGACTAGTGACAGGAGCAGTATGACTGCATTTTGGCAACCAAGGAACAACTCGTTGACCTTTGACTTTGTAGGACTAGGCACGACTCGTGCCCTTGGGCACGAGTCGTTCCCTTGATCAGCACGAGTGCAATTTTTGTCACGAGTCGTGGTACGACTGAAATTTGGCTTGGACCACTCGTGATTGCCTGGAACGACTCGTGGCACGAGTCGTGCCCAGGAGCACGAGTCGTGCCCTGAGCGAATTTCAGTCCGTACGTAGAATCCTTGGTTGGGAAGGTTTTGGTTTGGTCAAAGAGTTTACCCTAATTGTTAGGGGATTTATATGAGATATAAATACAATCTTTTTACAGCCATAAACGCTCTCCATAACATTGTTCTAGGTTTATGAAACTCTAGAGATTTGATATTTGATTGAGAATCAAAATCAAATAAATCCCAAATTAATTCCATCGTTTTGGTTTTGATTATTGAATATTGATTCAATAATCGGGAGGATCATCTAGCAATCCAACAAGAAATGTTCTTGGTTCGTTCGTGTGTGGATCACCATTAGAGGGAGGTTACTTTATCTCCTAAGGCTTGAAGATCTCCATTGTTGATTCATCACCAAGGTAGAACAAGGAAGAAGAAGATCCAAGTTTCATCATCAAATTCAAAGGTTGAATTTTGAGATCCGTTTTGAACAAACTTAATCGTATTCAAGGTATGTAAATCTATTTTATGTTCTTCATCTCTTCATGCTAGACGGATTCAACGCTTAGGGTTTTGTGTTGTTTTATAAAGATTTCCGCTATGTTTGTAACCCCAAAACCCAACAAAACATCCTTATTTTCATGCCACGGGGCACAAACATCTTTAATAATGGGGCCATATGTACTTGAGACCAATTTTTTGTAGTCCTTACTTAATCTTTACTATAATGTTTTAATTTTTCATCCCGTTTTATGGGTTGAGAACCTTCTGCTTTATTACTTCCTGTTTAGTATGAAAATTTTAACTTGGGTGCGATCCCGACAAACAGGATAATCAGCATACAATAATGCAATCTCATTGACTTCAGCTTCAAGTTGTTCAAAGGTTGGTGTCCCAGACTTTGAATTTTCTTTAGTGCCACGGGGCATCGCTAAGGGTTAATTTGGGGTCCCAAATTTGAAATATGAGTAAGTTGTCCGGATTATTGAAGAAGACGGGGAGTAGCTGCCCGACTGTAGGATATAGCCGTCTGGCTCAGGCCGTCTGGTCAGGGGATTTGACCTATTTTTTTGCGGAATCCCTTCTTGATCGACGTAAACTACTTTTTAAACCCTTTCATATGGGATTTAGCTGCAAATTTCATATTTTTGGGATATTTTCTTCCCACAAACTCCATTATTTTCTTATTCTCAAGCTTTAATCAGCCATGTTGATCATTGTGCTACCCCTGTGTACCCTTTTCTTTAACCTAGTGAGGTTGTTTTGTTTGAATATACTTTCAAGGATTGGATGTCAAGCATGTCCATGCACTTGAAAGCTATGTTTATAGCCAAGTACGACTTTGATTACATCTATGGGTTAAGTCAAATCAAGGTGGATTGGCCTATATTGTGAGCATCAATTCACTTTTGGGACGATAATGCTGACATGTTCAACTTCTCCTTCAATGAAGTAACTCCCACTTTTGAAGACTTTCATGTTTTGATGGGCAAAGTTTCTTCGGGTTCGATTGCTTTGGTTCAGAGGGTTAAATCCCCCACTGCTCATTTGTCTAAGCTTCTTAGGATTACCAAGGATAAAGGGGAGCTCATGGTGGATGGAGTCTGTATTGACATTAGTACTATCCCACCATTTTTCAGTCGATTTGGTGGTGACTCTGAGGCTAAGCTAGATGTTTTGCTCTCTGTGCTTTTACTAATTTCTTTTTTTAGGATTGGTCTGGGATATCTCATGAGCATTGCTTGGAGATGGTGATGTAGGCCCAGTGACGACACATGATATCGTTCCTTCGAACCTAGGGGAGACCTTGAAAGGTAATGAGAATCTTTACTTCGGGAAGGAATATATGTTTGGCGGGAGCCTTTATTTGCTAACTTTATGGTTTTGGGAGCGCTTGCACCGTCTGGCTCCTGTTATTGCTGATGCTTTACCTAGATGAAACTACCCCAATCCGCATGCTCAAACGCATGGGAAGTTTCACATCATCCAATATTGGGACGGATAAAATAGTATAAAGAGTCGTCACTCCCTTTTTGTAAGGCAAAACATTGAAAAAGGATATTTTAACAAAATTCAGAGTTCAAAGGTCAATTTATACCTTGGGAAGAGAATATTAGTGCTCACCTAAGGTGCCTCGCCTTAACGAGTCTTCCTACCTTTGAAAAATTGTATGTATGTGTGTGTGTGTTTTCAAGGTAGGTTTTGTTGCCCAGAGATTGGTCATACAATTAACTTTCACACGCACACATACGTGTGTGTACACACATGCACACATGCACACACGCACGTATACGAGCATACACGCGCGTTGGGCCGAGCTGGATTTGAACCATCGTAGACATATTGCCAACGAATTTACAGTCCGTCCCCATTAACCGCTCGGGCATCAACCCAGAAAGAATCAATTTTAGGCCTATTGGTAATAGGGGTTCTTAAAGAGGCTTAAAGCACGGGATAAGGAAAAGCTAGCTATTCGGAAAGTTGAAAAGTATGCTACATTCCGCATCTCCCCCCCCCCTTTTGCTTTTGGGCTAGTGGGGAGGGGGGTTAGATCGCCGTATTAGAAAAGGTAGCCGTATGGAGGCTCCCTTTCCTATACTTTTAAGTTTTCGTAGGGGTTCATAAAGGGAATTAAATCACGGGAGAAATTAACAATAAAACTCATTTTAAGCACGGGAGAAGTATAAAGTCAAAATAAATAAGGTTTTGAAATGTGCACTTTCAAGAGACCAGTTTAGAACTGGAGGATGCAAGTAAAAGGGGAATGGGTTGAAAATGAAGGAAAAACTGAAAGACTCTGGAGCAGAGACAGGAGAGGCCGGACAGCCACTAAAGAGGTCGTACAGGCTCTTATGTTATTTACTGCTTTTTGACAGCTTTCTGGTTTGACTTTGCAGAAATCCAAACAGAAACTGTATTCTACAGAAATCAGACAGATTATGTCTCAAACATAAAACTATAAAACGTAATCAATATCATGCCCTCAATCTCTAAGGCACATCTTGGAATTAAATCAATGGTGATGTACCCTCCTTAAGAGACAAACCATTTTGTATCATAGTAAAACAAGAAAGAAAGATTGACAAGCAAATACAAGATATTTATACTAAGACATTTAAATAAAGGCTAGAAAACTGGATTGAACATTAAGAAATTACAGAAACTGCCACAAGTGCAAAAGAGGCTGCACGACTATCAAAAGAAGTCGCACGGACTCTTGTGCAAAACGGGAAAAATACATAAATATGCCCCTGAAATTAGGCTTTGGATGCAGATACGCCTCTAATGTCGATATTGGTATCCTTGCCCCTAAACTCATTAAAAATGAGAGTATATTTGCCCTCCGTTAAAATTTTATCCAAAATTTAACGCTTTTTGGATCTAAATTGAATTAAAACGACGTTGAAAGGGGTAAACTGAGAATTAAGGGGTTGAACTTGTTCAAATAGGTCCCTCACTTATTGATATTTAGTCACTAGCTTTTTTTCACTTTGACAAAAAATATTTTTATTATTTAAAACATTTTCATTATTTAACATAACTCTGATAATATTTGAGAATTTTTTTAGGAGATATTTTTTAGAATAGTTATTTTAATTTTTTTTAATTAGCAAATAATTTTTTATTAAAAAAATTAATGTTTATCCCTTTATAATTATTTCATGAAAACCTTTATTTTGCTCTAACTAATCTACTTAATATAATTTCTTTTATTAAATAATCTGACTTTCTTTTTTAAAAAGGACAATTATTTCTTGATTATTTTATATAATCAATACTATTACATATTATCTTCTCTTCCTCTCCCCTCCCATTGCCACATGCACGCGCGCGCACACACACACACTCAATCCACCCCTCCACTCATTCTCGATAACATTACCCCCCCCACTATCCTCCTCTAAACCCATCACTACATACGACTCGTCCCTATCCCCGACAATATCAAACACAAAAGAAATTGAAGTAGATCTGGTGAAAAATAAAGGGAGATGTTTTCATGGCTCCATTAACTATGTTAAGTAAATAAAAATAATCTTTTAAAATATTATTTTTTGATTTTCTTAAAAAAATATTTAATAAAAAAATATATTAAGTAGAATTACTTAGAAGAAAGAAAGCTTTTCATAAAATATTTATTAAGAGATAAACATTATTTTTTTTAATTTTAATTTTATTAAAAAATAAAATAATTATTTTAAAACAATCTGTGCTTAAATTTTTTTAAATGTTATTAGAGATATGTTAAATAATTAAAAATATTTTAAATGATAAAAATATTCTTTGCTAAAGTGAAAAAAGGCTAGTGACTTACATGAAAAATATCAGTAAGTGAAGGACCTAATTTGAACAAGTTTAACCCCTTAATTCACAGTTTACTCCCTTCAACGTCGTTTAATTCAACTTAGGTCCTAAAAACATTAAGTTTTGGATGAAATTTTAATGGAGAGAAAATATACTCTCATTTTAGTGAGTTTAGGGGCAAGTATGTCAATAATCGATGTTATGGGTATATTTGCATACAAAGTCTAAGTTCAGGGGCATATTTATGTATATTTACAAAACAAAACTGTAAAAGAGGTTTTAGATTAATGTGATGGCTTAAATCTCTAAGGGACCCATTTTATGGCCATGTGCCCTTATCAAATCAACCAAGTGACATTCAAATGTAGATCTAAAAGAGAGATCAACACCCAAATATATTTAGAGATTATGCAAGAAATCAACATTAAACATTTTGGAATATATCACATCAACTCTAAGACTTCATCCTTCAAGCATACTTCATTAATTGTATACTTTACTAGGGAGAGAGCTCAAGTGGTATCATGTGTTATTTGATGATAAGAACAGAAAGAGACTAATATGTATAGATAGCCTTACATGTTGGTGTTATGCCCTAGGCTTATAGTTATTTTGACTCATAACTAATACCGATATGTAATCATCTTTACCATTTATAATAGAGAATGTTTATTTGAGTATTATATGTTCTACATGTTTGCTATAATATTTTGGGGATGCACATTACACTTATAGATACTTATTAGAGAACAAGGTACTGGACCGACCCATCTGTGAGATTTATGACATGGTCTATGGTCATATATGTCATGATTAAATCTCATGATAGTCGTGTCATTAGAATCCTTTGTACCTGAGATTATCATCGTCTTCCACATGATGAACGTTGTGTTTGATGTTGTCTAACACTATCTTTAATAGAATAGCAATAAGGGCTATGTTGGCACGACTGGATTCTTGTGGGAAAGAATGATAAGTCAAGATAGAATTTGTCCCTCGTAAAGAGAAATGCCTGCTTGGGCCCCTCGATGAATTGTGTTGATGAAATGTGTGGCCACATTCAAGAGATTTGATAGAGATCAAATGCACTTGGACTATCAACATATTCAGAATCGAGAAAGCATTGAACAATATAAGTTGACGTGGACCATGACTTATGTTCAATATGACATCATGACAAAGGGATTGTGACAATGATCTATCAAGGAATCAAGCTTTGATGTTATATTTAATTGGGTGGACATAATGGCTTGCTAGAGACCACTTATGTCTTGTAAGGTTGATGTTTCAACTCACTACCAACATAAAATATAATTCCTAAAGGGTCATACACAAAGAGCGGATTGAAAATGGCTAAAAATGGAAAAGGAAAGGGGGCGATCGCGCGCCTACAGAAGGGGCGATCGCGCCTTTTCTCTGGACAAAAGGGGCGATCGCGCGCCTTGTAGGGGCGATCGCGCCCTACCCCTGACACTGTTCCATTTTGGCTTTGGATTAGGGCTTTTCTTCCTAATGGTTAGGGATATTTATAAAGTATAAATAGCCCCATTCTCCTCAGCCAAGACACACGAATTTTAGGGTTTGAGAAACACAAATTTCTTGATTTTGATTACGAATCAAAGATCAAAACACCCTATATTCAATTCCATATTAATCCATAGATTGTTGAAAAGAGTTTCAACAATCGAGGATCATCTAGCAATCCAACAAGATTCGATCTTGGTTCGTTCGCGTGTGGATTACCGATAGAGGGTGATTGCTTTATCACCTAAAGCTTGGAGACCTACGTTGTTGATTCATCACCAAGGAAGAACAAGGAAGAAGATCAAAGTTTTGTCGACGAGTCAAATATGAATTACGATTCGTGTACGAAAGACAAACTCGCAACAAAGGTTAGTAAATCTATATTCATAGTTTTAATCTCTTCATATCAGACGGATTCATGGCTAGGGTTTTGTGATTATGTTATATCTTCTGCTGCACTTGTAACCCCAAAACCCAACAGTGGTATCAGAGCCGCGTTTAATCATGATTAGGTTAAATTGGCATGCTAAATATAATTGGATTATATGCTTTAACATGCTATATGATATAGATTGATGATTTTATGTGTATTGTTTTATGAAACAATTATATGCGATATAACATGATTATGATTAATAGTTGATTGATGTAATTGATCTTCTACATGGGTTATTGATCTTTTTTATTTGATTAATTAGAATATTAAATTCTCAAATTGAAACAAATTGTTTGTTTAGGATTTGATATTCATATTTAATTCGATTAACATGATTATTTGAATCCTTAAATTTTTGAGAATTGAATAATTATGTAATTAATAATTGTTATTTGTTACATGATTATTTGTATGATCCTAAAGTAGGATATTATGTGAAATCCCATGTTCATGATTATGTGCACATAAGTTTCATATACAACCATGCGATGTTTTTTGCTATATGGAAAACCTTCTTAAATGTTTAAGTTTTATGCCACCCTTTGATTAAAACACTTGTAAAATATTCGGCTATTTTGATGTTATTTCGACTCAAGTTGGGTGCATCATTATATCTTAATATGGATCAAGATGAGATAACGGTTGATGTAGTTTTGACTCAGTTGGGTGCATCGTTCTATGTGTCTCATACGTTTGAAAAAGGTTAAACTTAATTGGTGCTTTCAAAAAAGTTTTGACCCAAGGCATAGATGAGATTAAAACATGTGTTGACATATGATGTCTAGAATCTCATAAAAGATCTAAGAGTCATATATGATATGATTGATGTTGGGGACGGATTTTTCACTATATATGATTGGCATCTTAAGCAGGTCAGCATGTCAAGACGCCTCAGCATCCTGATCTCCACAACTTGACCTCCACAACTTGACCTCCACAAGTTGACCTTTTACAAGTTGACTTTACATGTTGAGTTCACATCTTGGACCGACATCTTGGCTCGACGTCTTCATCAACATCTTGAAGCTGGAACAACTTGGGAGCAGTTTTACGGTTCCTATTTTCTAGGAGATACTTGTGCACTCATAGAAGACCAATTCAACCATGATTTTTCCACCATCGCCAGTCATGCCTTAATTTTCTCCTCGCACTCCATTATGCCTAGTTTTTAGGGATTTTTGGTTATTATCCTTTTATTTTACCTTTATTATAAATAGGGGTATGGAAATTAGGAAAAGACACATGTATTCACTCACTCACAATCACTCTTGTAATCCTCTCCATACTTCCAAGCTTGTAGCTCACTGATTGTTAGTCAAATATATGCTTAGGTTTAGAATTGCTTAAACCCAATCACAACAAGCATTAATGTGGACCCCTAATTTTAATTAGACCCAATAGAATTTTTCTATGTATGATAGGTCCCCTTAATGCTAGTGCCAGTGTTTTTATTTCATGTAATTTTCTCAAGACCTTGAAGACTTGAAGGTGTGAAGATTTGCTCCCATGATATTTTCTGTGAGTTACTCGGTTTGCCACCCTAACCGGTTGAATTCCCAACCGTTGTGTCAACCAAACCGGTTGCCCTACCTAGCCGATGTAACCTTCACAGGTTATATCCTATCCTTTGCCGGTTAAGGCTTCCTCAGCAAGCTTTCCTCAGCCTAGCCTATCAGAAGCATTTATTGCTCCCAACTACCCAGCAATCCCTTTAGCTAAAGTTGGTAAGGCAAGCATGCTGAATAGACGCTGAAGTGACATTCCTACGGCTGTCAGGAGCTCAAAATAGATTGTCAAAATGACCAGTACTCACATCCTTTCAACCACTCAAGGAAAAATCTTCTCTCTCCTATCTCAGGCATTTAATGCAAAGATCCTTCAATTCAAAGGCATGCCTGATCAAGTCATCATTGCAACCTCTTCAAAGACAACGGCTCCTTTTCAAAGTTCTCTATAAATAGCTTCCCTGGAGCATTGAAGAAGGTTGGTGCATTTATGATTCTTGAGAGTGAGTTGCTCTGAACTACCATTCTGCAAACTCCATAGTTCAAAGCATTCAATTCAAGTCCCTTTATTCACTAGACATCTCTGTTAGGACTTATACACTATGCACCTCAATCAATATTGTAGTGTTTCTTCATTAGACTACTTTAGGAACACATTGATTGATTCACACACAACACCCTAGAGAAATCAGCTCAACTTGTGAGCACATCTCTAGAAAACACCAGGTCTTTATTGTAGCACGATCCGTTAGTGGTCACCTTTAGTTTGGCAGCCTTCAATCATTGGCTTGCAACTTGTAATAGGTAGATACCATTAATATAGTAGTGCACTTTCACAAATCCAAGTTCTGACCAAACTTGGTAGGACGTAGCAGTTATTTAACACTGTGAACCTCTTCAAACAATGTGTCATTCTTCTGTGTGTTTGTTTATTTCTGTGTTGTTGTAACTGGTTGACATTCTCTCAACTGGTCACAACCTATTGACTCAACCTACTGCTCAACTTGTTTGTCTTACTTGGAAATATAATTTGTCATGTTTGCATAAGGATTTTTAATGTACTGCTTTTGAAAACTCTACCTAACCTGTTGTAAACCTAGCCTAACCTTTATTCCGCTGTGCAAAACTAATCTAACGGTTAGCAAGTGTGTTTCCTTCAACCTTTTACTAAGACTAAGAGTTTTTAAGCAAAAATTTTTAATCAGGCTATTCACCCCCCCCTCTAGCCTGTTTCCTACCATTCAGGACCTAACAATTGGTATCAGAGCTTACAATTTTCGAAAATCATTTTTCCAAGCTTAACCGCTTGAATTGCCAATTCCAAAATGGCGGGAAAAATCATGCAAACATACAACTTGACATCCGTTCCCATGTTGAACGATAACGAATTTCCAGTATGGAAAAACAGAATCATGCGGTACTTGGATTCAATAGATGATAGGTTAACCACTGTAGTCAGAGATGGTCCAATGACACCCCTGAAAATCAATCTTGCAACAAGAGCACCCAAAACTCCTCTCATGGATCATGCAGATAGAGAGTCTGAACAAGACTTTGAGGTTTATGAAACTTATGTGCCAAAACCTCGTGAAGAATGGACTGAGGATGACAAACTTTGTGATTCCTTAGACCGAAAAGCATTGCACATAATAACCTCAGGACTTGATGACAGACTGTACAAACAAGTACAATGCTATGAGACCGCTCAACAAGTATGGAAAAGTCTTCTCAGATACTTTGAAGGAGATCAAGTGGCCAAGGACAACAGACTCTACAAAAGCGTTGCTGAGTCTGAGTCCTTCAAGAAGAATCCTAATGAGACAATGAAGGAAACGTACGACCGATTCTGCGAGGTGAGTAACTCTTGTGCATCTTTAGGTAGAGTCTATACCATGAAAGACCTAAACATGAGATTCCTCAATTCTCTTGGAGACTTGTGGCATGTGAAGGTTGCTATTTTGAAAGAATGCCGTGATTTGAATACTACTCATATCCGTAACATTGTGTCTACTTTGTTTCTATATGAGGAAGAGCTCAACCTACCGAGCGGAGTTCAAAAACAATTTAAAAATCTATCTCTGCCACTCGTACCGAGATCTTCCCTGGTTCTTCTATGCTTACCACCAAATTACCACCAATGATTCTCCCTCAACATCTCGGCCTCAACCAAATCTATCCAATACCTCTTCTATCACACCTCTTGAGGTAGAGGATGAATTTGTCGCATTCGCGTAAACTACAGAAAGTTTAAGGATTTTAAGAAATCCCACAAAGAAATCATTTCAACCCAAAGCCTCATCCTTCCATAGATCTGGGAATTTCCAAAAGAAAGGCCAAACCTCAACCTCAACCGACGGAAAGAATGCACAAGGTGAGCTTGTGTGTTACAATTGTAGAAAACCCGGCCATTTTGCCTCCAAATGCCCTCAACCTAAATATGAATTTTTGAGGAAGAAACCATTCAAGAAATTCCCTAGATCTAAATCTAAGAGTTTAGTTGCCGAGGATGGAACTGAAAAAGCTATGCCAGTCTGGTTTGAGACCGAATCTGAGAATGAAGATGCTGACTATGCTGACTCAGATGAAGATGCTGATGTCAGTTTTGTTGCTATGGATGGAACCTATGAAAAACCCATCTCCCTGCAAACTCCTATTTTTAGACACCCCAATTCTAATGAACAATCATCCTATGTTGATCAGACTCCGCCTATGAGATCTCCCTTGACATTCTTTGATGAACCCATTTCTACTTCCAAGGCAGATGCAGGTAACCCCTATAATTTCAAATGTCATATATTTTGAGACAGATTTTCAAATTTATTTTGAAACGAATAGAGTAATAATTTTAAAATGTTCAATTTATGTTAGGGAGGGATGGATGGAGTCATGAAATATAACTTTCCTAATTACTACGACTACAACTACTACCACTACCACCACTACCACCGCTACCACTACCACTAACACCACTACTACCACTACCACCACCACCACCACCACTACCACCACCACCACCACCACTACCACTACTACTACTACTACTACTACTACTAAAACTACTACCACCACTACTACTACTACCACTACCACTACTATCACCACTACTACTACTACTACTACCACTACCACCACTACTACTACTACCACTACTACCACAACTACTACCACCACTACTACTACTACCACTACTACCACTACTACTACTACTACTACTACTACTACTACTACTACTACTACTACTACTACTACTACTACTACTACTACTACTACCACTACCACGACTACCGCTACCACCACTACTACCACTACCACTATCACTATCACTACCACCACTACCACTACCACTACCACCACTACCACTACCACTACCACTACTACTACTACTACCACCACTACCACTACCACCACCACCACTACCAACACCACTACTACCACTACTACCACTACTACCACCACTACCACCACTACTACTACCACCACTACTACCACCACTACTACTACTACCACCACTACTACCACCACCACTACCACCACTACTACCACTACCACTACTACTACCACTACTATCGCTACTACTACCACTACTACCACCACTACCACTACAAAATTTAGAAAAAAACTAAACAAATGAAAGTATAATAAAGAAATAAGAGACGGGTAAAATCCTTTAATTTTTATGTATAAATGTATAATTTTTTATTTTTTATGAATAGAAATAAACATTTTGGATTTTTTTAGTATTGAATTTTTTTTCAAAAAGTTATATAAAAAAAGTTAGAAAAAAATTAAACAAATGAAAGTATAATAAAGAAATCGGGGACGGGTAAAATCCTTTAATTTTTATGTATAAATGTATAATTTTTTTATTTTTTATGAATAGAAATAAACATTTTGGACTTTTTTTAGTATTGAAGTTTTTTTCAAAAAGTAATATAAAAAATGTTAGAAAAAGACTAAACAAATGAAAGTATATTAAAGAAATCAGGGACGGGTAAAATCCTTTAATTTTTGTGTATAAATTTATAGTTTTTTATTTTTTATGAATAGAAATAAATATTTTGGACTTTTTTTAGTATTGAAGTTTTTTTCAAAAAGTTATATAAAAATGTTAGAAAAAAAACTAAACAAATGAAAGTATAATAAATGAATCAGAGTCGAGCTCGAGCTCGAGCTCGAATCGTTTGCGAATTTTTTTATTCGAGCTTTTAACGAGCCGATCCCGATCCGAGCTTAAACGAGTCGATCCCGATCAAAGTTCGCCGAACAAACGAGCCGAGCTTGAGACGGCTCGGAAAAATTTTGAGCCTGAAAATCGGGTCGAGGTCGAGCTCGAGCTTTTACGAGTCGGGCCCGAACCGAGCCCGAGCCTATTCGGTTCGCGTAACAGCCCTAAGTGACATACGAATAGGAAACATGACTTTGTAACCTTTCTATTTGAGTCTGAGTCCGCTTCCGATGACCTCACTCGGGAGGACATAGAGGCTATAGCTGAACGCGTTTTCCCCTACTTTTTTTTAATGAAAACTTAGATCTTTCTGAGTATCCTAAGATTGCCAACATCATGAATGATGAATTAACTAGTGAAGAAGATAATAAACTTAATGAACAAGTTAATAATGAGTCATATGATGAGATAGATCAAGAAAATGAACAAATCTTTGAAAAATTAGCAAATCAAGTACACCATCGTGGGGAGAATGGTCCTATTGACGATGAGGAAATGCAGATAGTTAATTTGGGGACAAATGAAGATCTGAAAGAAACGAAGATCAACAGCTTCTTCAAAGGGGAAGACTATAGTCCTCAAAACGCTCCTGAAAGAATTTGTAGATGTGTTCGCATGGTCCTATAAAGATATGTCAGGCTGAATCCTTCAATCATAGAGCAAAACATACCACTGCTTCCAGACGCAAAGCCCGTCAAACAAAGACTTCACCATATCAATCCAGAATGGTCGATGCAAGTTAAGGAGGAAATTAGGAAGCTTCTCAGTGTTAGGTTCATCAAGGTGATTGAGTACCCTGAATGGCTCGCAAATACAGTCCAAGTAACCAAAGCAAATAGAAAAATAGGGGTTTGTTTGGACTTTAGTGATCTCAACAAAGCATCTCCAAAACATGATTTACCTCTTCCTAACATAGACATGCTTGTTGACACTACGACAACCTATGAACTTCACTCATTTTTGGATGGTTTCTATGTTGGTGTTATGCCCTAGTAGACGTGGCCGGTTGATAAAACCGGCGGTTAGCCGGTTGAAAACCGGCGGTTTCAAACCTTTAAATCTCCAACCGGAACCGAACCGCCTAACCGGCTCAACCGGTTACGGTTTAGGCGGTTCCCGGTTTTAACGGTTATCCGGTTAACCTCCGGTTTGACGGTTTGGATATGCTCGGCCGAGTCTTTGGTTTAGCTCGGCCGAGCAACCCTTTTAGGGTTTAGGGTTTTGAGGGTTGCTCGGCCGAGTCTTTGGTGCTGCTCGGCCGAGCAACCCTTTTAGGGTTTAGGGGTTGAGGGTTGCTCGGCCGAGTCTTTGGTGTTGCTCGGCCGAGCATATCATTTTTCAGTTAATTTTTTTAACGATTTTTTGAAAAAGTTAACTTTTATTTTTTTCAATTTTTTGGATAGATAAGACTATTTTAAACTTAAGTTTACTACATACATTTTTTACAAAAAGGTTTATAAAAAAGTTATGAATTTTTAAAAAATGAAAGTTAACGATTTTTTGAAAAAGTTAACTTTTATTTTTTTTCAATTTTGGATAAATAAGACTATTTTAAACTTAAGTTATCTACATACATTTTTTGAAAAAGGTTTATAAAAAAAGTTATGAATTTTGAAAGAAAGAAAACTTAACTTTTTTAAAAGAAACAAGTATATAAAAGAAAAAGGGACGGTACCTTTAAATTTTATTAATCAAAATAAAATTACAAAGAGGGGACAACCAACCTTACCCTTTTATAAATAAGGGGGGACATTTAGGAGCCTTTACCTCAACCTAACTATTACAATTAATTAAAAATAAATCTAATCTAAAGTCTAAACTAATCTAATTAAAATAAAAATTAATCTAAAACATCATTCATTCATCACTACTTTCCGTGGAGTCCTCGACATCGTATTGATATCTTGGATCCAATAGATCCTCATCATAAGGCATGTCTTGTTGCCTTTTTTCCGCTCTAACCCAATCGCCAAGTAAAAGTTGATGTTCCAAGTTTTCACTTGTTAGTTGAGAACGTCTTCATCCAAAACATTTCCACCAACGCTAAATGCCGATTCAACCGCCACCGTTGAAGCGGGAGAGGCTAATACTTCTTTAGCAACTATGGAAAGTATAGGATAAATGTCTTTCCTTCTTGACCACCATTGTAAAACATCAAATTCATTTGAATTTGGATCTTGATTTAATTCAAAGTTTGTAGTGAAATACGTTTCTAACTCCACGGGAAGGTTTGATGATGATGAAGATGAACCTCGAGAAGGACCTTATTTTTTACTATACAAATTTGCAATAAAACTATATGGATCCCCACTAGTAAAACTTGGTTGAGAAGTAGAGGAATCATATTCATGTTGTTGGCTTTGAGAAGTGTTTCCATATAAGGCATTATACTCATTAAAAAGGTTAATCAAATCATTTTTTGTGTCATTAACAATAATTGACGGAAGTTCATAACTACCGTCACCATCGGGATATAATTTCATATAATAATAAGTTATAATGGACTCTAAATCATCTAATTTAACTCGAGGATCTAATAACTTTGCAACCAAGAAAAGAGACGGAATAATGTCAAAATATTTAAGCCACTTTTGTCTCATGTTAAAAATGCATTGGTTTAAAATAGGGCAATCTTTTAAATTGTCAAAAATAGTAACAATTGCAATACAATGATCTAGCACCAAAACGGAAGTTGGATAATAAACTCCCGAAAAGCCAAAGTAAGCGGTATTAAAAATCTTTAACAATTCACATAAATTAATGCATGCATTCCAATGATGAGTAAATAGAGGTTCATGATAGCCAACTGACATAAAAAATTGCGTTAGGAGATCTTTATAAGCAAAACCATCGCTTAACATTTTATAGGTGGAATTCCACCTAGTTGGAACATCGTAAGTAAAATATTTGTCCGGCACACTTTTACTTCTTAAAAACTTTATCCACTTTTTGTATTAGAATTTTTTTTTTAGAAATAAATTGAAGAGCTCGTCTAATTGGCTTAACATAAGTTTCTAATGCATCTAAACCATCTCTAACACATAAATTAATTATATGACATAAACATCTAATATGAAAAAACTTACCCCCAAGTGAGGGTTGACAAACGGTAATTAAATCGGGCAAACTAGCCGTATTAGCACTTGCGTTGTCAAATGAAATAGTAAATATTTTATTTAAAATACCATATTCAAGAAAAATCTCAAGCAATTTCGCACAAATATTTTCTGCGGAATGCGGTGGCTCAAAATCTTTGTAAGCAATTAATCTTTTTTGGATTTTCCATGAATTATCTATCCAATGGCAAGTAACGCCCAAATAAGTATTTCTTTGCCAATGATCACTCCAACCATCGGCACAAATTGAAACTTTATTTTCTAATTTTGATAAAACGCCAATTAAATCTTTTTTATATCTTTCAACCACTCTAGTAATATCACGTACGAGATTCGTTGTTAATAACAAACTGGAAGGTTCTGCTCGGCCGAGCAACTCATATGACTCGGCCGAGCAAGTCAAAAACCGGCGGTTAACCGGCGGTTGACCGGTTTTTCAAAAATTTTAACCTTAACCGAACCGGCCAATAACCGGTTACGGTTAGCCGGTTCCGGTTAACCGCCGTTGACCGGTTTTGACCGGTTTTGGCCGGTTTTCAACCTCCCGGTTGACCGGTTCGGTTTATAAAATGGACACGTCTATGCCCTAGGCCTATGATTGATAGACTTATATGTTGACATTATTTATTATTATATGAGATGTTTATTATTTGATTATTATATGTTTTGTATATTTGTTTATAATAATCTCCGTCCCTAATTATTAAGAGAATAATTAGTATAATTGTCAATGGATAATCATGTGATGATTATATGCATAGAGATGCACATTGAAATTATGGGTACTTGTTAGAGAACAAGTGACTGGACATGACCCGCATGAGATTTATGACATGGTCAAGTGTCATAAGTAAATCTCATAAGGATACTTCATTTAGTCCCTAGACCTGAGATTATCGTGACCTTACATATGATGAAAGTCATGTTTGATTTTAGCCAAACGATATCTTAACACGATATCTATAAAGGCTATCTTTGGCATGATCGGATTCATGATGGGAAGGACGATAAGTCAAGATGGAATTTGTCCCTCGAAAGAGAGATGTTTTGCTTGGGCCCCTCGATGAGTGATAATGATGAAAGTGTATGGCCGTACCCCAATATGATTGGAATTATCATTATACTCAAGAATCGAGAAAGCATTGAACAAAGACAAGTTGACAAGGACCATGACTTGTGTTCAATATAACATCGTGAGACAAAGGGAGAAATGGAAGTATACCATTGGAAACGTGAACTCTTACGTTATATTATTTGGGTAGACATAATGGCTTGCTAGAGTCCGCTTATGTCTTATGAGGTTCGATATGATCGAACTCATTGCCAACATAATATATTCCTATTGAGTCACACACAACTAGAATGAATTGGTTAAACCAGAGGAAGAATGATTGAGAGTTTCTGTATCTGGCTACCTTTGTCACGCGACATACTTAGCCATGGGCTGAGTATACCGCGCGACATAATAAGCCACCGGACGCATTTGACGGCCTGTTCTCCTAATTCGATTAGGAAACGTATTCATGCTAATGTAGTATAAATATGAGAGGTCTGTCAAACCTAATTGTCTAGCCGAAATTTTCAAGCAAAATTCACAACAAAATACTCTCAATATTCTTCAAGGTTTAGATCTAGCAATCATCAAGAAATCGTTCTTGAATTCATTCAAAGGTGTGGATACCGAAAGAGGGTCTTCGCTCATTCATCGATCAAGGCCTAGAATTCAAGCAAGTTGAAGAACGAAGTTTGTGATTCGATATCACATAATCAAATCGTTCGATAGCTCAAGAACGGAAAGCGTTCAAGGTTGGTATAATTCTATCTCATAGGAATTTAAATTAATTGTATAGAACGGATCCTAGGGCTTCTTGGGTTTTATGTTTTAATGCTTAATTCCGCTGCGCATGGACCCGTAATACCCAATAGTGGTATCAGAGCCCCGTTCGTATGATTAAGTTTGAATTAACATGCTAGATTTAAGTTATAAATTGTTTATATGCTTATTGCATGTTTATGTATGCGATAGAATTTTGATTGTTTATGTGAAACAATATGAAAATCGTTTTCGAATTATGTTGAATTAAATCTGTAAAAGGGTTGTTTTATATGATTTAATTGCTATGTAATCTGATTTGATTGAATCTGGAAATCCTGCGAACTGGCTACCTATGTCGTGCGACATAGTAGGCCATATGTGGAAATCTGGTAATCTGGCTAGTTATGTCACGCGACAAACCTAGCCCTCTGGCTGATGTTGTCACGCGACATAATGAGCCAAATCTGGGCAGAATCAGTTTGTTCAATTTTTCTGCTATTCTGTGATTGTGTTTACAATCTGATATGTTCATATGATAATCTGGATGCTATAAAGTTAAGTTTATAAGGCCATGCTAGATTGATTCATTGTTTATGCATGCTTAGTTGATTAAAATGTGATTTTAATAATTATTGCGATGCATGTTTTATTTGTTCTTACATGCTAAGAATTTTAATTAGATGTTTAGTCGAAACATGATATTTTAGTTTCCTAATATGTTTATATTTAGACATTGTAAATTTTGGATTTTATGATTATTTATGGAAACAAGTCATAATTACGTGAAATTTAAAAGGAAACTGATTGTTTATAAAAAGGTAGTGATTATGTTGCCTAATCAGAGCTGATTTCTAATTATGCATGTCTAGGAGAGTTCTGTCTAAGGAAGAGTTGGTACTTAAGTAGTCCTTATGGCTCACCTATCTTCCTGGGAACTTACCTGGTGCATGATTATGACTATCTTTCTGATATGCTTATAATCTACCTTAAAGAACCTTCATTTAACTTTTAAGTTCGTTATGTCAATTCATGATTAAAAACACTTGAGACCATTCGGATAGTTTTGGGTGGGCTTGCCATAGCAAGGTGCTTTGATTCTATTCGAATGCGAGCAAGATGAGGAAATGGTGGTTCCTATACGTTTTAAAGTGAATGAACTTAATTGGGTTATCAAAATGGTTTTGGACCCAAGGCATAAGATGAGATTAAAATATGCCTAGACATATGATGTCTTGAATGAATCTCATAAAAGATCTAAGAGTCATATATGTGATATGATTGATGTTTTCTACCTAATTAATTTAATTTTGAGCGGTTTGCCATAGCAAACTTGAAATTGAATTAAAGTTGGATCTTAGCCCATTAAATGTATATTATGTTTATTTGCATTTGAAGGTGTATAATTTAGTGGGAGCATTTATATAAATGCATTATACTTTTCATATAATATGTTTACTTATATGTGTTCATATTTTATGTATATCTTTTTGTAGAATAAATGGCATCAAACAATAATCACCTGTCACTGCGATCTCTCCTTGAGAAGGAGAAGTTGGAAGAGAATGGTACAAACTATATGGATTGGATCCGTAGCCTAAGAATTGTTCTACGGCAAGAGGAAAAATTGTACGTTCTCGAGGAACCTATTCCACCCGAACTCCGCCGCCAATGTCGCTAGGGCGATAAGGAACAATATCCGAAGCACAAGCGTGACTCTACGGATGTTGGTTGCCTTATGCTCTCTCGCCATGTGCAAGAACCTTCGTAAGGATCTTGAGCACTTGGGGACAGTCGACTTAAACAATCGACTGATGGAAATGTTCCAAGTTCAAGCTAGGCAAGAAAGGTACAACACAGTTTCAGTCTTGACCTCATGCAAGATGAGTGAAGGACAAGCTGTTGGTCCCCATGCTCTCAAGCTGAAGGGCCACATTGAGCATCTTGAAAGGCTCGGTTTTCCAATTAGCCAAGAGTTGGCTACCGACATAATATTGAATTCATTACCTAAAAGTTTTAGTCATTTCATAATGCACTATAACATGGGTGGAATGAATAAAAACCTTTCCGAGTTAGTTCAAATGTTGAACACTGCGGAAACCAATATTGTCGAGAAGAAAACCGACCAAGTGCTAATGGTTAACAAGGGGAAGGGTTTCAAGGGTAAAGGAAAGGCAAAGGTTGCTAATCCTAAGGCAAAAGTTGCCAAACCCAAAGAGGCTTCCAAGCCTAAAGAGGCTAAGCCCAAGTCCCAAGAGGACGCAGTCTGCTTCCATTGCAATGAGATTGGACATTAGAGGAGAAACTGCGCAAAATACAAGGAAGCACTGAAGAAGAGCAAAGGAGTTGCTTCGACTTCAGGTATCTTTGTTATAGATATATTCCTATCTACTTCTAGTTCTTGGGTATTGGATACCGGATGTGGAACTCACATTTGTTTAAATGTGCAGGGTATAAAGAACAGAAGGATGCTTAAGGAAGGTGAAGTGGACCTACGTGTGGGGAATGGAGCAAGAGTTGCTGCATTAGCCGTAGGAACTTATGAAGTTACTTTACCTAGTGGACTAATACTTGTTTTGAACAATTGTTATTACGTTCCAGCTTTAAGTAGGAATATTATTTCAATTTCAGTTTTGGATAATGAAGGTTTTAATTTTCTTATATGTGATAAGAAATTTTCCATTCACAAGAGTGATATGCATTATTGTACTGCTGTTTCATTCAATGGCCTTTATATTCTTGATGTTGAAAATCGTGATAATGATGTCTATAACATTAACAAGAAATCTAAACCCAATGATGTAAACCACACTTACTTATGGCATTGTCGTCTTGGCCATATAAACGAGAAACGCATTTCTAAACTCCACAAAGATGGATTTTTGGACTCACATGATTATGAATCTTATGAGACATGCGAATCTTGTTTACTTGGCAAGATGACCAAGGACCCATTTACCAAAACCGGTGAAAGGGCGGGCGACTTATTAGGACTCATACATACCGATGTATGTGGGCCTATGAGTAGCGATGCTAGGGGAGGATTTCGGTACTTCATAACATTCACCGATGATTATAGTAGATTTGGATATGTTTATCTAATGAAACATAAAAGTGAATCGTTTGAGATATTTCGAATATTTCAAAATGAGGTGCAAAATCAACTTGGCAAAACTATTAAGGTACTTCGATCCGATCGAGGTGGTAAATATTTGAGCCAAGAATTTGTGATCATCTTAAGAGTTGTGGAATCGTTTGAACTCTCTCCATCCGAACACCACAATGGAATGGTGTGTCTGAAAGGAGGAATAGAACTTTGTTGGACATGGTTCGTTCTATGATGAGTCAAGTTGAGCTTCCTTTATCCTTTTGGGGACATGCACTAGAAACTGCTACTTTCACTATAAACAGAGTTCCTACCAAATCGGTTCAAAAGACCCCATATGAGATGTGGCATGGAAGAAAACCTAGTTTGTCTTTCATGAAGATTTGGGATTGCGATGCATATGTCAAGAAGTTAACTTCTGACAAGCTAGCACCTAAATCTGATAAATGTGTTTTCGTGGGATATCCTAAGGAAACCAAAGGATACTATTTCTACAACCGAAACGAGAACAAAGTGTTTGTTGCTCGAAATGGAACTTTCTTAGAAAAGGAGTTTCTTCGCAAAGGAACTAGTGGGAGTAAAATAGATCTCGAAGAAATTCGAGAACCCGAAAACAACATTGAACCAATGGTAGAAACTGAACCAAGTTCACAAACAGTTGTGGAATCGGTTCAAGATGCACAAGTTCTTCGCCGAAGTGGTAGGTCACGATCCGAACCCGAGAGATATGGATTTCTCGTTACGGAAAGTGATTAAGTGGAGTTAATCGAAAACGATGAACCCACTTGCTATCAAGAAGCGATGTCCGCTCCTGATTCAGAAAAATGGCAAGAGGCCATGAAATCCGAATTACAATCCATGGTTGATAATCAAGTTTGGAACTTGATTGATCCACCCGAAGGTGTAAAAACCATAGGGTGCAAATGGGTCTTCAAGAAAAAGACCGACATGGATGGAAAGGTGCACACCTATAAGGCTAGGCTAGTAGCTAAGGGATATAGCGCGTTCATGGCATAGACTATGATGAAACCTTCTCGCCTGTAGCTATGCTTAAGTCTATTAGAATTTTACTTGCCATAGCCGCATATTATGACTATGAGATATGGCAAATGGATGTCAAAATAGCTTTCCTTAATGGGAAGTTACTTGAGGATGTATACATGATACAACATGAAGGTTTTGTCAGTCCAGAAAATTCTAACAAGGTGTGTAAGTTGCAGAAATCCATTTATGGATTGAAGCAAGCTTCTAGGAGTTGGAATCTACGTTTTGATGAAGCAATCAAAGAGTTTGGCTTTATCAAAAACGAAGATGAACTTTGTGTATACAAGAAAATTAGTGGGAGCATAGCACTATTTTTAGTGTTGTATGTCGACGATATCTTACTCATTGGAAATGACGTTTCTGCACTACAGACTGTTAAGTCTTGGTTAGGAAAGTGTTTTTCAATGAAAGATATGGGCGAAGCCGCATATATCCTTGGTATCAAGATCTATAGAGATAGATCCAAGAGGATGATTGGTTTAAGTCAAAGTACTTACATTGACAAATTCCTTAGAAGATTCCAAATGGAAAATTTTAAAAGAGGAAACTTGCCAATGTTGCATGGTATATCTCTTAGCAAGAATCAAAGTCCTAAGACTAATGATGAGCGAAAGAGAATGAATGGTATTCCATATGCCTCGGCAATTGGGTCTATCATGTATGCTATGTTATGTACTAGAACCGATGTCTCGTGTGCTCTAAGCATGACGAGTAGGTATCAATCGGATCCCGGCGAACCACATTGGATAGCAGTCAAGAATATCCTTAAGTACTTACGAAGGACTAAGGATGCATTCTTGGTCTTTGGAGGAATGGAAGAAGATCTTGTAGTAAAAGGCTACACAGATGCTAGCTTTCAAACCGATAAAGATGATTTCAGATCGCAGTCTGGATTTTTGTTTACGCTTAATGGAGGCACTGTGAGTTGGAAAAGTTTCATGCAAAGTACCGTCGCTGATTCTACAACCGAAGATGAGTACATAGCGGCATCCGATGCAGCTAAGGAAGCAGTTTGGATCAAGAAGTTCATTAGTGATTTGGAAGTCGTTCCAAGCATCAGAGATCCTATTGAACTTACTGTGATAACAATGGTGTCATTGCACAAGCAAAGGAACCAAGGTCACACCAGAATCCAAACACATACTTCGACGTTTCCATATTATCCATGAGATATGTGAAAGGGGAGACGTTAAGATATGCAGAGTAGACACTGATGACAACGTGGCGGACCCATTAACTAAGGCTCTCCCGCAAGCTAAGCATGATGGTCATGTTAGGTCCATGGGTATTCGATACATGGTAGATTGGGCCTAGTGCAAGTGGGAGACTGTTGGTGTTATGCCCTAGGCCTATGATTGATAGACTTATATGTTGACATTACTTATTATTATATGAGATGTTTATTATTTGATTAATATATGTTTTGTATATTTGTTTATAATAATCTCCGTCCCTAATTATTAAGAGAATAATTAGTATAATTGTCAATGGATAATCATGTGATGATTATATGCATAGAGATGCACATTGAAATTATGGGTACTTGTTAGAGAACAAGTGACTGGACATGACCCGCATGAGATTTATGACATGGTCAAGTGTCATAAGTAAATCTCATAAGGATACTTCATTTAGTCCCTAGACCTGAGATTATCGTGACCTTACATATGATGAAAGTCATGTTTGATTTTAGTCAAACGATATCTTAACACGAAATCTATAAAGGCTATCTTTGGCATGATCGGATTCATGATGGGAAGGACGATAAGTCAAGATGGAATTTGTCCCTCGAAATAGAGATGTTTTGCTTGGGCCCCTCGATGAGTGATAATGATGAAAGTGTATGGCCGTACCCCAATATGATTGGAATTATCATTATACTCAAGAATCGAGAAAGCATTGAACAAAGACAAGTTGACAAGGACCATGACTTGTGTTCAATATAACATCGTGAGACAAAGGGAGAAATGGAAGTACACCATTGGAAATATGAACTCTTACGTTATATTATTTGGGTAGACATAATGGCTTGCTAGAGTCCGCTTATGTCTTATGAGGTTCGATATGATCGAACTCATTGCCAACATAATATAATCCTATTGGGTCACACACTACTAGAATGAATTGGTTAAACCAGAGGAAGAATGATTGAGAGTTTCTGTATCTGGCTACCTTTGTCACGCGACATACTTAGCCATGGGCTGAGTATACCGCGCGACATAATAAGCCACCCGACGCGTTTGACAGCCTGTTCTCCTAATTCGATTAGGAAACGTATTCATGCTAATGTAGTATAAATATGAGAGGTATGTCAAACCTAATTGTCTAGCCGAAATTTTCAAGCAAAATTCACAACAGAATACTCTCAATATTCTTCAAGGTTTAGATCTAGCAATCATCAAGAAATCGTTCTTGAATTCATTCAAAGGTGTGGATACCGAAAGAGGGTCTTCCCTCGTTCATCGATCAAGGCCTAGAGTTCAAGCAAGTTGAAGAACGAAGTTTGTGATTCGATATCACATAATCAAATCGTTCGATAGCTCAAGAACGGAAAGCGTTCAAGGTTGGTATAATTCTATCTCATAGGAATTTAAATTAATTATATAGAACGGATCCTAGGGCTTCTTGGGTTTTATGTTTTAATGCTTAATTCCGCTGCGCATGGACCCGTAAAACCCAACATTCTCCGGATACAATCAAATCCTCATGGCCAAAGAGGACCAACATAAATCAGCGTTCATCACTTGTTAGGGGAGTTGTGTTACATAGTTATGCCATTCGAACTCAAGAATGTCGGAGCCACTTACCAAAGAGCGGTAATTGCGATATTCCATGACATGATACATAAAGAAATTGAAGTGTATGTGGAGGACATGATAATACACTCCAAAGGCTCAAACACCCAACACATGATAGATCTCAAAAAGTTCTTCGAGAGGCTAAGGTTACACATGATGAGATTGAATCCCGATAAATGTACCTTCGGATTGGTCAAAGAGAAAGTTTTAGGATATATGTGTGAGGACCCCGACCCGGAACCTACACGTGTTCCGAGTTGGAGCGCCCTCAAACTAACCCGAAAACACTAAACTTTTAAAACTTTACTTTGACTTTCAAACATAAACATTAATAATATAACATTTCAAACTAACTCCACTCTACTCCACATCGGAGGAGGAGATAACTAACTTTGAAAAGTAACAACCTGTTTTAATTACAAAGACTTTAGTTATAACGTACAAACTAAGTTTTATACTCATAAACTCCATAAAGGAATTATACCAAAATACATTCTTTACACCAACCTATACGTACCCTGACAAATCCCAAAATACCACGTACCAACTCCTTTCCGTCCTCACTTGGCCGGTCCGCCTGTCTCAGGATCTAAAACAGTAAAGGGAGAGGGGTGAGAATAAATCTCAATGAGCTATTATGATATGCAGCAAGATGCCAAACAAAGTGCAACACATAGCATGGTAGCACATAACACACTAGGAAAGCGGTAAACACATTCCGTTACCTTGGTTTACCTTTCCCGTCTGAACAATAAGTCGTATAACTGTGGGTATCAATACTCCACTACATCTGTGAATGCATATTCACCGTATCCCATACCATGTAACCGAGACAGGTTATGCTTATAACTCATCTCCGTGAAGCTTTGCTTAGGCATATTCACATCTTATAAAACCCGTTTTCCAGTGGAAAATATAAGACATCGGCATTCCTATGAACCGATTGCACATATCCATAGAAGAAGTGAACCCCAGCCCGTGGCCGCAGAGGGGAAGAGGTCACGGTATGATGAATCTTCAATCACTTAGAGAACAAATCAATAACTGATTGAAATCCATTATACCCCCATTCACATAAAATATCAACACGTTCAAGCACATAATAGATACTTGAAATATGATCCACAAACGGGATAGCAATATAACCACATGGTAAAATATACTCATGCCAATCAATGCCATAATGCAACATTTAAGTAATACACTATGCATAGTATCATCAACAAATATGAATGATAACAAATAAATTCACAAATGGAATAACCATACAACTACATAGTAAACATATCCACACATTGGGATAACATAACAACTTGTCAAATATTCCACACTTGGGGAGCCACATAACACTTGCCAAATAATCCACAAAGGGGATAAACAATATAGTCACATGGTAAAATAGAATATCTGGAAATGATCATTACATATTTAGTTTATAAAACCAATTCCATTTGAGAGATCACCTAAAAATACTCAATTTGGACTCTTGAACCATCCAATTTCGAGTCCGTATGAATTAACTATGATTTATTCAATTTCCACTCAACTTCTAACGTACAATACTACCTGCTGTAACCAAATCAGATTTTTGGGACATAAGGATAACTTCTTTAGCTATGAAACCATCACATTCAGAAAGTACTCAGAAAAACACCCAATTTAGACCCAAGAACCATCCAATTCCGATTTAATATGATTAAGTTATGACCATCACAAGATTGCTAAACGAATTACGGTTCGAATTGAAGTTAGGATTTCTGGGGTCTTGGGCGACCGCCCAAACCTCTTGGGCGACCGCCCAAGAGGGTTTTCAAGGAAATGTGAGTTTCTGCAAGCATGGGCGGCCGCTCAGCCCCCTTGGGCGACCGCCCAAGCCTCTGCCACCCCAAACTTAGGTTTTTAACCCCTTTAACCCTAGTTCTTCCTTCCCTCTACCATTGATTATTCAAGAACACCCAAGAACACCTTCATTTCACCAAATCCCAAACAAACATGTAAACTTCAAAACCAAGTAACCCTAGATTATTTATCACTACTATTTCTACCCATTTCAACCCTTTTAACTCATCTTCATTGAACCCTAACTTCAACAATTTCAAATTCTATCCATTCCTTAAAAATCTAAATCAACTCCCATGAACCACTATCTTTTAAGCCATTAATCCATTTTCTAACTCCAAGAAGATTTCCAAAGCATATAATAACAATCACAACACTAAGAACAACAATAGATAGATTATGAGCACATAGATGAAAGGAGGTCATAACAACTCACCTTTGGATTTTATAAGGAAATGTTGATCTTTCTAGCTAGATGGCTTCCTCTAGGTGATCCAACTTTAATGGTGCTTCTAGTCTTGATTTTTTGGAGAAGAAATGCTTGACTTCAAAGCTTGGGCAAGGGAGCTTCAATGGAGTCAAAAGGGTTTTCTCTAGCTTTCTCTAGGATGAAGATGAATGAGAAATGAGGGAGAAGGGAGGGGTAGTAAGAGGAGGTGAGGGAGTTTGCCACTTGGCATGGCTAGGAAGGAGCAAGAGAATTGGCCCCCCTCCTCAATCATCTTAAAACCAAGGCTTTCCATCCTACCCATTTTAATTTAAAACTTAACTCATTTATCCAAATAATTCATCCTACTCAATTAACCTCCCTACACTATTTATCCTTTTCCCATTTTTTATTATTATCCAAGTTTATTTATTTAATGTCCAATAATTTCATAAAAGATTCTAAATTTATTTCTCACCCAATTTATCCTAATTCAAGAATTTAAAGATAAAATTGAACACATAAAGTCAACATAATATTAAAAGCATATAATTAAATATTAAAAATTGAGTGCCTAGGGTTGGGGTCGTCACACTCACTCCCCCTTAAAGAAAATTCGACCCGAATTTTAAAAAGACTTATCTTAATGATAAATTAAAGAAGATAACCTTCCCCACAATCAAATTACACTTCCAAATAGTTTTCTCAAAGTATTATTATTATACCCATTTTCCACAACCCTAATACTCTCAAAGTTTAATTTCGGACTTACGATTTTAGTAACTCTCAACCATTCCCTCACATAAACCAAACCCGTTAAATCATCATTAGTTGAAGAACTCCGCACACATGAGGAATTTTAAGGACAACTTTCCCATACAATACTTCATACAATACCACTTAATACAGGACTGAAAACCACTAATATACGCAATCTCATCAAGGTTAAATAACTTCTCAAGTTGAAACGAAATCCATCACACAACACGCAATTTATTCTCAAGAATTTGGATAGTCTTCTTTGTCTGTCCATCTGTCTGAGGAAGAAACGCATCACTGAAACTTGACTTGGAACTCAAAACCTTGCACCCTGCTTTCCAAAACACAATGAATCCTCGATCCCGATCTGGTAAGATGTTGATTGGTGCTCCACGAAATCATTAAATCTCCCGCATTCACAATGTTTTAATTTCTCCCTCGAATACTTCGTTAATATAAGTTGAAAGTAAACCGACTTGATCTATTCATCCACTATCACTCCAACACACCCAACCTCATCGACGTTGAAAGTAGTACAGTTACAAAATTCCATCGCAATGTCTTCCCATTCGAATCTTCTAACTCTTCTTCAAGTCTTGATACTTCTCAAACTTTTCTGATGAATCGCAATTCTAGATTTACGGTCTTCCTCTAAAACCGGTCTTCTAATCTCTTACAGCAATGATACACACTCCGAGTTGAGGGTTAAATTTTCATCCCAATTAGATACAAAATCCTTGGTCTCCCAATCTTGAAACTAGCCGATAATCCTCTTAACTTCTGAATCATGGTTGAACTTCCTCTAAGGTCTCCACACTATAAGTATAACTTGAATATTCGCAAAATATCTCACCATGCAACTCAAAGGATATACTTGTTGACACATAAGCCTTTCGGCTAATCGCAATTGCCATCACAATAACTTTTCCGGTAACAAGATATAATATCATTTAAGTCCTTATAATAATTTCCACTCTCGACTCTGCTTATTGTTAAATTCCTTTCGAACCAACAATTACTTTAAACTTTCATGATCGGTAACACTTCTCAGATTTAGTTGCACATAAGTAAAATTTCCACTTGTAAAACGCAAGAAAATCTTAGTCACTTCCAAGTTGAAAGTACGAAAATTCTGCTCTGCCTATTTCACTTCCCCTAATCACAAGTTATCACAAATTAACCTTCTATTGATATACAATTAAAAACGCCAAGTCCTCACATCCATTAATCAGATAAGAATCGGATCTGCCGTCAACCTATTCTTCATCTCTACCTATATGGTTCACCCTTATTGGCATCTTACGTCATGTATACCTCTTCCAGGTTAACTGTATCAACAACACTACAATTCTCAAGAATCTACTGATACTCCCTTGGTAGCACCCCTTTCAATCCTAAAACTATGGACTCATTACGGCAATATTCCAAAGCCAACTTACAATTATTAAACTTCACACATAAATTTTCCTATTGGAAAATAGATAACACAATTCACAATTAATTTTCATGATATTCTCAACGTCAAGTAAACAAGGATGTCACCACTAATAATTTCCACTAGCTATCAAGATAAGGATAAAACTCTACTCTTTATAACCACAACAAAATCGAGACCATTCTATAGGGTGCTGTTGATATAGGTATTTAACCTGACACTACATCAATACGTGATTCCACTTCCCAACCGAAAGTCATATAATACTTTGCTGAAAGCATACTTACTATTTTCCTAATTAGCACATAACATTTTTCGAAGACTTCTTACTTAAGTCTACCACATTTCAATTAAGCTTCACACTTCTTAACCAAAAATTTTCAATCTTTAAGGCATATATAACAAGGATACCACATAAAGGCTTATTTGCATCTAATACTATATAGACCAATTAAGCATAGGAAAGAAGACTCGCTTCATACGACAGTCTATCACTGCCTGACCACTACTTACCATTCTAGGCCAAGTATATATCAAAATCACACATTGGTAATCATACCAAATCAACTAGCAATACATGCTCAGTTATAACCACATCACACTAGTGGTAAACCAAATAATATTCGAGGTATTCTCTCCTAAGAGTAGAAATCTCTAACACATAAAACACATCTTAAGCAATGTATGCCACATGAAACAAAATGCAATGTCAAACGTGCATGAAATGAACCAGGATCTATAAAGTATGACCCCTACTTCTGAGACAGGTATAATACCTCTAACGACTGCTGAGGGATCTATCCCTCCAAAACTCAAAACAAGGACTCAACTTTAAACATTACCTTTTTGGATTCCCTTCATTGTTCCTTTTCATTCCACCTCTAAGCCCCCTATGGCTGGCACCCGAAGCTAACCTCCGATGAAATATAGGACAATTCTTCTTGTAGTGTCCCATTTCTCCACAATTCAAACATTTCCCTTGCTTACTCCAACACTTGTCTTCAGAATGACCCATCTTCTTGCAATATCCACATATAATCCTTACCTGACCTGAAGTCGGATGATTTGTCTGAGTCGCCACTTTTTCTCCTCTTGCTAACTCCGGTGCTGATCCTTTCTGATGCCCTCTATTATATCCAGAACCTTGGCCTTGAAACTTCTGCTTACTTCCACTTCCACCCTCAGATTTACCCCGGTGCTCGTCAATATCATTCTCTATTCGGTAGGCTTTATTCACTGCTGTCTGAAAATCTGGGAAGTCGTGCGTCAATAACTGTTTCCTGAACTCTAGTCTTAATCCCTTCACAAATCGATATATCCGTCTCTCTTCTTCCGGTACCAAATGTGGACAATAGCGAGCTAGCTCCGTAAACCTTGCTGAATACTGCGCCACGGTCATTGCTCCTTGCTCTAATTTCAAAAACTCAACTTCCTTCTTATCTCTTGTAACTATTGGAATGAAATGATCTCGAAATTTACGCGTAAAGTTCTCCCAGGTCTGCGGTGTAAGGTTTCGATCCCACTCGTCCCTTCACTACTTGCCACCAATGCTCTGCAGTCCCTCTAACTTGAAGACTGCGCATCTCACTTTTTTCGCATCCGTGCTCTCCATCGCTGCGAAAATCTTATTCATACTTTCAAGCCATCTCTCGGCCTTCACCGGATCCGGATCTCACTAAAACTTGGAGGTGTCATCTTAACGAACTTTTCCAAACCATGCCCGTATGCCGCCTCCTTGATGCCGCCGTGCTTGCCCTTGTGTTGTCATATTTTGCAAAAATCCTCGAAACATGTTCATCGTCTCAACATTCGGATTTCCATCACCCCAGAGCCTTACCAACATTGCCCGTAACCCGATGCCGATCATCCTCATTTTCAGCCATTGAATAAACTCCCCTGCAACAAACACTCGACGTAATTTATCACACACTCTCACTCGCCTAGACTCTACCCGAGAACTCTAACCGAGCTCGATACCAACCGCGAGGACCCCGACCCGGAACCTACACGTGTTCCGAGTTGGAGCGCCCTCAAACTAACCCGAAAACACTAAACTTTTAAAACTTTACTTTGACTTTCAAACATAAACATTAATAATATAACATTTCAAACTAACTCCACTCTACTCCACATCGGAGGAGGAGATAACTAACTTTGACAAGTAACAACCTCGTTTTAATTACAAAGACTTTAGTTATAACGTACAAACTAAGTTTTATACTCATAAACTCCATAAAGGAATTATACCAAAATACATTCTTTACACCCAACCTATACGTACCACGACAAATCCCAAAATACCACGTACCAACTCCTTTCCGTCCTCACTTGGCCGGTCCGCCTGTCTCGGGATCTAAAACGAAGCAAAGGGAGAGGGGTGAGAATAAATCTCAATGAGCTATTATGATATGCAGCAAGATGCCAAACAAAGTGCAACACATAGCATGGTAGCACATAACACACTAGGAAAGCGGTAAACACATTCCGTTACCTTGGTTTACCTTTCCCGTCTGAACAATAAGTCGTATAACTGTGGGTATCAATACTCCACTACATCTGTGAATGCATATTCACCAGATCCCATACCATGTAACTGAGACAGTTATGCTTATAACTCATCTCCGTGAACTGCTTAGGCATATTCACATCTTATAAAACCCGTTTTCCAGGAAAATATAAGACATCGGCATTCCTATGAACCGACCGCACATATCCATAGAAGCCGAACCCCGCCCGCGGCCGCAGAGGGGAAGAGGTCACAGGTATGATGAATCTTCAATCAACTTAGAGAACAAATCAATAACTGATTGAAATCCATTATACCCCCATTCACATAAAATATCAACACGTTCAAGCACATAATAGATACTTGAAATATGATCCACAAACGGGATAGCAATATAACCACATGGTAAAATATACTCATGCCAATCAATGCCATAATGCAACATTTAAGTAATACACTATGCATAGTATCATCAACAAATATGAATGATAACAAATAAATTCACAAATGGAATAACCATACAACTACATAGTAAACATATCCACACATTGGGATAACATAACAACTTGTCAAATATTCCACACTTGGGGAGCCACATAACACTTGCCAAATAATCCACAAAGGGGATAAACAATATAGTCACATGGTAAAATAGAATATCTGGAAATGATCATTACATATTTAGTTTATAAAACCAATTCCATTTGAGAGATCACCTAAAAATACTCAATTTGGACTCTTGAACCATCCAATTTCGAGTCCGTATGAATTAACTATGATTTATTCAATTTCCACTCAACTTCTAACGTACAATACTACCTGCTGTAACCAAATCAGATTTTTGGGACATAAGGATAACTTCTTTAGCTATGAAACCATCACATTCAGAAAGTACTCAGAAAAACACCCAATTTAGACCCAAGAACCATCCAATTCCGATTTAATATGATTAAGTTATGACCATCACAAGATTGCTAAACGAATTCGGTTCGAATTGAAGTTAGGATTTACGGGGTCTTGGGCGACCGCCCAAACCTCTTGGGCGACCGCCCAAGAGGGTTTTCAAGGAAATGTGAGTTTCGCAAGATGGGCGGCCGCTCAGCCCTTGGGCGACCGCCCAAGCCTCCTGCCAGCCCAAACTTAGGTTTTTAACCCCTTTAACCCTAGTTCTTCCTTCCCTCTACCATTGATTATTCAAGAACACCCAAGAACACCTTCATTTCACCAAATCCCAAACAAACATGTAAACTTCAAAACCAAGTAACCCTAGATTATTTATCACTACTATTTCTACCCATTTCAACCCTTTTAACTCATCTTCATTGAACCCTAACTTCAACAATTTCAAATTCTATCCATTCCTTAAAAATCTAAATCAACTCCCATGAACCACTATCTTTTTAAGCCATTAATCCATTTTCTAACTCCAAGAAGATTTCCAAAGCATATAATAACAATCACAACACTAAGAACAACAATAGATAGATTATGAGCACATAGATGAAAGGAGGTCATAACAACTCACCTTTGGATTTTATAAGGAAATGTTGATCTTTCTAGCTAGATGGCTTCCTCTAGGTGATCCAACTTTAATGGTGCTTCTAGTCTTGATTTTTTGGAGAAGAAATGCTTGACTTCAAAGCTTGGGCAAGGGAGCTTCAATGGAGTCAAAAGGGTTTTCTCTAGCTTTCTCTAGGATGAAGATGAATGAGAAATGAGGGAGAAGGGAGGGGTAGTAAGAGGAGGTGAGGGAGTTTGCCACTTGGCATGGCTAGGAAGGAGCAAGAGAATTGGCCCCCCTCCTCAATCATCTTAAAACCAAGGCTTTCCATCCTACCCATTTTAATTTAAAACTTAACTCATTTATCCAAATAATTCATCCTACTCAATTAACCTCCCTACACTATTTATCCTTTTCCCATTTTTTATTATTATCCAAGTTTATTTATTTAATGTCCAATAATTTCATAAAAGATTCTAAATTTATTTCTCACCCAATTTATCCTAATTCAAGAATTTAAAGATAAAATTGAACACATAAAGTCAACATAATATTAAAAGCATATAATTAAATATTAAAAATTGAGTGCCTAGGGTTGGGGTCGTCACAATATGGTTACAGAGCACGGCATAGAAGTTGAACCCGCTAAGATCAAAACCATTATTGACATGCCTCCACCAAGAACTCGAAAATAATTAAAAGGCATGAGACATATTCAATACATTAATTGCATAGTTAATTAACTTGCGACCATGTGCAAGCCCATTTTTAAATTGCTCAAGAAAAATGCTTCGCTTGAATGAACAGGAGAATTTCCAGAAAGCCTTCAAAGAAGTTAGGCAAAATTTGACTTGCCCATCCATGTTGGTCCCACCGCACAAGGCCAGGCCATTGATATTATACCTAATTGTCAATGATAATGCTCTAGGGGCTACGCTAGCTCAAGAATAAGCTGATTCACATAAAGAAAATGCTATATACTTTGTCAACCGAAGGTTCCAGGTAAGTGAAATCAACTACTCTGCACTAGAAAAGTCATGCACAACATTAGTATAGGTCGCACATCGCCTCAAGCACTACATGGAGGCATTTCCTGTCAGACAGATTGCCAGAATAGACCTTATCAAGTACATTTTCAAGAAATCCCAGATGTTCGAGAATAGCCAAATGGTACTTCATGCTCACATGATATAATATCACTTACGTCATAATGAAATGTGTAAGGGGGAGAGTATTCACAGATCATTTAGCCAAATTTCCATGTAACGAAGTGAAAGGGGAAGACCCGCGGTTCCCTGTTGAAGACATCATGAATATAGAGAATGAAAATAAGTGGCAACTTTTTTTTGATATCGCAACCAATAAGAAAGGATATGGTATTATCATGCTTCTAGTGGATCCAACTAACATAAACACTCCACTCGCCATATGTCTCGACTATGGGGCGACAAATAATACCGCAGAATATAAAGCTTGCATAGCGGGGCTCGAAGTAGCCTTATAACGAGATGTGACCGAACTAGAAGTATTTAGGGATTTGTAATTAATCATCAATCAAACATTAAAGAGTTGGAAGATCCAGGATCTAACCCTACAAACTACAATGCCCATCTCCATGACTTGGTGCAACAATTTAAAGAGGTCACTTTTTATTACCTCCTAGTGAAAAGAATCTCTTGCGGACACTCTAGCTATGCTAGCTTCCTTAGTCAAATTCCTGAAGGGTAAGCAGTCAAGCCATTCAAAGTAACTCGATGAATGACTCCCGCTTACTGCTCAATCATAGCTGTACTTGATCATAATTAAGATAATTGGCCTTTCAGATGCACAACAATATACTCTGCTAATGGCCAAGACAAAAAAGTCATGGTACTATGACATTGGCACTTCATCTTGAACGGAACATTTCCACCCGACACTAAGAAAAAGACTCAATTGACCCTCAAAAGATTATCCATTCAATTCATTATCATATGAGATCGCCTATACAAGAAGCATCATACGAATGACCTCCTTTGTGAAGATGTAAATGAAGCTATAGAGGTCATGGATGAAGTCCACCAAGGTGTTTGTGGCACACACATGAATGGCAACATGCTTGAAAATAAAATAATTCGGTTAGGATATTTATGGATGACAATGGAAGCCGACTGCACAAATATGGTTAAGAAGTGCCACAAGTGTTAAAATCATGCTAACTTACAACACGCATCACCGTCCGCGTTATACCCTATGACTTCCCTTTTGCCCTTCTTAACTTGGGGAATAGATGTCATCAACAAGGTCACCCCGCCAATTGACACACCTTCGTCCAAGTAGCTTTTTATTATTTCACCAAATGGGTCGATGTTGTTTCCTATAAAGTTCTCAATGCCAGGAAAGTAGTCAATTTCATCAAACGTAACATCATCTGCAGATATGGGGTACCACATGAATTCATATCTGACAATGGATCACACTTTAAAGAACAAGCTAACAAGCTAATGGCTGAATTCAAGATCTAAAGGCATAAATATTTACCGAACCAGCCTCAGACCAACTGAGCAGTCGAGGTCGCCAACAAGACAACTGAAACCATCATCAGAAAAATGGCGGTCACCGGAAGAGATGGTCGGATAAACTCCCTTTCGCACTTTGGGGATATCGCAAATATGTTCGAATAGCCACTAGAGAAACTCCATATGCTCTAGCATATAGGATGGAGGCAGTGTTACCAATTGAGTTAGAAGTACCTTCATTAAGGGTTCTCCTTGAAAACCAAGTGAATGAAGTAGAGTGTTGAGAAACATATACGGAGATTTGGCTATGCTAGGTGAGAGAAGACTCAAAGCCGCAGAGCATATCAGAGAAGAATGGCAAGGGCGTTCAACAAAAGAGTCAAGCCCAAAAATATCAAAGTAGGGGACCTCGTGCTACGTGAACATTGTCTTGGACCTTTCAACCCCTTGGGAAAATGGGGACCTAGATGGATTGGACCTTACATCGTCAAAATGATGTTCTCCTGAGGAACAGTTCAACTAGCAGACCTAGATAGAGATCAACTGCTTAAACCGAACAACATGGACATGCTCAAGAGATACTATGAATAGCTCCGGCCTTATCCCCACAAAAATAAAAATAAAATAAAGCACAACAAAAGACTCCCGCTAGATTGAAAACTTGAAAGGGTGGTGGAATGAAGAGCGTAAGAGCCAAAACTGGTCAATCTGCTAGCACTACGAATAGGGCAAAAGAAAGGGTGTGCATTAAAAAAATGTCATTTAGGATGGGTGTCATGCGAGACTCCTTGTCTCGTGCGAGACATCTCTCTGGAATTATAATTTTCTTTATACTTTTAACAACATAAAATATGGTTACTTGAGTCTTTTATTTAATAGTTATGAAAGAGGACTTAGGCAGCCTTCGGGTTTAGTCTGACCAAAGAATAAAATAAAATCATGTCCTTAATATTAATTGATTGCATCGATTAATAACAAAATGAAGATTCTAACCATTATCACATACTTACTAATGCAAAATTTTGGAAATAAAAGGTATAAATAAATAAATTATTGATCTATCTAAAGCAATCTCTTGATACTCCCTAAGATATAGTATTTCTTTAGTTTAGTAGGGTGACGACCACGTTTCTCACCAAGACGAGTGAACACATACTTGGAAATCCTCTTGAATACGTTCGACCTATCATGAGCTTGCGTGTGACCGGGAAGACCATTCACTCTTCTTTTGTAGTAATCACCATCAATGTAATCATGGATTGGATAGGAACGGATATTAGTTGAATTGACGGTAGCCTCCCTCTCCCTTACTACATGCCTTGGCTCAAAGTAATCTCCCAACAAGGGATGCCTTACTTCATCAATCTTTACCACATCCAGATGACCATACTTCAAGAACCACTCAAAGTACTTATCCGGAAGATAAATACTCCTATCATAACGAGGAAGGTTGGTCTAACGATCCTTATTGGCACCTTCACCCCAAGCATTCACTAAAGCGATCGCAAATTCTGGGCCAATGTAAGAGACTTCATAAACGGCCCACCAGTAATAAAAGCATCTTGTTGTTGACCAAATTGGCGATAAACTCTATTGGGAAAATAAAAGGAAGAATCTCTCAAATCTGGGAGCACAACTCAATCAAATATGGTAGTACTAGCAGTGTACCTTCTTACCTTCCAAAAGGGTGGGCACCAAGCAATGTCAACAATGAGAATCTCCGCTATCATACGAGCCCATTATTCAATACCAAGATTCTTGATCAAAAACCCCTCCTACGAAAAGTGTGGGGAGAATATTTAATAGGAGGAGCCACGAGCTTGAAGTGCTCCTTGAGCCAAATAGTCAACAAAATTGGGCTTCCTTAAGTTTTATAGAGTCGGTTCGCTGCAATTCATCAATACCATGAAGAGTATCGCCCAAGATAAGAGGGATAATATTATGAGCACGTCCTCTAGCTTGCAAAACAACCTCCAATGATTGAGAATCCACCAAGCCTCTTCTACAAGTGAAGAAGACATCCGCAAAGAGGCAAAGAGCCAAGAGGTTTTCTTGAAAGTCACTGAAAGCCCTTTCTTCTGAGTCCTTATTGAACCTCCTTGGCAAAGAAGAGCAGCCCACCAAACCCCGATGCACCATAGCATAACCTTCATCAAGGTAATTCCAAACAATTCACAAAGAGAGACCGCATGATTCTGATCATACTTTAAAACTGCTATCCTACCGGTTAAGGGAATATCCAAGATAGCCTCGAATTCTTCAATGATTGGCACCATCTCATTGAGAGAGAAGTTGAAAACATGGAGGGAAGGATTCCAAAAACTAGCCGCTTCGCACAAAAGATTCCAATCCGGTTTGAGATTCTTCAAGGTGAAAAGCATCTTTAATCTAAAGTGCTTCAAAAACCTCTCTTGAGAATGCCCACGAAAAGAACGAAAGAACTTTGCTAAGTGATATTGTAGAAGCACGTCATTTCTGAGTCGAGATAAATCGTCAACAATTATGGAAGAAGGTTTCTTTAAAGACCTAGAGGGTGAACAAAGGTTTAGTACAAACTAGATGTGCCCATATACGGATTAATTGCCAAATCCTATAGGAAAAAGGAGAAAAACGTGGAGAAATAGAGGCATTGTCCCGTGTGAGACACGTTGTCTCGTGAGACAACCCTCTGAAAAAAGCAAAAAAATTGCAAAAAAACTGGTTCAGGCCCAACTTGTCAAAACAAGTTTCAAACCTGCAAATATCAAATACCATACAGTTCATCACCTATACATATATCCATACACACTCATACACAAAATCGTCACCAAAATCGACTAAATTGGCCATTTTCACAAACAGGCGTGGGCACCACCACACGAGTCTAAATTGAAAGTCTAGAATTAGAAAAAGTATGTGGAGTCATATTATGTGCTAATAGGTACCGAGAACAATGAAAGAAATATGTATAGGCTTGATCAAGGCCACTATTCACTACTTGCTAAATCCTTTAAGAGAAAAAAGATGAGGAATACCAATCCCCGCCACCGATGCATCCTTGATCAACATCTTGAATCCAAGAAAAGCGCAGAACTGATAAGTTGCGTACCAAAGCCCACGAGAAAGACACAAATTCGGTGTAATGAGCAAGAGGCCTCCATCGACACCTACCAGATCGAACAAGAAAAGCATTATAATTGAGTTTTGCAAGAGAAGAGCATTTAGAGGCAAATGCATCGAAAGAGATATCCTACAAAGACAGAAACTCAAAAGGCTCACCACTGTCGCCTTCAAAGAAAAACAGGAAATCAGAAGGAAGTTATGACCATCGCTTTCGAAAAATGAAAAAGATCCTTACTTAAACCCAGATCCTCATGCGAGACAAGCCTCTAGAATTCTCAAATTTTGGTTGTTGACTAGAAAAGTCAAAACAGTCTTGAAGTTCAAAAAAATTACAGTTTTGCAACAGATTGAACCCAGTTCAGAAAGGGCATGGGTCAATCATACAAATTCATGACATCTTCAATGATTTTGGAGAAAGAATCATCACACAATTTGACAAAGATATAAGATTGTTTTCAAGGATTTGATTCAGAGATCAATTTCCTTTATTGTCGGTTCAGAGCCAAAACAGGCAAATCGTCATAGTAGGTTTGATGCCAAGAAAGGCTGATGATCATACAATTTGATTGAAGCAAATTGTTCTCGAGGATTTGATTCGAAGGTCAAATTTTTCAATAGTCATTTTGACTCCAAGACAGGCAAAGTGTCATACAATTTGATCGAAGATAGCAAATTGTTTCTGATGATTTGATTCGAAGATCAAAATTTCTCAACAATCGGTTTGACGCCAAGATAGACAGATCGTCACAGAATTTGATCGAATAGTAAATTGTTCCCGGGGATTTGATTCAAAGATCAAATTTCTCAACGGTCGATTTGACGCCAAGACTGGCAAATCGTCACGCAATTTGATCGAATATAGGAAATTATTTTCGAGGATTTGATTCAGAGATTAAACTCCTCAATAGTCGGTTCAGAGCCCAAATAGGTAGATCATCACCAAAATTGATTCAACGCCCAAACAGGCGAATCACTATTTTTCTAACACTTTAATAGGTTCGGAGCCCAAACAGGCGAATCATCAAATAGGTATATTCAGAATTGGGTCAAAAATTGATTCCTTGGTGTATGATTTTACCTTTGCTTACAAAATTGGTTTTCAAAATACCTGAAATAGCCATTTTCAAGTCGTTTGGAGTCAAACTACATTTTGGTCTAATTCTCCGATAGAGATACGTAGGCAGCCATTCGGCACAACCATTCAAATTTCTGAATGGATGTCTTTCTATCAATGACATTACTTCTTTCATAAGTTCTATCGCAGAGAGGCTCTGTAGACACCCCATTCTGAACATATTATTACAAGATTACACTAGTATAGTCTCGCTTTTTGATTTTAGGAATGAGAACTTCAATTTTGTCACGTTTTTTTAAGTTTCTAACTTTGCTAGTTTAGTGTGACTGACAACGAGATAACTAGAGAGGGAAAAAATAGAGAAACTTTTGAGCTTGTCTCGCACGAGACAACGTGTCTCGCGTGAGACAATCTCTCTGGGAAGGTTGATTTCCTTCCTTTTCGACTTCGATCTCTTTCTTATCGACAAATCCTTTCAAATTCGGGATTAACATGACTTGTGACCTTCCTGTAAGCTTCTAGGTTGATTTTCTACCTTACTCGTGATTCCTAACCTTGGTGGACAAGTAATCTTTATCTATAAATACAAGGGCCTCCTCTTGTTTTTTGACACACACATCGATCACCCTCAAACACCCTCGAACACACAAGTTTTGTTGCATTCTCTCCTAGAAAAACCCCTCAAAAACAACTCTTAAATCTCTCAAAATTCATCCTTAATCATCACTTGAATTGGATCTCAAGTCTTTGTCAAGGAAATCCATTGAAGACTCAAGAAATCACAAGGTAAACTTACGTTGTTTTTCGTTCTTCTAAACATACTCTATTTGATTTTTAGAATAGTGTAATATCAAACCCTAGGATCAGTTTACATTGGTAGCAGAGCCCATGTTTAATTTGATCCCAAACCTTTATGTGAAGCCATGTTTGAACTTTTCTTTTCCATATTATATGATGTGGGTTTAGTTTTCATTTTTCATGCTTTAAGAATTTGTAGGAATTAATTATATAGTTTAAAAGAGGATTCAAAGGGCTTTTCATAGATATTTATTTCATAATTTTTGGATCTTAGATGACTAAGTTATGAATTTTTGAAGTTTTAGGGTTCATTCTCATCGTTGTTGAAGAAGATGAACACAATTCTATTTTTGTTATACATTATGCTCTGTATCTTGTACATAATGCTTATGTTATCATGATGGACTCCATATTAAAAATTGATTTCACAATTGAACTGTTGGACTCAATGGCTTGCAACACCTCTGATCCCACATTGTCAAATTTAACTATATGAAAGTCAACATGGGAGATTAAACAATCTGGAAGTCAGCATGTGAAATTAAATTCACTATATGATATGTACGCAGTCCAACTATACAACTTATTAAAACAAATAATGAAAAATTTATTATGGTTATGTTTTCCAGTTTTCTATTTTCCAGAAGTTTTCGAAATATTTTATTGACTTTGACTGTAAAGTCAACAATTTGACCAATCAACATCAAGATTGTTTTGGAGGCCTTTCTGAGGTAAAAAAAAAACTGAAAAACAACAGCCATGTTTTTCAGATTACTATTTTCTGGATTTTTTCTGAAAAAAAATTGAACAATTTTATTTTTCAGATTATTACGATGATCCTTGAAATAATTTGATTGTTTAGTTTTGTTAATTATACTGCGACATGTTAACAATAATAATCAGAAAATGGTTTATGTTTAGTGGGAGCATTATTAATGATATTTTGTGCTAATGTTGACATATCAATGCATAAGTGGCTAAGATGTGTTTACGAGATAAAATATGTGTTCTCTTAGCAAATGAGTGATACATTACAACATAATGATTGTTTAGATAATGATACAACTATGGTAATGTTGAATCTGATTGTGAACATAGTGATCTTTCATTTCACATCCTTAGTTAGATTATTATTTTAATATTCATTTATTGTAGTAATAAGATTATGTGTAATGAAAAGTATATATGTCAATAGCGTTCTTATTGTTATTGTCTTTGTGTAGTCCTAATAATGGCATCTGTTAAGAACATAATTTTTAAACTAAATCATGGTGCTAAATTGGACTGTGACAATTACGATATGTGGCACCGTAAAATTCAATACGTGCTAGAAGAACAAGAAGTTCTTAATATTCTAACAAGTTCCATGGTAGAACATATTATGACGAGTGCGGATGAATATAGAAGGAGTCTTATTGCGTTCAAAGCATAGAAGAAGCGAAATAGTAAAGCTCAAATCACACTTTTGAGCAGTTTGCAAGATGACCTTATGTGTGAATTTGAAAGTTATTCAAATGCTAAAGAGATGTGGACTGCCCTAAAAGAGAAGTTTGGAATAACTTCGGTTACGAAGCTAAAGAAACTTCTCTGAGTTTGACAATGCAAACAAGCTCCCTAAGGATTCCATGAGGAAACATTTAAGGGAAATGTCAAACATGATAAGGAACTTGAAATTCGAGGGACATATTGTTTCAGATGAACAACAAGTTCAAGCAGTTCTCCATTCTTTTCCTAGTAGTTGGGATCACATGGTGATGAACCTAACTCATAATGAGCACGTAAAGACCTTTAAAGACGTGCAAACTCACTTGGAGTTGAAGGATGAGCGACTTTCAGCCTCAAAATCCTCATCTCAAGCATTTACTGCTGAAGTTAGTACAATCAAAGTTTCTGGGTCCAAACGTCGAAGAGGTGATTTCCAAAAGAAAGGGAAAAGGACATGCGCCAAAGAAGGCAAGGTTTGGAAACCGCAAAGTTAGAGGTGTTACAACTATGGCAAGACATGTCATTTTGTTCGTGATTGTTCTGATCCTAAGAAAAATGTAACAATTGTGTTAAATTCGGTCACCTGGCTCATGAATGTAAAAGGCTAGCCAAGGTACCAAGAGACCCTACCTCTAATTTTACTTTTGTTTCTAGTTGAGTTTTGCTTACTGATTCTTATCCTTTATGGACAACGGACCCAGGTGCCACATACCACATAGTTAGAGACAACGGAGCTTTCCAAGAGTACAATCGAGTGCCAAAGGTTACAAAATGGATATATGTTGGCAAAAATTCGAGAATTGGTGTAAAAGGAATTGGTACGTGCCAGATAGATCTACGAAGAGGCCAAAAAATAGTTGCTTCATGATGTTTTATACGCGCCCAACATTTGACAAAATCTTGTATCTGTTACCGTTCTTCTTAAGTTAGGGTTTGTCGTTGATTTTCATGGAACTTCTGTAGATATTTGACATAGTTCTGTTGTATATGGTATTGGACATCTTGTTGATGGTTTCTTTGTTTTAGATGTTGAACATATGTTGTTTAATGATAATGATTGCTTTTCCTTTATGGCATCCTCTAGTAGCACCAATATAGATGCATTTGTATGACATGCTTGTTTGGGGCATATTGGAGAAGAAAGAATGAGTAGGTTGGCAAAATAGGGTCTATTAGTCCCACTTAACAAAGTGTTATTGCCAACTTGTAAAAGTTGCTTAGCTGGTAAAGCAACTAGAAAACCATTTCGAAAAGCAATTAGGGCTACTATTCCATTGCAATTAATCCAATCTGATATTTGTGGACCAATGAATGTGAGGGAGAGACATGGAGCCTCATATATCATCACATATATAGATGTATACACACGTTTTGGTCATATCTACTTACTTTTCCACAAGTCTGAGGCATTAGATTGTTTTAGACGATACGTTTGTGATGGATGTGTTTTTACCCATTCAAATGATATATCTTTAGACCTATTTGATGCTCAACCTTGAGTGTTTTTATGGCTTTTGGAGTGTTTATAGATACAGGGAATGGAAGGAAAAAGTTGTAGATTATGATAAAAAAGGATAGAGAAAGGAACGATCAAGAGCGGAGCAGCAAATGTGGAAAGAATGGAAATTATAGAAGGAAAAAGTGGATATGACCTTTAGCATTCATTACCATTGGATATTACTTGTCGAGATCTTTCCAACGATATGTGGCACGTCTCAATCGGAGTCCGTATGAAAAAAGTTATGACCTCCGAAAGTTTGTCGAAAAAGGTACAAGTCGACGAAGCATGAGGAGCGCATGCATCTGAGGAGTGGGAGCGTCTGCCTCAAATTCCAGAAACTCGGATATGCAACATCTTGTTGGGTGCGCCCCCCCCTCCCTGATAGCTTTTCCAGTTTTCTTGTTTCGACTTGGATTTGGCCCTCTTTTCCTAATTTCGACCCCTCCTTCTCCCAAGTATATAGAGACCAACTTCAGCCATATTTTTAGATATCCTAGGTTTTATTATTGTTTTTAAGATGGCTTGTAAAGATTCAAGATCCAAGATTTATTTATTTTCTTCTTTTCTCTTTTATTACCCTTCGCGGCTAAATTCTTGGTTTGTGGATTGTATAATAACAATTTGATCTTTATGCTAAGGTTTTAATTCTTCCTACTTCCTACTTCATTCTCATTTTTGTTCTTCTCAATATTCTTAACGATTGTTTTTTAGATCAATTGTATTGACCTAGCGGAATATATCCTTTGACTCTTGAATATATTTGGGTATAAACCATTGCACTAGCGTGGATGATTTATGCATTGATCATTATTGAAATGAATGCATTCAAATGAGGACCTAGCGGAAATCGAATGAATCTAGGTTTTATTTGTTCTTATGAATTAATTGAATCTCTCGAATGTTTATATTGACCTATCGAAATAAAATAACAAAGAGAGAAGTTATTAGGGTTCTAATGTTTGTATTGACCTAGCGGAATATATCAAACGTCTTAACCCTTGAATGGGATTGATTTCTTCATCTCATTCGAAATAAAACATAAAGTGATAATTGTTATTATCTCCAATCTATGAATCCCTTGTTATCTTGATATCTTTTACTTGCTATTTAATTCTTGCTTTCTTAGTTTAATCAATCAAACCAAACAAAACCCCTTTTTGTTACTTCTTGCACTATTAAAATATACTTGTTCATACACGAGTCTCTGTGGATTCGACCCTTGTAATTGCATATTACTATAGTGATAACTAGGGCACTTGCTAGGTAAATTTTATTAGAGGGAGAAATCTTCCATCATATTTTTGGCGCCGTTGACGGGGACTTGTTGTGATTGAACAAGTTACTTTTCATAGTGCATGCTTGGTCGACGTTCTCTGATTCCTATCTTGGAGCCATTGAGCGATGACATTGATAGACTAGGTCTTCGCCTTAAGAATTTGGAATTAAATGAGGGCAATCCCCTCTAAATTGACCTAAAACTTGATCCCTCTACCATCGGGGTAGAGGAAGAAAAAGCCAAGATGGCGGTACCACCGGCTCAAACATGAAGGACTTTCATCGTGCAAAAGTGGATGATTCCATATCATGTATTGTACTATCCGAAGAAGCAAAGATTTTTGAAGTAAAGGGGTCAATATTTCAATATGTTTTCAATTTAACAGGACCTACCTTTCGAGTACCCTTTGACTTTCTTGCATGAGTACATAATTATTGTGTCTCACTTTCCTAGTAAAGCAGGTGTGACAGATGATTTGATTAGATTAAAATGCTTCCCTACACTCTAAAAAGGGCAGAAAAGACATGGTTTATGATGTTAACACCTAGGAGCATTATCACGTGAGATCAATTACATGATGTGTTTTTACAAAAATATTATCCCCATCCCACGTTGGCTAACATGAGGCAAAAGATAATAGGATTTGCTCAAGAGGTAGGCAAGCCTTTTCATAAGGCATGGGATAGATTTAAGATGATGTTAGTTCAATGCCCCATCATAATTTTACTTTTCCCTTGCTAAATCAAACTTTTAATGATGGCTTGAATCCTGCTAATCAAGCCATGGTATATAATGCAACAGGGGGCACATTAGGAGCCAAAACCCCTCAAGAGACTCATGACTTGTTTGAGATGTTAGGTGCTAATTCCAAACAAAATATTACTAGGGGTAAGGCTAGAGGTGTACATGAGTTGGAATATAATGATAATTTGGTTAAGCAAGTGTCACAATTAATTGTCATGTTTAATGTTAAAGCCGCTTCACTTAATGCCAATGCTGTGCAAGATGCTTGTTCTATTTATGGTTTACATACTCATACTGCTAACTTTTATCCCAATGGTTCACAATTTGTTTTAGATAATGAGCAGGCACATGCACTAAATGGGTACAATCCAAGGCCTCCGCAAAACAACCCCTATAACAATACATATAATTCGGGTGAAGGAATCATCCCAACTTCTCATGGGGGAGGAAATCAAGGTAATCAAAATAAATCCCTTCACACTCCACCACCACAAGTGCAATTTCAGCCAAAGAAAGAGGTTTGGGGAGAGGCTATGGATTGAATGAGACTAGAGCAGCAACAGGTCTCGAGGCAACATGATGCCGCCATAAAGAAGCTTGAAGATCAACTAGGGCAACTTGCTGAAGCCCTTCAAAGGCACAAGCCCGGAACCTTCCCAAGTCAAGGGCAATAAGCTTTGGCCATATCCACCCTCCGAAATGGCAAAGTGGTATGTCAAGAGGTAATTTCTCCTTCTCCTCCTTCTAATGCTGAAAAAGAAGTTAAAAAGAGTACAAATGGATTGAGGAAAAATCTCAAAGAAGCTTATATACCCCTCAAGCCATAGGTACCACCAGTGCCATTTCCCGGTCGGTTAATGAGACTCAAGATTGAGGAACAAATGAATGAGCTATGGACATGTTCTTCAATGTTAATAAATCTCCCATGGCTTGAAGTGATTAAAACATTCCTGCCTATGCAATTATTTTTAAGGAAATTAATTCTAAAAATCATAGGTATGGAAAAGATGAAAAATTGAGCATGTAGTTCAAAAAGACCTCCCACCTAAACAAAAGGATCCTGGAAATTTCATAATTTCTATTAATTTGGGGGATTCTAGTGAGGTGAAGGCTATGTTGGACCTTGGTGCTAGCATCAATTTATTGCCATACTCCATGTACTTGAAATTGGGCTTGTCTGAGTTGAAGCCCACCACACTAACCCTCATTCTAGCCGGTCATTCTATTCGACGACCTATGGTCATTGTGGAGGATGTGTTAGTGCAAGTGGGGACTTTGATTGTCCCGGTTGACTTTGTTGTGTTAGATATGGTAATTGGAGTGGATAAGGGTAGAGAGCCACCTATTCTATTGGGACGCCCATTCATGAAGACAACTAATACTATAATAGATGTGGGGAATGGGAAGTTGTACAAGGCCGACGAACACTCATGGAGTGACGGCCCATATCACCCCCTAGGCCGTTCCCACAAGGAGTCGTTGTCACCATTAAAATCACAAATCATTATTTCCTCTAAAATCTAAAAAAATTGATTCATATGAACAAGTAGAGGAATGTTATTTTCTTGATATTTTTTATTCTTTCATTGCTAACATTGACAATCAAGATAGCTCCTCTTGAAATTTTTGTTGAGCAAGATGCTCCTAAAGGTGCGGAGATCAAAGCACTAAATGAGTTTTGGGGAAAGGCCCCCAAGAAGAAAAAGGCCAAGAAAAAGGCCTCAAAGATACTTTGGGCACTATCAGAGCTCATAAAAAATGGTACTTATATGTGGAAAGCGATAGGTATTTATGCCCACGAAATCATGAGGTGGGGCAAGAGAAGAAAAGCTAAGGCCAAAGATAAGGTGGCCACCTCTAACCCCAACTAAAATGTGGACTACAGTTGGGCTAACGACCTTAACTATATGCGCTTATTGGGAGGCAGCCCAACTAGGTATGTTTTATTTGTTTATTATTTCATGTCATCCTTTGTACCCAAGACATGTTTTAGTTATCTTTGCTATGACATATCATAATTTGAGTTTGGGGATAGATATCTCTCTGAGATTGTGGGTTTATAGGGGAGTGTATATAGTGTCACCATCCAAAAAAAAATAGAAAAATTTAAAAATCTTGCTCTTTTCATATTTTGGGATGTTAGCTAAAGTCGATGATGATTTGAGGGTGCTTTAATTTTAAAATCTTAAGTATTATTATCAATATGGGGGATATAATTGCATTGAAACGTGTAAAGTATGATTGCTCTACCTTTCACTTCCATTCATATTTTCTTGATCATTGTTACCAACTTAGGAGACCTTTATAGGATCACTTTGGCATTCTCGGGGTACCAAGAACATGTTGGTATGACTGTCAATGACACATCAATTAGGCTATTCAGGAAGTGGTATGTGACTATTTTATTTGAACCCTTTTTGTGAGCCTTTAACTTTCTCGTCACGTATAAATATTTCTACTAGAACCCCTTTTGAGATTTAAAAAGAATGAAAATCTCTCACAAAGTGTGCGAGGTTATCTTAGACCACCATTCGCCTTCATATTGTACCCTGATTATCCTACCATTTAAACTTATACACTATTTTTTTTTTACTTTTTCAAGAAAGTGAAACTAGTGAATGAATGAGATATTGTTTGGGAAATCAAGAGTTGAGTGGAAAGAGGTCAACAAAAGAAACAAAAAAATGGTCATGTATTATATTGAAAAGAGGGGCTTGAGTAAAGTATTTAATGCATAATATGCTTCGTGATCTATATGTGCAAAGCAAAGAAAAAAATAAGAAAAATCTAAAAAAGCCTTGCCCTCTCTTATGTTGAAGTGTAAAGTGACCAAAGGAAAGAAATGAAAGGTGGTCAACCCTTTATGTGAAAGTATGCAAAACTGTTGAGCGGAGAGTTAAATTCAAAGTGAGGATGTATGTTGAAGACTTCTTAGTGTCACTTGCTTGACTTCGTATGTCTTTATCTTCTTTGTAACTGTGAACCTAGCTTGTGAATTTCGCGATATATTACAAGCTATAAAGCCATATTTGATCTCTAAAGAGTAGTCGGGTTGATAGTTGTATTTAAACATGCATATGAGTGTCCCTGTGCAGAAATTTCATCTTATTATCATTGATTTATAGCATGACACAAGTGACCCTATAAAATATCTTACTTTTGTTACAATGATCTTCCCATTATTCATTCATATTATCATATGGTGGTGGAGAATTATAAGTTAGATTCATCAATGTAAATATAATCTTATGTTCATAATAATACTTGTAGATTATGTGTGTTGTAAGATCTGAGACTTGTTTTTGTCAACAAACTTTATATGATTTGAACATCCCAAAATTAATTTCTTTTGTTTTAGTTTAGATAGTGGTTTATTATTTTGTTTTAGTTTTGTTTTACTCGAATACCAGAAAAATATAAGTTTGGGGGTATTTGGTGGATGTGTTTTCACCCATCCAAATGATGTATCTTTAGCCCTATTTGATGCTCAACATTGGGTGTTTTGATAGCTTTTTGGAGTTTTTATGGATACAGGGAATGGAAGGAAAAAATCGTAGATTATGATAAAGAAGGATAGAGAAAGGAACGATCAAAAGTGAAGCGGCAAATGAGGAAAAAATAGAAATTACATAATGAAAAAGTGGATATGTCCTTGATCATTCATTACCATTGAATATTACTCGTCGATAGATTTCAAACAATATGTGGCACGTCTCAATCGGAGTCCGTACGAAGAAGTTATGACCTCCGAAAGTTTGCCAAAGAAGGTACAAGTCGACAAAGCACGAGGAGCGCACGCATCCAAGGGGTGGGAGCGTCCACCCCAAATTCCAAAAACTCAAATTTGCAACATCTTGTTGGGTGTGGCCGCTCCCATCAAGTGGTGCGGTTGCAACCCCCCCTCCCCAGGCCCGTCTCAATAATTATTGGGGCCCTGTGCGAAATGTGAATATTGGGCCCCTAATGTTTAAAAATTAATACAAAAAATATAATATGTATATATAAGTGCTTTTATATAAAGATTAAAGTCTTACAAAATTAAGCAATAAAATTCAAAAATAATTTATTACATTGATCATTACTTTTCGCACAACATAAATATTTTATTTAAAAGTTGAGATCCTTCGAGCGCTTTTTGAAGCAAAATCATCAATCAAGTCTTCATATTTTATGTTTTCTAAGAGCTCATTCTCAATAGCTATCATCGCTAATCCATTACTTTTTTCATGCAATCTCTCTTTAGAACCACAGAATGATAAATTATGCTTAGCAAGAAATTTAACAATTGACAAAATTCTTTGCAACACTTTCTTCCAATGATCTTTTTCTTTATCAATTAGTCTTTGTGTCGCCTTATCAATAGTTTGATTCTTTTGAAATCTTAGACGCAAATCATACCAAGTGCCCATATTGTGTACATGATCCATGGTTGTCTCATGTTCTTTAAGTCTTATGTCAACATGCCCCCAATCCGAAAAACCTTCATTTGTTAATTGACTTCTACCAATTCCTTTTTTAAAAATTTTACAGCAAAAACAAAATATCCTATCAAGCTCTTTTGAGTAAACAAGCCAATCTCTGTCACACTTCTCTCCATTTGATAAAACTCTAGTATACAATTTATTAGTAAATCTCCTATAAAATTTATCTTTAGGACCTTTCACAATATAGTAATCTCTCTTAGGACCATTTTTCACTAATAAATCAATCATTTTAGAATTAAGACCATACCAAGTTCTTGGATCATATATATCAGGAAAATAACAAGTTTGGGGCGGAATTATTTCTTCCACATTATCATTTTCAACAAAAATGTCATCTATAACACCATCATCTATATTGTTCTCAATACACACATCATCATCGTTATCATTCTCAACAAGCACATCACCTAATTTATCATTTTTAATGGGCACATCATCAAAATTATCCTTTTCAATAGGCACATTATCACCATTATCATTTTCTACGGGCACACTAGAATCAATACGCAGATTAGCATCAATAAACACATTATCAACATTTTGATTTTCAAGTGAAACATGTGATTCTTTTATGATAAACCTATTAAGTGCTATTTTTGAGACTTATTCAATTTTTCAATTCTTTATAGTTTTTTACGCTTTTCATGACCAGGAACATATTTTATAATTTTCGGAGGCATAATTAAAGATTATTAGTATGTAATGGATTGAAAAAACCTAGAAAGTGCAATTTTTAGTCAACAAAAATATTCTTGATTGATGACACCTATTTTGACTCTACAAAAATAACAACAACAACAACAAAATAATGAGATTAATAACTAAATCAAATATGAAGTCATTTTATTTCATCTAAAATCAAAAGAATAAAATTAAACCTAAAAGAATAAAATCAAAACTTTTAGTCAGCCGACTAAAAGAATAAAATAAAAATCTTTACCTTCTACTATGTACTATCTCAAATCAGCCAACAGTACTATTACTATCTCAAATCAGCCAAGACAAGAACCATTGAATTTTGACGGAACGCCGGAACCGAACGGGCGAACGGCGGAACGCCGAAACCAAAGATTTTTCAAGAGGGACTGGGATCGGTTGATTTTCGCCGTTGCCGATTGCGCTTGGAAGTTGGAACAAGGCTTCTTCTCAGGCGGGTTTGTTTGGCTAGGCGATGATGGAGCCGGATTATGAGGCATTTCGTTTATCGTTGCTATCGCCTCTCTTAAATCAATTACCCATTCTCCGCAATTTCCAAGTAATTTGCGTCGATTGATTTTCCCCCCTTGAATTTCGACGCCGTCGCTGTGATTGCGTTACTTTTTTTTTTTTTTTGAGATATATACCTAATGGGCCTAGAAAAATGGGGGCCCTCCAAAATTTGGGGCCCGGTGCTGAGGAACCTCTTGCACCTGATGATAGCCGGGCCTGCCCCTCCCTCTGTGACAACTTTTCCAGTTTTCCTGTTTCAACTTGGATTTGACCCCTCGTTTCTTAATTTCGACCCCTAATTCTCCCAAGTATATAATGACCAACTTCAGCCATATTATTAGATATCCTAGGTTTTTTTTTTTTTTTTGAATAAGGCTTGTAAAGATTCAAGATCCAGGTTTTATGTATTTTCTTCTTTTCTCTTTAAGGCCCTTCGCGGCTAAATTCTTGGTTCGTAGATTGGGTAATAACAATTTGATCTTTATGCTAAAGTTTTAATTCTTCCTATTTCTTTCTCATTATTGTTCTTCTCACCATTCTTAACAACTGTTCTTGAGATCAATTGTATTGACCATTGTTGAGATGAATGGATTCAATTGAGAACCTAGAGAAAATCGAATGAATCTAGGTTTTATTTGTTCTTATGAATTAATTGATTCTCTTGAATGTTTATATTGAACTAGCGGAATATATTAACAAAGAGAGAAGTCATTAGGGTTATAATGTTTGTATTGACCTAGCAAAATATATCAAACAACTTAACCCTAATCTTTTGTGAACGAACCCTTGAATAAGATTAATTTCTTTATCCCATTGGAAATAAAGCATAAAGTGATAATTGTTATGATCCCCAATCCATAAATCCCTTGTTATCTTGATATCTTTTACTTGTTATTTAATTCTTGATTTCTTATTTTAATCAATCAAATGAAACAAAAACCCCTTTTTGTTACTCCTTGCACTATTTAAATATACTTGTTCATCCACGAGACTCAGTGGATTCGACCCTTGCAATTGCATGTTATTACAGTGATAACTAGTGTACTTGCTAGGTAAATTTAATTAGAAGGAGAAATCATCCATCAATTTGCCTTGTTGACAATCAGTTAGTGAACATACCCCGTATGAAAAATTCATAGTTTTATTGTTTTGGAAAATGAGACGGGAGATATGTAAAAGTGCATGAAAAGGAGTCGCCACGCCATGTTTAAGAGGTACACTTTGAAAAACCTTTTGAAATTAGAGAAAGGGTTTGGGGGTCAGGTTACGTGTTGGGAAGAACCGAGAGTTCACCCAACACGCCTCGTAAACGAGTCTTTCTATAAAAATAACATCCAAATCATCCATAAGTGTGTGCAAATGTGTGAGACAAAATACAATAAATATGCTTTGCTTTTGTTGATAAACTTAGAGAAAATAACTTGTGAGCCACTTGGTACGGGAGGCCACATCCCAATTATAATGAAGATTGAACAGAGATTACAACTGAAATGAACCTTCTGCAAGAGGCTACTTATGTCGCACGACCCAGGACACCACATGTCCAGTTGTGTCGCGTGACACTAATGGCCACCTTGCACAGGTTTTACAAGGCTCAATTTACAGAAACATCAAGTAACTATAATATCAAAATACATCATGAATTGATCTCAGAGAGCATAGAAATTAACAAACGACATTTAAGAGGGTGTGGATATGAGAGATCCACACTCTCTTGATGAACATGCACAATTATATCAACTCAACTTATAAACCAAACAATAACATGGAACAATCTTCAGCATTAGAGACTTAAACAGAGAGATTGCGGTCAGATATCATTAGCAGCTTGTGCATGAAATCATGGAGAAAATAGAGAGAGATAGAGAGAGGGATAGAGATCGTTACCCTTGTAGTCCACTTTCACTATACCAAGTCGGTATAGGGAACCTTCAAATCATCTTCTGAATGAGGATTCAAACACAGAAGGAGTGTTGGACTTAGATCTTCAATGTGTATGTGAAGTATGTGTTGAATTGAATATGAGAGAGAGAGAATTGAGAGGATTGGTGTGTGTTTTGAGTATGAATGAGGAGAGGAATGAGGTTCTGGAGAGATTTTGGCAGAGTAACCTTAGGGAGGCTGGAAGGGATCCAGAAATGAGAGGGGAAGGGTCCATTTTATAGCTGCATGGGAAGTGGCAACTTGTGTCGCACGACTGAACGAAGATAACTGTTTTCCTTCTAGAATCTGCAAGGTGGCAGCCTGGAATGATCGACATGGCTTGTTGTGTCGCACGACTTAAGGGAGCATAACCGTTTTCCTTCTAGAAACATGCAAGGTGGCGTATTCTGGACCTTTCTTGGGTTAATTCCCTATAGGTCCAACCTGTATAATTCCTTACAAGTCCTTCTGCATGAAAAAAGGACCGAAAGGAACTTTCTTAGCAAGAAATTTATAAAAAAGCTCCTGAAAGTCTCGGAATGGATCGGAAATTTACCAAAATGCATCCTAGTGTACTTTTATTGTGTAAAAGACACTTTTATTGGGTCGCAAATTGGATTGGGGTACTCACAGAGCCCCTTGGCAACGTCACTTATGGAAGAAGTGGGGTTGTCGATAAAAAGGATCCCAAGCCTAATGAGCGGCTGGTGGGAAAGATAGACCAGAGTGGTCAATCTGTCGGACCTACTGGGATATGGCAAATAAAGGGAAATGATTGATGTCGTTGGATGGCTGGACCTTTTTGGAGAAAGGATTCCTACGTATCCCTAGGAGGAAATCAAGCCTGATCGTAGTTCAAAGAAGTGACTATTGGGGGGAAATCGCCCAGAATTTTACTGGAAGGGGAGTCACCCGAGACTTGACTGGAGGGGGAGTCACCCGAGACTTGACTGTTAGGGGGGTCACCCGAGACTTGACTGGAGGGGGAGTCACCCGAGACTTGACTGGAGGGGGAGTCACCCGAGACTTAACTGGAGGGGGAGTCACTCGAGACTTGACTGGAGGGGGAGTCACCTGAAATTTGTCTGGAGGGGGAGTCAACCGAGACTTGACTGGAGGGGTAGTCACCCGAGACTTGACTGGAGGGGGAGTCACCCGAGACTTGGCTGGAGGGGGAGTCACCAGAGATTTGATGAATAGAGGGACGGACCTGAGGATTTTTGATGACGGGAGGGACAGACCCGATGATTTTGATGAAGAAGGGGACGGACCCGAGGATTTTTGATGACGGGAGGGACGGACCCAATGATTTTGATGAAGAAAGGGACGAACCCAAGGATTTTTGATGATGGGAGGGACGGACCCGATGATTTTGATGAAGAAAGGGACAGACCCGAGGATTTTTGACTTGAGAGACGGACCCGGGGATTTTTAATTATTGAGAAAAAAAAGAATTGGAAATGTCAGGTTCAAAAATAATAAAACGGGCCACAGGGGTAAAATGGGAACTAGGGTCATAGGGGTGAAAGGGTGAATAGGCCACAGGGGCAAAATTGGAAAATCAGCCACAGGGGCACGTTGTGTCGCACGACCTAGCAAGCCAGGCGGACAGATTTAAATAAATACGAGCAGTCGACGCTTTAAACACAACACCAGGAGTTTTTTTCGAGAGAAAGAGAGGAGAAAGAAGAGAGAGACTAGGGTTTCGATTGAGATTTTGTCCAAGCATCTTGAAATCATCTTGCAACAATGCCTCCCCGTCTACGCCTGACAAAGAAGGCGGAACAACAAGCAGAGTTGGCGGATCGAAAGAAGAAAATAAAGAGGAATTATCGGCCCTTTGTTCCTCAAGCTCCGCGAGGACATTTCTACCCACAGGAGGACAAACATACTTCGGTCGGTAGAAAAGCCGTGGTAAGAACCTTGCAAAACTTGATATTCATTGATTTGAATTTTTTGAAAAATTGCATGTTTAGGATAATGAAATTGCAATGACTATACTGATAAAATGCATGAATTGAATCTACGAATTAAACTAATTTTTGTAAAGAAAATGTGGTACGGACCCGAGACGAGAATCATTGATTTTGTAAAGAAAAGTGGGACAGACCCAAAGCAATAGTGATGATTTTGTGAAAAGGTTGGGACGGACCCATGTTTTTTGTGAAAAGATTGGGACGGACCCCATTATTTCTGTAAAGAGTGGGACGGACCCAAAGATTTTTTTGAGCACTTGGGACGGACCCAGAGAACAATGATTGCATTCAAAACATGATGATATGTAATTGACTGAAATATATTTTGTTACATGTGCTGTGTTTACCTGTAGGGGATACGCACTCGGGGATCGTCTGAGGTGATTGGGCGGCTTTGGAGGAGCCTGCCTGGCAGTGCAGCTGAGGCGCATTCGCCCAAGGGTTTAGTCTATGCAGCCGGATTCGGTCAGTTCTTTGAGATGGCAGAGGCCATTGGGGACACAAAGAGGAGTGTGGAGCTGATGAAGGCTTTCCGTGAGTTTTGGTGGGAGACCACCCACTCTTTCCACTTTACTTGGGGCGAGGCCACAGTCACCCTGTATGACTTCGCAGTCATTACAGGGTTGCCGTTCACCGGTCAGCCTATCTTTGCAGTTGAGCCTGTCATTGAGCCCGAGCCTCTGGATGAGGGTGAGATGCTGGAGTTGGTTGGGTTTGCTCTCCGAGATAGGAAGGGCAATGGGTACGAGTTGGGGGAGATTCATGGGGCGATTGAGGCTCAGAGCTGAGCCTACCCTCCTATTTTTGATGGCTCCGATGATAGCCAGCATAGGGCTGAGAGACCGGCCAGGGCTTTTGTCTGGGCAGGATTTTCTGACATGCTATTCCCCAATGGGGCTTCCACCGCTCTGACTGCCCTCCTGGAGCTTCTGAGGAACTGGGGGAATGTTGGCAATTTGTCTTGGGGGAAGCCGGGCTGGCTGAGATGTATTTGGCCCTGGACGACATTAGCCGGGGAGAGGCGAAGTCGTTTGATTGTTGTTAGATGGCCTTCGAGGTAGCTTTTTACCCTTACTTTTCTTTGCACACGCCTCTGCATCAATAGCTATCATCTTCGATTTCTGACCTTGTCTGATTTGTCTTTTGCAGGCTTGAGCTTATGAGGTGTTCAACTGCTATCCTTGGAGAGTCAGGGATGAGTTTGTTGGTGTAATGCCCTAGGCTTTAGTTATGTTTAACTTAAACCGTTATGTATCATCTTTATCATTTGTTATAGAGAAAGTTTATTTTGTTCATTATATGTTTACATGTTTATTGTATTGAACTGCGTCCCTAGTTGTTGTGAACAACTAGTATAAGTTGGTAATGGATAATCATGGAGATGATTATATGCATGGAGATGCACATTACACTTATGAGTACTTGCTAGAGAACAAGTATTGGACTTGACCTACTTATGAGATTTATGACATGGTCTGTTGTCGTGATTAAATCTCGTGATAGTCGTGTTATTGAATCCTTTGTACCTGAGATTATCATCGTCTTCCACATGATGAACATTGTGTTTAATGTAGTCTAACACTATCTTTAATCGGATAGCAATAAGGGCTATGTTGGCACGATTGGATTCATGTAGGGAAGAATGATAAGTCAAGACGGGATTCGTCCCTCTCTGTTTGAGAGAGATGTTTGCTTGGGCCCCTCGATGAATAGTGTTGATGAAATGTATGGCCATACTCAAGTGATTTGATAGAGATCAAATGCATTTGGATTATCAACATATTCGGAATCGAGAAAGCATTGAACGGAATGTGTTGACATAGACCATGACTCATGTTCAATTGGACATCGTGTATAAAGGGATTATGACATTGGATCTATCGAGGAATCAAGCTTTGATGTTATATTTAATTGGGTGGACATAATGATTTGCTAAAAGTCACTTATGTCTTGTGAGGTTGATGTTTCAACTCACTACCAACATAAAATATAATTCCTAAAGGGTCACACACAAAAGAACGAACTTGATTCAAGCTGAAAATTGGAAATTTGGGTTCTGGCACGACTCGTGACCAGGAGCACGACTCGTGCCCTGGGTCACGACTCGTGCCAAAGGTAACGACTCGTGACCAAGGCTGAGACACGACTTGGTTTTTGTCTCATTTTGATCAGAATGAGTTGGGGCTCAAGGAACGACTCGTGAGCACGAGTGGAAGCAAAGGGCACGACTCGTGCCAAGGCCAAAATTCGTGTCCGTACAGTTTTCCTTGGCTAGGAAGCAATTGGTGTTTTACAAAGTTTCTACCCTAATTGTTAGGGGATTTATATGTGATATAAATACAACCTTGTAGCCATAATTTTCCTACTCTAATATCATATTTCTAGGTTTATGAAACTCTAAATTTTGATTTTGATTTTGAATTAAATGCCCCAAATTATTCCATAGTTTTGGCTTTGATTATTGAATATTGATTCAATAATCAAGAGGATCATCTAGCAATCCAACAAGAAGTGTTCTTGGATTCGTTCGCGTGTGGATTACCGATAGAGGGTGATAAGTTAATCACCAAGAGCTTGAAGCCTTCCGTTCGTTGATTTATCACAAGGTAAAGAACAAGGAGAAGATCCAAGTTTCATCAACGGTTCGAAGATTCGAAGGTTGTTCATCGATTCAAATAGGATTTGAATCCTAGATCTGTTTTTGAAAGACCAACATAATCGCATTAAGGTATGTAAATTCTATTTCATGGTTTTAACTATTCATGTTAGACGGATTTCAAGGGCTAGGGTTTTGTTTTTATTTCCAAGTCTTCCGCTGCGTTTGTAACTCCAAAACCCAACAGAGTTTCCAGCCGATACTTATCCTGCACTCAGACGCTGGACCAAAGATGCTAGGAAGCAGACTCGGGCATCTGGATCGAGGGGCATGGTGACTGCTTCATATGCTGACAGCCTGACACGATGCCGCTCCTAAGAGGAGCTCCCCACAACCTCTCCTTGTTCCCATGGGCTGAGAGGTATCAGGATGAGGACTTGGATTACGTGATTCATTTGACCGGGTGCCGCAAGCTTCTGGTAGGCTTGACTGGAGATGCCCTGTACTTAGCAGAGAGGGTGTTCAGACAGTATGGGCCCCATATACATGCTCTAGTCCTCGATGATCCTCCGGCTATGGTGTGGTTGCCTCGCCAGCTGGAGAATGTGGATGCTTTGATCGTGGGTGTGGCAGCCCATCACTTTGCACGGGATGGAGATTATACTCTGTATGTGGCTAGGAGGCTGCAGTCTCCCTAGGTCAGAGCTGGTTATGACGTTCAGGGTGCGGGGCCCTCGACTGGACATGTGGCTAGACCTCCTCTGCCCCCGACTTACACTGATTATCAGGGTGGCAGCCGTACACGGCGAGCTCACATTGACATGACACAGACTCATCCTCGTCTGCAGCTTCCGCGGGGTTCTAGATCAGTAAGTGTGCGGATGACTATATTCCGTTATTTGCAAAAAAGAGATTTTTTTATTTTTTATTTTGAGTAAGATTAATAAATAAAACACCATTCACACCCTAAAATCCAACAGGGTACAATAAGCAACAATCACAAACCGATCAAAGGACTGTCGTGAATCAAAACTTGAACAATTCTGCAAACTGGCCCGTTCTGTCGCGTGACACAGGACAGACCTGGCTGGATGTGTCGCACGACTAAGCAGGCAAGCTTTCCAGAACCAAAATAGGAACAATTCCCCAGCCTCCAAGCATTGCAAACACATATATCATGGCCCCCTTCAGATCATCAAAGCAAGAACCAAAACATAGAACAAAGCAATCAATGCAAGCAAAGCACATGTACACATAAAAGTCACACAACAAAGAACACGACAAATGAATGATAAGGATGTTAAATAAGAATGAAAGCTTGACCCTCTTATTTTGAAAACAAGTTTCAAATTTCCCCAGCGGAGTCGCCACTGAACATACCCCGTATGAAAAAATTCATAGTTTTATTGTTTTGGAAAATAAGACGGGAGATATGTAAAAGTGCATGAAAAAGAGTCGCCACGCCATGTTTAAGAGGTACACTTTGAAAAACCTATTGAAATTAGAGAAAGGGTTCGGGGGTCAGGTTACGTGTTGGGAAGAACCGAGAGTTCACCCAACACGCCTCGTAAACGAGTCTTTCTATAAAAATAACATCCAAATCATCCATAAGTGTGTGCAAATGTGTGAGACAAAATACGATAAATATGCTTTGCTTTTGTTGATAAACTGAGAGAAAACAACTTGTGAGCCACTTGGTACGGGAGGCCACATCCCAATTACAATGAAGATTGAACAGAGATTACAACTGAAATGAACCTTATGCAAGGGGCTACTTATGTCGCACAACCCAGGACACCACATGTCCAGTTGTGTCGCGTGACACTAATGGCCACCTTGCAGAGGTTTTACAAGGCTCAATTTACAGAAACATCAAGTAACTATAATATCAAAATACATCATGAATTGATCTCAGAGAGCATTGAATTAACAAACGACATTCAAGAGGGTGTGGATATGAGAGATCCACACTCTCTTGATGAACATGCACAATTATATCAACTCATCTTATAAACCAAACAATAATATGGAACAATCTTCAGCATTAGAGACTTAAACAGAGAGATTGCGGTCAGATATCATTAGCAGCTTGTGCATGAAATCATGGAGAAAATGAAGAGAGATAGAGAGAGGGATAGAGATCGTTACCCTTGTAGTCCACTTTCACTATACCAAGTCGGTATAGGGAACCTTCAAATCAGCTCCTGAATGAGGATTCATACAGAGAATGAGTGCTGGACTCAGATCTTCAATGTGTATGTGAAGTATGTGTTCAATTGAATATGAGATAGAGAATTGAGAGGATTGGTGTGTGTTTTGAGTATGAATGAGGAGAGGAATGAGGTTCTGGAGAGATTTTGGCTGAGTAACCTTAGGGAGGCTGGAAGGGATCTAGAAATGAGAGGGAAAGGGTCCATTTTATAGCTGCATGGGAAGTGGCAACTTGTGTCGCACGACTGAACAAAGATAACCGTTTTCCTTCTAGAACATGCAAGGTGGCAGCCTGGAATGATCGACATGGCTTGTTGTGTCGCACGACTTAAGGAAGCATAACCATTTTCCTTCTGGAAGCATGCAAGGTGGCATATTCTGGACCTTTCTTGGGTTAATTCCTTATAGGTCCAACTTGTATAATTCCTTACAGGTCCTTCTGCATGGAAAAAGGACCGAAAGGCACTTCCTAAGCAAGAAACTTATAAAAAAGCTCCCGAAATTCTCGAAATGGACCGGAAATTTACCAAAATGCACCCTAGTGTACTTTTATTGTGTAAAAGACACTTTTATTGGGTCTCGAATTGGATTGGGGTACTCACAGTTAGATAAAAGCATTAAGTCTTTAAGGACAGAGTGAGTATTTGTCTGATATATTCAGGACTCTTTGTGATGAAAAAGACATTGAAAGGCAATTGAATATTCCAACAACTCCACAACAAAATGGAGTTGCAAAGAGAAGGAATAGGACATTGCTAGATATGACCAGGTCTATGATGGCACAAGCAAATTTACCCATAAATTTATGGGGAGATGCTTTATTATCTGTCGCATATATAATTAACCATGCTCCCTCTAAATCAGTAACTTCTACCCCATATGAATTGTGGAAGGGCAGAAAATCAACTTTAGAAAATCTGCGTCCATGGGGATCGGCCGCTTATATACACAATACTTTCGATAAGCATGGGAAGTTAGGTCCTAGGGGTAAAAAGTGTATCTTTATTAGATACTCAGAACACTCCAAAGGATATATGTTCATAGGAGAAGGACCAGGTGAAAGTTTGACTGAATTAAGTCCCATAATGTAGATTTTCTAGAAAAGGATTTCCTTAGTAGGGGTGAAGTATATAGGGAGATTGAACTTTATGAAATGGAAGAACCTGAAGAGAGTATACCTACTCAAATAAAGATAGAGGAAGAAGTTCCTCACCATCCTAACAATAGTGGGAGATATTTATCCTCGAGTAGGACACTTCCATTGAGAGAAAAATCTCAAGAGCCTATCCTACATAGAAGTCAACGTGGACGAATTCCTCGACGTCATTTTGACATTTAAAATGAAGCATTCATGGCTGATTCACATGATGTTGATGAGCCAAGAAACTATAAAGAGGCTGTAACATCACCTACTAGTGAAAAATGGATGAAAGCAATGGATGATGAAATGGAGTTAAAGAAAACCAATAATGTTTGGGATTTAGTTGACTTACCTCCAGGGCAAAAGACTGTAGGGAACAAGTGGGTGGGTCCTAGGATTCAAACGCAAAGTGGATGGCTCCATTTAAAGATATAAGGCTCGCTTAGTAGCTAAAGGTTATACTCAACAAGAGGGTTAGACTACGAGGAAACTTTCTCTCCTGTAGTAAGGTTTGACTGAATAAGATTGATTATAGCTATTATAGCTCATTTGGATTTAGAACTCCATGATGTGAAAACAACATTTCTCAGCGGATAATTGAATGAAGAGGTATATATGGATCAACCTGAGGGTTTCACTGTAAAAGGAAGTGAAAACAAAGTTTGTAAACTCAAAAGATCCATATACGGTCTCAAGCAAGCATCCAGACAGTGGTACTTAAGATTTCATCACTCGATCATTAATGATGGATTTGTGATGATCAAATAAGATCATTGTGTCTATTTCAAACTATCTAAAAGTAATTTTGTTATTCTTTCACTTTACGTGGATGATAGCTTAATAGTTGAAAACAATTTGGAGTTGTTGAAAGCCACTAAGAAGTGGTTATCCTCAAAATTTGAAATGAAGGACATGGGTGAAGATGAATTTGTACTAGGTGTTCGAATCTATCAGAATCATTCCAAAAGACTCTTTGGTTTGTCTCAAGAGACTTACTTACAACATGTTCTTGAACACTTTGGTATGAATCAATGCAAACCCCTTGACACTCCCATGTCTAAGAATGAAAAGTTCAGTTTTGATGACTGCCCTAAGAATGAGGAAGAAAAGAATAATATGTCTCGAGTCCCATATCGCAGTACCATTGGCAAGTTAATGTATGAAGTCATGTGTACACGCCCTGATTTAGCTTTCGTAATTGGCATGGTTAGTCGTTATCAGTTTAATCCTAGAAGAGCACATTGGGGAGCAGTTAAAAGGAAACTACGTTACCTTAAAGGGATTGTTGACAACATGTTATGTTATCAAGGATTAAAATCACGGATAGTTGGTTATAGGGATGTTGACTAAGGAGGAGAAAATGATAATCGTAAGTTAACATCGGGTTACATTTTTTGCTTAATGATGGAGCTATAACATGAAATAGCAAGAAGCATACAAGTGTATCTCTCTCTACCATGGAAGTCAAATTCACTGCATGTATAAGAGTTGTTCAGGAGGTTATTTGGTTAATAGGGTGGAGGATCTTGGAGTGGTCGATAACGCATCTGACCCTGTAACGGTTCATTATGACAATCAAGTGTTCATTGCATTCACAAAGGATCCCAAGTATCATGGAAGAACCAAACACATTGATCCAAGGAATAACTACATTCGAGAGACTATAACTAGTAATGAAGTAACTTTAGAGTACATTCCTACTAATGTAATGGTAGCTGACCCCATGAATAAGCCACTTACTAGGGACGTCTTTCTAAAGCATGTTAGGGCTATGGGTCTCCGAAGGGTGTAAATGTACTTAAGAAACCAGTTTACATTACTAAGAGTTACAATTTGAGAAACAATGTTTGTTTATGCAACTTTAAGATTAATATCAAGTTTATATTCTTAAGATACATAGATTGTTTGTTCTATTTTATTGACATATACATTACACAATATAAAAGTGTGTCGCCAGACAAAAGATTGATACTCTAATACGAGTAATCTCCTAGGAGCCAAGTAAGCAAGCTGAGATGAGACAATGATACTTGAGATACCAAGGGAGTAGGCTAAGTACATAATGTATGTCGTCTTGATATAAATCAAGATACGGTCAAAGTAAAGACCACATGAGAATCAAGAGAATTCTCATAAGTCTGGAAATAGAAGGCAAGACAAGCCAGATATAAATAGTTGGACGTTAAGAAGTGTCTAAACTAAATATATGTACAATAGGAAAAATATTGACACATGCTCTTCAAAGTGTTGAACCAATGTAGCACTTGTTTCGGTAACAAGTGTGCATTTTGACCAAGAGAAATGAGCAACAAGTCCCACTTGCTCATTGTGTGATGTCTCTAAAATGCCATTTATTTGTGCAAGATACCCTATGTGTCTTTCAGCTATACTTAAAAGATATTAAGTTAATGTCTGCTACTTTAACATGCTACCGAGAGCTATGGATAAATTCGACTGGATGGTACATGTTAGGAAAGCGATTTCCTTAATGATCTAAAAGTGATAAGTGAGGAAGGAAGACAAATTTGATTAAGCATAATTATTGTGTTCATTAGTCAACCATTTATGTCACATATATAACTTTATGTCACATACATAATTATGAATGCATTTTAAGAGTCAAACATAGCCTTAAAGAGACCAAGGTATGTTTGGACTTGATTTAATCAAAATGAGTCTGGGGTATAACGAGTCGAAGTTGAACTTGTAGTGGACGTAGCTATTATGTCATGCCTAACGGGTACATAAATACAAAGTTGCCACGTACATGCACGCTCGTTGGTCACACGACACATTTGCTTGAATGATAGATTACGAATGATAAAGGCTATCATGTGCGAGTGGGAGATGTTGGAATTAATGGTCCGCCCAAGATGGCCCGACCCAAAACCTTACCCAGCCCATTTGTGTATTAGTAAAATAATAAAACACAATTAAAGGGAAACGTGAGACAGGTTATGTGTTGTTTGATAGCAAGAGTCGTGAACGTCGTTTGATAGAAAGAGTTGTGGCTTTACAGACTCTTTATAAAGGCAAGGGAGAACACATTCAGTATGAGCGATTGAAATTGATATCTTCTTCTCCTCTCTCTCAATCTCCTTGTCTGATCAACAATAGCAAATCAGTGTTGTGAATCAGAGGGTGATTTCCGTTTGTGATTTCACTCCCGACCCATGCTGCGAAGTATTATACCAAGTTCTTTGTCGGTGATCAAATTCACAATATTGATTCTAAGCTTCCGCACCATAATTGAATAAGTAAGTGATTCAATCCCTCTCAGTTTACACATTTCTTTCTCGACATCATATTTTCATAGGAGTATGTAAAAAAAAAACTTTCATTCTATAGATGTGTAATTTTTATTAAATAAAATCATAAAAATTATTAACTTTCTTGAGAAACAAATGTATCTTCACTTTCAAACAACAAGTTATTCTAACGTATTTAAACTAATGTTGCAATATGATAGAATCATAAAAGGATATTAATATTTTTATTCTATTAAATTTGCTTAATGCCCATCAAATTAAAATTTAAACATTCATTTGAGAACATTTAGAGTATAAAATTTTAAAAGTCTATTAGTCTAGCAAGATCCAATCAAACAATGTCAATTTAGTTTATCCCCAAAATTTTGTGAGAATTTTTTGTAACTTTTTTATTACTCTAACTTCTAAAATGTTTGATGATATAATTTTTTATTTTTAAAATAATATTATATGTCTCTATCTTATAAACTAAATAAAAAATAACATTGCATAGTACTGAAATAATAATCTTTCTCGTATGTTATGGAATAAATGAGATAAAGGCGGCTTTTCGCCCTATACAGGATAGGGTGAGTCCGCGTTTTCGAGATTTTGAATTAGAAGCATAGTTGGATCATCCCAAACACGTCCCATTGCGATCCCTAGTTATGCAACATTCATATTTCCTTTCAACTCAAGTAGATAAAAACCCATAAACCATGTTTACCTAAGAGTAAAACTACAACACATATCTACACATATGCTTTATAGAAATAAACTACCAATTCAAAACAAGGATTAATCGTGTACAAATCAATTATTCATATGCATTAACCCCCTATATATTCGTTTTTTTCAAATGAAATCAAGTTGACCATTCACTTTCATTCAATTGCGCTATTAATTCAATTCAAATTCATTATTGTCTTGCAAGACTAATGAACCCTAATAATTTTATTTGTTGAAACCCAAATTCGTACACATTTCATATACATCAATTTCATTTCAATTTCTTACAACTTTTAATCCAGTTTCATACACAACCCATAACACCAATTTTAAACCAATAAATCAACTAAAACCCTAAACTTTGATTGTTTGAAATCCTAATTTAAGATATTTTACACACAAAAATTAAGATATAAAACCCTAATATTAGATTATTCAAACGAATTAAGCACTCAATTCATGGTTTGAAAAAAATAAACTTAAAAAAGAAACAATACGATTGAGGATTTATATTGAAATCGCGATGAATACCTTTAGTTTCAAATTCTTGCTCTGAATTTTATTTTTTGATTTAATTTCATTTTCACCATCGTACTTTATTTTGACATTCCATTCAACCATTACACTTACCTCCTTTGCACGAAAATCACAAAACTTTTGGAGAACTATCATTTTGGTCAAAAAAATTGAGGATTAGGCCACAAATTAGGCATGTATTGGACACGAATTTGTGACTAAATGATAGTTTTTCAAAACTTCTATGATTTTTGTGAAAAGATAAGTACTCGTATAGTGGTTGAAGTGAAAGTTCACGTAAAGTAAAGTGGTCAGGTGGTTAAAAATGAAATTAAGCCTCCGTTATTTGATATTTTCCTTTCGTGTGATTTTGTTTTTGGGATGGGGAGAGGGGGTTTGCTTGTGTTAAAATTATAAACGAACAAACTGATTTTAAGTCTTTCAAAACACGGGGTTGAAGACTGCGAGTTCGTCAGTAACCACGTGTTGTTAATCTCTCCCTTAACTAATTATTTGTATTTAAGTGAAGTAGCTATCCCAAACCGCTTTTTATAATAAAATAATTTTATTTGTTTTTCTAGAATTTTCATAAATTAATTCAAGAAATTTGAAAATATACACGCCATTGGCAACCACATATTGACTTGGCCAAATTTGAAACACGGGGTTGCCAACCTCATTTTTTTTAAAACTAAGGATAATCTGACACTTTTAATGTTTAAGCAAACACTCTTAACAATAACAAGTCTCAAATCATTTATTTAGAGATTACTATATACTATATTTATGGTTTATACTTTTTAATACTCAAACTAACATGTTGATGATGCCTAAAACGATATGTATCAGCTTTATTATAGCGATAGGTTGTAATTCAACTATTATTACCTGAAACCACGAACAAACAACTTGTTGGGATATTGTACGGCTAATACTCTACGACGTGATGATGAGATATAGTGTTATTAATTTGTATGAAACTATATTGAAATGACTTAATCTCAAATAGATAAGATGACATTACCTTTTAACGTAGGAAGTTGCCTGGTATATATATTGACGTTATGGGATCATTATAAATCCCCGAGATCAAGGAGTTGTTGTTGGTATAATTGTCTTCGAGAATTTAGAATGCGGTTACAAATAACGACGTGAATAGACACAAATGTTGGTTGGTCGAGGTCGCTTGGATTATCAAGGGCGACCTGAATTCGTGCCTTGGATAGGCAGAGATTGCACAAGTAAGGGATCGTATTTCAGACGAATCTAGGTCAGGACCAATGAAGGTCGCAAAATGAGCTTGGTCGACTGATATCTACTGATGGGCCTGTAAAATTGGGGCTGCTTGGTAGGCCCACTTGGGCTGACATATCTTCGGGTTGAGATAAACCATGGGTTAGCCCGTTGGGTCTTGCCCAACACTTTTATTTCGTTCACAACTATTAAAAAAAACCTCAAACTAACATTATAAACACTTGCTAAAAAGTGTTAATTTAAATATTTATAAATGTCTGACACTTACAATATTCAAACAAATATTTTTTTAACAAGTTTATAAAAAAGTCAAGTTATTTATTTAGAAATAGTTTGAGTTTTAAAGTTCATAAAAACATATATTTCTAATATTATAATTGAATGTCACTTATAATAAGTACTCATTTTGTTTTTAAACCGTTTTTCCACATAGAAACTTTTTACTCAATTAATCCGTTTCAAAATAAATGACTTTTTTATATTTAAAATACATTTTTAAAAAATTGACTTTTTATAGTACAACTAGTACTCTCTTGCCCGTGCCAATGGCACGGGTCAGTACAAAAATAAGTGACGGTACAAACATGTTTAACCAAATATCATCACCATCACACCACAAACCACCATCTTTCTATCTTGTTGCGAATCCGCCTTCAAGCTACCATCTTCATTTACTAAAAGCTTCTTTTATTCTTATCTCTTCATATTGAGTAACCTACAATTGTAACAATGAGTAAGGCCATCGTAACAATGAGTAAGGCCATCGGCACGTCCCAACAATAAAGAACGTCATCAGTTCCATCAACTTAGCAGCTGGGGATGGCCCCATCCCATTTGTTGAACTCAAGACTCAAGTTCATTATCATTACTTGGAGGCTATGTTTGTCTCCCAAATCAACAAAAAATATCTTTCCTTTTTAAAAGCAACAGGTCACACATTGTCAATTGTTAATTTGACCACAGAAAAAGGCCCCAAATTCTTTTTAGCATGACTAATATTTTGAACTTTAAACAAAGCTTGTACATCAACCAATTGTAAAATCTCATCAGGCACTTCCTTCAATGAGAAAATAGATATTCAAAAACTTACTTAATACCAAAGTAACAAATTAAATGTTTAAAAATCAACTACTTACTTGATTCCCCAAATCATTTTAAAGTTCACTTGCAGACTTTCCAATGAGTACATATTCATTCTTAATACACACATGCCATTTTTGGAAAAGATGTTAGCTACTCAGTCGTCACATGTGATAAAAGTCCAAACTATAAATCTTCTATTTTACAGAAACTTGCAATACAATGACATTAAGCACTAACAATCCTATGCTGCATAAATGAAGTATAAGCCATACAAAATGGTCATTTTGGATGCATAGACTCAAGCAAGTAAATGAGACGGAGGGAGTATATAATATATGCAGTACATTATTAGTGATTTGCTTAAAATTGATGCTTAGAAGCAAAATTTGAAATGATTATCTAAAATGCATAAATTCGATCATAGTTGAAATTAAATTTGATAGCATAAAATTAGAAGGGAGAAGATATTCACAGAAGACAATACTTGCAGCCAAGATGGCAATGCTGTTGAGAAATAGTGAAGGGACAACCCAAGTTTGGACTTAAATATGGGGGGAGGGGGAACAAATGACCACGCTTTGTCTCATTTCAACAGGTGAACTAATGTGGAGTTGAAATTTCATTTCCTGCTAATCTTCTTTCAAGTGTAATAAAATCATTCAATATATATATGAGGAAAAATGGAAACATAAATTTTCTACAAAACATAATTTGCAACAATCAAATGCGAAAGAAAAAGAGCAAAGATCAGCATAATTGAATGGGGAAGAAAAGAGAAACCTTAACCTGATTAAATATTTGAAGGTTTGAGAAAATACCAATCCAAGCTTAAACTCCTGAAATGGCACATGTATTCATTAATAAGAGCGAATAAAAAAGATAAAAGTGAAAGAAACACATTCAACCTACTAACTTATAATTAAAATTAAAATCCAAAAGGGTATGATAGTTGTGAAGGTATAAAATCAAGAAAACATCTATGGTTCCTAATCAATACTTCCTCCATCCCATTAAACAACACTTCATCAACGATGTTCCTCTTTCTACATCTACATCCATCCCATATTATGTGTCACCTAAAATTTAACATTGTTTCTCGGGCCTTTTTTTGTTCTCTTAAGCATGAAATCAGAAGACCTCTCATATGAAAAGTTATTGGTCAACCTTTGCTAAAGGATTAAAAAATTTAGTATCCTATTTATTATTCTGTATGGAATTCAAGATGGAGCACAAAAAAAAGTTTGATTTTCCAATACTCTCTCCGTCCCACACAACGAAAATTAAGAGTTTTGAGACCAAGGAAACTTGAACAGAGTGAAACTTAAAACTGCACAAATTTTAATCAACCCATGGTTAGTTTCCGTTCTTCTTTCTTCTTAATCAATAGAAAAGAGATTTAAAAAGTCCAACATAACAAACTCTAACCTTCAGTAGAGAATTAAAACCAGAGAGCAGCCACTAAAGAAAATAGTAATCATATGGACACCCTAAGCTACCCAACCCCAATGAAAACCAACATCAGGAAACCCTAGGTTCTAATTGGTTCAAGACTCGGTATCAATTTTAATCAGATCAATCTCATATCTATTTAACATGTGCATAAAAGCTTGGCACATGGTGAAAGCTTTTTCCATACTGTTGCATTGCAATTAAAAAAAGCCCACCAAGTAGACCCCATTGGTTGCTTACCATATAGTTTACGATCTTCAACACTTATAAACACTGATGGGCATCTATAAAAGAAAACAATTAAAAGCTAAATTACTAAATTAGGTGAACAAATGAATATTACCTTTGTGTTGGTGATGTGGACGTGAAGATGAGAGGGGAGGAACTGAAGAACTCCAACGTCTGATTCCTGACCATCGTTAGAGATGATAGAAATAAATGAAATAAATAAATTGATGGGTCAATAGAAATCAGGCATGTCAGCAGAAACACAGATGGTTAAAGCTGCTGAGAACGGGGTTACCTGCGTTGTCGATCAAATCTGGAACAGTAGAGCCAGGAGTCAGAATCCCCACCCTCTCCTCAAGATATCGTTGAGTTGCTAATCTACAAAGGAAATTAAAAAAGAAATCAACAAATTCAAACACAAAATCATTATCCATATGACATTCTACAAACCAAATTCATAAAAATAAATAGTAATAACCTAATTCAATTGTAAAACATAAAAAAAATTAAATAACTAATCACCACATAAATAAAAAATTAAAATAAAATTAATCAGTACCACCGACAGTGAGGAATTCAATAGCATTAATTCAATGGAAGAAGAATGGCCGCTGGTGGAGAGTGGGGTAACTGGAGCAGAATGAGGGGTGCGGTTAGCGGAGTGTGTATTTTGGAGAGGGAATGAGATCATGGGAAGGAGAGAGATTTTAAGCCGTTGGATCAAATTTCCTAGATTCAATCCTGACCACCACTTATAGGGGGCTAAGAGGCGGTTATATGCCCCCTCTATTGTATTATAGATTCAACAATATTTTTGTTATTTCACTTTTAAACTTTTATTTTACACGTTTTAAATGAAATATAAAAAATGGTATAAAAATTATTTAAAAATATTTTTAGAAAAATGTCATTTATTTGAAAAACTATTATTTATTTCGGGAGGAAGCTATTAGTTTTCAAATACTCAATTTGAAAAGAAAAGGGCAATGTTAAAAAAATAATTTTTTTTACAAGAAATTGATACAAAATGAGGTGATTATATTTATTGATTGTATCATTTTGATTCCGAAATATTTTAATTAAAATTACTAACAAAATCATAACACATTTTGTAAATATAATTTTGTGACAATTTTTTATGATTTTAATATTTACCCATTTGAAAAAGAGTTGGTCTTATAAAAAATTAGTTTTTTCTTAAGATAAGGAAAAACGTGTTTTCAAAATAAACGGTGGCAATTTTGTAATTACTGGCAACCATGTTCAAAATAAACGGTGACATTTTCGTAATTAATGGTTCCCCCGTTTATGCCAGTTCCTGTTTAACAAACTGCCAGTGTGATAAAGTGCCAGTGCATATGTAACAAAGTGCCAGCGAAAAAAGTGCCAGTACCAGTTTAACAAAGTGCCAGTGTAAACTGGTACTGGCACTTTGTTAAATTGAAACTGACACTTTTTACACGGGCACTTTTAAATACATAAACTGGCACTCTTCACACTGGCACTTTGTTAAATTGAAACTGACACTTTTTACACGGGCACTTTTAAATACATAAACTGGCACTCTTCACACTGGCACTCTGTTACACTAACACTGGCACTTTGGTACACTAATATTTTTGCTGGCTCTCAAAAATACAAGCACTGGCATTCAAAAATACATGGACTGGCATTTGAAAACACATTTACTGGCACTAAAAAATGCATATACTGGCACTCAAAAACACTAATAATTATTTTTGCTGATATTCAAAAAAACATGAACTGGCATTAAAAAATACATGGACTGGCATTCAAAATTACAAGAACTGGCATTCAAAAAATACATTGACACTCGTTACACACTTACCGGCACTCTATTATACACTAACCGGCACTCCAAAATACAAGGTCGGCACTCCAAAACACATACTGTTTGGCATCTAATTACACACCCACCAATGCATCAAATTCTCAAACCTGTACTCAAATACTTATAAACTGGCATTTCAAAACTAAAGAACTGGCATTCAAAAACCAGAGCACTGGCATCCAATTTATTGATGTGCCTTCCTCTTAATTCCTTCACAATTCCTCCAATTGCTGTAAGATTAGGGTTAGAGTTGCTATCAACGCAGGTTCCGAGCAATCAACGCAGATTGATTGCAAACGATCGTCCCTATCACCGAACAACGATCGTCCCTATCACCGAACAACGCTAAGCGTATTCCGAGCAATCAACGCAAGAAGATTAGGGGTAGAGTTGCTCCAGGTGTAACGCCGTATTTGTAATTCGTAATGGCGAGGGAGATGGTGCGGTGGTGATGAGGAGGGAGTTGCCGATTGATTGGGATGGAATTGGGTGAAGGTTTGGCCGGAGAAGGGAGGATTGATGTTGGGCCCAAGAATGGAGAGGAGCGGTTCTTTGGGTTGCTGCGTATAGAGAGAGAGAGGAGAGAGAGAAGGAGTTAACGGATAGAGAGAGAAAGGGTGAGAATGAGTGTCTGTGTGTAAGAGCCTCCATCCGAAAAAACACATTTTTTGTTAAGTTAACAAAAAAACGCGTTTTTTATAAGTTTTTGGCTTTGAAAAATAACTAAAACCATCAAAATATCTCGAATGGCATCACCATCACGCCCCGACTACAGGAGTACAGGGCAGTTAATACCCCTGATTTCGCCTAACCCTTCCCTCCTTTTCATAAACCCTCGTAACACCCACGTTAGGGTTTCTCTTTCTCCCACCCTCCAGCAACTCGCTAAAACCCTCACCATGAACGGCCTCCTCCTCCTCCGCAAATCGGCGTCGCTCTCCTCCAAGCGGGTCGCCATCTTCGCCTCCTTGATTAACTCCGTTCATTTCTCCTCACTATCGCCGTCGTCAAAACATGATCAATTCACCACTGGTGAAGTCGGCGCTGGCAGCACCTGTTCGGTTCCTAGAATTGGACTAGGTGTAGGGATTAGAAGCTTTCACTCTGGGTCATTGTTGAATATTAGTGCTACGAATGTTGTGTCGCAGCGTACTGGTTTTGCCGCCGTCGCTGATTACTCCGACGAGGACAAGTCTTCGTCGACTGATGGTCTGGAGATTGCTAAACTGGGAATTTCTCAGGAGATTGTTTCCTCTTTGGCCAAGAAGGGTATAACCAAATTATTTCCTATCCAGGTAATTTTTGCTCTTTGTTGAGCGAAAAAAAATCTACTTTTATATGATTAGTTTAGATACTTCAAAACTTTTTTATATTGAACCTTTGCATATATGTGCATCCTTATAATTTGTCCTAGTATGATGTTTGTTTTGTGAAATATTATATGCACGTGATGTTTTTGTAAACAAAGAAAATAATTAGAAATATGATGGAAGCTCATAAACTCCCCCGTCCTTGAATGAATGTCCAAATTCATTTGGGGTATTCTGAAAATGTTTACTTTTTATACAATTGTAAACATTTTATACAATTTAACGGCAAAGATTCATAAATATTATTGTTATTTTCTTTCTAAAGATTTAGTTTTGCAAGTACAAAATGAATCTTGGAAAAGGAAAAGGTAAAAAAACATTTAGGGAGACATTTATTTTGGGACAAATTTTTTTTTTTTTTTTGAAAATGGACATTCATTTAGGTAATCTATCATGTCTGACATGGTCATTCATTTGGGGTATTCTGAAAATGTTTACTTTTTTTTTTTTTTTTTTTTTTTTTTTTGAAAATGGACATTCATTTAGGGAGACATTTTATACAATTTTTTTTTCTTACTAAAGAATATGTGTGTATTTGTATATATGTATATGTATGCACCTGCATTATATGTAATCTATCATGCCTGACATGGTCCCAGTAGTTTACTTGATGTTTTCTTGTACAGAAAGCTGTATATGTATATGTATGCACCTGCACTAGATGTAATCTATCATGCCTGACATGGTAGTTTACTTGATGTTTTCTTGTACAGAAAGCTGTTCTGGAGCCAGCAATGCAGGGGCGTGATATGATTGGCCGTGCTAGAACAGGAACAGGAAAAACTCTTGCTTTTGGGATTCCTATAATGGATAAAATTATTAAGTCTAATGCCAAGAATGGGTTCGTTCCCATTCTTTTGTTCTTGTCATTTTGATCAACGTTGCTTAATTTTTCTTATGTGTCCAAGTCGAAAATATTCATTGGATGTTTCAAAACATGTTTTACTTACGCATCATAGTCAAATGTATGCTGAATATATTCTCTATCATTACCTTTTATTAAACAGACGACAGAAGGATCCCCTAGCCTTGATACTGGCTCCAACTAGGGAACTTGCTAAACAAGTTGAAAAGGAATTTTATGAGTCTGCTCCCAACCTAGATACGCTTTGTGTTTATGGGGTGTGCCTATCCAGCGCCAAATGAGTACGCTTGATCGTGGTGTTGATGTTGTTGTTGGAACCCCTGGCCGTGCTATTGATCTCCTTAATAGAGGGGCTCTTAATCTGTCGCTAGTTCAGTTTATTGTCCTAGATGAAGCTGATCAGATGCTCAATGTGGGCTTTGCGGAGGCTGTTGAAACAATCTTAGAGCATCTACCTAAGCAACGCCAGAGCATGATGTTCTCTGCAACGATGCCAAGTTGGATTGTGAAACTTACACGGAAGTATCTTAAGGATCCTTTAATTATTGATCTTGTAAGTGTATATATATGCCTGTTCTGTTGTGAGCATGCTAGTTCTTTGTGTAGCTACAGCTGAGCTGTTGCTAATGCCTGAGTATTTTTACAGGTTGGGGATTCTGACCAGAAGTTGGCAGATGGAATCACCTTGTATTCAATTGCATCAGAAACATATGACAAACCTTCAATTATTGGGCCACTGATAACGGTATACATGGACAGCTTTTGTGGCTGCAATTTATGCCATTATGGTTAATAAAATTGTGTATTATACAACTTAAGTTCCATCAGTCTTGAAGGCCAGATTAAGTACATTTCTTTTGATAAGCTTTTTATTTCATCATTGTCCTTTACATAGCATTTTGCATGTGTTTACAGGAACATGCGAAAGGAGGTAAATGCATTGTTTTTACTCAGACAAAGCGTGATGCTGATCGATTATCACAAGCTATGAGCGGTAACTTGAGATGTGAACCCTTGCATGGGGACATTTCACAAAATCAAAGGGAAAGAACTCTTTCAGGATTCAGAGACGGCCACTTCAATGTTTTAGTGGCTACTGATGTTGCTGCTCGTGGCCTTGATGTACCTAATGTGGATCTGGTGAGCATTTGTGTTGCTATTTCATTCCTTCAATTGGTAAAAAGTAAGATGTGGCCCAGAGAAAAATTAATAAAATAACCCTTGAGGTTTCAATGTGTTTTGAATTCATTAAGATCATAACCCTCGTGCAATTTCGGTCGCGTCGTCTTGTACCTTTAGAGGACATCTGCAAGTGTTGTGGAACGAAATGCTATAAAGAATGCAAGAAAGTAGAAGGGTAGGGACTGGTGTAACATGACTGAGTTAGCAACCATGTCTCTTGGAAAACTCCTGCCGTGAGTGTTATTTATTATGCTATTTTTTTGTTTGTAAAGATGGAGTTTAAGATTGGTATTTGGTCGAATAAGTGATGTGATAAGCGAAATAGGCTTGATCCAGGGCTGTATTGCTCCTTGTTTGATCGCTATTGTTGGGTCCAGTATACTGTGAACTGGTTTGACTTGATCCAGGTGGAAATAAATGTCTGGAGTAGTTATGGGCATGCATAAGTTGATGCAAAATGCTTTATGGATTTACTCATGATTCAAATGTATTTTTTTTGCCTTCAATACAAACACCAAGCTGTTACTTCATCCCAAAATGAATGTCCATTTTCAGAAATTTTTGTCCCAAAATGAATGTCTATTTTCAAAAAAACTATGGCCCTAAGTGATTTTTTTAACCAACTTTTTTCCCCTACTCATTGTAGACACTTGCGAAACTAAAAGTTTAGAAAGTGAATAGCAAGAATATATACTCCCTCCGTCCCAATAAAAGCTTCACTAATTATCCAAGAGGGCGTGCGTTCCGTTAGAAGCTTCACCTTTCCTTTTTTGGCAAAGAATCTTTACTATTTCCTCCACTCATTCTCTCTCCTAATTCACTATTACACTCACAACACTTTTCAAGTTTACTATTCCCTCCACTAATTCTCTCTCCTATTTTCAAATTACACTCACAACATTTTTTTTTTCCCACCCATTTCCTTAATATTTGTGCCAACCCAAAAGGGTGAAGCACTTATTGGGACGGAGGGAGTATATGCATCATTGACCATAAATTTCATAGAAAGTAAACAATTTCAGAATGTCTTTTAAATAAAAATTAAACATCCATTTTGGGATGGAGGAAGTACTATAGTAAATAATATACGTGCTCATACATCAGCATCTCTTGGACGTCATTGTTTTCCTGCACCATGTTCCTGTCTTTTTATGTGCTCTTACAGAAACCTTGTTTTTTTTAATAGGTGATACATTATGAACTTCCCAACTCTTCAGAGATATTTGTCCACCGTTCTGGTCGTACAGGACGTGCAGGGAAGAAAGGAAGCGCCATTCTTATTCATTCATCCCAGCAATATAGAGACGTGAAGGGACTCGAACGTGACGTGGGATGCAATTTTGTAGAGGTAGGAGCTAATGTGTTTTCTTTTTGGGACTAAGGTAGTACTATATAATAATCCCTCTGTTTCATTTGAAGGTTTACTTATTTCCCAAGTGAGTGTCCCATTTAAAGGTTCACCTTTCCTAAAATGGAAATGTGACCCACTTGTCATAATCACAACAATTGCCCACTTCACTTTATCTTTCCTACCCAATTATCTACACTCACAACACATCATCTTTTTCACCTTTTTTCTTAATTCTTGTGCCCAACTCCAATGGTGAACCTTCAAATGGAACGAGGGAGTACATGTTTATAATTTTTGATTTAATTTATTTTTATGTTTCCAAATGTTTTTGATATTCCCGTTTATCTTGATTTTCACACTTATTTCTTCTTTTAAATATATTCTTAGCTTTCACAATATATATACACCCTCCGTTCCCGTTTAAGCTTCACCTTTTTTTTTGGCACAAAATTTAAGAAAATGGTTATTTATATTTAAAAGTAAAGTGAGTGGGAAATGTGTTGTGAGTGGAATGAGTGGGCCCTCAATTTAAGTGAGTGGAATAAGTGAGTGAGATTGACAAGTGGGACCCTCAATTTTAGCCATTTAGGAAAGGTGAAGCCTGTAAAGTGACACCCTTTTGGGTAAAAGGTGAAGCTTAAACGGGTATATATACCCCATCCGATCTTCTTACTTTTTTTTTTGTCGCAAAGGTATTTTGAGCAATAATTTTTGCTTAATTTAATTATTCTAATGAATATCTAAATATTGTTATTGATAGTATTTATAATAGTGTATCAATAACAAGTTTAAATTATTATTAGGATAACTACATTAAAATAATTTCTCAAAGTACCTTCGTAGACGCAACAAAAAAAGTAGGAAGGTCATTTCGGGACGTAAGGAGTGTGTGTGTGTGTATATATGCCCATCTCTCCATTTTTTCATTGTTTTCTCATCTCTTTATTGACGAGTCTATACGACAATTCATGTTAGCCGACCCATATCAATTCGGGAGAAAGGCTTTGTTGTTGTAGTAGGAGCCAATATGTTCTTATAATTTTGCTCAATCTTGATTATATCACTAATTCTTCTATTATTATTTCCAAGACTATCTGAATGTGCAATTTTTTTTAGTGAGGGGGAAACATTACCCGCTTCTTTTTGAAGTGTTTGATTAGATGATTCGCCAATTTTATGGTGTCAGTGTGTCAATGACTGTGCATGGGATCACTTCATTTTCACTTTAAAATTATATTTAAGGATAAATGTAGAATTTACTTTCGACTTGGGTGATATTTTTTTCTGGGGATAAAAGTCTTTATGGACAATATCTGATATTTGCCAATTTCATGAGATTATGTTCGTATGAAGTTCCGTCATAGTTGTATGTGCAGGTCCCTTTGAATTTTTCATGAAAAATATTTGTATAGCTGTAGTCCTGTTTGTTGTCTAAATGAACACTGCTCTCTCTCTCTCTCTCTCTCTCTCTCTCTCTGTCCCCCATCTGTTCCTCTCCTTCTCCCTGCATCTTGACTGATTAAGACTTTTTGTTTGCATGCCTAATTTCCACTTTAAACTGTTTGATCTCCAGCTCCCTAAGATTTCTGTTGCTCCCGGCGCAAGAACCATGCTTAGTGACTATGGTGGTGGGTTCAGTTCTGGCAGAGGGGGTGGTAAATTTGGTTCTGGAGGCTTTGGTGGTTCTGGGGGCTATGGAGGTTCTAGAACTGGCCGCGGTTCCTATGGTGGCTCAGGTGGTTTTAGTGGATCCAGTTATGGTCGATCAGAGAGTGGATTTGGTGGATCTAGCTCGGGCCGCTCTGGTGGCTTTGGCGGATACGGGTCTGAACGTTCTAGTGGAAGTACAGGTGGTTTTAGCCGCTCTGGGGGTTTTGGTAGTCCAAGTTCAGGCCGTACTAGTGGATTTGGGGAATTCGGTTCAGATCGTTCCACTGGATTTGGCAATACTTCTTCCAAGCAAAGTAGTGGTAGTCGGTTTGGTGGATTTGGGGAAGACAAAGATTGGTGAGCAGCATAGTTGGTGATTTTTCTGATCCTGTTAAGAGGTAAGTTATTTTATTATTGTGAAAGACCTAGTTTAGGCTCCGTTTGTTTCGACGTAAAATGTTTTTCGGAAAACGTTTTCTGAAAAATGTTTTCCTGTAAAATGTTTTCCTGTAAAATGTTTTACGGAGGTAGAGCGTAAAATATTTTACGGAGGAAAATATTTTACGGAGGAAGGGTGTAAAATGTTTTCGGGTGTTTGGTAAAACGACTCATATTTCACAAGGTGACCTACCCCCCCCCACCCACCCCCCCCAAAAAAATTTTTTTTTTTTTTTTATAATCGCCCCCTACCCCCTGCCTACCCCCACCCCCACCCACCCCCCCCAAAAAAATTTTTTTTTTTTTTTTTTTAATCGCCCCCCCTATCCCCTGCCTACCCCCACCCCCACCCCCACCCAAAAAAATTTTTTTTTTTTTTTTTTATGTCGCCCCCCCCCACCCCCAGCCTACACCCCCACCCCACCCACCACCCCCAAAAAATTTTTTTTTTTTTTGTAATCGCCCCCTACCCCCCTGCCTACCCCCACCCCCACCCACCCCCAAAATTTTTTTTTTTTTTTTTGTAATCGCCCCCTACCCCCTGCCTACCCCCCACCCCCAACCCACTTCACTCCCACCCCCCAAAAAATTTTTTTGGGGGTGGGGTGGGTGGGTGGGTGGGTGGGGTAGGCAGAGGGTAGCGATTACAAAAAAAAAAAAAATTTTGGGGGTGGGGGTAGGCGAGGGCGATTACAAAAAAAAAAATTTTTTTGGGGGGTGGGTGGGGGGTGGGGCTGGGGTGGGGGCGATTACAAAAAAAAAAAAATTTTGGGGGGGGTGGGGGTGGGGTTGGGGGGTAGGGGGCGATTAAAATAAAAAAAAAAAAAATTTTTTTGGGGGGTGGGTGGGGGGTGGGGGTGGGGGTAGGCAGGGGGTAGGGGGCGTTACAAAAAAAAAAAAAAAAAATTTTTTTTTTTTTGGGGGGGGGGTGGGTGGGGGCGGGGGTGGGGTAGGCTGGGGGTGGGGGGGGGCGATTACAAAAAAATTAAAAAAAAAAAATTTTTTTTTGGGGGGGGGTGGGATAGGCAGTGGGATGGTTGTACCGGGCGTAATATGAGTTGTACATTAAGGCCTCCATTTTCCGGAAAATGTTTTACTTAGGACAAGGTCAGTAGGTCGTTTTACTTAGGAAGGGCGTAAAATGTTTTCCGGAAAACGTTTTACTTAGGCAACCAAACAGCGGAAAACGAGTTATTTTCCGGAAAACATTTTCCGGGGGCTAACCAAACACCGTAAAACAGGTTATTTTCCGGAAAACATTTTCCGGAAAATGTTTTACGGTGAAACAAACGGAGCCTTAGTTGCATTGTGTCATTGAATGTACTTCCATAAATCATTTCCATTAACTAGTAATTTCCATTATAGTTCTCTATGGTATAAGTGTGTCTTCTTTTGTTTGGGTTTTGCTGAGATAAGTACATATTTCGTTCCTAATCTATAGTCACTTTTTCGTTTTAGTCCGATTTTTTTTTTTCGTTTTCCCTCTTTTATCTTTTTTTTTTTTGTTGATGTCGTCTTTCCGTCAGTCCTTCATCCATTTCTCCGTTAAAACATGTATTTGGCATACTGACTCATTAAAATGCTGAGTTGGCATTAAAATTTTATAAAATAGGATGAGGTGGAAGCATTAAGGAGTTAAAGTGAATACAATTAAATTATTGACCTTGGTTTTTTATTTCCTACATAGGAAGGGTTAAACTGAAGGTTTAAACCTTTTAAAAAAATTCCCAAACCCTAGATCTGAAATAAACACCCTTTCCTCCCATTTCATTATCTCCACCATCAAACCCTCCCTTCCATGGCAACTACCCCCACCCCTACCCCCAAAGACATGGTCGGCCAATGGACCGTCGCCCTTCCCTCACCTCGTCGTCTTTCCCAACCCAAGCCGTCCAACATTCCCACCCCACCCCTTCTACTTCCGCCTTCATTCTTCTAGATCCACCACCACCCCACTCTTCTGCCTCCAGCCGGTAAGTCTACACCCAGAACACTCCTCTTCTCCGGTAAGTCTACACCCCATCATCCAACCGTACTTCCCCCATTCTCGCTTCTTTTCTCCGGTCGGTCCTTCTAGAAAGCCAGCCATAGTTAGTCGGCCGCTCTCTTCCTTCCATTTCTGGGTTTTCAGATCGGGGTTTTCAAAGAGATTGTGATTTTGATTGTGTGATTATGTTATTTGAATTTGATTTTAAATTCTGATCTGGGTTTGACTGGTGGATTTGATTTTGAATCTGATTTCGATTTTGTGTTGATGATAGTGAGGCGGTGGTGGCAAAGATGGTTGTGAAATGGGGAGGTCACTAAAAGAACCGGTGGAATTTCCTCTGAAGTAGTCTGATGAATGGTTTCAAATAATTTATTGCAACAATTTAAAATTTTAAATTAAAGGGAGAGATAAAAAGAATTATGGACCTGATAAAAAATTATGAAGAAAATTTTAATGGTGTAAATTTAGTGGGAGAAAATTATATAATAATTGTATAATGAATAAATAATAAGAGTTTTGTTTAAATGAAATTAGTTCTTTGAATATAATTTTATCTTTTGTTCAGAAAAACAAAAGAACATTTTTATTATCTAAAAGAAAAATTATTTAAAAAAAAAAACATCAAAAAGTTGAGGGGTCTATTTTAAAAATATTCACTTTCACCCCTTAATACTTTCACCTTAGCAATTTTATAGGCCAAGTCAGCATTGTAATGTGTCATCATGCCACATGACAATTTTTAACGGTCAAATGGACACAACTGACAAAAGGACAACATCAACAATAAAAAATGAGATGAAGGGGGAAAACGATAAAAATAATTCATTCAGGACGAAAACGAAAAAGTGACTGTTGGGGACGAAATAGGTAATTATCTCGGTTTTTGCTACTAGCTACCTCATTATGATTTACTCTTTCGTCGCAAAATGCTCTTTCTCTTACACACGCCCATAAATATGACCCAAATTGAGTGTCCTTTTTTATTTGTTTAACAATGTGGTGGTCCTGCTAAAATTTACTCCTACTGCACTAGAGACTCATTCAAATTGAAAAAATAAATTGTCTGCATTGTAATCAACACAATGCATCTGGGAGTGTTTAAAAAATTTCTAAGTTTCTAATTTTAATTATTATCTAGCTGTTCACAAGCACCATTTAGCACTGCACATTTATTAAACGTGAATTTGTCAATTATCATCTTGTGTGCACTTCAAATGTGTACTGTGAAAGTCTAGGGCATTCATCTATATGTACTTGTAGATTTACCTAAAAACTTCATTGAGTTTCACAGTAAAACTTAAATTTGATATTTTTTATTTTTTATTTGGATTGGAGGGACTGCAATTATGCATATTGCATTTGAGACAGATGCTGTGGTAAGTGTATGGGTGGTTGGGTGGGCATTTTATGCAGTCATATCCTTAGTAAAGAAGTCCTTGACTTAGTTGGCAGCAAGAAGAATTATATTATACCTCCAGGTTATCCCAATAATTATTAAGGTTAATTGCAATCAGTTTTATATCCAATACCCTAAAATATCAAGTAGATCCATGTGGAATCCACAGGTCTGGTGCTGCTGCTTCATCAAACTCATTTTTGAGTTTGAAGAGGTGGAGTGGGATAAAAAAAGAAGAGATAGGGAAGCATACTAACATGCACCTGTAATAGCAGCTCTTGATTGCTCCTCTCTGAAGCTAGAACTTAATCCATGATGAGCTATAGGATCTACATTTGTGCTAACTTTATGCGTCAAGTAGGGGATTTTATTTTTTTGAATAATCTAGAAATAGAATGGATGGCAAATACTTCTTCTTTGTATGACATCTGCCAAACCAACCTTCTCATTCGTGGACATCATCCTTCCGGGCTACTGACAACAAAGGTATGTAACTTTGATCAGGGCTATCAGGTCATATAGGAAATCTTGATTGAGTTGCCCTAACTTTTGAAAGCCATATATGAGCACTTTGGTAGCAAGAAATACAGTTACAAGATAGCAACTGTTTTTAAAATTTGAAACATTGTTGAGCATAGCTTGGTTTCAGATGGATCTGAAATGTTACTTTGCAGTTATGATGCACAAGAAATATGTCGCTGCAATCCACGGGAGGGCTAAAATGGTCATATTCTAGTTGTTTATTTATATTGTCACATGAAAGAGTATATATATATTTGGATTAGTTTACAGGCATAAACTTATCTTGAAAAGTCAGGGCATTCAAAAGTAATATTGGGGACAGCTAACTTGTTTATTTGCACATGTTAGCCTTTTGTCCATATTCTTTGAACAAATTTACCCTTCTGAAGAGATTCGAGTACTTGCAAAAATAAAAAATTGTTATAGAGCATGAAATCTGTATTACTTTACTCCCTTTTGTCTCGTTAAGCACTGTTTGTATCTAAATGAGTGTTATTTTCTTGTGAAGTTAATACGCTATTATGTCCTAATTGTATGCTCATTACGCGTATTTCTGAAGGGTATTCTGTATAGTTGCTACATTGCTACCTAATGGTGCTTCAAACTTTAAAGTCAGCTTCCTTGATTTCCTTGAAATATTGACAACATAAACTTGCTTAGGGAGAGGGAGTACCAAGTACGGAAGACTAGACCATCCAAAAAGTGAAAGAAATCTCAGTCTCTCTCCCTCACCCCCTCTCTCTTCCTCCCCCCTCAATAAAAAGAAAAAGAAAGAGAGAGAGAGAGAGGGGGGGGGGAGCTAGTCTTTGTAGTGTGTTTCCGTTGATACTCCCTCTGTCCCATAATGGTAGTCTCATTTGACTCTTCAAACATTTTAACAACCTATTTTCATTTCCATTACTAACCTTAATGAGGTTAAATAGTTACTCCATTTCTCTTCCTATTCTTCCTTGGTTGGCTCTCATCCTCCCCTCTCCCTTGGTTGACAATTTCAGAAGTTGAATGACTTTAACCTATCAATTTTGGAAATGAGACTATCTTTTTGGGACAAACAAAAAATGGCAAATGGGAACATCTTTATGGGACAGAGGGAGTAATTTTTAAATGATTGTCGATTCATGATAAAATCCTGATTAAATGTCCTTTGGCTTGTCTTGAATGGCTGCTGACTTGCATCTATTTCACAATTGGCAGGTGCGAGGATTAAAAAGCAATGAGTATGTCAATGGCAAGATAGCCTGAAATATTGGCTCTTTGTGTCCAAGTCTGTCAGGCTGAGAAATTTATGCTGTGAAATTAACTTCTGAGTTCTGAGTAGCAGGCTCTTATATCATATGTATAATCTATGGTTTGTTTTTTGTTATCAGCTTATAGTGTTCATAAGTCAGTCTGTCTGATGTTGACAGTGACCTCATAAACTTTGCATAAGTAACGTGTTATTTACCTCGATTGGCCCGTTAATCATATCCATTGCGGGGTCGGCTGACCCCATGTTCTAAGTTCTTTTTTTTTTTTTAATTAAAATTTTAATATAGTATAAAGTTGTAAATATTGTATAGTTTGACCCCCCTTTTTTATGCCAACGAAAATTTGCTCTATATTTACACTTTGACCAATTTTTACAAAACAATTTGTGTTTTTTTTTTTTTTGATGTTGAATAGAGGAGAATAAAGTTTATGGCTATAAAGTAAAAATAAACGAAGGCAAAATTCATATTTTAATCATGCAAGTATACTCGTTTTTGCAGTGTGCTCACTGATGTTTTTTCTTTTACAATGTTCTCATCCAAGTTAACAATTGTTGCAATGTTCTCACTCAATTAATGGAATCGTCTATTATTTAACGGATTCAAGTCAGGTGTCATCACATGATTACGTTCGTTAAATATTTAACTGGCGCCATTGTTGGAGTAAACAAAAATGTCATACCCATCATCCCATCAGAAAGAAAACTGTGTTCATCATCCCATCAGAAAAAACCCACCTTCCTATCCGGTCTCCTATTCCTCCCCCACACTACATCCCTCCATCTTCAACCTCCCATTCTCTTTCCTCACCAAACTCTGGCACCTCACACCTCCACCCTCCACCTTCCTTCCGTCACACCCATCTCCCTCCAACCCCATCGCTGCCTAACCTCTCCTATCCTCTTAACCTCAACTTTATTCGAACTGAAACCATCTTTCAAACCCAACAACGATTCTATCCATCACAGGAAACCTCTAAAAGGTACCAAATCTGTTTTTGGGTCCTGTTGTTTGTGATTCAGATTCCAAACCATCTCCCTTCGTTCGTTCGTTCGTTCGTTCGATCTTACTCAATTTCACAACCCTAATTTGTGATGCCAATTTCCAACAATTGCAGTTAAAGAAAAACCCAATTTTATAAATGGTCCCTTTCAACTCTGTTTCTAGATCTATTTTTTCTCCTTAATTCGTTTCAAATCTGTTTTCGGTTCGTCCAATCCTGTAGTAATAATGGTGATTGAAGATGAGGGGGAGAAGAAGGAGACGGGGGCAAAGAGGAAGAGGAGGCAGTCGACAATAATGGCGGAGACTAGATGGTGCACACACACAATGAAGCGAAAGGAAGGAGAAAGGGTGAGGGGAAGGAGTAGGGCGGTGGAGTGGAGATTGGGTAAGATAAAAGTTAAGGGTATTTTTGTCTTTCATTGTCACATAGTTAGGGTATACTGACATTTGTTATCCAAAAGTTAAGGGAACATGAACATTTGTCCAAAACTCATTCTTTTAATTTGGGTTAACTGCTATGACGAACCTTAAATTTTTAACGGGTGTTAGTAATGTTTCATTATGTAACGGATATTTGCTAAATATATGACGATTTCATCATCGGTGGAGGAGAACATTGCAAAACTTGTGTACTTGGATGAGGACATTGCTAAAAACAAATAAAAATAAAAAATCAATGATGACATTTGAAAAACAACATACTCCCTCCGTCCCATTGATTAGTTTACCATTTTGAGTTTGACACGCAAATTAAGAAAAATAGGAGAGAGGAGAAAGTGTTGTGAGTATAAAAGTAAAATAGGAGAGAGAATGAGTGGATGGAATAGTAAATTTGAAAAGTGTTGTGTGTGTAAAAGTAAAGTAGGAGAGAGAATTAGTGGGTGGAATAGTAAAGATTCTTTGTTATTTTAAAAAAGGTGAAACTTTTAACGGGACACCCATTTTGACAAAAAGTGAAGCTATCAATGAGACGGAGGAGTATATACTTGCATAACTAAAATATGGGGTTTGCCTAACCGCAAACTATGAAGTGGAAAAACAAGAGTGAATAGACACTATGAAATGTAAAGATAAAAAGATGGATCAATTAAGTGATGTAAGAGTGATGTAAATATTTTGTAGGAGGGTTTTTTTTTTTTGTCAGGAGTATAAGGGGTGTTGCCACCCTGACTACCTCGGGCATATCCCGCGATTTATCTTCGCCAGTCACTGAGGGGCCGATAGCTGATGGTCCAGGATTAGTCCCAGGCTGGAAGCGCAGGTATAAAAAAAAAAAACGATGGATCAAGTGTTTGGCCAAGTTGGAGGGGTAAATAAAGATCTCAGACAAAACAACAGAGCAACAAGGTGAAGATTAAAGAACTGGCTATGGACCTTAATACCATTTGGCTGAGAGATATCATATCTATAAGAAAAAGCATAGACTAGATCCAAAATTTCAAAGAAACTCACAATTACACATTATCCCTGTTCATCGCTCTTATACCCAAAGGTATATTACTAAAATTACTCTTATACCTTATGTTGAAAAAATTGGGTGTATTTAAAAAATAGCTTTGAAAAAGAAACGGGACGGAAAATTATATTTCAAAAATAAGTCGAGGCAAGAGTTTGACTCTTTCTCCGTAAAACAATATTGCCCCGTATACGAGTGCTCACGGTCTACGACAATTGTCCCCAAGATACAACGACTTTCGGAATTTCAGATTGCAGCACAACAACTCTGAAACTATCGGGCGAACTACTGAATACTCGGGATTTTCTTGGACTCGAAAAGCAAGATTTATGAATGCTAGGATGCTTTAGAGAATAGAATGCTTGAATGATTTAGGATGGGAATGAAATGAGGAGGAGGGGGCTATTTATAGTTATTGAAGAGATGGGGTGTCTATTGGGAATAGACACAAATTGCACCCGTTAAATCTGGACCGTTGGATCTAAGCGAATTGGATGGAGGAGATCTACTGGGTCGGCCCAACAGCCTTAACCCGCCTCTTTCAAGAGACATGGGTCGCCCCATGCCTTTTCTCCAACCATTGCAACCCATGACCCTTAGCCAGATTCACCTCTGGGCGGAACACGTTCATTACATTCATTTTAAAGAGTCCTTTATCAAGGTACCCTTTGCCAACAAATTGACCCATCTTGGTCAATATAAACTTATCGGACTCAAACACTAGCCTAAATCCGGCCTTATTCAATAACGGGCCATAGACTAAGTTTTTACGGATGTAAGGACATGCAGTAACATCCATTAAGGTGAGTTCTTTGCCGGATGTCATTTTCGGCACCACCTTGCCGAGTCCAACCACGTTAGAAGTTGCGAGAATTTCCCATGTACAACTTCCTTCCACTACAGGAACATAAGATGAGAAACTTTCTCGATCCGCACGGATGTGGCGCGTTGCTCCGGTATCAATCCACCATTCCCTTGGGTTATCGTCCAATTTTGCAAGATTGGCTTCAAACACTACGGCGAGATAGATCAAGCTCGACAGTCTAATGGGACAGTCCTGTCTTCTACCACATTTGCTTGAGGACGGTTGCCATTACGGTTGTTTGTTTTGGGATGCCGACAGTCTCTAGCCTTATGGCCGGGTTTGCCGCGGTTGTAACAACCTCCCTTGAACTTCTTGGCATTTGTGTTCCCCTTTTAGCATTCCCAGTAGCCTTCCTCTTCTTGCTGGTACTCGCTTGCCCAAGTTCACCTTTGCCTCTGCGATGCGATCCTGCCGCTCTTGCTTTCGGATTTCCGGTTGTCTTCCTCAATCCTTAGCCTCACGATCGGGTCCTCGAGCTTCATTTCCTTCCTCTTGTGCTTGAGGTACATCTTGAAATCTTTCCATAGGCGGTAGCTTCACTATAATGGCGGCTACTTGGAAAGATTCCCCGAGTTGCATTCCTTCGCAATGATGTCGTGCAATGATCGGTTGCAACTCACGTAATCGATCCATTACGGTTCGGGAATCAACCATCTTGAAGTCTAGGAATCGGCCGACAATAAATTTCTTAGTGCCGGCGTCTTCCGTTTTGTACTTCTTTTCAAGAGATTCCCAAAGCTCTCTTGTAGCCTTTCATGCCACAAGACACATTATGCAGATGGCATCATCTAACCCATTTAGAATATAATTGCGACACAGGAAATCGCTATGATTCCATGCGTCCAATGCTACTCTAGCTTGTGGGTCACCTTCATCTTCGGGAACCGTTGGCGGTGATTCTCGCAAGAACCGTGCCAAACTGAGGGTGGTTAGGTAGAACAACATTTTCTGCTGCCACCTTTTGAAATCTGTACCGGTGAATTTCGCCGGTTTCTCTGCATGGGTATGGATGGGAGCAGCAGGAGTTGGGTTAGGAGTATGGACGGGAGGTACAGAAGTTCCCGAGCCAGGGGGAGGAGTAGGAGCGGAGGTGGAGTCGGATGCCATTCTTTAAACACACAAAATATTGTCTTACGATTGTTGGAAAAACTGGGTGTATTTAAAAATTGCTTTGAAAAGAAACGGGACGGAAAATATATTTCAAAAATAAGTCGAGGCAAGAGTTTGACTCTTTCTCCGTAAGACAATATTGCCCCGTATACGAGTGCTCACGGTCTACGGCAATTGTCTCCAAGATACAACGACTTTCGGAATTTCAGATTGCAGCACAACAACTCTGAAACTATCGGGCGAACTACTGAATACTCGGGATTTTCTTGGACTCGAAAAGCAAGATTTATGAATGCTAGGATGCTTTAGAGAATAGAATGCTTGAATGATTTAGGATGGGAATGAAATGAGGAGGAGGGGGCTATTTATAGTTATTGAAGAGATGGGGTGTCTATTGGGAATAGACACAAATTGCACCCGTTAAATCTGGACCGTTGGATCTAAGCGAATTGGATGGAGGAGATCTGCTGGGTCGGCCCAACAGCCTTGACCCGCCTCTTCCAAGAGACATGGGTCGCCCCATGCCTTTTCTCCAACCATTGCAACCCATGACCCTTAGCCAGATTCACCAACCAAGCCCAATTCGGTCCTTAGTCCAGCAGAACTGCACCTGGTCCGAGCCATCCCACATCCGGATTGGGCTGGCCCAAATCCATTCGGCCCAAACCAAGCCATCTTACCCGCCTTGGCCCAAACCATCCCAAGCCAAGCATGCATCCGCCGGCCCACACCCATTGAACCGCACCGAGCCGAATTCCGTCAAAAGTTTAAGGCTCCTCAGCTCCCAGCGACCGATGCGTACGTGCGAAGTGCAAAGTGCGCCCTAAATCGCCCATTCCGCCCTTCGCGCGCTTCGCGGGTTGTGGGTCCATTTTGAACTAGAACAAAACTAGCTCAATAGCCCACTTGGATGCATGGTTGTGCCAATGGCCCAACTAGGTTGGCCCAAGGAGATTAACTTGATGTCTCCTTCCTTGGATGCTCACATTAATAAAGTGAAGTAACTTCCCTTTTCCTAGCAATGTGGGATATGGTTCTTCCATTCCAACTTCTCTTCAAATAACAACATTAAGTTGCTCACTTTAACCATTAATTTCTCATTCACCCGAAATTGGTTTTTGAGAAAATAAATATACCATTTTAATCTACACTAAATGTAGATTAATTATTTGCAACTTTTCTATTTTTACAAAATAGAAACTTCTAGAAACTTGGTCAAATATTGGTCAAACACCAATAAAACTATCAATTTCTAACAATCCCCTACATGAATGAAATTAATGCATGAATGCAGACTTTTAAGAAAATCCCGACGAACTGTTACCGCATCGGGGTAGGTAGCTTTCGGCTTTGAACCATCCCTAGTAAGATGCTATCGGATTTACTTGCTGCTCAGTGAACGCGATGTCTTGAACTGATCAGCGTTTTGTGTAAACCAAGACAATAACATTTACACGATAACAATTCTGATATCTTTCGTTCTCACGTTGTGTCCAATTCGGCCCTGGACCATATCTTGGATCCATAAGTGTTTTCTATTAGAAGCGGCCAAACTTCTTCACTTATATAGGTGATCTCCTATAAGGAGTAACCTGCAATACTCCACCTTTGTTAAGGTATAGGAATCATTAAAAGCTTTATAGCTTACCCTCACCACACGTCAGCAGGATTTCTTGCACTTGGGCGGCTTCGAGAATGGGTTTTAAGAAGTTCCAAGTGTGCTACTAGAATATCCATAACTTAGTTGTCTCATTGAACCAAGTTTGTGGGATCTCCACTCATCATGGTTGAGTTACCGCTATAGACTTCTTTTATTGTGTGGGTTTTAACCCCATTCCCCTTACTGCATTGTACATTTGATCTCTGTTTATTCCTTTCGTAAACGGATCCGCTATATTTTCTTTTGACTTTACATAGTCAATGGAAATTATTCCATTAGAGATCAATTGTCTTACTGTATTATGCCTCCTCCGTATGTGTCGCGACTTTCCGTTGTACATACAGCTTTTAGCTCTTCCAATAGCTGACATGCTGTCACAATGTACCATGACAGGAGGCACTGTCTTATTCCAGCATGGAATATCCTCTAGAAAATTTCTGAGCCATTCGGCTTCTTCTCCAGCCTTATTTAAGGCGATAAACTCTGATTCCATTGTGGAACGAGCTATACATGTTTGTTTAGAGGATTTCCAAGACACGGCTCCACCACCAATGGTAAATACATACCCACTTGTGGATTTTGAGTCTTTTGTGTCTGATATCCAATTTGCATCACTGTATCCTTCCAATACTGTTTGGATATCTCGTATAATGTAATCCATGGCTTATGGTATGTTTTAAATACCTAAGCACTCTTGTTAGTGCTTTCCAATGTTCAGTATTTGGATTACTCGTGAATCTACTCAGTTTACTAACTGAGTATGCTATGTCTGGTCGAGTACAGTTTGTTAAGTACATTAAACTTCCTATGACTCGAGCATAATTTGATTATGATACTGGGTCACCTTTATTTTTGGCTAAATGTAGACTTAGATCTACCGGAGTCTTAGCCGGAGACAGATCGAACGCTTCGAATTTCTTAAGCACATTCTCGATGTAGTGAGATTGTGATAAGACAATTCCGTTATACGTCCTAGAGATCTTTATCCACTAGAATAACATACTGCTTGACCCAGATCTTTCATGTCAAAGTTCTTCTTTAACATCTTTTTGGTTTTCATGATTATATCATGATTACTTCCAATGATTAGCATGTCATCCACGTATAGACATACAATCACATATTCATCGGGTGTGCCTTTAATGTATACATTTGTCATACTCATTTATTTTGAACCTGTTCGACAACATGGTTCGGTCAAACTTCTCGTGCCATTGTTTTGGTACTTGTTTAAGACCATACAATGATTTGACAAGTTTACAGACCTTTTGTTCTTGTCCATGTGCAACGAACCCTTCAGGTTGTTGCATATAAATCTCCTCATCTAATTCTCCATTTAGAAAGGCCGTTTTCACATCCATTTGATGTATCTCAAGGTTATGCAGAGCTGCGATAGCAATGAGAACACGAATGGATGTGATCCTTGTTACAGGAGAATACGTATCGAAGAAGTCATATCCTTCTCTTTGTTTGAACCCTTGAGCTACCAATCTAGCTTTGTACTTATCAATAGTTCCATCTGCTTTGTACTTCCTTTTAAGGATCCATTTGCAACCCAACGGTTTGCATCCTGGAGGAAGATCTACTTTCTCCCAAGTATGATTTTGCATGATGGACTCAAATTCACTATTGATAGCTTCTTTCCAGAGAGGAGCTTCTGGACTAGACAAAGCTTCTTGCAATGTCCTTGGTTCATCATCTAACATGTAAGTTAGAAAGTCAGGACCAAAGGTCTTAGCTACCTTTGTCCTCTTACTTCGTCTTGGCTCTTCATCTTCTTGAGACGAACCAATAGCCGTATCATAAGTTCTTTTATTTGAACTTGCTTCATTCTTTTCCTTACATGGAAATTTAGTTTCAAAGAATACTGCATTCCTTGATTCTATAGTCATTCCTGCCGTTATATCAGGAATTTCAGACTTGTGCACTAAAAATCGATATGCACTACTATTGTTTGCATATCCAATGAAAATGCAATCAATGGTTTTGGGTCCTATCCGCACTTGTTTAGGTTTAGGTATTTCTACCTTTGCTAGGCACCCCCACACTTTAAGATAATTGTAGGAAGGCTTTCTTCCATTCCATAATTCATATGGAGTTTTATCTTTATTCTTGTGTGGTAACTTGTTAAGAATGTAGTTAGCTGAAAGGATTGCTTCCCCCCACAAGTTGTCGGGTAAGCCCGAGCTGATCAACATTGTGTTTATCATCTCTTTAAGAGTTCGATTTTTCCTTTCAGCGACTCCATTTGATTGAGGTGTGTAAGGAGCAGTTGTTTGATGAATAATGCCAGCGTCCCAGCAAATATTTTCAAACGGTGCTACATACTCTCCACCTCTATCACTACGAATCTTCTTAATTGTTATATTAAGTTGATTCTCAACTTCATTCTTATATCCTTTGAAAGCTTCTAAAGCTTCATATTTGCTTCTCAAAAGATACACACGACAATATCTAGTGCAATCATCAATGAACGTTATGAAGTACTTCTTCCCACCTCTAGTTTGCACAAGTTTCAAATCACATATGTCCGTATGGACTAATTCTAGAGGGGTAGTATTTCTTTCAATAGTGGGAAAGGGTGACTTCGTCAATTTTGCTTCCACACAAATTTCACACTTATTTTCTGAATCAAATTTCATTTTAGGAAGTAAATTTAAATTTACTAACCTACGTAATGAATTTAGATTCACATGTCCTAATCTATCATGCCATAAATTAGAACACTCGCACAAATAAGCAACAACATCTTTATTCTTCGCCTGCAGGCGAAACACGTTCATTACATTCATTTTAAAGAGTCCTTTATCAAGGTACCCTTTGCCAACAAATTGACCCATCTTGGTCAATATAAACTTATCGGACTCAAACACTAGCCTAAATCCGGCCTTATTCAATAACGGGCCATAGACTAAGTTTTTACGGATGTCTGGGACATGCAGAACATCCATTAAGGTGAGTTCTTTGCCGGATGTCATTTTCAGCACCACCTTGCCGAGTCCAACCACGTTAGAAGTTGCAGAATTTCCCATGTACAACTTCCTTCCACTACAGGGAACATAAGATGAGAAACTTTCTCGATCTGCACAGATGTGGCGCGTTGCTCCGGTATCAATCCACCATTCCCTTGGGTTATCGTCCAATTTTGTAAGATTGGCTTCAAACACTACGGCAGATAGATCAAGCTCTGACAGGTCTAATGGGACAGTCCTGTCTTCTACCACATTTGCTTGAGGACGGTTGCCATTCTGGTTGTTTGTTTTGGGATGCCGACAGTCTCTAGCCTTATGGCCAGGTTTGCCGCAGTTGTAACAACCTCCCTTGAACTTCTTGGCATTTGTGTTCCCCTTTTTAGCATTCCCAGTAGCCTTCCTCTTCTTGCTGGTACTCGCTTGACCAAGTTCACCTTTGCCTCTGCGATGTAGTCCTGACGCTCTTGCTTTCGGATTTCCAGTTGTCTTCCTCAATCCTTAGCCTCACGATCAGGTCCTCGAGCATCATTTCCTTCCTCTTGTGCTTGAGGTACATCTTGAAATCTTTCCATAGAGGCGGTAGCTTCTCTATAATGGCGGCTACTTGGAAAGATTCCCGAGTTGCATTCCTTACGCAATGATGTCGGCAATGATCAGTTGCAACTCACGTAACTGATCCATTACAGTTCGGGAATCAACCATCTTGAAGTCTAGGAATCGGCCGGCAATAAATTTCTTAGTGCCGGCGTCTTCCGTTTTGTACTTCTTTTCAAGAGATTCCCAAAGCTCTCTTGCAGTCTTCATGCCACAGTACACATTGTACAGGGCATCATCTAACCCATTTAGAATATAATTGCGACACAGGAAATCGCTATGATTCCATGCGTCCAATGCTACTCTAGCTTGTGGGTCACCTTCATCTTCGGGAACCGTTGGCGGTGATTCTCGCAAGAACCGTGCCAAACTGAGGGTGGTTAGGTAGAACAACATTTTCTGCTGCCACCTTTTGAAATCTGTACCGGTGAATTTCGCCGGTTTCTCTGCATGGGTATGGATGGGAGCAGCAGGAGTTGGGTTAGGAGTATGGACGGGAGGTACAGAAGTTCCCGAGCCAGGGGGAGGAGTAGGAGCGGAGGTGGAGTCGGATGCCATTCTTTAAACACACAAAATATTGTCTTACGATTGTTGGAAAAATTGGGTGTATTTAAAAAATAGCTTTGAAAAAGAAACGGGACGGAAAATTATATTTCAAAAATAAGTCGAGGCAAGAGTTTGACTCTTTCTCCGTAAGACAATATTGTCCCGTATACGAGTGCTCACGGTCTACGGCAATTGTCCCCAAGATACAACGACTTTCGGAATTTCGTATTGCAAAGACAACAACTCTGAAACTATCGGGCGAACTACTGAATACTCGGGATTTTCTTGGACTCGAAAAGCAAGATTTATGAATGCTAGGATGCTTTAGAGAATAGAATGCTTGAATGATTTAGGATGGGAATGAAATGAGGAGGAGGGGGCTATTTATAGTTATTGAAGAGATGGGGTGTCTATTGGGAATAGACACAAATTGCACCCGTTAACTGACCGTTGGATCTAAGCGAATTGGATGGAGGAGATCTGCTGGTCGGCCCAACAGCCTTGACCCGCCTCGTCCAAGAGACATGGGTCGCCCCACGCCTTTTCTCCAACCATTGCAACCCACGACCCTTAGCCGATTCACCAACCAAGCCCACGGTCCTTAGTCCAAATAGAACCGCACCTGGGTCCGAGCCATCCCACATCCGGATTGGTGGCCCAATCCATTCGGCCCAAACCAAGCCATCTTACCCGCCTTGGCCCAAACCATCCCAAGCCAAGCATGCATCCGCCGGCCCACACCCATTGAACCGCACCGAGCAGAATTCCGTCAAAAGTTTAAGGCTCCTCAGCGACCGATGCGTACGTTTGAAGTGCAAAGTGCGCCCTAAATCGCCCATTTCGCCCTTCGCGCGCTTCGCGGGTTGTGGGTCCATTTTGAACTAGAACAAAACTAGCTCAATAGCCCACTTGGATGCATGGTTGTGCCAATGGCCCAACTAGGTTGGCCCAAGGAGATTAACTTGATGTCTCCTTCCTTGGATGCTCACATTAATAAAGTGAAGTAACTTTCCTTTTCCTAGCAATGTGGGATATGATTCTTCCATTCCAACTTCTCTTCAAATAACAACATTAAGTTGCTCACTTTAACCATTAATTTCTCATTCACCCGAAATTGGTTTTTGAGAAAATAAATATACCATTTTAATCTACACTAAATGTAGATTAATTATTTGCAACTTATTTCTATTTTTACAAAATAGAAACTTCTAGAAACTTGGTCAAATATTGGTCAAACACCAATAAAACTACCAATTTCTAACTCCTTAACGTATAAAAGTACTAGTACATGCCCGTGTCCAAGGCCACGTGAGATTTTTTTTTATATATATCAAAAAAAAAAAAGGCCACTCATGTCGTACGACATACTTATTTATGAGGGCAAAATGGGAAGGGGACAAAACAGTGAGGGCAAAATGGTAATTTTGGTGCTTGAAACTGTTCAAAGAACTGTTCACAACCCCGGTTGCATTTATACTATAGATTTTTTTCACAATTTTTAACTTTTTCTTAAAAATAATAAAAAAGTCTCATTTTATTAAGCAATACGTTCCTATACCCAAAGTTATAAGACTAAAATAACTCTTATACCTAGTTATAAGAGTAGGTTTATATGAGATTTTGATCTCGAACTTTAATGGTATGTGATCTTTTAAATCTCGCCTAAACTTCTACGGAGAATGATTTAGGACGAGAGCATCTCATAAAATTATTCCCATTAAATAACCACTGATTGAAAATTTGAGAGTTGGCTATTATACCACTCCAATTATTTCCTCAAAGTTCACTTCTAACCCTTGACCAAAAGTCATATGGTCTAGAACCTGATCAAAGTCGTTTTATTTAAATCGACTTAAAACATTTATTTGAATCGATTTAGAACAGTTTTTAATAGGATGTCCTACGCCAGGATGTGAGGAGAGAAATCAAACATTAATGCTCACTGATATTAAGACTTGACTTTATCACTGAGTAACTCATTCATGTGGAAACTAAAACACATTTTCTTAAATAAGGCTTAAATAAATATTAATAATAGACTCGAATGTGTCAAGATCGTGAATTAAACCAAATGATGTAACCAAAAATTTACAATGACCCAAAAAGAGTGTGAAAATCTATCTTTTGTGTAGTTAAATAAAAATCAAGGGTCCATTCATATGAAAATTCAAACCTTTACACAATTAAGTTTTGGATCTTTTGTTATTGAACTAGTAAAAGCACGTATTCGAGGACACGTGATATATATTTTTTTAATTAAAAGTGAGGGTAAAATGGGAAAGGGACAATTTAGTGAGGGTAAAATGGAAAAAAAAACTTTTGGCACTATTTATACTATAGAATTTAAATTTTAGGAGGAAAAAGTTATTTTGAAAATTAAGGATGAAACTAGAAATAAAGAACCTTGGCAGAATTTGAGGGACAAAATGGAAAAAATTAATTTGGTACTATTCATAGTACTGTTCATGGCAGTTGTCATTTATACTATAGATACTACCCTCCTTCTCATACCCATTTGCACACATAGTCTTGACCATAATTTTATAAAAATTTAGATATTTTTATTCAATTTTAAAAAGTGTTAATTTATATTATAAAATGCTAAAAAAATATTATAAAATGCTATAAATATAGTTACAGTTATTTTTAAAACATAAATATTAGTTACAGTTTGAGTGTTTAAAGTATCAATTTTTAAATGAGCCTTTATATTCAAACAAGCACATTTATAGTTCAAACCATTCAAACCGACATTTTTAATAAGAGTTAAAAGTGTCAATTATATATTAAAATCGTCATATTTTACATCGAGATTTTTTATATGGAATTTGAAAATTTTAATGTTCAAATTTGGCACTTCTAGTCTATAAAAGCGCAAATTATTTATTAAAGGTCTCAGTTTCTACATTAAAGTTTATAAAAATATCTGACTTTAACAATTTAAATTGACAATTTTAACACTAAAATTGACAATTCTAAAGGACATTTATTTTATATTTTTGTTAAAACTTGTTTTTCCAAAGGGTAGAGAAAAAACAAATTTCTATAAAATTAAGTCAAATAATTGTTGTTTATTTATTTATATACTCCCTCCCTCCCTCCCATTAATAACTTTATCTTTTGCCATTTTGGATGTCCCATTTAAAGCTTCACCTTTTCTTTTTTGACAAAGAATCTTTACTATTTTCTCCACTCATTATCTCTCCTATTTCACTATTACACTCACAACACTTTTCAAATTTACTATTTCCTCCACTCATTTTCTCTTCTATTTTACTATTACACTCACAACACTTTCTTCACCCTTAATTTGCGTGTCAAAACCAAAATGATTAACTAAATATTGGGACGGAGGAAGTATGTACTCCTTTCGGCTTTCGCCCTTAAGGTTAAAAAAATAGGTGAGGTTCAAGAATTAAGAAAATGTCCTTTTGACTAGAGGCGTAAATGATTTGGTTTGGTTTGGTTTGGACTAATTTATAGATCAAAGGAATAGTCATCGATTTAAGAAAATTTCAGAAAGAGCCATATTATGAAAAAAATTCAAACTGAACCAAACCAAATCGCTATTGTCCGATTTGATTTTGTTCAAATCACTGTTCAAATATTTGGTTCAAACTACAGCTTAAAACGCGGCCCAAATCGTGGTTTAAATCGCAATACAGACCGTGATTCAAACCATGGAGAGAAATTGGTAAAGCGAACTATGCGAATGTTGAAGAGGAAAGTCGGAGGAATAAAGCAACCAGAGGAAAAGAGATATCGAATAAAGAAAACACACTATATAATGTCGACCGTGTAGAGAATTTGATAATTTATACTATGTCTCAATAAGGAAAACAAATAATGAAATTAATATTAAATAATATACAAAATGGAAGTTAAGATTAACACAAAATCTGGGGAGAAACGCGTTTCTCCGTCGCGTATGGAGAAACGGGGCTTGATTTGTCGCGCGACATACTTAGCCACAACAACTGGATATCCTTTCCAAAGCTTCTGGATATCCTTTCCAAAGCTTCTGGATATCCAGAAGCTTGAATATGGATATCCAGAAGCTTGAATATGGATATCCAGAAGCTTGGAAAGGATATCCGAGAAACCAAATATTTTTTCCGGATATCCTTTCCAAAGCTTCGGATATCCATTTTCAAGCTCCGGATATCCGTAAGCTTTGAAAAGGATATCCGAGAAAAATATTTGGTTTCTGGATATCCTTTCCAAAGCTTCTGGATATCCATATTAAAGCTTCTGGATATCCAGAAGCTTTGAAAAGGATATCCAGAAACTGGCTAAGTATGTCGCGCGACAAACATAGCCCCGTTTCTCCACACGCGACGAAGAAACGCGTTTCTCAGCAGACCGACTCTAAGATTAATCTATGTATTATAGATTTTTCTTAATAAAAGTCTGCTAAATCGAGATTTATCATACTTACTATATAGCCTACCGATAGAAATATTTTATGGCCATAAGTATAAAGATTCACATAGCTTAAGATATAAGTCAATCCCCATGCAAAAAAAAAAAAAAAAAAAAAAAAAAAAAAAAAAACACGATGTATTTGATACGCAATTTTACGTCTGTAGAATGTCTTAACAAAAGTTCGCTAAATCGAGACTATCTATAGTATAAATCACACCATGGGTGAACAGTATTATGAACAATACCAAATGTCAAATTTCTCATTTTGCCCTCACTAAGTTGTCCATTTCCCATTTTGCCCTTTATTTTTTTTTTTAAATTAAAAAAAAAAAAACACGTGTCCTCAGACACGGGCTTTTCCTAGTCATATTTATTAAATAGCCTTTTATGATATGAAGAATTTATGGCCATAAGTATAAATGTTCACGGACTTTAAGATATAAGTGAATCTCTTTCAAAAAACACAAGTTAATCTATACAATGTAGATTTTTTTATTGATTTAATTGTAAATATTAATAAATATACAAAAATATAGTTCATATACTTATGTGGTATGGTGGTTAGTCTATCGGTTTGGTCTGCAAGTTTAGTTTGACTGTTTAATTTGGCATTCGATATGTGGATTCGATATTGTGGTCTAAAGGCGTGGTTTAGTTTGGGCTAGGAGAGTTATACCACAAATCAAATCAAATCAAATCATGTAATTTTTCAATACTTGAGAACGAATTGTACCATTCGTTCTTGAAAAACGAAGCAAACCTTATTCATTTCAGTCTCAAATTACGATTTAAAACAAACCACTTAAATCTCTACTTTTTACTATTATAATTTTGTGAGGGGAGTAGTGTGTTATGAATATAGAAAGTGGGTAGAAATGAGAAAGTGAATTAATAAATAGTTAATAACTGTGTTTTGAGTATAACATGTAAAATCAATTAAATAAAAAAGTAATAAATTCATTTTTGAATTTTGAACCTTAAGAGAAGACAATATTTTGACTGTTTTTTTTTTTTTTTGAACCTTAAGCCAAGACGAACGAAGTATATATATATATTTCATATCCAACCAATTTTTTTTGAATGTTTTTTGTTTTAATAAAAAAATATTTATCTTGCCTAGAGGTAATACTCTATAGTCTACTCCCTCCGTTCCAGACGAGTGTACACTTATTTTCCTTTTGGTCCATTTCAGTCGAGTGTGAACTGTCCAAAATGGAAGGAAATCTTCACTATTTACCCCACTCATTCTCTCTCCTATTTTACTTTTACACTCACAATATTTTCTCTCATAACTATTCCTTCCACTCATTCTCTCTCCTATTTTACTTTTACACTCACAACATTCTCTCTCCACTTTTCTCTCTCTTACTTTTTCTTAATCGGTGTGCCCAATATTTTGGTTCACACTAGGCTGGGACGGAGGGAGTATATAATTAGAAAATGATTTGAAGCATAAGGTCTCCTGGTTTTGTGGTATGCTAATCGACCTCCCTGTTGGGAGGTCATGAGTTCGATTCCCCCCCGGGGGATCTTTGTTGAAATATTTATACCATGAGTTTCAGGAGCCTTTGGAGTCCCCCGGAACACATCCGAGCAGTAAAGAAAGCAACATTGCTGGGCTTGCAACCTCGGCCATCGGCGTGGCTTGCAACCTCAGCGTGGGGAGTTCGAATCTTGACAGGAGCAGCCAATTAATTGGTGATGTAAGAGTGATGTAAATACCTTGTAGGAGGGCTCCCTTGGGGCCAGGTGTATAAGAGGTGCTGCCACCCTGACTGTTTCGGTCATATTCTGCGATTTACCTTCCCCAGCACTCTGGGCCGGAGCCTAGGGTTTCAGGATTAGTCCGGCGTAAGTTGAAAAAAAAAATGATTTGAAAAATAAAACATGAAACTAGTGAGTGATTGGTGACACAGCTTAATCTGTCGGCATTTCTTGTTTCCATCATTTTTCGGTGCCCTCCAAGTCAGAAATTCTATTTGATTTTCTCTTGATCGATCAACTACAGTCAACTAATTTTCAGTCATTTCCCATTTCCTTGTGTCCTTCGGGGAAGCAATTCAAGAAAAATGGAGATCAATCCCTCTTCTGCTGCTGCTGCTGCTGCTGCTGAGGATGATAATGAACAAACCCATCAACCAACTGAAGAACACACTTCTGATCCACCCTATCATGTAGGAGTAATTCTTTCTCCTTTACTTACCCATCTCTCTGCTTTAGTGCGTATTTGCTGTAAGAAATAATGGGACTTAATTTTATTTATTTATTTTGTAATTTTTGTGGGTGTAAAGTATGGGTTCTTGCGGTTTGCAACCATGAATGTGTATTTGGATCTTTCTTGAAGCGTAGGCGCCAACACTAATTTTGTGGAAGTAAAATTAGTACTCCCATCTTCCCGAAATCCCAGAATGATATTCCTATTTTTTATTTTTATTTTCAAAATGAAGGTAGCTTGATCAATAATTTTAGGTTAATTTAATTATTCTTATGAACATCTATTTTTTATTGATATTATTTATAATGGTGTATCATTAACAAGTTTTAAATTTTTATTAGGATAATTGAATCAATCTAAATTTATTGCTCAAAGTACCTTTGTAGTAAGAACAAAACAAGTAGGAAGCTTATTTTGGGACGGAGTATTATTTTCCCCTTTTTTCCCTCTGGTTATTTGCTTTTGTTTTTTATCGGTCTTTAGTATGGGTTCCATCTTAAAACCAATTGGGAATGACTCAGGATCTTGGCAAGACTTGTATTCAATCGATGTGGGTTTAAAATCTCAATTTTTTTTCTACAAAAATTAAAGCTAGTGTAAAACTTGCTTTTCCTTTTGTTACTATGCATGCATACTAAACTAAACAATATGCAATGAAAATGCTAAGGAAATGGTATCCCTGCATTATCATGGTGAAAGAGTTTTGCACTGCTGATATATAACAAGGGAAGTTTTCATTAATGTGTTTATGTAATCAGAAAAAGTAGTAGATGATTCAGGTGAATCCACCTTAGTGCAGCATCCAGCCAGACGTCCTATCCTCTCATCCCTGCAAATACCCAACAGATCATTAGAAAGTGGGGCTTCAACATTTACGATGATCGACATTCCAAGTCCTGGTTCTACCAGAGCTGGATTGCCCCCTAGACCCCAGTCAGCTAAAATTAGGTCATCAATGAGAAATGTGTTTCCTCAGAGGAGCATCAGGGTAAAAGATCAACCTCAGGATGGTGAAAAGACAGTTCTAATTGTTTCCGGAACACCATCTTCAGATAAGCCTCGTACGTCTCGGTCTTTTTCTCTCAACAAGATTTTCTCTTTATCACCAAAAGCATCTCATTCTTTGCCAGCAACTCCAGTTCCGAATTCGGGTCCTGAGATTGTTCAGGAAAGTCAACTGGACTGTGATTCTGAATCTTCTGTAAGCATCTTTTTCATTCTTTTAAGTTCTTATTGGTTGGAAGGATGGCGACATGTGTTTTTTTGTGTTCCCTTTTTCCTAGATATCTGCTTGTTATTTATTTTCTAAAGTGTCGCTTTTTTTATTTTGCCTTACAGAATAATGAATCTCATAAGCATATGACACGCTCGTTTTCTGTTCCTGTAAATGTTAAAACCCGAAGCTTAAGACAGATGGACTCAACAGGAGGTTTGATCCGTGTTATATCAGCCACCCCTCGCTCTATCTCTGTAGACATTGCCTCGTCAAATAAATCAACAGATATGGAGATAGGTACATTTTACCTTATTTAAACAAATATTGTGATGCGTATTTAGATGTCAGTTCATTGTGTAATGGACAATTTAATTCCATAGTTCATGTTTCACTTGTGCTTCCAAAATCATGGATTTCTGTCTCTGGTTTGATGTAATGTATGCTTGGCCACTTCATAACTGCTATGTTAGCTCCAAAAATCTTGGTTTCTATACCACTTCTTGTCTATTTACTTCTGTCAGTCCTACCATAGGTTTTTTGGTTTTTACAGCCATCGCAGTCTACAGAATTTTTTTCGTAAATAATGAATGCAATATAGAAGTAAGTACATGGTCCCAAGGCAACCACCGTCAGGATCTTTGACTTGAACATCTAAAATTGTCAGATGGCCTCGGCCCTCAAGTATAGGTTGTGCCTCTTCACGTCTAAAGTTTGGAACAGTCATATTAATAGGTGAAACATATGACCTAAGGGGTGTGGCACTTCTCCAGCTTATGCTCAGAAAGTGACAATGTTGATACTCTTATCCAGAAAGGGGCAGATAGCACAGAACTCCCTTATTTCCAGCACTCCATATTCTGAATCCTGTTACTAAGCGTGCCTTGGTGAGATGGTGATGTATCAGAGGCCAGTTGATCAGTGGAAGTAGTTAAACGGCAAGGCAGCCATGATAGAATCATTTATATTTTGACTTGATTAAGACTTTCCTGATGACATGTTATACTTGTGTGGTTAGGATGCCCTTTGCGATGACATGAGATTAATTTGCAGATATTTTCTATGAGGAATTTCTTACTATTCGATCCTATTCTGCAAATCGTCGTGAGAGATCCACAATTTTCATTTCTCTTTCATGATGCTGGGATCATGAGACTATGCTAATAGGTGGTCCTTATCATTAATATGCCTCCTTAGTTGGTTCAGGTGGTTAACCTGAGCACATTGAACTTGATTGACACTTTATCATGGAAAAGTTGATCACTTTGTCTTGGAGAAGTTGGCTGACACTTCATTGAGGAACATTTGAATTGGTTCGGGTTGGATACAATCTTCTTTTTGAGTGTTTTCTGAAGGACTCTAGAGGTAGCTCGTTCCTTCCGATCCTGTGCAAATTGGCATGATAAGTATATGCAAATTGGCATGATAAGTATATGTGTCCAATTGAGGGTATATATATATATATATATATATATATATATATGTATATTATTTTGTTAGGTAAAGATGAATATATAAACAAAAGGTGCTATAACAAAAGGAGTTAGATTCTCTAATCACTTCACCGCAGAAGCAGAGATCACAACAATGACATTTAGTATGAGGGTAAGCTAGATAAAGTGCTCTTGAATAGTGTTAGATGACCCATTTGGATAAAAATTATTTCATCCACTCTGCCAAGTGATGTTTGAATCTTTTAATTATTGGATTCCAGATTTCCTTGTTTAAATGAAGCTATTAACGAAAGGTTGAGGTAAGAAACATGAAGATGAGCAATCTTACACTCATAGAATGAAGCGAGTGAGTCAATGTTTTCAACCCCTACCAACAAGATCACGCTCTTAGAAATGTTAACCCTTAACCCAAACATAGCTTGAAAAATAGCATAACTAGTTTTAGATAACCTTGTGCCCCTCTCGATGGAGGAAATCTCCCTCTTATTATAATACCTAGCAAGTGAACTAGTTTATCAATGTAACAGCATGCACAATGCAAGGATCAAATCCATAATAACTAAAGTGGAACAAGTATATTTTATTAATGTATAAAAGTAACAAAAAGGGGTTTTGATTTGTAGGTTGAATTAATTTAAGAAAGCAATAAATAATGTTTTTTAAATCATGTAAAAGAAATTCAATCTCATTAAAGGGTTCGTTCACAAAAATATAGAGTTAAGATGTTAATATATTCCGTGAAGTTGATAAGAATATTAAAACCCTAATATCTCTATCTTGTTTATATATTTCGTGAACTCAATATAAATATTCAAGAGATTCAATTAAAACACAAGAACATGAGAAACTAAATTCATTGATTTCCGTGAAGTCCTCAATTAAACCTAATCCTCTCAACAATGGTCAATGTATAAATCATCCATGTGAGTGAAACGATTTATAACCAAATAGATTCAAATGCCAAAAGTATATTAACATACAATTGAAACCTAAGAATGAGAAATAAGAATGTTGAGAAAACCAGAATGAGAGAGAGAGAGAGATAGGAAGAATTATATCAATAGCATAAAGATTCAATTGTTACTTACCCAATCTACGAATCAAATAATTTAGCATTGAAAGGCCATTCAAATAAAATAATTAAAACCTTGAATCTTCTCTTCATACTTGTAAAAACGTAAAACTATGTATTATTCTATGTAAAAGATGATAAGAGGTAAGAGGAGATACAAAAACCTAGTCTAGGGTCCTTTATATGGTAGGAGGGAGTAGAGATTCCTAATTTACAACCAAAATAGGTCAATTCCTAGTCAAATTCGGAATTCAAGAAATCCGTCTCTAAGTCTGTCGAATTTTCGTCACAAAGCATAGTGGGTTGCCTTCAAATCGTGACACGTAACCAAATCCATCGCCGATTCCGTCATTAAACCTTTGGAGCGACCAACCTCAACTCCGCGCGTTCGCGCCGTATTTCGCTCTCAACCGCGCGCTCGCTCGGCCTCCTTGCGTGATTGTCGGCCACGCGCATCTAGCAAGTGCGGCCACCCACCTAGTTTCATCTCGCAATCCTTCCTTTTTCATTGTATTGCATTTTAGTCCCGTAACTTTATTAATCCCACCTTTTCTCCTCTTTTGCACATCGCCCCGAACTTATAAAACACTTAACAAACACATTAAATTTCCAAGGTTTTGAGCAAAAATAAGCTTAGAAATATATCTTTTGGATGGGTAAAACCACATCCATCAAATACCCAAAACTTATCTTTTGCTCGTTCTCGAGTAAAACAAAACAAAAAACAAAATAAAACTAACTAACTAATTAAAACAAAGTAAATATTTTTGGGATTGTTCAATTCATATAATAGGTTATTTGCACAACAAGTATCAGATCTTTACAACACACAATCTACGAGAGTCATTATAAACATGAGATTATATTTTCATACATGCATCTAACTTACAATTCTCCACCACATAATGATATCACGAATGAATAATGGGAAGATCATTGTCACCAAAGTAAGATAATTTATAGGGTCACTTGTGTCATGCTCTAAATCAATGATAATAAGATAAAATTGCACAAGGACACTAATATACATGCTTAAACAAAATTGTCGACTCGGCTACTATTTATGGATCAAATATGGGTTTATGGCTTATAATGTATCGCCACAATCGCGGGCTAGGATCATAGTTACAAAATAAGGTAAGGACATATGAAGCCAAGCAAGTGAAACTAAGAATTCTTCATCATATATCCTCACTTTGAATTTATCACTCCGCTCCAAGCCAACCCATATATTCAATCCCCAAACTTAGATTTTTGCATATTTCACACATGGGGTTGATCACCTTTTTTTTTTTTTGTCACTTTCCACTTTAACATAAGAGATTTTTTTTTTCCAGATTTTTCTTCATTTTTTTTGCTTTGCACATATATATCCACGAAAAATATGCATTCAATATTTTGCTCAAACCCCTCTTTTCAATACATAACCCTTTTCTTTCTTTCATTTACCACTTTTCGCTCATTCCTTTTATTTCCTAAATATCCCCCACAGTTTCATTCATTCCCTAGTTTCACTTTCTTGAAAATGTGAGAAAATATTGTATAAGTTTAACGGGTACGATAATGTAGGTACCAAAAGAAGGCGAATGGTGGTCTAAGATAACCTCCTACTTTGTGAGAGATTCCATTCTTTTTTTAAGCTCAAAAGGGATTCTAGCGAAATTTTTTATAATTGACTAGAAAGTTAAAGACTCACAAATTGGGTTTAAAGAAAATAGCTATAAAGTCACTTCCTGAATAGCTTAATTGATTTGTTATTGACAGTCATGCAAACATGTTCTAGGGATCCCGAGAATGCAAATGTGATCATATATAGGTCTCCTAAATTGGTAACAATGATCAAGAAAAATAGCTTGGAATTGAAAGGTGAATCAATTATACTTTACATGTTTCAATGCAATTATACCCCCATATTTATAACAAAACATAAGATTTAAAATTAAAGCACTTTCAAATCATTATCGACTTTTGCCAATATCCCAAAATATGAAAAGAACAAAATTTTTAAATTTTTCTATTTTTTTGGAGGGTGATACTATATACACTCCCCTATAAACCCACAAACTCGGAGAGATATCTACCCCTAAAATCAAAACATGCTATGTCCTCATAACAAAAATAACTAAAACATGCCTTGGTTTCAAATGATGATATGACACAACTAAACAAATAAAATAAACAAATAAAACGTACCTACTTGGGTTGCCTCCCAATAAGCGCATTTGGTTAAGGTCGTTAGCCTGACCGTAGTCCCACTTTAGTTGGGATTGGAGGTTGCCATATTTTCCTTGACCTTAGCTTTTCTTCCCTTGGCCCACCTCATAGTTTCACGAGCAAAAATGCCTACGGCCTTACACATTTAAGTACCATTCTTTATAAGCTCGGTTGGAGCCCAAAGAACTTTAGAAGCCTTTTTCTTGGCCTTTCTCTTTTTCTTCTTTTTCATGGGAGCCTCTCCCCCAAACTCATTTGTTGCTTTGGTATCAAAGACATCAAGCACCTCATCTTCCTCGATAAACATATGAGAGAAGCTATCTTGATCATCAATATTAGCAATAAAAGAATCAGAGGTATCAAGAAAATAACATTCCTCAATTTGAGCACATGAATTATTACTTTTAGCTTTTAAAGGAAAAATGATTTTAATTTTGACACCGACTCCTTATGGGGTCGGTCTAGGGGTGATACGGTCCGTCACTCAAACTCAAATAGTGTTTGTCGACCTTGTTGTTACTAGCCATATCATGGACGTCCGCTTTATCCCTAAAAGTCTCACTGTCACTCTTATCTAATTTAGCACACTCATTCTCCTTTATTTCATCTAAGGACTCACAATCTTCCCCATTATCATCTATGTGGTGTTTCATCACTTCATTAACTGGGATTTCTATCCTCTCATCCGCTATCATCGTGGACAATTTCCCATTCCCCAAATTTATTATTGTGTTAGTTGTGGCCATGAAGGGACGTCCTAGCAAAATAGGAGGGTCTCTATACATACTTCCTCCGTTAACCATATCCATAACCACAAGGTCAACGGGGACAATCAAGGTCCCCACTTGAACTAGTACATCCTCCACAATGCCCATTGGTCTCCTAATAGAACGATCCGCCAAATGAAGGTCATTGTGGTGGGCTTTAACTCGAACAAGCCCAATTTTAAGTAAGTGGAGTATGGTAATAAATTAATGCTAGCACCAAAATCTAACATCGCATTCAACTCACTATAATCCCCATAGTAATAGAAATTGTGAAACTTCCGAGGTCCTTTAGTTTAGGTGGGAGGTTTTGTTGAACTATGGCACTCGCATTTTCTCCAATGATCAACATCTCATTCTTTTCGTACCTATGATTTTTAGAGTTTAATTCTTTGAATTTTTTTGTATAGGCCGAAATGTTTTTAATCACATTAAGTAATGATAGGTTGATGCTAACTTTGGAGAATATCTTCGTCAATTCTTTCATTTGATGCTCTATCTTGTGTCTCATTAATTAATCGACCGGAAAAGGCACAAGTGGTACATTTGATGTCCTTGGCTCGGAAAAGTTTAAGGCTTGTGAATTTGAAGGGTTTCAGCAAGTTGCCCTATTTGAGTTTCAAGTTTTTTGTTGGCGGCACTTTGTTGCCTTGAATCTTGTTGTTGCTACAACCTCATTATTTTCAATGCCTCTTCCCAAGGTTCTTTCCTAGTCTCAAATTGCCCTTGGGGTGGTGAAGTATGTAGGAGTTTGTTTTGATTACCTTGGTTTTCTCCCCATGAAAAGTTGGGATAATTCCTCCACCCCGGATTGTAAGTGTTGCTATATGGATTGTTTTGGGTAGGCCTTGGCTCGTTCACAAAAATATACTCCCTCCGTCCCGCCTGAAGAGGCACAAATTTCCTTTTCGGGTGTCCCATTTGAAAAGGCACAATCCAAAAATAGAAAGTTTTTTATTACTTCTTTATTTGTGGGACCCACTTGTCATACTCACAATAAATATCCCCCAACTATTCCCTACCCCACTTTCTCTTTCCTACATCACTTTTCATACTCACAACATTTATTCCACTATACACTTTTTCTATTTTCTACATCACTTTTCTTAATTCTCGTGCAATGCAAAAACTTTGTCTCTTCGGGCGGGACGGAGGGAGTAGAGTTAAGATGTTAATATATTCTGTGAAGTCGATAAGAACATTAAAACCCTAATATCTCTATCTTGTTTATATATTTCGCGAATTCAATATAAACATTCAAAAGATTCAATTAATAACACAAGAACATAAGAACCTAGATTCATTGATTTCCGTGAAGTTCTCAATTAAATCTAATTATCTCAACAATTGTCAATATATAAATCATCCATGTGAGTGAAACGATTTATACCCAAACAGATTCAAAGACCAAAAGTATCTTAACATACAATTGAAGCCTAAGAATTAGAATTAAGAATGTTGAGAAGAACAAGAATGAGGGATAGATAGGAAGAATTAAATCAATAACATAAATATCCAATTGTTACTTACCCAATACACGAATCAAATAATTTAGCCTTGAAAGGCCATTGAAATAAAATAATTAAAACTTTGAATCTTGTCTTCAAACTTGTAAAAACATAAAACTATGTATTATTCTATGTAAAAGATGATAAGTGGTAAGAGGAGATAAAAAAAAAACCTAGTCTAGGAGTCCTTTATATAGTAGGAGCGAGGAGAAATTCCTAATTTACAGCCAAAATAGGTCAATTCCTAGTCAAATTCGGAATTCAACAAATCTGTCTCTAAGTCTATCAGAATTTCCGTCACAAAGCATAGTGGGCTGCCTTCAAATCAGGACATGGAACCAAATCCGTTGCTGATTCCGTCACTAATCCTTTGGATCGACCTCCCTCAATCTGGCCGCGCGTTCGCCCTGTATTTCTGCCTCAACCGCGCGCTCGCTCGGCCTCCTTGCGTGATCCCTCGGCCATGTGCATCCAGAAGTGCGGCCACCCACCTAGTTTCATCTGCTGTCCCTCCTTTTCCATTGTATTGCATTTTAGCCCCATAACTTTATTAATCCCACCTTTTCTCCTCTTTTGCACATCACCCCCTGAACTTATAAAACACTTAACAAATACATTAAATTTCCAAGATTTTGAGTATAAAGTAAGCTTAGAAATATCTCTTTTGGATGGGTAAAACCACATCCATCAACCTCAGCATCGCAAAAAACAAGACTATCATAACTAGTCTTCGTTTATAGTATGCATGTCTCTCTTAACCGAAATATGAATGGCTTAGTCTTTATGCCTCAAATACAAAACTTCTTTCATAGGCAAATTATCTTCTATCTTTTTATCAAGGTCTCTCCAATATATCTCCTCTTCATGGTTGTAGTCTTGCCCCAAACTCGCCCTATTTGATCACTCTCAGCAATGGAAAGAACTGCTGTATAGTTGGGCGCGTCAGCTTTAGTCCAATTGAATTACTAAAATAGTCGTAGGCTATAAAGAAATATGCTATTTGTTGAGGTTGATTAATGCTGTTTATTGAATTGCGATTTGAGTATTCAGCTTACTGTGCGTCCACTTATTTTTGTGAGTGTAAGTCTCTTTCTTCTACTCCCAGTTATTAGTTCTATTCACTTTGATGTTGCATTGGAACCATATTCTTAAAGGTAGTTTATACTGTCACCAAATGAAGTTTTTGTTTGTTCTCTTATTCAAAGCACTGAACATAACTAGAATTAGTAATGTCCTAGTATATGATCAAACTGGTTTAATTTTCACGCGTTTGATTTGAGTTTCATGCAGGCTATCGTTTAATGTGTATTCTTGTTATTGGCTATTTGATTCTAGCATTATCTCGTATTTATGTTTTATTGAATTATTTTTTCAGATAGTCAAGATGATGGTGAAGATATTCCAGAAGAAGAGGCAGTTTGCAGAATTTGCTTTATTGAACTTGGGGGAGAAGGTGAAACTCTTAAGATGGAGTGTAGCTGCAAGGGAGAGCTTGCACTTGCTCACCAGGAATGTGCAGTGAAGTGGTTTAGCATTAAAGGAAACAAGATCTGTGATGTTTGCCAGCAGGATGTTAAAAACCTCCCAGTAACTTTATTGAGAATACAAAATCCAAAGACCGAAGTAAGACAACCACAAATTTTGTCCCAACAGACGCAGAGAGAAGTAGCTCGCTACAGGCAAGCTTAATATTGTACTACATGTATTAGGTTATTACTTTTAAGTTATAATCTAATGTAACCTAGTTTTTCTTTCACTGTCATTGTTTATATCTGCCACTGTACTTGTTTGTATGTATCATCATAAGGAGAGGGGGGAAAGTAAGTAAAAGGGGAGAAAACTTTTAAATCTCTGGCATTTCTTAATTGTATTGCTGGCAAACCATGCCAGAAGAAGATAAACTTCTGTAGGGCCTTGCAGAAGCCTCTAATATAGAAGGGGTCAAACCTTCCCTTAGGCCTTAATTTTGGTGAATAATTCCCTAATTCCTAAATGAGTTGCACTTCAAGTTTTTCACTTAAATAAGGAAAATATTAATTGTACAGTAGCACATACTAGGCTTGATATTCGTTTTTTGGCCCCTATAGCTTAAGCTTTTGGATCATTGGTAAACTTGACATGGTATCAGAACTCTGGTTAGGCAGGGTCATGGGTTCGAATAGTCCTGCATGCATTTGTTTACCTAAATCAATTTTTTGCATAATGGCACCACATGTCTCTCTCAGTGTGGTCGGGTCACACGTGAGGGAGGGTATTAAGGCTTGATATTCAATTTTTGGATTAGTGGTAAACTTGACAACAATATACATGAATAACCCCCTCCTACACGTTATTTGAATGCAAGTAAAGGATGGAACATGGTAGGAGGCAAAGGTGATTTTAATAATATACTCATCTTGACCAGCTGAGAAAGGACTATTATTCGACATTCTAGAGATCTATCCAAGTGTAGTGATTTCTTTTTGTTCTTGAAGAACGCACTTCCTGTGTAAATCGATATAAACTTGTTACTTTTTTGGAGGGGATGCTCCCATCTTTAAGCATTCCTTGTTCTCTATCTTACTGAGTTCGTGTTAATGTTCTTATATGTTTCAGGGTCTGGCAGGATGTGCCAGTTCTTGTCATGGTCAGCATGCTCGCATATTTCTGCTTCCTGGAGCAACTACTGGTACATATTTTTTTCCAATTGTGTTGTCAATACATTTCTTTATCCTCAGCATATACATTGTTGTACTAGTTGCATCCATTTCGGTGGCTAAACTTAAATCTGTTGGCACATCTACCTTCTTATTCTGATGAACAAGTCTTCAAGGTTGCTTCATGATCTCATGGATGCACTTATAAGTTATAATGCTTTCACACAGATCTTTCTTTGTTGTTTTGTAAAATGTGCAATATTTCTTCTTACTAGTCTTAGTTTACATGTAAACCCTCTGGAGCGAACTTTACTTTGTCCCTTTGTGGATTATCTGTGTACTACAATAACTTCTCATGTAAAATCATGATCACTTTACCTAATCAGATGAAATTGCTTCGTCTTTGGATAGCCGGTAAAGGAATGCCAAATTTATTGAATACTCCCTCAATCTCATTTTAGTGTCCACCATAGGAAAACTTGTTTTCTAAGGATCCATAGTAAACGTTTAAGGTTTCTATATATACCCTTTATAGGCGCTTGTATTGAGTAAAATTATTATTTGGTTTATCTTGGAAACTTGACTAAGTTAGGGTATGAGAAATATAATCAGATGATATTGCCTTGTTGTTGGAGCGGAACTAGACTTTTGAAAGCTTTAGATGATGGTGAAGCAACTGTAGAATCTCAAACTATCTAGAAGCTTAAGGTTGTATAGAGGGAGACCAACAATCCTCATCATCGTCCACATGTTTAACTTTTGTACTTGCACCTTAAAGAGACAAACTCTGTGGTATATGCAGAATCCAAACAGTTGCCAAACTGCATAGACATACACCACTGAAGGAAACATATGCAAGACAGAAGACCTGAACCCAGAACCGATAAATCAGAGTGGTGATACCATGTTCAGATAGTAACTGCCTTAAAATCTTAATAATAGCTTAACCTGAGCTCATTGAACTATTGAGTTGCTCCACTTAGCTACTCCCTCCGTCCCGGTAAGTTTGTCCCACATTGACTTTTATGGTCAACTCAATCGAACTTTGACCATAATTTTATGAAAAATTATTCCTACGAAATTCTAACAATTGTTATTGATATTAATCCTAATGGTGAATCCATAACAATTTTTAGAATTGTTTAGGGATAGCTAGATTTTCTTAAAGTTGCGGCCAAAGTTTGATTGAGTTTACCATGAAAGTCAAAGTGGGACAATCTTTTCGGGACGGATGGAGTATTAGTTGTCTGGGCTAGTTTCAGTTACATTTGGGGGTTCAGGTGCTGAGCTACAAAATTGAAATGGAAAAGAAGGGCCATCATCAAGTAACAAGTTAATAGGAGTTCCGACGGTCAAGGAGCTGCTTGAGCCTCATCACAAGGCTAGGCTAAGATAGTAATGGAATTCAACCATTCCTGAACTTTCAATAATCAAAATCAACAAATTTTTGAAAGCAATAATGTATGTCAAGAAGTCTCAAGCCTTATAAACATTAGCAATGCAAAGATTAAAATTCAGAAAAGTGTTAACTAATATTTTCCTATCAGGAAAAAAAAAACTAATATTTGAAATTGCAAGAACATAGCAGGATACAAACCGAAACGGTTCGTGACCTACTTGCTTATATCCACGCAGCAAGAAGCAACACTCTTGCATAATAGCCAACAGCAAGAAAGTTTCTTGCTAAACTCAACATGTTCCACAAACTGAAAATGGAATTAAAAGAATCAAGAATCAGACATGTTTATGCCTACAGAAAAGTTAATCTAACTACTAATATTCAAATCATCACCTCCCTCGACATCCTCAGTATCATCCAAATAAACATATTGTTAGACTATGCAATAGAGAATATAACAATCACAACATACACACACACAAATATAAGTATTTACGTGGTTCATCAACTTGGCTACATCTACGGGCAGGCAGAGGGAGAACAATATTATTAATATGAAGAATCACAGATTACAGATCTAGATCATGTACATGACTGTTTGATCACAAGCGCAGATATCAGATGTGTACCCTAATCTAGACAAATGGATGAGACAGATTCAACTGTTACAGACAAGCTTGAAAATCTATGGATCCCAAAGAAATCACTATCTTGGTTGCTAGAATTATTGACTACCTATCACACTAGCACAAAAAAATCATTGTGGGGGAAGAGGAGTATTTATACTTCCTAAACCCTAATCATATGGGACTCCAAAACCCTGAAGGAAACTAGATGGGACTCCAAAATCCTGAAGGAAACTGCCAAAAATCCACTTCCTTGAGCAATAAGAAAACCCGGCCAGGCCCAGCCTCCCTGCCTTTGCACGGGCGTGTCCACAAAAGTGCACTGTTGTGCAGGCAGGGTTCCACAAACTGCTCTCTCATTCTCAGCCTTGCACAGTCGAGTCCCTTGGCCAACACGGCCGTATCCAGCCACTTCCTGCTTGCACTGTCGTGCCTTGTGCCATGCACTCTCCAGATTGCTTCAATCTCTTCTCCAAATCAAATCCGGTTTCGACTTTGTATCTTGGACTTCTTCTTCACTTGAACCTCTTCGATTCAAAGACATTAATCCTAACCCATATACAAATTTATTGCAAGATCATTGATAGTGCATCATAATTGGGGCTTTTTTGAGTGTTTTTGTAAATTTTGAATTTTGTATTTTGTATAGTCAAATTTAACCATCCTTCAAAATGAGAGCCTTTTGACTGCCTTTTGAGCTATTATCAAGTGCTGTTAGCAACTCTAGTCAATATGTCTACCAAATATAATCCATTCTTATTGGGAAACTAAGAAATGGTCGGGAGTTAATGCTTCATAGAGCCAAGGAGTGTTAGCTCTCGCCTCTAACAAACCATGTAGCTTAGTCAGGGCCCACTGGTGGCCTCATGTACAGCTCACGCCTCTAAGCGCGTCTAACACGCTTTTAATGACGATGCCTGCGGCTGGTTTCCAAATCCAATTAGTTCTTCGAGGCATGGTGGTAATTTTATACTTAAATCGACCTTCTGCAAACCCTGTGTAAGCTGGAGCCTTTTGCATTGGTTACAGTTTCTTTGTGTGTGTGTTCGTATTTCTTCTTCCATTGCTTTGGAAAGATTCCTTGGGAATGGTAATCTTTTCTAAAGATTGATGATCTTGTGTTGTGTTTGTTGCAACCCTAGGATTTGTTGTGTAATTACCAGACCATACTTTCTGTTTACATTAAATTGCTATGGAATACTTTGGGTGACAGGATCTGCTAATGGAACTTGTTGTATTAAGTTTCCATAATATTTTGGATGCCAAGCAACTTTTGAAATTCTTGGAAATATTCACGAGTTTGTATGTATATTTCGTACATACTGCCATGATGGTCATTATTTTCTGTGCATCATAGATACTATATTACTCAAAATATTTATTCCTAAACTAACTTCGACCCTAATTTTGACCAGGTGAAGGATTTGGGACCTCGTGCTCTCGCTCTCTCTTTGCCTTTCTCTTTTGTTTTAGGCCTTCTCTCATCAATGATAGCTTCAACGATGGGTAAGATTGTTGAATTGCTTTCTTCCTATTTTTTCTTAGGCTTTTGGGGTGGCGTCATTTGAACAGCAATGAATGAATATGCTGCACATGCTTTAAAAGGATTACAGCATATATCATGAAACATGAAACACTTGCTAAGGAACTACAATAATGACAAGTTAAAGTAGTGCTTGTCTAAAATCGTTTCATGCTGAATGTTTAGTCCGACGTTTAGTAAATCGGTTCTCACAACAGATAAAGATTTATGAAATTTGGATTAGAATATCTAATCAAACCTGTGATGCTATATATAACAATTTTCCCTAGTAAATATCTGAAGATACTGCACATTAGCTGCCTGCAAAACCCCAATCTTGTCATATTAATGCCCATCTAGACGGTGTCTTAGTTTTCCAAAGAATCCTGAAACAGTCCCCAACCAATTTGCTTTTAAATAAAGCCCTAGAAACTTTAAATCGGATTTAACAACTTAAAACTTAAGCCAACTAATTACTACCCCCTCCATCCCAAAATTTTTGTGCAAAATATTCAAATTTACTCTTGAGCAAGAGCAAATTTGAGTTTTTTGGGACATTCTTTTTGGGACGGAGTTAGTAGTGAAGTCTGAATTGTGGCATTCTCTTGTGTGCCTCCTCACATATGCTTGTCTACCATGAGTTCTAACTCAGAAATCTTACAAGTTACACTACTTCATCATGGCAGTGAGCAAGAGTTACATTTGGGCTTATGCTTCGTTTCAGTTTGCAATTGTGATCCTCTTTGCTCATATTTTCTACACTATGGTAAGTGCTCTTCTTTCACTTTGATGCCTTCACTGTAGTTGATCAACGTAAAATAAAATCTGGTTTAAATAGAGAATATATGTGCTTGACAAAAAAAAATTGCTTGAATTGCAGCTCAATGTCCAAGCAATTCTCTCAGTAATCCTTTCTTCATTCACTGGGTTTGGGATTGCAATTAGCACCAATTCACTACTTTTTGAGTATCTTAGATGGAAAGCTAACCGACGTATTAATAGCATTTTGAGGCGTCAGGAACAATATCGTCAGCAGCAAAATCAGTCAGGAGTACGTTTACCAGTAATAAATGATACAGAGCAGCAAGAGCAAGAATCAAGAGTACAAGGAACATAATAGTAAAAGATGTTTCAGATTTTATGTTGATGATGCATAAAGCAAGTGTTAAATGAGAAGAAATGTAAAGATTTTGTGTTGTAAATTTGAAAGTTGGACTTCAAAATGAGCCTGCCGTGTTGTCAGAGGTGGAAGGAATACTTGTTGGTAGACAACAAAAGGATCAAATCAACATGAGGCTGAAAGGGAAGAGTGACTTGTGGTGTGTGAAAGGTGGAAGGGGAGGGGAGGGCAGGTTAGACAACTGTTGTCTGTAATGGCCCAATGCAATCCATTTTTTATTTTTGTTGGCTCGTTGTTGATTTAGATTTAGATTTAGATCTAGGTTTCAACTTCTCTTTGACTTCTTTAGCCGGTTTTTAAAATATGTATTATTATATTTAACAATTGTTTTTGCATATTTATATATATAGGGCCACCACCACGTTTCGTAAAAATAAAAAGATAGATAATGTTACCAAATGGGCCATGGCCCAGCGGTATCATGGGTGGCCTTCCTTCGAGGAGGTCGCCGGTTCGATTCCCTCCGGGGGATCATTGTGGTTTAATTTAAATGCGGGTTTCGGGGACGCTGGGCCTCAGAGGCCATCCAGGTGCGATTAAGAAACGGCATTCTTTGAAACACTGCAGCCTCGGTGTGGGGAGTTCAGCTACCAGCGTTGTAGGAGGAGGCTCAGCCAGGGCCGGGAGTATAAAGGGTCTTGTCACCGCAGGCACGTGGGCGCATCGGCCCGATTCTGCTCCATTAGGGCATCGAGGGAGCTCGGCGAAGGCAGGAGCGCACGGTGTATCAAAAAAAAAAAAAAAAAAAAAAAAAAAAAAGATAGATAATGTTGACAAATGGCAGATAGAAGAGCAGGAATAATGGTTAATTTGATCCATATTTGATGAAATATTCAGAAAAAGGTAGTAATTCTTTTACTAAAATTTTAATTAATATTAACCCATTAAAACCTTACCAATAACATTGCCACTATATTCATTGATGTAATTTTATTTTTTGACATGTCTTTCAAACACATCCTAACTAATTATGTTTTATTTTCTCTTTTTTTGGTAAGTTGGTTTCACTTCTTTTTATCTTCCATATATGATTGTTTTCAATTTTTCCTAGGAAATTAATGTATAGTAACTTTTTATGAAATAATTATAAAATTGATTAGGAATTATTGATTTGAAAACAATTATTAATTTTAAATCAATAATTATACATTTTAAGTATAAAATTTTAGTTGTGAATTTATAATTCAATTTTTTATGGTAGTTTAAATTTTATAATAATATGTTGGTAATAAAAAATCTTGTGAAAAAATAATTTTTATAAATAATAGAATAGTTTTAGATGATAAACTGACAACTTTAATTAAAATTGACAGTGTTAAAGTCCTAGAAACCTTAATTTTTCCAGTTTTAGGAAAAATAGATTTTAAAAAAATACTTACTCATTCATAATATACTTCAAATATAAAATTGATTGGTGAAACTATAAATAATTTGGTGAAGTAGATTAATTTCAAACAATAATGTATGTTGTCAAGCTTATAACTTTGAAAATCTAAAACCTAGAGATGTCTGTAACTATGCAAGGAGAAGGGATAGTGAAAATCCAATAGTTCCAATAAGAAGAAGGGCGAGCCGTAAGGTAAATTTGAGGATTCTATTGCTATAGCAGTAGAATTCTTGATTCTTGAGTTTATTATCATATTCGTCAGAAGCGAGAGTGGTTTACAACCTATGAGCGGGTGGATTGTAGTAATATTCATATTGCCAATAGTGTTGCTTGCAAGGTGGTTGGTATTGGCTTTATAAAGGTGCAGACTAACGATGGTAAGCTCTGCACTTTGAACAATGTAAGACATATTCTGATGATGACAAAGAACCCGATATCGCTTAGTCAAATAGACAACAAAGGGTACAATTTCAAAGGTGATGGTGAAGCAGTATATGTCTACAAGAGTTTAGAAGTAATTCTGAAAGGTATAAAGCGAGTTTCCTAATATTTTCTCCAAGGTTCAACGCTTTCTGGTTAAATTTTTGTTGCATCATCTGAGGTAGACGAGGAGAATATGACCTAGTTGTGGTTAATGAGTAGCATGAGAAAGACGCAAGTACTAGCAAAAAATGATCTTTTTTGTGGTCATATGATCAAGGACCTTGAGTTTTGTGCGCTTTGTGTTCTTGGGAAGATGAAGCGAATAAAGCTTTCTAAGGGGGTTTATAGAACAAATGGCACTCTGGATTACATTCACTATATAGGGAAATTCGCTCGTGGAGTCTTTGGGGGGGGGGGAGGGTCGCAGATATTCTTACCTATAATTAATGATAATTTGAGCAAGACTTGGCTGATTATGATGAAGCACAAGAATGAGGCTCTCAAGAACTTCAAACACTAGAAGGGATTAGAAGAGAATCAAACTGGGAAGAAGATCAAGTGGCTCTGAACAGATAATGATTTGGAGTTCTGTAGTTTTGAGTTCAATGAATTTTATAAGTATGTGGGGATTTCTAGACTCTCACTATCAGGGGTACAATACAACATAATGGTGTTGCAAAGCGCATGAATCAGACATTGTTGGCTATATCTAGGTGAATGCTCTCCAAGGGCTAGCTAAGTGGGAAAAAACGGTTACCACGACGTGTTATTTGAAAAATTGTGGACCTCACGCAGGTATAAATATCAAAATATCCTTTGAGATGTGGTCATGTAAACCTATTAATTATTCTCTTCTAAGTGCTTTTGATTGCACTGTTTATTATCATGTTGATGACGGTAAATTAGAGACTAGAGCTCATAAGGAAATATTTGTGAGCTATGGAGATGGTGTCAGGTGATACCGAATTCGGTCTCCATCTGAGAGTAAGGTTATTCTAAGACGAAATGTGGGTTTTGATGAAAACTCGATTGTTAACTCTATTGTGAAGTCTACTGTTTGTGATGTACCCGATTTTTTTTTGAAAATCAAACGGAGTCGCCACGCCATTTTTGTTTTAAGGGCCAAAACTTTGAAAAATGCCCGAGATGAGAGATTTGGGTTCGGAGGTCACGTTACACGCCGGGAAGAACGTTAGTGTTCACCCGGAATGCCTCGTAAAACGAGTCTTCCAAGAATTAAAAACCATTTGTGTGTGTGTGTGTGTGTGTGTTTTGGCCAAAAATAAGTTGAAACTGAAAAGTAAAAATTGGGAACTCTTTATTAGACTTTTAACAAATCCCATGATTTTTGGTGTGATTTTTGGGTTGAGTTTTGGGACTCAAAAGATTTTTTGAAGTTGAAAACCAATTCTGCCAGAATGAAAAAGGCAGTGGACACTTTATTTTAAAATGGGTTTAAGGGCTTAAAAATCTCAGAATCTGGAGAAAGTCTGAGAATGAAAGTTGTTAAAAACACCTTAAATAAGGTTTTTGTAAAAGAACTTTCCCATTTGGAGGTGATTTGGTGGACCAAAACCTTCTGGAAATATCAGATGTGAAATCTGGATTTCCAGAGACTGAGGAACTGACCTTTGAAAGAAAATTTGAAAAAGGGAGTTTTACTCACGTAAAAAATAAAGTAAAAATATTTCTGGAAATCTATGGATGTTGGATACAAAAAGTGTTTTGTAGTCAACACCAAATTCTAAGTTTATCTGTGTCCAAAAAATTAGACCATGGACAGAGGTCTTAGAAAATTGCTACTGGACAGCAACTTTCTTGAGAAGAAAAACATGATTTTAAAAGGGGTTTGGCATCCATGCTTGTCCCCATTTCCTTAGGCTTTGATTAGTGATCACTTGACATTTTAGTGGTGAATCAACTATATCAAGCCATCCTTAGGGTACATTAGGACTAAGCACTTCATTTGCTTGGGAAGGGGAATTTTATCCTTTGAAATCGAGATTTGATGTATGAAAATGGTTTTTAGGGTTTTGAAAATATGTATGCAAGTAAGTAAGAACACTTTGAAGGTAATGTTGATCCTTGTAGAGGATCATCCATGGAGATGAACTTCCATGGTGATCCTCTTGGATCTTAAAGCAAGAAATGAACAAATTACATCTTCAAAGTTTGAGATGCATGCATGTATGAAAGAGATTTAGGGTAGGGAGAGGGAGGTTATACCTATCTTCCCTTGTGTTTGTGTTTGTGTTTGAGTGGATTCAAGGCTTGAAAGTGTTTAGGGTTTGAATGTGTTTAGGGTTTGTGATTAGAGTTGGTCAAAGAGAAAACAAGTAGATAACACTTAAGTCCTCTATGTTTTCTCTCTAATCCTCCTCTTAAGGGGTGATTGAAGCTTGGGCTTGTGTATGAATGGTAGTGATTTGAGAGTATTTGGAGTGAGTGGGATTTTGGGAAAGATTCAAGAGAAAATGGTGGCAATTCAAGTGAATTCCCACTGTTTTCTCCCTATTTTTCGCCAAGGTGCTGTTGCTGTGAGTGAATTGTGTTGTGTAAACTGAGAGAGGAGGGTTCAATTTATAGGCCTCTGGAAATATCATTTTGGTCCGCGCGGATGGTCTTGACGCGTGCCCTGGTGCATTAAATGCTGCTCCAGGCTTTGGACAGGAAGAATAATATTCAAAAATTCCAGCAGTTTGTGTTTTTCAACTTGCCCAATTCGGATTTTCCAATTTCTTTTGCTTTTTGAGATTCTTTTCTTGGTTTAACTTTAAATGGCAATGCCTACTTTACCCCCACTTTGTTAGAAATGTTAGGAATTGTTAAAAATGTTAGAAATGTTAAAACTTTCGTTAATTTTCTAACGAAAATTCTAACAACTCAAATTGGAGCACTTACAGTAGCCCCTCGGCGACGGCGCTTTCGAAGGAAGCGGGGTCGTCGATAAGAGTAAGGCTCCATATTTGACAGGATGATCAAGTGATCGAGTGGCTGAACCTAGTGATAGGCTACCTACGTATCCCGAATGGGAATCAAGCCGGCCGTAGTTCGGGTCTTTGACCCTAGAATGACTGTTTTAGGATGTCAACACAGCGAGCGAGTTACGCCGGTCGTTTCTTTGAAAGAAACTTTCTTTGGGGATAAGAGATAACCATTTTCGGTCTGATGGCTGAAGTTGTATATCCGCTCTGCTGGGGATAGAGTGACCATTTTGGTCTGGTGGCTGAACCTAGCGATAGGCTACCTACGTATCCTTAGTGGGAATCAAGCCGGTCGTAGTTCGGGTCTTTGACCCTGGAGTGACTGTTTTAGGATGTCAACCTAAGATTTGACTACTTTTGGGAAGTCTCCCTATGATTTGACTATTTTTGGGAAGTCGCCCTATGATTTGACTATTTTTGGGAAGTCACCCTATGATTTGACTATTTTTGGGAAGTCGCCCTATGATTTGACTATTTTTGGGAAGTCACCCTATGATTTGACTATTTTTGGAAAGTCGCCCTATGATTTGACTATTTTTGGGAAGTCGCCCTATGATTTGACTATTTTTGGGAAGTCGCCCTATGATTTGACTATTTTTGGGAAGTTGCCCTATGATTTGACTATTTTTGGGAAGTCGCCCTATGATTTAACTATTTTTGGGAAGTCGTCCTGGTAATGATTTCGGTTTGTCAAATTAGGGGATGATCGCGATTTATCGCTTTCCTAGTGTTGTGTGTGATAGCGTTTTAGGTGCCTCAAACCTTAATGATGATGTCTTAGGTGCCTTGAACCTTGATGATGGCGTCTTAGGTGCCTCGAACCTTGATGATGGCGTCTTAGGTGCCTCGAACCTTGATGATGGCGTCTTAGGTGCCTCAAACCTTGATGATGGCGTCGTAGGTGCCTCGAACCTTGGTGATGGCATCTTAGGTGCCTCAAACCTTGATGATGGCGTCTTAGGTGCCTCGAATCTTGATGATGGCGTCTTAGGTGCCTCGAACCTTGATGATGGCGTCTTAGGTGCCTCGAACCTTGATGATGGCGTCTTAGGTGCCTCAAACCTTGATGATGGCGTCTTAGGTGCCTCGAACCTTGGTGATGGCCTCTTAGGTGCCTCAAACCTTGATGATGGCATCTTAGGTGCCTCGAATCTTGATGATGGCATCTTAGGTGCCTCTAACCTTGATGATGACGTTTTAGGTGCCTCGAACCTTGATGATGACGTTTTAGGTGCCTCGAACCTTGATGATGGCGTCTTAGGTGCCTCGAACCTTGGTGATGGGTGATCTGGAGGTATCAACTTGTTTTGAAATGATTTCCTTCGATGTTCGTATCCTTTCGTTGGGGACAGACTTCGAGGGGATAGACAGTCTTTTGGTGGACTTCATTTGAAGGGATCGGCCTTATGTTTGCTGCTGGAGGTGAAAGAGACGGAATTCCGTTGGCTTTCATCAGGGATGAACCTAAGTTGAGGTTTAGTTCTATTGTATGAACCTAAATGAGGGCTCAGTTCAGGAGTATGAACCTAAATCGAGGTTGAGGGAGACTATTTGAGGGCATTCTCGCAGGGGAAGATTAGAGCTTACGATGATTATCGGGGAAAAGGGTGACCGTGTTGGTCAAGCGGCTGGACCTATGGTAGGCTGCCTACGTATCCCGAGTGGGAATCAAGCCTGGACGTAGTTCGAAATCTACTGGACAGTTAGGAACAGGTCTAGGATCCTGGGCCTTTTGATAATTCAGAGGCTGTCACCTTAAGGAACTAAAGCTTCCGTCGCTATTTGCGGAGATAGAGATAGCTAAAGCTATGGGTAATCATGCAACATTTGTGAATGTATGCATATTTTTGAGATATGTTGAGGGACTAACGTACCTTTGCTGTGCTTACCTGCAGGAGAGCAAGTCGCGGGGGCTGTGTGGTAGTTGATGGTGTTGAGAGTCTTGATGTATCTGATCGAATTGCATTTGAGAACTTGGCGTCCCTGACCTACTAGCCTTTGAGAACTTGGTGTCTCTGATCGAATTGCATTTGAGAACTTGGCGTCCCTGACCCATTCGCATTTGAGAACCTGGCATCCCTGACCGATTTGCATTCGAGAACTTGGCGTCCCTGACCGAATTGTATTCAAGAACTTGGTGTCCCTGACCGAATTGTATTCGAGAACTTGGCGTCCCTGACCGATTTGCATTTTGAGAACTTGGCGTCCCTGACCGAATTGTATTTTGAGAACTTGGCGTCCCTGACCGAATTGCATTTTGAGAACTTGGCGTCCCTGACCGAATTGTATTCGAGAACTTGGCATCCCTAACCGATTTGTATTTTGAGAACTTGGCGTCTCTGACCGAATTGTAGACACTGGAGGCGGTCTTCATATATTTGTGGATGTTGGGGGTTGTCTCTACCAAGTTGCAGGCGCCGGAGCTTGTCTTTGCCAAGCTATAGACATGGGGACTATTTTTGCCAAACTGTAGATGCTGGAGGCTGTCTTCATCCATTTGTGGACATTGGAGGTCGCCTTTGCCTAACTGGAGATGTCAGAAGATGTCTTCACGGATTATCTTTGCCAAACTGTAGATGCTGGAGGCTGTCTTCATCCATTTGTGGACATTGGAGGTCGCCTTTGTCTAACTGGAGATGTCGAAAGATGTCTTTATCCATTTGTGGATATTGGAGGTCGTCTTTAGTAAGTTGCAGACGCCGGAGCTTGTCTTTGGGGACTATCTTTGCCAAGCGTGAATGCCTTTGGAGGTTTGTCTTCATCCATTTGTGTACATTGGAGGTCGCCTTTGTCCTAATGGAGATGTCGGAAGATGTCTTTACGGACTGGATGCACTTTGTAGACACTGGAGCCAAGGTGGTGTTGTCCTAATGTGTGCGAGGCTAAAATGGTGCGGGATTGAGGTGTACGAATCGAGGCGATGTTGACTTTTAGGTGTCCAGAGCACAAGGCGACGTGGGCTTGAGGGGTTTGAACCAAGAGGGTGTTGACTGAGGTATCGGTCATTTGAGTAGTTCCGTTGAAGTCATTACGCTTCGGTGGAGACCATCCTCGCGGAGAGGCTTCGGGTAGTGATGGAAAAGCGGTCTTTCGTGCTTGAATTGCTACATTTGTTAGTAGAGGGACAAATGCACATATGACATTCATGATGATGGATGCATGCATGGAACTAAAATGATTCGAGATTGCTTAGGTTTTTTTTATTGATTCATGTTTTGCATGCTACATGAGCCACAGGGAGATTTTTGTGGGGATGCATGTGGTGAGAGGGTTTGTATGTGTTGTGGGTTTGTTTGGGAAAAGCTTTGAAATTTGGTGGGGTGATATCCTTTGGCCGCGGACTGAATTGCATGTCATTGATGAGGTCAATTTTGATCTTGTGATGAAGTTGGATTTGAACCCGGGTCTCGATTGAAATTTCTTTTCGGTTTCGGACATTTGAAGGCGTGCTTTGACAGGCTCTAGCATCAAAGTATGTTGATATGAATGAACCCTCTTTCGCTTGGGTTAGTTGTGACTTGACATGACTTGGCGAAATGCGATATGAGGAGATTCCCGAGTTTTCAACCTTTGATGATGCGGGGAGTTGCCATATACCAAGTTCTAAAGGCGAAACTCCAAGATAGTTGTTGAGGTGACTAGGCCTTTCTTACGAAGATATGTATGACTTGATAAAGCCCCATTCCGTGGAAAAGACATGGCGAAAGCCCTGAGGAGCAGCTTTACGATTTGATGAAGCCCCGGGTTCGACAAAACGTCACTACGAGGTCCAGTCGAAGTTTTGGCTAGTAAAGCGACATGCGATGAAGTATCAAGCCGATCGATCAACGTGAGAGACCTCGAGTGAAGTTGATGTGACCCGGACTCGTTGCGGCATTACGTCATGGGGTGAGAAACCCATCTTTGATAACAACTATGCAACTAGAATTCTCCCTTCGAAGGGCGTCTTCCATATGGGAACTGTTAGCCATAGTGGCACTTGGCTTGTTCATGGCTTCAATCATATTCACCCTATGGTTTTTCTTAGGGAATGGATTGTTGGCGTGTTGGGCCCTTGGGGTATCCTTTTCGATCGGTTCTCACACCGCCCTTCTTCGTGCCCATGATACTAGTGGGAAGCACGAGTTTAGTTGTGTCTATCGGGATCCGTAGGTGATGGTTGTCCAAAGGCACAGTCGAGACCTTCCTTCACAAGTCCTTGAAAGACTTTGCTCAGAGGCATTCCGAAATCTCCGAGCTTAAGGCTCCGCGGCTTGGGCACATCACCTTTCCTTGGCATGAGAGGAGTGGCATTGTTGCGATCCTGGCCCACATAATTAATTGCTTCCTTGCCTTTTGGGGTAGGACGGGAGGCGAGTTAGGGCGAAGCTTGAGTACCGATAAGTAGGAGCAGTGGCTTGCTTTGTTGGTCAAACTTTAGCCCAGGCCCGGCCGTCGCATGCGGATCTGGATAGGGGAAGTTCTTGAGGGGCTTTCTCAAATGAGGCTTCCGGGCATGATTGAAAGATGTCCAATTGTTCCTCATTAGAAGGAGGGTTGGTCATTTTACTCAACTTGAGGTTTCAATGCTTGTAAAAGCCACCGATATTCTCCTCGAAGCTTATTTGCCTTTGTTGTACGCGGGTCAACTCTATTTGTTTCCCACTCCAAATTAGCTTTATGCTTCTCTGTAAAGGCAACTTGGTGATCTGGTCCCATGTAGCCCTGGCCTCGGGTTTTAAGCGGAAGAACCATTTTAAAGCCTTGGATTTCAAGGAGAGGCGAAATAGTCGGCCAAGCTGGCGATTGGTGCACCCTTTGGCCTCCATTGCCAAGGCATATGTGTCCGAGATGAGTCTTCGGGCATGCAGTCCCGTCAGAGAGGTCCGGATTAGGCATCACGAATTTGTGGGGCAGGGGAGCAATGGGTCTGGGTCCGTAGGCCGGAAGGCAGATTTCTTAGCGGTCAATTCGGCAATCTGCGCTTTCATTTCCTTGTGTTGTTCCATGAACCAGGCCAGATGAGGGTCTTGTGGTGGAACCGTGGCATTGGCGCGGCGGGCGGGTGGAGGGAACGGCCGGTCGGGCGTAAGTGAAAACTTGTCCTTGGCCCAAATTACCGGGGAGTGTGAGTAGGAGCCTGGGCGAAGGGATAGAGCCTTGCGGCTTGCTGTTGATTTTCAATTGGCAAGGAGGGTGGAGGCAAGCCTGATGTAGTCGGGTAGCTCGGGTTTCCGGAATGAGGCCCATAAGTAGGCTTAAGTGTGGGCTGTTGTCCCTGATTGTTGAATTGCATGGATGAAGGTGCATAACCAGGGGGGTACTGCGGTCCTGGTGATTCTGATGAAACTGGGATGGAGGCTTGGTAACCCATTGAAGCTTGAGGAATGGATTTGTTAAAAGGCGTGTGAGGAGCTTGGTGAGCTAGCATCATTACGAGGAGGGGCTCTCGACTATTGCCACTGAACCCGGACGCTGGAGGCATTCCAAGCTGTTCTTTGCGAAGGTCCTGATTGATCGGTCCCAAGCGAGGTGGGATTCCAATTTGCTTTGTGGCATTCCGAGGTAACCCAAACCATGAGAAGACATTAAAATCGATTTTGCCCCGCCAGGAGCTGTGAACCGATCGGTCACGTCGAATGCATGGGTCCAGTAGTACGTATTTGGGGTTTCTTTGTCCGTTGAAACGGTCATGAAGGGATCTTGTGAGGCTTGTGCGGTGCCGGGATTGGATATCTTGAAGCTGGGTTCTTTGTCAGGCATTTCAAGCGATGTAACCGAGAAGCTCTGGCGATCATGCCCAGGCTGATGAGGCATACCAAGCTAGCGTGACATACCGGCCGACCCCGGCGCTTTAAGGCATACCCATCTTTTGGCCCAAATCGGATGAAGTCAATTTGTTTCCCCAAACGAGCTGTCCCGGATGAGCGTGAATGTATACGGGCCAGAAAGTGAAAGGATGGCTGATCCACGGGTTGAGAAGAGTGTGGCCGGTGGAGGTTCCATGTAAGGAAGGTGGTGGCATTTGGCGGTAGTCTGTATGGCCGAGATAGGGATGGGGATCTTCTTCCTCTTCTATCGTGAAAGTGCCATCGGGGTTGAGGGCAATCGTCAAACCAAAAATTCCTAACACCTTCCAAAATTGATCATCAACACCTCATTCTGATTGGTCCAAGGGATTTTAATATTAGCCATGATGAATCCCTGGTTCTGATTAAAATTTCGTTCTCGACCTTGGACATTAAAGAACTGTACTTGACAAACCCATGACCAACATGGGGATCAAATCTCACTTTGCTTGGCGAGGCCTTGGTCCGAAGAGATGTGTTTGCGAAGTCTTGATTTTGAAGAGGTGACTTGGTAGAGCCTTTGTCTCATGATTATGAATCTGACACAAACTTGGTAGGCATTGCGGCCGATGCGAGATGAGTCTAAACAAAGACCCAGCCCATCTTGTAGCAAAGTGAAGAAGCTGGCGTGACCGAGAGAAGCCCCACTCTAAACAAATGGCTTGACGAAAGTCCTCCCTCAAAGAGTACAGTGCAGCTCTAATGCAAAATTGAATTGTCGTGTAGCAAAAGAGGCAACCCATCCTTCTATATTTACTTTATTATTTTCCTTAGTCAATTTAGTCAACCGGAGGAAAATGTAAAAGAAAGACAATTTAGGAATGTATACCTGCAGGGGCATTTTTTTCAAAAAGTGGGGACGAATCCCCGATTTGTATTATTTGATGGCCTCATTTGATGAAGGCACAAAAGAACTCGCTTTGGGTTTGACTCTTTTGAGAGAGCATAAGTGTAGAAAGGTTTGTAAAAGTGTATGGAAGCCCCTGCTGACAGAAAATTAGTGTTTAGCTCTATTTTTCCTATAATGTAGAAAAAGAAGACTTGTCGAGACATCTGAAAACATGTTTTATTCAAAATGATCACAAAATTGCTTAAAACCCTTTATTAATGTTCGGGTTATTCAACCCCTAATCTCGATATGAACAAACATTTAGATTAATCATGAGGAGAAAGTCGACCAATACCAAGAGTCGAAGTTGGTGAATGGTAAAGAAAGATTGTGCACATGAGAGGCCATTGATGAGACCGAATTTTCTGGGATTTGAATGTGTTTATGACCGGACCATTTCTGGTTGCCTACGTTCCCCTTAATATAAGGAGCTCAGGTCGCCGTAGTTCGGGCTTGAACCGTGTTTGGCTTTGGCAAAAAGGGGGGTGAATATTTGGGGTACTTTTGGTGAAAAGGCTCGGATAGGAAGTTTGGATGATAAGGTATGGGTCTCGAGGTGGTTCCTTGACAAGTCATTTTGACAGATATTTGAGCGATTCCGTTGCTTCTTGATCGTCGTCCTTCATCGGGGGAGAAAGATTTTGGATGCAGCTTAAGGGCTTATGATATGCTTTTGCCGTTGTTTTAACTGCTCCCTTGTTGTCGACAACTTCCGTTCTTCGGGCTTTTTTTTTTTTTTTTTTTTTTTTAAGCTTTTGCTTTTTTTTTTATTTGAAGCTTTTGCTTGAGCTCTCTTTTTTTTAAGCACTTGAGGACGAAGGCAAGCCTCTACTCGAACTTTCTTGATGCACGTGAGGCGAAGGCAAGCCCCTGTTTTTTTGTCGACTTGGGGTCAATCTTCCGATGTTGAGTGACCTTTTGTTGTTCTTTGATGCTGCCGCCTTTGTTGACTTGGTCAAGGTGATGATGGGGACACGTTTTGGAAAGTGTATGGCTGATGGAGGCCTTTGTGAGGTAAGGAAAGTGTATAGGGAGGGCACTAGTTGACTTTTTCGCACCAATTAATTAAAATCTTAATCATTTCCAGAGATTATTTGTTGAGCAATGCGAGTGATCATTTAAAATAAAACTATTTCATTAAATGTAATGTAGGTGTGCAAATAATGTCTCAAGTCTAGCAAGAAAATAAGAAGACTTTTTTTATAGAAAATTTAAGATTAACTACAATGTCCAAGGAGGACTTGATTGAACGAAGAAAGTACTAGAACCTACAAAGGTTGACCAAAAGACTGTTTTAATATTAAAGGATGGGTAGCCCCTAGTCTAGCTACTCTTTGTTATTGGACCACGTCTCTACCCTTCAGCACTGGAAGCAGATTCCTCATGAAGCTATGACAGACTATGCTCGCCTTTGGTAACTTCAGGAATTCCTCGCTCACCGGCCCTGACGGTTGCCTTATCTGCCATTGGATCGAGAGTTCAAAGCACTTCATCAAATCCGGCCATGGTCACATGCTTGTTGCAGTCAAACCAGCCATTCTCCACATTTGTTGCGACTAAATCATCTTGCTTGGAGCTTGAACCATAAAACTCAATCATGTTTACACTCGTGTTGTTCGGGAAATGATCATTGGCAGGGTTGAGATCACTGAGGCGCTCGAGTTTGCCCTTCTTAATTAACCCCTGAATTGCCTTTCTCAAAGCTGTGCAGTTGTCGGTTATATGACCGTGATACTGGTGGAAAGCACAATGCTTAGTGGTGTCCAAAGGGATTTTGGGATCCTTGGGCTGATAGTTTCTCATGGGTTCGAGGAGACCCTGCTTTAGCAAGCTATTTAAAACTTTTCTTAAGGGAACACCCAAACCCTCGGGATGTGGTTTCTCCTTTGGGGGAGAATGAACTCTTAGTGCTCTTTGATTCGAGATTTGGTCATTGACTTGGTCACCATTCTGAACAGGGTTTGCCGGATTTGGTCCATTGGGGCGCTCAAGCTTGCCCGCTTCGATTAACCCTTGAACCGCTCTCTTCAAGACTGTGCAGTCGTCGGTCGTGTGGCCATAATGATTATGGAAGGCGCAGTGCTTACTCATGTCTAGGGGTGCATTTGAGCTCCTTGGATAGTAGTCCCTGAGAGGCTCCAAAAGGCCTTCCTTTACTAAACCCTTGAAAATTAAGCCCATGGGCATCCCAAAATCATCAAAATGTTCTCGTTGCCTTAGAGGACCACCATTTCTTGGTTGCTTTTGGATGCCGTCATTTGTACATAATGCCTTCTTTCCTTTGATGGATGTTGCAGCCGTGTTGGAAGGGTAAGGTTTATAGCGGTGAGACATGTTTCGACCCGTAGTGCTTCCACGTGCACGAACCCTTTTGATGTAATCATCGATGTAATCGTCGAGATTTGACCTTTTGTAAAACTCATTCGTGTCAGATACACAAGATTGGTATGGTGTAGCGATGCGTGAATTTTTCGAATAACAGAGTCGCCACCTATATTATTTGTTTGGAAACATAGGAAAACCATTTTGAAAAGAGATTTGAGGGTTCGGGGGTTAAGTTATCGAATGGGTAGGTCGAGGAGCATCCATTCCACCCAATCCGGAGATCGGTCTTGCCAATTGAGTATTATCAATCTTTTTAATTACTAATTAAACAAAGAACAAGAAAACCCTAATCAATTTCTTGATTAGGAATGTCGGATTGTACGCTTCGAGATCACCTTCATCGACTGAAGGGACTCTAGGCTAATCCTTTTGATGGGATTACACCACTCTAAAAGTCAATAGAGGGATTGAGAATAAGAAGAGTAAAAGTATAGGAGTTTACCTAGTTTAGGGAGGACTTGATTTAGAACGTGGTTCTAAGATGTCGTCTCGATCGAGAAGTGATTTGGGCAGAGTTTCGACTCAATATGAGAGTCGGATCTTGATGAGGACAGGGCTTTGCCTCAATCCTTGATTCGGGTTTGGATGTTTGTTGATCAACAAGGTTGATAAACAAACTTTAGGTGATTTTAGGGAGGTTTTGTGAGTGATTTGAAGGAATCTTTCGTGGAGAGAAACCAACAAATTGTGTGTGTTGTGTGGAATTCTGGACCCTTGAAACAGTGGAAGTCACCAAGTATTTATAGGGGTTTAAGAGGTAGATGGATTACTTTGTCATCAAGATTAGGACTCTCAAGGAAGCTTCCAGAACCCAAATGTGATTGGATGACCGGATTAGATGAGGTTTATCAAGAAAGGAGGTTGAAACGGAGAAGGAGAGTGATTTCTGCATATCCTGTCGAGGGAATATCTCGCGCGAGATATGATATCTCGCGCGAGATATGATATCTCGTGCGAGATATCTAGTCTGATGACTATTTTGTCCTCTTCAGTTTATTCCGTTAGTCAGTTAGGTCCAAAACTAACGAGGTTAGTTAGAAACTTAACGAAACATGACGAAACTGATACGCTTTCATCAAAACATAAAAGAGAGACTAAGAGTAGTGTAATCATGATTTATTGGTTCAGAATGGGGTGTCTACAGAGCCCCTCGGCGACAGGTCTTATGAAAGAAGAAGTGTCATCGATAGAAAAGACATCATTCTGAACATTGGGATGGTCGTGCCGCACGGCTGCCTACGTATCTCTAAGAGAGAATCAGACCAAACGTAGTTCGACTCCAAAACACTAAAAAGGCTATTTTAGGTATTTTGAAAAGCATTTTTGAAAATCGAAGAGGGATTTTTTTTTTGAAAAGGTAAAATCATACTGAGGAATCAAAAGACTTGATCCAATTCTGAAGATACCCATTTGTTGATGAAGTTGTTGAAGTGTGCCGCCCGAGGTTACTGACGTTCCCGTTGTAGTTGCCGAGGTCACAGACTTGAAGTTTGCTGCCGTCACAGACTTTGAAGTTGTCGCCGAGGTCACGGACTTGAAGTTGCTGCCGTCACAGACTTTGTAGTTGTTGCCGAGGTCACGGTCATGAAGTTGCTGCCGTCACAGACTTTGATATTGTTGCCGAGGTCACGGACTTGAGGTTGCTGTCATCACAGACTTTGTTGATGTTGCCGAGGTCACGGACTTGAGGTTGCTGTCATCACAGACTTTGATATTGTTGCCGAGGTCACGGACTTGAGGTTGCTGTCATCACAGACTTTGTTGATGTTGCCGAGGTCACGGACTTGAAGTTGTCGGTTGAGATGAAGGTTCTGTCGGCCCCTGTAATGCAAGGATATATGCACGATGGTCTCGGATGGACCCGGATGATTCTTACCTTTCTGTACCCGTCAGCACATAAAGATTCCAAGTAGATTTTCCAGATTTTAGTTGTTCAACTAGACTTACGTGGTGGTGCTCACGTCTGTTCGTGTAAATGGCCGGTCGGACATTTTGGTGGTGAGTTTATGTATGAGTATATGGTATATGGAAATGTAGGGACATTTGTATGGATTTGTATTTGAGATGGGTGAACTATATGAGTGAACTTGTGTTTGACAAGTTGGGACCCAATCAGGTTTTGCAGAATCTGTTGCTAGTCAGCGAGGTTGTATTGTTGTAGAATTTCGTTCGATGAGTATCCTTGTGTGAACACATCTAGGTCTGTTGAGAATCTTCATTCTTACTTCTCCTTGAGTCATGTCTCTAGGAGGCAAACGACTACACATCTGTCGACTGTCGTAATGGTTTTATGTCCAAGGCCCTTTGGTGTCTCAAGCCCCAAGTTGTTTGCAAGTGGTAGATGACTTTGTGAACAGGCTTGTGAGTCTGCTCTCTTGATTTGAAGGTGATCGAAGAAGACTCTCCTTGTTGGTTTAATTTGAAGAAAATCGAATGATGTCCGATGAATAAGGTTGAAGAATACTCTCCCTCTGTCCTTTGATTTTTTTTTTCTTAGTGCGCACCCTGGTTTTTGCCTAGACCGCCCTTTCGGGTTTTCAATCTAGCGGGCATCTCTTTTGCGTCTTTTTTTTTTTTTTCATTTTTTTTTGAATAGTATGTAACTCGAAGAGAACTCAGAGAGAGAAAATCTTATTGAGGAGAGAGAAATGAGATCTCAAGTTAGTTTAGGAGAGACGGACTCTATTAATTGGAAGGTGATCCAAGCATTGACTTTTTGGAGAAGTGTATTCTCTAATGATGAGAGTGAGAAGCAAAGAGGAAAGCCCCTAATGTAGATTTGATTGTTTTGAAAAGTTGAAATAGAGGTTGACTGGGGGAGGAAAGGATAGGAAGCCCCAGTTTTGATGCTTGGATTTCAAGAGTGTGTATGAGAATGGCTAACAGGAAGCCCCTAGACTCAACAAGAAACGCTACTTGGCTCAAGGATCTAGAAAATTTATTCTACCTTTAATGGACCTTGCTTCATCTAGAAGTTTCTAAATTAGTTTGAGGAGAAAGTCAATCATTAGTATGACTTAAGGGTAAACATTTTTCTTGATACTGAAAGTCTTCTTCACTCGATGTAGGAGGATATTGAGGAATCCTCTTTTGTTGGTACCACTTGACTCCTCTTCTTTGTGGGAGAGTCCTTCTTGCCTTTGTTGAAATTCCATCCTTGTTGTGGGGCGATGAAGGCTTGAGAGTTTTTCTTTCTTTTTTTTCTTTTCTTTTTTTTTTTGATGCTCTATTTTTGCCTAGGACGATTTGAGGAGTTTCGACCTAGCGAGCTATTTATTTTTGTACTCTCAAAGCCTTGAGTTGAGTAGCCCCACTCTTCTTGGGATGAATGTTGATAGTAGTGCCTTTGGCTTCCTTCGTTTGTTGACCTTTGACTTTCAGTAGGGGTAATGTTTATCCCTTAAGCTTCCTAAGGATAACTTTATTCTTAAACTTGCTTAGAAGTCTCTATTTTTGCGATGATTTAGGGAATGGAAGGTCCATTATTTAGCATGAATTAAATGATAATTATGAGGTAGAACAACCTTAGGGAAAGTGTTTAGGAAAATAACTTTGATTAATTGAAGAAATTAAAACAGACTCGATAGTTTAGAGGACACAAACTAGAGGAGGTGAGGAGTACTAGAAAGACAGAATGACTCTTCGAGAACATACTAGGAAATTTTAAACCTAATCTACTTCTATCAAAGGAGAAAGGGAGAGGATAGTGGTAGCCCCAAAGTGGTAAGTGTAGATTTCTTCTTGGAGCTTCATTTTCTTCATGGAGTACGAGGGAGAGGATTGGTGATGACGTTGGGACGTTCTAGATCTCCATTATCAAAGAGGTCTTGTATGATGTCCTTCAAGTGGTGGCAGGAGTTGGTGTCATGGCCGGTGAAGTTGTGGTACTTGCAGAATAAGTGATGAGCATGATTCGGACCCATATCCTTCGGAGGACCACCTTCCCTTGGTTTGATTTTTTCATTCTGGACAAGCACATCGAAGAGTTCTTCTTGAGTGATTCCTTCAATTTTGTCGTAGTGCCTCTTTTTCTTTTCGGGAGGAGGGACAGCAGAATACTTTCCGGTGTTGGGGCGGCTAAGTGCAATAGCGTTGACTGAAGCATCCTTACTTGTGGTGGGCTTGTTGTAGCGGAAAGTACTTTCCTTCCTTTTGCTTTTTAGGAAGTCGTCAACCCTAATTCCGGACTCGAGGAGTTCATTGAAACTAGGAAAGTAGTTACCGGCGAGCTTCTCTTGAAATTCATCACGAAGGCATTGAAGGAAGATGTGGATTTGCTCTTTGAGAGTAGGCCTTTCGACAATTTCAGTAAGTTTGAGTCTCCATCTTCTAGAAAATTCAGCAAAGGACTCATTGGCATGTTGTTTGGTTTGTTCAAGATCCCTCCTAGTAGGGCGGTAAGTGGAGTTGTCTTCAAACTGCCATTGGAAGACCAAACATGCGGACGACCAATCAAGCCTTGTAGTCGTAGGAAGAGACATGTACCAATCCCTTGCAGCACCTTCTAAAGTTTGAGGAAAGCATTGGGCCAAGATTGTGTTATCAACGCCCATTGGAAGCATAGCCCAAGTGTAGGTCTCAACATGAGCTCGAGGACAGGTAGTACCATTGAACTTGGCGATATCGGGTGTCTTGTACTTGCGAGGAAACTTGGTGATGGATTGTTGAAGAGCATCGGGATCAAATGGAACGAATGACCCTTTTGAAGTGTCAAGAGTTGCAAGTTTCTTCTCGAGGTAGTTCTTAGTAACATGGTCACCAAGTTTAGTAGTTTCACCACTGCCCTCTTTCTTGGTTTTAGCACCCTTGGAGGTATGTTCTTCATCATCGGAGGAGGATGAGGAAGAGGAGGAATCGGATTCTTCCTTTTTCTTGCTTGACTTTTTGGTTTTTCTATTCACTTTGGTGTAGGATTCCTCTTCGTCGGAGGAGGATTCCACTTTCTGCTTTTGTTTTCTGCCTTTCTTGACTTTCAACTCGTGGAGTTCTTTCATGAGGGCGGCCATTTGGGCGTTCTGCTCATCAATTTGCTTGCTTTGTTCATCCAACCTAGTCATGGCTTCGATGAGTTGGACCTTAGCATCGTTGATATCGGCCTCGGTGGTAGAAGGAGAAGCAGACATCGTGTCGAGCTTTGGCGAAGAACCTAGACGTGTAGCAACCGTGTTAAACCATGATCGAGTCCCAACAAGTCGGCTGAATAGGGTGAATGAAGGCTTTGAAGGTTTGAAGGTTTTGTCCAAAACACGAAAAGACCAAACACTTATCTCGTACGAGACAAGTAGTCTCGCGCGAGACTTCACCACGGAAAGTCACAATTTTCTGATTTTAATCCTAATTTTGGTCGGACGAAAAATCCGTTTTGGGGGTTTCTAAAGTTCAAGAACCAAACCTAGGGACCTAGGGGTCGGAGTAATCCAAAGTAACATCAAGTTTTGTGCAATAATTTTGATGAGAAAATTTTCTCTTTTTAAGGGCAAATCCGAAGGGACAACCGTAGGGACGTTTCCGAAGGGACAATTCCGAAGCGACAATTTATTGATTTCTTTTCCGTGGATTATTGCACAAAACGATCTTGACAAGGGATTACAAGGACTCCAAGATCAAACCGACCGGTCAAGGAGTGTCTTAAAAAGTCAATCTACATGATATGTGGCGATGCGGTGGCCGGGAAGGCTAGGCTCCCGCGATATGACAATCTAGATGGATTGAATACGCGGAGTGGGATGATCTAACTTCGGAGAGACCGGCGACTAGGTGGTTACCGTCATCCGTCCTTAGTGTGGGTCCCGGGTTTATAGAGGGTATGTAGTGCAATGACAGTTATATATGAGTGCGCGTGTGTGATAGTCAATCTAGGTGATAGAGTAAAATAGAAAGTTTTTTTTTTTTGAAAACTAAAGAAAAGCAGATAGTGGCCGCACCAAGTAGTTGCCTACGTTTCTCCCAAATTAGGAAGACTCAGGCCGTCGTAGTTCCACTTAAAGAGATAGAGAGCGAGAGAATAAATAAGCAAATTACAACTCCCGAATCCTCCATGGACCGGATTTTAAATTAAAAAACCAATCGCATGCAGGTATATAGTTCAAGTAATTAAAATTATTCTACCCTGCAAAACAAAGTTAGCACAAGCAAAATAATAATTTATTTTGATTTTTCTGGATTTATTTTGAAAGTTTTTGAAACTGTTTTTGATTTTTGTTTTTTTTTTTTTGGCTGTGTAAACATTGACTTTTTTTTTTTTCATAACAGTGACCCTTTTTCATGCGTGGTCAACATTAGTAAAGTCAACAAGGGTTCTTTTAATTTTGTGGTCAAACGTTGAGAAAGTACCTTGACCCAAACTTTTTTTTTTCCTTTTTAATTACTGCCGCCGCCAGAAGAAAGTGGAGAAACATTTGTTCTGTTTTTTGTTTTTTTTTTTCTTTTTTTCAAATGCTTCAGTCGCCAAACAGCATTCATTCATGCCGTATAATTATCTCGCGCGAGATAAGTTATCCCGCGCGGGATAAACTGTTGTACAGTAATTTTTTTTTTGAAAACAGTGTCGAAAAATTCCAAAAAATTCCAGAAAAATCAGATTTTTGCAAAAAATAAAAAGATTGATAATATTCAATTGTAACGCAAGTCTAACCCTCTTAATTAATTGTCCCCAGCGGAGTCGCCAAACTGTAGCGATGCGTGAATTTTTCGAATAACAGAGTCGCCACCTATATTATTTGTTTGGAAACATAGGAAAACCATTTTGAAAAGAGATTTGAGGGTTCGGGGGTTAAGTTATCGAATGGGTAGGTCGAGGAGCATCCATTCCACCCAATCCGGAGATCGGTCTTGCCAATTGAGTATTATCAATCTTTTTAATTACTAATTAAACAAAGAACAAGAAAACCCTAATCAATTTCTTGATTAGGAATGTCGGATTGTACGCTTCGAGATCACCTTCATCGACTGAAGGGACTCTAGGCTAATCCTTTTGATGGGATTACACCACTCTAAAAGTCAATAGAGGGATTGAGAAGAAGAAGAGTAAAAGTATAGGAGTTTACCTAGTTTAGGGAGGACTTGATTTAGAACGTGGTTCTAAGATGTCGTCTCGATCGAGAAGTGATTTGGGCAGAGTTTCGACTCAATATGAGAGTCGGATCTTGATGCGGACAGGGCTTCGCCTCAATCCTTGATTCGGGTTTGGATGTTTGTTGATCAACAAGGTTGATAAACAAACTTTAGGTGATTTTAGGGAGGTTTTGTGAGTGATTTGAAGGAATCTTTCGTGGAGAGAAACCAACAAATTGTGTGTGTTGTGTGGAATTCTGGACCCTTGAAACAGTGGAAGTCACCAAGTATTTATAGGGGTTTAAGAGGTAGATGGATTACTTTGTCATCAAGATTAGGACTCTCAAGGAAGCTTCCAGAACCCAAATGTGATTGGATGACCGGATTAGATGAGGTTTATCAAGAAAGGAGGTTGAAACGGAGAAGGAGAGTGATTTCTGCATATCCTGTCGAGGGAATATCTCGCGCGAGATATGATATCTCGTGCGAGATATCTAGTCTGATGACTATTTTGTCCTCTTCAGTTTATTCCGTTAGTCAGTTAGGTCCAAAACTAACGAGGTTAGTTAGAAACTTAACGAAACATGACGAAACTGATACGCTTTCATCAAAACATAAAAGAGAGACTAAGAGTAGTGTAATCATGATTTATTGGTTCAGAATGGGGTGTCTACATATGGTGAGATGGCCCGAGTCGAGCGATCGTCGATACTCTCGTTGCTAGGCTTTTCTTGTACCTTCTTAATTGGTTCTTTCAATAATCCTTTGGACGAGTGAATAGGAACACTGGGACTGCACGACACCGCCACAAGATTGGCATCAGTGAATGAAACCACAGTAGGAAATACTCTGATGGGAGGGATGACAGTCTGAGCATTAAAAGCGTGACCATAACCCTCCTCATAAGGCCTGGCAGTTGCCGAAGATGGGGATATATGGCTCGTAATGGGTGGATACCAGGGAGCAAGCTGAAAGTGCGGATCCAAAAGGCTGCGAAGACATAAGGTTTAAGGCATCGTAATGCAGTAGGACCGAACGTGTCTTGACCACACCGAGGAACGTGACTACAAGGGTAATGTGCATACCGTACTTGATGAGCGGTGAGCAGCTTGCGTAATGCCTCGGGTGGAGAATTTTATGAGGAGCATTTGACCTTGTCGGACTTCCCAACCGGGAGGGGCGAGGTAGAGCTTGGAGGATGTTGTGAATACGGTAAACCCGATGAAGTGGTGATAAGAGCCTGGTGGCCCATGTGATCTTACAAGATCATAGGGGCAAGTGTGTTTCGAGAATTGGAGGAAGCAAGCCGGCCCCCTCTGAACCATGGAGCCTGAGAAGCGAATCGTCCCCAAAATGGCTTGCGAGCCATGTCGACCGCTGGGCTTGAGAAGTCGTGAACTCGACCCATTCCGAGATGATGACCTGAACCCGACCGATGTTGTGAAGTAGTCAACCGACCCTTTCAAGGCCGCGCGAAACAGGGCTCGATTGAAACCCAAAGGTGAAAACCGAGAGGCGCCGGGGAAGTTGACTAATATCGGGTTTGTCGAGGAGTATTGATACAATGAGGCCAAGAGGCAGGCTGAGTGATAGGCTGGGGGATGCTTGGCCCGTTAGTAGTTCCACACGAAAGGGAACAGGGCATTTGATGGTAGTTGGCATGCCCGGGAGGGTAATTAGTTCCAATCTTCGCATCAACCGTAAAGGTTCCATTAGGGTTGCGAACAATTGTTAGCCCCTGGGTTCTCGATACCTTCCAATAACCGACGATCTGAGCCTCTTGATGTTGTCTTATCTGTTCCAACATCTGATTCCACCGCTCGGCATTTTGCGGATTTTCGGGGTGCGGAGTTGTACGTCCCCCACAGTTCTCCTCTGAGTTGGCCATTCTGAAACTTTGAGCTGAAGCGAAGGAGGAAACTCGATGAAGTATCTGACTTCGGAATGACTGAGCTGAACAAACGATGACCCGGGGTCTTGATCCAAACTTTTCTTACTGTGGAAGGCACAAAAGGGTGTGGTTCAGACTCGGGAAAGCGGAACAGGTTGGTGTTTGGGCTTAGGGCTCATGCAACATGCGATTATTCGTTTAAATTTACTTAAAACATGTTTTATTAAACCTAATCGGTTGGAAAAGATTGCTCTTCTTTTTCGCAAACTATTCTGGATCCTGGATCAGTGGGCCCCATCACTACGTCTATAAGCCCCTCGTATTCCACCTGTATTTCGACTTCCCAGGGTGGACAGCCCGGGCGAGGGTCCTATAGGGCAAGCGGGTCCCACCGACCGAAAATGAAAACGATCCTAAAAGTCTGGCGGGTAATCGAGTTTTAACGAACATTCGATGTAAATTACGGACAAAACTGACGTCAAAGTCAAGATCATGCCCGAGGGCTCGACAAAAAGTCGGCATGATTCGGACTGATAAATGTCCACAATTGATCTTGACTTGTCGTCAATTAGGTCGTAATTGGTCATTGAATACTCGTTAATTCTTGATGACTCCGTGTCATGCTGGGAGTCGCAGTATAATTTGTGCTAGTCGAGTCAAAGTCAAGGCGTCAGCCAATATTCCGGTCAAAGCCCGTGACGGAAACCGGCAGGACTTCGACTGATTAGGGTCCCGGAAGATATTGACTTGGTATGCCGACTAAGGCTTGAAAGGAAAGGTCTATACACAGACAGGGCATGACACAGACCAGACTAAAAACCAATCGGGTCTCGGACAAAGTGTGTCACGGACAAGTGCATGGTCGACACGAGGCTCCATGGGATGTTTGGGTAGTCCCGTGGTTGCACCGAGAGGCGTAATAAGACCAAACGGGCCGCGACAGGGATTTCCCCGGGTTAGGGACGTATGTGAAGTGTAAGGCCAAGTGCGCGTAGTGTGCAAGCAGTCTATCTTCTTTTTCTGAGAAAAATAGAAATTTTCATGTGTCTTAAAAAGTATGATGCATGCACAAAATGATTTTTTTTTGAAAACTTTTTTTTTTGAAAATCCTTTTTTTTTGATTGATTTTTTTTTGAATTTTTTTTTTGAAGTTTCTTTTTTTGAAAAAAAATTTTGAATTTTTTTTTTTGAAAGCAAATAACACATGAGCACATGAGCACATAATTCAAAATTCAAGGCAACGGGTCCGATAGTCAAAATTTTGACTTTTCCGAGGCGGCCAAAACAACACGAAAATGTGAAAAATCAACACACACACAACAAACGGTTTCAAATGCCGGGACGGAAGCTTGACCCTCAAAAAGTTTCTTTTTTTTTTGAAAAGATAAAACTTATTTCTCCCCAGCAGAGTCGCCACTGTGATGTACCCGATTTTTTTTTGAAAATCAAACGGAGTCGCCACGTGTGAATGTGTGCCCCAAATTTTTTGTGTTTATTTTTGGAAATTCACGCGAGTTTGAAGACATCCGGTTTAATTTGAAAAACGGAGTCGCCACGCCATTTTGATTACCTCAAAACTTTGAAAAAAGGTTTTTATGGGTTCGGAGGTTAAGTTACCCCTTGGGAAGAACGGATCGTCGTTCACCCAAGGTGCCTTGCCGGAGCAAGTCTCCCAAGATCCCATTAATCGTGCTTGCTTGCGTGCTTTCTTGTGTGCATGTGTTTGAAAATAAAGGAGGGAATGTCCCAAGTCGTCTTCCGGACGTGCAAACCATTTGTTGGTTGTCGCTCGGGATTTCTTGGATTTTATGTATTCGGGATTATAATCCCGTCCTCATCTTGGACTTGTGATCATCGCATTTTTGGACCTCGGGACTTGCGTGATCGAGAGAATGACTCCCTTTATAGTCAAAGATGAGGTTCTTTAGAAAATGAGGGTCCTTAGCCCATCAATCCTACACTTTAATACGGTCGAGCTCGTATAGATGCTTCATACTCATCTTAAGTGATAATCGGAGATATAGGGTTCAAAGTTGTCCCTTTCTAAAGAAATTATGAAACCTTTTAGGGAAGGAACGATGTAAAGATAGGATCTTTTACACCGGTTCGTTTCGAGGTTGCTAATGGGGACATGGGGGAATGCATGTAAAAATGACATTTTTAATGAAAATATGACATTTTTGGGTTGCAAAGGATGCATTTGATTTAAAGAGATGATCTTTATTTGCAAAGGATGCATAAAGATATGATTTTTATGCAAATGATGCATTTTTATGAAGAAATTGGGATTTGAATATGCAAAGGATGCATAAAGATTGTTTTTTTGAAAAGCGTGGGATGCTAATTTAGGATAAAGATATGATCTTTAATGCCTAGGATGTTTGAAAAAGGATTTGAATGCAAAGATTGAATTTTTACATGCAAAGGATGCATGAAGATGACATTTTTATTGAAAAATGGGGTTTTTAGGTGCAAAGGATGCACCTTTCATTCAAAGATTACATTTTTAATGGCAAAGGATGCCTAATGCATGCAAAGGGGGAAAGGGGATAAAGATATGATCTTTATGATAAACTACCAAGTCCCAAGCAAGATAAATGCAATGTATGAAATGCTATGAGCAAGTATAATCACATAAATCAATTTAAGATGCAAGGTTAGGGTGTGCGAGGTTACCAATGGCTTCCTCTTCTTCTTTGGACGGAGCTAGGAGGAGGACTTGATCTTGGGGTCTTCAAGGAGGAGGGAGGTGACTTCTTGGCCTTCTTCTTCACCTTCTTGGACTTCCAGCAGCTCTTTGGGAGGACTTCTTCATATTATGAGTGAGTGATGCCTTTTGTTGATGATCAAAATGGGTAGAGGAGGGCTCTATTTATAGGCAGTCTGGATAAGGCTAATGAAGCCGTGCGGTCAGAGACCTTGAGCTAATGCAGCCGTGCGGCATTATCCCTTGTGACTCAGCATTTCTAGAAACATGCAAGGTGGCAAATTCTAGAAGCCTCCTCCCAATTAAGAAAAACGTGTTTCTTAATTGGGAAGCTTCCCTTTCAGTCCATAATTAATTTGGAACAGTTCTGGAATATTTCCGGAACACTAGGGAGGTCCGGGGAATTACCGGAAAACTTACCGAAATTGCCGGGAAATTTATCCGGAAGGCATGAGCCAGATTTGGGTACTTACAGAAGCCCCTCGACAACGTCACTTGCAAGGCGAGTGGGGTTGTCGATAGAAAAGGATCCGATCTGGCGAATGCCGAGACGGATTGAGAGACCGAGGTGGTCGAGTGGCTGAACCTCTGGAAGGCTACCTACGTATCCCGGAGGAATCAAGCCAGGCCGTAGTTCGGAATCCACTGGGGAAAGGGGGCGTCATATGTGACAAAATTGGCTGAACCTACAAGAGGCTACCTACGTATCCCGGGGGAATCAAGCCAGGTCGTAGTTCGAGCTTTTACTGAGTCGAAATGTTATTCCTTTATCTTGGAATAACGGAGATCAAAAGAGAGCGAAATGTTATTCCTTCACCTTGGAATAACGGAGATCGAAATAAAGCGAAAAAAGTCGAAATGTTATTCCTTCACCTTGGAATAACGGAGATCGAAATAAAGCGAAAAAAGTCGAAATGTTATTGCCTTCTGGCAATAACTGAAATTTTTAACAAGAAACATTATCCCATTTGGCGATAACGGAGGATTTCCCGGAGGAAACATTATCCCATTTGGCAATAACGGAGGATTTCCCGGAGGAAACGTTATCCCATTTGGCAATAACGGAGGATTTCCCGGAGGAAACGTTATTCCATTTGGCAATAACGGAGGATTTCCCGGAGGAAACGTTATCCCATTTGGCAATAACGGAGATTGCGAAAAAAGATGGATTTTGTAAAGAAGTAGGAAGGAATCAATAGTTTTTGTAAAGAAAAGTGGGACGTACCCGAATAATTTTTTTAAAGAAAATGGGACGTACCCGATAATTTTTTATAAAGCAACGGGACGTACCCGATTATTTAAAAATAGAATTGAAAATGCCAAGGGCAAATAAAATGAGTCACAGAGGTAAATTTGTAAAATAGGCCACGGGGGCACTGGAGGGAAAATTTGATTGAAAGTGATTGAAAATGCCAGGGGCACAAAGGGTAAAACAGGCCTATGGGGGACAAAATTGTAAAATTGAGCCTTCAGGGGCAAAATTGTAAAATCCAGCCACATGGGCTAAGTATGTCGCACGACTCAGTATGCCAAGTGGCTAGGTTTGTCGCGTGACATAGGTAGCCTGAATTGTACTTTACAGAACCTTTGGAATTGGACTGGAATTGCCGATACGGGTTGGAATTGGGTGACCAAAGAGGTCACATACCTGGCCTCCTTGGGACAATGGCAAAGAGATATTTGATCCCTTCCTATAAGGATGGAAACGGGGTGACCTAGGAGGTCAAACAACCGATCCTACTAGGAATGTGCCAAATCAAAAGGGGTGACCAATGTGGTCAAAAAATTGGACTTTTATGAAAAGCTTATGCACTATTGGGGAATGGAGAAAGAGAAGATGACCAAAGTGGTCGGATGGCTGAACCTTTTTATGAAAGGCTACCTACGTATCCCGGAGGAATCAAGCCTTGATCGTAGTTCAAGCTTCATCTAGACAGTTAGGAACGATGTCTAGGATCCTTGAGGTTTTAACGATTAATGGAGGTTGTCTCCTTAGGAAGCTAAAGCTTACGTCACTATCGAGTAGATAGAGGCAGCTATAACTGGAAAACTTGAGCATACTTCTCAATCTGTGATAGAGGTAGCCAAAGTTGGATTTTTGACAATTAGGAAACTGTCGCCTGGTGTTATCTTGTTATAATGGAAGTAACGAAGGCGCTTTTGGGAGAAAATGTATTATTAGCAATTGGCACGTTACTTGAGCCTAGGGGTGATTTTTTCTTGGAAACAATGGTAGAGACTGGGTCTGGATGTACATATGGAATGTGTTTAAGACGGGTTTCAAGCAGGTGGGGTTGTATCCCTTGGGTGCGGACTGAACTGCTGTTGTTGCTGAGATGTTGTCAACGTGGACTAAGATTCCCTCTTGGGCTGAGACTGGGTTTTAAAACTCGGGTCTCGATGAATGTTTCTTTCTCACATTCTGGCATTTGAAGCTGATGTCGATAGGCTTTTACAACCAAAGACTAAAGCAGATGTCGAAGTGACCAAACCTCTCTTCTAGGGATGGATGCAACTCATCGGAGCCCCGGTCTGAGGAAGAACTTTCTGCAAAGCCCCATGAAAGATCCTTTCCCTGGCAAAGCCCCGGTTGGATGAACTGAGCAGGCGAAGTCTTAGGTTTTGAAGAAGTGACTTAATGAAGCCCCAATCTGATGACCTAGCGAAAATCCCAATATGATTGGTACTGCGGAAGTGATCCTGAGGTTGATCTGACCAAAACTGAATCCATCTAGGGACCTAGTGAAGAACCCGATGTGAATCCCAAAAATGGCTAAAGAAGCCCCAGTTTAAAGGAATGCTTTGACAAAGTTTGGCGGCAGACCTAATGCGAATTGTGGCAGAAGAGGGAAAACCTATCCTTCTCTCTCTCTTTTTTTATTTTCTTTAGTCAATCAGTCAATCTTAAGAAGATGTGAAAGAAAAGATTCTCAGAAATACATACAGGGGCATATTTTTCGAAAGGTGGGAATAGATCCCGATTTTGTGTTATTCCGATGGCCTTATTCGATGTAGGCACAAAACTCGCTTTGGGTTTGACTCTTTTGAGAGATTATAAGCGTAGAGAGGTTTGTAAAAGTGTATGGAAGCCATTGCTGACAGAAAATTAGTGTTTAGCACTATCTTTTCTAAGATGTAGAAAGAGAAGACTTGTCAAGACATCTGAAAACTTGTTTTATTTACAATGATCACAAGATTGCTTAAAACCCTTTATTAATGTTCGGGTTATTCAACCATTAATCTCGATATGAAGAAACATTCTTATTAATCATGAGGAGAAAGTCAACCAGTGTCGTGGATCAAGGTTGGCTGGTGTGAAAGAAAGGTTTGTGTATAGGGAGGTCATTGATGAGACCGGGTTTTCTGGAATCTGACTGTGTCTATGGGAGAGGTCATTTGATGAGACCGGGTTTTCAGGAATTTGAATGTGTTTATGACCGGACCATTGCTGGTTGCCTACGTTCCCCTCGTTGTGAGGAGCTCAGGTCGCCGTAGTTCGGCCTTGGCCGGACTGTGTTTGGGCTTTGGGATTTGTGGTTCCTTTAGTGAAAAGGCTTGGATGAGAAGACTGGATGATGAGGCGTGGGCCTCGAGATGCTTCCTTGACCAAGTCACTCTTGGACGACTGCTTCTGATTGCTTCCTCTTTCGTTGGGGGAGAAAGGATTTGCACGTGCCTACAGGCTTATGAAATGCTTCTGGCTTTGCTTCGACCGCCCCATTGTTATCGACAACTTTCATTCTCTGAGCTTTGATCTTGTCTGTCCGTCAAGCTTTTGATTGGCGGTGCTGGGTCCTTGGCCTCATTTTTTTTTCCTTTTTTTTTTCTTTTATTTTTTATGTGCAACCCTGTTTTTTGCCTAGACTGCCCTTTTCTGGGATTTTCAGCCTAGCTGGGCATTACTCTTTTAGCACTAAGATTTTTTTCTTCTTTTTTTTTTATTTTCTGAAGCACCTGAGGGCCAAGGCGAGCCCCTGCTTGAACATTCTTGATACCCTTGAGGTCTAAGCCAAGCTCCTAAGTTGTTGTCGACATGGGGTCAATCTTTTGAAGCTGAGTGACCTCTTGTTGTCCCTTGATGTTGCCGCTGTCGTTGACTTGGTCAAGATGAAGGTGAGGACATGGTTTGGGAAGCGTATAGCTTGATGAAGGCTTTTATGAGGTAAGGAAAGTGTATGGGGAAGGCATTAGTTGACTTTCTCACACTGATTAATCGGAACGTGAATTATTTCGAGAGATTATTTGTTGAGCAATGCAAGTGATCATATAAAATAAAACCATTTCATTAAATGTAATGTAGATGTGCAAATAATGTCTTAAGTCTAGTAAGAAAAGAAGAAGACTCTTTAATAGAAAATTAAAGATTGATTACAATGTCCGTAGATGACTTGATTGAAAGAGAAAAGTACTAGAACCTACGAAGGTTGACTGAGAGACTATTTCTCTTCTTCTTTTTTTTTTTTTTTGAGGATAGGTAATCCCTAGACTAGCTACTCTTCGCTGGTTGGACTGCCAGGTAACTTGAGCTTTCCTTCGTAGATCAGCCACTGAATTTCTTTCTTCAGATCCACACACTTGTCTGTCACATGACCAAAATGCTTGTGGTACTCGCAGAACTTGGTCCTGTCAACTCTACTGGGGTTTCTTGGCTTATAATTCTCGAGAGGTGTGAGAAGGCCTCGTTTCACCAAATCATCGAAAACTTTGCTCATGGGCATCCCAAAATCATCAGGCTGACGTTTCTGACCTTGCACTTCCTGAATTGACCTCTTACCATAACTTTCTGTTTTTGGTCCATGGAGGTTCTCGAGCTTCCCTTTTTCTATCAATTTCTGGATCTCATGCCTCAAATAGGTGCAATCATCAGTGTCGTGCCCAGGGTATTGATGGAAAAGACAATGCTTAGACTCATCCACCCGAACGTTGGGGTTCTTGGGCTTCCAATCCTCTAGTGGCTTTATCAGTTTTTCTTTCATCAGCTCTTCCAGAATCTTGTTTAAAGGCATATCCGTATTGTCAAAATGAAGGGAGCGGGGTTTTCGGGAGACATTGTTGTTCTCAAGACTTGGATTCCCATTGTCCGATTGGTTCCATTGTTGGATTTGGCTGAAGGAGGCTACGACACTCTTTCCTTTGTGAGGAACTGGTGCTGAGCCGGGTACGGTTGCTGTTTGACGTTGGTGGCATCGGGTTATACTTGGTGGAGTCGTTTCCTTGCCTAGTTCGACATCTTGGGTCAAGGGAGTATTGATACTCATCATGAGGTCAAGCTTCTCTTGCATTTGTTTCACTTGCTCCATCAATATTGCCACATGGGGGTCAATGGGGACTCTCGCAACAGGACTTTTATCAGTAGAAGGAACCACAGTAGCAAACTGACGGCTGAATTCATTAAGTCCGGTAGGTGACAGCTGGAAACTTGAATCATCCAGATTTTCTTTTGGTAACTCATGACTGCATTCAGGTGGGTATAGGGGCTTCAGAACATAGCCACATAACTCAAATTGATTATGCAAAGCCGGAGCATAAACTGGCAGGTATTGCTGGAACTGAGAGACAGGCGGGGTGAAGCCCAATCCGTTCTGAGGAGCTGAGGGCGATGGAGCCCGAATGAGCTGGGATGTTGGAAAGGACCGAGGAGAAGTGGTCCTTGACAAGGGATCATATGTGGATGGAGGAAGGTATTGGTTATAGGCTGGGGGAGCTGAGATGGCTACTTGTGGAGTCTCATCTTCTACCATAACCAGGGAACCGTTGGGCTCGACCACTATCTGAACCCCATGACGACGGAGCGCATTGACAAGCATGGATTGTTGTTCCTCATGAGCCTTATGGGCATTTTCCAAAGCTAGGACTAACTCTTCCTTCCTAACCATCTGATCTCCTGTACCCTCACTGTTTTCTGTCAAATCTGCCATTCTGACTCTCTGAGCTGACAAAACTGACGATTCTGCCGAACTATCTGAACCTAAGGCTTCCGTACTGAAAGGCCGCTGACCTAGTATTCTCGCCCACTTTTTTCTCGCTGCGGGAAAGGGACATGCAAGGTTTAGACTCGTGGATAAGGTAAGGTTTAGGCTCGAAGGTAGGTAAGATTTAGACTCGGAGGTAAGTGTTTAGGCTAAAGGCTCAAGTAACATGCACTTATCGCTTAAACTTTACTCAAAACACATTTTCTCCTAATCCTAATTGATCGGAAAAGATGAGACCTTGAAAGGTCAAGATTGGAAAATTGGGGATTGGACCGAGGAGGTCTTGACTAGGGATTTGACCATGAAAGGTCGGGAGATGGAAGATCGAAAATCGGACCGAGGAGGTCTCGATTAGGGATTTGACCATGAAAGGTCAAGATGAAAAATCTGAAATCGGACCGAGGAGGTCTCGATTAAGGATTTGACCATGAAAGGTCGAGATAGAAAAATCGAAAATCGGACCGAGGAGGTCTCGATTAAGGATTTGACCATGAAAGGTCGGGATAGGAAAATCAAAAATCGGACCGAGGAGGTCTCGATTAGGGATATCAGAGATAGGAAAATGCAATTATGATTACATTAATTGTTCAAGTTTACTTAAAATCATGTCTTTTATTAATTCCTATTTGGTTGGAAAAGGGGGGTTTGCCCTTCTTTTTCGCAACTACTCTAGATCCTGGATCAGTGGGTTCCGTCACTACGTCTATAAGCCCCTCGTATTCCACCTGTATTTCGACCTCCCGGGGTGGACAGCCCCGGGCGAGGGTCCTATAGGGTACGCGGATCCCACCGATCGAGAGTAAAGAACGCTCCTATCGGGTCTAGCGGGTCATAGGAACTTTCAACGCACGAGCGATGCAGATTATAGTCAAGGCAATATCGGGAAAGTCTCGTCTTTCTGCCTTAATAGAATTTTGGCAGAATTTCGCTTGAGCGAATGACGTTTTGACTTTCGGTAATGTCCGAGAAGATAATAGGCATGGGTCAGGCGGCAAAAGTCGGATGACATAGTGTCACATTGAACTTCGTTGCATACGCCGGGCGTGAGTCAGAATCGAAGTCAATGCCGGGTCAAGATCTTGCCAATTTTTCCTTGTCGGAATTTTGGCAGAGCTTCGCTTGAGCGAAAGATCTTTTGATTTATTGGCAAAGACTCGGTCTCGACTCTTACGCATTCCGTGCGGGTCAAGGTCAAAGTCAATGTCGGAGTCAAGATCTCGCCAATTTTTCCTTGTCGGAATTTTGGCAGAGTTCCTCTTCCGTTATGAACTAAGGCTTGACCTTTACGAGGGTATGCAACTGGGCTATATGACACGGACTAGACCAAAAACCAACCAAAAGTCACGGGTTTTTGAAACGTGTGTCACGGACTGTGCATTGGTCGACACTGGCTGCCATGGGGAGGTTGGGATGATTCCGTGCGCGCCCGGGAGCATCGTAAGGCTGTCCGTGACTGCAGCTGGAACCACCCTCGGGTTTGAAGGACGTGCGTGCAAAGTGTACAGGATATATCAGGTGCGCGTAGTGTGCGGTCTCCTAAAAATGTTCCTTTTTGAGTTAAAACAGAGATTTTCATGAATGTGTTTTAAAGGAATGATTTTCGGGACGGGGAAAATGCAGCACATAAGCACGTAAATTTTCTGGGAGCCCCAGTCAGTCATGGAGCTGAGTAGCCCCAAGCTGCTAGGACTGCCAGATTAACCATGATTTTTCCTGGTGGAATTGCCACTGAGGTCGCCCGGTCAGAATCCAAGGAGGATTGAGCCGTACGACTGCATGGATCAATTTTCCAGGTTCCACTCCTTTGCTATTTTTCGGGTTGTTTTCCGTTCAAAGTATGCACAGATTCCAAGATGCAAATGATGCAATGCAAGGTAAAGAAAGCAAGCACGATTAATGAAATCAGCGACTGGAGTCTAACCCACTCAAAGGGAAAAGCTTTCTTTTATTTTTTTTTTCAAAAATTTTTTTTTTCGAAAAAGGGGTACTGGTACGTGGGATTGTTAAACCACCGGTTATCCCAACTCCCATATCAGGGAGTGTACATGAAGGGTAAGTGGTTTCCACCTATATACCGAGTATCGATTTTTTTGTTTTGAAAATAAAGCTTTTCTCCTTTGGGATGTTCCCCAGCGGAGTCGCCAAACTGTGAATGTGTGCCCCAAATTTTTTGTGTTTATTTTTGAAAATTCACGCGAGTTTGAAGACATCCGGTTTAATTTGAAAAACGGAGTCTCCACTCCATTTTGATTACCTCAAAACTTTGAAAAAAGGTTTTTATGGGTTCGGAGGTTAAGTTACCCCTTGGGAAGAACGGATCGTCGTTCACCCAAGGTACCTTGCCGGAGCAAGTCTCCCAAGATCCCATTAATCGTGCTTGCTTGCGTGCTTTCTTGTGTGCATGTGTTTGAAAATAAAGGAGGGAATGTCCCAAGTCGTCTTCCGGACGTGCAAACCATTTGTTGGTTGTCGCTCGGGATTTCTTGGATTTTATGTATTCGGGATTATAATCCCGTTCTCATCTTGGACTTGTGATCATCGCATTTTTGGACCTCGGGACTTGCGTGATCGAGAGAATGACTCCCTTTATAGTCAAAGATGAGGTTCTTTAGAAAAGGAGGGTCCTTAGCCCATCAATCCTACACTTTAAGACGGTCGAGCTCGTATAGATGCTTCATACTCATCTTAAGTGATAATCGGAGATATAGGGTTCAAAGTTGTCCCTTTCTAAAGAAATTATGAAACCTTTTATGGAATGAACGATGTAAAGATAGGATCTTTTACACCGGTCCGTTCCGAGGTTGCTAATGGGGACATGGGGGAATGCATGTAAAAATGACATTTTTAATGAAAAGATGACATTTTTGGGTTGCAAAGGATGCATTTGATTTAAAGAGATGATCTTTATTTGCAAAGGATGCATAAAGATATGATTTTTATGCAAATGATGCATTTTTATGAAGAAATTGGGATTTGAATATGCAAAGGATGCATAAAGATTGTTTTTTTGAAAAGCATGGGATGCTAATTTAGGATAAAGATATGATCTTTAATGCCTAGGATTTTTGAAAAAGGATTTGAATGCAAAGATTGAATTTTTACATGCAAAGGATGCATGAAGATGACATTTTTATTGAAAAATGGGGTTTTTAGGTGCAAAGGATGCACCTTTCATTCAAAGATTACATTTTTAATGGCAAAGGATGCCTAATGCATGCAAAGGGGGAAAGGGGATAAAGATATGATCTTTATGATAAACTACCAAGTTCCAAGCAAGATAAATGCAATGTATGAAATGCTATGAGCAAGTATAATCACATAAAGCAATTTAAGATGCAAGGTTAGGGCGTGCGAGGTTACCAATGGCTTCCTCTTCTTCTTTGGACGGAGCTAGGAGGAGGACTTGATCTTGGGGTCTTCAAGGAGGAGGGAGGTGACTTCTTGGCCTTCTTCTTCACCTTCTTGGACTTCCAGCAGCTCTTTGAGAGGACTTCTTCGTATTATGAGTGAGTGATGCCTTTTGTTGATGATCAAAATGGGTAGAGGAGGGCTCTATTTATAGGCAGTCTGGATAAGGCTAATGAAGCCGTGCGGCCAGAGACCTTGAGCTAATGCAGCCGTGCGGCATTATCCCTTGTGACTCAGCATTTCTAGAAACATGCAAGGTGGCAAATTCTAGAAGCCTCCTCCCAATTAAGAAAAACGTGTTTCTTAATTGGGAAGCTTCCCTTTCAGTCCATAATTAATTTGGAACAGTTCTGGAATATTTCCGGAACACTAGGGAGGTCCGGGGAATTACCGGGAAACTTACCGAAATTGCCGGGAAATTTAACCGGAAGGCATGAGCCAGATTTGGGTACTTACACCACGCCATTTTTGTTTTAAGGGCCAAAACTTTGAAAAATGCCCGAGATGAGAGATTTGGGTTCGGAGGTCACGTTACACGCCGGGAAGAACGTTAGTGTTCACCCGGAATGCCTCGTAAAACGAGTCTTCCAAGCATTAAAAACCATTTGTGTGTGTGTGTATGTGTGTTTTTTGGCCAAAAATAAGTTGAAACTGAAAAGTAAAAATTGGGAACTATTTATTAGACTTTGAAAAAATCCCATGATTTTTGGTGTGATTTTTGGGTTGAGTTTTCGGGCTCAAAAAATTTTTTGAAGTTGAAAACCAAATCTGCCAGAATGAAAAAGGCAGTGGACACTTTATTTTAAAATGGGTTTAAGGGCTTAAAAATCTCAGAATATGGGGAAAGTCTGAGAATGAAAGTTGTTAAAAACACCTTAAATAAGGTTTATGTAAAAGAACTTTCCCATTTGGAGGTGATTTGGTGGACCAAAACCTTCTGGAAATCTCAGATGTGAAATCTGGATTTCCAGAGACTGAGGAACTGACCTTTGAAATAAAATTTGAAAAAGGGAGTTTTACTCACGAAAAAAATAACGTAAAAATATTTCTGGAAAGCTCTGGATGTTGGCTACAAAAATTGTTTTGTAGTAAACACCAAATTTCAAGTTTATCTGTGTCCAAAAAATTAGACCATGGACAGAGGTCTTAGAAAATTGCTACTGGACAGCAACTTTCTTGAGAAGAAAAACATGATTTTAAAGGGGGTTTGGCATCCATGCTTGTCCCCATTTCCTTAGGCTTTGATTAGTGATCACTTGACATTTTAGTGGTGAATCAACTATATCAAGCCATCCTTAGGGTACATTAGGACTAAGCACTTCATTTGCTTGGGAAGGGGAATTTTATCCTTTGAAATCGAGATTTGATGTATGAAAATGGTTTTTAGGGTTTTGAAAATATGTATGCAAGTAAGTAAGAACACTTTGAAGGTAATGTTGATCCTTGTAGAGGATCATCCATGGAGATGAACTTCCATGGTGATCCTCTTGGATCTTAAAGCAAGAAATGAACAAATTACATCTTCAAAGTTTGAGATGCATGCATGTATGAAAGAGATTTAGGGTAGGGAGAGGGAGGTTATACCTATCTTCCATTGTGTTTGTGTTTGTGTTTGTGTTTGAGTGGATTCAAGGCTTGAAAGTGTTTAGGGTTTGAATGTGTTTAGGGTTTGTGATTAGAGTTGGTCAAAGAGAAAACAAGTAGATAACACTTAAGTCCTCTATGTTTTCTCTCTAATTCTCCTCTTAAGGGGTGATTGAAGCTTGGGCTTGTGTATGAATGGGTGTGATTTGAGAGTATTTGGAGTGAGTGGGATTTTGGGAAAGATTCAAGAGAAAATGGTGGCAATTCAAGTGAATTCTCACTGTTTTCTCCCTATTTTTCGTCAAGGTGCTGTTGCTGTGAGTGAATTGTGTTGTGTAAACTGAGAGAGGAGGGTTCAATTTATAGGCCTCTGGAAATATCATTTTGGTCAGCGCGGATGGTCTTGACGCGTGCCCTGGTGCATTAAATGCTGCTCCATGCTTTGGACAGGAAGAATAATATTCAAAAATTCCAGCAGTTTGTGTTTTTCAACTTGCCCAATTCGGATTTTTCCAATTTCTTTTGCTTTTTGAGATTCTTTTCTTGGTTTAACTTTAAATGGCAATGCCTACTTTACCCCTACTTTGTTAGAAATGTTAGGAATTGTTAAAAATGTTAGAAATGTTAAAACTTTCGTTAATTTTCTAACAAAAATTCTAACAACTCAAATTGGAGCACTTACACTGTTGTATCAGGTTTTGGTAGTGTTAATCAGCAAGATACTACTGAGTTGAGCAATCCATAGGAAGATGTTGATTAACATCTACAATCAGAATCGAAAGCACCAGACATTTCATCACCTACTCCTAGTAAAGGCTCTAGAGAGTTCTAGAGCAAATTTTGAGAAACCTCTTACGAGGTATGGTTTTGAAGACATGGTAGGATATGCACTCCAGGTTGCCGATAAAGTGGAGTCTAACTCTAAGTATCCATTTACTTAAGGAAGCGGTCACATATTCTGAGTTTTCCTAGTGGCTAGTGGCTAAGGGAGACGAGATAGAGTCACTGTTGTGAAATTGTGATCTATGAAAGCAATCACTATCTGTTATGAACCTGCTACTGAAATAGTATAATTAAAATAGGGAGAGAAGAACATAATCAGACCTAGCGAAGAAGAAAAGAAATTGGGAAAAGGAATTAGAGAGAAATTTAGGAGAGAGAGAAGAACTTTGGGGAGGAAATTGTTGGTATTTACATTCATACAGTATCTAGCAATTCACGTTGTATATAACGTGATACAATACAAAACAATTTCCAATCCTACCATTTTCAATTAATGGAATTAACAAACTACCCCTTCTATAAAACGATACCGTAAAACAAGACTCACTTACTTAAATGACAACGCGACTCTATTAACTACCTAATTAACGACATAACACCTAAACGACACCGTTGGATTTATTCCCAAAAATTAACGGTCACTCCCATGACCCTAATCATAACATTCTCCACTTCTTCAGAAAATCCTTGTCCTCAAGGATTTAACCAGTTCCCTTGGGCAACTAGGTAATTCTGCAGCAATACTCGACCTCACACTGAGCATAAGAGAAACTAGAGCCATTCTCCCTGTCGCCATTTTTCTGATTAAGTTCAACCATTCCAAGAAACTCATCCAGCTACCAATGTTGGATATTTACAGAAAAAATGGCTAAAACACAACTTAGGAGGTGCAAAGTCATCCACTCCACTAACTGAAGCAAGTGGTATTCAGATGGATTGAACAAACAACAATGTTGGAACATTCTTTCTAGGCAAAGGATCTGATTCCACCTCTATGATTTGGTCACCAGAGTTCGAATTTCTCGAGGAAGACATTGTTCCCAAATCAATAGGTTCATGTTCCACTTTAACTCCCATAACCAAAAATCTTTGTTGAGCTGATACAAATGAGTTGGTTTTATACATTGCAACCTCACATTTTTTGCCTAGCAAATCTCTGTCCTCCTAACAAACAAAATATCCAACAGTCTCAATGTGCTTATGTTGCATCTCTGGGAAGTGCATCTGCTTGATCACACATAAGATTGCAAGGACTACACCTTGAACCATAGTTGCTCCAACTGGATGCTGATCCATGAAATCTTTAAAGTAAGGAAGTAGTTGACTCACTAAAGCAACTGCGTGAATGAACTCACCATTTCCCAATGCAAGACCAAAAATAAAATTGGTGGTGGCTTCAGTACGACAAAAATCAGCAACATCTTGTACATGGCAATAGGCATTGGTAGTATAGTGCTCAGTTACAACCCCACTGATGAAAGCAGCTAACAAAATAAAGGCAACATAAGAGGACTTTGCGTATGAGCCAAATATATTAGATCCCATGTCAGTAATATCCCCAACATTGTGACCCACATTGTCAGCAACTACCACAGGTTTTCTAGGGTCATACTCTGGAATGTTACTCTCTAACTTGCACACAAGATCAGCTCCAACATCACCAGATTTGAATAGCTATCTCCTGGATCCCAATAATAATTTTGCAAAATATTCTGATTTGAACTTTCCATCTTCACCTCAAATGACGAACGCCTCACCAAACTAAACTACTTACTTCGCGTGAGAACTGAGCTATCTTAGAGATCCCCATTATCAATATGGTAATACTCTTATGCCTAATCTTCCACAAACTCTCGACCTTTGTTTCAAACCCATTATCTTGAACTGGATTCTTCTCGAAATCATCACTCTCACATGTCATTTTTGATCCTTCCCACAACTTATTCATTGCAACAACTATACCATTGCTCAATACAATCTTGTATACTTTCCCCTGTGACTTTGCGTGAAGGAGAATTCCCATATCGACCCAGCTTCCATAATTTTTAAAGCACACATCAGATAAAATAAGGGTAGACAACCGTGAGAGAACATCCTGTGTGATTGAGGTACCAAACCATTGCCACTGTCATAATAGAAAGGAAGAATAGTTATGCACCCAATAGCAGAAACAAGTATGCGAAGACCATGCTTCGAACAATAAACACTAGTAACCCCAACAATATATTCCTTGACCCTGTGTTCCTTTTTAATGCCTCCAGTCTCCAAGTTGTTGGGTTTTATGGGTCCATGCGCAGCGGAATTAAGCATAAAATTAACACAAAACCCAAGCCCTAAGATCCGTTCTATACGATTAAATTGAATTTCTATGAGATAGAATTTACCAACCTAAATTGCTTCCCGGTCTTGAGCTATCGAACGGATAATTATGTGATTCGTAATCACAAACTTTTGATCTTCAAATCTTCGAATCTTCAACTCCTTTGGATCTTCAGATTTGAACTCTAGACCTTGATCGTCAAACGAGCGAAGACCCTCTATTGTTGTATCCACACGTAAGAATGAACCAAGAACGATTTCTTGATGATTGCTAGATCAAAAACCTTGAAGAATATTGAGAGTATTTTGCTATGATTTTCCCTTGAAAATTTCGGCCAGATATTAGGGTTGACAGACCTCACATATTTATACTACTTTAGTGTAAATATGTTTCCTAATCGAATTAGGAGAACAGGCTGTCAAAAACGCGTCTGTGGCTAGTTATGTCGCGTGACATAACTAGCTAGTGGCTAGTTATGTCGCGTGACATACTTAGCCAGTTGGCTAAGTATGTCGCATGACAAACGTTGCCATATGCAGGAACTCTCAATCATTCTTCCTTTGGTTTAACCAATTCATTCTAGTTGTGTGTGACCCAATAGGATTATATTATGTTGGCAATGAGTTCGATCATATCGACTCTCATAAGACATAAGAGGACTCTAGCAAGCCATTATGTCTACCCAAATAATATAACGTAAGAGTTCACGTTTCCAATGGTACACTTCCATTTCTCCCTTTGTCTTACGATGTTATATTGAACACAAGTCATGGTCCACGTCAACTTGTATTTGTTCAATGCTTTCTCGATATTGAGTATAATGATAGTCCAATCATATTGGGGTGTGGCCACATGCTTTCATCATTATCACTCATCGAGGGGCCCAAGCAAAACATCTCTCTTCCGAGGGACAAATTCCATCTTGACTTATCATCCTTCCCATCATGAATCCGATCATGCCAAAGATAGCCTTTATAGATATCGTGTTAAGATACCGTTTGACTAAAATCAAACATAACTTTCATCATATGTAAGGTCATGATAATCTCAGGTCTAGGGACTAAATGAAGTGACCATATGAGATTTAATTATGACATTTGACCATGACATAAATCTCATACGGGTCAAGTCCAGTCACTTGTTCTCTAACAAGTACCCATAATTTCAATGTGCATCTATATGCATATAATCATCATATGATTATCCATTGACAATTATACTAATTATTCTCTTAATAATCAGGGACGGAGATTATTACAATAAATATGCAAACATATAATAATCAAATAATAAACATAAACGATAAAGACGTACATAACGGATTTCAGTTAAACATAACTAAAGCCTAGGGCATTACACCAACAGTCTCCCACTTGCACTAGGCTCCATTTATGTATCGAATACTCATGGATCTAACATGACCATCATGCTTCTGCCTGTGCGAGGGCCTTTGTTAGTGAATCCCTTGTGTCATCATCGGTTGATATTTTGTATATCTTAACGTCTTCTCATTCTTTATGAATTCCTCGAAGAACGTCTAAGTGAGTGTTTGGATCACCGTTGTGATTTTGGTTCCATTGTTTGCACAAATGACACCATAATTATCACAACAAAGTTCCACGGATTAGTGATACTTGGAAAAACACTTGAAGTGTTTCCAAAACACTAAATGAACTTTTGATCCAAACTGCCTCTTTCAGCTACATCGTATGTTGCTAAAATATGGCCTTAGTAGTAGAATCGGCTATAATTTCTGTTTGGAACTCTTCCAATCAAAATTGCACCTCTAATAAGCATAAACACAAATCCTAATTGCGATTTTAAAATAACTTTGTTAGTTTGGAAGCTAGCATCTATGTAACCCTTACAACAAGATTAACTTCCAATCTTTCAAATCCCAAGAACATATCCTTAGTTCTTCTTAAGTACTTAAGGATCATCTTGACTGCCATCCAATGGTTTACATCAGGATCAGATTGGTATCGACTCATCATGCTTAGAGCATATGAGACTTCGAGTCTAGTACAAATCATGGCATACATGACAGATCCAAATGCCGAAGCATATGGAACTTCATTCATTTCCCTTTTGCTCATCAGTTGTCATAAGACAATGAATATTTGCTAAGAGAAATACCATGACCCATTGACAAGCTACTCTTCTTAGACTCTTCTAAGAATCTTGTCAATGTGAACACTTTGACTCAAACCAATTTATCCTTCTAGATCCATCTCTATAGATCATGATGCCAAGGATGTAAGCGGCTTCACCCATATCTTTCATTGAAAAACCTTTCCTTGACCAAGACTTGACAGTCTTAAGTGTCGGAACTTGTTTTTCCAATGAGTAAGATATCATTGTAATAAACAATAGAAATAATACCATGCTCCCACTGAATTTCATGCATACACAAGGTTCATCTTCGTACTTGATAAAGTCAAACTCTTTGACCAATTCATCAAAACGAAGATTTCAATTCCTTTAAGCTTGCTTCAACCCATCTCATGGATCTTTGCAACATGCATACTCTATTAGAGTTTCTTGGATCGTCAAACTATTCGGGTTGTGTACTATACACATCCTTAATAATCTTTCCATTTAAAGAAAGTCGTTTGACATCCATTTGTCATATCACATAGTCACAATATGTGATAATGGCAATTGAAAATCTAATGAACTTCGACATTGTAACTGGCGAAAAAGGTTTCAACATAGTCAATACTATGAATTTGCCTAAATCCCTTTGTTACAATCCTTAGTCATGAAAGTACACACCTTCCCATCCATGTCGGTCTTGAAGACCTTCTTGCATCCCATTAGTTTTTACACCCTTCAGTAGCCCAATCGTGTTCCAAACTTGATTGTCAAACATAGATTGTAATTCGGATTCCATGGTTCCTAACCATTTATCCAAATTAGGAGTGGACATCGCCTCAAGATAGGAAGTAGGATTGTCATTCTCAATGACTTCCACTTTATTACTTTCCGAAACGAGAAATCATTATTTCTTGAGTTTGGATCGTAACCTATCCGATCTACGATGGACTTGTGCATCTTGAACCGGTTCCACAACTCCTTTGTAAACTTGGTTCCGTCTCTACTCTTGGATCCATGTCATTTTCAGGTTCTTGAACTCTTTTCAAGATTAATTTTACTCCCACTAGATTCTTTATTGAAAAACTATTTCTCAAGAAACGAATCATATAGAGCAACAAACATTTTGTTCTCTTTGCGGTTGTAAGATTAATTTCCGAAAATAACCTTTGTCAAATTTGGTGCTAACTTATAAGAGACAAGTCTCTTTACATAAGATTCGCAACCCCAAATCTTCATGAAAGACAAACTAAGTTTTCTTCCATGCCGTATCTCATGTGGGGCCTTAGGAACCGATTTAGTAAGGACTCAATTCAGTGTAATCGCATCATTTCTAATGCATATCCTCAAAAGGAAATAGGAAATAGGAAAGTCTGATTGACACATCATCGAACGAACCATGTCATACAAGGTTCAATTCCTCCTTTCAGACACACCATACAATGTGGTGTTACTCGTGGAGTCAACTTTGAAACGATTTCATAGTTTTGAGATGATTGTCAAACTCTTGGCTCAAATATTCATTACCTCGATCTAATCGAAGTACTTAACAGTTTTACCAAGTTGTTTTGTACTTCATCTTTGAAATGTTCGAAACATCTCAAACGATTCACCTTTGGACTTCATCAGATAGACATAATCATATCTAGATAAGTCTTTAGTGAAATATGATGAAATACCGAAATCCTCCCCTAGCAATGCTGCTTAATGGTCCACATACATCTCATGTATAATGACCAATAACTCACTAGCCCTCCCACTACTTTAGTGTAGGGTGGTTTGGTCGATAATCCCAATAAATAAGATCCAAATTCCTCAAATGATTCATGGTCATATGAGTCTAAAAGTCCATGTTAATGGAGTTTAGATATATGTTTCTTATTTATTTGACCAAGCCGGCAATGCCATATAAACGCTTTGTTCATATTGTTCAGTTTAGATTTCGATTTATATTATAGATATCTTCAACATTATTTTGTTTCTCATCTTCAAGGATATGAAGACCATTCAATGACATATGCAATACAATAAGGCATATCATTAAATAAATATAAAACTTCTTATTGAAAATAAGAAAATTATATCCTTCATCATCCATTTAAGAAACGGAAATAATACTCCTACTCAAATTCGGAACGTAGTCATACTTATTCAAAACAAGTACTACTTCACAAGGCAAAGTGACTTCATAAGTCCCTTATGGCTAATGTTGCAACTCTTGCTCCATTCCCATGCATAGGTTTAATTTACCTTATTTGAGTGACTTTCTATTCTTTATTCCTTGCATATTTAAACAAATGTGGGATCCAATCCGGTATCATATACCCAAGAACAAGAAGTCGAAAGGAAAATATCTATCATATAGATACTTGAAGTAGTAGCAATCATATTGCCCTTCTTCACCTTTTAGGCCTTCCTAATAAGCCTTGCAACTTTGCTTCCAATGACAATCTTATTGTAATGACAGCAAACTGCATCTTTTTGAGACACTTTGGTTTTAGCCTCTTCGGCTATGACAAATTTGTCCTAGGTTTAGCAACTTTTGCTTTACCTCCTTTTCCTTCCTTTATGAACCCTTTTATTGTGTCAACCATTAACACAATTTGCGGATTGCTCCTTCTTTCATCATATGAATTAAGAGCCTTTACCACAACATATATCTTTTGCCTAGCTTGCACTTGGAACGTTTCCCTTGTGCGGTGTGCTAGAACAAAAGAATAGTTATCATTTGCTCAAGGTTCTTCATAAGAGCCTTTAAACATGGTGGCAAATACAAGGCAAGCAATATTGTCAGAATCATCAACATGTTTCTAATGTTGCTTCCTTATTTGCCCTTTGCAACATTTGCAATGGGTTCAGTAGGAACGGATTCGTCAAGAACGTACACATTAACCTAAGAATCATTCTTTAGGCTTCTGATCCGATCAAAATTATTTGTATCGTTCCTTTCGAATTTTGTCCTTCATAAGGACGAATCGCAATTATCATTATGTAATGCTACTTCTACAACAAGATATACAAATTATATGAACACATATCAATATCAACACATTTATCATTTAAGAGCAAATAATGTATTTTACAAATACTCCCACTAAATCATACACCTTCCAATGCTAATAAGCATAATATGCATTTAATGGGCTAAGATCCAACTTTAATTTAATCTCAAGTACGCTATGGCGCACCGCTCAAGATTAAACTAATTAGGTAGAAAAACATCAATCATATCGTATATGACTCTTAGGATCTTTTATGAGATTTATTTAAGACATCATATGTCTAAGCATATTTTAATCTCATCTTATGCCTTGGGTTCAAAACCATTTTGATAACCCAATTAAGTTCATTCATTTTAAACGTATAGGAACCACCATTTCCTCATCTTGCTCGCAAACGGAATAGAATCAAAGTACCTTGCTATGGCAAGCCCACCCAAAACTATCCGAATGGTCTCAAGTGTTTAAATCATGAATTGGCATAAAGAACTTAAAAGTTAAATGAAGGTTCTTTAAGGTAGATTATAAGCATATCAGCAAAGATAGTCATAATCATGCACCAGGTAAGTTCCCAGGAAGATAGGTGAGCCACAAGGACTACTTAAGTACCAACTCTTCCTTAGACAGAACTCTCCTAGTCATGCACAATTAGAAATCATCTCTGATTTGGCAACATAATCACTACCTTTTATAAATAATTAGTTTCCTTTTAAATTTCGCGTAATTATGACTTGTTTCCATAAACAATCATAAAATCCAAAATTTACAATGTCTAAATCTAAACATATTAGGAAACTATGAATCAATGTTTCAACTAAACATCTAATAAAATTCTTAACACTTAAGAACAATTAATTCATGCATCGCAACAATTAATAAAAACATATTTGAATTAATTAAGCATGCATCATAAACAATGAATTAATCTAGCATGGTCCTATAAATTTTATTTCCAGAAATTTATAGCATCCAGATTATCATATAAACATATCAGATTGTAAACACAATCACAGAATAGCAGAAAAATTAAACAAACTGATTCTGCCCAGATTTGACTTATTATGTCGCGTGACATAACTAGACAGTGGCTAAGTATGTCGCGTGACATAACTAGCCAGATTACCAGATTTCCACATGTGGCCTACTATGTCGCGCGACCTAAGCAGCCAGTTCGCAGGACTTCCAGATTCATGTAATTCAGATCACATGACAATTAAATCATATAAAACAACCCTTTTACAGATTTAATTCATCATAATTCGAAAACGATTTTCACATTGTTTCACATAAACAATCAAAATTCTATCGCATACAAAAACATGCAATAAGCATATAAACAATTTATATCTTAAATCTAGCATGTTAATTCAAACTTAACCATACGAACGGGGCTCTGATACCACTGTTGGGTTTTATGGGTCCATGCGCAGGGGAATTAAGCATAAAATTAACACAAAACCCAAGCCCTAAGATCCGTTCTATACGATTAAATTGAATTGCTATGAGATAGAATTTACCAACCTAAATTGCTTTCCGGTCTTGAGCTATCGAACGGATAATTATGTGATTCATAATCACAAACTTTTGATCTTCAAATCTTCGAATCTTCAACTCCTTTGGATCTTCAGATTTGAACTCTAGACCTTGATCGTCAAACGAGCGAAGACCCTCTATTGTTGTATCCACATGTAAGAATGAACCAAGAACGATTTATTGATGATTGCTAGATCAAAAACCTTGAAGAATATTGAGAGTATTTTGTTATGATTTTCCCTTGAAAATTTCGGCCAGACATTAGGGTTGACAGACCTCACATATTTATACTACTTTAGTGTAAATATGTTTCCTAATCGAATTAGGAGAACAAGCTGTCAAAAACGCGTCTGTGGCTAGTTATGTCGCGTGACATAACTAGCTAGTGGCTAGTTATGTCGCGTGACATACTTAGCCAGTTGGCTAAGTATGTCGCATGACAAACGTTGCCATATGCAGGAACTCTCAATCATTCTTCCTTTGGTTTAACGAATTCATTCTAGTTGTGTGTGACCCAATAGGATTATATTATGTTGGCAATGAGTTCGATCATATCGACTCTCATAAGACATAAGCGGACTCTAGCAAGCCATTATGTCTACCCAAATAATATAACGTAAGAGTTCACGTTTCCAATGGTACACTTCCATTTCTCCCTTTGTCTTACGATGTTATATTGAACACAAGTCATGGTCCACGTCAACTTGTATTTGTTCAATGCTTTCTCGATATTGAGTATAATGATAGTCCAATCATATTGGGGTGTGGCCACACGCTTTCATCATTATCACTCATCGAGGGGCCCAAGCAAAACATCTCTCTTCCGAGGGACAAATTCCATCTTGACTTATCATCCTTCCCATCATGAATCCGATCATGCCAAAGATAGCCTTTATAGATATCGTGTTAAGATACCGTTTGACTAAAATCAAACATAACTTTTATCATATGTAAGGTCATGATAATCTCAGGTCTAGGGACTAAATGAAGTGACCATATGAGATTTAATTATGACATTTGACCATGATATAAATCTCATACGGGTCAAGTCCTGTCACTTGTTCTCTAACAAGTACCCATAATTTCAATGTGCATCTCTATGCATATAATCATCATATGATTATCCATTGACAATTATACTAATTATTCTCTTAATAATCAGGGACGGAGATTATTACAATAAATATGCAAACATATAATAATCAAATAATAAACATAAACGATAAAGACGATACATAACGGTTTTCAGTTAAACATATCTAAAGCCTAGGGCATTACACCAACACAAGTCTCATTAATAACTCTCAACAACATGAACATTGAAAACCCTTCATTGGTACATTAATACTAGACCTATGAAGATCCTTACCCAAAATACATAATGCAACAATTACCTCCAATCAAACTCAAGCTCAGGTTAAAATGCTTCACCAATACATTAACTACCTTAACCAACTCAGCAGTGAGAGATATATCACTCAAAACCGATCTCAAAGGCAACAAAACACAAAATGTCATACACTCACTAACAGACAATTGAGAGAATTCATTATCTACTAACCAAAAATATATTGAAGTGTGTATAAAAAACTCAACATGAGCAGACTTGTAAGAACTTCCACATTCTAATTTCATAACAATTTTGTAGTATGGTTTATTTGAAACATCCACATGAAAGCTAACTTTATCACCAGCCCAATCACCATATAAAATTATCATAAACTTGACATCACTATGTGACTTGTACTGGTAGGCAAGCTCCAAAGTCTTCCAATATCCTCCAGGATCCCATAGCATCTCAAACAATGATCCTATAAAAAATATTAGAGCATCCAACTGTAGACAAAATGTAGATGTGTCCTTTCCATTCCATCTTCTATATCATAGCTCACATCCATGAAATTTCCTCCAAACTCCTTAAATTCAACTACCATTTCAGGAAAATGATTACAGTTTGCCATTGCTACACATTTATATTCGACACCTCTTGCAATTACATTGACCATTTGAGACCATAGATTTAGCAGTTTAGGGTATGGATGGAAATTACTTGATTGAAGCAATCCTTCCATTTTTTCCTCTAGGACTTTTATCGAGCAGTGGCGTGCTTTGTTATGGTTTCTTCTCTTCTTGATTTTTGTTCATCCTTTTCTGCTTCTTGACGAGTGTCCAGAATCTCTCTCCTAGTAATGTCTTCCATTTGAGCAATTCTCATAGCACTATCCTCACCAACAATCATCGTTGATTCCATATTTGCAATATAGAATTGAACTTCTCTAGGAATGAAATCAGCAGAAGCAACTCCCGAAATTAAATTGATACTAGCTTCTGCAAGCGAATTAGCACCAGTTTCCAAAACAGAATTGACACCAACCTTAGATTGGGGATTATTTCTCATTTCTCCTAACATTTCTCCCAACATTTCTCCTAGGAATTTTATTGAACAGTTAGTGTGCCTTATTGTGGTCTGATCTATCCTTGCATTTTGATCCTCCTGTAGATCATGTGAACTCATCTCATTCTCATTTAGAGAAGCTACTTGAGGAACCTAAATAATGGTCGAAGGAACATCTTGCTTAACCGGACTTACATATATAGTTTCCACATTTCCAGAATCTTGATTGACGATAATAGGATGAGCAGAGACAGTCGAATCTCTACTATTCCAAAATCTAGTTTTCACCTTCTCTACAAACTCCTCCCATGGTAGTCCTTTCAGATCTTCCCTATATATATAGAACCAAAACTCTGCACTCCCTTCTAAATGCATGATAGCTAACTTAACCTTATCATGTTCTAGAACAGATCTAAAGTGAAAATAATTGCGACATTTAAGTATCCACCATAGGTGATCATCACCATTAAAAAAAAATGGGTAATACTCTTATCATCAACTAGATCAAATGACCTATCCTTCACCAGATTCAACAAAAATCGTTTGATATCGACCATCGTTTCCTTCATGCGTTTGAATCCATAATCCAGAGCTTCAAAACTATTGTCCATCTTCTTCGCTGAGCTATCCATTGATCGAGAAGGCTCTGATATACCAATTGTTATGAATCTGCTACTGAAATGGTAGAATTAAAATAGGGATGAGAATAGAAGAACAGAATCAAACCTGGCGAAGAAGAAAAGAAATTGGGAAAAGGAATTAGAGAGAAATTTAGGAGAGAGAGAAGAACTTTGGGGAGGGAATTGTTGATATTTTCATTCATATTGCATCTAGCAATTCACGTTATATATAACGTGATACAATACAAAACAATTCCCAATCCTACCATTTTCAATTAACGGAATTGTTGATATTTTCATTCATACTGCATCTAGAAAGGATTGATGAATTGAAGGGAAAACAAAATCACTCTCTATGTCATCTGTTGTTAATCCTAAGGAAGAATCATCCTCTAAACCTACCTCAGATTCCAATATTTCTGCTTCCTCTCTCATCGATATGGATGATGAAGAATTTGCTATGTTTGTAAAGCGCTTTCAAAAATTCCAAAAATCTTCGAAGACCTTTTCGAAAAGCAAAAGTCCAGCAAAATTTTCTAAGGCTAGTGGCTCAAAAAGCAAGGAATACCTTATTTGCTACAATTGTAGAAAATCGGGCACTTTGCTTCTGAGTGCCCTATGCCCAAATTTGAGTATTTTAGAAAGAAAACCCACCCTTTGAAAACTTCACGTCATAATGGTATGATTGCTGAAGAAGGAGAACAAAAGAACTTGCAACATGGATTGAAACAGATTCTGAAAAGGAAAGAGATGATGATGAAACCGAAGAGGTACACCTCTGCTTTGTTGCTAATGATGCTTCCAGTGACTCAGAAGATGATGTTTCATCAGTATCATCCAAAAAGGAAGATGAGGTAACCCCAAAGCATAAACCAAAAGGACCCACTGCGGAGGAGCTTATCAGCAGCGGAAATTTAACTCCCAGTGAAAAAAATTGGAAACTACTCTTTTTCTCGTCCCAATTTTGGCCCCAAAAAACCTACAACTTCTATTTCTAGAAAAAGGATTGTGGATGTTGATTCTATTTCGGAACAAGAACAGATGATCAAAGGAACTGAAATAGTGATCTCTAGATACCAAAATGTTAAGAAAGCTTTAGCACTATCAACGGATGAAATTTTACAGCTTAACACGGAGGAAACTCTTATGAGAGTTGAGATTCATGCGCTCAAAGATAAAATTAAGAGAATGACTACTCTTACTGAAGAAAACCTTATCTTGACCACATAGAACTCTGCGCTCCATATTAGAAATGATGACTTGGTTGCTCAAAATGATGACCTCAAAAAGGTTATTGATGAGTGAACCAAATCTCATGTCACTATGTATCAAATTCTTGAATCCCAAATGTCAAGTGATGATAAAGAAGGCTTGCGATTCTCAACTAGTGACAATTTGAAGTGCGCTTTATGCTGTGAGAATAATAAGGAATTTACCAACCAAGCTTATGAAATTCCAAAGGCCAAACATTCTGGTTCTAAGGGTAAAGGGCAGGATCAAGTTGAGAAACTAAACTTTCATTATGTCTACCCAAAGAATAAAACTGGGAATCCTAAAAAAATGAAAGAAAAAGCTACAGATGCATTAGCTTTTGAACAAAATGATCTCCAATTTGAGTGTGCCTCCTCTTCTAGCGCTCCTCCTGTGCTTCCTAGCAGGGTAAGCGCTCCAAGAAAAGGCGCTCCCAAATTTAGGATGACCAATTTTGTGAAGGCAAAACTCTCTGACCCAGTTAAGGATGATAAACCTAAGAAAAGTAAAGAGTTGGTTAAAACTCAGTTTAGTGGCTTTCAACATTGTATCGTGTGTGATTGTTTTGGTCATAAGGCTGCTGAATGCCTTTTGAGATTCACTCCAAATGCCAAGGGATGTAAAAATTCCAAGGTCAAACAGGAGTGGATTGTCAAAAGGTGCTAACCCTAGGACCCAAAGAATAAAGGGGACCTGCGCTTAAATGTCTATCTTTCAGGTTCTCTGTTTCATGGCTGGATCTTCAAAGGAAACTTCAAATGAATGGTATCTTAATAGTGGCTATTCTAGACACATGACTGGAGATATCAAATTACTAGAAGACTTCCATGAAGAGAAAGGTCCCTCGGTTATGTTTGGTGATAACAATAAAGGCAAGATTGTTGGTTATGGTAAAATCTGAAATGGAAGAGTTTTCATAGAAAGAGTAGATCTTGTTGAAGGTCTCAAGTACAACCTACTCTCCATATCTCAATTTTGCGACAGAGGATTGAACTTCCATTTCACTTCAAATAATTGCTTCATTAAAGATGGCACCTCCAGCGTTACCTTGCTTATAGGGAATCGTAAGAACAATGTTTATATTCTTGATTTAAATTCTATTAATGCTGTTACTAATCTCTGTTTTATAGAAAAGAATGTGGGAGAAAATAGTTGGCTATGACACAAACGCTTAAGATATTTGAATTTCAAGTATTTAACAAAGCTTCAAAGGGATAATATTATCAAAGGGTCGCCCAAAGTAGCTGCTCATCATGATAAAAAGTGTTCATCTTGCCAACTTGGTAAACTTCACAAAGAGTCTTTTCCCATCAAGATTTCTCCCTCAACAATAAGATGTTTACAACTGCTACACATATATTTGTTTGTACCAGTCACCACCGCTAGCCTTGGAGGAAACAAATATACTTTAGTTATGGTGGATGACTATTCAAGATACACATGGGTGGAAATGATGATTTCTAAAGATGATTGTTATGGTATCTTGATTGCTCTTTTTAGGCAGTTCCAAACACAAAAAGAAGACGAAATCGTGAGCGTAAGATCAGACAATGGAACTGATTTCAAGAATAATAGTGTTGCTCGATATTGTGATGATATGGGATAGATCACAACTTCTCTACCGTTGGGGTTCCACAACAAAATGGCATTGTGGAAAGAAAGAATAGAACCTTGATTGAGGCTAGAAAAATAATGATAGCTGAAGCAAAAATCCCTCAATATTTTTGGGTTGTAGCTGTTAACACTGTTTGTTTTACTCATAATCGCTCCATCATCAACAAAACTTACAACAAAACTGCATATGAACTCTGGAGAGGAAGAGCTCCTAACAGTGCATTCTTCAAAATCTTCGGTTGTAAGTGTTATATCCTCTACAATGGAAAGGAACATAGAGGTAAATTTGATGCTAAAGTCGATGAAGGTATTTTTGTTGGGTATGCTAATCACTCTAAAGATTTTCGTGCTTTTAATAGAACTAGCTTAAAGATAGTAGAATCTGTTCATATCTGTTTTGATGAACATTCTCTCCTTGAGCCACATTTGGCTCCAAATGTTTCTGATGATTTTGTTGAGCCGAATGTAACAGGTGTGCCTCATAGAAGTGTACCTGAAACAGAATTTTTTTATCAACTCAAGGAATTCCATCATCATCCCAAGCGCCCCCTTTAGAACCAAAAGAACCTTTTTCTGATCCATCAGAAGCGCCAGAGTTTACTACTCCTGCAACGCCCTCTTCTGAAGAAGCGCGTAGTGATGAACCTTTAAACTCCATTGAACCACTCCAACAGCTCACTTACAATAATTTTGATGCTGGTATTTATGATGTACCTATAACCGATCTTCAACGACCTTATACTCAACCATATTTACCTCTTGAGGTTCGTGAGCACATTAGTCACCCTATCTTAAATGTTATTGGTGATCTCCATGCTGGTGTTCAAATAAGGAAAATTTCAAACTATGATGATCATACATCTTTTATCTCTCAAATTGAACCAAAGAAGATTGATGAAGCACTCCAAGATCCAGTTGGGTTATTGCTATGCAAGAAGAGCTCAACCAATTTGAAAGATTTAAGGTTTGGACTCTTGTGCCCAGACCTAATGATCAAGGAGGTATTGGTACCAAGTGGGTCTTTAGAAACAATATCTATGAGAATGTAAACATCATGAGAAATAAAGTAAGGTTAGTTGCACAAGGCTATAGGCAAGAAGAAGGGATCAACTATGATGAAACCTTTGCACCTGTAGCCAGACTTGAAGCCATCAAAATATTTCTAGCTTATGCCTCTTATAAGAAATTCAAGCTTTATCAAATGGATGTGAAGAGTGCATTTCTTAATGGTGAACTCCAAGAACAAGTCTTTATAGCTCAACCACCTGTTTTTGAAGATAGCAAATTTCCCAACCATGTTTTCAAACTTCAAAAAGCTTTGTATGTACTCAAGCAAGCTCCAAGAGCATGGTATGATACTCTATCTAAATTTCTTTTAAAAAAAGGTTTCAAGCATGGTAAGATCGATACAACTCTTTTCATTTCCAAACATAATGATCATTCTTTACTTGTTCAAATTTATGTTGATGATATTATCTTTGAATCTACTAATGAAAATTTATGTAAGCGCTTTGAGAAGCTAATTAAAAGCAAGTTTGAAATGAGCATGATGGGAGAACTTACCTTCTTCCTTGGGCTCCAAATTAAGCAATTGAGTGATGGCATCTTCATTAACCAAGCAAAATATACAAAAGATCTAATCAAGAAGTTTGGACTTGAAAATGATAGAGCATACGACACTCTAATGGCCACAGTTAACAAACTTGACAAAGATCTAAAAGGTAAGAAAGTTGATCAAACTTTATATCGAGGTATAATCGACTCATTACTTTACCTTACTACAAGTAGGCCAGATATTATGTTTAGTGTTTGTGTGTGCGCTCGTTATCAAGCTGATCCTAAAGAAGCACATTTGGTAGCTGTCAAACGCATTATTCGTTATCTTTCTAGAATTGTTAACCTTAGACTTTGGTACACCAAAGATTCAAAATTTGATCTTATAGGTTACTCAGATGTATATTATGCAGCATGTACCATTGACATGACGAGTACTAGTAGCACTTGTCATTTCCTTGGAAATAGACTTGTTGCATGGGTTGGTAAGAAACAAGGTGTAGTATCAATCTCAACAATGAAAGTAGAATACATAGCTGCTGAAAGTTGTTGTTGTCAAATTATGTGGATTAAGCAGCAGTTGGTGGACTACGACATTAAAACAGGAAATTGTCCCATCTATTGTGACAACCTTTCAATAATCGTTGTATCCAACAACCCTGTCATGCACTCAAAGACCAAGCACATAGACATCAAACATCATTTTCTCAAAGACCACGTGGAGAAAGGTAACATTCATTTAGAGCACGTGGGAACAGATAATCAGATTGCTGATATTCTGACTAAGGCACTTGACTACAAGAGATTTGCCTTCCTGAGAGGAGAAATGGGTATAATTGAACTTCAATAAGCCCATACAGTTTTGTGTTACTAATGGTCTTTTGTCTTTTTATGTTGTTAAGTTAAGCTCTATAAGTGACTGTAAAAGTTCAGTCTCGGCGCTCCCCTTAGGCGCCCAGAGCAACCTTTTAAGGTTTTTTCCAAAATTAAGGATCTCAATTTTAGTAGCGCCCTTCCAAGAAACCTTGAGTCTGGAGCCCCTTCACTATCTCAAGGGTCAAACAACCCTTAACTCTCCCAAGGACAAGCGCCCATCAATCAGTCCACGCGTCTCCATCAATCATCCATCACCTCCTCATGCCACAATCTATCATGCGCCGCTCATCCCTCTTCAATCAATCAATTCGGCACCTCCTTCATGTCCTAGGTGCCTCACTCCCAACTGCATGAGCCCCAAGGTAAGTTGGACCAGTTAAGTTTTCTAACTCTTAATTATTTGAAATTTGTTCCTTATCTTATTTAAGACAAATATTAATGCTCAAGGGTACTTGTGCAATTAAATTCCCTCGTATTTAATTTTTCAAAATTTATTTCTCTGAGGATTTATGTTTCCTTAAAACTCTCTCCACTATCACCAATACAGTCGTTATTGGTGATTGTGCAGAACATGAAAGGACTGTTTGTTTCTTAAAGTGGGAATTTGTAATGCCTTTGACCTTCCACATCCCATTCTATCCTAAACCACCACATCACTCACTTTCTACACCAACCTCTCACTACTCATTTTCCATGCACGTACTTTCATTTTTTATTTTTCAACTTCCCATAAACTCTTACTACTTCCATAACCTTTCATATTCCCTCTCTATAAAAAACAACCCACCTCCTTCATACTTTCAAACTTCCTACTTCTCTTTCTTTCCTCTTTAATCAAAATTTTCCTTCTCTAATCTCTATAATAATGGCTCCTAAGAAGTCAACTTCCTCTTCCAAAGAGAAAATCCCCATTGATGATATGGTAAGAAATTTCTTGTTTTTCTTTACATTTTTTTTTCAAATTTTCGGATCTCTTTATGTTCTTGAAATGCTCCTTGGATTTTTTTCATCTTTATTGAGTTTTCTTGGTAAAAATATGCTATGTTGTTGATATCAAGTCTCAATGTGTTTTATTTCGAGTTTATTACTTCGATTTTGAGTTCTAAACCTTCAAAACCCACTTTTTATTTTCAACACTAAACTCGATTTCTTGGGTTTTTGATGTTCAAATCTTATGTTTTGGTTAAAATTTCTTGTTGGGTTATGTATAGTTGTTAATTTCGAACCCATATGCTTTATTTCACGATCCATGGTTAGATTCAAATTTCACATTTTTGAAAACCCACTTTGTTAATTTCGGCCTTATACTCAAATTTCCCTCATTTTTATGTGCCAAAATTATATCATTTTGATGTTATATGATCGTATTCTTGTTAGATTTCTTCCTACTATCATTTTGATATGCTTTTTATGTGATTTGGTTGAGAGTTGAAAAGTCCGGGTTTTTGTGTTCTTGAAGCACTCATATGACATTCATCTTGTTCTTCATGAAATCTTCGTATTTTGGGTGTTTTGATTATCAAAATTAGGTTTTTACACTTTAGCTACTTAAAGTTGTTTGATTTTCAAAAATTGTTACTTTCTTCTCTAGTCCACATCCGAGCGCCCCCCCCCCCATTTTCTCTCTTCGTGCGACTTTACCATAGTAGCGCCCCTCTTAACTTAGCTCTTAAAAAAATAAAAAAAAATAGAGTCGCCCTACCATATAGCACCTTACTGTTTAATCAGTTGCGCCCTCAACGCTCATTCTGGTGCCCTTTTAGTAAGGCTACCCTTTTTTACTTTAAAAAAAGTTCCCAAACTTTGTGGTGCCATTCACTTATGCGCGCCCTCGTATGTCAAGCTGTAGACACCCCATTCTGAACCAATAATTCATGATTACACTATGTTGGTTTTCGAGGGTCCATGCGCAGCGAAAGAATGCAAATAACTCGAAAAACCCGGAGCCCTAGGATCCGTTCTAGATGATTAATTAAGAAGAATGATTTAGAATTACTAACCTTGTGTGCTTTTTGTCGTTGATAAACACGTTCCAACTCCAGATTGATGAACTTCGGAATCCTTGATGAACAATCAATGAATCACGAACGAAAGATCTTGAATAGCGAAGATCCTCTATGCGTATCCACGCGATGAACGAACCCTAGAACAATTCTAGGTGGATTGCTAGATCCCTCGATTGAAACTCCTTTCAATCTATGATGTATTATGGAATTGGTGTGATGATTTTCAATTCACAATTGAAAAAAACTCTTAATTTTGTGTTTCTCTAAACTCAAAATTCATGACTGGCTGCTAGGGTAGAAGAGGGATAGTATTTATACGTTATAAATATTATTCCCTAATTAAAAACCCTAATTAAAACGGTTTCAGCACAGTTCGGGTCATGGGCGGTCGCCCACCAAGGCATGGGCGGTCGCCCATGAGTACAGTGCCTAATCCCCTTATACGAAATCCCACATGGGCGGTCGCCCATATGGGCATGGGCGGTCGCCCATGAGCACAGTCTCCAATGTGCAATTTCGAATAACATGTGAGCGGTTGCCCATACCATTTGAGCGGTCGCCCAAGCCAACCATTGACTTATGGGCGGTCGCCCATGGTACACTTGGGCGGTCGCCCATCACACCAGAATCCATAATTCCATTTTTGACAATTCGTTCGATGCGTGTGACCCCATAGGACTATATTATGTTGGCAATGAGTTCGATCACATCGATCCTCATAAGACATGAGCGGACTCTAGCAAGCCATCATGCCTACCCAAATAATATAATATCAAGTTCGTTTTTCCTACATAGAACATATCACAATCCCATTGTCACACGATGTTATATTGAACATGAGTCATGGTCCACGTCAACTCATATTGTTCAATGATTTCTCGTTACTAAGTAAATTGATTAATCGAATGATATTAATCACATTAATTCATTCGGGCATGGCCATCCACTACATCAATCTTACTTACGAGTGGCCTAGCAAACATCTCTCTTTACGAGGGACAAAATTCCATCTTGACTTATCATTCTTCCCAACAGGAATCATATCATGCCAATAATAGCCCTTATTGTTATCCGGTTAAAGACAACATTAAACTATATCAAACATGACATTCATCGAGTGGAAGACAATGATAATCTCAGGTCAAAGGATATCAATGATATGACTATATGAGATTTAATTATGACATACGACCATGACATAAATCTCATAATGGGTCAAGTCCAGTACCTTGTTCTCTAACAAGTACCCATGAATCTAATGTGCATCTCCATGCATATAATCATCACATGATTATCTATTAGACTTCATACTAGTGCTTCATAAGTACTAGGGACACGATTATTAAAGTAAACATGTAAACACATATAATAATCAAAGAAATAATCTCTTATATAAATGAATAATGACATTACAAATAAGTCTATCTCTATAGGCCTAGGGCACTAACACCTACTGTCTCCCACTTGCACTAGGCCCAATCATTCATGTATCTTATACCCATGGACCTAACATGACCATCATGTTTAGCTTGTGGTAAAGGCTTGGTGAGAGGGTCTGAAATGTTGTCATCCGTTGGTACCTTGCATATCTTAACGTCTTCCCTTTCACAGATTTCTCAAATGAGGTGGAAACGTCTTAGAATGTGTTTGGATCGTTGATGTGACCTTGGTTCTTTTGCTTGCACAAATGACACCACAATTGTCACAACAAAGTTCCACCGGATTAGTGATACTTGGAACAATTCCAAAACACTAATGAACTTTTGATCCAAACTGCCTTTTCTAGCTACATCATATGTTGCTAAAATTAAGCCTTAGTGGTAGAATCGGCTACGATTTTCTGCTTGGAACTCTTCCAATAAAATCGCACCTCCAATAAGCATAAACACAAATCCTAATTGCGATTTTAATTAACTTTGTCAGTTTGGAAGTTAGCATCCGTGTAACCTTTACAACAAGATTAACTTCCAACCTTTCAAATACCAAGAATGTATCCTTAGTTCTTCTTAAGTACTTTAAGGATCATCTTGACTGCCATCCAATGGTTCTCACCAGGATCAGATTGGTATCAATTCGTCATGCTCAAAGCATACGAGACGTCGGGTCTAGTACAAATCATGGCATACATGACAGATCCAAATGTCGGAGCATATGGAACTTCATTCATTCTCTTTTGCTCATCAGTTGTCATGGGACACTGAGTCTCGCTAAGAGTAATACCATGACCCATTGACAAGTTACCTTTCTTAGAATCATCTAAGAACCTTATCAATATGAGTATTTTGACTCAAACCAACTTATCCTTTTAGATCTATCTCTATAGATCTTGATACCAAGGATGTAAGCGGCTTCACCCATATCTTTCATTGAGAAGCCTTTCCTTGACCAAGACTTGACAGTCTTAAGTGTCGGAACTTTGTTTTCAATGAGTAAGATATCATTGTCATATAACAATAGAAATAATACTACGCTCCCACTGAATTTCATGTATACACAAAGTTCATCTTCATACTTGATGATGTCAAACTCTTTGACCAATTCATCAAAATGAAGATTCCAACCCCTCGAAGCTTGCTTCAACCCATCTTATGGATCTTTGCAACATGCATACTTTATTAGAATTTCTTGGATCGACAAACCCTTCAGGCTGTATCATGTATACATCCTCAAGTAGGTTTCCGTTAAGAAACGCTGTTTTGACATCCATTTGCCATATCTCATATTCACAATATGCGATAACGGCAATTGAAACTCTAATAGACTTCGGCATTGTAACGGGCAAAAAGGTTTCAACATAGTCATTACTATGAATTTTCCTAAATCCCTTTGCTACAATCCTTAGTCATGAAAGTATACACCTTCCATCCATGTCGGTTTTCTTCTTGAAAACCCATTTTCACCCTATGGTTTTTACACCTTCAGGTGGACCAATCAAGTTCAAAACTTGATCATCAAACATGGATTACAATTCGGATTCCATGGTTCATAACCATTTATCCGAATTAGGAGTGGACATCGTCTCTAGATAGGAAGTAGGTCCGTCATTCTCAATGACTCCCACTTGATTACTTTCCGATATGAGAAATCCATATCTCTCAGGTTCGGATCGTATCTTATCAGATCTGTGAAGAACTTGTGTATCTTGAACCGGTTCCACAACTCCTTTGTTTCCGTCTCTACTCTTGGTTCCATGTCATTTTCAGGTTCTTGAACTCCTTCAAGATCAATCTTACTCCCACTAGATACTTTATTGAGAAACTATTTCTCAAGAAACGAATCATATAGAGCAACAAACATTTTGTTCTCTTTGCGGTTGTAAAATTAATATCCGAAATTAACCTTGTCAGATTTGGTGCTAACTTATAAGAGACAAGTCTCTTTACATAAGATTCGCAACCCCAAATCTTCATGAAAGACATTCTTCCATGCCACATCTCATGTGAGGACTTAGGAACCGATTTAGTTTGGACACAATTCAGTTTAAACGCATCAATTTCTAATGCATATCCTCAAAAGGTAATAGGAAGGTCAATTTTGACTCATCATCGAACGAACCATGTCTAACAAGGTTCAATTCCTCCTTTCAGATACACCATTCAAAATGGTATTCCGCATGGAGTCAACTCTGAAACAATTTCACAGTTTTGAGATGATAGTCAAATTCTTGGCTCAAATATTCATTACCTCGATCTAATCGAAGTACTTAATAGTTATTGCCAAGATTATTTTGTACTTCATTTTGAAATATTCCAAATATCTCAATCGATTCACTTTTGGACTTTATCGGATAGACATAGTCATATCAAGATAAGTCATCAGTGAATGTAAATGAAATACCGAAATCTTCCCCTAGCAATGCTACTTAATGGTCCATATACATCTCATGTACGAGGCCCAATAAGTCACTAGCCCTTCCACTACTCTTAGTGTAGGGTGGTTTGGTCATTTTACCAAATAAACGAGATTCACATACCTCAAATGATTCATAATCATATGAGTCTAAATGTCCATGTTAATGGAGTTTAGATTATACGTTTCTCATTTATATGACCAAAACGGCAATGCCATATGAACGTGTTGTTCATATCATTCGATTTAGATTTCACACCTATATTATAGATATCTTCAATATTATTTTGTATCTTAACATCAAGGATATGAAGACCATTCAATGACATATGCATTACAATAATACATATCATTAAATAAATATAAGGCTTCTTATTTTCAATAAGAAAATTATATCCTTCATCATCCTCATAAGAAATAAAATAATACTCCTAATCAAATCTGGAACGTAGTCACACTTGTTCAAAACAAGTACTAGTCCACAAGGTAAAGTAACTTCATAAGTCCCTATGGCTAACGCAGCAACTCTTGCTTCATTACCACGCATAGGTTTAATTCACCTTCTTTGAGTAGCTTTCTATTCTTTATTTCTTGCACATTTAAACAAATGTGGGATCTATATCCGGTATCATATACCCAAGAACAAGAAGTCGAAAAGAAAATATCTACCATATAGATACTTGAAGTAGTAGCAATCATATTGCCCTTCTTCACTTTTTAGGCCTTCCTAATTAGCCTTGCAACTTTGCTTCCAATGACAATCTCATTGCAATGATAGCAAAATGCAACCTTTTGAGACACTTTGGGTTTAGCCTCTTAGGCTTTGGCAACTTTTGCCCCAGGTTTAGCAACCTCTGCTTTACCTTCTTTTCCTTCCTTTTTGAACCTCTTTCTTGTGTTAACCATTAACACACTTGCGAATTGCTCCTTTTGCATCTCATGCATTAAAAGCCTTCACCACAACATATATCTTTTACCTAGCTTGCACTTGGAACATTTCCTTTGTGCGTTGTGCTAGAACAAAAGCAATTTCCACATGTTCAAGGTTCTTCATAAGAGCCTTTAAACATGGTGGCAAGTATAGGGCAAACAACATCATAGGAATCATCTCTATGTTTCTTATGTTGCTCCTTATCTGCCCTTTGCAACATTTGCAGTGGGTTCAGCAGGAATGGATTCATCAAGAACGTACAATTTTGCTTAAGGACACTTCTTGAGCATCTGATCAAATCAGAATAACTTGTACCGTTCTTTTCGAACTTGTCCTTTATAAGGACGAATCGCAATTTAATGTGTAACTCTATTTCTACAAAGATATGCAACAAATATGAACACATATAAGTACCTATTTCATTTAAGAGATTTAAATAACGTATTTCATAAATACTCTCACTAAATTATATAACCTTCTTATGCAAATATGCATAATATAATTTAATAGGCTAAGACCCAACTTTAATTTAATTTCAAGTCGGCTATGGCACGACTGCTCAAAATTAAACTAAAAAGGTAGATAACATTTATCAATCATATCAACATATGACTCTTAGATCCTTTATGAGATTATAGACATCATATGTCACATGTTTCAATCCCATCTTATGCCTTAGGCTCAAAACTGTTTTGATAGCCTAATTGAGTTCAACCATTTTAAACGTATAGCAATCACCGTTTGCTCATCTTGATCATACAAAGATAGAATTAATGTACCTCGCTGTGGCGTAGCCTACATAAAACTATCCGTGTACTCACAAGTGTTTAAACATGGGTGGCATAAACAAACTCAAATTTCAATGAAGGTTCAATTTTCATGTTTATCAATTAACATGGCAAGGTTGATTCATGAAAACTATATGAGCATAATTATGAACATGGAATGATGCAACACAAATCACATTTGATGTGTAATTACTAGTACGTGGCATCGTATCCAAAGTTATCCCACACTTCCCAGAAGTGCCTGTGGGGAAGGTCTTGGCTTCCAGCCTATATACTAAGTAATACAACAAAACCCATATTATAGATTAATCACATTAATCACATAATTCAATTCATAATCATGGCATATCTACATATACAATTACTTCCATAAGCAAATCCCATATAACTTCATATTCTAAATCATATTCATCATGAAAATTCACATAATCACATTACATAATTATCATAATAATCTAATATAAACATCATGAACGGGGCTCTGATACCACTGTTGGTTTTCGAGGGTCCATGCGCAGCGGAAGAATGCAAATAACTCGAAAAACCCGGAGCCCTAGGATCCGTTCTAGATGATTAATTAAGAAGAATGATTTAGAATTACTAACCTTGTGTGCTTTGTGTCGTTGATAAACACGTTCCAACTCCAGATTGATGAACTTCGGAATCCTTGATGAACAATCAATGAATCACGAACGAAAGATCTTGAATAGCGAAGATCCTCTATGCGTATCCACGCGATGAACGAACCCTAGAACAATTCTAGGTGGATTGCTAGATCCCTCGATTAAAACTCCTTTCAATCTATGATGTATTATGGAATTGGTGTGATGATTTTCAATTCACAATTGAAAAAACCTCTCAATTTTGTGTTTCTCTAAACTCAAAATTCGTGACTGGCTGCTAGGGTAGAAGAGGGATAGTATTTATACGTTATAAATATTATTCCCTAATTAAAAACCCTAATTAAAACGATTTCAGCACAGTTTGGGTCATGGGCGGTCGCCCACCAAGGCATGGGCGGTCGCCCATGAGTACAGTGCCTAATCCCCTTATACGAAATCCCACATGGGCAGTCGCCCATATGGGCATGGGCGGTCGCCCATGAGCACAATCTCCAATGTGCAATTTTGAATAACATGTGAGCGGTTGCCCATACCATTTGAGCGGTCGCCCAAGCCAACCATTGACTTATGGGCGGTCGCCCATGGTACACTTGGGCGGTCGCCCATCACACCAGAATCCATAATTCCATTTTTGACAATTCGTTCGATGCATGTGACCCCATATGACTATATTATGTTGGTAATGAGTTCGATCACATCGATCCTCATAAGACATGAGCGGACTCTAGCAAGCCATCATGCCTACCCAAATAATATAATATCAAGTTCATTTTTCCTACATAGAACATATCACAATCCCATTGTCACACGATGTTATATTGAACATGAGTCATGGTCCACGTCAACTCATATTGTTCAATGCTTTCTCGTTACTAAGTAAATTGATAAATCGAATGATATTAATCACATAATTCATTCGGGCATGGCCATGCACTACATCAATCTTACTTACGAGTGGCCTAGCAAACATCTCTCTTTACGAGGGACAAAATTCCATCTTGACTTATCATTCTTCCCAGCAGGAATCATATCATGCCAATAATAGCCCTTATTGTTATCCGGTTAAAGACAACGTTAAACTATATCAAACATGACATTCATTGAGTGGAAGACAATGATAATCTCAGGTCAAAGGATATCAATGATATGACTATATGAGATTTAATTATGACATACGACCATGACATAAATCTCATAATGGGTCAAGTCCAGTACCTTGTTCTCTAACAAGTACCCATGAATCTAATGTGCATCTCCATGCATATAATCATCACATGATTATCCATTAGACTTCATACTAGTGCTTCATAAGTACTAGGGACACGATTATTAAAGTAAACATGCAAACACATATAATAATCAAGGAAACAATCTCTTATATAAATGAATAATGACATTACAAATAAGTCTATCTCTATAGGCCTAGGGCACTAACACCTACACACTACTCTTCATCTCTCTTTTATGTTTTGATGAAAGCATATTAGTTTCGTCATGTTTCGTTAAGTTTCTATCTAACATCGTTAGTTTTGGACTTAACTGAATAACGGAATAACTGAAGAGAACAAAATGGTCATTTGACTAGTTGTCCCGCGCGGGACATACGTGTCTCGCACGAGACAACCCCTCTGCAGGATATGCAGAATCACTTTTCTTCTCTGTTTCAAACTCTTTTCTTGATAAATATCATCTAATCCGGGTCTCTACTGACTAGAAGGTTATGGAAGCTTCCTTGGGAGGAGTCCCAATCCACTTGAGTCTCCTAAACTTGGTGACCAAGTCATTCATCCACCTCTTATACCCCTATAAATACTTGATGGCTTTCAGTATTTCAGAGGTCCCCGATCCCCGATCGAAAACACACAACACACACAATTTGTTGGTTTATTTCAACGAAAGACTCCTTCAAATCACTCACAAACAACTCCTAAATTCGTCCATCAACCTCGTTGATTGACGAACACCACGGCTCAAGCCTAAAATCAAGGCGAAGCTCTGTCCAATTCACTTCTCGACCGAGAAAAACACTTAGAACCACGTTCTAAATCAAATACTCCCTAAACACAAGGTAAACTCCTTTTACTTTCTTCTTCTCAACCTCTCTAATTTCCTTTTAGAGTAGTGTAATTCCATCAAAATGATTAGCCTAGAGTCCCTTCAATCCATGGAGGCGATCTCGAAGCATACAATCCGACAGTCCTAATCAAGAAATTAATTAGATTTTATTATTCCTATTTGATTGATAATACTCGATTGGCAAGAACGATCTTCGGATTGGGTGGAATGGGTGCTCCTCGACCTTCCCATTCCATAACTTAACCCCCGAACCCTCAAATTTCTTTTAAATCAAAAAGGTTTTTCTTATTGTTTTCCTAAATAAATAATAAGTGGCGACTCTGTTATTCAATAAAAATATCAACGCTACAGTTTTGGCGACTCTGCTGGGGATAATTCATTAAGAGGGTTAGACTTGCGCATAATTGAATTTTATCAATCTTTTTATTTTTCTGCAAAAATTGATTTTTCTGAATTTTTCGAAATTTTTCTGTACTATTTTCGTCAAAAAAAAAATTACTATCAAACTGCTTGTCCAGCGCGGGACAAATTAGTACCGCGCGAGACAAAGGAACGGAAGATCCAAACATATTCCTGGTTGTTGACTTCTCTTTCAGGTTGACCTCATACAAAGAAAAGAAAAGAAAAGTCTTTGGTTGACTTTTTTAAAAGCTTGACCATATTAAAAAATAATAATAAAAAAAAAATTTACAGAAAAGTTTTTCTAAAAAAAAAATACGGAAAAGTCAAAATAAATTATCATTTCTTTTTTATTGTATTAAATTTATTTTGCAGGGTAGAGTAATTATTAATTACTTGAACTATATATCTGCGTGTGATTGGTTTTTTAATATAAAGTCTGATCCATGAAGGATTCGGGAGTTGTAATTTAACTTTATTTATTTATTTATTTCTCTCTCTCTCCTTTAAGTAGAACTACGACGGCCTAAGTCTTCCTAATTTGGAAGAAACGTAGGCAACCACCTGGTGCGGCCATTGCTTGTTTTCTTTTGTTTTAAAAAAACTTTCTATTTTCTCTATCACCTAGTTATGACTCTCACACACGCGCACTCATGTTATAACTGTCATTGTACTACATACCTTGATTAAACCCGGGACCCACACTAAGGACGGATGATGGTAACCACCTAGTCGCCGGTCTCTCCGAAGTTGGATCATCCCACTCCGCGTCTTCAATCCATCTATATTGTCATATCGCGGGGAGCCTAGCCTTCCAACCCTGCATCGCCACATATCATGTAGATTGACTTTTTAAGACACTCCATGACCGGTCGATTTGATCTTGGAGTCCTTGTAATCTCTTGTCAAGATCTTGTTTTGTGCAATAGCTATGAAAAAAAAATCAAAAAATTGTCGCCTCGAAATTGTCCCTTCGGAAATGTCCCTATAATTGTCCCTTCGGATTTGCCCCTAAAGAGAAAAATTTCTCACCAAATTTATTGCACAAAACTTGATGTTACTTGGGATGACTTCGACCCCTAGGTCCTTAGGTTTGGATTTCGAATGTTAGAAATCCCAAAACGGATTTTCCGTCCGACCAAAATTAGGATTAAAATCAGAAAATTGTGACTTCCCGTGGTGTTGTCTCGCGCGAGACTGCTTGTCCCGTGCGAGACAAGTGTTCGGTCTTTTCGTGTTTGGCCAAAACCTTCAAGCCTTCATTCATCTTTTCAGCCGACTTGTTGGAACTCGATCATGGTTTAACACGGTTGCTACACGTCTAGGTTCTTCACCAAAGCTCGACACGATGTCTGCTTCTCCTTTTGTCACCGAGGCCGAAATCAACGAAGCTAAGACCCAACTCATCCAAGCCCTGCTTAAGATGGATGAACAAAGTAAGAAAATTGAGGAACAAAATGCCCAAATGGCCGCCCTCATGCAAGAGCTCCACGATATGAATGTCAAGAAAGGGAGAAAGCAAAAGCAGAAAGAGGGTTCCTCCTCCGATGAAGAGGAATCCTACACCAAAAATAATAAGAAAACCAAAAAGTCAAGCAAGAAAGACGAAGAATCCGATTCATCCTCTTCCTCATCATCCTCCGATGATGAAGGACATACCTCCAAGGGCACTAAAACCAAGAAAGAAGGTAGTGGTGAAACTACTAAACTTGGCAACCATGTCACTAAGAACTACCTTGAGAAGAAACTTGCTACCCTTGACACTTCAAAAGGGTCATTCATTCCATTTGATCACAATGCTCTTCAACAATCCATCACCAAGTTCCCTCGCAAGTACAAGACACCCGACATTGCCAAGTTTAATGGCACTACTTGTCCTCGAGCTCATGTTGAGACCTACACTTGGGCTATGCTTCCAATGGGTGTTGATAACACAATCTTGGCCCAATACTTTCCTCAAAATTTGGAGGGTGTTGCAAGGGATTGGTACATGTCTCTTCCTATGACTACAAGACTTGATTGGTCGTCTGCATGTTTGGTCTTCCAAAGGCAGTTTGAAGACAACTCCACTTACCGCCCTACTAGGAGGGATCTTGAACAAACTAAACAACATGCAAATGAGTCCTTTGCTGAATTTGCTAGAAAATGGAGACTCAAACTTACTGAAATTGTCGAAAGGCCTACTCTCAAAGAGCAAATCCACATCTTCCTCCAATGCCTCCATGATGAATTTCAAGAGAAGCTCGCCGGTAATTACTTTCCTAGTTTCAATGAACTCCATGAGTCCGGAATTAGGATTGATGACTTCCTAAAAAGTAGAAAGAAGGAAAGCACTTTCCGCTTCAACAAACCTACCACAAGTAAGGATGCTTCAGTCAACGCTATTGCATTCAATCGCTCCAACACCGGCAAGTATTCTGCTGTTCCTCCTCCTGAAAAGAAAAAGAGGCACTACGACAAAATTGAAGGAATCACTCAAGAAGAACTCCTCGATGTTCTTGTCAAGAATGAAAATATCAAACCAGGGGAAGGTGGTCCTCCGAAGGATATGGGTCCAAATCATGCTCATCACTTATTCTGCAAGTACCACAACTTCACCGGCCATGACACCAACACTTGCCACCACTTGAAGGACATCATCCAAGACCTCTTTGGCAATGGAGAGTTAGAATGTCCCAACATCATCACCAATCCTCTCCCTCACAATCCATGAAAAAGATGAAGCTTCAAGAAGAAATTTACACTTACCACTTTGGGGCAACAACTATCCTCTCCCTTTATCCTTTGATAGAAGTAAATTAGGTTTTGAATTTCCTAGTATGAACTCGAAGAGTCATTCTGTCTTTCTAGTACTCCTCACCTCCTCTAGTTTGTGTCATCTAAACTATCGAATTTGTTCTTAAATTTCTCAATCAATCAAAGTCATTTTTCCTAAACACTTTCCCTAAGGTTGTCTTACCTCATGAGTATCATTTAATTCATGCAATATAATGGACTCTTCATTCCATAAATCATCGCAAAAAATAGAGACTTCTAAGCGAGTTTAAGAAGAAAGTTATCCTTAGAAAGCTTAAGGGCTAAACATTAACCCTACTGAAAGTCAAAGGTCAAGCAAAGAAAGCCAAAGGTGCTGCTGTCAACCTTCGTTCCAAGAAGAGTGGGACTACTCAATTCAAAGCTTTGAGAGTACAAAAAAAAAAAACTCTCAAGCTTTCATCACCCCCACAACAAAGGTGAAACTTCAAATGCATGAAGGACTCTCCCACAAAGAAGAGGAGTCAAGTGATACCAACAAAAGAAAAGAGGATTCCTCAATATCCTCCTACATCAAGTGAAGAAGACTTTCAGTATCAAGAAAAATATTTACCCTTAAGTCATACTAATGATTGGCTTTCTCCTCAAACTTATTTAGAAACTTCTAGATGATGCACAGTTCATTAAAAGGTAGAACAACTTTTCTAGATCCTTGAGCCAAGTAGCGTTTCTTGTTGAGTCTAGGGGCTTCCTCTTAGCCATTCTCATACACACTCTTGAAATCATAGCATCAAAACTGGGGCTTCCTAACCTTTCCTCCCCCAGTCAATCTCTACTTCAACTCTTCAAAATAATCAAATTTGCATTAGGAGCTTTCCTCTTTACTTCTCACTCTCATCATTAGATAATACACTTCTCCAAAGAGTCAATGCTTGGATCACCTTCCAAAGAATAGAGTCCGTCTCTCCTCAACTAACTTGAGATCTCATCTCTCTCTCTCCTTAATAAGATTCTCTCCCCTGAGTTCTCTTCAAGTTAACATACTATTTTCAGAAAGAAAAAAAAGAAAGAAAAAGACGCAAAAGAGATGCCCGCTAGATTGAAAACTCGAAGGGCGGTCTAGGCGAAAACCAGGGTGCATCACCAAAAAAAAACAAAAATCATCAAGGTCAAAGGGAGACTATTCTTCAACCTTCTTCATCGAACATCATTCGATCCTCTTCAAATCAAATCAACAAGGAGAGTCTTCTTCGATCATCTTCAAATCAAGAGAGCAGACTCACAAGCTTGTTCACAAAGTCATCTACCACTTGCAAGCAACTTGGCGCTTGAGACAGCAAAGGGCCTTGGACATAAAACCATTACGACAGTCGACAGATTTGTAGTCGTTTGCCTCCTAGAGACACGATTCAAGGGATAATTAAGAATGAAGATTCGCAACATGCCTAGATGTGTTCACACAAGATTACTCATTGAAATTCAGCCTTGCTGACTAGCAACATATTCTGCATAAACATGATTTGGTCCCAACTTGTCAAACACAAGTTCACTCAGATAGTTCACCCATCTCAAATATAAATCCATACAAATGTCCCTATATGTCCATATACCATATACTCATACATAAACTCACCACTAAAATGACCAGCCGGCCATTTACATGAACAGACATGGACACCACCACATAAGTCCAGTTAAACAAACTAAAATTTGAAAAATCTATTTGGAATCTTTATGTGCTAGCAGGTGCAGAAAGGTAAAAAAAAATTCGGTCCATCCGAGACCAGCATGCATATATATCTTGCATTAAGGAGCCGAAAGAACCTCCACCTCAACCAACAACTTCAAAGTCTGTGACGAAAGCAATCTTCAAGTCCGTGACCTCGGCAACATCAACAAAGTCTGTGACGGCAGCAAACTTCAAGTCCGTGACCTCGGCAACACCAGCAAAGTCTGTGACGACAGCAACTTCAAGTCCGTAACCTCGGCAACACCAACAAAGTCTGTGACGACAACAAACTTCAAGTCCGTGACCTCGAAAACCACAACAAAGTCTGTGACATCAGCATCAAAGTCTATGATGGCAGCAACAACAACCAAGTCCATGACCTCGGCAATAATGGAAACGTCAGTGACCTCGGGCGGCGCATCATCAATAATGGGTATCATCAGATTTGGGTCAAGTCCTTGATTCCTCAGTACGATCTTACCTTTTCTTTCAAAAATTGGTTTTTCAAAAATACTTTTCAAAATACCTAAAATAGCCTTTTTAGTGTTTTGGAGTCGAACTACGTTTTGGTCTGATTCTCTGATAGAGATAAGTAGGCAGCCGTGCGGCACGACCATCCCTTTATTCAGAATGATGTCTTTTCTATCGACGACATGACTTCTTTCATAAGTCTTGTCACCGAGGGGCTCTGTAGACACCCCATTCTGAACCAATAATTCATGATTACACTACCCTTCGTCTCTCTTTTATGTTTTGATGAAATCATATTAGTTTCGTCATGTTTCGTTAAGTTTCTAACTAACCTCGTTAGTTTTGGACTTAACTGAATAACGGAATAACTGAAGAGGACAAAATGGTCATTTGACTAGTTGTCCCGCGCGGGACATGCTTGTCTCGCGCGAGACAACTCCTCTGCAGGATATGCAGAATCACTTTCCTTCTCCGTTTCAAACTCTTTTCTTGATGAATATCATCTAATCCGGGTCTCTACTGACTAGAAGGTTCTGGAAGCTTCCTTGGGAGGAGTCCCAATCCACTTGAGTCTCCTAAACTTGGTGACCAAGTGATTTATCCACCTCTTATACACCTATAAATACTTGATGACTTTCAGTATTTCAGAGGTTCCCGATTCCCGATCGAAAATACACAACACACACAATTTGTTAGTTTCTTTCCACGAAAGACTCCTTCAAATCACTCACAAACAACTCCTAAATTCGTCCATCAACCTCATTGATTGACGAACACCAAGGCTCAAGCCTAAAATCAAGGCGAAGCTCTGTCCAATTCACTTCTCGACCGAGGAAAACACTTAGAGACACGTTCTAAATCAAATACTCCCTAAACACAAGGTAAACTCCTTTTACTTTCTTCTTCTCAACCTCTCTAATTGCCTTTTAGAGTAGTGTAATCCCATCAAAAGGATTAGCCTAGAGTCCCTTCAATTCATGGAGGCGATCTCGAAGCATACAATCCGACATTCCTAATTAAGAAATTAATTAGGGTTTATTATTCCTATTTGATTGATTATACTCAATTGGCAAGACCGATCTTCGGATTGGGTGGAATGGGCGCTCCTCGACCTTCCCATTTAATAACTTAACCCCCGAACCCTCAAATCTCTTTTAAATCAAAAAGGGTTTTCTTATTGTTTTCCTAAATAAATAATAAGTGGCGACTCTGTTATTCAATAAAAATATCAACGCTACACAAGCGCCCCCTAGCTCATGGCTCCTACGCCCTTCTTTTCTTAGTTCTTTTAAAAAAAACTCTTTGTATGGCGCCCTACCCCAACCTTGATGGCGCCCATACTCTATATTTTGCGGCGCCTCACACCTAGTAGCGCATGAACCCATTGCCAAACACTCTGTGTACCAGCGCCTATGGTGTATTCTATCTCCAGTGCCCTCTTTGTATGGCACCCCCCTTTTCTTTTTTTACTTAGTTGAAAAAACTAGCACCTGCCAGTTAGTTGGGATTTTTGAAGCGCGCCTTCCTAGCATGATGCCTTCCCCTTAACCTTTATTTTCTTTTTTTTTTCACTCTTTTCTTCAATTATTCTAAGTAAAGAAACCTTGGTGCCCTCTCTTAGCACCCTGTCTATGGCGCCATTTTCAACAATTTTGTTATCCATGGTTACTTGGGAATAAATAGTATGTTGGAAGGCTCTCTAAATGTTATCTACAACAATTTCTTTGCGCCTACTTTCCTAGCACCTTACTATGTGGCCCACCCCTTCTCTTAGTGCTTATGCAATTATTTTTTGTTCTGCATTGTAGTCTATGACTAGCGCCCATATTTGTACTAGCACATTTATATATGGCGCCTCTTATCTCTTTACCTTTCATTTAAACTCTGCATTTTTTGTTTTAGGATGCCAAATACTTTAAAGCAGGACTTGAGGTTGATATTGAGGATCTTCAAAAGGATCCTATTGTTGTTGAGCTTATCTCTTTCCTGAGAGATTCTAGACTTCTTCCTCTCTACACCGTTGGCCCGAAATTCTTTGTTCCGTCTCTGGTAGATGATTCTACTCCAGTGCTTCTGTCATCGAGCTGTCCTCCAACGGGGAGAAGATCAAGACTATTGAAGCAACCTTTGAGGATCTACCCTAAATAAGGATTAGCAGTGATACCATTCGCCCAGTCCTCAACTTTGAGGCAAACAACAACTCTCTTGATCTGGATCAGGATATTCTTGACGTAGTTGATACTGAATGCTTAGGTATTCCTACGATGATTGAATATTTCAAGAAAGCAGAGATTTGGGAGACCGACAAACTTATGACCTCTATTGCTGCTCTCATATCTGGGTCTATATTATTCAAGCTTGGCAACACCAACAAATTCAATGGCTCTCAGTGGGATCTCTCTTGTGCTATCAGAGAAAAGGTCAAGCTTAATTGGCCTGAGATTATTTTCACGAGACTTATTGCTGAGGTTGTTGTTTACAAAGAGAAGAAGGTAGTTGGTACTTCTAAGTATAAACCTTTTCGTAGGATGCTTACCAGAAATTTTCTTGAATTCCCTTCTCTCTGCTCCTATATCAAGGGTACTGCCAACATAAAAGACCGGTCTGTGAGGGACTTTGATTGTACCCACCTTGAGGAGATCAGAAAGGAAATTGCCAAGAAGGCAAGCACTACTAGAGCTCCTCCTAAGGTCCCATCCAAGAAGAATGGCAAAGCTCCTATTTCTGAAGACATTGAAGTGCCTGATCTATGCATCCCTGAGGACTCCTGTGAGTTTGTGGAACTTAAAGGTCAAAAGAGGAAGGCTATGATTGTTCCTCCTAAGCCCTTAATTAAGGCTAAGATCGCATCCAAAGAGCTCCAGAAAGCTTCAGTTGCTGGTGCTCATTCCTTGGATATTATTTCTAGAGATCAGATAGAGGCTGTAAAGTCAGGCGTCTCCTCAACTAAGGTGCCCTCCACCAGATCCACAAAGTCTTCTGCACCCCCTTCCACGGAAGTTATTTCAGAAGAAGGCTCAAGCGATAATGCTGAGTCTCAGGGGGAGGAAATTCAAGCTATATCTTCAGCTACTCCAGAGCACCTTGCCTTGAGAGATGAGCCAGTCGAAGAGATTGAGGAAGAAGAGGATGAGTTAGCTCTGATAGCTCATAGTATTGTTATATCTCACAGTGTTGCAGATGTGGAGCGAGAGGTTACTCCATCTTTTTCTAGGACTCCTAGTTCCTCTCCTCCATCCACTCCCTTCCTGTCAGCAGCTAAGGGTTCGAATCAGCCATCGCCTTCTTTTGAAGAAGCTCGTTAGGAGCACATTTTTCATGGTCTTACTCCTTCACCCTCCAGGAATACTTCCCTTCTGCCTCCATCTCCAAAACCACACACTCCTCCTGTTCATCCAGCTCATGCTCAGTTAAACACTTCCAACACATCCATCACACCATCTGATCTCTGCCAGCTCCAGACCTCCATGAACTCTATCTTGGCTGGATAGACAACTCTTTATTCTCGATTTGATCAGATTGTTTCTGCTCAGACAAAGCTTCAGGAGCAGTTGGACACTCATAGCGCTATGCTCCTTGTCCAAGGAGAAACCCTTGATGCCATTAAGGGTGAGAGAGTTGCTGAGCCTATAACAAAGGAATACCTTGCTAGTGCCACCAATGCACTCTTGTCCAGCAAGATCTCTAACCTCTCAGATGTTTTAATTGAGCGTATGGAGCAAGTTAGGACTGGTACCAGCAGCAGTAGCGCTCCATCAGATCTCAGCTCCTGGATTGATTGAGTTGATTCAATTAAGGAGTTCATCAGAGCCTCCTTCAACAGTTCAGCTGCCAAAGCCTCTCAGCTCAATAAGGCTACCGCTGGTCGGATCTCTCATATTCTGGACCAAACTAACTATCAGATTCAGACTTTTTCTGAAGAGATTACAGCCGGTCATACTCAAACTCACAACACTTTGGCTGCAAACCAATCTGCTATTCGGGAGAAATTTGATGACCTTCGTCTTGGCCTCTAGACCACTCTTGCTGAAGCACGTCATGGAGCTACTGTTGCAACAACCTTGGATGATAAGTTTGAGTCTATTCATGCTATCATAGAGTCGGCCTTCCCTCCTGTTTAGTTCTAGCTCTTTTTATTCTCTTTTTACTTTCTAGCTAGTACTTTACTTTTTCTTTTGTTTTTCATTAATACTTGTACTATGTAACTCTTATCGTTAAGTATTAATGAAAATGATGCATCATTGCTTTTACTTAAACCATGTTCATCTCAAACCACTTGTTTGTGGAACAATGAATGCTTTCCTTTAAACCTCATGCATATAAACCTTACATCTCATATTTCTATGCATGATGTTTAAACATTCAGTTTAAACGCATACTAAAACTAAAACTCATATTATTTGTAGGCACTAAATGGCGTTTCTATCTTTCCTTATTGTAAGTTATAATCTTTTATAGGATAGATTAGAAATCTATAACACTGTTAAGTGTGTGCATTAACTTGAGACATGATTTACCATACTTAGTCATTTGGACATGTTTTTATCAAGTATAATGAAATGCCTTTGTTATAGTAGGTAATGGCATCAATAAAATAGGGGGAAATTGTTGGGTATGCTGGCTGATACACTCCTAAAAACTACGTTAGATTTTATTGATACCATCACCTTGGTTATTTTATGGACTTTAGTACCCTATGTAAGAAGTATTTATACTTCAATTTTTGGATAGTCCATTTCATAGAATAGGTTATGTAATAGGATCTGCACCTTGTTGTTTTGAGAAGTTCACTGTTGGGTTAAGAAAAATTGGAGCGCAACTTATAGCTGTGGAGCTCCCCTCTCACTGTCTTGAGTGCCCCCAGCTCCTCCATGGTGCCCCCAATGAATTTTCTAAGCACCCCGAGAGCTCTTGTGAGAGCCCCTCGCTCTTTGTTGAGCGCCCCTAGCTCATTCTTGAGCTCCAACTTGAGAACCCTCCTAAGTGTTCTCATTAGAGCTCAAGACTCGAGCGCTCCCAACAGTTCAACTCTCATACTTAGAAGATTTCTTAAGAAATGAAGATCAACAGCCTTGGAATCTTAAGGATCCTCTTATATGAAGACACCTGTCACAAAACAACTCTTATCTTTATCCAAATAATTTGTGTATAATGGCTATATTGGACACGTGCTCCAATTAACACTCAACAACACGTTTTCCTTAAAGCTTATCCACAAATATCTCCAACGACTAGTTTTCTGAAGCTCACTATAAATACCCCATAACTTCAACCATTTGAAGTTGCTTGAGATTTTGATTATTATACCTCCATTGAAGATTGCTTTCAAAATTACCAAAAATTCAAGAACACCTTCATACCTTCATGCATCCAAGCACAAATTTTTTACAAATCCTTGTGACACCCAAGAATCATCAAGCTCTAGATCATACAAATTCATAAAGATCTTTTGATTTCTTGATACACACACACCTCTAGATGCTTGATTAAATAGATCATCTTCAAGAGAAACACCGGTTACAGTCTATGATTTGTTATTCATTTAAAGTAGTTGTTAGATTCATAAGCAAGATACCTTGTAATCTCTCCCGTATGAATTTAATACAAACTAGTGTTTAGAAATCCAAGACTAACCATCTTGGTAGAGGACATATATCTTTAATGATTGAACCTCTCCAAATTGCTTGTTCTTACTTTCTTCACTTTACTTTGATGTTCATAATTGTTCTTAGGGAAAATTGAATTTTAGTTAACTGAGTTTGTCGAGATGTTTCAATTGGTTATCGAATTTGCATTTGTAACAAGTTGGTTATTGAGTTTGTCATTTTGTTGCAATTAGGTATATTTTTGGATTCCCGGTTAAAAAACTAATGAAGCATGAAACATGTGCGTCTCACGTGACTTACTTAAGGGGTATTTTTGTCCAAACCATGTAACAACCACCAGCAACCATACTGCCACGCCACCGCCACTGCATTCGCCATAACCATTACCACCAACCAGCACCACATTTTTAAAATGACTCCATTTTTTTCAAGCACTCTCACTAATTAAATTATTTATTGTCAAAAATTAAATAATAAATATTAATTTTAAATTTTTAAGTTTATTTATGATTTATTTGTTAGTAACTAAATAATAATAAAATATAATTCATTTTTTTATTCCTAAAAATTAAATTCATTTAAAAATTTGTTTTTTAGTTCTATTGTCATTTCCTTCCTTCAAACCCTTTTAGAATACAACCATTACTACCACCGCACCCACCATCACAACCACCACTGCACCAATATTGCCACCACCACTATCAATGCCAAATCAACACACCACCATCACCATCCCTAGTACCACTACCAACAACAACCACAACACATCAAAAATCATTAAATAGATCTCAAATTCAAAACAATAATCTCACAAGTGTTCACAAATTAAGAGAAAGAGAATGAAAAATGAATATCAAGCAATTAATAATCAAAATAGATCTGAATAGATCTTATTTCAAAATCTCAAATCTGAGAGAGAGAGAGAGAGAGAGAGAGAGAGGATATGGCTCAAAAAATGAACTTTTCGGAAGGTGTTGGGTCGACCAAAGCCACCGTCAAATCAACTTGAACTTGCATGTGGAAAGTGGATTTTGATGAAAAAAATGTTGGTGACGAAGAAGGGTATAGTGTGAGGGTTTTTCCTGATCAAGAAATTGGAGGAAGGAAAAGGGGCTTATGTTTGATACTGATACGATTGAAGCAGGGGAAAGGGGATCGGCGGTTGCGAGTAGAATGATTCATGTGGAGAGAAAGAGAGAGTTGGATCTATAAATTTTGGATCAGAGATTTGGGGGTCGTGGGGTACCTAAAGACATCTCCAGTGATAATATTGGGAAGAGGAATAGGCGATGTCACCAACAAACTTGTGATTTAGGCGGAGGTAGGTGGGAATGACATGGAGGGGCAAGGCGTAAGGAAGAAAGAGGGCTTTGTGTAAGGCTGTAAAAGAGGAAGTGAGGAGTGGAGGTGGGGCAGTAGGAAGGGAGGAGTAGAAGGTGGGGTGGAACTGCAATTTAGCTGAGAGAGAAAGAGAGAGATCGTCAATTAGGGTTTTTTTGTTTTTTGAACTTAATGTAGATGGTGTGGAATTCCTGTCAAAATGAAACTTAGATGGTGGATTTTAATCGAAGGTTTTTATAGACAAAAATACCCCTTAAAAATATACCTAATTGCAACAAAATGACAAACTCAATAACCTACTTGTTACAAATGCAAATTCGATAACCAATTGAAATATCTCGACAAACTCAGGTAACTAAAATTCAATTTTCCCTTGTTCTTACCATATTTACTTGTTTGATTTTAATAGGTTCAATATATTTGGTTGCAATTTGTTTGTGCTGAATTGTCTTCGCTCCTCATTTTAAGCCTAACTCTTTTAATCCAAACTAGCAATCCCTTTGTGTATGTGCGCCTCTCTTGGTTTTTAGAGCACCCCTAACTTATTCTGTTGTGCATTTTACTCTCTTTTGAGGTGCCTCTCATAACAAGTTAAGAGTTAGTAATCATTTACCTTTACTTTGCAAAAGGTTTTTAATAAGTTTTAAAAACAGTTATTCACCCCCCCTCTAGCTATTTTTCACACCCTTGTTGCCCCTTTGGAACCAACACATGCCTTCGGCCATCCAAGGAATGCCCCTAAGGCCATTCCAAAGGCCTGCCCTCCTTTAGGTTCTTGTTGATCTCACAGATTCTCTATAGATATCCGAGCTATTTTTTCTCCTAGCGCACAATAATTTAAGCCATCACTTGACTTTTATAGCATACAATCCAAAACCCTAAATGATATTAATTCCTCTCAATCAAGGAAGTATTTTTTTTCCTGCCCATGAAAGGATTTAAGTTGCCAAAAGGAGTCCACATGCAATATGGAAACAAATCTGATCCAAAATCTTGGCCTAACCAAGCATCTGCTTGAGCACGGTCGTGTGCATTTCGATAAGTGTAAACACCCCATTCTGAACTCACTATATATGATTATACTAATCTTTGTCTTGACTTTGTGTTTTGATGAGGATTCATTAATTTCATCACGTTTCATTAGGTTTTGGACTAACTTCGTTAGTTTTGGACTTAACTGACTAATAAAATAATTAGAGAGGGCAAAACAGTAAATCTGTGTTGCTTGTCTCGCATGAGACAACCTTTCGGGATTCGAGTTTGATTTACTTTCCTTCTCCGTCTTTATCTCTTTCTTGATCCCTACTTCTATAATCGGGGATTTACCTACAATATTTACTTCCTAAAACCTTCCTATTGACTTGTTACCCAAGACTTTATACCTTTCATGATTGTGACTCCTATTCTTGATGAGAAAGTCATCTTCGAGAATAGATATAAGGAAGACTCCCTTGGTTTATTCTCTAGGCCTCCCCTTTCTGTCTAGAATCCTTGATTCCTAAATATGAAAACAACCCTAAATCTCTTATCAAATTCGTCCATAACACTATCCATAAATATCAAGGATGTTTGAATCTCAAGCTTTTGGTCAAGGCAATGAGTTGTAATCTCAAGATATTTTCTTATCTTCTCATCTCCTCTATTGATTTTAGAGTAGTATAATCAACATCAAAATGATTAGCATAAAGTCCCTTCAATTTATCAAGGTGATCTCGAAAAACGCAATCTAACATTCCAATAATTAATCAAATTAATTATGGTTTTAACTTGTTTATTATTTATTGCTTTATTTAATTGATTGATAACACCTAATTAGCAAGATCATCATAAATTGGGTGGAATTAATGCTCCATGATATTCCAATTCCATAACTTAACCCCCGAATCTTCAAATCTCTTGAAAATAATTAAAAAAATGTTTTTCTTATTGTTTCCTAAATAAATAATAAGTGGCAACTCGTGCATTGAAAATTCACCATACTCACAGTATCGACTCTGATGGGGACTAAATTAAAGAGGGTTTGACTTACACATAATAGGTGTTATCAATATTTTCTTAATTTTGTAAAATTTTCAAAAATCTGCTTTCTGGTGTACTTGTCTCGCGCGAAACAATTTTTCTTGTGCGAGACAACATTTCTACAAATCTTGTCTTGCGTGAGACAATATTGTATTGCGTGAGACAACATTTCTGGATTCTTGAATTTGGTTTCTCTTGTCTGAAAATGGATTTTTCGCTCGGTTTAGACATGAAAGGGGGATCCTAAACTTAACATTTGTCGAGTCTATTCATCTTAGGAACTTCCTAATAATGAAAGACTCCATATTTATCATTATAAATTTTGTGCTCTCTTTTGCAGGATTATTATGATTAATGTGTGATTGAACTTTTGAGATTGATTTTTTTTTTAATTTTACCGGTAAGTAGTTGACTCGAGCTTTGTAATAATTGATTAATTCTACTCTCTCTCTCTCTCTCTCTCTCTCTCTCTCTCTCTCTCTCTCTCTTTTATATGTGAAATACGTTGTCTTGAGTCTTCCTTTCAAAAGGGGGAAACGTAGGCAACCACTTGGTCCAACCATTATCTATTTTTTTTCCAAAAAATGTATACAAATTTTCATCACCTAGATTTGAATCTCAGACACGTGCACTCATGATTAACTGTTGCATTGCACCACATAACCCTTATTTAACCCGGGGACCCACACTTAGCACGAATGTCAGTCATCTTTATTGCCGGTCTATACAAAGTTAGTGCACCCCACTCCGCGATTCACTCCTATATGACCGTCACTCTGCAGGGAACCTGAGTTATAAGCCTGCATCAACCAAATATCGTATAGATTCTTTTCTAGGACACTCCTTGACCGGTCAGTTTGACCTTGGAGTCTTTGTTATCCTCCATCAAGATTAAGTTTTGTGCAATAAACCATGGAAAGGAACCAATGATTGTCCCTTCAGAATGTCCTTATGGTTGCCCCTTTGAATTTTTCCAGTGTGGTTGTCTCGTGCGAGACATTATTTGCATAATGTGTGTTTGTGATTGATAATCGATGTGCACTCCCTCCTTAAATCAAAACTCCATCCATAATAAAACTAAAACTTCAAAAAATTTGCTCGTGGGGTATTTTTTACCACCATCCTTTTCCCATCTAGGATCATTAGGGTCTAGTCTTCTGAAAAGCGTTTCGTTGGGATATATAAAGTTCATATCTAAAGGTCGCCAAGCTCCCCTACTTCTCTAATGGCAACTTCTCAATTTTCTCCCGATGAAGTGGTATTCCCAATGAAGATAAGCAAGCTATGGAATTCATGTCAAAAGAAATCAAGGATCTCAAGAACCATCTCGAACAAGAACAAAGGGCTCGTGTTCAGAAAAATTATCACCCTCAAGGCAAGACTCAACAAGCTAGAAATCATGGAAGTTATGAATCCAAAGAACAAAGACACACAATGTAATGACTCATCTTCAGATAATAGTGGTTCTACCCCTAAGGCTAGCAAAACCACCAACGAACACGTACACAAGGAAGTTGAGACAATCATTAAGACATGCATCACTGTTGTGTGTACCCAAATGAAGTTCGACATGAGAGCCTAAGTGGAAGCTGACCTAAGAGCTCAAATTGAAGCTGAATGTCAAGCCCACCTACAAGCACAAAGAAGATACTACGAGGAGGAGATCAAGATAATTCGTCATATGGTCGAGCCCAAAGAGAAAATACCTCGACATGATAAGGGAAACATATATTGGAAACATGCCCACTTTAATGGTTTTAACCAAGAACGACTTTTTGACCCTAACAGAATCAACAATCCTAATAATGGAAAGTCATTTGTTGCAAGAAAGAAGAAAGAAAGACACTATGAAAAACTTGAAGGGATTACTCAAGAGGGTCTCCTTGACATCATCGTAGAAGAAGGAAAGATCAGAACAAGGGAAGGTGGTCCTTCCAAAGACGTGGGTCAAACCCATGTTGATCACCTCTTATGCAAGTTCCACATACCGACCATGACACCAACACTTGCGACTATTTGAAGGATCTCATCTAAGATTTGTATGAAGCTGGCGAAATCAACTGAAGCATCATCACCTTTGGGGTTACAACTATCCTCTCCCTTTCTCCTTTGAAAAAAATAGATTAGGACAAGTATCTACTCGAAGAGGTTTCTATCTTTCTAGCCCGCCTCTCCCTCTCCCTCTTTCTAGTTTGTGTCTTCTAAACTCCCTTATCAATAAAAGTCGTTCTTGATTCTTATATACAATTCCAATTTGTTCTACCTCTTGAATATCATTAAATATTCATGCAATTCTAAAATGATGAGTTAGCTCAAGCTAAACATGATAAATATGCAAAGCTAATGATGAAATCATTTAGGAATAATAGACCGACAAACCATAAATGTCACAATAAATTCAATTTTTTTTGTATATGATAATAGAAATGTCTAAACGAGTTTGAGAATAACAATTATCATCAGAAGGCCTAGGGGCTAAACATCATCACACATCCTGCAGAAAGTCAAGGAAAAAGAATTGAAGAAAGTCAAAGGCGTTGCTATCAACATTCATCCCAAGAAGAGTGGGGCTACTCAACTCAAGCTTCGAGAGTACAAAAAAATAGAATAGGAAAGCTCGCTAGGTTGAAAACTCATAAAGAGATGCCTAGGCAAAAGTTCGAGCATACAAAGAAATAGATATTTCAAAAAGCTCGCTAGGCTGAAAATTCTCAAATCGACCTAGACAAAACTTAGAGCACAAAAATAAACTCTCAAGCTTTCATCACTCCACAAATAAGAAGCTTCAAGCAATTAAAACGAAGAAAGGGAGGATTCCTCAACATCATGTCCTCTTACAACAAAGCTCGAATGATAATACAAACGAAGGAGACTTCAACATCATGTCATCTCCATCAACAAAACCTCATCCACGAAGAAAATATGTTTAGCCACAAATTTCAGGTCGTACTAATGATTGGCATTCTTTTAAAACTCGTAAAGACATTTCTAATTAATTCGCTTGCAAAGAAATTCAAGCAAACATTCAAGATATCAAAAGATAAAATACTTGGGTCCATTAAAGATAGTACAACTTTTCTAGATCTTTGAGTCATGTAGCGTTCTTTGTTGAGTCTAGGGTCTTACTCTTCTCCACTCTCATACACTCTCTTAAAATCCAAGCATCAAGACTAGAGGCTTTTTATCCTTTCCTTCTCCATCTAATTTATTCTCAAGTCATACAAACTCTTCAAGCAAGAAATATACACTAGGGGCTACCCTCTTTGCTTCTTAGTGTCACAAAAAAAAGAGTTACTCCAAAGTATCATTCCAAAGAGTCGATGCTTGGATCACCTTCCTAAATATAGAGTTTGTCTCTCCTCATATGAAGTCGGATCTTCATTCACCACTCCCCAACAATAGACAAATCACTCTTCTCTCTAAGTCCTCTTCGAGTTAACATGCTTTTTCAAAAAAAAAGGCACAAAATAGATGTCTGCTAGATTGAAAACTAAAAAGGGCGGTCTAGGAAAAAAAGGCGTGTCACAAATAAAGTATAAAAAAATCAAAGACAAAGGGAGAGAATCCTTCGACCTTCTTCAAATCAAACAGCCTCACATGCTTCACGGAGTCATCTACAACATACAAGATCTTGGGGATTGATGCGGAGGAAGGCATTAGACAATACATGCTTTGGAGTATGCAACATAAATTCTACATAGAAAAAGCCATTTAAGTGGTTAAGACCATAGATAATGATTGACACATGAGAAACTTGGGGCTTGACAAGAAAGAAGTCATGTGACAACAAATGATCAAAGTATCCTGAAACTATGGGCTTGACAAGAAAGAAGTCATGTGACAACAATCAAATACTTGAATTATTCTGAAACCTTAGCATGAACTCGGTTATCTCGATGAAATCCTATTAGAGGATTGTCTCATTTGATCTTTAGATGGGTCTCAGGAATTGGTCTTGCAAGTAAAATCTTGATCACAACAATAATTTTCAATCCTCATAGAATAGAACTACACTAGTCTGATTCTCTGATAGAGATGTGTAGGCAACCTCTGGTCCGATCAAACGTTAACTCTTTTTCTCCACTGATTCTTGGATTCGAGTGCACATTGATCGTCTTGAACAAATTATAAATGATGCTATAGAACTGCTTTCACTAACCCTCTTGCAGGCACACAAAGAAATACATATTACCCGTTGAGATAATGACAGTTGAATTGAGAACCACAACAAAATAAAAATAGGTCATGATGATTTGGAATGTAATCAAGTCATTCGATTCAAACATACATGGATCATGACTATCAAAATTTGATCAAATAGGCAAATGATCTCTTTTCTCTTGAAGATTGGAGTGTAATCAATCATCAGATGGTTTGAAACCTAAATAGGCAGATCATCATCAATCAGGATTTGATTCGGAACCCAATTAGACGAATCATCTCTTTCCTCTAGAACATTGGAGTGTGATAAATCATCAGATGGATTGGAACCAAATAAGCGGATCATCATCAATCATGATTTGGTTTGGAATCTAAATAGGCGAATCATCTCTTTCCTCTTGAAGATTAGAGTGTAATCAATCATCAGATGGTTTAGAACCCAAATAGGCAGATCATCATTAATTAGGATTTTGGTTCAGAGCCCAAACAGGCAGATCATCATCAACTCGGTTCGGATTCAAAACAGGTGAATCGTCACCAACTAGATCGGAGCCCAAACAGGTGGATTATCATCAACTCGATTCGAAGCCTAAACAGGCGGATCATCATCAACTCGATTTGGGGCCCAAACAGACAGATCGTCACCAAATTTGGTTCAGAGCCCAAACAAGTGAATCATTATTTTCGAACCCTTTGATAGTTTCGAAGCCCAAACAGACGAATCATCAGACATGTATCTTTATAATTGAGTCAATATTTAATTCCTGGTATGAGTTTACCTTTTCTTATAAAATTGATTTTCAAAATACCTGAAATAGCCTTTTTAAGTATTTTTGGAGTCAAAGTATGTTTGGGCTGATTCTCCGATAAAGATATGTAGGCATCCATGGCACGACCATCCCAATGTTCAGAATGATGTCTTTTCTATCGACGACACTACTTCTTTCATAATTCATGTCGCCGAGGACTCTGTAGACACCTCATTCTAAACTCATCAAACATGATTACAGTATTTTTTTTGTCTCGCCTTTGTGTTTTGATGAGGATTCATTAGTTTTGTCATGTTTGTTAGGTTTTGGACTAACTTCGTTAGTTTTGGACTTAACTGACTAACACAATAACTAGAGAGGGCAAAACAATAAATATGTGTTGCTTGTCTTGCGCAAGACACCATCCTGGATTCGAGTCTGATTCACTTTCCTTCTCTTCCTTGATCTATATCTTGATCCCTACTTCTATAATTCAGGATTTAACCTAAAATATTAACTTCATAGAACCTTCCCATTGACTTGTTACCCAAAACTACAATCCTTCCATGACTATAACTTCTATTCTTGATGAGAAAGTTACCTCCGAGTGTAAATACAAGGCAGACTCACTTGGTTTATTCTCTAGGTCTCCCCTACACGTTTCTCTCTAGAATCCCTTATTCCTAGATACAAAACTGTTGGTGTAATGCCCTAGGCTTTAGTTATGTTTAACTTTACAACCGTTATGTATCATCTTTATCGTTTAAGTTTATTATTTGATTATTATATATTTTGCATATTTACTGTAATAATCTCCGTCCCTAATTATTAAGAGAATAATTAGTAAAATTGTCAATGGATAATTATATGATGATTATATGCATAGAGATGCACATTGAAATTATGGGTACTTGTTAGTGAACAAGTGACTGGACTTGACCCTTATGAGATTTATGTCATGGTCAAATATCATAATTAAATCTCATATGGTCATTTCAGTTAGTCCCTAGACCTGAGATTATCATGACCTTACATATGATGAAAGTCATGTTTGATTTTAGTCAAACGATATCTTAACACGATATTTATAAAGGCTATCTTTGGCATGATCGAATTCATGATGGGAAGGATGATATGTCAAGATGGAATTTGTCCCTCGAAAGAGAGATGTTTTGCTTGGGCCCCTCGATGAGTGATAATGATGAAAGTGTATGGCCATACCCCAATGCGATTGGATTATCATTATACTCAATATCGAGAAAGCATTGAACAAATACAAGTTAACGTGGACCATGACTTGTGTTCAATATAACATCGTGAGATAAAGGGAGAAATTGAAGTGTACCATTGGAAACGTGAACTCTTACGTTATATTAATTGGGTAGACATAATGGCTTGCTAGAGTCCGCTTATGTCTTATGAGGGTCGATATGATCGGACTCATTGCCAAACATAATATAATCCTATTGGGTCACACACAATTAGAATGAATTGGTTAAACCAAATGAAGAATATTGAGAGTTCCTCATCAGGCATAAGTTATAGCGCGACAACATAAGTCGTAGCGTGACATAACTTGTCCAGAGGACTTTTATGGTCGTGCGACACTTCTTGTCCAGAAGACTCATCTGGTCGTGCGACACTTCATGCCTGAGGCGGTTTGACAGACAGTTTCCTAATTTGATTAGGAAACAAATACCTATACTAATGTAGTATAAATATTAAGTCTGTAAACCCTAATTTGCTAGACGAATTTTCAAGAGAGAAAATCACCAAAAAGGTTTCTCAACATTCTTTCATAGGTTTAAGAATCTAGCAATTCTCAAGAACTGTTCTTGGTTTATTCTAAAGTGTGGATACTACTAGAGGGTCTTTGCTCGTACGAAGATCAAGGCCTAGAGTTCAAATTGTCCAAAGCAATCTGAAGGTTCAAAGGTTTTGAAGATCGAAGATTGTGACTCAAAATCACACCGATAAATTGTTTGATAGCTCAAGACCGGAAAGCAATTAAGGTTGGTAAATTCTATCTCATAGAATTCAATTTAATCGTATAGAACGGATCTTAGGGCTTGGGTTTTGTATTATTTAGATGCTTATTCCGCTGCGCATGGACCCATAAAACCCAACAGTGGTATCAGAGCCCCGTTCGTATGGTTAAGTTTGAATTAACATGCTAGAAAAATTGATATAAATTGTTTATATGGTTTTTGCATGTTTTGTATGCGATAGTTTGATTGTTTTTTATACAAAATGCATAAATAATGTTCTATTGATATTGAATTAAATCTGTTAAAAGCTGTTTATTTGATTTAATTGCTTTATGATTGGAATTGATTGAAATTGACGCCAGGGCGGCTTCTCACGTCGTGCGACATAGTTGGCCACGAGGAGAAAATCTGGTAGTTGGGCTTGGTATGTCACGCGACAGATCTAGCCAACTGGCTGATGGCGCCGCGCGACATAACTAACCAATCTGGGCAGAATCAGTTTGATATTTTTTCTGCTAATCTGTGATTATGTTTATAATTTGAGATGTTTAATGTCTTAATCTGGATGCTATAAATTTCTGGATATTAAGTTTATAGGGCTATGCTAGATTAATTCATTATTTCTGCATGCTTAATTAATTTAAATATGATTTCATTAATTGTTACGATGCATGAATTATGTGTTCTTATGTTGTAAGAGCTTTATTAGATGTTTAGTTGAAACATTGAATAATAATTTGGTAAATGTTTAGTTGAAACATTAAATTTTGGTTTTCTGATTGTTTATGAGAAACAAGTCGGTTTACGTAAAATTTGGTTTAATTTGATTGTTTGTGAGAAACAAGTCATTAATACAAAGTATTGATTATGTTGCAAATCTGAGCTGGTATTCTAATTATGCATGTCAAGGAGAGTTCTGTCGAAGGAGAGATTTGGAACTTAAGTAGTCCTTGTGGCTCACTTATCTTCCTGGAAACTTACCTGGTGCGCGATTATGACTATCTTTGCTGATATGCTTATAATCTGCTTTAAAGAACCTTCATTTAACTTTTAAGTTCTTTATGTCAATTCATGATTAAAACACTTGAGACCACTCAGATAGTTTTGGGTGGGCTTGCCATAGCAAGGTACTTTGATTCTATTCGTTTGCGAGCAAGATGAGGAAATGATGGTTCCTATACTTTTAAAGTGAATGAACTTAATTGGGTTATCAAAATAGTTTTGGACCCAAGGCATAAGATGAGATTAAAATATTCTTAGACATATGATGTCTTGAATAAATCTCATAAAAGATCTAAGAGTCATATACGATATGATTGATGTTTTCTACCTAATTAATTTTAATCTTGAGCGGTGCGCCATAGCGTACTTGAGATTGAATTAAAGTTAGATCTTAGCCCATTAAATTATATTATGCTTATTTGCATTGGAAGGTGTATAATTTAGTGGGAGTATTTATGAAATACATAATTTGCTCTTAAATGATAAATGTGTTGATAATAATATGGGTTCATATAGTTTGCATATTTTGTTGTAGAAGTAGCATTACACAATAAATTGCGATTCGTTCTTGTGAAGGACAAAGTTCGGAAGGAACGGTAAAGATAATTCTGATTGGATCAGAAGCCTAAAGAATGGTTCTTAGGTAAATGTGTACGTTCTTGATGAATCCATTCCTGCTGAACCTACTGCAAATGTTGCAAAGGGCAAATAAGGAGCAACATTAGAAACTCGTTAATGATATTTCTTGCCTTACAATTGCCACCATGTTTAAAGGCTCTTATGAAGAACCTTGAATATATGGAAGTTACTTTTGTTCTAGCACAACACACAAAGGAAATGTTCCAAGTGCAAGCTAGGCAAATGTGTATGTTGTGGTGAAGGTTCCTAATGCATGAGATGCAAAAAGGGAGCAATCCGTAAGTGTGTTAATGGTTAACACAAGAAAGGGGTTCATGAAGGAAGGCAAAGAAGGTAAAGCAAAGGTTGCTGAACCTAGGGCAAAAGTTGCCAAAGCCAAAGAGGTTAAACCCAAAAGTGTCTCAAAAGGATGCAGTTTGCTACCATTTCAATGAGATTGGTCATTGGAAGCAAAGTTGCAAGGCTTATTAGGAAGGCCTTAAAGGTGAAGAAGGGCAATATGATTGTTACTACTTCAAGTACCTATATGACAAATATTTTCATTTCGACTTCTTGTTATTGGGTATATGATACCGGATTGGATCTCACATTTATTAAATGTGCAAGGAACAAAGAATAGAAAGCTACTCAAAGAAGGTAAATTAAACCTATGCATGGAGACGAAGCAAGAGTTGCCACATTAACCATAGGGACTTATGAAGTCGCTTTACCTAGTGGACTAGTACTTGTTTTGAACAAGTGTCACTACGTTCCAGATTTGGGTAGGAGTGTTATTTCGTTTCTTATATGAATAATGAAGGATGTAATTTTCTTATTAAAATTAGAAGTTTTATATTTATTTAATGATATGCCTTATTGTATTGCATATGTCATCGAATGATCTTCATATCCTTGATAATGAGAAACAAACTAATATTCAAGATATCTATAATATAAATGGGAAATCTAAACCGAATAATATGAACAACACGTTCATATAGCTTTGCCGGTTTGGTCAGATAAATAAGAAACCTAAATTCCATTAACATGGACTTTTAGACTCATATGACCATGAATCATTTGAGGAATGTGGATATTATTTATTAGGATTATTGACCAAACCACCCTACACTAAGAGTAGTGGGAGGGCTAATGACTTATTGGTCATTATACATGAGATGTATGTGGACCATTAAGTAGCATTGCTAGGGGAAGACTTTTGTATTTCATCACATTTCACTAAAGACTTATCTAGATATGACTATCTGATGAAGTCCAAAGGTGAATCGTTTGAGATGTTTCGAACATTTCAAGATGAAGTGCAAAATAACTTGGCAAAACTATTAAGTACTTCGATTAGATCAAGGTGGTGAATATTTGAGCCAAGAGTTTGACAATCATCTCAAAACTATGAAATCATTTCAGAGTTGACTCCACCCGGAACACCACATTGTATGGTGTGTCTGAAAGGAGGAATTGAACCTTGTTAGACATGGTTCGTTCGATGATGTGTCAAGTTGACTTTCCTAATTCCATTTGAGGATATGCATTAGAAATGATGCGGTTACACTGAATCGAGTCCCTACTAAATCGGTTCCTAAGGCTCCACATGAGATGTGGTATGAAAGAAAACTTAGTTTGTCTTTCAAGAAGATTTGGGTTTGCAAAGCTTATAAGAAGAGACTTGTCTCTGATAAGTTAGCACCAAATCTGACAAGGTTATTTTCGGATATTAATTTTACAACCGCAAAGAGAACAAAATGTTTGTTGCTCTATTTGATTCGTTTCTTGAGAAATTGTTTCTCAATAAAGGATCTAATGGGAGTAAAACTAATCTTGAAGAAGTTCAAGAACCGAAAATAATATGGAACCAAGAGTAGAGACGGAACCAAGTTCCCAAGGAGTTGTGAAACCGGTTAAAGATGCACAAGTCCATCATAGATCGGATAGGTTACGATCCGAAATCAAGAAATATTGATTTCTCGTTTCGGAAAGTAATAAAGTGGAAGTCATTGAGAATGACAATCCTGCTTCCTATCTTGAGGCGATGTCCGCTCCTAATTTGGATAAATGGTTAGGAACCATGGAATCCGAATTACAATTCATGTTTGATGATCAAGTTTGGAACTTGACTGAGCTACCTGAAGGTGTAAAAACTAAAGGGTGCAAGTAGGTCTTCAAGACCAACATGGATGGGAAGGTGTATGCTTTCATGACTAAGGATTGTAGCAAAGGGATTTAGGCAAATTCAGAGTATTGACTATGTTGAAACCTTTTCGCCAGTTACAATGTCGAAGTCTATTAGAATTTCAATTGCCATAATCGCATATTATGACTATGTGATATGACAAATGGATGTCAAACGGCTTTCTTTGAAAGGAAAGATTATTAAGGATGTGTATAGTACACAACCCGAAGTTTTGTCGATCCCAGAAATTCTAATAAAGTATGCATGTTGCAAAGATCCATGAGATGGGTTGAAGCAAGCTTCAAGGAATTGGAATCTTCATTTTGATGAAACGGTCAAAGAATTTGATTTCATCAAGTATGAAGATGAACCTTGTGTATACATGAAATTCAGTGGGAGCGTAGTATTATTTCTATTGTTTAATTACAATGATATCTTACTCATTGGAAAAACGGAGTTTCGACACTCAAGACTGTCAAGTCTTGGTCAAAGAAAGATTTTCCAATGAAAGATATGGGTAAAGCCGCTTACATCCTTGGCATCAAGATCTATAGAGATAGATCTAAAAGGATAAATTGGTTTGAGTCAAAATACTCATGGTGTTTCTCTTAGCAATACTCATTGTCTTGTGACGGCTGATGAGCAAAAGGGAATGAATGAAGTTCCATATGCTCCGGCATTTGGATCTGTCATGTATGCCATTACTTGTACTAGACCTGACGTCTCATATGCTTTGAGCATTATGAGTCGATACCAATCTGATCCCATGGAGAACCAATGGATGGAAGTTGAGATGATCCTTAAGTACTTAAGAAGAACTAAGGATAAGTTCTTGGTATTTGAAAGATTGGAAGATAATCTTGTTGTAAGGGTTACATAGACATTAGCTTCCAAACTGACAAAGTTATTTTAAAATCGCAATTAGGATTTGTGTTTATGCTTATTAGAGGTGCAGTTTTGATTGGAAGAATTCCAAGTAGAAAATTGTAGCCGACTCTACTACTAAGGCCAAATTTTAGCAACATATGATATAGCTAAAAGAGGCAGTCTGGATCAAAAGTTTATTTAGTGTTTTGGAAATGTTCCAAGTATCACTAATCGGTGAAACTTTTGTTATGATAATAGTGGTGCCATTTGTGCAAACAATGGAACCAAGGTCACAACGGTGATCCAAACACATACTTAGACGTTTTTCAAGGAATTCATAAAGAATGAGAAGACGTTAAGATATGCAAAATATCAACCGATGATGACATTAGTGATTCACTTACAAAGACCCTCGCACAGGCAGAAGCATGGTGGTCATGTTGGATCTATGAGTATTCGATACATAAATGGAGCCTAGTGCAAGTGGGAGACTGTTGGTGTAATGCCCTAGGCTTTAGTTATGTTTAACTTTAAAACCGTTATGTATCATCTTTATCGTTTAAGTTTATTATTTGATTATTATATATTTTGCATATTTATTGTAATAATCTCCGTCCCTAATTATTAAGAGAATAATTAGTATAATTGTCAATGGATAATCATATGATGATTATATGCATAGAGATGCACATTGAAATTATGGGTACTTGTTAGTGAACAAGTGACTGGACTTGATCCGTATGAGATTTATGTCATGGTCAAATGTCATAATTAAATCTCATATGGTCATTTCATTTAGTCCCTAGACCTGAGATTATCATGACCTTACATATGATGAAAGTCATGTTTGATTTTAGTCAAACAATATCTTAACACGATATTTATAAAGGCTATATTTGGCATGATCGGATTCATGATGGGAAGGATAATAAGCCAAGATGGAATTTGTCCCTCGAAAGAGAGATGTTTTGCTTGGGCCCCTCGATGAGTGATAATGATAAAAGTGTATGGCCATACCCCAATGCGATTGGATTATCATTATACTCAATATCGAGAAAGCATTGAACAAATACAAGTTAACGTGGACCATGACTTGTGTTCAATATAACATCGTGAGACAAAGGGAGAAATGGAAGTGTACCATTGGAAACGTGAACTCTTATGTTATATTAATTGGGTAGACATAATGGCTTGCTAGAGTCCGCTTATGTCTTATGAGGATCGATATGATCGGACTTATTGCCAAACATAATATAATCCTATTGGGTCACACACAATTAGAATGAATTGGTTAAACCAAAGGAAGAATATTGAGAGTTCCTCATCAGGCATAAGTTGTAGCGCGACAACATAAGTCGTAGCGCGACATAACTTGTCTAGAGGACTTGTATGGTCATGCGACACTTCTTGTCCAGAAGACTAATCTGGTCGTGCGACACTTCATGCCTGAGGCGGTTTGACAGACAGTTTCCTAATTTGATTACAATAATTAATCAAACAAATTATTGTTTTAACTTGTTTATTATTTATTGCTTTTATTGAATATATTGATAACATTTAATTAGCCAGATCAATCCTAATTGGTGCTCCATGACCTTCCAATTCCATAACTTAACCCTCGAACCCTAGAATCTCTTGAAAATAATTAAAAGGTTTTTTTATTTTTTACCTAAATAAATAATAAGTCTCGACTCGTGCATTAAAAAATCACCAAACTCACAATAAGTGGTCATCGATTCTGCCTTTTGTGAGGTAGCATCATGTGACCATATAGTTTCCAGCAACCTAAGTGCAAACCATGTGACCTCACTATGGGCCGCACAAAATCTAAAATTCTCCCTTTGCGATTTCCTTCTTATTTCGCGCAAACTTGTTCCTCCGTACAATGTTTGGCTCCAACCCAACAATCTCCCACCTGGAGATAAACCATCCAATGACTAGCTCTGTCAAATTCCCACTCGAGAATTACAGTTACATATTTGCTACTATCAAAATTGTATCAAGCCTAATCAGACGAGTTGAGTATGACTGTCGGTTCATCCATGATCTGAGTCTTCACCTCTAGTGATCCTCCCTGCGAATCCCTACTCGTCAGCCCTTTGTTTTTAGTCCAAAAAGTCTAACGATCCCATCTAGATATTCTTGGTTCCTCCATGTTCCACTACTATCCCATCACTCGCTATTATGGATACGCTACCATGTTGGTGCTTGTTGAAATCACACTAGCTAGTCGCGAACCATCAATGCCTTCCCAACATACCGATTCATGAGATTTATCTCACTCTGACGATCACATGGTCTTTTCGTTCTCCACTAGAAAACCACATGTTTACCCCAAGGGAATCCCATTGTATGCGGTGTACAACGTCTTGTCCCAAGCTACCAATTAAGCTTCTTTGGCAATCCTCTGTCACGCAGCCAAATACGACCACCAACCTTTGTCATTCCACTGCGCATGAAGTTCAAGTTTCTATTACACCTATAATGTCCCTCTGCATGTCACAATAGCATCCCAGGATGGCCATCTGTTGCACATACTCTACATGCATTCCACAGGAATTCTGCATATACTTTGCATGAAATCAGCTTGCCTGCTGCACATACTGTGTACCTTTGTTGCACGTCCTCAACATACCTATTACACGCGCCCAATGCTCGTCAAGCTCAGAAACTTACTCCATTCTTTCTTTTCAACTTTCATTTTCTAGACTCGTTGTCCAAATTCGATGCCATCGAATTTCCATGTCGAGCCATCTCCGTCCATCATCACTGATCCCAAATCCTCAGTAACACCAATCCGCCTATATCCATGCAAATCCTAACCCTGTTCGGATTCTGCAATCTTTGCCATCTTTGGATTCAGCTACCTTTGATCTTGAATCCAATGTTGTTCCATGATTATGTATCTGAAATCCTGATCTGAATTTTTTCAATCCCAATTCCATCAATATATATGCAACCTTGATCCTATTTTGATTTAAGCAACCTAACCCATCTGAATCTTTGCAATCCACAATCCAAATCCCTGTTCTGATAATTGAAACAAATCTCTAATACTAGTTGTTGTGCGATTGTGGTCTATCAGAGCAGTCACTATCCCATACTAGTAACCGATGTTGAGAATCAACAATCATATAAAAGCAACAAAGAAGAAACACAAAATTTGTTCACACATTTCTTCCCAAGAACGGATTACATCAGGGGCATTTCCAAGACAATATATTCTCTATAATCACAAATCTATCGTGTTACAATAAAGCACATGTTTTTCCCAACAAAACAATTTCATTTTGTGCCCACACTCTCCTATAATCACCTCTATACATGCCTCTGACCATCCAAGGAATTTCCCCTAAGGGCACCTCAAAGGCCTTCCTTTCTTTAGGCTATCTTGTTGATCTCACAGATTCTCCATAGATATTCTAGCTATTTTTACTCCTATCACACAATAATTTAGGCCATCGCTTGGATTTTATAGCATGCAATTAAAAACCCTAAAGGATCCTAATTCCTCTCAATCAAGGATGTATTTTTCTTCCTGTCTAAAAAATGAATAATGTTGCCAAAAGGAATCCACATGCAGTAAAGAAACAAACCTGCTTCAAAATCTTGGCCCAGCCAGGCTTCTACCCAAGCACGGCCATGTACGTTCCAATGCGCGATCATGCAAATGCTCATTGATCATAACATCTCCATTCTGCCTTTTGTGAGGTAGAATCATGTGACCACATAGTTTCTAGAAACCTCACTGCGAACCATGCGACCTCACTATGAGGCCACATGAAATCTAGATGCTCCCTTCGTGATTTTCTTCTTCTTTCGCATAACCTTGACCCTTTGTACAAGATTTATATCGAACCCAACAATTATGTCATAAGAATCGTACTTGAGAGTTAACCAAGAAGCCTGCAGGCATAAAGACTCTTTCTTGTAAATGGGTATTTAAGAAAAAGGAAGGTAAGTTACATTATGAGGATGTCAAGTATAAGGCTCGAGTGATTGCTAGAGATCACACACAGAAAGTGTGAAATGACTAAAATGAGATATTCTCACCTGAGGTTAGAAACACTTTGATCAGAGTGCTATTAGCAATAGTGGCATATCAGGATTTGGAGGATGTGAAGACAACTTTGTACATGGAGAGTTGGAGGAGGTGACACGGGACTGAAATAAACGCAGAAGACAAACACTCTTCGTACGAAAGAAAAATTGTATTAAGTACACAATTATCAGTAAAACAATGTTGATTACAATAAAAGAAAGTCAAATTTATAGGCCATGGAGAATACATGAAAGGTTACTAATCCCAAAGGTTACATTTGTTGAACAGATCTATAGGGAAAAAGTATGTCTATTGGCAGACATTTGCTTAATAACTGGCAAGTAACTGATCTGCTGGTTTGAAATTCTACTGCATAATACTTTTTGATCAATCTGTTCCATATCAGTTTTCCCCACCTGAAAAGAACTCGAACCGGAGTGATCCGGATAAAGAGAAGGCTCACAAGGAAAGTAATGAGACAGGTCAGATACGTTGAATGTATGTATGATACCCATTGACTCAGGCAGATTCACCACATATGCATTATCGTTGATATTATGCAAAATTTTATAAGGACCGTACTTCTTTGGTTGTAATTTGTGATATTGACCAGTTGGGAAATGCCCACGCCACAAAAAAACATCACCTCATCGCCAACCTTGAACACATTCACTCGATGATGTTTATCAACGGCTTGCTTTAATTTTTAATTAACTTCCAACAATCTCTGACGAACTTCAGCCTGAATGTTCTATGATTCTTTAGCCAAATTCGCAGCAGCTGCACTTTTTCTAGCGGCTTGTGGCAATTTCACCAAGTCCACAGCATGTCGTAGAGGCTTTTGATAAACTATGGTGAAAGGAGACTCTCAAGTAGAGTTATGAACAACATTGTTAAAGGTGAACTTGGCTTTTGGCAATGCATGATCCCACTATTTCCGATGATCCCCACAAAATGAATAAGGTTCTTAAGGGTTCGGTTGACGACTACTACGGTCTGTCCTGATGCAGGTTGTTACGAAACAAGCGGCTGCAACAGAAACAGAGGTAGGCGGCGGCTGGAAGCCAGGCGGGTGCCTCACACCATGCCAGGCGGACGCCTCACACCATGCCAGGCGGGCGCCTGGGAGCCAGGCGGAAACATCAGCTTGCGCAGAAACAGATTGGGCTTCGATGTGGCTGGGTTTTGGGCTTTAAGTTTAGGGTTTTAATGTTTTAATGAATTGTTAATTAAGGGTGTTTTAGTCTTTTCAATTAAAAGGTGTTCTAGGGTTTTCATTAGCGTTTTCTTAATTAGTATTTAAACATTGTTAGGGTTTTGTTTTGAAGCAGTTTTTGATTATGAATTAAATTAAGAAAAGAACGGTTGTGCCTTCTTGTTATCGAATCTTGTTTGTTTCTTGTTCGGTTCCATCTCTCAACCTCTGTTTGTTTACATCATGTCCATCTGTCTGTGGGTGCGTCATTCTACTAAAATTCAGAGATGTATCAAACATATGCGACAATGTCATCCAAAAGTAGCTAAGAAGTTTAGTATCACGATCTGAAGTAATGGACTTAGGCACACCATGCAAGAGAACCACTTCTCGAAAGAATAGTCTTGCAATATGTGAAGCATCATATGTCTTCTCACAAGGTATGAAATGCACCATCTTGGAGAATCTATCGACAACAACAAAAAGTGAATCTAAACCGCGCTGAGTCCAAGGTAGGCCAAGAACAAAGTCCATTGACAAGTCTTCCCAAATAGCTTCTGGAATTGGTAGGGGCATGTATAGGCCAGTATTTTGGGCCTGTCCCTTAGCCGTCTGACAAACATGACACCGACTCACATATCGCCCTACTTCTCTTTTCAATTGGGGCCTATAATATCTCTTCTCCAGGCTAGCAATTGTCTTCTCTCTACCAAGATACCCACTGAAACCACCACCATACAAACCGCAGTCTAGTTTGTCTCTCAAGGATGTTCACGGAATACACAAACAATTTCCTTTGAAGAGATACCCATCATGCTTATAAAATCCTAAAATGGAAGTTTGTTCCAAATAGAATTGAAATCTTCATCACGAAGTACCTCAAAAACCGTGACCTCATGGCTCATCATAACTAACAAATTAGCACGCCTACTTAATGCATCGACGGGCTTTTTCTGGCTTTCAGATTTGTGTTTCAACGTGAATGGAAATTGCTGCAAATATGCGACCCATCGTGCATGCATCTTGCTGATATTCTTTTGATTATTTATGTGCTTTAAGGCTTCATGATCGGTATACAAAAACAAATGTTCCTGGATAAGATAGTGTTCCCATTGCTTTAAAGCTCGTATGACAGTATAAAATTTTTGATCATAAGTTGACCACCTTCATCGTGGCTCACATAGTTTCTTGCTGAAATACGCAACTGGTTTTCCTTCTTGAGAGAGAACCGCACCAACTTCTACTCTACAAGCGTCACATTCTACCATGAATAATTCATCAAAATTGGGAAGTGCAAGAACTGGAGCTGTACATAATTTGTCTTTTATTATCTTGAAGATTTTGTCTGCTCAATTCCCCACTGAAAATTCCTTTTTTTAAGCAATCCGTTAAGGGTGCAACAATAGTGCTAAAATTCCTAATGAATCTTCTGTAAAAGGTAGCATGCCCATGGAAACTACACATTTATGAAATAGTTTTTGGGATCGACCATTCTCAAATTACTTTAAAATTTTCTTCATCCACTCGAATTCCCTCACTACTAACAACAAAACCCAAAAATGTAAGGCTTCTCCGAAGAAAATTACGCTTCTTTTGGTTTATGTAAAGCTTATTATCCTGCAATATCGTCAAAACCTGCCGCAAATGCTCCATGTGCTCATTTTCATTAGCACTGTATATCAGTATATCATCAAAATAAACTATGACAAATTTACTCGTAAATGGCTTCAATACTTCATTTATTAAACACATGAAAGTTCTTGGAGCGTTATACAATCCGAATGGCATAACAAGCCACTCGTACAGACCCTCATTCGTCTTGAAAGCTGTCTTCCACTCATCTTCCGGTCGGATGCGAATTTGATGATAAACACTCTGCAAATCAATCTTACTGAAAATTTTGCTCCACACAAGTATCCAACATATCCTCTAACCGTGGGATTGAAAATCTGTAACATACCGTGATCTTGTTTATTGCCCGGCTATCTATGCACATACGCTATGGACCCATTCTTATTTGGAGTTAGTAAAGCTGGAACTGCACAAGGACTCATACTCTCTCGTATCATTGCTTTTAACAACATATCCTCCTCCATTTGCTACAAAATTTCATTCTCTTTCGAGCTCATACGATAATGAGGTAAATTTGGTAAAGTAGCTCCATGAATCAAGTCAATAATATCATGCTGAATATTCTCATTGGTGGTAACTCTGCAGGGAGTTCTTCACACATTATCTCATCATCAAATTCACTCAACAAGCTACATACTGACTCAAGAACTTGCTATCTTGATTCAGACCCTCCTGTCAAGAGTATTGCCTTTAATACTAAGGCATGAATCTCCTTAGTATGATGATCATCATATAGCAACTCCAATTCTGAACGGCCGAGGGTCAAACAATTTTCTATTTTGTGTGGCTCAGCTTTGTGCTTAAACCCCAATGGTAGCAACATTATCTTCTTTCCATCCTTCATGAACTGATATATGTTCTCTCACCCATCATGGGCAGTACCAAGGTCAAACTTCCGTGGCCTGCCAAATAGTAACTAACAAGCATCCATATCTTCTACATCACACATAACCTCATCTTTCAGTATTTACCAATAGTTAAAGGCATACGACACCTTTCCTTCACCCTAATTCCATCACCATTCTTAATCCAGACAATACTATAAGGCTCATGATGTTTCTCTACATGTAATTTTAACGTGTTGACCAAGTTTTGTGATATGATATTTTGCAGCTGCCACTGTCAATAATTAGTTCAAAAATACGACTAAATATTGTGCACCTGGTTCAGAATAATTCATTCTGCTGTGAGTCATCTCTTCGTGATGTGAATAAGATTTTTCGGACCACTAAGGTCTGTTGAACTTCTCCATCACCCCCATCTGGTTCACAGATCCCTTCATTCTCATCATCATACTCATTAGGACCGTCATTAAAATCAGCCACATTCTGACATCTGTAACACTTATCTTTTATTGGCTTTTCGTATGGAGTATTAATCTGCCTTTTCCCAATCTCCTTAGGTGCTATATCAGAAGTACTTCCAATGTTTGGCTTAGGAATTGTTCCGAAGGACTCAGCAATAATCCTGCAAGTCTCTCCTTCCCAAAGAAGTTTTGTAACCCCAAATATTCTGCTCGTTGTGCCATGTTCTGATCCTCACTAAGAGTTAGGATAACTTAAGACCCAATTTTGTCACGGATTACTGGCCTCAGCCCATGAACATATCTAGCAACTTGTTGCCTTTCAATTTCCATCAGATTGTTACGAGATGCAAGATGCAAGAAATATGCGGTATAATCAACCACTGACTTCTGTCCTTGTGTCAACATTTAATATTGATGGAACAAGAATCGGTCATAATTCGGAGGAAGGAATATGTTCATTAACATTCTTTTCATTTTGGCCACATCCTGATAGGTTGTGATGGATGTGATTTTACTCATCCAAAAGATATGTTCCTAGCTTATTTTATGTTTGAAACCTTAAGAGAATTTAATGTATTTTTTAGTGTTTTGAAAGTGCAGGGGCTGAAGTGCAAGGACAAAATTTCAATTATGGAAAATATGGGAGTAAACTGGTTCTATAAAGTTCAAGGACAAAAATTGAAATTTACTGGAAAAGGAGGGACCAAAGTGCAAATTTGGGAAGTACAGTAATCAAAGTGCAAAAGAGAAAAGTACAGTGACCAAAGTACATCTTCGAATCAAATCCAAGGCACGAGTAGTAACCAGGTGCACGACTCGTGCTCCTAATCAGCACGAGTGAAATAAAACTCATGAGTCGTGCCACGAGCTGACGTCACCTTGGCCTGGCGTGTTTGCAAGTTTTTTTGGAAACCTTTTTTTTTTTATTTTCTTTATCTTTTCCTTTTAGTATTAGGTTTTTGGGGTGGAGTATAAATACTTCCTTTTAGAACAATATTAGGGTTCCAACTTTTACTTTCTTTTGGAGAATTCAACCAAGAAAACTTTTGGAGATTATTATTTCCATGGAGAACTAATTTCCTTTGCTTTGGATTTAATTATTGAACCATTCATGATTTCAATTGAGGTTAATTTATTTTCATCTCTTTTATCCTATTTATATTTTCTCTTGTTCTTGATTGTTAAAATTGATTGCTAGGGTTTTGCAATTAGGCCAATTTCGTGATTCTTGTTGTTGATTTATTGCTAGAATCCACTAAGATTGTGTCAATTTAGCATTTCTCAAGTAGCATATTTATAGTCCATACATGTGTCATGGTGGATTGTGAATTAGGAGAAAATAAACAATTATCTAATTGAAATAATATTAGAGAGTGTTCTCGATCTTCATCTCTTAAATCGTTAATCAATTGATATTTTGAATCTAGACTGTGTCAGTTAGGTTTGAATATTGATTAGGGTTATTACTTATTAGTGGGTGTGTCACTGCTATTAACTAATATTAAAGAAAGAGATAGAGATTGAAATACATCTCGTGATCGAGTGAATAGGATAAAAATTGAAAAGAATTGATCGATGATATTTGAATAATAGACGGGGATATTAATTAATCCAAAGTGCTTTCCTTTATTTGTTTACAATCTAGTTTTCATTCCCATCTTAGGAAGTAATCAAAATCAATCTTAGACCCCCAATCTTGTCAAGTGACAATTGTGTGAACTTATAACCGTTCTTCGTGTTTGATCCTGGACTTGCTCTAGCTACATTATTGTGGCCAAGTCTTTGAATAATTTGTAGGTGTGCGACTTTAGCCTATCAAATTTTGGCGTCGTTGTCGGGGAACGGTGTTTATTTGTTTGTACTCTTATTCTTATTCTTTTTCTTAATCTATTTCTTTTTCTTTTTCTTTTTCCTTTTTCTTTATCTTTTTCTTTTTCTTGTTCCCTTTTGTTAAGCTTGATTATTGTCATCTTGTGGTGTGGAACCTTACATGGTCCATACCCGTTCTGCTAACAACCTTGTTAGATCTCGTATTCCAGAAATTGAAAGATATTTCAGGAGAAGGAGAAAATAAAGCAAGGAAGCTAGGAGGATTTGGCAGTTGGAAGAGATGAATAATAATAATGGTGAGGATGATCGTGAGCCAGAGGTTGTGAATAATGGCGGTAATGGAAGAGGTAATAATCACCCACCTCCCCCACATCTGACATTGAGGCGGAAAATTGCTCCGAACTAGAATGAGCAACCACAAGCAGTCCAGTTTCCTGATTTGCTTACTGGGGTTACATTTGAATTGAAGCTAGGGTTGTTGAATTAGTTGCCCCACTTTAATGGGATGCCAGGGGAAAACCTTAGTCAACACATATCGCAGTTTGTGCAAATTTGCGGAAGCATGAAACCAGCTGCACTTCCCCTCGAACAACTGTTGTTGAGAACATTTTCCTTTACACTTAAGGATATTGCAAATTTGTGGTATTATCACTTGCCACCGAATATTATCATGTCTTGGCAGCAGCTGAAAGAGGTATTTTTGATGAGTTCTTTCCTCTAGATCAAATCAATGTAATGAAACAGGATATCAGTAACATGGAACAGCGGTCTGATGAGTCTTTATATGAGTATTATAACCGATTCTATAAGTTTTTCAGAAGTTTCCCGTATCATGGCTTTGATGATGAGCACTTGATTATGTACTTTTATGGGGGATTAACTGTGCAGGATAAATGGATGGTGAATTCTTCTTGTGGAGGTAGTATTCTGAATAAAACTACCAGGGATGCAGAGAAGTTGATAGAGGAATTGGTCAAGATCACAAGAACTCATGGAGTTGATTAGCTCTTTAGCACATAGTGTGTCTACCATGAACGGGAATTTCCAACAGTTTCAGCAGCGGACTGAGTCGAGTATCAGCAGTCTAGAGAAGTATATGAGTCAGCTTGCAGATGCAGTTGGGAGGATGGAGGCTAAAGATTCGGGGAAGTTTCCATCTAGAACTGAACTGAATCCTAAGACTAATGTTAGTGCGGTGACTTTGCGTAGTGGAAGGATGCTTGAATATGTAGTTGTATAGGAGGAGCCCAAGTTAGTGGTTGAGAGGGTTACATCTGAGAAGAAGACTCCAGAAGAGGAGAAGGGTACAGTACCTGTCGCCCCTATTTATGAGCCAGTCCCTCCGTTTCCTTATGCATTAAGGGAGTCTAGAAAATTGGAGCCTAACAAGTCTATTTTTGACACCTTCAAGAGAGTAGAGGTAAACATTCCGTTTCTAGATCTCCTTCAGACAGTTCTGAGGTATGCAAAGAGTCTGAAGGAATTGTTTACTTTGAAGAGAAATCAGAAGGAAAGAAGTCAGAAAAAGGTTAAAGTCAGTGAGCATGTGTTTGCAGTTTATCAGAGGAAGTGGCCTAAGAAGTGCAGTGATCCGGGTATGTTTATGATTCTGGTGTCTTTGGGGGATGCTTCGGAGCATATGACTATGCTTGACTTAGGGGCTTCAATCAACGTGATTCCCTATGCGTTATTTGGGAACCTAAAGTTAGGACCACTGCAGGATACTCGGGTTGTGATTAAGCTTGCTGACAGATCTAATGCCTACCCTAAGGGGTTGGTTGAGGATGTTCTGGTTCGGGTTGGTAAGCTCATATTTCCTGCAGATTTATATGTATTGGAGAGGGACACGGAACCTAAGGCTCCCATTCTATTAGGGAGGCCATTCATGTCGACTGCTCGTACCAAATTGGACGTCTTTAATGGGTCATTGACCATGGAGTTTGATGGGCAACGAATGGAGTTCAGTATTTTTTATGCCACAAAATATCCTAAGGATGTCCATTCGGTGAATTTCATTGATCGTTCCGAATAGATGAAGGAGGGGGTGATGATTCTTTTCAAGGTGCTTGATGTTGGTAAGACCAAGGCACCGAATGAGTTTGGGGGAGAGGTCCCCAAGAAAAATAAAAAGAAGAAAAAGGCCAAGAAAAAGGCCACAAAAACTCCTTGGGCTCCACCCGATTTAATCAAGAATAGTACATATGTGTGGAATGTTGCGGGTATTTATGCTCGTGAATGTGCAAGGTGGGACAAGGGAAGAAAATCTAAGGCCAAAGACAAGATGGCCATCTCAAATTCCCATTGAAGTGGGAATCCGGTCGGGCTAACGAACTTAACCAAATGCGCTTATTGGGAGGCAACCTAAATAGGTATATTTTATTATTTTTATTTATTTTGTTTTATTGTGTCATATCTTCCTTTGAATCCAAGGCATGTTTTAGTTCTCTTTGCTATAAGGACATAGCATGTTTTGAGTTTGGGGGTAAATATCTCTCCGAGTTTGTGGGTTTATAGGAAAGTGTATATAGTGTCACCCTCCAAAAAAATAGAAAAATTAACAAATTTTGTTCTTTTCATATTTTGGGATTTTGGCTAAAGTCGATGATGATTTGAGAGTGATTTAATTTTAAAAATCTAGAGTGTTATTGTCAATATGGATGAGTCCTCTGTACTCTCTCAAGCCCATCAAAAATACCATTGAAGAACTGGGTTACCCTTTTCGGACCCACAACCACCAAGGAGGAAATGATTGAGAAGCTTGGTCTAACCCCTCGCATCTTAGAGTCTAGCTTCGAAAAGGGTTCGGGGTCTGTTGTTTTTGAATTCGAGTCTCTCGAGTCATCTGATGACCTTACACCAAACGATTATGAGTTCATAACCAACAATGTATTCCCCTTTGCATTAAATAAAAAAATTTGACCTCTCTGAGTATTCCCTCATTGCCACTTTAACAAATGATAAATTAACTAATCAAAAACAGTTAATAATGATTCACTTGATAAAGACGCAGACACATTAAATGAACAATACATTAAACAAATATTTAAGCATGTTGTCAAACGAGAGGAAAACCGGGCCCAAGCTGCCGAGGAGGTTTTGACCAAAGTGAATTTGGGGACTGCTGAAGAGCCTACAGAGATGCAAATCGGAGAATTCTCCGTCGATACTTCGCCTAAAGAATATCGAGTCTTCTTCTCCCCCCTCGACACTCTAAAAAAATATACAAAAAATCATACAGTCAAACCTCGTAGGTTCTAGTACTTTTCTCGTTCAATTAAGTCCTCCTCAGACATTGTAGTTAAGTCTTTAATTACATGAGTTTTCTTTCTTTTCTTTCTAGACTTGAGACATTATTTCGCACCCCACATTATATTTAATGAAAGGGTTTTGTTCTATATGATCACTTACATTGCTCAACAAATAATTCTCCAAAGGATTAATGCTTTGATTAATTGGTATGAGAAAGTCAATCGATAGCTCCTCATACACCTTACCATATTCCACACAAAGGCCTCCATCAAGCCATACACTTTCCAAAATCACATTCATACCATCACCTCGACCAAGTCAACGACGGTAGCGACATCATTAAATGATTGCTCTCATGTCAACAACAAGCTAGGGGCTTTTCCTTCCCCCTCATGTGCATCAAGAAAGTTCAAACAGGGGCTTCAAAAAAAAAAGAGAAAAAAAAAGAGAAAAAGAAAAAAAAGGAGCCAAGGACCTAGCACGGCTAGTCAGAAGCTCAATAGAGGAATGCAAAGGCAAAAGCGCATCATAAGTCCTTAAGCCATATTCAAATTCTTTCTCTTCCCGTGAGAGCAACAATCAAGAAACAATGGAATCATTGAAGTCACCATCAAATACGACTTGTCAAGGAATCACCTCAAGGCCCGTGCCTTATCATCCAACCTTCCGTCCGAGCCTTTTTGCTAAAGGTCGCACAAATATTCATACCTTTGCCTCAAAGCCAAACACGGTTCCCCCGAACTACGTCGACCTAAGCTCCTTATCTTAAGGGGAACGTAGGCAACCAGAAATGGTCCGGTCATAAACACATACAAATCCACAAACACGGTCTCACCAATGACCTCTCCTATACGCAAACTTTCTCTCACACCTGACCCAACTCGATCCTTGATACCGGTTGACTTTCTCCTCATGATTAATCAAGCACATCAGATTTAATTGTTGAAAATTGTTGAATAAACCGAACATCAACAAAGAGTTTTAAGCAAACATGTGATCATAAATCAAGTTTTCAGATGTCTCGACAGGTCTTCTTTTTCTACAAAATAGGAAAAATAGAGCTAAACAATGATTTTTTGTCAGCAAGGGCTTCCATACACTTTTACAAGCTTTTCAGTGCTCATACTCACTTAAAAGAGTCAAACCCAAAAGCATGTTTTTTGTGCCTACATCAAATAAGGCATTCATACAGAAAGGGACACGTTCCCACCTTTTCAAAAAATAATATATATGCCCTTGCGAGTATACATTACAAGTCATTTCTTTCACATTTTTGGTTGACTGATTGATCAAAAAAAATACAAAGGTGTTAAAGAACATACCCAGCTAGATTGAAAATCCTAAAAGGGCAGTCTAGGCAAAATCAGGGTTGCACCATTCCCCCCCTTCTCTGTCTCCCCTTCTCTCACAAAAGAAGGTCAAACTACGGAGACCTGAGCCCCTCAGTCCGGGGGGAACCTAGGCAGCCTTCATTGGTTCAGTCTAAAGCATACACAAAACTCCAAAAATTGGACGCCATCAAGGCTCTGACAAGAAGCAAGCAAGAGATTTTGCGTCTTGACAAAGATTTAAAAGTAAATCACAAATCATTACGGTTAAAACACTTCTTATGATGAGTTCAAGCACGATCTACTCTCGACCCACAACATGCTAAAGATAACTTAAAACATTTAACAATTAATGTGTCTGCAATGACAAGGAATGGATACTTAGAGTTTCAGGAGATCATTCCGCGCCACTCGCGCTTGTCCCTTCTCAATTCTTCCCTTTCTTCCCTCGTCCCCGTCGAGTCTTCTTTCATTCCACGTGAACCATCTCTGTCTCCCTCCTTCCAAAGACCAGGAGTCCTCCCTGTCGTGTCAAGAAATCCGGTCGCTCTCAGAGCATCGTTCGCCCGTGCCTCAGCTCGGATCTCCTCCCTACGAGTCTGCAAAATGAGACCTCTCTCCACCAATCTGTCAACTCTAGTCTCGTAGTCAAAACAAAGCGACCCCCGTGATATCTTGAGGGTCAACCCAAGCTTCTGCACTCCTAAGGTGGTAGCTGAAACGGTAACCTTGCCCCGGAATCGCCTCGCTCTTGCTCCCCAGAATCGTTTGAGTCTATCCAAGATGCTGCTCATACCAGTCCAAATACTCAGTAGACAGAACGATACTCACCCTGCGTCCGAGAAGTACCCCAAGAGGAAAAGCAACAAACTTCCATATCTCCAGAAAGAGAAGGAAAGCAGATAGGTCCGCCATGGAGAAAGGAGCTACCAACATAGTAGCAATCTCACTCCAGCCCAGCAAAGGCTCCTGCCTCATCACAAACTATCGAGAAAATGAGCTACGAGATGTAGAAAGAGGACTGAGATAGCCCCAAAACCCTGAAAATATAGGAACCTTCCTAAAAGGCCCTCCTAGTCTCAATCCTCCAATGAGGAACCCACCAACGAATGCGATGCGTGTCAAGCCTGGCCATCCACCTTTCCCATTCAGATTGATCCGTCTTCAAGACCAAAGGTCTCCGAGCAAATGTCCACGGACTGAAAGATGTCAGAGGCACTGTCATAGCTTGAAGTCTCTCTCACAACCACAAAGTGAGCAAAGCGGGACTTCCTCCGCACATGAATCGGTCCCCCATCGCCAGACGGTCTACACCGTAGAAGGTTTCCCGCAGAACCAAAGGAACGATATCCTCACCCGCTCGGCAGTGGCCTACCACATCCAATAAAGCGCTGTGACATATCCCAAGGGAGCTAAACTTGAAAAGAGTGGCTATCACGCACAAAACAAACATGTCCCAGGAGACATCACTCCCGCCGTCGCTCATGAAACTGTCAAAGTTGTTTCAGCCCCCAACTGCTCAGAAAACCTGCCAAAGCTGCCTTAGCCTCCATATACCACAAACATTTCAAGCTCATGCGACATGCACAAAACACAAAAAAATGAAGTAGAAACAACTCCTAAGTTATCACCAATAAAGTGCAAATAAAAGAGTTCATTACTTGTGAATACATTGTACATATAAAGATAAACATTTTGTTGCTCTCCTCACTAATATACACAGAAAAGAAAAGAAAAAGTCCTACTCTGAGACATCGGCACCACCGCCTGGTAAAAACTCCCACATCTCAGTGCCTCCACCATCCACCTCATCATCCTCGGTAAGCTCAGCACCTTCCTCAACCGGATACTCCGAGAAGTCTGCAGAAGTAAGAACGAAGAAGGAAAAAGAAGACGAGCCATCATTCCTCTCCTTGGCCAGCACCTGCGGCGTCCTCATCATCTCAGCAGAGGCGCCACCACATCCTCATCATCTCAGCAGAGGCGCCACCACATCCTCATCGTCTCAGCAGAGGCGCCCCACGTCCTCAAACATTTCAACAACTCGGTCAGAGGCGCCCCACATCCTCAAACATTTCAACAACTCGGTCAGAAGCGCCCCACGTCCTCAAACATTTCAACAACTTGGTTAGAGGTGCCCCACATCCTCATCATTTCAGCCAGAGGTGCCACCACGTCCTCATCATTTCAGCCAGAGGCACCACCACGTCCTCATTATCTCAGCCAGAGGCGCCTCCTTGTCCTCCTAAACTTCCTCCTCACAAAGGCACCTCCTCCTGTAGGTAAACATAGCAAAGGTATGTCAATAAACTTCAAATGCAAGACATAGCAGTAATAAATGCTACATAAAAGGTTCGTCCCAACACGGCATGTTTCCTTTCTAAAAAATCCCACAAACAAAGTTCCTACATGATTCACAAAATACGCCATCAAATTCAACTTTGGGTCATACTCCTGAACTAAGCCTCAACTTAGAGTCATACTCCTGAACTAAGTCTCAATTTAGGTTCATACTCCTGAACTAAGCCTCAACTTAGGTAGACGCCTTCAAACAGTCACACGTAGGTATAGACGCCTTCAAATTCAAACAGTCACACTTAGGTATAGACGCCTTCAAACAGTCACAACTCAGGACGAACGCCTACAAATAGTTTCCCATAGGTTGAGGCCCCTACGAATTGCCCTCACACACGAACTACGATCAGGCTTGATTCCCACTAGGGATACGTAGGAATCCTACCAAAGGGTCCAGTCATCCGACTAATATGGTCATCTTCTCTCTCCCGACAAGCAATCCAGATTGGGACCCTTATTTTTATCGACGACCCCACTTCCTTCATAAGTGATGTCGCCGAGGGGCTTCTGTAAGTACCCCAATCCGGACCGCTCTCCATCCGAGCATACGGAAAATACCAAGGGCGAACTTCTGGAGGTCATAACTTCTTCATACGAACTCTGATTGAGACGTGCCATATATAGTTGGAAAGCTCTCGACAAGAACAAGATTACCAAGATGTCCGTACGGACAACTTTGCAGGAAAAATGTGTCCGTATGGACATGTTTGTCAACACGCCAGAATCAGTGCAAAATCTCCCAAAAGTCCACAATATTCCCTGAAATCCAGGAAAACCAAAAAATCAGTAATGACATAAAGGTCCATACGGACCACTTTGCAATTTTTGAGGCCTATAAATAGAAGGCTCCCCTCCCATTTCATTCACACCTCAACTCTCTCCTATCTCCCCCCAGCCTTCAGGCATACTTCTAGGCAATTTCGGCTTCTTCTGGTCCTTCCTGAGGCTCTCCAAAGCCCTCTCAAGGCGCTCCGAAGTCCTCTCGAAGCGATTTCGGTCAATCCCGGTCCGTCTCGATCGACCTCCCGACGTCCCTCCAAGCCCTATTCATCCCAAGCCAAACTCCAAACACCCAAATGACTCAAATCGGTCCAAACTCGTGAGTCCAAACGAGTGTGAACGAGTGCTAATTAGGGGAGGTTCTGCCCGAGTGAGTGCATAATTTCTCTCCTCTTTAGATCCCCCGAGTGTGATACTGAGAGTTAATTAAGGGAGATTTTGCCATTAGTGAGGGCAAAACCTCTCTCCTCTTTAAACACCCTCAACCACACATTTTCCCCCGCGGAAGATAGACACAAACCAACATTGGTATAATCTCCTTCCGCACATTTAAATACTGCTCTAATTTCAGTCTTTAAATACTTTACTGCTTTATATTTACTACTTACAATGTAGTCAATATTTACTATTCATGCAGACCCAAATCGTACAAACGATCCCACAAGGCCTTCCATTGCACTATGGAGGTCTGACGGTGATATCGGTTTGTTAATATTCTCGCACTGTCTTTCAATTATTTATGCATTTTATTTGAAAGCACACACAGATAACAATTAAAGAAAAAAGGGTATCGAAAGACTCGTGTATACGAGGAGACTCGGGTGAGCTTAAATATCTCTTCCCGAGGCGTAACCTGACCTTCGAACTCAAAATCTCATCACAAAACAAAACAAAACAAAACTGCCTTTTCTCAATGTTTTGGGCATAATCAAAATGGCGTGGCAACTCTAACGAAAATGCAGGGAACCCCCCAAACCGAGATGCCGTCCGGCGCCGGATCGGGTAATTTCAGATATATAAGTTAATTATTATTGATGAAATATATAGACAGATAGCTCAATTAAATCATAAATTTGACATGCTAACCACACAAGGTGCTACTTCTAGTGCCAATACTTTACATGATGCTTGTTCTACTTGTGGGTTATATACTCATGCTACTAACGTTTGTCCATGTGGTATGCAATTTTCTTTTGATTCTGAATAGGCACATGCTATGAATGGATATGCACCAAGGCCTCCACAGAATAACCCCTATAGTAACACTTATAATTCGGGGTGGAGGAATCACCCAAACTTCTCTTAGGGAGGTAACCAAAATCAACAAAATAAACCTCTTCATCCTCCACAACCACAAGGACAGTTTGAACAAAGGAAGGCACCTTGGGAATAGGCCTTGGATAGGATGCGGTTGAAGCAGCAGCAGACTGCAAAGCAGCATGATGCTGAAATAAAGAAGTTGGAGACACAGATAGGGCAGCTTGCAATGGCCCTACAAAGCCACAAGACCAGTACTTTTTCAAGCCAAGGGCAACAAGCTAAGGCCATTACCACCCTAAGAAATGGTAAATAGGTTAATAATGAGGTAAATTCTCTTTCTTCCTCTTCTGCTCCCCCTCCTGATCTAGATGTTGAGGTTGAAACTGTGTCCAAGAGTACAAATGGTTTAAGGGATAATTCTAAAGTTAATCTTACATTTGTACCTCCTGTACCATTTCCTGGAAGATTTATGAGGCATAAAATGGATCAACAAATGTCAAAATTGATAGATATGTTTTCTAAAGTAAACCTCAATCTCCCTTTGCTAAATATGTTCCTACTTATGCTAAATTTTTCAAAGAGATAAATTCCAGGAAACCTAAGTGTGGGAAGGATGAAAAGTTGTTAATGGGTGAATGTGCTAGTGTAGTGGTACAATAAAACCTTCCACCTAAACTAAAAGACCCTGAAAGCTTTATGATTTCCATTACTTTGGGGGATTCTCATAAGGTGAAAGCAATGTTGGACCTCGACGCTAGCATAAATCTGCTGCCCCACTATATGTATATTGAGTTAGGTTTGCCCGAATTAAAACCCACCACAATGGCCCTACAACTTGTTGACCAATCTATCAAACGACGGGCATTATAGAGGATATTTTGGTTCAGGTAGACTCGCTCATTATTCCTGTGGATTTTGGGGTTCTTGAGATGGCCAATAGTGAAGGGACTCACCGTGATTTATCCATATTGCTTGGATGTCGATTCATAGTGATGACCAACACTATCATCAATGTTGGGAATGGCACTATATCTGTGACTGTTGCTAATGAAAAGATTGATATTTATGTGTATGATGTGATGTAAAGTCCCATGGATAATGAGAATTCATGTAATTAAAATTGAGAGGTGTGTCCAGGAACATTAGTGGCAAGAGAGTGTTTGTGAGGAATTAGAAAGGTTGTTGAATGGCGGTGAGAAAACTTGGGATAATGCGGGTTTAAATCTCATGGCCATTGATGGGGAAAATCCCACTTGTAATAAAAGTACCTCGTAAGTGCACGAGTTATCCTAGTAGTAATATGCACTTGGGAATGGTCGAATCTATAGGGATTTCTGAATCAACAACTTGACTTTCAACAGTTTAGACAGAAAAGTAAGACAGGGTTGGATTTGATTATTATTCCTACTTAAACAATTAACTACTTAAAATCAAGAAAGCAAATAAAACAATTCAAGAAATTACCAAACTCAAAGGAAGAAGGATCTACGGAATGGTATTCATGTATATCGCACCAATATGCATATCAATAATACAATCAATCATAGTTAGGGGTTCATACTCTTTAGTAAAATTGAGCATTCACACCTCCACAATTTAGTGTTCTTCAAATATTATGTTTTCTGCAAAGTCCACTTAATATTCAAGAACCCATTAAACCCTAGAATTAAGAACCTATTTTTTGGTTTACAATCACTTGTAAAAATGTAGATTATATTCATTCCGTAGAAGAAGAGAATTAGCCGCACATGTTCATATTGAACATCAACAAAGCTTCAATAAATTGCATAAATCTTCAATGGAATTTTTAAATTAAAACTTGGATCTTGTTTACAACTTGAAAAGAGAATTAAAACATGTTAAGAATAGGTCAAAACATGGATGGGGTGTTCCATTTATACATGGGAGAAAGAGGGGTCAAAATTAGGAAACTAGGGCCAAAACCAAGTTAAAATAGGAAAAGCTGAAGGTGATGAGCGGGGTGATATGCGGCCGTACAAAACCATGATGTGCGACCGAACATGTGGTCTTGATAATGTTGTTCAGCTCAGCACACTTGTGCGGTCTCCCTCCTTCGTTTGTGCAGTCGCCCTTCGTGCTTCTCTAAATTGTATCGTCTTCGGCAAACTTCCGGAGGTCATAGCTTCTTCATACGGACTACGATTGGGACGTGCCATATATCGTTGGAAATCTATTGATGAGTACTATCCAATGGTAGTGAATTCTCATGACATATTAAAATTTATTCTTCTGGAATTTCTATTCTTTCCTCCTTTGCTGCTCCGCTCGCGATCGTTTCTTTTGTATTCATTTAGATCATATTCCGTGACTTTCTCGTTTCATTACCTGTGTTCATAAACACTCAAAAAATCCATCAAAAACACCCGAGGTTGATCATCAAATAGGTCTAAATATATATCCTTTGTATGGGTGAAAACACATCCATCAGCCATAAAAGAAAAGGCCGACGATCATTACCATAGTAATGACCCATTTCACCCCAGGCCAGTTTAATGAGAAGTCGGCGCCATCTATTGTTAAACCTCTAACTCTTGAATTGAAAACCCTCCCCTCAAACTTAAAGTATGCTTTCTTAGGGGAGGGGGAGAATTTACGTGTGATCATTGCCTCATACTTGACCCTAGAGCAAGAGGCCAAATTAGTTGTTATGCTATGCGAGCAAAAGGCGGCCATAGGGTAGACACTAGATGATATTAAGGGAATTAGCCCCACAATGTGCAAATCAATCTAGTAGATGGTGCTAAACCGTCTAGAGAGAGACAGAGGAGGCTGAATCCACATTTGGAGGAGGTCGTGAGGAAAGAGGTCTTAAAGTTGTTGGATGCGGGAATCATATTCCCTATTTTCGATAGTGAGTGGGTGAGCCCGGTTCAAGTTGTCCCAAAAAGATTAGGTATCACAGTAGTAAAAAATGATAACAATGAGGATGTTCCTACTAGAGAGGTCACAAGGTATAGGATGTGCATATACTTAAGGAAATTGAATGCTGCCACTAAAAAGGATTACTTTCCTTTGCCCTTCTTTGACCAACTCTTAGATAGGTAGCGGGATATGCCTATTACTGCTTTTTGGACGGTTTCTTGGGATATAATTAAATCCCTATTGCACCCGAGGACCAAAGACCACTTTCACGTGCCCCTTTGGCACATTTGCATACAGGAGGATGCCCTTCGGGCTTTGCAATGCACTAACGACCTTTCAAAGGTGCATGACCTCCATCTTTTTGGACATAATAGAGAGATGTGTGGAGGTCTTTATGGATGACTTTTCAGTCTTTGGGGATAGCTTTGATGGGTGCCTCGAGAATTTGACATCTGTGCTAAAGAGATGTTGTGAGACAAACCTGACTTTGAGTTGGAAAAAATGTCATTTTCTTATGAGGCATGATATTGTGCTAGGACACATTGTGTCAAATAGGGGAATTGAGGTAGATAGGGCTAAAATTGATGTTATTTCTAAATTGCCTCCCCTTGTTTCAGTTAAAGGTGTACGAAGTTTTCTTGGCCATGTGGGTTTATATCGGCGTTTCATTAAAGATTTCTCTAAAATTTGTAAGCCGTTATGTAACCTACTAGCCAAGGATACCGAGTTCATCTTCGACCAAGAGTGCTTAAAAGCCTTTGATTTTCCGAAAGAGAGATTAACTTATGCCCCTATTCTCTACAACCCTGATTGGTCACTACCCCTTAAGATCATGTGTGATGCTTCTGATTTTTCCATATGGGCTGTTTTAGGGCAAAAAGAAGACAAATTACCTCATGTTATCCATTATACAAATTGGACATTAAATGATCTTCAACTTAATTATAATACCACTGAAAATGAATTTTTAGCAGTTGTGTTTGCTTTAGACAAGTTTCGTTCCTACTTGCTTGGATCTAAGGTAATTATCTACTTAGATCATGCGGCTCTTAATTGTTATCTAAGAAATATGCTAAACCTAGGTTGTTGAGGTGGATGTTATTATTACAAGAATTTGACCTAGATATTTGGGATAAAAAGGGGACCGAAAATGTAGTGGCGGATCATTTATCTAGACTCGAGGACTTTTCATATAGTCATACCTTAGAGGGTGCAATTCCGGTTAATGAAAATTTTCCGGATAAGCAACTCTTTGCCTTGTATGTCTAAGAGCCGTGGTATGCAGATGATGGGGAAAATCCAACTCGATATAAAAATACCTCGCAAGTTGTGAATTACCCCTCCACATTTTTCTTTTAACGAAAAGGGCCGAGTTCACCTCAGTTGGAAGACACCAAATTTATGAAAAACGGAGTCGCCACGCCATTTTGATTTATCCTCAAAACTTTGAAAAAAAAGGAAAAGGGTTCGGAGGTTAAGTTACTCCTTGAGCATTTGGCGTTCACCCAAGGAGCCTTGCAAAAGCAAGTCTTTCAAGGTCTAAAATTTGTGCTTGTTTGTGTACGTGTGTGATTTGAGAAAAAAGAAAAGATATGCCAAGCCTTTATCCGAACATAAAAACCAATTTAAGAAGGTTTTAGTTCGAGATGCCTTGGGCTTTGATGTTATTAGGGATTTGATCCCCTACTCATTTTGAACTTATGATCATCATTACGGGACCTATCTATCCTCCCATTAGACTAATCAACCAATCTAGGCGTAGGAGCCTTGGTATGTTTTAATCTAACTTTCCTTGGGGATTTTAGTCGAATGTGATCAAAGAAATCATTTTTAAGTCCAAGAATGAGACATTTAGAAAAAGAATGAATCTTTGGCCATCAATCCTACATCTTGAGACAATGGTGATTCATATGGACATTTTGATGTGTTTGTCTCAAGTGATCATCGGAGATTTTGGGACCAAGAATCATTGATTTCTAAAGGGACAAAGATTATGGCATTTTGTAATGGGATTGATGTAAAGATGGAGTCTTTACACCAATCATCACTATGGAATGCTCAAGAACCATGGGACTAAGGAAATGGGATGTAAAGATTGGATCTTTTATGTTCATCCTATGTCTTTGATGCCTTAGTAGGGTTTTAGACAATCCTCGGAGAAAGATTCCAACTTTAGGGACATGGGGAGAAACAATATTAATATAAAGACTTGATTTTTAATATGGAAATACAAGGAGTATCATTAATCTAAGAACATAATGTAAAAGGATGGATCTTCATGGCTTCTCATATGTCCTTAATACCTCATTAGGTGGACAATCCTTGGAAAAACTAGATCAAGGGAAGGGGAGAACATATAGTAAATAAAGATTGCATTTTTAAACATAAATGTAAAGGGGGATCACATCCTCATTTGGTAGATCATCCCTAGAACAAGCCACTTGTGGAATCTTGTTCATCCTAGGGAGAGGATCTCCATGAGTCATTTGTGTAGGCGAGTGAGAAATATGGATCTACATTGCTAAAGATTGAAACTTTATGATGTAAATAAAGGTAAGCAACAAGTAACAATGGAATGAGAGAATATAGGAGTGTATTAGAGGTGAGGGAAGGAGAGATTACCAATATTGGTGTTTCTCTATCTTCCAAGGGAGGTTTTCCTAGGAAATATCTATTTGGAATAGATTAGGGTAGGATTAGTGTATGAGAGAGAGTGGTTTTGTGTGTTTAAGAGACTGTATTTCGAGTCTTGATTTCTGCAGAGTAACTTTGCTGTTGAAAAAATGTCTTTTGAAATGAATAGAGGAGGCCTCTATTTATGGGCTTCTGGTGTGCTTCTATTAAGGCCGCACGGCATGACCATGCGCAAAAAGAAGTCGCTCGACCAAATCTCCTGTCGCATCAGCTTGTTTCTGGAAACATGTAAGGTGGCAGGTTGGAAGCTTCTTTCTAGCGATGTCCTATCTAGAATTCTTATTCCTGATAGGTCCTTCCTTGCTCGGAAAGTATTGAAAAGTTCCCGAATTGCCCCTAAACTTTATGAAAGTTTAGGGAACTTCTAGGAAACTTAGATTGGAAGGCATGCGCCAGATTTGGGTACTTACAGAAGCCCCTCGGCAACGGTACTTGCGAAGCAAGTGGGATTGTCGATAAAAGTGAGAATCCAATCTGGTGAACCATCGAGATGGATTGGGATTGGGTGACCAAGGAGGTCGAATGACTGAACCTTTTGAAAGGCTACCTACGATCCCTGAAGAGGAATCAAGCCGAATCGTAGTTCTGGATCCACTGGGGAAAGGATGTCATGTGTGACGGATTGGCTGAACCTAAAGTAGGCTACCTACGTATCCCGGGGGAATCAAGACATGATCGTAGTTCGGAAACCGATGGGGAATGGTGAATAGAAATAGGTCCCTTGCTTTGAAGAAAGAGAAGAGGTGACCTAAGAGGTCGAATGGCTGGACCTTTTAATAGGTTCGCATACCACTGAAGAGATGGTAAAGGAAGAGGGTGACCAATGTGGTCGGATGGCTTAACCTTTGAAAGGCTACCTACGTATCCTCGGGAGGAATCAAGCCACGATCGTAGTTCAGGAACACCGCTAGACAGTTAAGCAACAGGTCTAGGATCCTCGAAGTTTTAACGGTTAATGGAGGAGTCACCTAATTGGTTTGAACATTTGGAGGGATCACCTAAGAAACTAAAGCTTACGGCGATATCTCTTTTGAAGGAGATAGAGGGAGCTAAAGCTAGAAACTAAAGCTTACGGTGCTATCTCTTCCTAAGGAGATAGAGGGAGCTAAAGCTGGAAACTAAAGCTTACGGCACTATCTCTTCCTAAGGAGATAGAGGGAGCTAAAGTTGGAAACTAAAGCTTACGGCGCTATCTCCTTCTAAGGAGATAGAGGAAGCTAAAGCTGGATACTAAAGCTTACGGCGCTATCTCCTTCTAAGGAGATAGAGGGAGCTGGATACTAAAGTTTACGATGCTATCTCCTTCTAAGGAGATAGAGGGAGCTAAAGCTGGAAACTAAAGCTTACAACGCTATCTCCTTCTAAGGAGGAGATAGAGGGAGCTAAAGCTGGATACTAAAGCTTACGGTGCTATCTCCTTCTAAGGAGATAGAGGGAGCTAAAGTTGGAATACTAAAGCTTACGACGCTATCTCTTTCGAAGGAGATAGAGGGAGCTAAAGCTGGATACTAAAGCTTATGGCGCTATCTCCTTCTAAGGAGATAGAGGGAGCTAAAGATGGATACTAAAGCTTACGGCGCTATCTCCTTCTAAGGAGATAGAGGGAGCTAAAGCTGGAATTTGACAATTTGGAAGGGTCACCTGACGTTATTCCATTCTAACGGAGATAACGGAGGTTTTTGAGAGAAAACATTATTTCATTTGGAGATAACGGAAATTTTTGGGAGACAACGTTACTCCGTTAGGAGATAATGGGGGGTTATTTGTTCAAGTGGAAAGTCCAGGGGCAAAAGTGTAAATTCAGCCTGGGGCGAATAAGGCCGCTCGACTTGGGATGGAGAAAAAGAGGCCGCCCGGCCTAAGACAGCGTCGCACCAGATTATTTAAAGTAGAAGGAAAAACGGGCAGTGGCCATTGTTGCCATTGTTGCCAAGGAGAGAAGAGAGAAAAGAGAGAGAAAAATGTCAAGGTCTTCAAAGTATCTAGTTTCTACTGCTCAAATGGATCAAGGAGGACACATTAGGCCTCGTCAAGCGTGTCGTGATCTATCCCAAGCCGCGAGGTTGAGGAGAAGGGAGTTTGTGAGGATCGACCGAAAATATGATTTTGCGGTGCCTCCCTCTCAGTTTTATCCCAATAAAAGGGATCACAAGTCAATGAAACCTCAATCTATAGGGGTAAGCACTTTCGATTTGCTCAATTTCGTTGATTTTGGTTGACTAGGGCTAAATTCAAATTTTGGGAATTTCTTGGATTTTTTTTTTGTGTTTTTGTTGATGATTCCATGAATTTGATGGTTGACCTATGAAGCTAGATATATAGGTAATCATGCATGTGTAATTTATTTGAAGAAACATGAGTATGACTCATTTTTTGAAAATAAAATAGGCAAAACAATGCCAAAAATGGGATGGAATTTTTGCATGTGCTAAAACTAGATTAACTCCTGATCATGGATCCGAGAATGAGATTTTGGACGATGAAAATGATTCATGCATGCCTGTTTGAAAGATTAAATTTGTATGAAAAGATTTTGTGAAAACTGAGATGTTTTGTGCTTATTCTTGCTTTGGAAGAGCATGTGCTCGGTGTGACGTGTTTCAAATAATGAAAAATGTGTGTTCTATGCAAATGATGCTAGAAAATCTTTTATGAATGCTCTACTTTGAAATGTGTGCACTATTTTGTGAATATATGCATATTTCTGGGATAAGTTGAAGGACTAACGTACCTTTGTTGTGCTTATCTGTAGGAGAGAAAATCACGAGGACCCGCTGAGATTGCAGTAAAGTTGTAGGCGAGGATGCCTGACATCGAGAAGGATGGTCACAACCCGAGATAGCTAGTTGAGGCTACGGGTCTCCATACCTTTGTTGAGGCTATCAGCAGGGGCGTTCATGTGACGAACAAGAGTAAGGGATTGACTATAGCCCTTTCTGAGTTTTGGTGGGACACTACCCACAGCTTTCACTTGGGCTGGGGAGAGGCTACAGTGACCCCTACCGATTTCACGGCTATCACAGGCTTGCAGTTTACCGATAGGCCTGTTACCTGGAGAGACCACATTTTTTACACTGAGTTCAGGGATTTTGTGGGGTTTGACATTCATCCGAAGGGGTTAGGGATGGAGACCCGTCTCGTGGAGATTGAGATCCTCAGGTGCATTGAGGGTTTTGTTGCCAATGCTATGACTGCTCACCAGCTTGCGAGGGCTTTTCTGTAGCTGACCCTATCTGTCACCATCTTTGCCAACTCTGGGACAGTGACGATGACTTGTTTGCTGGGTTCTTTGGACGATCTGGCTGCCTTTGGGGAGATCTCTTGGGGTGAGGCCAGATTGGCCGAGTTAAACTTTGCTTTGGATTTGTACAGCCGGAACAAGGCTGCTTCTGTAGACTGCTTTTCTTTTGCTTTGGAGGTATTCTCACTCTTCTTTCTGTTCTTTCTTTTTTCTGTTTCCCCAAAATTTATGAGAGAAATGACCTTTATGTTCTGACATGCAGGTTTGGTTTTGTGAGGTGATCGGGTTCTTTTTGCGGAACCAGCAGAGTGATCCCACCATCTTCCCAGCTATGGTACGCTAGAGGGGTGAGGCTCGGGACAAGTTCAACATGAAGACCCGGATCACCTTTAATTATAAGATGGTGAGGCCTGTCATCAATGAGGACGGCTGTCAGAGGGTGACTTTCTACCCTTGGGGGCGGTATCCTGTGGCTGTGATGGGCGATGCCGTGGCTGTGACTCGGCAGAGGAGGTGGATGACAGGCTTAACCTATGACGTTATATACCTGGGTGATCAGTTTTCCAGGCAGCATGGTCACGTCTCTCCTTTAGGTGCCATTACCCCTCATGATCTCCCACCTATCATGCTGCAGCCTAAGGATTGGCCAGAGGATGAGAGGGACAGGTACAGGGCTGGGTTGGCAACAGAGGATTATTTTGATCACGCTACTCCATATGCCACCTTTGTGGAGGAGCATTTGAGGACGCCTCAGAGGTTGGTGAAGATAGTTGCCGCTCAGGGGTATGGAGAGGCAGAGCCGACCGATCCACTTGTTCCCTCAGCTCATCTATCTTATGTGGTGAATGGGGTGCCGAGGAGGCTGATGGTGCCCATTCCTGACACGAGAGATGCCGAGTTTACTTTGCCCAGCACTGTAAGTAAACCCTAGATTCCTTTTACGGCTTTTTTCTTTTCTATCCATGTTATTGCTGCAATTCTGAATCCTTTTCTTTATCGCAAGTCCCTGCTCGCACCTATGACACTTTGGTGCGGCAGAACAGGGGATAGAAGCAGCTGGCTCGGTCTCTCTTGAGGAAGCTGGCTTGTGCTTCAAGGGCTGCGGGGAATGCGCAGGAGACTGAGCGCAAGAGGAGGCATGTTGGGAGTGTGGCTTCTTCTTCATCAGCCTCAGAATACCCCTCGTCGACCAGCGGTGTGCCTCGGGGGCGTGGGCTAAATACCGACATCTTGGAACAGCTGGCGGAGTACGAGCACGTGCATGTTGACTTGTCCGCTATGAGCGATGATGAGGACGTGATGAGGGACCTCGAATACTATGAGCTGAGCAGCGACGAGGAGCCTGAGGCTTAGGGTCCTTCTTTATGTACTTAGAGAGAGAGAGAAACAAAAACAAATGATGCAAGTATGACAACAATTTGTAATTATTTATTTTTAATTTGGGGGGCCAAATGTGGCAAAGACATGTAATGATTTTTTTCTTCTTTTTTTTTATTGTTATTGCTATTTTTGTATGTTACTCGAGCCTTGGGACAATTTTTTGCATGGAAATGGGGCGGAAATTGGGCCAAAATGTGTATGATGGTATTTGGAATGTATGAACTGTGTTTGGGAGTGATTTCTATGCAGGTTTTGAGAAAGTGGGATGAGAATTTCCCCTTGGGCAGCAGCTTTGGCTGCTGCATATTTTTTTTTCTGCAGCAGCAAATGAGGCCGCCCGGCTAGGACCAGAGAAAAAAAGGCCGCACGGCTGGGTCTTCTGTCTGAACTGATTTTCTGCAAATAAAGCCGAGGAAGGTCCTAGAAACTTCATTTCCCAATTTGGCTTGTCCTAAATCATTCCAAAATAGATTTTTAGTCAAAAATAGATGAATTCAATCATTGCCATGGAGAAACCGGTTCGATTGCAAAAAGAGAAAAGAGATCGTTTTCTTTCCAATCTTCAATCTTGGATGAGGTACAATTTCCAATCTCATAAGGGGTTTTTTGATAACACCTTCAAAATCAAATCTTTATGGCATTTGAAGGATCTCTCGCCAGATTGGGACTTTTTGAGAGCAATGGCAAGGTTTTGGGATGTCCAGAGACATGTTTCCTCCTTTTCTTACAATGAGATCGTCCCCACCTTCGAGGATTTCAGAGCATTGATTGGGGGAGAACCTGATTCTGAACCTTATATACAGAAAAGCAAGTATATAATAGGCCCCACTGAAATTCCAAAACAACGATCAAAGTGGCCAAACCTCTCTTCTGAGGATAGATGTGACTTAGTGAAGCCCCCAGTTTGAGGGAAAAACTTTGCAAAGCCCCAGATTCTATTAAAGCGAGGAAAGATCCCTTTGTTGGGAAAGCCCCGGTTTGATGAACTGAGTAGGCGAAGTTTAGATTTTGAAGAAGTGACTTGGTGAAGCCCTAATCTTATGACCTAGCAAAATTCCAATCTGATTGGTACTGCAAAAGTGATCTTGAAGTTAATCTGACAAAGACTGAATCCATCTTATAACATAGTGAAAAACTCGATGTGGACCCAAATGACTAGAGAAGCCCCAGTCTAAAGAAATGGCATGATGAAGCCCCACCTTGAAGAGTTTCAATGCAGCCCTAATGCAAATTGAACCATCGTGTAGCAAAAGAGGAAAACCCATCCTTTTATATTTTAGTCAATCAGTCAACCGTAAGAAGATGTAAAAGAAAAGAATTTTAGAAATTTATACATGCAGGGGCATATTTTTTGAAAGGTAGGAATGAATCCCCATTTTGTGTTATTTTGATGGCCTCATTCGATGTAGGCACAAGAACTCGCTTTGGGTTTTACTCTTTTGAGAGAGTATAAGCGTAGAAAGGTTTGTAAAAGTGTATGGAAGCCCCTGTTGACAGAAAATTAGTGTTTAACACTATTTTTCCTATAATGTAGAAAAGAAGACTTGTCAAGACATCTAAAAACTTGTTTTATTTACAATGATCACCAGATTGATTAAAACCCTTTATTAATGTTCGGGTTATTCCCACTAATCTCGATATGAACAAACATTTTGATTAAACATGAGGAGAAAGTCAACCAAGGTGAAGAAAGTTTGTGTATAAAAGAAGCCATTGATGAGACCGAATTTTCTGGAATTTGAATGTGTTTATGACCGAACCATTTCTGGTTGCCTACGTTCCCCTCAATGTGAAGAGCTCAGGTCGCCGTAGTTCGGGCGTGAACTGTATTCGGCTTTGGGAAAGGGTATGAATATTTGTGGTTCCTTTGGTGAAAAGGCTCGGATGAGAAGGTTGGATGATGAGGCACGGGCCTTGAGATGATTTCTTGACAAGTCATTTTGGACGGCTTCTTCCGTGATTCCATTGCTTCTTGATCGTCTACTTTCATCGAGGGAGAAAGAATTTGCATATAGCCTAAGGGCTTATGAAATGCTTCTGCCTTTGCTTTAACCGCTCCATTGTTATCGACAACTTCTGCTCTTCGAGCTTAATTTTGCCCATCTGTCAAGCTTTCTGATTGGCGGTGCTGGGTCCTTGGCCTCATTTTTTTTTTGAAGCACATGAGGGCGAAGACAAGCTCCTAGGTTGTTGTTGACATGGGTTCAATCTTTCGATGCTGGGTGACTTTTGTTGTTCTTTGATGTTGCCGCCATCGTTGACTTGGTCAAGGTAATAGTGGGGATGTGATTTGGAAAGTGTATGGCTTGATGGAGGCATTTGTGAGGTAAGGAAAGTGTATAGGGATGGCATTAGTTGACTTTCTCACACCAATTAATTTAAATCTTAGTCATTTCGAGAGATTATTTGTTGAGCAATGCAAGTGATCATAAAATAAAACCATTTCATTAAATGTAATGTAGGTGTGAAAATAATGTCTTAAGTCTAGCAAGAAAAGAAAAAAGACTTTTAGAAAGTTAAACATTTTACTGCAATGCCCAAGGAGGACTTGATTAAAAGTAAAGCACTAGAGCCTACGAAGGTTGACTGAGAGACTATTTTATCTTTTTAATTTTGAGGATGGGTAGCCCCTAGTCTAGCCATTCTTTATCTTATTGGTTGGACTGCCAGGGCTCTTGAGCTTACTTTCGTCGATCAGCCCTTGGTCTCCTTTCTTAAAAGTCAGACACTTCCTAATTCGAGCTTTTACCATTATGAACAGGGCTTGTTGTTTTTGGTCCGTTGAGGCTCTCAAGTTTCCTATCTCCAATTGACGCTTGGATTGCAGGCCTTAAGATTGTGCCGCCATTTGGTGAAAGAGGAGATTTAGTCCGGGGGTCTTGTTTCAGTATAGAATGTAGTAATCGAATTTTCCCGAGGGTTCCCCGAGTGTCCCTACGCTGTTATCTCCGGCCTTATATCTTTCTTTTAACTTCTGCTGGGAGGAGGATTTTCCTTTCCTCTGGGGAGAGTCTTCACTTATCTAGTCCTAAAACTCATCTTCTAAATAATCCGTACAGTCACAAACGTCATAACAGATGTGTGACTTTGGCAAAGGAGTTGGGTCTGAGTTAGCTGGCCCTGCTTCCCGCTCTATGACATTCATGTTGGCATTATTTAGGGAAAGATTGTTAGATGTACGTGGGAATTCAAGCATCCCATCTTCTATCATCTTTCGGATCTCATGCCTCAAATAATTGCAATCATCAGTGTCGTGTTCGTGGTACTGGTGGAAAAGACAATGCTTAGACTCATCCAACCGAATGTTGGTGTTTTTGGGCTTCCGATTCTCCAGTGGCTTTATCAGCTTTTCTTTCACTAGTTCTTCCAGTATCTCGCTTAAGGCATCCCCATACTGTCATAATGAAGGGAGCGGTGTTTTTGGGAGACACTGTTGTTATCAAGACTTGGATTTCCATTGTTCAGTTGGTTCCGTTGTTGGATCTATCTAAGGGAGGCTGTGGCATTCTTTCCTTTGTGAGGAATCGATGCTGAGTTGGGTGCAGTTGATGCTTGGTATTGATAGTACTGGGTTATGTTTGAGGCTGGTTATGTTTTTGGGCCTTTCTCAAGCTTAGGACTGGCATTGGCCAAACGAGTTCCGGGGCAAGTTGTCCTATCAGGTTCTCTCAATTTGGGCATTTGAATTTTGCATGGCAGAATCACTTCTTTGCCTGGTTTGACATCTTGGGTTGAGGGAGTACCGGTACTTATCATGAGACAAGCTTTTCTTGCATTCGTTTCACTTGCTCCATCAATATCACCACATGGGGGTCAACAGGAATTCTCAAGTTACTGGAACACGCAACAAGGCTTTTATCAGTAGAGGGAACCACAGTAGTAGGTCGGTGAAACTGACGGGTAAATTTGCTAAGTCTGGCAGGCGAAAATGGAAAACTTGAGGCATCCGGATTTTCTTTTAGCAACTCACTATCGTATTCGGGTGGGTATAGGGGTCTCAGAACATAGCCACATGGCTCAAAATGATTATGTGAAGCTGGAGCATAGACTGGCAGGTACTGCTGAAACTGAGAAACAGGTGTGGCTGTAGCATTTAGCTGTTGTTGATGATGAATGAAGCCCAATCAGTTTTGAGGGGCTGAAGATGATAGACCCCTGATGGCCTGAGGTACTGGGAGGAACTGAAGGGTAGTAGCCCTTGGTGGTAAATTAGATGCTGAAGGAGGGAGGTATTGGTTGTAGGATGGAGGGTATTGGTTGTAGGATGGAGGGTATTGGTTATATGATGGAGGGTATTGGTTGTAGAATGGAGGGTATTGGTTATATGATGGAGGGTATTGGTTGTAGGATGGAGGGGTTGAAGTCACTGTTTCTGGAGTTTCATCTTCGACCATGACCAGAGAACCATTTGCCTCAACTGTTACCTGAACCCCATGACGGCGGAGAGCATCGATGAGCATGGCTTGTTGCTCTTCATGAACCTTTTGGGCATTTTCCAAAGCTAAGGCTAACTCTTCCTCTCTAGACATCGGATTACCCATACCACCACTGGTTTCTGTCATATCTGCCATTCTAACCCACTGAGTAGACGAAACTGATGATTCTGATGAACTGTCTGAGCCGAAAATTTCTACACTGAAAAAGCCACTGACCCGGTATTCTCACCCACTTCTTTCTCGTTGCGGGAAAGGGATAGGCAAGGTTTAGACTCGGGGGTAGGTGTTTAGGTTGAAGGCTCAAGTAACATGCAGTTAAGAATCTTCAAGTTTACTTAAAAAAATTCTAATTATCCCTATTTGGTTGGAAAAGGTTGCCCTTCTTTTTCGCAACTACTCTAGATCCTGGATCAGTGGGTTCCGTCACTACGTCTATAAGCCCCTCATTTTGCACCTGTATTTCGACATCCCAGGGTGGACAGTCCCGGGCGAGGGTCATATAGGGCAAGCGGATCCCACTGACCGAAAGAGAAGAACGGTCCTAGAGTCTAGCGGATCATAGGAATTTTAACGCATGAGCGATGCGGATTATAGTCAATGTCAACGCCGTCAAAGTAAAGTCTTTAGCCTTAACAGAATTTCGGCAGAGTTTCATTTGCACGAGAGACGTTGACTTAGGCGTTGTCCAAGGAAAATAATAGGCATAGGTCGGAAGTTTAAAATCGAATGACACTGCGTCACATTGAGCATTGTTGCATACTTTGTGCAAGTCAAAGTCAATGCCGGGGGTCACGATTTTGCCAATTTTGCCTAATGAAATTTCGGCATGGCTTCGCTTGTGCGAGGAATCTTGACTCTAGCATGGGCTCTGGTTTGACTTTTACATACTCCGTGCGAGTCAAAATCAAAGCCAATGCCGGGGGTCAAGATTTCGCCAATTTTGCCTAACGAAATTTCGGCATGGCTTTGCTTGCGCGAGGAATCTTAACTCTTAGCATGGGCTCGGGTTTGACTTTTACGGAGGTATACGACGAGACTGTATGACACGGTCTAGACAAAAACCAACCAAAAGTCACGATTTTCAAAGTGTGACACGGACTAGTGCAGTGGTCGTCACAGACTGCCATGGGGAGTTTGGGCTGATTCCGTGCGCGCCCGGGAGCATCGTAACACTGTCCGTGACTGAAACTGAACAACCATCCCGGGTTAAGGACGTGCATGTAAAAGTGTACAGGGTATAACCTAAAAAATTCTTTTTTGAGTTAAAATAGAGATTTTTCAACATGTGTTTTAAAAGAATGTTTTTGGACGGGGAAAATGCATCACATAAGCACATAAATGTTTCTGGTCTGAAACCAGTCCAAATTCTGGACAGAACAGCCCCAGAAATCGCCACAGTTTCCAGTTTAACTGCCAGAAGAAACTGTCCTGGTGGAACTGCTGATAAAGCCGCACCTGGCACTGTGGCGTATCAGGCCGCACTACTGAACCAAATAGCTTTCCAGGTTTCAAACTATTACCATTCCAGAATGTTTAGCCAAGAATTCTGGGCAACTTTCAGCTTCAGATTTGTACCTGCTTATCATTCAGAGTATGTACAATCCAAAAATAACACAAAGAATGCATAAAAAAGAAAAATTGCACAAACACAAAAATTGGACCCGGGACGGAAGGCTAACCCTCGTAAATGTTCCAAAGCTTCTTATGAGAGAAGAAGTTTGGAAACATTTACTTTGTCCCTAGCGGAGTCGCCAACCGTGAATTACCCCTCCACATTTTTATTTTAACGAAAAGGGCCGAGTTCACCTCAGTTGGAAGACACCAAATTTATGAAAAACAGAGTTGCCACACCATTTTGATTTATCCTCAAAACTTTGAAAAAAAAAGAAAAGGGTTCGGAGGTTAAGTTACTCATTGGGAAGAACGTTTGGCGTTCACCCAAGGATCCTTGCAAAATCAAGTCTTCCAAGGTCCAAAATTTGTGCTTGTTTGTGTGCGTATGTGATTTGAGAAAAAAGAAAAGATATGCCAAGCCTTTATCCGAACATAAGAACCATTTTAAGAAGGTTTTAGTTCGAGATGCCTTGGGCTTTGATGTTATTAGGGATTTGATCCCCTACTCATTTTGAACTTATGATCATCATTACAGGACCTATCTACCCTCCCATTAGACTAATCAACCAATCTAGGCGTAGGAGCCTTGGTATGTTTTAATCTAACTTTTCTTGGGGATTTTAGTCGAATGTGATCAAAGAAATCATTTTTAAGTCCAAGAATGAGGCATTTAGAAAAAGAATGAATCTTTGGCCATCAATCCTACATCTTGAGACAATGGTAATTCATAAGGACATTTTGATGTGTTTGTCTCAAGTGATCATCGGAGATTTTGGGACCAAGAATCATTGATTTCTAAAGGAACAAAGATTATGGCATTTTGTAATGGGATTGATGTAAAGATGGAGTCTTTACACCAATCCTCAGGAATGCTCAAGAACCATGGGACTAGGAAAATGGGATGTAAAGATTGGATCTTTTATGTTCATCCTACGTCTTTGATGCCTTAGTAGGCTTTTAGACAATCCTCGGAGAAAGATTCCAACTTTAGGGACATGGGGAGAAACAATATTAATATAAAGACTTGATTTTTAATATGGAAATACAGGGAGTATCATTAATCTAAGAATATAATGTAAAAGGATGGACCTTCATGGTTTCTCATATGTCCTTAATACCTCATTAGGTAGACAATCCTTGAAAAAACTAGATCAAGGGAAGGGGAGAACATATAGTAAATAAAGATTGCATTTTTAAACATAAATGTAAAGGGGGATCACATCCTTATTTGGTAGATTATCCCTAGAATAAGCCACTTATGGAATCTTGTTCATCCTAGGGAGAGGATCTATATGAGTCATTTGTGTAGGGGAGTGGGAAATATGGATATACATTGCTAAAGATTGAAACTTTATGATGTAAATAAAGGTAAGCAACAAGTAACAATGGAATGAGAGAATATAGGAGTGTATTAGAGTTAGGGAAGGAGAGATTACCAATATTGGTATTTCTCTATCTTCCAAGGGAGGTTTTCCTAGGCAATATATATTAGGAATAGATTAGGGTAGGATTAGTGTGACGACCCTAACCCTAGGCACAATTTTAGTATCATATTATATGCTTTTAATATTAATGTTAACCTTATGTGTTCATTATGCCTTTAAATTCTTAATATTAGGATGAGATGCTTGGGAAATAAAATAAAGTTCTTGGGGGAAAATATAATAAAGGAAAATAGATAGAATGGAAAGGAGGTTAAAGTGTGTGGGGCAAAGAAAATTAGAGTAAAGGGTTTAATTTCACTACCTTAGAACTTGGAGGGCCAAATTGCTTATTTGTGAAAGCCTTAAATTAATTGTGGCATGGGGGGCCATGCCCTCCCCCTATTTCACTCACCTTTCTTCCCTTTTGTCAACCTTCCCCATACTCCTCCATCCTCCTTATTCTTTCATCATTTTCTTCTTCCTCCTTCCCAAATTTCCATGGAAACTCCTCATTGAAAGTCTCACTTTCCAAGTTTCTAGCAAGATCAATTCTTCTCCATTTTCCAATCCAATTGTACTTTTGTGCTTGGGGCAACTAGGGAAGTTTATCAAGCTAAAAATATTCTTAATCCATCTCATATTTCTAAGGTGAGTTATTATGACTTCCCTTTCTCTAAATGCTCATGAAATATTTATTGTTGTTATAATGGTTATGTGATGCTTTGGAAACCTTCTTGAAGTTGAGAAATTGGTTAATGGTATAGAAGGATGTTATTGTCCATGGAAGTTGATTAAAGTGTAAGAAGATGGGTTGAATAGATTAAAAAGGGTTAACTTGAATGTGTTAGTGAAATGGGTTGGAAATCATGTGGTAAATGATCTAGGTTTACATCATTTTGGGTCTAAAGGATTTAGTATGTGAAGTATGAAGTTTAGTAAGCTTTTAGGTTCACCAATAAAAGGGAAGCTTGGGTTGAAAATTGGTTTCTTGGAATTATTGAGTTGTTGCTGCTGTTGGTGCCTGTTTCTGGCCGTGGCACGAGTCGTGCCCATGGCCAACTCGTGGTTATGACTCATGGATGGGAGGCCAAATCGTTCTGATCAAACTTAAGGGGAATTGGCACGAGTCGTGCCCTCAGGCACGAGTCGTGCCATGTGGAAGTCACGAGTCGTGCTGGTCAAGGGACGCATGATTTTGAGAAAGGCCAAAAGGGCACGAGTCATGCCCTGGGGCACGAGTCGTGCCCTGGCCTGGTAGCTTTGAATCAACTTTGGAGCTGTTTAAACCTAATCAAACTAGAACCAAAATGAAATCTCTTTAACCTAGATTAAAGTAGAATACTTTGGCTTCACAATGACATCTTAAGTGATCAAAATGGAATTGGGGAAGTACTTTAAATATTGTGTGGAAAACGCTTGGTAGACTAGTTTAGCAACTTGACCAATGTGATCCCGACTTGGTATATTTACCTTGGACCTTTATAGAGACCATGTATTGTTGTATGATGACTATGTAGGGTGGGTTGATGATACCTCATTGCCTTACTTGAGTTCTTATTCATTGATTATATTATGCATAGTGTGTTAAATAAATGTTGCACTATGATATTGGTTGAACATGAGTATATATTACCATGTGGCTATATTGTTTATCCCCTTTATGGATTATATTTCAAGTAACTATTATGTGCTTGATAATGTGTTAATAAGTTGATGTTGGGGGTATAACATAATACGATCAATTATGGAAGTGTGACCTAATGTGATCGAATTATGTTATATCTGTGACCGTCCCCTCCTGTGGCCACAGGTCGGGGTTATAGCATCTGTATTGAGCCAAAAGCCTTACAGAGTTGCTACTATCTTATATGGTTCCCTGAAAAATGGGTCTTATAAGATGTGAGTATTGCTTAAGCAGCTCACCTAAGATTGGAATATTATATCCAATGTTGTACGACTATTATTCAGACGGGAAAAGGTAAACCGAGGTAATGTAACGTGTTTACAGCTTTTCTAATGTGTTATATGCAACTTGTTATGTGTTGCATCTTATTTGGCATATTGCTGCATTCATAATAGCTTGCTGAGATTTATTCTCACCCCTCTCCCTTTAGTGTTTTTAGATCCCGAGACAGGCGGACCGGCCAAGTAAGGGCGGAGAGGAGTTTGGAAGTGATTTTGGGGATTGTCGGGGTACGTATAGGTTGGCGTAGAATGTATATTTTGGTATAATTCCTTTATGGAGTTTGTAATTATAAACTTTAATTTCTACGTCAAAACCACAATCTTTTGTAACTAAAACAGTTTAGTACTTTCAAAGTTGTTCCACTCTTCCTCCAATGTGGAGAGTAGTGGAGTTGTTTTGAAATGGTTATGTTAATTGTGTTATGTTTGAAAGTTATATCAAAGTTTTAAAAATTTTAGGTGATTTGAGTTAGTTTGGGGACGCTCCAACTCGGGACACGCGTTAGGTTCCGGGTCGGGGTCTTCACAGCTTTCAATGAGGAGTTTCCATGGAAATTTGGAAAGGAGGAAGAAGCAAATGATGAAGAAAGAATAAGGAGGATGGAGGAGTATGGGGAAGGTTGACAAAAGGGAAGAAAGGTGAGTGAAATAGGGGGAGGGCATGGCCCCCCATGCCATAATTAATTTAAGGCTTTCACAAATAAGCAATTTGGCCCTCCAAGTTCTAAGGTAGTGAAATTAAACCCTTTACTCTAATTTTCTTTGCCCCACACACTTTAACCTCCTTTCCATTCTATCTATTTTCCTTTATTATATTTTCCCCCAAGAACTTTATTTTATTTTTCAAGCATCTCATCCTAAAATTAAGAATTTAAAGACATAATGAACACATAAGGTTAACATTAATATTAAAAGCATATAATATGATACTAAAATTGTGCCTAGGGTTAGGGTCGTCACAATTAGTGTATGAGAGAGAGTGGTTTTGTGTGTTTAAGAGACTGTATTTCGAGTCTTGATTTCTGCAGAGTAACTTTGCTGTGGAAAAAATGTCTTTTGAAATGAATAGAGGAGGCCTCTATTTATAGGCTTCTGGTGTGCTTCTAATAAGGCCGCACGGCATGACCATGCGCCAAAAGAAGTCGCCCGGCCAAATCTCTTGTCGCGTCAGCTTGTTTCTGGAAACATGCAAGGTGGCAGGTTGGAAGCTTCTTTCCAGCGAGGTCCTATCCAGAATTCTTATTCTTGATAAGTCCTTCCTTGCTCGAAAAGTATTGAAAAGTTCCCGAATTGCCCCTAAACTTTATGAAAGTTTGGGGAACTACTAGGAAACTTAGATTGGAAGGCATGAGCCAGATTTGGGTACTTACACAAGTGCACGATTTATAGTAGTAGTAATATTCACTTAGTAAGGGTCGAATCAACGGGGATTTGTAAATCAACAATTTGACTTTCAACAGTTAAACAAACAAATAAAAGAAGGGGATTTGAATTTGATTATTATTCCTACTTAACAATTAACTACTCAAAACAAGAAATGACAAAACAAGTAAAATATTACCGAATTCCAAGGAAGAAGGATCTACGGAATGGGATTCATGTATATCGCAGCAACATGCCAATCAATAATACAACCAATCATAGTTGGGGGTTCATCCTCTATAGTAAAATTGGGCATTCACACGTACACAATTTAGTGCTCTACAAATATTAGGTTATAGCAAAGTCCACTTAATATTCAAGAACCCAATAAACCCTAGGATTAAGAACCTATAATTTTGGTTTGTAATCACTTGTCAAAACCTATATTATATTAATTCAAAAGTTTAACTTGCATGGATCGAACAATCACTTGTCAATCACACACACAAATTTAGTTTAAAAACCAATCACATCTACACATGTGACTGTATTTTAGAAAACTTAGATGAAGATTACTTTTGATGAACCCAACCCTTGATTGAATGCAATAATAATTATGACATAAAGGATTGATATACATTACCTCCATTACGTAGAAGAAGTGTCTTAGCCACGCATATTCATATTGAACATCAACAAAATTTCAATAAATTGCATAGATTTTCAATGGAATTCTTGAATTAAAACTTGGATCTTGTTTATAACTTGAAAAGAGAATTAAAACATGTTAGGAATAGGTCAAAACATGGCTGGGGTGTTCTATTTATACATGGGAGAAGGAGGGGTCGAAATTAGGAAACGGAAACCAAATCCGAGTCAAAACAGGAAAACTGCTGAAGCTGCTTCGGGGGGTCTGTGCGTCGCCCTTCGTGCATCACTGACTTGTACCTTTTTCGGCAAACTTCCGAAGGTCATAACTTCTTTATACGGACACCGATTGAGACGTGCTACATATCGTTGGAAAGATATCGATGAGTACTATAGTTATAAATTATTAAAGTCATATCAAATTTGTCCTTCTGTAATTTCCATTCTTTCCTCTCAAATCGTCCGCCCTGCACTTGGAAGAAGAACTAGCCAAAGAAAAAAGAGTGAAAATTGGATTCTTCGTCGCCGTAGTAAATAGGAGAGAAAATCTAATTGATTTCTTCCTCTTTCCCTTTTCAAAGAAAGAGGATGGGCGAACGACGGGAATCGAACCCGCGAATGGTGGATTCACAATCCACTGCCTTGCCTTCTGCCGCTCCCCTCGCGATCGTTCCTTTTGTATCCATTAAGATTTTATTCCGTGAATTTCTCCTTTCATTCATTGTATGCATAAACACTCCAAAATTCCATCAAAAAATACAAGGTTAAGCATCAAATAGGTCTAAGGATACATCATTTGGGCGGGTGAAAACAAATCCATCAGCGGACTTTGTGAATTATAATGAGTCTAATATAATCCCGCCTAGTTTCACTTATGACCAAAAACATTAAGTCAAATCTGATGTGAAACACTACATTTTGGGATGATCCTCACTTGTGGAAAATTTGCCCTGATAGGATATTAAGGAGGTGTGTCCTGGAGTATGAGCATGCAAGTGTCTTGCGGTTCTGTTATAAGCTCTAATGTGGTGGGCATTTTAGTGGTCAAAAAGACCGCTTGAAAAGTGCTCCAATATGGGTTGTATTGGCCCACATTATCTAAGGCTGCAAAAGAATTTTGTAAAAGGTATGATAGATGCCAAAGAACGGGGGGCATAAGCAAGAGAGATGAGATGCCTCTAAAATAAAATTTGAGTGTTGATATATTAGATGTTTGGGGCATTTTATGCAATGAGGATGGGTTGGTGGTATTCATAAAAAACAATATACAAAAAAAAATCCTTGCTTTATTTTCTTTTATTTCGGGTCGATATGAACTACAGTGACCTGAGCCTATTATAGTGTTTTCACGCTCACTATAATGGGGATGTGGGCAGCTTATGTGCGGTCAAAAAGTTGATAAGCTTTGGCTTATGTTACCCTTTATGGGTCTCTCCGAGTTTGTGCCCTCTTTTGACAGAAACAACACGTGGTCACTCCCCTTACTCAACACGATCGTCCCTTTTATCCAGAAGCCACACAATAATTCCATTAGCAACCATGATCTCGCCCTTGGGCGGATTTTCCTAAGTTGACACGAAAAAAGGTTTAAACCCAAATATACTCTCCTCCCTCCTCACAAATCCTAACCTTCTTCATCCTCTCTTTCTTTCTCTATATTGTGCCGCCCCTTGCCCTTTCTCTCTCTAAAAATCATCCCCAAATTCATAAATTTCCCATTCTTAACCTCCAAGCAACCTCCATTATAAACCCACCTCTTGCCAAAATCTTGTGCTATTGAAGATTTTGACATCCTATCTAGGGTGATTTGAAAGAATTTTGATAGGTTTTGGTGGGTGAAGGTGAAGAAGAAGAACTTGAAGTTGTTGGTGGATTTGAAGGGGAAATTTGAAGACAAGGGTTGTTTGAAGTTTTGCAAAGAGGATTCCATTGATTTTGGTTATCATCCACATCTCAAGCGACTTTTCCGGCGACCTCATCCAAGTAAGCTTTAATTATGAATTTGTGGGTATTGTTATCTTATAATCATGTCTAAAAGACCAAGAGATCCCTCAAGTGCCCCCGTCCCTCCGGTTGGTCCCTTGTATGATAGACACAAGTTTGTGGGTAATAAAGCCTAAGAGTTTTTTTTGAAATGTATGAGTTAAAGGCCTTCAACCCAGAAAGGGATTTTGATTTTGAGGGCCTTGAAATAGATGATTTGGTTAACGGCTACCAATGGGAGAAATTGGGAGTCAAGCCCTCAAATTTGGGAGTGAGTCTCCTAGTTAAAGAATTTTATGCAAATGTTTATGAGAACGGGAATACGGGTCTTTCCTATGTGCGGGGGGTGGTGGTGGGGGTGGTGGTGGTGGTGAATTATTCTAGTTAAGTGATAAATGAGTTTTACGATTTTGCAACTGATATGACTGAGGATGAGAGTGAATATACAAGGTTGATTGAGAGCATGGGAAAGAATAATAAGGAACACCTTGAGAAAATATTTCCCACCTTCGGGAACATTGACCTGAACTGTATAAAAAAAGCACAATAATGAAGGCCCGAGACCTGAGCCCATGGATGAAAGTACTTCATAGATTCATCAATGAGAGGATCCTCCCCTCCTCGCTTTTCAATGATGTGAACTGGAGGCGTGATGTTCTGATGCACGAAATTATGCAGGGAGGGGGATTGACGCAGGGAAGATAATTTCCAATGAGATAGCGCACACAACTAAGAACATGGCAAACTCCAATTACAACTTCCCTTTATTGATCACAACCTTGATAGCTAGAGTCGGGGTTAACTTGACCCGAGTGAACAAGGACTTGAAGATTGGTTCTAAAATTAACAAGTTCACCTCACCACAAAATGCCAGAACTAGAAAAGAGGTGAGGGGTCTTCTCGGGGACAGCATGTGGATGATGATGAGGTTGAGGCTGAGGTATGGCAAGCAGACCTGTAAGTACGCCAATCCAATTCGCGATCCCTTTTTAGGTGCATTTTAAATGATAAAATCGCACTAAGGGGCGTTTTGGTAAATTCCCGGTCCATTCCGAGACTTCCGGGAACTTTTTATAAGTTTCCCGCGAAGGAAGTATGTTTTAGTATTTTTCCCGGACAAAAGGACCTAAAAGGAATAAATCAGTTTGGACCTCTTGGGAATTAACCCGGAATGTTCCAGAATCTGGTTTTGGCGCCAGAATCAGTTATGGATGTGGCCCGTCGTACGACAGCTTGAAGCATGGAAATTGGAAGTGTTGGGTCGTGCGACATTATAATCCTTATTCCCATTCAGCGTATAAATACCAATTCCTGTCAGTTGAAAGGGGGGCCTCTCATTTTTTCTCACACACAACACATAGATACCTCACCCTTTCTCTCTCTATCCGTAAACAACCACTCTCTCTCCTCCTTCTCTCTATCCGCATTTCACCATTGCTGCAACTCCGCCATCTCCGTTCCAAACTCAACCTTCTTCACCAAATCTCTCAACCTAGCCTCACCAATCTCCGGCTAGATCTTCCATTTAACCCTCTCTTTCACGTCCCAATTAACCAGCAACCCAAGCTCACCCAATCGCACCAATTGCCGGCAACCGTCGTCTTCTTCCTCAAACCAATCTCTCCCTTCGGCCAAACCTTCACCTGTTCTCTCCCTCTAAACCGGCGACCTCACCCAAACCAACTCCTTCTCCTTAAACCACCTTCATCTCCTCCAATTACCTTCTTCCCCGATCCAATTGCCATCCACCGCTCCTCAACAACATCAACCGGAGCAATTACCACCGTTCTCTGTCCTCTACCCCAAAACCAATTCTTCGGTTACAAACCCAACTTAAATCTTCCTCACCGTGTTCTACTCCCTATCTCAAAACCGCGTCAACACCGCTCCCCTGTTCAAAACCAAATCGTCAACCACAACCGCTTCCTCCTGATTCTAAGCCCAAGCTCGTAACAACCGTAGCACCTCCAATTTCCGGCCACTACTCCATCAACAATCCTCGGCCAATCAATCCTCAATTGCGTCTCCCTTGTTCCAGATTCCAATACCGATTCAACATACACGCACAAACACCTGGAGCTAATTTGCTGTTCAATCTGAGTTCGTGAGTTGATCCTTGAAGCTGAGTGAAGATCCTTCTCCCTAACGTGGTTGAAGGAATGAGGACTACGAGGGTAACGATCCGTTTCTATCCCTTTCATTTACTTACAGTTTATTTGTTTCATTGCAATAATTGTTCCCGAACTTGATAATTGGACTCCATCCGTCCTCAATTATCAAGTCCCAACTGCCATTCCTCTGTTTAATTTGTTTAGCTTAGTTTGGTTGACATTCATTATGTGATTGGAATTCTATTTGTCCTTTGGCTAATCTGTTGCTGATTCGTGGTGTTATTAGTTGATTTGGTATAATTGCTTGATCTGGATTGGTTTCTATCGAATATGTGCTTCAATTGTAAAATCCCTGCAAATGGTAAGGATATCGACACAACGGATCTCATTAGTCCTGTGTAGCACGACATAATCAAGCCTATGCAGGGACTATTATTTCAGTTGTAATCTGTTTCCTCTGGTTTGCTTGTTGTGGTATTTTGCTCACTTGGTGATTACTGTAGTATGAGTTTTGTTAAACCTCTGCAAAGGGCTTCAGTTGTGTATGTCCTGTGTCACGCGACACAATGAGCCTCCTGCAGTAGGTTCAGTTTCTGTTGTAAGTTTTGCTCTTCCTCGTTGTATTTGGGACGTGGCCTCCCGGAATAAATGGTTCACAAGTTGTATTCCCCTTTGTCGAGCAATAAAATAAAGCACTCTTATGCATTTTTACACATATCTTGTTACACACATTTTGCACCCACATTTGGATGATTTGAATGTTGAACAAAGAAAGACTCGTCTACGGACGAGGCGTGTTGGGTGGACTCTCGGTTCTTCCCAACACGTAACCTGACCCCCGGACCCATTTTCTCTTACAAAAGGTTTTCAATGTTTCCTTAAAAACGGCGTGGCGACTCCTTATTCTCATTTTTCGGCGAGCGTTCATTCAGTGGCGACTCTGCTGGGGACTATTGAAACTTGTTTTTCAAAAAGTGGGTCAAATTTCGTTATTGTTCAACATTCTCTTCATTCACTTGTGTGTGCTTTGTGTGTGACATTATATGTGTTGTTTGCATCTTATGTGCTTTGTTTTATTCCGTTCCCTCCTTGTGTCCCATCTTTGTTATCTATGTTGTGCTGATGCTGGGGCTTGAGATATCGTATTGTGCTTAGAGGCAGGGGCTAATCTCAGTTTTGCAGGAGCTTGGTTTAGTGACTTTCCTGGTCGTGCGACAGCTTTGTCTCATGCTGTTCTGTGTCACGCGACATGATTAGTCACTGGACAGGTTTCAGGTTTTGGTTTGAGGGCAGTCCCTTGAATCAAGAGAAAGATTGCTCAGCTGACTGTTGTTCCTTTTTTCTTCCCTGAGAGAGTGTGTGTGTTTCTTTTTTATTAATAAATAAAATAAATAAAAAACATTCTATTTTTTGTAAATAAAAGAATATAGTCATCCGCACACTACGTCACATAGCTTTAGAACCCTCGGGTGCGACTGACGGCATCGCGGACGGTGATAATATTCGCCTACGTTTGAGCGCCTAATGTCAAACCCATCCCCCTAGTGCGTTTAGGTGGCACCACACTCAAACCTTACCCACGGTTGGTTTTTTGATACAACGTTTTAACTACACCAAAATGAGTTGTTTTTGAAATTTCCAAATAAGTCTTTTTACCTTCCCCAAAACCCCGCACCTTGTGGGCATGTTGCCAATGCAACATGGTTTCGCGTGAGGACATGTCACTCCCGTGGCGTGTCCTAAACGAGAGATCATGCCGCATTGTCACCATGCACCGACGAGAGGTCATGCCGGATTTTTCTTGGAAATTCCCCGAGAATACCCGTTATGCTGCCCAAATTTCCCTAGAAATTGGGGCTACTCGTCTGTCCCACGTCGTGTTAGGTTTTGTTTAGGTATCATTACTTATTATTAATTTCAAATGCAAAACATTTAGTGTAATTTGAACGTTGCGTCCCTAGGTTTTCCCAAGGTTTAGTTTGCGTAAATAAAGGATTAGCCTTTTCCAACCGTTCTTAGGATTTAAATCACCGATTTATACTTAAAGATAAATAAATTGTTTGCGTGAGTCTGTTCTCTCCATTTCTTCTCCCTCTCCCGTATTTCCTTTCTTGCCCTACCTTATAAACCTATATCTACCCTCTGTAGCGGTGACAAGTTGGAAGCGTGTTCTGGTATTCTGTGGTCTTTGGGTTCCTATCTTCGAAGCTTTTATCCGTTCCGCCATCCGAGATGTCTGGTGCAAAAGATATGCCATCTGCTCAGTCTGGAATTCTCCCTACTTCGGGCCAGCTAGAATTGAATGATCTATCGGTAGCAGAGTTGCGAGCTGCTCTTGAGGCCGCCATGGTTCGTGAATGTAAGGCTCAGTTGCTAGCCCAAATTGCCAAAGCCCGAGAGGAAGAGACGCACGCTAGATTTGTAGAAGCAATGCGCATCCGGGGGGTTACGATAATTCGCCACGAAGATGGGTCGTATGAAGAAATCATCAAGGCCAGCGGTGTATGTAATGAAAGGGATGAATGAAGTTGGACAAGATAAGATTCTTTACCCGATATCTCATGTGGTCCAAACTCAGATTGAGGATGAGCAGCCGATCCCTGGGGCTTTCAGCATTCCAAAACAACCTGATGTGAAGAGTCAATACCAGCCAGATTCCCAAGGGTCATACCATTATCTTACTCAGAAAGGATCACTGCTATTCCACCCTGACCAAGTTCCCCCGCAAGGAAATGCTCCGCAGCCACCAATGAGTTCATATGGTTTCAGCTTGTCACCCCCGCATGATCAGCATTCAGGACCAGCCTCATATGTGACAGTGAATCAGATGTCTTTCATTCCATTGGTGAACCCTATCCAACAAAGGACGGCAACACTTGAATCCCCTCCAAAGACAATTCAGACGGAAAGGAGGAAAGCGTACCGGGGAAAGGTGGGAATGCCTATGAATCAATTCCTCAAGATCTTGGTGAGCGAAGGACTGGTTTAGCCGCTAGTCAATTATGTCCCTCTTCATAGCGACACAAAGCTGGATCCGAGCAAATACTGTCACTATCACCAATGTCAGGGCCATACCTCGTACGAATGCAGACAGTTGAGGGTGATCATTCAAGAACTTATTGATGAAGGGAAGATCGAAGTTGGCTCTCATGAGGAAAACGGTGTCCAGAGTCATGGTCAGTTCCCACCGCGCAAGAAGAGAGAATTTGATGACCTGGGAATAACAACCGAGGAAGCTTTCAACGGATTGATGCGAAGGGGAATGATAAAGCCACTTGATAATTATCAACCAACCAAACCTAATCCGAATTTGGATCGTGGCAAGTATTGTTACTATCATCAGTACCCTGGGCATTTAACCAACGATTGTTCCGTTCTAAAGGTGCTTATTCAGAAGTTGGTTGATGAGGGAAGAATTGAGAAAGCTCCTCCAAAGGTGATCAACAATCCTCTTCCGCAATTCCAAGGATACCCGGTCATTACTCAAAGGGAGTCTCAGAGCCAATAAAGAAGCAGCACGGATATCCCTCACCATTACCTTAACCAATTCCGGTCGTCCTCTCGGCTTTAGAGGAAATTCCCATTACCATTACCCTTACCTTTGCCCTTAGCCAAAGCCATATTTGACCTCTCATTCTTAGAGGCAATGAAGATACAATCACAGATTTCCCTCACCTTAGAAACCCCAAACACTTCCCAAAAAGCCAACCTCTCATCTTTAGAGGTTCAGTCAGCAAAAGGCCTAGCCGACCTCTCGTTTTAAGAGGTCATGATATCCCAAATTTACCCGAAGACCGATCGAAACCCCGAGACCTGGGCCGAGTCATTCCTACCGGATAGCGAGTTTCATTCCAATATCGTCAAGATCTAAAAACAGATTGTTGCTTAAAGAGGAGCCAAGTCCATCCCTCAAAGGAATATCAAGTGAAGATTGTGCAAATTTCATCCGTTCATTCGACGTTTTATGTGAGCATATTTCTTTTCCCCTCAGCAAACACCTGCCGTGAACGTCCCACTGGGGCTTCACATCTGTGTCTCCCATCGACACTCCAAGAGGACACGTTCTTTCGATTCTCAAAAATTCTCGAAGGTCCTCAGATCCCCGAATTTCACCGTCCATTCTTTTCATTCGGGATAGGCCCGAACTACGGCGACCTGAGCTCCTCCCAAGGAGGGGAACGTAGGCAACCAGAAATGGTCTGGTCGAAGTCACAAACAAATCTTGAAAAATCCGGTCTCCTCAAGGACCATGCCCATACATTGTCTATCCTTCCGAGGTTGATTCTCGATATCAGTGGGTTTTCTTCTCAGGATTAATTGGAATATTTGCTCATGTCGGCTTTGGTGGTTGAATAACCCGAACATCAATAAAGGGTTTTAAGCAGCTTTGTGATCATGTCGAATAATACAAGTTTTCAAGTGTCTCGGCAAGTCTTCCTCTCTACACTTCTAGGGATATATAGAGCTAAACACTGTATTTCTGTCAGCAGGGGCTTCCATACACTTTCCACACCTTGTAATGCTTATACTCTCCCAAAAGATTTAGACCAAAAAGCGAGAGTGTCATGCAGAAGCTCGGGATTCATTCCCACCCTCGAAAAATACGCCCCTGCTCATAAATTGCTCCTATGTCTTGTCCGTCGACTGACTGGCTGAAATTTGAAGAGTAACCTCCCCCCGAGCTGCATGATTGTGTTGACTACACGCGGGTGTCGACCGGGGCTTGGCCAGAGGAAGAGAATGATTTGTGCACTTGTCCGGTTCCAGAGGATGGTTCTATAACCCCGACCCTTGGGAATTGATTTCCTACTAAAGGCATACCTCATGTTGGAGCTACTGAGTCCCATACCCTAGGAAAAAGGGAAAAGTTTTGAAATGATGTGGAAGCCTAGATTGGAGGGCTTATCAACATGACTTGTTGTGTCACGCGACAGAAGGTGCCCCAGTTGTCCTGAGTCGTGCGACATCTTGTAACCAGCACCAGACATTAGCAAGCTGCTATCTGATCTATACCAGAGCACGCCATGCAAATAGCTAAAACCACCAGCCTGCAGATAAGCCCGGGAGAGGGATTCATTCAGTTCAAATGCATACAAACCCTCGTACATATGTCATACACAATTACCCGAAACAGTTCCACAATATCATATATAAACCCTAAAGGCCAACCTCAGCCGATATAACAATAAATCGTACTCCTTTCCCCTCGTTCCCAGAACAAACAGACTCGTGCAAATAAGCTAACATAGTTTAACCGTCGCTAACAAAATGGCATAGTTAGATTGTAGTGTTTCGAGTGTCGTTTTCCCCGCAGGTACAACAGTTAACTGAGCAAACCTCAAAGATTGTCCCTTAAAGCAAAGCCGAGATAAAGAATCCGTGCCTATTTGAATCTCCCCAGCAGAGCTTACCAAGATCAATAGCCCCACCGTCAATAATAGTCGTTGCCCAGCAAGCAAAGTCCCCGGCTTACCAAGCAAAGCTAGGGACACAAGAGCCAAAGAGTACCGACAAGATTTCGCTGCCCAGCAAGCAAAGCCCCGTCACAACAAAAAACCCGTCGCAGCAAGCAAAGCCCCATCACAGCAAGCAAAGCCCCGTCACATCAAGCAAAGCCCCGTCAACAAAAACCCATCGCAGCAAGCAAAGCCCCATCAACAAGAATCCGTCGCAGCAAGCAAAGCCCCGTCACAACAAAAATCTGTCACATGCAAGCAAAGTCCCCGTCACAGCAGGCTAGGTCCCAGATCCCAAAGTCAACCGTCAACAGAAACCGCCCCGCACCCGTCAACCTTCAGCAACAGTAGTAGCATAAGTCCCTCCGGTAGCTACACCTATCCCCAGCAGAACCAATGATAGTATGAGATCCCCGACAGCTACCTCCCAACAAGGGGCCTAAGCCCCTTCAGCAGCCACAACCTTCCCACGACCAGCAATAGCATCAGTCCCTTCTGCAGCTACAGGTAAGCACAGCACAGGTATGAAATCACATCTCAGTCAGTTACTTCTCTAAAAGAAAAGAGCAGTAGTCGTGTCCTTGGGTGACGCCCCTAACAGTCGTGTCCTATGGGTGACGCCCCTTACAGTCGTGTCCTATGGGTGACGCCCCTTACAGTCGTGTCTTTGGGTGACGCCCCTTACAGTCGTGTCTTATGGGTGACGCCCCTAACAGTCGTGTCCTATGGGTGACGCCCCTTACAGTCGTGTCCTATGGGTGATGCCCCTTACAGTTGTGTCCTATGGGTGACGCCCCTTACAGTCGTGTCCTTGGGTGACGCCCCTTACAGTTGTGTCCTTGGGTGACGCCCCTTACAGTCGTGTCCTTGGGTGATGCCCCTAACAGTCGTGTCCTATGGGTGATGCCCCTTACAGTCGTGTCCTTGGGTGACGCCCCTTACAGTCGTGTCCTTGGGTGACGCCCCTTACAGTCGTGTCCTTTGTTGTTTTCCCCCTCCAGTCATGTGTTCCGAACTACGATTTGGCTTGATTCCCTCCCCGGGATACGTAGGAATTCTTTCTCCAAAGGTCCAGCCATCCGACTCCCCAGATCACCGTCTAGCCCTCCGCCTCATTCCTCCAGCCGCTCATTGGGATTGGGTCTTATTTTATCGACAACCTCACTTCTTCCATAAGTGACGTTGCCGAGGGGCTCTGTAAGTACGCCAATCCAATTCGCGATCCCTTTTTAGGTGCATTTTAAATGATAAAATCGCACTAAGGGGCGTTTTGGTAAATTCTCGATCCGTTTTGAGACTTCCGGGAACTTTTTATAAGTTTCCCGCGAAGGAAGTATGTTTTAGTATTTTTCCCGGACAAAAGGACCTAAAAGGAATAAATCAGTTTGGACCTCTTGGGAATTAACCCAGAATGTTCCAGAATCTGGTTTTGGCGCCAGAATCAGTTATGGACGTGGCCCGTCGTGCGACAGCTTGAAGCATGGAAATTGGAAGCGTTGGGTCGTGCGACATTATAATCCTTATTCCCATTCAGCGTATAAATACCAATTCCTGTCATTTGAAAGGGGGGCCTCTCATTTTTTCTCACACACAACACACAGATACCTCACCCTTTCTCTCTCTATCCGTAAACAACCACTCTCTCTCCTCCTTCTCTCTATTCGCATTTCACCATTGCTGCAACTCCGCCATCTCCGTTCCAAACTCAACCTTCTTCACCAAATCTCTCAACCTAGCCTCACCAATCTCCGGCCAGATCTTCCATTTAACCCTCTCTTTCACGTCCCAATTAACCAGCAACCCAAGCTCACCCAATTGCACCAATCGCCGGCAACCGTCGTCTTCTTCCTCAAACCAATCTCTCCCTCCGGCCAAACCTTCACCTACTCTCTCCCTCTAAACCGGCGACCTCACCCAAACCAACTCCTTCTCCTTAAACCACCTTCATCTCCTCCAATTACCTTCTTCCCCGATCCAATTGCCATCCACCGCTCCTCAACAACATCAACCGGAGCAATTACCACCGTTCTCTGTCCTCTACCCCAAAACCAATTCTCCGGTTATAAACCCAACTTAAATCTTCCTCACCGTGTGCTACTCCCTATCTCAAAACCGCGTCAACACCGCTCCCCTGTTCAAAACCAAATCGTCAACCACAACCGCTTCCTCTTGATTCTAAGCCCAAGCTCGTAACAACCGTAGCACCTCCAATTTTTGGCCACTACTCCATCAACAATCCTCGCCCAATCAATCCTCAATTGCGTCTCCCTTGTTCCAGATTCCAATACCGATTCAACATACACGCACAGACACCTGGAGCTAATTTGCTGTTCAATCTGAGTTCGTGAGTTGATCCTTGAAGCTGAGTGAAGATCATTCTCCCTAACGTGGTTGAAGGAACGAGGACTACGAGGGTAACGATCCGTTTCTATCCCTTTCATTTACTTACAGTTTATTTGTTTCATTGCAATAATTGTTCCCGAACTTGATAATTGGACTCCATCCGTCCTCAATTATCAAGTCCCAACTGCCATTCCTCTGTTTAATCTGTTTAGCTTAGTTTGGTTGACATTCATTATGTGATTGGAATTCTATTTGTCCGTTGGCTAATCTGTTGCTGATTCGTGGTGTTATTAGTTGATTTGGTATAATTGCTTGATCTGGATTGGTTTCTATCGAATCTGTGCTTCAATTGTAAAGTCCCTGCAAATGGTAAGGATATGTCACGCGACACAACGGATCTCATTAGTCCTGTGTAGCGCGACATAATCAAGCCTATGCAGGGACTATTATTTCAGTTGTAATCTGTTTCCTCTGGTTTGCTTGCTGTGGTATTTTGCTCACTTGGTGATTGCTGTAGTAAGAGTTTTGTTAAACCTCTGCAAAGGGCTTCGTTGTGTCACACGACACAACTGAACCATCATGTCCTGTGTCACGCGACACAATGAGCCTCCTACAGTAGGTTCAGTTTCTGTTGTAAGTTTTGCTCTTCCTCGTTGTATTTGGGACGTGGCCTCCCGGAATAAATGGTTCACAAGTTGTATTCCCCTTTGTCGAGCAATAAAATAAAGCACTCTTATGCATTTTTACACATATCTTGTTACACACATTTTGCACCCACATTTGGATGATTTGAATGTTGAACAAAGAAAGACTCGTCTACGGACGAGGCGTGTTGGGTGAACTCTCGGTTCTTCCCAACACGTAACCTGACCCCCCGACCCATTTTCTCTTACAAAAGGTTTTCAATGTTTCCTTAAAAACGGCGTGGCGACTCCTTATTCTCATTTTTCGGCGAGCGTTCATTCAAGACCCTACTGAGGGTCCATATTTTCTGTCCCAGCAGGTTAGTATACTAGAGGGTCAAGGGGTTTGAGGGGAGACTTTAGGCATCTCTATACCCGAATGGATGCTTATAAGAGGAGGCAGAATGCCTATTAGAGGAGACAGGATGCTGAGATTGAGGCAACCCAGGCGTGGAGGGCCTAGCAGTCGCTGCAGTTAGAGGAGCTGACTCGGATGCTCCAGAACTTACTATGACGGATGCCACCCACACCGGGAAGTGGCTCGAGCCAAGGTGGTCAGTGGGACCACCAGTTACGTCCTCCCTACCAGTGATTGGTTGAGGTATCCCTATCCCTATCTTATTTTGACTTTTAAATTGCATTATGGACAATGCAATGTTTTAGTTTGGGGGTGGGTACTCTGTATATTTTTACTTGCTGTTACCATTTAGACTAAGATTTGTTTTTATGAAAAAAATGAAAAATTTGTTCTCTTTATATTTTGGGTAGTTGGCCAACGTCCATGATGATTTGAGGGATTCAGACTGAATTTGTGTTATATAGTGCCAGTTTGAATATGATAATTAGAATTGCATTGAAACATGTAAAACACGATTGCACCATCATTCACTTCCATCGTATTTCTTGATCATGGTCATTAATGTAGGTGCCCTTTATGGGTTAAAGTTGACATACATGGGGTCCCTATAACATGATTGCATTCTTGTCAATAACACCTCACTAGATTACTTGACATATATGGCTTATATATATATATATATATATATATATATATATATATATATATATATATATATATATATATATATATATATATATATATATATATATATATATATATATATATTTATATATATATATATATTGTCACTAGATCCCAGTTTGAGCCTTTAGAAAGAATGGAACATATAGACCACCATTCGCCTTCGATTGATACCTACTCACTAACCCTTGACTCTTAGAATAGACTTATCCCACCTTTGCAACAATGTGGAATTAGAAAAAGAAGGGACAATATGGGGGGTTACAAAAGGAAAATTAGAGGAATGAGTGAGAAAGGTCAAAATTGGGAAATTTTGGGTATGTATTGTATAAAGGGGGCAAGAACCAAAAATAATTCAATTATGTGCAAAAAAAAAAAAACTTGCCCCCTATACCAGTGAAGTATGATTGAAAAGTGACATATAAGGAGTGAGGGAATGCCATCAACCTCATATGTAAAAAATATGAAAAAGTTCTAGTTTTGGGGTTGAGGCATTGGGGAAACACGGGTGTGCGGAGATCTGAATTTCAGGGAGGATTATTAGGTAATTGAAGACTTTATAGTTCAATATTCTTGTGTTTGTATGTCGTTTCCTTCATTTGTAACCGTGAATCTTGCCCCACGAATTGTCTTGAACTTAACTTCAAGCCATATTTTCTATTCAATATTGAGTAATCGGGTTGACAAGTGTATAACCATAAATATGAGTGTCCTTGTAATTTGAGCTGTTTGTTATCTTTGATAGGGCATGACTTAGTGAACATATAAAAAATCTTATCTTATGATCATGATCTCCCATATTTCATTCATCATTCAGGCCAAGGTGAAAAATTGTGGGTAAGATGAATTAATGTAATTGTAATTGAATATTCTTATTGGCACTTAGTTGATTAACCTATTTGGTTTCATCGTCGCTTCCTTCATCGAACCAGTTTCAATCCAAGTAGCTAGTTGTTTTGAATTCTCTTCTTTTTCAACAATCATGCCCTTACGACGAGAAAATTTCTAAGGAGAGGTTTTATTTTTCAAATATTCAAACCTGAACTGAGGATATTCAGAAGCAAAATGATCAGGTTTTCTACAATTGTAGCAAATGAGGTCACTTTTTTTATGTCATCAGCCTTAGAAAATGTTGCTGGAGGTTTGCATGTTGAAAATGGTTTTGAATTTTTATGAAACTTTGAAATTGTTTTACAAACATGGCAATTCCTCATCATCCATATCGATGAGAGAAGAAGCTGAAATGGTAAAATCAAAGGTAGGTTTAGAAGAATATTTCTCCACATGGTCAACAACAGACATAGAAAATGATTTGCCTTTCCCTTCAACCTCTTCAATATGATCTAACTTTAGTTCATGCATTTTAAGATTTGAATACAAGTTACTAAGAGTCCATGTATTTAAATCTATAGAGTATTCGAGGGAAGTGACTTTGTGTACCCATCTAGAACCCAAAGCCGCAAGGAAGGTAATATTGATTTCCTTATCAGTCAAAACATTACCAAGATATAAGCAAGAATTTACTACCTCAACATAGCGATCATAGGTTTGATGCAAGGTTTCGTTAGTTCGTCTATTGAAGTTGATGTATCTTCTTTCAACATCAAATTTCTTGTTTTTCTTTCATAATGCATCTCCTTCAAGATAGCTTTAAATGGCATCCTACATTGCTTTGCGATTTTGCAATTCATGACCTTCTGAAGGGTGGATACTGTCAAAGTTCTTGAGATGATGTGTCTGGATTTGCTATCCAATGCATCAAGTCTTTTATCTTTATCAGCCCATTCATTTTTCAGCTTTTTGACTTCTGGAATTGCGGTGTTGGTTTCTGCATTGGTATTGGCCTTCATTGGAATGAATGGGCCATTGATTACACAATTAACTAACATTTCATTAGTAGACTCCAAATGGATCGGCATACGAGTTTTTAAGATATCAAAGTGGTCTTCATCCAGTAAATGAATGTGTGAGTAGTTAATCGTTGTCATAGCTTTTGATGTTGCCACGACGAATCAACACCCAAGCGGTTAAGCTTGAAAAACAGAAGATAGTTTTATAAAGGTGTTTGCTCTAATACTACTTGTTGGTCCCAAATGGGCAACAAAGGTGTAAAAACATCTAGAGGGAAAGGGGTAAATAGTTGTCATAAAATTTTCAACCTTTTTTGCAAAAACAACCTCTAGCTTACAAATTTGGACTTGCAATGTATTAAAATCGCAAGTGAGGTTTGTAAAATTCATAGAAGAAGTTTTAAGGTTAGAAAGTGAGGTTTGAAAATCGCGGTTTGGTGAGGTATTTAAAATGCACAAAGATTACTCAAACACAATTCACAAATCTGGTAAACCTAAAAAGATTAAAACATATAAGACAGATTAGATCAAACCATGAACAATATGAAGAATGTAGAAAATAAAGAACACAAGATTTGAAGTAATTCAATCGTAAATGATCTACGTCCACTATCAAGATGGTTAGTTTTGCATTTTCTATGTACTAGATTTGTATTAGATGTTAATTAGGTTTTACAAGATTAAAAGAATCAAAACTCAAATCTAAAATGTAAAATTTGAAGTAAATCTTATACTAGAACCGGTGTATCTCAAATGAATTATTCTATATGATTAATCAAGTGAGGTGTGTGTGATATAAAGATTCAAGACTCTTTAGATCTAAGAGATTTAGAGCACAATGGATCTGATGTGGTTGCAAAGACTTGATTTCTAGGCTTGAAAGCATGATCTTGAAGGTATGAAGGTTTGATGATGAAGATGCAAATGATATTGAAAATCTGAAAATCATTTTCAAACCTTCAAATACTTTATCAAATGAAATTCTCAATCAATCTTTAAAAATTGAAGATTGGGGGTATTTATACATTGCTCCAAAAAGTAGCCACAACTGTGGAAAATACAGTGCTGAAGCGGTTTGGTTGGTTCACGTGTCTAATTTTGTCACTTGTGTGCAGAAGTTGTTAATAAGGTTGTACAGACCTATTACAACATTCTTAAATGACACATGTCCCTTTTTAAATTCTTTTAAACTGTGAGTGACCGTTAAACACAATAATTGAACTCGTAGTTAACTTAATGTTACTGACATGGATCAATCATTTGAAAAGAGTACAAGTTTTCAATCATTGAATGAGGTTGATAAGGTTAAGTATAGCAATGCGGTTTGTATTGAGTGCAGTTTAGATGACGAGGTTTCGCACGCGCGATTTGAACCAATTATTGCGACTTTGCATAAACCTCTAAACCTTTGTTTTGAAATCTCATTTACAATATGGTTGAGTCAATCTTCAATACTGAGAAATATCTATTCTAAAAACTGAACTATACTAAAAAATTGAAGTTTAACTTCTTATATATGAATATAAAGTTTAAAAAAATATAAATGAGGTTATAATATCAATCAAATTAAATATTAATCAAATACGGTTATGAGATGCCTTGGGGACCCGTTTACTCCGGGAATAAATGGGCTGGGCCTTAAAAATTCTACGGAGCCATTCGTCCGTCTCGAACTGCTGCTTGGTTGAACGGAAACCCATACCTCCACGACCACAAAAAACCCACTCTCTCTCTCTCTCTCTCTCTCTCTCTCTCCCTTACTCGGTAAGGCCGATCTCCCTCTCCCTTTCACACACACACACACACACACACACACACACACACACACGTACCATTGAAAACTTCGTCGGAATTGGCAAGAGCTAATACTAATCTCCAATTCTCCGTCACGTCTCTCGTGTTAATCATATCATAGGACCGATGATCTATCTTAATATTCGCGATTCCATGATTCCGTGATACTTACTTGTTAAATTATTGATTACTTCTTCGTAATTACTGAGAATTGTGCAATTAATTGATATTTGTTATAATTATACTACTTGGACTTGGTTTGAATTTTGATTGAAATTGTTATCAAGTCGCCTGTGCGATTTTGGCAGGCGTTGTTGTCTAAAAGAGGGCGAAATTATGGGTGTTAAACAAGCAATAAAGAGTTTGGATGCATTTCCTCGTGCCGAGGAGCACTTGTTGCAGAAAACTCAGTCGGGTGCAGTTGGTATGTAACTTTTGTGTTTACTTTTTTTTTTTTTTAATAAATGAAACCCCATAGGAGAAACATGGTACCTCTATGTGTTGCATATTTACTACTCCCTCCGTTCCAATACGAATGACCATTACGAATTTAAGGGTCATTTTGAAAAGGTTTGACTTTTAATAGAAAAAAAATATCATAAACATTCTTGCTTTTCACTTTCAAAATTTTAGATTTGCAAAAATATAATGAACTATGATATATTTATTTATTTTTTGTAAAAAACTCATTTAGGGACAATGTTATTTGAAAATTTAGTTTCAACGGGTCATTCATTTTGGGACAAAAAGGACACTCAATTTGGGATAGAGGGAGTATCTAGGTTCATGCTTCTTTGTATGGCCCATAATTTTGACAATTGGATTGGATGGTAGCTTACTTCATAATAAAAATAAAAATAGTTGGACTTGGTGGCGGTAAATGCCGTTGCGAGGAATGTGCATGTTGCTTTTCAGCCTCCCTCTTTCTCACGTCGAGAAGTCCATGCTCTATGGAATTTGGCTCCACTTGTGTTTCCTTCATTTTGGGTTTTAAGGTGAAGACTCGAGTGTATGGTGAATTAGCTTTTCTCTTTGTTTGGTCTTCTGACTTGTGGATGGGGGCATGAAGTCAAATCGGTTTATGCTACGAACTAGAGGATTTGGTCCAAGTTTAGAGGCTTAAAGGTTAATTAGTTGGGATAGATTGGGCGATTATTTGTGTTCAGTCAACAATGATTATACGATCATTTATTTGGAGAGCCTCTTAGTTCTTGTTTCTCGGTATTTCTTTGTTCTAGAGAAACTTAAGCATCCTTAAGTCACTTTCTATGGCAATTAATGTTATAGCTCTATTTCCTAAAAGCGGTGAAGGTGGTTTACTTGTATTTTCTGTCATTGACATAGCTAAAGGCTATTGTTTCTCTTGCTTCCTACTTATATAACCTACTGGCGACTATGCTCCATTAAGAAAAAGGAATACAGTGTTGTAGGTGGGTGTGATTTTTATGTTCTTTCTCATGATGAGAGGATCAACACCAATAGTTACGCTTTCAGATTTGTTGCTCATCAAGATTCAAGACCATCATATTTCTTATGGGCTTTTGATAAAAAAAAAAGATAGAACGTAGCCACCATGCATTATGCGAACAAATATAGTGTTAAGGTAGTTTTGAGACCGATCTTTCTCATGATAAAAAGAAAAACTCCACCTTTTACCTCAAGGCCTGTTGGTATATAGAGAATTATAGTGTAAGATAAACTCAATTTCATATTTAGATGCAACAACAGTTCAGAATTCGAGAGATAATGTAAGGCTTTGTGACCTGCAATGTACTATATCATTAGATGTTTGGAACGACGGTCCATATAAAGGAATTCATATGAGGAGAAAATGATTAACCTTGTCTCATATAAGGTGCAAGTATTAGAGAGTGATGCTCATGGTCTCTAATGGTAGCATTTCTTGTCTTTACGATCGGATGTTATAATTGGGTCATTCCATCCATATTGTCTGTCTTATACGGATAGGATTCAAAGAAACTTGAGAAAGGCATGTAGTATCTTGATGGACACCACAGTCCCTCGAGGGGGGGGGGTTATGTCAATTGTGACTATTGACAATGATAGAAGGTGTCGTGGTGTAAGTTCGCCCGTAGGAGAAGTGATAACATGGTGAGGGGTAGGGGAAGGCCCTAGGTAAACATGTCTAAGAATTATTGAAAGCAATATAGATCTACTTAGTATTGAAGAAGATATGGCGTTGGATAGCGGGCCGGAGCAAAAAAAATATCATGCGGGTTAAGGGACTTGATTTTTTTAATCTTTCCTTATGTTTTTTGTATTCCTGTTTCTTTTGATTTTCTTCACACGTATTGTTTTTGAACTTTCCTTGTGTTTTTTGTATTTCTGTATCTTTTGATTTTCTTCACACTTATTTTTTCTTTTAAATATATTCTTAGTTTCCACAATTTTTTTTCTTACCATCTCTCCACTTTTTCATTGTTTTCTCTTCTCTTTATTGAAGATACGATGATTCATATTAGCTAACCCCAAATCATTTTTGGATTAAAACTTTGTTGTTGTTGGTCCTTGAAATATGGCATGGCTTTCTAAAATGGTCTTAGATCTTTGACGTTTCCTAATTTGGTCCTCAAACTCGATAATTGTGCTATGAATAGTTCCTCACTTGACGGCCATTAAAATTTCCGCCATTCTTTTTAATAAAATTAAGAAATTACCCTTAGTGAATGATGACCGCACCACTCCCCTGTCCCCACCCACAACATGCGCACAGGTGCTCTTGCTCACAAACATAAAGAGATAAAACACAGTCACTATCATTGGTGTTTTACGGTGGAAACCTCATAATGTTTCTGGCGAAATTACTTGTGGCAGATAGTTATTAAAAGCCCGCCTAGGCGCGCGCCTAGGCTCCGGGCGCAGAGAGGCTCAGCTTTGGAGCCTGGATTGTGCTAGGCGAGGCCCTGTTTCATAGGCGAGGGATTAGGCGCGCCTAGGCAGCGAGCCTTGATGGTGTGCGCCTGGGCTCCGGGCACAATAATTGACCAATAATTAAATCATAATTAAACTTAATACGCAACTAATACTCTTCTCTGCCACGACTCTCTCATGTACACGTATCATAACTCTGTATAAGAGTAGCGATCACTAGGAACTCCTTCAAACTAACAGCGACGACCTCCGGCGACCTGGGAAGAACTCCGGCGATCTCCCTGATCACTTGATGTTTTATGTATACTATATTTTTAGTATAGTATACATACATTTATGACATATAACATATGTTTGTGCTTGTTTCTTTTATGACTTATAACGTATATTTGATTTACTACTTGCATTTGATTTATTGCTCATCTTGATGTTGTATGTATACTATATTTTTAGTATTTTAAGGCATTTTTGCGTCGTCACTCGGGCGCGCGCCTGCCTTGCGCCTTGCGCCTAGGCTCCGGGCACACCTTTTGTGCCTTGGTGCGCCTTGGGCCTTTAATAACTATGGGCAGATCTGGCCGCATTGGAGAGAGCGAGAAAAAGGTAAGTGCTGGCAGCCCAACAAAACAATGTATCGTCTACGATGAGAATTATTAGGATTTAGGAGGGATTTGATTCGTCGAGGTTGAGTCGGGAATCTAAATGCATAGGTAAGCATATATCTTTCATTGGGATCACTTGTGTTTTTTGAGGAATTGAACTATTTAGAGCCGGTTGGTTGGAGTCATTTCCTTCATCTTGGTAAGAAGAGGAAACCTCACAGTTCCTTAAAGTTGACATAAACCTAGTTGCTGGCCTGCTGGAACCCTCCGCCACCCCCACAGATACTACCGGGACTAAATTGAAATCAAGTTTATTCTTGCCATTTTTTCTAAACAAACTGATTCTCTATTTCTGCCTTAGAATTCATTCTCACAGCTGGTTTATTTGAAAGCAGAAACTACAAAGTAATGAACCATACATTTACACAGGTGAAAAGAAAATGAAGACACAAATTGAAAAAACTTAACCCTAAAAATGAAGACATAAAGAGAGAGAATTGATGGTGGGAGGGATTGGAGGTGAGAAGTTACATGAGGAGTGTAGCAGTGATGAACTGATGATGGTGGTGATGGTGTGACCAAAGTTTCTGGTATGTATGCCTCACCAGGGTCATCATTTTCTCCTAACCTTCCCAAAACTTGCTATGTATAAATTGGTGGAAGATTGTACAAAAACTCCACTATGTGCCCTTTCTGTCACAGCTGGGTATTCGTTTCATTTTCTACAAAAATAAATTCCTAGTCATCATTTACTACGGGTAATTTTGTTATTATGTTAAATTTTAACGGAAATGTTAACAGCCGTCAAGTGAAGGCCGATTTGTATGCTCAATATTCGAGTTGGAGGACCAAATTAGGAAACGTAGAGTTCTAAGACCATTTTAAGAAGACAAGCAAAGTTTAATGACCAAATCATATATTAATCTGTGGTGTAAACGATGATTAACTCTCTTTTCCTAACCAGACAAGAATGTACGGTTACTTTTAGGGAATACTCATTCATTGGCGGGATTAAATGAGATTTTTAGATGATGGGAAGTTGATACGAGTTAGATTGCTGGTCTACTAGCCAACTGATGAGTTTGCAATAAGACTTGTCTTAGTAGAGTCAGAGACATGTAACACTGTTGAATTGTGTTTATGAAGATGAAAGAAATAGCAGAATGGTCAGATAGAGCTTCTAATAAATTAAGGGAGCCAACAACTTGGGAATGAGTTTCTTTCTTACCCATGGTGTGATATAGAGTGGTCTCTCCTTTCTTATTTTTGATAATTAAGACCAGTTAGTTTTTTGATAAGAAAAGAAGTATAATAGATGAAAAGGAAGAATATACAAGGTACGACAAGATACAAATAAAAGAAAAGAAAAAAAAAGAATGAAAGAATGAATGACAATAACAATCTGAACTAAACAATAGCAGCAGGTTTCGTCTTATTTTATATACTCACGCATCATGACTGACTCAGGTGAGGGTACTCTTTGTTATTTTTGTTGAGGATGACATCTAGCATCATTTTATGTTATAAATGCTCCCCAATGGACTGCAGTGAACAACGTTTGTCATGCTATTACGATTATTGATAATAGAATCAGTTTTCCATGCGTATGAGCTAGAGATCTTCATATTTTGTATCTCTCACATTTCTACATTAACCTTCTCTCTGGGTGGCTTTAGTATTATAATCAAAAGCGATGGGTTCTCCAACATCATATATTCACTTTAAGATCATTATATGCTGAATCATTTCACAGTTAGCAAAATATAAGGCCTCGACGTAGATGCGATAGAGCAAGTGGCAGACACGTTTTTTAGCAAGGTGGAGCAATTAAAAGGGCGTTGTACCAAAGGAACATGTCACAGCAAAGCAAAATATTGCAGTTTTTTTTTTTTTTTTTTTGGGGGGGGGGGAACTCCGTTTTTGTCCATTGTACTTTGGGGTGTATTTCACTTTTACCATTTAACTTTAATTTTTTTTCATTATTTTTTGGTTCGGGTTGTTTTGAGCATTTAAATATTTTAGTTAAGTTTCTAGGACATTCATTCAATAAATAAACAACTTTATTCCTCTTTCACCTAGCATGGAGAAAACCCTAGCCTTTAATTTGTTCTTTCAAGGGAATTCTGACAAGTGTCCCCGATCATTGTTTGTTGATCGAAACCTATTTCTGCTGTGTCAGGCCTTGAATTTTGTTATACTGCTGCATTTTATCTGTGTGATATTATAGTTAATAGATCAATTCCGTTACTTATTTGATTCTGTTTATCCAGTTTCCATTGTTGGCCTTGTCATAATGGCCACTTTGTTCTTGCATGAACTGAGGTACTATCTTTCAACATATACAGTTCATCAGGTTTGTTTTTATCATCAATCATTTATTTGAATCAGTTTGGTATGAGAGCTATTCTATACTTTAGTTGAACGGTTAAACATTGGTGTATGTTTCCTTTGCTCACAGATGGCCGTTGACTTGAAGCGTGGAGAAACTCTTCCGATCCATATAAATATGTCATTTCCTTCATTACCTTGTGATGGTTGGCTTTGCTATTTCCAATACGGCTTCCACATTTATCCAGTAAATAATAAGACCGTTTATGGACTGTTTCCTGTATACACATTTATGTTCTTGGTTATTCTTTTGCAGTTCTGAGTGTGGATGCTATTGATATGTCAGGCAAGCATGAAGTAGATCTTGATACAAATATATGGAAGGTATGACTTCTGTTTTCTGTTAGAGAAGTTTAATTTGTTCCATAACTGGTTAGCCAGATTGAAACACAATGTTTACGAATAAGAGAATACTGCTCATTGTAAAGATGTTCTCGGCTAAAGTGGTATTTTCTGTCAACATATCTTTTAAACTTCCATTTTTGCAGAATCATACATAATTGTGTTAACTGTTTTCTGTTAATAATCAGCTCTAAACCATATTTTTACAATTAGAATTGGTAAATATGTTAACACTCAGCTCTAAACTGTATTTTCATGACTAAGCTATACTAGGATGCTATAAGTTTTGATTCTTTTGCTAGTTCTCTCCAATGTATTGGTCAAGTCATTATGTTTTATTCTTACTTGGTGAGAGTTATTGCAGCTGCGTTTGAATGTTGATGGGCACATTATCGGCACCGAGTATATCTCAGACCTTGTCGAAAAGGAACATGCTCATGAGCATGGTAATACCTATGATCACGATACTACTATATGATTTTGCAGCTAATTTTTTTTTTGTTCGTGCTCTTCTTTCTTAAATGCTAAGTTACATACTCATCTAAAAGCTTAAAGTTTTAGATAGGAACTCAACTATGTATATCAAGCCTTAACACTCCCCCTCACGTGTGATCCATCTACACATGGAGAGTTAGACTAACATGCCATAACTAGGGCATCACAAACCAAACATGTTGCAGTCATGCACTCCCAATACTTCTGGTAACAAATGCAAACACAGGATGACTTGAACCTAAGACCTTACCAAACCAGGATACCATGTTTAGTTAGTAAAATCCAAGAGCTTAAGCTGTTAGATAGAAACTCAACCTATGATGCTCGGACTCGGGTACGAGTGTCCGACACGGGTACGGATCCGAGTGTCGGATCCTCCAAAATTATAAGAAATTACACCAAATTTAGTGTAAAATACCCACATCCACACCCACATCCATGTCCTATCCTTTGGACACGGGTACTTTGGCAAAATAGAAGGGTATGAGCATCACAACACTCAACAATGTATATCAAGCCAATAGTAACCAAAGATTAATATTATATTATTTCAGTTCAATTTCGCTTGATAAATTTTGACTTGCCAAAACATTAATCTTATGGTTTTGGTTTGGATTCCCTATCGGCATATGGTCATAGTTTGCGAGGAACTTCTTTCAAAAAAGCTTTTAAGGTCATATACTTGTATTTGAGCTCGTTATTATTGTTAAGTTGCCAACTCATGCAAGTAAAAACTTAAGATGACAGACTCAACTATATATATATATATATATATATATATATATATATATATATATATATATATATATATATATATATATATATAATACACACTCCCTCCGTCCCGCTACAAACTACACGTTGCCATTTAGGGCATCCCACTATAAACTACACACTTCCAAAAATGTGAATGGTATTATTATTTTTATTCAGTGGGACCCATTCGTCGTACTCATGACAACTATCCAATAACTATTTCCTACCTCGCTTTTTATATTCACAATTAGGGATGACATTTCATCCGGACCTGATCTGAACCCGAGACAACGTGCCCCGAGAAAACCGGGTTTGGTAAGTCATTTACATAACCTGTTGGGTTCGGCATAACACGTTAACCCGGTATAACCCGGCCCGACCCGTTAGTGTAAAGAATTTTGACGGTGTTTTTATAACGTGATGCCCTCATTTATTGACCTTTATCCCATCCCACCTACATAACAATAAAGTCAGACTTAGGGCTCACAAAGAAGAAGCGAACGACAACCTTATTTTACATGGACGGTGGCGGCGTCCATCTTTCGCAACAATGACAATGAGTGAGTGATGGTCTGTTCTTCATATTCTTCTTCTTTATCCGTCATAACCCTCTTCTCTCTTCTTTTCTCTCCCCATTGAAGATCTCCCTTGAGATCTGATAGATTTTAAACTCCAGCTCTCAACTTATGATATAGTGTGTGTGTGTGTGTGTGTGTGTGTGAAATTTCATGAGTTTTTTTTCTTCTAGATTTAAAGATGGGTTGTATGAGTAAGATTTCAAAGACAATTTTGTGATTTGATAGATATTGAATTCCTTCCCTCAAATTGTACATCTAAGTACAGATTTCAAGGTGAAACTACAAGAGATTTATCTTCAGATTTGAAAATTTTGAGCAGTGAGGGTAAGAATTGAAAGGGGATGTGATTCATGAACCCGACTCGTTGACATCCCTACTCACAATACCTACTCCAGTAACACTTTTTCTTAATCCATGTGCCCAATAGTAAGTGTGTATTTTGTAGTGGAACGGAGGGAGTATATATCAAACCTTTAAACTACCGTGTGACCCACAAGTGTGGACACAAGGGTATCATCGTGGGTGCAAGTGCACCCAATTACTTCTCAACTCTTAGCGCAAAAATATTTTTTAACCCCAAATTTATATTATATTATATTATTAAATAAACATTCAGTTATTTATATGATAAATATTTGTAGTTCAGTGGTTAGAAGCCTTCTATATCTTATTTCGCTTGCTTGGTTGACCCATTACATGTCTTTGAGGCTTTCGTTATTCCACCTGCTCAATCATCTAATCCGTTCTTAAGACAATAAAGCCTTGTCTAAACTAGTGGAGCATTGAAAACCGTGAAAATTTGATGGTGAGAATCTTGAAAGGATCATTGTGGGGAAACTTGCAATTGTTCTGTCGCTCTTCATATCCACGATGTTTGCAGTGTGGATGTCAGAATTCTCAGCTTGTGATGTGTCACCTTTTTAATGGTATTGTTGTAGGAGGAAGAATTCATTCTTGTTTTGCATTGTTCACTTCAGGCTCGAAGAAGTTTGTTGCTTTAGAGTTTCGACCATGTTATCAAAATATCTGGACCAACAAATTAAAGATGCTCCTGTGCTTTCATTTCATCATTCTTAACTGTTGATATGTGTAATTTAATGAAACTGGGAGGGAAAGTGTTAGGGAGGTTTCAGGTTCTATGTTGCCCTGAGTTAATTTTCTTAGGTTAGTGTACACTTACAAAGACTTAAGATTGCGCATTAACTTGGGTTAAAGTTAGGTATTTTGAAAGACCAAGTGATATTCTTATGCAGGGTAGCTGATGGGATAGTAATATCATGGACATCGGTATGGACTTTAAAGTCGGTCAGCTGTGAATTAGTTTAGTGTGCATTGAAGCACACATGCTCAGAAACTTGAGTTGATAATCAATTCCTTTGCAAATGCTATGAGACATTGAATTAACCTTTTCTTTGCCTTTGACTCTCTGCTACATGATCAGAGCATTAATTACCTGGATATTACGTTCCAAGCAAGTACCCCCAGTGATCGGAAAATCCATATTATCCTAAAGTTGTAATAATCCCATAAAACCCAAAAAGAGTCCATGCCTCACACAGGCGTGAAAATCATGCCTTGTTTTGACAGTCGCTTTACTGGTTTGTCTTAAAAATTGTTTGCGGCTCTTGTTGATCGTTTCTCTTTATGAAAGTAATTGTACTTATGGCCAGGACAAAGGATCACTTCTTCTCCGCCTCAGCACATAGGTCTTGTTTCTACTCGCCAGCCTGCTTAGGATCCTCTGGACTGGTCCTACACAGCCTCTGCCCGAATACTTTGGGTGCAATCCTCCTGAATGCCAGGATGCTAGAACTTAGACCCTCGTCTGCATCCATGGCTCTGCTAAATGGTCAGGCAAGGATCATGTCAACTCCAAACTGAGTGCAAATATTGCTTCCCCCATTCATGCCCCCACCGTTCTCCCCAATCCGACCACGCTGCAGTTGCCATGCTATCATGCAGGCGAAAATCATACTTGACCTGCTCTAATACATATATGTCCGGATCAAGCGCTTGTGATATTATGCAACAGGAGCACCATTTACAGGCAGTACTTCTGTAGTTTAAGTAGTCCGTTAGACTTCGCCTTTAACTTCAATTTTCCACTCTTCATCGTCTGAGCAGTCAATGGCCTGTAGAAGTCAGCTATCGGAACAAACATGAAATACATTGCATCACTAATATTATTAAGGCTATTAATTTGCTGAAAATCCTGCGATGGGGGACCAATTGAGTTTTTTTAATTTAAGGAAACTTTAAATGGGTATGCCCGTGTGAGGATGGTTACAATTTTCCCGTTTCAGTTTGCATTGCTGATCTTAACTGATTCCAGGTTGAAGTACCACGGATCCACTACTTGTGTTAAACATCAAATGTTGTATCTACTCTAATCAAGCTGATACTTTATTGTTGCATTTGGTACTTTAGTCATGCTCATTATCAAATTTTCTTTATAGACATAGGAATTGAACACCTAACTCAGTGGTCATCAAACATTTCAACACTATGCTACGATACTTGTGAAGCATGCATTAAGCCACTCTTCTGGTCACATGGATGATCATTTGACTGTTTGGAGCTTTCATATGTGTCAAGCTTAAAATTAATCAATGGTCTTCAATTACTTAATAATCATGTTTCTTATGGATAACTTGAAGCAGGTGATGAGAAAGATCATCATGATGATTCAGAGAAGAAGCTGCATCTTCATAGTTTTGACCAGGATGCTGAAAACATGATCAAGAAGGTCAGGCAGGCAGTTGCTGATAGAGAAGGATGCCGGGTATGTTTTTGGTCAAAGTTCTCTAAATTAGTTCTTTGATTCCCGTGATTAACATTCTCTTAGTTTCTTACAGGTTTACGGGGTTCTAGATGTTCAAAGGGTTGCCGGAAACTTCCACATTTCAGTTCACGGGTTAAATATTTTTGTTGCACAAATGGTTAGTTCAACATGATGTGTGTATATATATATATATATATATATATATATATATATATATATATATATATATATGGGAGTTGCTAGGATACCCTCTTCAAGGGCATCCTAGCAAGTGCCCCATTGTTTCTTGAGCAAAAAACCCTCAATTATATACCTCAACCAAATATATAATGAGGGCAAGTTTGTAATTTTGAATCAAATGAGCCCTACTTTCCAAATAATCCATACTTTCCATCTCCTACAATTCCCTCTCCCCAAGTCCCCTGCACTCCATCCCTTCGGTTCATGCTGCCTGTTGACATCCTAGCTGCTTCCTTCTCTGGCAATATATTGTCCATTAAAATCCCATTAATGAAAGTTTCAGCCGGAGAGGACGGCAGTTCAAGCAAAATGGAAATGGAACATCTAATACTAAAGGAAAAATAAAAACAATCTGGAATTATTCTGCACAATGTGAATCATAATTAAAAAAAAATATCAAAATTAAGCGTGGGGGATCCTGCTACAGGAATTCATCTACCGTTTGTGGTAAATGTGTTTATGCCGCTATCTCTGCCGCCAAAGGTATGGTCAACGCAAAGGGGATCGCAACAAAAATAAATAAATAAATAAAAAAAAATCAAACAAGCATTTGTTTCATGTCAATATCCCTCGATTCGATGTTGGAGTAAAGGGGATCGCCGCAAAAAATGTCAACTCAATTTCAAGACACCTCGCAAAAACCCACAATTTTTTTTCACTGCAAAACCGTCCTAAGATTAGATGGGCAGGATTGGGACCTTGTGTTCATGAATCCTAGAAACTTGCGTTCTTTACTATTTTAGGAACGAGACGAGGAAAGAGAGGGACGTAGGTACCGCCGGAGGAGGAAGTGGTAGGGGTGGAAGCATGATGGCCATGGTAGAAAGAAAGTCTGATGGTTGAATTTGGGGAAGAGTATTGAAGTGCATGGAGTGTGGGGGTTTTTATTTGAGAATTACAGTCTTACTCCTATTATATATTTGCTTAAGGTATACACTTAAGGGCTTTTTAGTCAAGCAAAAATGGGCCACTTGCTAGGATGTCCTTGAAGAGGGTATCATAGCAACTCCCTATATATATATATATATATATATATATATATATATATATATATATATATATTATATTAATGTGCTCATATCTATCTATAATATAAATCACACCATAGCGTGAACAGTACTATGAACAGTACCAAATGCCAAATTTCTCATTTTGCCCTCACTAAATTGTCGCTTTCTCATTTTGCCCTTAAAAAAAAAACACGTTTCCTCGGACACGGGCTTTTACTAGTATTTTATAAACCTAAATTTATGTTGTTACTCATTTCGGGAAAAAATTGAACATCACGAGCAGATTAGATGCTTTTTGGTGATTGCCTACAGAGTTTTAATACGAGTAGTAAGAAGGATGCTATTGATAGCACATGCTCAAGACTTCTATAGTATTGAACTCACAATGCAAGTTAAAAAGTTCATATTTGAATAGGGATGCTTAGCATTATTATAAGAGAAATAAGGTTACTTGCCAAATGCGTTTGTTCTTGTCTAGGCAGTTCAGGTTGTTAACTTTTTGTTTTTGTTTGGCCGAGGTAATGGATTGTCGAGGGAATGAAGTAGGAGCTTGCTGTAAAAAGTATCAAGGATGGAGGAAATGATACTAAGACAACTGGAATAAAGAAGAGATTATGAATAGTATGGAAAGTCACTTGAAGAAAGGAAAGAGGAATGAACACGGAAAAAAATGTGAAAACCGTTTGTAGCTCGAGGCAAGGCAGAGCTATGACCTTCTAAGGATTTTGTGCGGCCTTATGAAGTCTGTATGTCTAAATGCTCAAACCTGGGGGTTATGGGCGGATATAATAGTTACATCTCTATAATAAATGTTCCGTAGCCCAAACATTTGACTCGCAATTTGAATGATCAACAATCTCAGGAAATTGTGGTTCTACTTGAAGTCCTTTCATCTCATAGATTTTGGAGTGTCTAGATAAGCGATCATGGTCTTTAGACTCTAGATTCACTTCTTGATCACTTTTAAAATCTCTATCTCAAAATTTAATTCTTTTTTATTTGCATGACTTTATCTAGAAGTCAAAAGTTCCCTTTAAGCTGAAAGCTTTTGCATGAACTTTCGTGCTTAATCGTTTGAATACAACTAGTGATCTACGTAAAGTAGAAGACCATTCAAAGCTTTATCTTTGGACATTTGTGTGATAAGCTATAGCCAAAGCGAATCTCATGATCACCTTTTCCTCCATTGTTTAGCTGCTTGGAAACTTTGGTGTGAATTGTTCATTATATTGGAAGAGTCCTAGATTTGCCCTTATATGGTAACTGGTTTCTTTCGAGGGCAATTTTGGGGATTTGGAAAGGACAATGATCTAGTAAATTATGGCAGTGTGGGATATTTGTGATGAGGTGGGTTGGAATGGAATGCCATTATTTTTGAGAATAGGTCAACATCTTCTCTTCTACGTAAGGAGAGGATTATGTTCCTTATTTCCTTGTAGGCATCTGCTTTGGAAGCCTTTAGAGGTTTATCATTGACCAACCTGAATAGAATTGGAGAGCGATTTTGCATTAGTTTGGATTTTGCCAAACTTCATTTTTATCTATTGTACTTTCACTCGACTTTCAATTTAACCTTTGTATTTTTTTATTAACATAAAAACCACTATACTTTGAAAAATCTATCATCCCTATACCAAAATCGTGCCCAATCCGTGCCCAAATCTGCAAATTCGGGACTGGATGATAGGCTTTCCAAAGTACAATAGTTTTTAAGTTAATAAAAAGTACAATGGTTATAGTGAAAGTACCCTCAAAGTATAGTGGACATAAACGAACTTAGGCCTAATGGATTTTGTAGTTTGGATAGATTACATTGTAATTTTGTCTTTTCTTTCTTTTCTCTCTCTTTAATTTGTTTTCTTGAGGAAAGCTTGTCCTCTATGCCTTGTAAAATTTCATCCTCAAATCTTCTTCTTCTAGCAAAAATAAATAACTAACTATTTTCAATTGTGTAGTAGGGAGTGGGAGCTACATCATCGACTTGAATGTTTTTCTTGCAACAGGGCTATTAGGGATATGTGGGAACACTTTCTTTTGTAGGTGGTAGGATACTTAAGTATTTAAATGCAAGGGAAGGCTGTCTACATCAAACCCATGTGGACCCGACTTTTTCTTGTATCCCACACATAGTGAAAGCTCTTGTTCCATCAGATTTCCCCCTTTTTTTAGGATACCCAAGTGTTTTCTGGAAATAGCTTCTCTGTGCTTTGATACAGGGGCAAGGCTGCGTACATCCAACCCCCCTTAACCTACCGTAGGTGGAGCCTTTTCGGCACTGGGGTAATATTGTTGTTGTAGGATACTGAAGTGTTTGGGTAGGTCATTTGGCTTACTAGGACTTAGGGACACCCCAAACTATCATTTTAGAGTAGGGATTTTTTCTTCCTCTGAATTTCAGAGGTTACAGCTGCAGCAGTGTTTGGTCTCCAAGTATGTTAAAAAAAATCTTACACTGGGTATTAGAGACTGTGCATCAAGTTCCCCTCCCTGACACATAGAGATTATGCATCAGCTTTTTGACAGATTTTCGGATGTTGCTATCAATGCTACTCTTTTTCTAGGAGGATTATTCAGATTGTAATCCTCTTATACATATGTTGGTGGGAAACAGCTTAATGACTTTCCAAGGTTACGGTTTATGGTGCATCTTCAGGCCATCCTCTGACTGAGTTCAGAGCACCAGAATAGCTGCTATGTTGTATGCTTGGTGGAGTCAATGACAGTACAAAATCACAGCATCCACAATGTGGAATATAATAATTTTCAAATGAAAAAAACTCTTTAAGGATGTGGTCCACATTTTTTTTTCTTTTTTTAAATAGGATTCTATACTAGGGAGGTTATGCCTCCGTAAGTGGTGAAGCCAGGAACTTTTGGAATGTGGGTCAAGGTTGCTTTTGGAATAAATATTACTCCTTCCGTCCCGATTTAATGTTCTTAGTTTGACTTGGCACGAGGATTAAGAAAAAGGAAATGTGAGTATGAAAAGTAAAGTAGGAAAGAGAAAGTGGGTAGGGAGTCTTTGTTGTGAGAATGACAAGTGGGTCCCATTGTCCATTTTAAGTAATAAAGCAACTAAGAACCTAAAACTGGGACAGACTAAAAAGCAAAGTAAGAACCTTAAACTGGGACGGAGGGAATATAATTTATGTATCCAAAATTTGCATAGGGGGGGGGGTCAAAACTATAATTTTGTGCAAACTTTTCCCAAAGTTAAGGTGGTCAAAAAGGATATATCCATCCTTTTTAGTAGTAAAAATTCATTTTCTTAAAACATTAAGGTTCTAAAATTGACACTCTCCTAACTTGGCTTCGCCAATGACCTCCATTAGTGCTTTTTAATATTTCATGTATGGTGGTATAAAAACCAAGACTTAGGGAATGTGCTTGTTAGAAATCTCAGTGTTGTGCAGCTCGTGCTTGAAGCATCTTCTTTAGGGGTGATTCTGCAACTTTGTGATATTTGATTCATATATTAACTTAAAACTTTTTTTTTTGGTTTCCTTTCTGTTTTGTTCCACAGATCTTTGAAGGGGCTACTCATGTCAATGTGAGTCACTATATTCACGATTTGTCCTTTGGGCCAAAGTATCCAGGAATTCACAATCCACTTGATGGGACTGAGAGAATTCTCCATGGAGCAAGTGGAACATTCAAGTATTACATAAAGGTGTGTATGGTTTGTGTTATTAGGATATATCTATGATTTTCAGTTCCAAACTTTACCTTCTCTGAGTTTCTTGCACTTTTGTGTGAAAGAAGTTTCTGTCTGCTGGGTTCTAACATTGACCAATAAATCATTGTTTATATTAGCAACCATAAGAAAAGCTAATTTTGAACCGGCTATTTGAGTGAAGCGCATGTAATGTGGATGCTTATTAGCTGTTTAGATGTCTTGTTACACTATATACTCAAATATAAGTATATACTCCCTCCGTCCCACCTCAAACCGGACTTGTGGTCAAACGGATGTAACTTCGACCAACATTTTAAATAAAAAATAATGATCCTAATAAAATTTAAAAAATTGTTATTGTATCACAATTAATAATACTTTCAATAATAATTTTTAGATTTGTATTTGGATCATTATTTTTTATATAAATATTGGTCAACGTTATATCCGTTTGACCACTAGTCCGGTTTGAGATGGGACGGAGGGTAGTATATACATATACCCAAATATAATTTACTGGACTTTACTTGAGCCTATCGAGTTGCTGTCCTGGGACATGCATCTGCCTATATATTACTGCACGAAATGTGGGTTTCTTGGGGGAGAGTACGATTTTGCTTCTTTAATGCCAATGTTTTACCAAATGCACTCAAAGGTTGTCTTCATTTCTGGTGGGCCGGGGCTTCAAACAGTAAAGGAAACTAAACTCGTCATGCTTGCCAAGCTGGGTAAAACCAAGTAAAATACTCCCTCCGTCCCAAAATGTTTGTCCCATTTGACTTTTTTGTTGAACTTTGACCACAAATTTATGAGAGATTAATCATGTTCATGAAATTCTAAAAGTTGTTGTTGATAATATTATTAATGGTGAATCAATAGGAATTTTTAGAATTTCATGAACATAATTAAATTGTCATATATTTGTGGTCAAAGTTCAACAAAAAAGTCAAATGGGACAAACATTTTGGGACGGAGGGAGTATGATTATGAACTTGTGATGCAGGTGTTTTACTTTCTGTTTCAAGATATTAACATATTTGATTTCTTGCGACATTCAAAATGATATTAGGCTCTGAATGGACATATCAAGAATGAAAGCTTTTACCACTCAGTTGTTTGGTTAACATTATTACATGTATGATGTAGTGCAAAAACTAAAACAGAACTCATTGATGTATTCCCTGTAACATTCCTCTTTTTCCCTTGTTATTTCCGAACGCTATACCTGTTTCTTGTAATGTAGATTGTTCCAACGGAGTATCGATATATCTACAACAAAGTCTTGCCTACTAATCAATTTTCAGTCACGGAGTACTTCTCACCGATGAATGAGTTTGACAGGACATGGCCAGGTTTGTCTGCACATATGGTGAATTTATTTGTTTACTTGTATGGCCCATTCTTCAGCACTTTTCTGCCTATTAGGTTTTATTATTGACTGGGAGTTTTTAACTTCTTAATTTATTGCAGCGGTATACTTTTTATATGATCTGTCACCAATCACAGTGACAATTAAAGAAGAACGCCGTAGTTTTCTCCACTTCATCACTCGGTTGTGTGCAGTACTAGGTGGTACATTTGCTTTAACAGGTTTGTATTACACTCTTTTGCATTTGGGTTGAACTTCAAGTACTCCTTAGCAGAGCATGCAGAAATGCATGAATTTATCGTAAACAGATTGAGCTTAAATTGATCTAAATTTCTCTGACATAAAAGGAAGAATCAGTATGCTAGTTTTTCTTTTCTGGAGACGTAATAACTCGTAGACGATTTGGGTTATGTGAAGTCCGGATATTTTTAATCCAAAAAGATGGGTTAAAGAATCCATTGCGTAAGTGAAATTGATGAGCCCGGACCCTTCAGATCGGGCTCAAGCTCGTTCTGGCCCAAAGGCAATATATGACGTGGTACCCCTAAAACCGAGCCTTATTAGTCCGCGTTTGGATCGCGGTCTCATACCTGATCGAGCCCTAGCTCACTCTGGACTGAGGACAATATGTGACGTAGCGTTCCTTTGACCGAGTCTTCTCATCCCGCGTTTACTGCGGTTTCATACCAGACTCCCGGTTAATATCAATCTGTTGGGATTGGAGTCCTAAACTACAAGGAAGAAAAGGGGGCCTAAGTCGGAGGAGTTGCTGAATCAAGGAGGAAATTCGGGGAAAACTTTCTGCCGTGGTGGGCGACCGCCCACGGGGTGGGCGACCGCCCGAGTACGTAAGGTTCGGCTTTGGGGAATTTTGGCTTGGGCGACCGCCCGTGTTGTGGCGGGCGACCGCCCACGTGTCGGGTCGATTTTTCTCAGCAGACTGCTTTCCTATTTTGATTAGAACTCTTCTTAAATTAGATTTAGGGTTCCTTCGTATAACTATATAAGCATAATTTCGGCCTGAACATATCAGAGCAACATATTAGAGAGGAGACTAATACATATTGGCTTGGCAATTGCCCCCTGACGTAGTTCACGAGTTGGTGAATGAACCGTAAAAACTCTTGTGTTCTTGTGTGTGATTGTTTCTTTCTTGTACGTGTGGGTGTGTTGATTTCTTTGTGTTGATTGCAACGGGGAGCACCAATTTCACAACTGGCCCAGTATCGAGCTTTGGTTCGGAGGATTCAAAATCTTTTCATTAGTTGATTAATTTTGAATCGCGTTCTTGGGGATTTTGGTGAAGCAAGCCAAGATGAAGAACTTCAATCGAGAAATTCAACGGCGAATTTCACGTTTTGGAAGACAAGGATCAAGACTACCTTTATCAGAAGGATCTTCATGGACCCTCAAGGCGAAGCCCGAAGACATGTCACAAGTGGATTGGGAGACGCTGATCGGAAGGCGTTAGGAGCGGTAAGGAGCGCCCCTAACCGACGACGTTGCACCTAACGCTATGCGGAGGCCAAGACAACGGTGGAGTTGCTGGCAAACGCCGCTTCTGACATGTATGAGAAGCCGTCGAATATCAATAAGGTGCATTTGATAAAGAGGCTTGCGAATGCGAAGATGTCGAGAGGCGACAAATGCAAGTCATATCGGCAATTTCAAAGGTATGGTGGACCAATTGAAAAGTGTTGATATTACTTTCTCCGATGAAGTGCTAGCTTGTTTTCTTCTAAAGTCATCGCACGATAGTTGGGAGGTTACCGTCACAACGATTAGTACGTCGAAAAACAAAGATTGCGTATACGGAGGTTAGAGATCTCATCCTTCAAGAGGAGTTGCGAAGGAAAGAGAAAAGGGAGAATCGTCCGTAGATGGGCCGCACTTGTGGAGAGAGAAAAGGGGTGGACCTAAAAGGGTAAAAAGGTCAAGTGCTACAATTGTGGTGAATCGGGGCATATCGATTATATTTGTCAGGAAAAGGTGGTGCTAACGTGGTGGATGATGGTGGTGATGTATTAATCTGGGGAGGAAGCGATCGGGTGAAGATTGGGTGTTGGATTACGGAGCTTCTTGTCACGCTAGTGGGGATGCGGGAATCAATGAAGCGGTCTAGCAGGAGATTTTGGGGTTCTCTATCTTGGTGATGGGTCAAACCATCAAGATCAAAGGTAAGGGGATGTAATGATGAAGACATCTAACGGGCCGTTTTACAACTACACGACGTGATGCATGTTCCGGATTTGAGGAGGAGAGTGATTTACGTGGGACAACTCGACAAATGGAAGGGTATGGTGTTTCGTTCATCAGCGGGTCTTGAAAAGTCACAAAAGGCTAAGTGTTGGCTCGTGGGGTTAAGGGGAAGATGTCAGACTCTACCTACAATATCGATGTTCGTTCCGGTGGGAGCAAAGAGGCTAAAGAACCGGCCCGGTGTGAAAAGGGAGACATCAAGAAACGGTATGTTGGGGAGGACACAAAGTTGATCAACGCGGTGCTGGATGTCCAAGTGGCCCTAACAGAGAGCGGTTTCGGACCAAGAATAGACGATGCAAGAAACAAGGCGCTGGCCCAAGTTTCAAGGGGAAGCATCATGAGGAAGGTGGGTCTCGGAGGGAGAAGGCGAAGTTAGACTTGGGGAGAAATCAAGGTAGAAGCCGATTTGGGGAGGCAAGAACGATCTAACACGGAGAGGTTGAAACGTCGCTTGGTTTCAACGCCTTATTACTCGGGAGGAGAGGCGAGGTAGTGTCGAAGCCAATATGGATGAGGGAATGTGTTCGAAGGTCTTTACTCCGCGCGGGAGTTAATGGGTGATTTTATGTTTGTTAGTTTAGTCTCCAAGGGAGATTGTTGGGATTGGAGTCCTAAACTAAAAGGAAGAAAAGGGGGCCTAAGTCGGAGGAGTTGCTTTGAATCAAGGAGGAAATTCGGGAAAACTTTTGCCGTGGTGGGCGACCGCCACTGGGCGGGCGACCGCCCCGTAGTACGTAAGGTTCGGCTTTGGGAATTTTGGCTTGGGCGACCGCCCAGTTGTGGTGAGCGACCGCCCACGTGTCGGTCGAGATTTTTCGCTGCAGATCCGTTTCCTATTTTGATTAGAACTCTTCTTAAATTAGATTTAGTGGTTCCTTGTATAACTATATAAGCATAATTTCGGCCTAGAACATATTGTAGCAACATATTGTAGAGGAGACTAATACATATCGGCTTAGCAATTGCCGGACGTAGTTCACGAGTTGGTGAATGAACCGGGTAAACAACTCTTGTGTTCTTGTGTGTGATTGTTTCTTTCTTGTACGTGTGGGTGTGTTGATTTCTTTGTGTTGATTGCAACGGGGGAGCACCAATTTCACAACACAATCTTGTGGGACACGATTCCGTATAAGCTCTGACACCAGCTGGCAGACATGTTAATATCGTATTAAATGGAGGCTCAGGCGCCTATAACCCGCGTTGAGGCGCCGTACCAACTGCAGTCTGCCTCCCATCTCATCAGTCAATCAAAGACATCCCTCTACAGTATTTCGTGATTTATTGTACGGTCCAAACAGGCGCGGACATGTGTCTTAGGGCGAGACTAATATGTCCAATGGCTGAGATCCATGCAACCGCTCTCCCTCTTTCATATAAATACTCTCACTTGTTATATAAAGCAAGGTAAGTCTCATTGTCTACCCTATCAAACAAACACACCAATACATTCCAAGTTTTACATCTCAGTTATCAAACCTCAAAAGTCTTACTTTACACACGAGGGTCTGAGTCGGAATCAACCCCGACCTGGTCTCTAACGGTGTTTATTGTTTTTGTTATGATATATGTATCCAGTTCATACAAAGCCAGTGTTCATCCTTTGTGAAACCCCAAAAGTTGTGGCGTAATCAGTGGTTCCATTGCCGGAAAACGCTTTTGTTTTCTCGTGTAATCTTGTGTCTTGTTGAAACAAACACCATCTCAAACACTCGTTCACAAAAACAACTTCTCATTTCCTAACTCTCAAAATGACTGGAACCCCTCTACAAAATGCTGGTTACCTTACTCCTCCGGGGACTAACCAGCCTTCTCCCTCAAACATTAACATGTAATCATGTTAGACCAAGCACTTCAACCTTTAATAGGTTGGGTGGCCGTACTAACAGTCAATACTCAAACTAATAGTCCAAAAAAATCTTACCTCTCCCATAACTCCCGAGCTAATACTCGAGAGGAATTAAGCTCTTGCTGAGAGGGCTAGGCTAGTGGCTGAGGCCATGGCCATAAATGATGCCCAGCTCGAGCTGGTGGAGTTGGAGGCCAATGGTGGCGTTCCTCTACAATAGGGCTTCCTCAGGTTGAACCAAGGAGTCTGGAGAAAGTCTATAGCAAGTCAGGCTAGGGGAATCAAGAGGTTGGAGGTACCCATCGTTAAGCTCGATCACGATGAGGAGGAAGAGGGTTAGGAGGAAGAATCTACTCTCCCCGAGAAATCCAGAGCACAACCCATGGCTAATGCCAAGGGAAAGGCCGTGATTTCTCCCTCCAAGAAATTGAAAACAGACTTCATAAAGTTTATGCAGCAAATATGGGAAACCACCATCAAGGCTGTTCAAAATGTGGCCGCGCCATGGACGCTTTTGCTGATAAGATCGGAAACGCGCCCATCCAAAGAGGAAAACCCCCCGGATAGAGCCTTATGATGGCTCCACGAACGCGAAATGCCACATCGGGAGGTTTGAAGGGCAGATGGCCCTATTTTCTAAGGATGAGGCTATAATGTGCAAAGTCTTAGCTGCCTCCTTCACAGGCAAAGTCCTATCATGAATGCTGGCCCTCAAACCAAAATCCATTCGCAGCTTTGAACAATTTCGGGGTGCCTTTTTAAACTCTTTTGCTGGGGCGGGTGAGCCCGCGAGACCGAGGACCGGTCTGGTCAGAATCAAACAAGGACCCGGTGAAACCCCAAAATCCTACATCACTCGGTTCAGGAAGATGCCTGAGCAAATCGTGTACCTGCCCGAGAGTGATATACAACTCTGTTTTGAGGGCGGTCTGACCTCCAGATTCCTAAAGATGAACTTTGCCTCAGATAGGCCTAAGATGTGGAGGAGATGTATGGATAGCCACATTCGTTGCCTCCGCAGAAGAGCCCGCAGAACTTGCTGCTCGCAGACCGGCGAAGTAAAGAATTGTGCATGTTAAGGAAGCTGACCAAGGATCCAGCTGCGGTCATATCCAGGGGAAAAACAAAAACCGCAATATGGAATAATTCAAGAAAATTGTGGATGGAACCGTGTATACTCCCCTGTCTGCACTGCGGGTTGCCATCTTGAAAACTAAGGAAGTTCCTCGTCATTCAATGACTAGAAGACCGAATTAAAGGTCAAGAAGCAAATTCTGTGACTATCATAATGACCACGATCACAATACGGAGGATTGCTTCCGGCTGAAGGGAATCATTCAACAAAAGATTGATAACGGCTAGTTGTCCAATTAGGTAAAAAAACAACAACAACAATAATAGGGCTCGAGCTCGAGCTCAACGAGACCCTGAAAGAAGAGAGAAACAATGATGATGACAAGCAGGGGACATATGACATTAATTATATTGGAGTAAAGGCTCCCTCAAACACCTAGCTGTCTCTCAGATTAAGACCCTAGAAAAGGTTTTCTTGATTCCTTCTTTGGATCCAGAAGAAGAGCAAGAAATAGGTTTCAAGAGAATCGAGCTCACTTCCACTCTCTTCCATTCTACCTAACCTTTGACTATCAAGATGAGGATTGTCAGCAAACATAAGCAGGGTGCTCATTGACACCGCGCGCGCGAAGACATTCTCTATTATCATACTTTGGTACAGATGAAATGTCCAAAGCCCATCTCACTCCTTATACCGGATTACTGGAAGGGTTCACCAACTACACCGTACATGTGAAGGGGACGATTGATTTCGAAGTGACAAAAAGGGAAAAACCCCTATAAAAAACAACAAAAGGCAATTTCATGGTCATAGACCTACAATTCCAGTATAACGCCATCTTCAGAGTCACGGCTCAGGCCGCAATGGGAATTGTGGCGTCTGTCCCCCACCAAATAGTAAAATTCAACACACCTAGCGGTCATAAAGAAATGAAATTAAAAGAAATGTACTCTGAGAGATTTCTCAAAACTTTGGAGGAGAGAAGAAAGATAAAAAACAAAGCCTACTGTTCGCAAGTGGGGAAGGAAGCGAAGCGGAGCAATAACAAAGGAAAATGCCGGCAACCCGAGTTTGTGGGGATCCTCTCCTTTCACTCCACAAAAATTGAGCTCAGAAGAGCAGGGGAAAAGAGGTTGGGCTCAGTTGATGGAGGGTATGTTGATAGAGGAATCATGGGAGACATAAATCGAGAAATTATTTACTTAATGTCCGCGGGTATGTTGATAGAGGGATCATGGGAGACAGAACGAGAAATTATTTACTACATGTTCACTCTCCCAGGAGCAGTTCTTCCCCACCAACGATCATAATTGACTCCCTCCACAAACGGGAGAAAAGTGATCTCCGACCTAATGACGAGCTCGAGGAAGTAATAATCAATATCAACTATCCCGAGCAAAAAGTTAAGGTCGATCTGGAAATTCATCCCGAGGAGAGGAGAATTTTGATCGAGTATCTCAGAAAGAACAGTGATGTGTTCGCATGGAGGGTAGAGGAAATGCAAGGAATCAGCGAGGACGTTATAGTCCATAAACTTAATGATAGCTCATCCTTCAAACGAATCCACCAAAAATCAAGGTACTTTTCTCCCGAAAGGAGATTGCGATCAAAGAAAAGGTAGAAAAGCTAATAAAGGCTGGGATAATTAAAGAAATATCATATCCCAAGTGGCTGGCAAACATGGTGATGGTGAAAAAGACAAAGGGAAAATGGAAGATGTGTGTTGACTTCATAGACCTCAACCACGCTTGCCCCAAGGATTGCTTTCCTCTTCCCAGAATTGACAGATTAGTGGATTATATAGTTTTGACATGTGGTATCAGTTTCATCGATGCATACTCGGTTACCATCGATTAAAATGGATACGTAAGATTTCGACTCTGCCGCTTTCGTAGCCTCTGCAAAACTTATCAAGCTACACAATGATGCCCTTAGGACTGAAAAACACAGGAGCCACAAACCAGAGGATGGTCAATATTGTTTTTAAGGACCAACTAAGCAAAAGCCTTAAAGCTTATATTGATGATATGGTTATAAAAACAAAAGAGAATTCCTACGAGCTCGACATGAAAGAAACCTTCTCTAACTTGCGCCGCAACCACATGAAATTAAATTCCCTAAAATGTGCATTTGGTGTAAAGGCGGGCAAAGTCCTAGGATTCATGGTCAGTCAACGGGTAATCGAGGCAAACCTCGAGAAAATCCAAGCGTTGCTAGACTTGAAACCTCCTGCATGCGTGAAAGAAGTGCAAAAGCTAAATAGGCGCATCACGTCACTTGGCCGCTTCATCTCGCGGTCGAGAAAATGCCTCCCTTCTTCAAAACTCTCAAAGGGCGGAAGAAAGCTAACTAGTTCGCATGGAACGAAGAATGCGATCCGGCTTTCAAGAAGTCAAAAAATACCTTGGCATTTCTCTTTTTCTTTCTCGCTCTCGACAGCCTCCCTCTCTCGGCGGCCGGTGCCGGAAGAGCCTTTTCTATTTTTAGCAGCAATTGCCCTGGAAGTAGCTGCTGTTCTTGTAAGGGAGGAGTCTAACTCCCAAAAATCAGTTTATTATTTATTAAAGGGGTTGTCCGCAGTAGAAAGTCGCTATCTCAATATAGAGAAATTAGCTTATGCTTTGCTTGTAGCTGCTCGTAAATTACAAGCTTATTTTTCTACACATCCAATCACTGTATTCATAGAAGCACCATTTAAAGAAGTCTTGCACAAATCAGAATCCTCGGGTAGAATGTTAGCATGGTCTATAGAGCTCAATGAGCTCACTGAGTTACAGATCACATATTCATCCAAGAAGAACTATCAAATCACAATCTTTAGCGGACATTGTGGCAAAAACATCAAACATCAAACAAACAAAGTCAATAACCAGAGACGATTATATCCAAAGAGCGTCCACAAAAGGTATGGACTCTATTCGTTTATAGATCCGCGAGCAAGTTAATGAGTGGCGCGGGCATACTTCTGATCGCGCCGTGCGGAGAGAGATTCGAAAGAGCCTTAAGATTCAAGTTTGAAGCCTCAAACAATCAGGCCGAATACGAAGCAATCATAGCAGGGTTAGATTTAGCAAAGGACATGAGCGTCCCAAATCTAGATATAAACAGTGACTCTCATCTCATAGTTAATCAAATAAAAGGGGAGTATGATACAATAAACTCGGTCTTACCAAAGTACCGCGGTCTGGCAAAAACCCTTATCAAAAGCTTTGAATACTACGAGCTAAACCAAATTACGAGGGGCAGCAATTCAGAAGTCGACCTCATGTCAAGAATCACCAAGCAAGAAATAGAGGATCTAAATGCAGACTGCCATATCGAGTTCGTAGAGGCACCTGTCATAGATCGGGTCAGAATTAACAACGTTAAGGACCAAGAGAGGGACTGGAAGACTTGTAAAAAAGGTGTCCACAAAGTACACGGTTATAGATGGAATACTTTACAAAAGGTCATTTACCAAACCTCTACTCAGATGTGTAAAAACTCACTTATGAAGTTCATGATGAAGGAGTTTGTGGCGGGCATCCTGGAGCCCGCACTCACTCGGACAAGATATAATTTCAAGGTTTCTATTGGACAACAATGAGAAAAGATGCAGAGAAATATATAAGAAAATGTGACAAGTGCCAGAGGTTTGTGGACATTCCTAAACTCCCATCATCAACAGGGCAAATGTTGGTAATACCAACGTGGCCGTTTGATACATGGGGAATTGATCTAATTGGATCCTTTCCAACTAATAGAAGAGGCATAAAATATGTAGGGGTGGTCGTGGATTACTTCACAAAGTGGACAGAAGCCAAAGATTTTGCCACCATTTCTATTTCTGAGGAAAATGTGATAAACTACGTTCACAATCACATATGGTGCTGGTTTGGTTTACCAGAAGAGTAATAGCCTCAGACAGCGGTACTCAGTTCGCTACAAAATTCACCGTGGAATGCAAAATAATGAAGGTTGAACACCGGCAGTCCGTAGTGGCTTATTCCCAAGGAAACGGACAGGCTGAGACCGCGAACAAGCTAGTCTTGGCCGCCTTAAAGAAAAATTTAGAAGGGCGAGCAGGATGATGGTTAGATGAGTTTTAGACCGCATTATGGGTAATACGCACCAAAATAAGAAACTGGGTGAAACTCGTTTCTCGATCACGTATGGATCAGAGGTTGTTGCCCGGTGGAAGTAGCCCTTGAGTCACTTAGTTTGATGAAACAAAAAATGAGACCGCCAGAAAATGCGATCTGGATGATCTCGAAGAAAAAAGGATGCAAGCTAGAGATAAAATGGTCAATTATGAACAAAAAGCCAAAAAGAATCCCGACAAAAGAGTTAGCAAAAGAAACTTTTCTGTGGGAGATTGAGTATTACGAAATGTAAAGGTTCAAGTAACCCAACCCGATTTTCATAAGCTCTTCCCGAAATGGGAAGGTCCCTATCATGTCACTCAAATCATAAAAAAGAGACCTATAAATTGCGAACAAAAGAGGGAAAATACCTCAAAAATGCTTGGAACAGCGATCACCTCAGAAAGTACTTTCTCTAGAAAAAATGTACCAAGTATATGTAAAAATAGTGATAGTAGTTACAATCTATTAAAGCAATACATTTGTATGATTTGTAACTTAAAAAGCACAAAAATAGATTTTCTCACCTCTGGAATTAACAGAGTGAATGCCCATAGGGTCATACCCAAATCACGGATGCCAGTACTGACACACCCTGCTGATTCGCAGACTGCCTTCAAACTGCACACCGCATGCCCATGTATAACAAGCATGCCTTGGCTTTCCTACAAAAGCGCGGACTCAAGAGTACAGATCGCGTGAATCACTTAGGTGAAGTTATGGATGAAAATGATATACAATAAAGCTCAAAAGTCATACCGAGGAGAGTCTAATAGCCAAAATAAATTGTGATCATATTTACAAGGTTAACTCCCGTATAATTAAAATATTGATTACCAAAGGGGTTATTAAATCTCAAAAACGGTCTAAAAATAAACAAGGCAAGACAATGCCCGCGGCCAAAGTTGAGCAAAAACAAATATTTATAGTAAAAGCTCTCAAAGTGTGATAAATAAATATGACTAAATGAACATAAGGATCTTTTAATTAACAGGAAGGAAAAATTACAATCTAAACCTATTACATAGAAAAAGAAAAATTATTCAAAAATAAAGCCCTATTATAAAAATTAGACCGAGGGTTGAGTAGGCTCTTGGGGAGGATCACTTGGGGCAGGAGTTGGAGCCAGCCGGTTTAGTAAGAGCCGCATGCCCATTTGGAAATAGGCGAGCAGCAGCGACGTCTAATGATAGTCTTTCCTCGCCCCATCTCAAAGTGTTAAGATCATCAATGAGAGAGGTGGCGGTGACCGCGACCACTGGAGGCAAGTAGGAGACCGCAACAACGTCTAAATTGGCAATATCCTCCTCAGACAAAGGAACTAGGGCATGACCGGGCAGACATTCCAAGTCTGTTGCGATCAAAGGACCAATAATGATGGCCAATTATTCAGCGGAAAACTTGCCCGTAGCCGCAAAGTTCCTATGGGTCGTGCTTACCACCTCAAACTGTGAAGAACTCTCCGCGATCATAAGATCTTTGAATTCTTGGGAGTTTTTGAACTCTTCCACAATCTCCTTTTTAGCAGTTGCAAGTGCAGCATCCTTCTCGAGTTCGAATTGCCTCAAAGCCACAAGCTCATCATATTGCTTGTCAACTTGGGCCTCTAATTTTTGAACCTGCACTTGCGTTGCCTCCAGCTTCTTCTGATACTCCTTAATATCCTTCTTCAGCTGCTATTTCTTTCCGCGGAATTCATCCCGTTGCCCCTTCGCCTCATCCAAAGGCTTAATATTGGCGTCTAGCTTCTCGTACACCTGGTTCAAGTCCGCTTCTTTCTCGTTCAAAGACAGGGTGTGAGGGTGAGAGCTGCCTTCTCCTCCAAGGCCTTCCCCAAAGCCTTACTCGAGGTTGCCTGCTCGTCAGTGATCTCCTTTAACCGCATGGCATCATTTGCCATCTGAAACAAAAGTAGAAAAAGGTGAGAAATGGGTGAAGAAACAAAAACAATGATCAAAAAGAAAAGCAAAGCAAAAAGGAAGGGTTAAAAGATTGCCTCGGTGGCCATCAACCCAATATTGCCCGTCAAGGCAGAGGCATCGAGCTTGGAGCCCACATTCTGGTAATAATCCAGACAATAGAGTCGGCTCAAGAGACCGAGCCCTACTATCGAATTATTCCCCCTATTCCCCCTACGGGAGTACAAATCAATGCCTTGGACGAGAGGAACCTCCCCCAGCTTGTTGCTTAGGTCCAAGCAAGTCTCTCAGGCATCAATATTGGTCAAGATATAAGCCGAGCTGCAGATAGAGCCCGATCTGCCGGCGAATTGGTGGGAGCGGCAAAAGTTATGACCTCTTGGGCCTGAACTCTTTGCTGCTTGTCTTTGCCCGCTCCCTCCGTCTCGGTCTGAGGCCTCTTCCTCCCCTTGTTAGTTTGAGCATTGGGAGCAGTGCGGTGATCAGCATCACCAGGATCACGGGTTGACTGAGACCGCGGAGGAAGATCCATCAATCGGGGGAAACCGCGCCCTGCGGCCAACAAATCCCTAGTCACCCTATCAATAACGGGCAAAGTCACACCTCCAGCAGGAGCCTTCTGGAGTGAATCTTGCCTCGTTTTGCTCTCCTTGGCCATCTGACGAGCTCGAGCAGCCTTTAGATCAGCTTGGGAAACCTTTGGAGCCATTGTAATATCTTCAAGGTCTGCGTAAAGATAAAAAAATGGTCAGATCGCAGTTCAAAAATCGAAAGGCAAGAAGAATATGATGACTAAAAAGAATAAAAAGAGACCAATCTACTATAGAGGTTCGCAAACTGCGCCCATCATGCAGGTCCCACATTTAGACTCGAATTGGAATAATTCATGAACTTTCCAGTCCGGGTCACGTATGAAAAGCTCTTTTGCTACCCTAGGGGCCATGTTACAGCCTTCTATTTGGGTAGCCACCCAGGCATAAATCAGCAGACGCTCATCTTCTATATCTTCTATGACCGCGGTCACATCAAACACCGGATACACCTTATCTTTGACATATGAAGCAAGATATTTGGCGACCGTGATCTGAAGCTCTTCCGATTCTGAAGGCCTGGGATACGAGCTCGCGGAGATCCTAATAGGGGCCACACCCTTCAGTCTAGGGAAGATCCAGCCAAACCTACTCTTGATGACGAAGATGTGCTTTTGATTCCACTGATAAAATTTATTGTTGGGGAGAGAAAAGGCATATAGCCCGGAAAGGGTAGACTCATAACTAGGGATGGCAACGGGGCAGGTTCGGGACGTGTTCTTCATTTCCCAAACCCGCCCCTATAATCCATTGCTCGAACCCGCCCCACCCCGTGTTATGCGTTACCCGATCCCGTCCCGTTTAACTCGCCCCGATAGTTATTTAAGTAATTTCCTATAAAAAGACCCGTAATCCAAGGACCCCGCTAGTAATTTTCTATATATTCGGGCATTTAAGTAATTTCCTATAAGGCCTATAAGGGCATTTAAGTAATTTCCTATATATTTGGGGCGGGTCCGGGGCGGGGTAAACCCGAACCCTTCAAAAACCCGGCAGATTTTCAAATTTGCATCCCAAACTCGTCCTATTAGGGGCGAGTCTTTTCTGGTTTGGGGCGGGTTTGGGTTTGGGTTTGGGTTTGGGTTTTTTGCCATCCCTACTTATAACCTAGAATCCTGCTCACCACTATGAAGCAAACTAAGGCTCAGACTGTGTTTGGGGTGAGGTGCATGGGCAGGCAATTATTGAACTATGAATGGGTCAAGGGGAAGCCCTAAGCCCGCTTTCAAACTGAGCCCCAAAGAAAACGCAAGCTCTATTACTATCCTAGACGTCAAAGATAGTCTCAGGCGCCTCCCATTATGCACTATCTCTAGCAATCCCATTACAGTCCGCGAACAAGAAAGCTATTGGGATCTATGTTGAAGGTTGAGACCAGTTCGTCCTCATCATCCTTGTGGATTGCTCCTTTCTTCTTCGGCCAGAAGCCCCAGCGGCCCGAAAGGTGGAAGCACACCTTGACTGCCGCCTCGAGCGGTAGCGGTCTCCACATGGCCCTCAAAGGAAGCATCAACAACTCTTTGGGCAGTATCCATCGGCATGCGGTCAACAATCTCTCGATTGTCAACCTCCGTTTTAGAACTGCTTCCTGACCCAGAAAGGTCTAAAGAAGAGTCTGAGAAGGAAGACCGAGCTCCCCCAACATCTAGCTCATCCATATATACGGCCTCGTCACCGCTGCTCCCTATGTCTATTATCGCCCTAGGTTGGGCCTCAATCTGGACAACAGGTTCCACCACGACCAAAGAGTACACGGTCTCAGGAACATCATGGTTGGTCGCGGGCGCATCAGGGGCCACAGCTACCTCGGTCTCATCCATCAAATCCGCTTTCTCCCGGTCAATCATGGATCTGTCCATAAGGTCAATTCGGGCTCTTCTCACGAGCTCCCGTGCGTTCAACGCCTTGTCGCGTTCTCGAGGAAACCTGCAACACACCCACATAACAAAATTTCTCGGACGGGTGTGGTCCCCTAAAACCAACATATCCTCGTTCAATTAAACATACCTCTATGATGTTGCTCAACTCTTATTGAGGGCATCCGTTTTCGTGCATATATCATATTACCTAAAATTAAAATCTTCAAGGTCCATATGAAAATTCAAATAACACTCATTTTTGGATGGAGGGAAACAATAATTCACTCGGGACCTTCAATCTATCTTGTGCTTATGCTTGATAAATTATTGTTCCGACCTCAATCTATCTCGTGGTATAAAATTCTCACTCTTACAATTTTATATGGCAGGAATGTTAGATCGATGGATGTATAGATTTCTCGAGTCACTGACCAAACCGACTACCAGAAGTTCATTCCGATGATTTCCCTATAAACTGCTTCCATTGGAATTTCCAGATTTGGCAAGTCGTATAACTCTTTAGCGCTAGTCATCATTATTACAAGCAAATTAAACACGGGAAATAGCTACTTTGTGTTTGTTTTTTTCCCTTTTTCCTCACTGCTCTTCTGTACCATACTAATTATATACTCATATTATTTGAAGTATTTCTGTTGTGCCCGATAGAATAACTTTTGGTATAGATTTAAATTTTTTTAAAGGTGGTCTTTGATTAATTATTCAAATTGCTTGCTCTTCTTAGTGTTGTTTGGGGTGTGTGAGAGTTGAATGTACTCCGTCCCTAAATGTTACACCACCGTTATGTAATACTCCGTCCCTAAATGTTACAAGTTTTGAAAATTTAGTGATTTTGAATATTTAATTTTGGAAATGAGACTAACTTTTTGGGACAAAAAGGAAAAGGGAAAATGGGACAAACATTTAGGGACGGGTGTAGTATATTCAAAACTTATGATGCGCATTGTATTGTATATCGCTTTGATTATTCAGATATCGTTGCTTTATTGTTGACACGTGATTTCATGTTCTTGAATATGAGTCACCTTTCATATATAATGCGCCTTAATTATTATGTGTTTCACGTAACCTTCACCAATCATCTACAGTATATAGTTAAAATTCAAATGGACAAATAATTTTGTGTCAATATTTCTTACGGAATTTTTCTACATTTGATATACTCCCTCCGTCCCACGTGAATACAAACTTATTTTCTTTTTGGTCCGTTCCACGTGAATACAAACTGCCCAAAATGGAAATAAATTTATTATTTTATATTCACCCTACCCCACCCACTCATTCTCTCTCTTCATTTCCTATCACATAATTTATTCAACCAACTTCACTCATTCTCTCTCTTTATTTTCTACCACACATTTTCATTATCTTAATAATATTTCTTAATTATTGTGCCCGGAAAAATGGTTTGTAATTACATGGGACGGAGGAAGTATACCACAATGATCACACTAGAATACAACTCTTATAATCTTCCCTCAAAAAAAATGTTGAAAGTGTAATTTTTCCCACAGTATGAGTTTTTAATCATATTTTTTTGTACATGACTTTTTTTTTTTTTTTTGATATTTTGAATATAAAAAAAGAAATCAATGTGGAACGAATTGAGAAGAAAAACATAATAAACCTTTGGTTCCAAAATGAATGTATTTTTCATTTGAGCAACATTTGAAAAAATGTAGTAGCAATTTAGGGACTCCGTAGTATACATTAATTTGGGGGAGCGGGTGAACAAGATATGGTTTCAAAATTAGAAGACTGGAAGAATAAGAATTAAAAAACTAATGGTCATTTACTTATTTTTATAATGACAGAAAATTAATGGACTAATAATTTACTTATTTTAATAATGACTGTTGGAGGTGTGATTTTTTTCTTATATACATGATTATTTATTTTTTATCGAATTTTGTATATGAAAAATAAATTAAGAAACTCAAAAAGATGGTTTTTTTTTTTTAATTTTGAATATAAGAAAGATATTATTGTTCTACAAAGTTATTGTTGTACAAAGTGGGGAGAGAATAGTAATACCCCTCCTCGTTCCAAATAAATGATCTATTTTACATTTATGGGATATTTATTTATTTTATTCGAAAAATTAGTGTCAAAAAATTTTATAAAAATATGCATTAATGTGCTTGGTCCTTTCACGATATGCATGTATTCTTAAAATAAAGTATTTCTATATTACCTTTATCCGTTGCTCACTTCTCGAAAAATGGTACTGCATATTAATGTGCTTGGTACTTTCATGATAAACTTGTTATTTGGCTAAACATATCGCGCTCAGACAATCACAATGCGCTATAGCTTGATCATGGTGTAACCCCAGATCACCATGTCCTTTGCTTCCGTAGTCGACAATATCATTGTAGGTTGCAAAGTAGTCTTCCAACTCACCACTGACCCATCAGAGTAAATGCGTAACCAATTATCGATCTTTTAGTGTTAACATCCCCAGAGTAATCAGAATTAGAATCAGAGAAACTCTCTACCACACACTGTACCACTAATATAAATGCATGAGTCCAACATCAGATGTACTCCTAAGATACCAAAATATCCTTTTCACTACTTGCCAATGTTCCTTACCAGAATCACTCATTAACCTGCTAACAACACTAACAACATGGGCAAGATTAGGTCTAGTGCAAATCATAATCTACATCAAGCTATCAACTGCACTAGCATAAGGTACTCGATCCATGTACTTTTTCTCCTCATACGACTTAGGTGCAAATGTAACAGCCAAATGTGCATTCGATGCACTAGTATCTATAGACTTCGCTTTAGCATGCCAAACCTCTAGAACTTTCTTGATATAAAACTTCTTTTAATTTTTTTTCTTATAGATCTCTATCCCCATAATTTTCATTACTACACCCAAATTCTTCATCTCGAACTCAGCAAATAAGAGACCCTTCTACTTCTAAACATCAAATACGAGTCCCTTCAACTTCTAAACATCAAACTTCTAAATTGCAGCTATCAACATGTCATGTACACACAAGACAAGATAGATGAATGAACCAATTGGAAGTTAGTGTGATACACACAAAAATCATACAAACTCCTCATGTTGCCAATCTTTGTCACTTAACTGTCAAACCACTTATACCACTACCTTCGCGACTGCTCCAATTCATACAAGGATTTCTTCAACTTGCAAACATATTCTTCTTTTCTAGGAACCCAGAAACCATCCGACTGGGTCATATATATCTCCTCTTGATCTGGAACAGATTGATCAATAAGTATTCTGTAGCAGAATTTCAAACCAGCAGAGCAGTTACTTGGCAGTTATTAATCATTTGTCTGCCAATAGACACACTCTTTCCCTACAACAGATGTGTTCAACAGATGTAACCTATGGGATTAGTACCCTTTAATTTATTCTCTAAGGCCTATAGTGACTTTCTTATATTGTAATAAACATTGTTTTACTGATAATTGTGTACTTAATTCAAAGTTTCTTTCATACGAAGAGTGTTTGTCTTCTGTGTTTATTCCAGTCCCGTGTCAAGTGGTATCAGAGCCTGATTTTGATTTTCCTTGGCCATGGCTAATGACAGAGAACCTTCCCTTGCTGATGTGTTAAGAGAAATTCAAATAGTAGTAACGACGCTTCAAAATCTAACAGTTCGTGTTGATCAAACAGAAGCAGAGCTGCAGTAGCGCATGCTGTCCAGGTTAACCCAAATGGTGAAGGAGGCAGGAGAGTTGCTCAGCCACCACAAGCCAATCGTTTAGTTCCCCAACCACATCGCATGATTCAAGTCAATGAGGTTGATTAATCAGATGAGGAAGTGGCAGATTTATAGGGCAAAAACCCAAATCCAAGAGAGAATCGACAATATAGACAAGATGAATTTCGGTTGAAGGTGGATCTACCTCCCTTCAGCGGGAATTTAAATATTGAAGATTTTTTAGATTGGGTGGCAGAAGTGGAGAGATTTTTCGATTTTGAATAAATACCCAATGATAAGAAGTGAAGTTGGTTGCTTATCGTTTGAAAGGGGGAGCGTTATCATGGTGGGAACAAGTTCAATCCCAACGACGACATTTGGGGAAACAACCTGATAGGCTAAAGTCGCACGCCTACAAATTAACCAAAGACTTGGCCACAATAATGTAGCTAGAGCAAGTCCAGGATCAAACACGAAGAACGGTTATAAGTTCGCACAATTGTCACTTGAAGAGATTGGGGGTCTAAGATTGATTTTGATTACTTCCTAAGATGGGAATAAAAAATAGATTGTAAACAAATAAAGGAAAGCACTTTGGATTAATTAATATCCCCGTCTATCATTCAAATATCATCGATCAATTCTTTTCAATTTTTATCCTATTCACTCGATCACGAGATGTATTTCAATCTCTATCTCTTTCTTTATATTAGTTAATAGCAGTGGCACACTCACTAATAACCCTAATCAATACTCAAACCTAATGACACAGTCTAGATTCAAAATACTAATTGATTAACGATTTAAGAGATGAAGATCGAGAACACTCTCTAATATTATTTCAATTAGATAATTGTTTATTTTCTCCTAATTCACAATTCACCATGACAGATGCATGGACTATAAAGATGCTACTTGAGAAACGCTAAATTGACACAATCTTAGGGGATTCTAGCAATAAATCAACAACAAGAATCAAGCAATTGGTCTAATTGCAAAACCCTAGCAATCACTTTTAACAATCAAGAACAAGAGAAAATATAAATAGGATAAAAGAGATGAAAATAAATTAACCTCAATTGAAATCAAGAAGGGTTTCAATAATTAAATCCAAATCAAAGGAAATTAGTTCTCCATGGAAATAATAATCTCCAAAAGTTTTCTAGGTTGAATTCTCCAAAAGAAAGTAAAAGTTGGAACCCTAATATTGTTCTAAAAGGAAGTATTTATACTCCACCTCAAAAACCTTATTTACTAAAAGGAAAAGAAAAAGAAAATCAACAAAAAAAAGGTTTCCAAAAAAACATGCAAACACGCTAGGCCAAGGTGATGTCAGCTCGTGGCTAGGGCTGTTACACGTCGCGAGCCTGTTCGAGCTCGGCTCGGGCTCGGCTCGAAAAAAGCTCGAGTTCGAGTGGGCTCGAGTTGAACTCGAGCTCGAGCTCGAACCGATTTTTAAGCTCGTCATTTTTTCGAGCTCGGCTCGTGTTCGGCTCGAATGTTCGACGAGCTTTGTTCGAGATCGACTCGTTTGAGCTCGACTCGGGCTCGGCTCGTTAAAAGCTCGAATGAATTTTAGTATATATATATATATATATATATATAAGCTCGTTTAGGCTCGAGTTCGATTACAACTCGAATTAGGGCTCGATAAAGCTCGTTTGATTTCAGATTTTTTTCAAAAAATAAGTCGAAGCTCGAGCTCGGCTCGTTAATACTCGAGTTCGAGCAGCTCGCGAAAAGCTCGAAAATTGATTCGAGCCGAGCTCGAACAGGAATTTTGGGCTCGAGCTCGAGCTCGAGAAAAGCTCGAGATCGTTTAAAAGTTAACGAGCTCGAGCTCGAAACATCAAAAGCTCGGCTCGGCTCGGCTCGTTTACAGCCCTACTCGTGGCACGACTCGTGAGTTTTATTTCACTCGTGCTGATTAGGTGCACGAGTCGTGCACCAGGTTACTACTCGTGCTTTGGATTCGATTCACAGTTGCACTTTGGTCACTGTACTTTTCTATTTTGCACTTTGGTTACTGTATTTCCCAAATTTACACTTTGGTCCCTCCTTTTTCAGTAAATTTCAATTTTTGTCCTTGAACTTTATAGAACCAGTTTACTCCCATATTTTTCATAATTGCAATTTGGTCCCTAAACTTCCAAAATAAGCTTGTAACCTCCATTTTTGGTAAATTGCACTTCAGCCCCTGCATTTTCAAAACACTAACAACCACATTAAATTCTCAAGGTTTCGAACATAAAATAAGCTAGGAACATATCTTTTGGATGAGTAAAACTACATCCATGAAATATCCCCAAACTTATCTTTTGCTCGTCCTCGAGTAAAACAAAACTAAAATAAAATAAAAACTAACTAACTAATTAAAACACATAAAATATTTTTGGATTGTTCAATTCATATAATAAGCTGTTGGCACAACAAAGTCTCAGATCTTTACAACACACATAATCTACAAATATTATTATGAATATGGGATTATATTTACATGGATTCATCTAACTTACGATTCTCCACCACATAATGAAAGATGAATGAAATATGATAGATCAATGTTACCAAAATAAGATAGTTACCAAAATAAGATAATTTATTGGGTCACTAATGTCATGCTCTAAATCAATAATAATAAGATGAAGGTAAGGACATAAGAAGTCAAGCAAGTGAAACTAGGAAGTCTTCATCATACATCCTCACTTTAAAATTTATCACTTCGCTCCATGCCAACCCATTGATTCAACTCCCAAATTTATAATTTTGCATACTTCACACTTGGGATTGATCACCTTTCTTTCTTTTTAGTCACTTTTGTTGGGTTTTACGGGTCCATGCGCAGCGAAATTAAGCATCTAATAACATAAAACCCAAGAGCCTAGGATCCGTTCTATACAATTAAATTGAGAAATCCTATGAGATAGAGATAACCAACCTTGAACGCTTTCCGTTCTTGAGCTATCGAACGATGTATTTATGCGATTCTGAATACAAGCTTCGAACTCTAGGCCTTGATCGTTGAACGAGCGAAGACCCTCTTTTGATATCCACACCTTCGAAGGAACCAAGAACGATTTCTTGATGATTGCTAGATCCTTTAAACCTTGGAAGAATATTGAGAATTATTTGTTGTGATTTTCTTTTCAGAAATTCGGCTAGGCTTTTAGGGTTGACAGACTGTTATATTTATATTAATTTAGCATTAATATTTGTTTCCTAATCAAATTAGGAAACTAGTCTGAAAATGCCTCTGTGGCTTAAAGTGTCGCACGACCAGACGAGTCACATGGACAAGTTCTGTCGCGCGATGTCTTAAGCCACATCAGGATTCTCTCAATCATTCTTCCTCTGGTTTAATCAATTCATTCTAGTTGTGTGTGATCCAATAGGATCATATTATGTTGGCAATGAGCTCGATCATATCGACTCTCATAAGACATAAGCGAACTCTAGCAAGCTATTATGTCTACCCAAATAATATAACGTAAGAGTTCACGTTTCCAATGGTACACTTCCATTTCTCCCTTTGTCTCACGATGTTATATTGAACACAAGTCATGGTCCTCGTCAACTTGTCTTTGTTCAATGCTTTCTCGATTCCGAATATAATGATAATCCAATCGCATTGGGGTATGGCCATACACTTTCATCACTATCACTCATCGAGGGGCCCAAGCAAAACATCTCTCTTTCGAGGGACAAATTCCATCTTGACTTATCATCCTTCCCATCATGAATCCGATCATGCCAAAGATAGCCTTTATGAATATCGTGTTAAGATATCGTTTAGCTAAAATCAAATATGACTTTCATCATATGTAAGGTCATGATAATCTCAGGTCTAGGGACTAAATGAAGTAACCTTATGAGATTTAATTATGACATTTGACCATGACATAAATCTCATATGGGTCAAGTCCAGTCACTTGTTCTCTAACAAGTACCCATAAATTTAATGTGCATCTCTATGCATATAATCATCATATGATTATACATTAACATTTATACTAATTATTCACTTAATAATTAGGAACGGAGATTATTACCAATAAATATGCAAAACATATAATAATCAAATAATAAACTTTTCATATAATAATAAATAATGTCAACACATAAGTTTATCAACTATAGGCCTAGGGCATAACACTATCAGTCTCCCACTTGCACTAGGCCTAATCTCCCATGTATCGAATACCCATGGACCTAACATGACCATCATGCTTAGCTTGCAGGAGAGCCTTAGTTAATGGGTCCGCCACGTTGTCATCAGTGTCTACTCTGCATATCTTTACGTCTTCCCTTTCACATATCTCTCGGATAATGTGGAAACGTCGAAGTATGTGTTTGGATCTCTGATGTGACCTTGGTTCCTTTGCTTGTGCAATGGCACCATTGTTGTCACAGTAAAGTTCAATAGGATCTTTGATTCTTGGAACGACTTCCGAATTACTAATGAACTTCTTGATCCAAACGGCTTCCTTAGCTGCATCAGATGCCGCTATGTACTCAGCTTCGGGTTGTAGAATCAGTGATGGTACTTTGCTTGGAACTTTTCCAAGTTGATTTTTGCACCTCATTTTGAAATATTCGAAATATCTCAAGCGATTCACTTTTATGTTTCATTAGATAAACATATCCAAATCTACTATAATCATCAGTGAATGTTATGAAGTACCGAAATCCTCCCCTAGCATCGCTACTCATAGGTCCACACACATCGGTATGTATGAGGCCTAATAAGTCGCCCGCCCTTTCACCAGTTTTGGTAAATGGGTCCTTGGTCATCTTGCCAAGTAAACAAGATTCGCATGTCTCATAAGATTCATAATCATGTGAGTCTAAAAATCCATCTTTGTGGAGTTTAGAAATGCGTTTCTCATTTATATGGCCAAGACGACAATGCCATAAGTAAGTGTGGTTTACATCATTGGGTTTAGATCTCTTGTTAATGTTATAGACATCATTATCACGATTTTCAACATCAAGGATATAAAGGCCATTGAACGAAACAAATAGCATAATAATGCATATCACTCTTGTAAATGGAAAACTTCTTATCACATATAAGAAAATTAAAACCTTCATTATCCAAACATGAAATCGAAATAATATTCCTACTTAAAGCTGGAACATAATAACAATTGTTCAAAACAAGTATTAGTCCACTAGGTAAAGTAACTTCATAAGTTCCTACGACTAATGCAGCAACTCTTGCTCCATTCTCCACACGTAGGTCCACTTCACCCTCTTCAAGCATCCTTCTGTTCTTTAGATCCTGCACATTTAAATAAATGTGAGTTTCACATCCGGTATCCAATACCCAAGAACTAGAAGTAGATAGGAATATATCTATAATAAAGATACCTGAAGTCGAAGCAACACCTTTGCTCTTCTTCAGTGCTTTCTTGTATTTTATGCAGTTTCTCTTCCAATGTCCAATCTCATTGCAATGGAAGCAGACTGCGTCCTCTTGGGACTTGGGCTTAGCCTCTTTGGGTTTGGCACCCTCTTTGGGTTTGGCAACATTTGTCTTAGGATTAGCAACCTTTGCCTTTCCCTTACCCTTGAAACCCTTCCCCTTATTAACCATCAACACTGGATCGATTTTCTTCTCGATAATATTGGTTTCCGCAGTTTTCAACATTTGAACTAACTCGGAAAGGTTTTTATTCATGCCCCCCATGTTATAGTGCATTATGAAATTACTAAAACCTTTGGGCAATGAATTTAATATTATGTCAGTAGCCAACTCTTGGCTAATTGGAAAACCGAGCCTTTCAAGATGCTCAATGTGGCCCTTCAACTTAAGAGCATGGGGACCAACAGCTTGTCCTTCACTCATCTTGCATGAGGTCAGGGCCTTAACTGTGTTATACCTTTCTTATCTTGCTTGAACTTGGAACATTTCTATCAGTCGATTGTTTAGATCAACTGTCCCCAAGTGCTCAAGATCCTTGTGAAGGTTCTTGCACATGGCGGAGAGCATGAGGCAACCAACATCTGTAGCATCACGCTTATGCTTCAGATATTGATCTTTCAATGCCCTAGTAGCATTGGCAGCAGGTTCAGGTAGAATAGGTTCCTCGAGAACGTACAGTTTTTCCTCTTGCCTGAGAACAATTCTCACGCTACGGATCCAATCCATATAGTTTGTACCATTCTCTTCCAACTTTTCCTTCTCAAGAAGAGATCGCAGTGACAGATGATTATTATTTGATGTCATTTATTCTACAAAAAGATATACTCCCTCCGTCCCACGTTAGTTGAGATTTCTTTCCCTTTTGGGCCGTCCCACGTTAGTTGAGACTGCCCAAAATGGCAAAGGAATCTTCACTATTTACCCCACTCATTCTCTCTCCTATTTCACTTTTACACTCACAACATTCTCTCTCCTAACTATTCCTCCCACTCATTCTCTCTCCTATTTAATTCTTCATACTCACAACATTTTCTTTCACTTTTTCTCTCACTTACTTTTCCTTAATTGGTGTGCCCAAAAAGTTAGTCTCAACTAACGTGGGACAGAGGGAGTACATAAAATATGAACACATATAAGTAGACATATCATATGAGAAGTATAAATGCATTTATATAAAATGCTCCCACTAAATTATACACCTTCCAATGCAAATAAGCATAATATACATTTAATGGGCTAAGATCCAACTTTAATTTAATTTCAAGTTTGCTACGGCAAACCGCTCAAAACTAAATTAATTAGGTATAGGAACCACCATTTCCTCATCTTGCTCGCAGACGAATAGAATCAAAGTACCTTGCTATGGCAAGCCCACCCAAAACTATCCGAATGGTCTCAAGTGTTTTAATCATGAATTGGCATAAAGAACTTAAAAGTTAAATGAAGATTATTTAAAGTAGATTATAAGCATATCAGCAAAGATAGTCATAATCGTGCACCAGGTAAGTTCCCAGGAAGATAGGTGAGCCACAAGGACTACTTAAGTACCAAATCTCTCCTTCGACAGAATTTTCCTAGACATGCACAATCAGAAATCAGCTCTGATTTGCAACATAATCAATACTTTGAATAAACAATCAGTTTCCTTTTAAATTTTGCGTAATATGGCTTGTTTCTCATAAACAATCATAACCCAAAATCTTAATGTTTTAATCTAAACATTCAGGAAATTATAATACAATATTTCAACTAAACATCTAAAATTCTTAACACGTAAGAACACATAATTCATGCATCGCAACAATTAATAAAATCATATTTTAATTAACTAAGCATGCATAAACAATGAATTAATCTAGCATAGCCCTATAAACTTAATTCCCAGAAATTTATAGCATCCAGATTAATATATAAACATATCAGATTGTAAACAGATTCACAGATTAGCAGGATTGTTCAACAAACTGATTCTGCCCAGATTGGGCAAGTTTTGTCGCGTGACAAAGGCAAGCTTTGTCGCGTGACACAAGCAAGCTCTGTCGCGTGACACCCATACTCTGTCGCGTGACATAGCCCAACTATGTCGCGTGACACTTAGTTGCCAGATTTGCAGATTTGCAGATTTCAATCAATTCTAAATCACAGAGCAATTAAATCATGCAAACAACTTTTAACAGATTTAATTCAATATCAATAGAACATGATTTAGGCATATTGTTTCAAAAACAATCAATCTATCGCAAACAAAACATGCATAAGAACATATAAACGATTTATATTACTTTTCTAGCATGTTAATTCAAACTTAACCATACGAACGGGGCTCTGATACCACTGTTGGGTTTTACGGATCCATGCGCAGCGGAATTAAGCATCTAATAACATAAAAACCAAGAGCCTAGGATCCGTTCTATACAATTAAATTGAGAAATCCTATGAGATAGAGATAACCAACCTTGAACGCTTTCCGTTCTTGAGCTATCGAACGATGTATTGATGTGATTCTGAATACAAGCTTCGAACTCTAGGCCTTGATCGTTGAACGAGCGAAGACCCTCTTTTGGTATCCACACCTTCGAATGAATCAAGAATGATTTCTTGATGATTGCTAGATCCTTTAAACCTTGGAAGAATATTGAGAATTATTTGTTGTGATTTTTTTTTCAGAAATTCGGCTAGGCTTTTAGGGTTGACAGAATATTATATTTATACTACTTTAGCATTAACATTTGTTTCCTAATCAAATTAGGAAACTAGTCTGAAAAAGCCTCTGTGGCTTAAAGTGTCACACGACCAGATGAGTCCCATAGACAAGTTCTATCGCGCGATGTCTTAAGCCACATCAGGATTCTCTCAATCATTCTTCCTCTGGTTTAATCAATTCATTCTAGTTGTGTGTGACCCAATAGGATTATATTATGTTGGCAATGAGCTCGATCATATCGACTCTCATAAGACATAAGCGGACTCTAGCAAGCCATTATGTCTACCCAAATAATATAACGTAAGAGTTCACGTTTCCAATGGTACACTTCCATTTCTCCCTTTGTCTCACGATGTTATATTGAACACAAGTCATGGTCCTCGTCAACTTGTCTTTGTTCAATGCTTTCTCGATTTCGAGTATAATGATAATCCAATCGCATTGGGCTATGGCCATACACTTTCATCACTATCACTCATCGAGGGGCCCAAGCAAAACATCTCTCTTTCGAGGGACAAATTCCATCTTGACTTATCATCCTTCCCATCATGAATCCGATCATGCCAAAGATAGCCTTTATAAATATCGTGTTAAGATATCGTTTGGCTAAAATCAAACTGTGAATACCCCGTCCCGATGCAACGCGCATTCGGAAGTTTGAAATAATTAATCATATAATGTCAGATCGAAATGGGATATCCATTTAGTGACACTCGCTTTAAACCATATTAAAATATTAGTTTAATTTTGAGAGTCGCCACGCCACTTTGATATAGCCCAAAGCTTTGAAAAAAGGCTAAACAGTTAATTGGTTTCGGGGGTCAAGTTACAACAGAAGAAGAAACATTATCACTCCTATTGCCCGACGAATCGGTCTTTCTAGCATGTGGGGTGTTGGTTGTGTGCGGTGTTTACAGGAATAGATAGAAGAAACGGGATCATGCATAAGGAGGAGGGGAGAGAAAGAATTAATTGATGATCACACCCTAGAACCTTTGAGTTAGGCCCTCGAAAGGTGCACTAATCAACGTTCATCCTTGGGGGATTGTTGATCATGGGATAATTATAAATAAGGTGGAAAGTAAGAAATAGTTCCTAGATCCATTGGGTTCCTTGGGCGAAACCTTAGATCATCCTCGGCTATTGCATATTTAAATATATTAAAACAGTCCTAAATCTAGCATAAAGGAACAATTAAAATATAATAAGCATGCAAATATAATAAGACAATAATAATAATAGGGAACAAAAATATCAAAAAGAGTCTTACCAATTGTAGCAAGACTTTGGGGTCGAATCTAGGGCGATTCGAAGAGAGTAGGAAGAAATACGGGTAAAACAAGAGTAGTCTCGTTTCTCCCGAGTAAATTGTGTGTGTAAAGCTGAAGCCGGGCACCCCTATTTATAGTGCTTCGGTAATTGGGCTGGGCCAGCTGAAGGGTCGATCGGCCTTAAATTAAAGGGTCGATCGGCACAAAATAAAGGGTCGATCGGCCCTAAAAATAAGGTCCGATCGGCGCTAGAAATTAGGTTCTGGCGGCGGCTGATAAATGGTCGATCGGCCAAGTTTGGGCTTAGGGTCGATCGGCCAAATTTGGCCCAATAATGCTTTGGCCCAATCAGCCTAGAACTGGCCCTCAAAGTTTCTCCCTGGCCGGCCAACCTCCAGCAAAGCTCGGCCAATGCCTTGCAATGCCGTGGCCTAGGATTGGTACCATGACTTAATTCGCTCTTTAGGATTTTATTTTTCATTTAATCCCAGGAATTTTAATATATCAATTTCGTCCCAAATATTCCATATTTCCAGTTTAGTCCCTGAATTTTCCAATATTTCCCATTTGGTCCAAAAGCTCCCAAATGCCGCTTAGTCCTGCATTTTCCCGAATTGCACTTCAGTCCCTTTTTTCGGACCGGGTACTAACAGTAGCCCCTCGGCGACGCTTCTTGTAATACAAGTGGGGTCGATGATAATAAATAGGATCCGTCCTGAAAAAAGGGATTTCAGGAGGTGAGACAATGATCTTGCGGATGTGAGGATTGGACTCGAGCTGAGTCGCAAATGAAAGATGACCAGGTAGGTCGAGCGGCTGGACCCACGTCGGGCTACCTACGTATCCCAAGAGGAATCAAGCCAAGTCGTAGTTCGAAGATGATTATGTGGTTGTCAACCTGGAAATGACAGTGCGGTCGTCATCCAAGAATCTGACTGTGAGGTTGTCACCCAAGAATCTGACTGTGAGGTCGTCACCCAAGAATCTGACTGTGAGGTTGTCATCCGAGAATCTGACTGTGAGGTTGTCACCCAAGGATCTGACAGTGCGGTCGTCACCCAAGAAAATATGAATTTGACTGTGTGGCAGTCACCCCAGAAAAATATGAATTTGACTGTGTGGCAGTCACCCCAGAAAAATATGAGTTTGACTGTGTGGCAGTCACCCCAGAAAAATATGAATTTGACTGTGTGGTAGTCACCCCAGAAGATATGAATTTGACTGTGTGGCAGTCACCCCGGAAAATAAGGATTCGTGGCTGCCGGAGGACTTAGGCCACTAATTAATGAGGAATGGTGGCTGCCGGAGGACTTAGGCCACTAATGATGGAAACAGGTAACTGTAGCTGCCAAAGGACTTAGGCTACTGCTTACTGATGAAGAATGGTGGCTGCCAAAGGACTTAGGCCACTAATGATGAAAACTGGTAGCTGTAGCTGCCAAAGGACTTAGGCTACTGCTTACTGATGAAGGATAGTGGCGGCCGGAGGACTTAGGCCACTAATGAGTGAAAACTGTAGCTGCCAAAGGACTTAGGCTACTAATGAGGAATGGTGGCTGCCGGAGGACTTAGGCCACTAATGATGAAAACTGTAGCTGCCAAAGGACTTAGGCTATCATTTCATCGATGAAGAATAGTGGCGCCTGAGGACTTAGGCCACTAATGATGAAATCGGTAGCCGCCAAAGGACTTAGGCTACTAATGAAGAATGGTGGCCGGAGGACTTAGGCCACTAATGATGAAACCGTAGCCGCCAAAGGACTTAGGCTACTTGTTTGCGATGAAGAATAGTGGCGGCCTGAGGACTTAGGCCACTAATGATGAAAACCGGTAGCCGCCAAAGGACTTAGGCTACTAATGAGGAATGGTGGCTGCCGGAGGACTTAGGCCACTAATGATGAAAACTGTAGCTGCCAAAGGACTTAGGCTACTGTTTACTGATGAAGAATAGTGGCGGCCGGAGGACTTAGGCCACTAATGATGAAAACTGGTAGCTGCCAAAGGACTTAGGCTACTAATGAGGAATGGTGGCTGCCGGAGGACTTAGGCCACTAATGATGAAAACTGTAGCTGCCAAAGGACTTAGGCTACTTGTTTACTGATGAAGAATAGTGGCGGCCGGAGGACTTAGGCCACTAATGATGAAAACTGGTAGCTGCCAAAGGACTTAGGCTACTAATGAGGAATGGTGGCTGCCGGAGGACTTAGGCCACTAATGATGAAAACTGTAGCTGCCAAAGGACTTAGGCTACTGTTTACTGATGAAGAATAGTGGCGGCCGGAGGACTTAGGCCACTAATGATGAAAACTGGTAGCTGCCAAAGGACTTAGGCTACTAATGAGGAATGGTGGCTGCCGGAGGACTTAGGCCACTAATGATGAAAACTGTAGCTGCCAAAGGACTTAGGCTACTGTTTACTGATGAAGAATAGTGGCGGCCGGAGGACTTAGGCCACTAATGATGAAAACTGGTAGCTGCCAAAGGACTTAGGCTACTAATGAGGAATGGTGGCTGCCGGAGGACTTAGGCCACTAATGATGAAAACTGTAGCTGCCAAAGGACTTAGGCTACTAATGAGGAATAGTGGTGTGAATTGATTGGGATTATTATGGCTTCCCGAGCCGAAGAACCAAGCGATTAAAAGTTTGGGATGATCATTGCTAAGGCTTAGAGAGGAGTCTTGTCTTCTAGGCTTAAGGCTAGGGTTTAGAGAGGTATTTGTCACCTAGGCTTAAGGCTAGGGTTAAGAAAGGTAATTGTTACCTAGGATTGAGGCTAGGGTTAAGAAAGGTAATTGTCACCTAGGCTTGAGGCTAGGGTTAAGAAAGGTATTTGTCACCTAGGCTTGAGGCTAGGGTTAAGAAAGGTATTTGTCACCTAGGCTTGAGGCTAGGGTTTTGAAAGGTATTTGTCACCTAGGCTTGAGGCTAGGGTTTTGAAAGGTATTTGTCACATAGGCTTAAGGCTAGGGTTTAGAGAGGTTTTTGTCATCTAGGCTTGAGGCTAGGGTTTAGAGAGGTTTTCTGTCATCTAGGCTTGAGGCTAGGGTTTAGAGAGGTTTTCTGTCATCTAGGCTTGAGGCTAGGGTTTAGAAAGGTATTTGTCACCTAGGCTTGCTTGAGGCTAGGGTTTAGAAAGATTTTTGTTACCTAGGCTTAGGGCTAGGGTTTAGAGAGGTACTTGTCACCTAGGCTTGGGGCTAGGGTTTAGAAAGGTATTTATCATCTAGGCTTAAGGCTAGGGTTTAGAGAGGTATTTGTTACCTAGGCTTGAAGCTAGGGTTTTACATTTGTGGTAAGTCTGAACAAGACAGTTTGAGCAGAAAGGTTATGGTTTAAACTAGACGAGGCCGAGAAGATGGGATTAAGTAAGTTTGATGTCCAGAGATAAGGACCGAGTCATCTTGAGAGTCACAGAGATACGTCTTTGATAGATTTGAAGAGTTTGAAAATTTGTGGAGACCAAAGAGTGATTTTTGTAAACAAGGTACCAAGGAGGACGGTATTTTGAAAGCATGTTTATTTGACAAAGAGGCCTTATGATTAATTATGTTTCTAACTCACTCAAAGAGTTTGCCACATGCTGATCTTGATGACAAGGGGTGCCTTTCTTGCTAGATATGACTTCATTGGAGCTCCTATTTTTGTTAGAGCCCTTTGGCCTTTTCTGAAGAACCACATAGTCGACCCATTTTTGTTGAGGGGAGCCCCCTATATTTGATGAAGTGACCTTGGCGAAGCCCCAGTTGATGATGCAAGGCAAACCTGAAGGGAATCTGGTAAAGAGAGCCTGAGAGAATAGCTTAACAAAAGCCCCAGCTTGGAGGGATTCAATGTATCCCTATTGCAGATAGAGTCATCTTGAGAGTCACAGAGGCGACCCATCATTTCGAACAACAGTCCATCAGTCGCTGGACAAGACTCGGAAATGTATACGTGCAGGGGCGCATTTTTTCGAAGGTGGGAATGGATCCCGAATTCGTGTATGACACTCTCGCTTTTGTTTTTGACTCTTTTGGGAGAGTATAAGCATCACAAGGTGTGGAAAAGTGTATGGAAGCCCCCGCTGACGTAAAGACGGTGTTTGGCTCTATTTTCCTATGATGTAGAAAAAGAAGACTTGTCGAGACATTTGAAGAATTGTTTTATCCGAATTATATTTTGATTGCTTGAGAATGGACCTCACCGACCGGTTTATCAAATTCCAATTATGTAAGTAAACAAATAATGACTGCTTTGATTTGAAGTTGTAGTAAGAGAAAGAAAATCGATTGACGGTGAAATTGGGCTTGACTTTAGAAGGAGAAGGATGTTCCGTTGTTGCTTGCTGCTCAAGGTTGTTCGGTGGTAATTGTGGTGCGGGCTGCCGCTGCATTGATCTCCTTCATGGAAAAGAATGAAAAATAGAAAAAGATTGGGGTGGAAGAAAAGGTGGGAATTGACGATTATAACCCAAAGATTTTTTCATTCCTTCAAGTGAAGATTCTTTGTTCCTTTGTTCTCGCAAGCCGAGGGAGTAGTCCCCGGCGCGTGTCTCCTTGCTTTTACCGGAGTGCCGCCGAGAGGCACGGATGCGAAGCCCCAGTGAGACTTTGCGGACGGTGTTTGAGGAGTCGAATGAACGAATTTCAAGAATAGGACGAGTTCCCAAACTTTTGAGAGAATATGTAATATGCTCACGTAGGATAACAAGTGACTCAAAAATCTGAATATGCATTTCTTTTAAATAATCTTTTGAGAATGCCATCCGGTAGCGGTTGTAGCTGGGCTTTGGATTGCGATCGATCATTAGGTGATGATTAACATGACCTCTTAAAGTGAGAGGTCGGTGGGCCTTTCTTTGAGAGGTTGGTTTGAGGGATGTGTTTGGGATTTCTAAGGTGAAGGGATTTTCTTGTTGTTGCCTCTTCAGGACCTCTAAGAGTGAGGTTAACTTTGATTTTGGCAAGGTCAAGGGTGGTGATGGAATCCTCTAAAAGTGAGAGGATGGACTTTGGAATGGGTTTATGGGATTTGTCCAAGAGGGAATCTTTGTTGCTTCTTCTCGCGAGTTTGTTGTGGTTTCAGCAGGTAACTTGATCATGATAGGACCTTCTCTCGACGTCTCATTTTCACAACCTTTGAGATGGGAGGTTCACTTCGGAGTGATGGAGGTTGTTTTTTTTTTTTTTTTTTTTTTTTTTTTTTTAACACCATCTTCTCGAAAAGCCTTCGGATTTGTTTGCTCGCGATAGCCCCTAGCGTATGCCTTAGGATGCGTTTACCTTTTCCCTCTTGGGCTTGGAGGTGGTCCCTTCTTTTGTGAGTCGAGTGAGGTCCTTGTGATTGCTTCCTTTGTGAGTCAGGGGAGCTCCTAGTATGGGCTTCTTCCTTAGGGTTTCAAAACTTGTCGATCTTGAAATGAAAGGGTATTATTTAGTGAGGATAAGGTTATGGCTTCCTATGGTGAGAGGTTTAAGCTTCAATTGCTACTGGATAGCATTCTCAAAAGAGTATTTAAAATAAATGCAAACTCATTTAACCGACTTATTAAGTAAGGCAGAATATATTCGGACCATAAGAAAGATATGTGAGCATATTCAATGAAAGCTTATCGATCGAATGGAAAATCAGAGGAGACGCGAGATTGGGGGGTTGGTGAGCCCCGAGTTGATATTAAATGCGGCACTTGTGAAGGATAGGAACAACTCCTTGCATCTTCTTTAAATTGCAGTGGTGTGAGCAGCTATTTTCTGATGATGAGCAACAACGGTTTTGGTGCTTGTCTTGATCATATGGAAAGGAGGTCAAGCGGGGGAGAGTGTATTTGGGGAAGTGTATGCTTGAGAAGGTATAACGGGTGTGTACAAGGAGAGGGTCTGGCGATAGTGTATGGAAAGTATATGGTGGAGTATGGGAAGAGTGTATGAGAGAGGGATGTATAGAGATGGTGTATATGATGAAGGGACGGTGAGTTGTTTACTCCAATCAAAGCATTCATTCATTTGTTTACTTTATTAGCCGGTGGGTTGTCGGTGAGATTAGCAATCAAGTGATAATTATAAATAAAACAATTCTTCTTGAAAGTAATGCGAGATTATGTCTCAAGTCTAGAGAGAAAAGAAAGAAAGACTCTTTTATTATTGAAGCAACTAATCTAAAGTGGACATTACATATCAATGCCCAAAGTGGAAGTAAGAAAGACACACTAGAACCTACAAGACTGAATGAATCTAAATCCTTCCTTGAAGTACGAGGGCTTCTTCATCAATGAGGCCTTGGTTGATCAAATTTTGAATCAAGCGTTTATTGCTTACGGTTGTCGGTGGTATGCCCAATGTACTTGTGGTATCGCAAAACTTGGATGTATCCAAGTTAGATCTCGGGTTAATAGGCTTGTAATTCTCGAGCGGCTTGATCAAACTCTTTTCCACCAAAATGTCGAAGAACTCACCCACAGGCATTCCTAAGTCATCAAAATGTTCCTTGTTGATCTTCTTCTCGGGTATTGGTGCCTTTCGTTGGTTGGTGGCCACAGCAAGCATCCTGAATGAGACATTCTGATGTGTTGGACCATAAGTGGGACCATAAGCATGTGGATGATAGGGACTCTGGAATTGCACAGGAGGAGGATCTCTTCTCAAGCACTCGTGAATGTAAGACAAATGGCGCTGTTCAATTTCATGCATGTCTTTGAGGAGGTTGATCACTCCCAACTTCATGTCTGAGATTTCTTTAAGGGCTTCAATGCTTTTCTCCATAGATATGATGTAGAATTCTGTAAGAACATGTGGCAGAGTCAAACCAATGAGTTGAATTAGACTCATAATTAATCTTAAGGCATCTTTGAGAAAATAGTTGATCTCCACAATTTGAGAGTTTGACCGGGCTGAAGTTGCCTACGTAACCCTTACCATTTAAGGTACGAGTCTCAGGTCACCGTAGTTCGAGGGGGCCCCGATTGATGATACAACCAGGGTTAAGTTTAGAGAAAGAGAGAGGATGAATGTAAAAGAGTCCGTTTGGTGAAAAAGGGAGAGGAAGATGACTCGATCCTTGGTCAAATATAAGTGAGGGTGGTCTAGACGAGCTAATCAGACTTGGATGAGAATTGGTCTTGGTTTGGCTTAGATGATCCTAGATGGTGGTTTGGTCGAGGGAGGCTTGACCTAGGTGGGTCTTTGGCCGAAGGGTGCTAGAGATAAAGGATCTAAACTATGGATGGTTTTAAGACTAAGGGAGCAGACTATGGATGAGAGGCAGAACCTTGAAGGGTCCTAACTTGAAGGATGTAGACCATGGGGGTCTAAGGTAGAGGAGTGGACCATGGATGGTCCGAGAGAAGAGGAGCGGACCGTGAAGGGTCCAAGAGAAGAGGAGCGGACCTTGAACGGTCCAAGATATGAGGAGTGGACCTTGAAGGGTCCAAGAGATGAGGAGTGGACCTTGAACGGTCCAAGATAAGAGGAGTGGACCTTGAAGGGTCCAAGAGAAGAGGAGCGGACCTTGAAGGGTCCAAGAGAAGAGGAGCGGACCTTGAAGGGTCCAAGAGAAGAGGAGCGGACCTTGAAGGGTCCAAGAGAAGAGGAGCGGACCTTGAACGGTCCAAGATAAGAGGAGCGGACCTTGAACGGTCCAAGATATGAGGAGCGGACCTTGAACGGTCCAAGATATGAGGAGCGGACCTTGAACGGTCCAAGATATGAGGAGCGGACCTTGAAGGGTCCAAGAGAAGAGGAGCGGACCTTGAACGGTCCAAGATATGAGGAGCGGACCTTGAACGGTCTAAGATATGAGGAGCGGACCTTGAACGGTCCATGATAAGAGGAGCGGACCTTGAACGGTCCAAGATAAGAGGAGTGGACCTTGAACGGTCCAAGATATGAGGAGCGGACCTTGAACGGTCCAAGAGATGAGGAGCGGACCTTGAAGGGTCCAAGATATGAGCGGACCTTGACTCGAACGGTCCAAGAGAGGAGGAGCGGACCTTGAACGGTCCAAGATATGAGGAGCGGACCTTGAACGGTCCAAGATATGAGGAGCGGACCTTGAACGGTCCAAGATAAGAGGAGCGGACCTTGAACGGTCCAAGATATGAGGAGCGGACCTTGAACGGTCCAAGATATGAGGAGCGGACCTTGAACGGTCCAAGAGAAGAGGAGCGGACCTTGAACGGTCCAAGATATGAGGAGCGGACCTTGAACGGTCCATGATATGAGGAGCGGACCTTTCCAAGATAAGAGGAGCGGACCTTGAACGGTCCAAGATATGAGGAGCGGACCTTGAACGGTCCAAGATAAGAGGAGTGGACCTTGAACGGTCCAAGATAAGAGTAGTGGACCTTGAACGGTCCAAGAGAAGAGGAGCGGACCTTGAAGGGTCCAAGAGAAGAGGGGCGGACCTTGAAGGGTCCAAGAGATGAGGAGTAGACCTTGAAGGGTTCTAGAAATGGGGAGCGGACCTCGAAGGGTCCTAGAAAAGAGGAGCGGACCTCGAAGGGTCCTAGAAATGAGGAGAAGTTAAGCATTTTATTTACAAAAAGGCCCTTTATTTTTTTTATAGAACCTACTCTCGGTTGGAAGGGATACCCCTTTTTCGCAACTAACTAAAGGTCCTAAAGTGGTGGATCCTAACGATTAACCGTCTCATATAGACATTTAATATGATATTTATGGAGAGTACTACAGACCCATGATAGGACAAGATCAAGCATTCAACTTTACATGGCACGTCCTTTAAAAGGAAATCAATTTTTAGTGCCCTTTATTCTCTCTATAGATCTTGACCTATTATTGATTCGTAGTGACTTAACACAAAGACCTTATTAATTGTCTATATAAAAAAAGCTAGTCAAACCAACCGGTCACAGGGAGTGTACTCTTAACAAAGTGGATGACACAAGGGTTAGATTTCAGGCTCCCACCGTGCAGCCGAAGCGCACTGATGAGTGGATGACCAAGTGAGACTCGGAAGGGAGGCGACATGATCACCACGCTTCCCGCACTTTGGCTTCTCCGATGGGTTAAAGGGTGTCTGTGCAGTGTGACACGAACTCTAGTGGTAGTGTGAGGTAAAAAGTCTAATTCTTTTTTAAGGAAAAAAGAGAAAGATTTTTTTTATGAGATGCGTGCATGCAATGCAACAGTTAAGAATAGGAGAAAAAGAAAAAGGAAGTAAAATACAACACCATACAAGAAAACGAAAGTCTGACCCACTTAGTTTGAAAAAATTTCAAAACAATCCCCAGAGGAGTCGCCACTGTGAATACCCCGTCCCGATGCAACGCGCATTCGGAAGTTTGAAATAATTAATCATATAATGTCAGATCGAAATGGGATATCCATTTAGTGACACTCGCTTTAAACCATATTAAAATATTAGTTTAATTTTGAGAGTCGCCACGCCACTTTGATATAGCCCAAAGCTTTGAAAAAGGCTAAACAGTTAATTGAGTTCGGGGGTCAAGTTACAACAGAAGAAGAAACGTTATCACTCCTATTGCCCGACGAATCGGTCTTTCTAGCATGTGGGGTGTTGGTTGTGTGCGGTGTTTACAGGAATAGATAGAAGAAACGGGATCATGCATAAGGAGGAGGGGAGAGAAAGAATTAATTGATGATCACACCCTAGAACCTTTGAGTTAGGCCCTCGGAAGGTGCACTAATCAACGTTCATCCTTGGGGGATTGTTGATCATGGGATAATTATAAATAAGGTGGAAAGTAAGAAATAGTTCCTAGATCCATTGGGTTCCTTGGGCGAAACCTTAGATCATCCTCGGCTATTGCATATTTAAATATATTAAAACAGTCCTAAATCTAGCATAAAGGAACAATTAAAATATAATAAGCATGCAAATATAATAAGACAATAATAATAATAGGGAACAAAAATATCAAAAAGAGTCTTACCAATTGTAGCAAGACTTTGGGGTCGAATCTAGGGCGATTCGAAGAGAGTAGGAAGAAATACGGGTAAAACAAGAGTAGTCTCGTTTCTCCCGAGTAAATTGTGTGTGTAAAGCTGAAGCCGGCACCCCTATTTATAGTGCTTCGGTAATTGGGCAGTGAAGGGTCGAGCGGCCTTAAATTAAAGGGTCGATCGGCACAAAATAAAGGGTCGATCGGCCCTAAAAATAAGGTCCGATCGGCGCTAGAAATTAGGTTCTGGCGGCGGCTGATAAATGGTCGATCGGCCAAGTTTGGGCTTAGGATCGATCGGCCAAATTTGGCCCAATAATGCTTTGGCCCAATCAGCCTAGAACTGGCCCTCAAAGTTTCTCCCTGGCCGGCCAACCTCCAGCAAAGCTCGGCCAATGCCTTGCAATGCCGTGGCCTAGGATTGGTACCATGACTTAATTCGCTCTTTAGGATTTTATTTTTCATTTAATCCCAGGAATTTTAATATATCAATTACGTCCCAAATATTCCATATTTCCAGTTTAATCCCTGAATTTTCCAATATTTCCCATTTGGTCCAAAAGCTCCCAAATGCCAGTTTAGTCCCAGATTTTCCCGAATTGCACTTCAGTCCCTTTTTTCGGACCGGGTACTAACACAAACATGACTTTCATCATATGTAAGGTCATGATAATCTCAGGTCTAGGGACTAAATGAAGTAACCTTATGAGATTTAATTATGACATTTGACCATGACATAAACCTCATATGGGTCAAGTCCAGTCACTTGTTCTCTAACAAGTACCTATAAATTTAATGTGCATCTCTGTGCATATAATCATCATATAATTATCCATTAATATTTATACTAATTATTCACTTAATAATTAGGGACGGAGATTATTACAAATAAATATGCAAAACATATAATAATCAAATAATAAACTTTTCATATAATAATAAATAATGTCAACACATAAGTCTATCAACTATAGGCCTAGGGCATAACACTAACAACTTTCCACTTCAACATTAGAGAGGGCAAGGTTTTCTTTTCAGATTTTTTTTACACATACAAAGAATATGCATTCAATATTTTACTCAAGCCCCTCTTTTCAATACCTTTTTCTTTATTTTCATGACCACTTTTCACCCTTGATTTTTCAAACATCACCCACAATTCTCATTCTTTTCCTAATTTCACTTTCTTGAAAAGGTGAGAAAATAGTGTATAAGTTAAAAAGTTAGGACAATGAGGATACAAAAGAAGGCAAATGGTGGTCTAAGATAACCTCCCACTTTGTGAGAGATTCCATTTTTTTTCAAGCTAAAAAGGAGTTCTAGCGGAAATTTTTATAAGTGACGAGAAAGTTAAAGGCTCACAAATGGGGTTCAATGAAAATAGCAAAATATCACTTCCCAAATAGCTTAATTGATGTGTTATTGACAGTCATGCAAACATATTCTAGGGACCTCGATAATGCCAAAGCGATCCTATAAAGGTCTCCTAAATTGGTAACAATGATCAAGAAAAATAGCATGGAAGTGAAAGGTGGAGAAATCATACTTTACATGTATCAATGCAATTATAACCCCATATTGACAATAATACTCAAGATTTTAAAAATTAAATCACTCTTAAATCATCATCGACTTTAGCCAAAATCCCAAAATATTAAAAGAATAAAATTTATAAATTTTTCTATTTTTTTGGAGGGTGACACTATATACACTCCCCTATAAATCCACAAATTCGGAGAGATATCTACCCCCAAACTCAAAACATGCTATGTCCTCATAGCAAAGAGAACTGAGACATGCCTTGGGTTCAAATGAAGATATGACAACACAAAACAAAATAAATAAAGCAAATAAAACATACCTACTTGGGTTGCCTCCCAATAAGCGCATTTAGTTAAGGTCGTTAGCCCGACCGGATTCCTACTTCAATGGGAATTTGTGATGGTCATCTTGTCTTTGGCCTTAGCTTTTCTTTCTTTTTCCCACCTTGCACATTCACAAGCACAAATACCCGCAACTTTCCACACATATGTACTATTCTTGATTAAATCGGGTGGAGCCCAAGAAATTTTTGTTGCCTTTTTCTTGGCCCTTATATTCTTTTTCTTTTTCTTGGGGACCTTTTCCCCAAACTCATTCGGTGTCTTGGTCTTACCAACATCAAGCACCTCGAAAAGACTCATCACCCCTCCTTCATCTCATCAGAACGATCAATGAAATTCACTGAATGGACATCCTTAGGATATTTCGTGGCATCAAGAATATTGAACTCCATTCGTTGCCCATCAAACTACATGGTCAATGACCCATTAGAGATGTCCAATTTGGTACGAGCAGTCGACATGAATGGCCACCCTAGTAGAATGGGAGCCTTAGGATCCATGTCCATCTCCAATACATAGAAATCTGCAAGAAATATGAGCTTACCAACCCGAACCAGAACATCCTCAATCAACCCCTTAGGGTAGGAATTAGATCTGTCAGCAAGCTGAATAACAACCCGAGTATCCTGCATATGTCCTAACTTTAGATTCTCAAACAACAAATAGGGCATCACGTTGATTGAAGCCCCTAAGTCAAGCATAGCCATATGCTCTGAAGCATCCCCCAAAGACACCAGAATCACAAACATACCCGGATCACTGCACTTCTTAGGCAACTTCCTTTGATAAACTGCAGACACATACTCACTGACTTTAACCTTTTTCTGAATTCTTTCCTTCTGATTTCTCTTCAAAGTACACAATTCCTTCAGAAACTTTGCATACCTCGGAACTGTCTGAAGGAGATCTAGAAACGGAATGTTTACCTCTACTCTCTTGAAGGTGTCAAAAATAGCCTTGTCAGGCTTCGGTTTTCTAGACTCCCTCAATGCATAAGGAAACGGAGGGACTGGCTCATAAATGGGGGCCACATGTACGGTACCCTTCTCCTGTTCTGGAGTCTTCTTCTCTGGTGTAACCATCTCAACCACTAACTTGGGCTCCTCCTCTATAACTACATTTCCAAGCTTCCTTCCACTACGCAAAGTCACCGCATTAACATTAGACTTAGGATTCGGTTCAGTTCTAGATGGAAACTTCCCCGAATCCTTAGCCTCCAGCCTCCCAAATGCATCTGCAAGCTGACTCATATGCTTCTTTAGACTATTGATACTCGTCTCAGTCCGCTGCTGAAACTGTTGGAAATTCCCATTCATGGTAGACACACTCTGTGCTAAAGAGCTAATCAACTCCTCTGCAGGCTTTACAGGAGGTGGGCCCTATTGTTTCTGTTGTTGTCCAACTGGTTGTCCTGATATTGTTGACCCTGCTGGTATCCCTACTGATTATTAAATTGCTGTCCCCCGAAACCTTGTTGACCCTGTGATGGACCATACCTTAGGTTCAGATGAACATTGCTCGAGGAGTTGTAGTTGTAGTGCGATGGCCACAGACCCTGCGGATTAAAACCTATAGCATTAACATCCACAATCTCATCAGACTGAAGATAAGGACAAGAATCTGTAGGGTGAGTCACATCATTACAAATGCCACAATGCTGAGGTTTATGACCCAGAACCAACGTTTTCAACAAACTCTTAACATCCTCAACATTAGCCTCCAACAAGCTAGTTTTATCACCAGATCCTGCTGCACTTACTTGTCTAATACTAGACTTTCTTCCGAGAGTTCTTGAGCTCTTGGCCAATTCCTCTATCAACTTCTCTGCATCCTTGGTAGTTTTATTCAGAATACTACCTCCACAAGAAGAATCCACCATCTGTTTATCCTACATAGTTAATCCCCATAAAACTACACAATCAACTGCTCATCATCAAAGCCATGATACGAGCAACTTCAGCAAAGCTAATAGAACCGGTTATAATACTCATATAAAGACTCATCAGAACACTGTTCCATGTTACTGATATCCCGTTTGATTACATTGATTTGATTTGGAGGAAAGAGCTTATTAAGAAATACCTCTTTCAACTGCTGCCAAAACATGATACTATTCGGGTGGCAAGTGATAATACCACACATTTGCATTATCCTTAAGAGTAAAGGAAAATGCTCTCAACAACAGTTGTTCGAGGGGAAGTGCAGCCGATTTCAAGCTTCCGCAAATCTGCACAAACTGCGATATGTGTTGATTAGGGTTTTCCCCTGGCATCCCATTGAAGTGGGGCAACTGATTCAACAACCCTGGCTTCAATTCAAATGTAATCCCAGCAGGCAAATTAGGGAACTGGACTGCTTGTGGTTGCTCATTCCAGTTCGGAGCAATTCTCTGCCTCAATGTCAGATGTGCGGGAGGTGGGTGATTATTACCTCTCCCATTACCGCCATTATTCACAACCTCTGGCCCACGATCATCCCCACCATTGTTATTATTCATCTCTTCCAACTGCCAAATCTTCCTAGCTTCCTTACTTTGTTTTCTTCTTCTCCTAAAATATCTTTCAATTTCTGGAACACAAGGTCTAACAAGGTTGTTAGCAGAACGGGTATGGACCATGTAAGGTTCCACACCCCAAGATGACAATAATCAAGCTTAGCAAAAGGGAACAAGAAAAAGAAAAAGAAAAAGGAAAAATAAATAGATTAAGAAAAAGAATAAGAGTGCAAACAAATAAACACCGTTCCCCGGCAACGGCGCCAAAATTTGATAGGCTAAAGTCGCACGCCTACAAATTAACCAAAGACTTGGCCACAATAATGTAGCTAGAGCAAGTCCAGGATCGAACATGAAGAATGGTTATAAGTTCGCACAATTGTCACTTGAAGAGATTGGGGGTCTAAGATTGATTTTGATTACTTCCTAAGACGAGAATAAAAAATCGATTGTAAATAAATAAAGGAAAGCACTTTGGATTAATTAATATCCCCGTCTATCATTCAAATATCACCGATCAATTCTTTTCAATTTTTATCCTATTCACTCGATCATGAGATGTATTTCAATCTCTATCTCTTTCTTTAATATTAGTTAATAGCAGTGACACTCTCACTAATAACCCTAATCAATATTCAAACCTAACTGACACAGTCTAGATTCAAAATACCAATTGATTAACAATTTAAGAGATGAAGACCGAGAACACTCTCTAATATTATTTCAATTAGATAATTATTTATTTTCTCCTAATTAACAATCCACCATGACACATGCATGGACTATAAAGATGTTACTCGAGAAACGCTAAATTGACACAATCTTAGGGAATTCTAGGAATAAATCAACAACAAGAGTCAAGCAATTGGCCTAATTGCAAAATCCTAGCAATCAATTTTAACAATCAAGAACAAGAGAAAATATAAATAGGATAAAAGAGATGAAAAGAAATTAACCTCAATTGAAATCAAGAACGATTCCAATAATTAAATCCAAAGCAAATGAAATTAGCTCTCCATGGAAATAATAATCTCCAAAAGTTTTCTAGGTTGTATTCTCCAAAAGAAAGTAAAAGTTGAAACCCTAATATTGTTCTAAAAGAAAGTATTTATACTCCACCCCAAAAACCTAATACTAAAAGGAAAAGAAAATCAAAAAAAAAAAAAAAAAAAAAGGTTTTCAAAAAAACTTGCAAACACGCCAGGCCAAGGTGACGTAAGCTCGTGGCACGACTCGTGAGTTTTATTCCACTCATGCTGATTAGGAGCACAAGTCGTGCACCTGGTTACAACTCGTGCCTTAGATTCGATTCGCAGTTGCACTTTGGTCACTGTACTTTTCTATTTTGCACTTTGGTTACTGTTCTTCCTAAATTTGCACTTTGGTCCCTCATTTTCCAGTAAATTTCAATTTTTCTCCTTGAACTTTATAGAACCAGTTTAATCCCATATTTTCCATAATTGCAATTTGGTCCCTAAACTTCATAAATAAGCTTGTAACCTCCATTTTTTTGGTAAATTGCACTTGACCACTTTCAAAACACTAGCAAACACATTATATTTTCAAGGTTTCAAACAGAAAATAAGTTAGGAACATATCTTTTGGATGAGTAAAACCACATCCATCAAATACCCCCAAACTTATCTTTTGCTCGTCCTCGAGTAAAACAAAATTAAAACAAAATTAAAACAAAATAAAAACTAACTAACTAATTAAAACACATAAAATATTTTTGGTTTGTTCAATTCATATAATAAGATGTTGGCACAACAAAGTCTCAGATCTTTACAACACACATAATCTACAAATATTATTATGAACATGGGATTATATTTACATGGACGCATCTAACTTACGATTCTCCACCATATAATGAAATATGAGAGATCAATGTTACCAAAATAAGATAATTTATAGGGTCACTAATGTCATGCTCTAAATCAATAATAATAAGATGAAATTTCAGAAGGACACTCATATGCATGTTTAAACAATACTGTCAACCCGACTACTCTTTAGGGATCAAGTATGGCTTTATGGCTTGCAATGTATCACAGCGAAATCGCGGGCAAGGTTCACGGTTTCAAATAAAGGTAAGGACATACGGAGTCAAGCAAGTGAAACTATGAAGTCTTCATCATACATCCTCACTTTAAAATTTATCACTCTGCTCCGTGCCAACCCATTGATTCAACCCCCAAGCTTATAATTTTGCATACATCACACTTGGGATTGATCACCTTTCTTTCTTTTTGGTCACTTTCCACTTCAACATTAGAGAGGGCAAGTCTTTCTTTTCAGATTTTTTTTACTCATATATATCATAAAGAATATGCATTCAATATTTTACTCAAGCCCCTCTTTTCAATAAATTCATGACCCTTTTCTTTATTTTCATGACCACTTTCCACCCTTGATTTTTCAAACATCACCCACAATTTCCATTCTTTCCCTAGTTTCACTTTCTTGAAAAGGTGAAAAAAAAATAGTGTATAAGTTAAAAGGGTAGGACAATGAGGGTACAAAAGAAGGTGAATGGTGGTCTAAGATAACCTCCCACTTTGTGAGAGATTTCATTCTTTTTCAAGATCAAAAGTGGTTCCATCGAAAATTTTTATAAGTGACGAGAAAGTTAAAGACTCACAAATAGGGTTCAAAGAAAATATCCAAATATCACTTCCCGAATAGCCTAATTGATGTGTTATTGACAGTCATGCAAACATGTTCTAGGGACCCCGAGAATGTCAAAGTGATTCTATAAAGGTCTCCTAAATTGATAACAATGATCAAGAAAAATAGCATGGAAGTGAAAGGTGGAGAAATCATAATTTACATGTATCAATGCAATTATAACCCCATATTGACAATAACACTCAAGATTTTTAAAATTAAAGCACTCTCAAATCATCATCGACTTTAGACAAAATCCCAAAATATGTAAAGAACAAAATTTATAAATTTTTCTATCATTTTGGAGGGTGACACTATATACACTCCCCTATAAACCCACAAACTCGGAGAGATAACTACCCCAAACTCAAAACATGCTATGTCCTCATAGCAAAGAGAACTAAAACATGCCTTGAGTTCAAAGGAAGATATACCACAACAAAACAAAATAAATAAAGCAAATAAAACTTACCTATTTGGGTTGCCTCCCATTAAGCGCATTTGGTTAAGTTCGTAGCCCGACCGGATTCCCACTTTGCACATTCACGAGCATAAATACCCGCATCTTTCCACACATATGTATTATTCTTGATAAAATCGGGTGGAGCCCAAGGAGTTTTTGTGGCCTTTTTCTTGGCCTTTATCTTCTTTTTCTTTTTCTTGGGAACCTCTCCCCCAAACTCATTCGGTGCCTTGGTCTTACCAACATCAAGCACCTCGGAAAGACTCATCACCCCCTCCTTCATCTCATCAGAACGATCAATGAAATTTACGGAATGGACATTCTTAGGATATTTTGTGGCATAAAAAATACTGAACTCCATTCGTTGCCCATCAAACTCCATGGTCAATGACCCAATAGAGATGTCCAATTTGGTACGAGCAGTCGACATGAATGGCCTCCCTAATAGAATGGGAGCCTTAGGATCCGTGTCCATCTCCAATACATAGAAATCTGCAGAAAATATGAGCTTACCAACCCGAACCAGAACATCCTCAACCAACCCCTTAGGGTAGGCATTAGATCTGTCAACAAGCTGAATCACAACCCGAGTATCCTGCATGCAGAGGTCCTAACTTTAGGTTCTCAAACAGCGCATAGGGCATCACATTGATTGAAGCCCCTAATTCAAGCATAGCCATATGCTCCGAAGCATCCCCCAAAGACACCAGAATCACAAACATACCCGTATCACTGCACTTCTTAGGCAACTTCCTTTGATAAACTACAGACACATACTCATTGACTTTAACCTTTTTCTGACCTCTTTCCTTCTGATTTCTCTTCAAAGTACACAATTCCTTCAGAAACTTTGCATACCTCGGAACTGTCCGAAGGAGATCTAGAAACGGAATATTTACCTCTACACTCTTGAAGGATTCAAAAATACCCTTTTCAGGCTCCAGTTTTCTAGACTCCCTCAATGCATAAGGAAATGGAGGGACTGGCTCATAAATGGGGCCCACAGGCATGGTACACTTCTCTTGTTCTGGAGTCTTCTTCTCAGGTGTAACCCTCTCAACCACTAACTTAGGCTCCTCCTCTACAACTACATCTTCAAGCTTCCTTCCACTACGCAAAGTCACCGCACTAACATTAGACTTAGGATTTGGTTCAGTTCTAGATGGCAACTACCCGGAATCCTTAGCCTTCATACTCCCAACTGCATCTGCAAGCTGACTCATATGCTTCTCTAGACTGCTGATACTCGACTCACTCCGCTGCTGAAACTGTTGGAAATTCCCGTTCATAGTTGACACACTCTATGCGAAAGAGCTAATTAACTCCTCCGCGGACTTTGCAGGAGGTGGGCCCTGCTGTTGCTTTTGTTGTCCAACTAGTGCTTTGTACTGATTAAACTAGTTGCCTTGATACTGTTGACCCTGCTGGTATCCCTCCTGATTATTAAACTGCTGTCCCCCGAAACCTTGTTGACCCTGTGATGAACCATACCTGAGGTTTGGATGAATATTGCTCGAGGAGTTGTAGTTGTACTGCGGTGGCCACTCACCCTGCTGATTAAAATCTATATCATTAACATCCACAACCTCATTCGACTGAAGATAAGGACAAGAATCTGTAGGGTAAGTCATATCATTACTAATTCCACAATACTGAGGTTTATGACCCAGAACCAACGTTTTCAACAAACTCTTAACATCCTCAACATTAGCCTCCAACTTGCTAGTTTTATCACCAGATCCTGCTGCACTTACTTGTCTAATACTAGACCTTCTTCCATGAGTTATTGTGCTCTTGGCCAATTTCTCTATCAACTTCTCTGCATCCCTGATAGTTTTATTCAGAATACTACCTCCACAAGAAGAATCCACCATCCGTTTATCCTGCACAGTTAATCCCCCATAAAAGTACAAAATTAACTGCTCATCATCAAAGCCATGATACGCGCAACTTCTACAAAGATTATAGAACCGGTTATAATACTCATACAAAAACTAAAATAAAATAAAAACTAACTAACTAATTAAAAAACATAAAATATTTTTGGATTGTTCAATTCATATATTAAGTTGTTGGCACAACAAAGTCTCAGATCTTTACAATACACATAATCTACAAATATTATTATGAACATGGGATTATATTTACATGGACGCATCTAACTTACGATTCTCCACCACATAATGAAAAATGAATGAAATATGAGAGATCAATGTTACCAAAATAAGATAATTTATAAGGTCACTAATGTCATGCTCTAAATCAATAATAATAAGATGAAATTTCACAAGGACACTCATATGTATGTATAAACAAAACTGTCAACCCGACTACTCTTTAGTGATCAAGTATGGCTTTATGGCTTGCAATGTATCGCGAAAATCACGGGCTAGGTTCACGGTTCAAAATGAAGATAAGGACATATGAAGTCAAGCAAGGGAAACTAGGAAGTCTTCATCATACATTCTCACCTTAAAATTTATCACTCCGCTCCGTGCCAACCCATTGATTTAACCTCCAAACTTATAATTTTGCATACTTCACACTTGATATTGATCACCTTTCATTCTTTTTGGTCACTTTCCACTTCAACATTAGAGAAGGCAAGACTTTCTTTTCAGATTTTTTTTACACATATATAGCACAAAGAATATGCATTCAATATTTTACTCAAGCCCCTCTTTTCAATAAATTCATGACCCTTTTATTTCTTTTCATGACCACTTTCCACCCTTGATTTTTTAAACATCACCCACAATTTCCATTCTTTCCCTAGTTTCACTTTCTTGAAAAGGTGAGAAAATAGTATATAAGTTAAAAGGGTAGGACAATGAGAGTACAAAAGAAAGCGAATAGTGGTCTAAGATAACCTCCCACTTTGTGAGAGATTCCATTTTTTTCAAGCTCAAAAGAGGTTTTAGCGAAAAATTTTATAAGTGACGAGAAAGTTAAAGACTCACAAATAGGGTTCAAAGAAAATAGCCAAATATCACTTTCCGAATAGCCTAATTGATGTGTTATTCACAGTCATGCAAACATGTTCTAGGGATCCCGAGAATGCCAAAGTGATCCTATAAAGGTCTCTTAAATTGGTAACAATGATCAAGAAAAATAGCATGGAAGTGAAAGGTGGAGAAATCATACTTTACATGTATCAATGCAATTATAACCCCATATTGACAATAACACTCAAAATTTTTAAAATTAAATCACTCTCAAGTCATCATCGACTTTAGCCAAAATCCCAAAATATGAAAAGAACAAAATTTATAAATTTTTCTATTTTTTTGGAGGGTGACATTATATACACTCCCCTATAAACACACAAACTCGGAGAGATATCTACCCCCAAACTCAAAATATGCTATGTCCTCATAGCAAAGAGAACTAAAAGATGCATTGGGTTTAAAGGAAGATAAGACACACCAAAACAAAATAAATAAAGCAAATAAATATACCGACTTGGGTTGCCTCCCTTGTCCCACCTTGCACATTCACGAGCACAAATATCCACAAATTTCCACACATGTACTTTTCTTGATTAAATCGGGTGGAGCTCAAGAAATTTTTGTGGCCTTTTTCTTGGCCTTTATCTTCTTTTTTTTTTTCTTGGGGACCTCTCCCCCGAACTCATTCGGTGCCTTGGTCTTACCAACATCAAGCACCTCAGAAAGACTCATCACCCCCTCCTTCATCTCATCAAAACGATCAATAAAATTCACCGAATGGACATCCTTAGGATATTTCGTGGCATAAAAAATATTGAACTCCATTTGTTGGTCATTAAACTCTATGGTCAACAACCCATTAGAGACGTCCAATTTGGTACGAGCAGTCGACATGAATGGCCTCCCTAATAGAATGGGAGCCATAGGATTCGTGTCCATCTCCAATACTTAGAAATCTGCAGGAAATATGAGCTTACCAACCCGAACTAGAACATCCTCAACCAACCCCTTAGGGTAGGCATTAGATATGTCAGCAAGCTGAATCACAACCCGAGTATCCTGCATGTAGAGGTCCTAACTTTAGGTTCTCAAACAACGCATAGGGCATCATGTTGATTGAAGCTCCAAAGTCAAGCATAGCCATATGCTCCGAAGCATCCCCCAAAGACACCAGAATCACAAACATACCCGGATCACTGCACTTCTTAGGCAACTTCCTTTGATAAACTGTAGACACATGCTCACTGACTTTAACCTTTTTCTGACTTCTATTCTTCTGATTTCTCTTCAAAGTACACAATTCCTTCCGAAACTTTGTATACCTCAGAAATGTCTGAAGGAGATCTAGAAATGGAATGTTTACCTCTACTCTCTTGAGGGAGTCAAAAATACCCTTGCCAGGCTCCGGTTTTCTAGACTCCCTCAATGCTTAAGGAAACGGAGGGACTGGCTCATAAATGGGGGCCACATGCATGGTACACTTCTCCTATTCTGGAGTCTTCTTCTCAGGTGTAACCCTCTCTTAACCACTAACTCAGGCTCCTCCTCTATAACTACATCTTCAAGCTTCCTTCCACTACGCAAAGTCACCGAACTAACATTAGACTTAGGATTCGGTTCAGTTATAGATGGCAACTTCCCCGAATCCTTAGCCTCCATCCTCCTAACTGCATATGCAAGCTGACTCATATGCTTCTCTAGACTGCTGATACTCGACTCACTCCGCTGCTGAAACTGTTGGAAATTCCCGTTCATGGTAGACACACTCTGTGCTAAAGAGGTAATTAAATCCTCCACAGACTTTGCAGAAGGTGGGCCCTCCTGTTGCTGTTATTGTCCAACTAGTGCTCTGTACTAATTAAGCTTGTTACCTTAATACTATTGACCCTACTGCTGATTATTAAACTATTGTCTCCCAAAACCTTGTTGACCCTGTGATGGACCATACCTGAGGTTTGGATGAACATTGCTCGAGGAGTTGTAGTTGTACTGCGGTGGCCACTGACCCTGCTGATTAAAACCTATAGCGTTAACATCCACAACCTCATTCGACTGAAGATAAGGACAAGAATTTGTAGGGTAAGTCACATCATTACAAATGCTACAATGCTTAGGTTTATGACACAGAACCAACGTTTTCAACAAACTCTTAACATCCTCAACATTAGCCTCCAACTTGCTAGTTTTATCACCAGATCCTGCTGCACTTACTTGTCTAATACTAGACCTTCTTCCATGAGTTCTTGTGCTATTGGACAATTCCTCTATTAACTTCTCTGCATCCCTGGTAGTTTTATTCAGAATACTACCTCCACAAGAAGAATCCACCATCAGTTTATCCTGCACAGTTAATCCCCCATAAAAGTACACAATCAACTGCTCATCATCAAAGCCATGATACGGGAAACTTATGCAAAGATTCTAGAACCGGTTATAATACTCATACAAAGACTCATCAGACAGTTGTTCCATGTTACTCCACGGACAGATTTAAATCGATTCTATCATTCTCTTAGTATTATTTAATTTGATCATCTCAATTATAGTTTTTAAGAATATTTTTTGTTGTGATTTTTAACTTAGGTAATTATCTTGATTCTTTTTTCTGTGTGTTGATCAAACATGTTCCTTTTTTTTATGAAACTGATCAAATATGATCCTAAGTATTACATCGTTGTCAAGGTCTCTTTTTAGAAAGCGTATACTCCGTCCCAAAACGAAAAACTAAATTATTTTTCTAATTTTTTCTTGATTAACGATAAATTTAAAATATTTTGGTAATTCATTTTGGGATATACTCCCTCCGTCCCACTAATATTAGCACACTTTCCTTTTTGGGCGTCCCGCTAATATCCGCACACTCCCAAAAAGGAAACTTTATATTAATAAAATATTCACCCAACCTCACTCATTCTCTCTCCTACATTATTTTAATACTCACAACACCATTATAATTTATTACACCCTCCACTCATTCTCTCTCCACTCATTCTTTTACACTCATAACATTTTATTAAAATATCATATTCCTTAATTCCCGCGCAAACAGTGTTTGTGCTAATACTAATGGGACGGAGGGAGTAAATATTATTATATTAAACAATGTACTCTAGGCATTTAGTTTTTTATATACTACTAAAAGATATAATCACGTTAAAAAAAACCTCAATTCATGAATAAGTAACACTTTTATGTTTAGTGAATCATATTTTGTGAGGTAATTCTGAATCTATATTTGCTTATGTGATACAAAATTTATCTCTACTATATGCATCCATTAAAGTGTAAATTAGTTTTTGATATAATTTGTATAGTTTAATATTTTAACTGATACTTCTTTCATTTTGGAATAAGAATGTTGCAGTCATATTGCACGCTTATTAAGGAAAAAAGTGGGCAAACAGTTTGAGTGGCTCGAAGACTTAATTTTCAAAAACACTATTTATGATTCAAGTTAATTGAAATACGAAGTATGTACGTTATGTTGTTGTTTTTTGTAATTATAAGCATGATAAGGGCAAAAATTATCATTATTTTCTATTTTAAAACTTTACTCTAGGATGAACGTAAAAAAGGACGAAATAGAAACCTTACTTACTTTGGGACAAAATGTGTATAATATTTTTATTACTAAGAATATTAAGAATTTTATGTTGAATATTTTCAGGTTGAGTCACAGGAATATAATTTCACCATATTATTTTTAAAATATTTAATTATTAGATTCATTATGCCCGTCAAGTATCGACGGGTTACTGGTTACTGAATAGTTTTATTAAAATTACAATTATGAGTGTAAGTGTATAAGAAAGACAAAAATGAAATTGAGGGGTAAGTGAGATTTTTCTAGTAAAAGATAAAAGTCGTCATCATCATATTTTGTTTCCTTTTTATTTACATTTCTTTCTCAATATTAGTCATCGTTTTGCTATTGCGTAATAAAACCTCAACCTAAAGACGCAAATCCACCGTCTCTCTCTCAGCTCGGGACGCATTCCTTCTACACATACATTGCTGTATACACAAATCAGAGCGACGATTTTTCTTGTGCCTTGTTGTTTTGACTGATTTAAAACCAAGCCCTAAATCATATTTTGAATTAGGGTTTTGATTTGTAAAAGGTATGCGCGTTGTTACTTGATTAGGGTTCGAGCGTTGTTGGAAGATATGGAGAGATCTGATAGTAAAGATTACGACAGATTTATTGGGAGATCCTTCTCAGGATTCTCAGCAGGTCAAGTTCACTCCTTCAGTTATAATTTTCGCGTTTTTTTATTTGTTTTTTCTGTCATGATTACTTTGATTTGAGAATTAGGGGTATGCGAGTTTTTTTTTTTTTGAAAATATTTAATTTACTCTTTGTTGAAATTAATGAGTTGGTTTATTAGCACCTGCGAGTTTATTTTCGTTAGTTTGAGGAAATTTCCTTCACTGCTTGATGGGTATTTGGATTCGTAATGCAGATGATAATCTCTTTGATGCATCACAATATGCATTTTTCAAACAAAATACTGCAGAGAAGGTCGAGTTGGGATGCTTAGAAGATGAAGAGGAAGTGGATTCTTTAGTTGGAAATGGTGATGATGAATACCATTTGTTTGACAGAGAGGAGGTACAATTTGTACTTGGGTCAAAATTTGTTGGTAAAATGTGAATTCAACTTGGCTAAGGCTTATCTTATGCTACTTATGTAGTTTGGTTGTTTGCGTTTGGATTTTCAACTTTTCTTTGTTTAGAGGATTTAGTTTTTGTTCTGGTCTGTAGAATTCAGGGAACAGTTTTCAGAGTAATATGTACACTATAGTACATAAGGCCCATATCTCACCAACAGGGGTTGCTAGCTTCCATAGTCCTGTACTAGGTGAAAAGTTCATAGCTAGACTGTGCTAGTCTAGTCATTGAATTGAATGGTTCACCATAGTGCTGTCAATCACATCTATCCATTCATCACGATTTACATCTCATAGAGTCTTTAGCAATGCAAAACTAGCAAATTTTTTTGCTTGCATGCTACAGAAGTTGATTTTAGCTGTTAGATTGTCAAAGTAATACCCAAACTGAATCATAAGCACAATGACAAAACGGTGTGAGCTGTTTTGTTTTTACTGCATTTTACAAACTCATCATCCCTCTTTTAACACCTACATTTCTATGATAAAGTCATCCAAGTATATTTGTTAATTATGTTCCTCGAAATATTTTCTTAGCGCTGATTCCATGTATGCTTTTTTTTACTGCCAGGGATCAGGTTTGGGGTCTATATCTGATTTAGATGATCTGGCTACTACGTTTTCAAAGGTCAGTAATCAGCCACTTCAATCCTATGATTTGCAGTGAATTTTCTCTCTTCAAAGTTCTGATATCATCTGGATTGAGCTGTGTTGTTTTAGTTTATGTTAAATGTCATCATTGGTGTATTTGTTTTCTTTCAAGGTGGCGAGTTGATCGTATGCTAGGTAAGTTAGAGCATCAATTGCCTACATGATATTACTGTTCTCATGGACCTTGTCAGTTTGAAAGTAACCCAAGTGATGCACCGGATAGCTGCTCATTTTGAGACTTACCAGCACCGAACTTTACCAGTTATAGCCTCAATAAATACATATGTTGTGTACTACAACAAGATTGGCGACTGACTTATTGATTTTTTAGACCGTGGATAGAATCTTGTTGGTATATTTAACAAAATATTGTAACAGTTGGAAACTGGTCCATACCATTCATTTACTGCAACAAGATTGGCAACTGACTTGTTGTATATCCATCCCCCCTTGCATGTGCAAGCTTGTATCCTTTAATTAGAGGTCTCTGGTTCTCCTATTCATGGTCTCAGAAATTGGCCTATGGCATTGTTTGTGTGGGTGCTGGTGGTGGTTGAGGGGAAGGGGGTGTTGGGTGGGATTACATTTGACATAAGGCCATCTCCTACATGCTTAGTTGGCATGCCTAGCTACATGTAAGTCACGGCTGAAGGGCACGGCTGAAGGGCTCCTTGTACATTGGAGTGGTTCATTAAGAAATTACTTAGTTAAAGAGCCCTCCTTGCACATTCTCCAATATATTGTCTAATGTTATAATATTTAATGTATTGTTTTTATTGTTTTGCACTTTTTGAAGTTGAGAAAAAAAAACTCCCTTCGTCTTTTTTATCTGTTCAAATTTTGCCATTTTGGGTGTCCCATTTGATTGTTCACACACCTAAATGGAAAATTATATTATTCAATATTTTATGGTGGCTCACTTGTCGTATTCAAAACAACTATTACTCACAATTCCTACCCCAATTTTCATGCTAACACCCACTCACTCAATATTAAACACTTAATCTTAAAACCTGTGATTTTGTCAAGGGTGAACAAATAAAAAATATAGAGGGAGTAGCTTATTTATTTGTGGGCCATGTTATGGAACTTTGTAGAGTTCTTGACCTGTTAGTTCCTTAGCAAATACTGATGTGGCAGTTAATACTCCCTCCGTCCCTGTTTAAACTTCTTACTTCCCTTTTTGGCCCGTCACAATTTAAGGTTCTTAGTTTTGCTTTATTCCATAAATGACAAAGTATGAACAATGTTTTGGACAATCTTGCCCTCATTAAAAAAATTATAGAATTACAAAAAAAAACGTTACTTATCTTACGAATAGTGTTTCAGACAATTATGTCCTTAAGTCACTACTATTGTTGACCTATTTTATATTGGTTCCTTGGTAAGTCTGCAAAAAGTCAATTGAAGAACCTTAAACCGGGACGGAGAGAGTAGTAAATTAAGGAGCACAAGTGGGTTCCTTAAATATATTTCACAATTTCACATATAATAGTATTCTAATATAGTTCAAACCTCAAATTTAAGAATTCTAACACAAAAGGCGCATGAATTAAAAATTACGAAGTTCAAATCAACAAAGGTACTAGTTTAAGCAAGTGAAATAAACTCAAACCCCTAACATTATCGAGAAAATAAATCAAGCTCTAAAGTCATGCAAAAACTAAATGAAAATTGAAAAACAAGGGCTGGTAGAAAAAAGAAAACAAAATGCAAAAAAGGCGAGCGGCAAAAAGGCGAACAAGGCGAACACCTCGTGAAGAAAGGCGTACATCTGCCTTCCTGGTTACAAAAAGGCGACCGACCCCCAAGGCGCCAAAAAGTCGAGGCGGGCGGGCGCCTTTGACAACTATATTCTAACAAACGTTAAAAACTATTGACAATGGGCACGTGCACTTAATGTGAGGGGAAATTTCGTCTCTTCGTATTTGAAAATAAGGGCTATGGTTAATTGAAGTGTTAGTAGCAATTATAGTTTATTTTGTGTTAATAAAAGAACAATTATTCTCCTAATATATTAATCCCCATAAATGAGACACCCACCCCAAACAAATTAAAGCACTTCACTTCGTCTCTCGAGAGAATCCCTCCCCCCTCCTTCCGCCATTTTTATCGAAATGACTCTAGGATCATTGGAAATGTTTAATACTTCTTGGATCTCCATGAATTGCATCTTTTCTGGTCTCTCCTTCCATCTACGGATCAAACAAGATTTTTACTCCCAAGCTTCTTCTCCAACGCCAACTACGGCTCCATCTCTGTCGCCTTCCGAAGCCTTTTCCTCTCCTCTCCTCTCACAACCTCAACCACATCCTTGTTTCTCTATCTCTCTCTTTCCATTCACCACACCCATGCTGCCATCGTTTCTGGCCTTCCCCTCTCCTCTTCTTTCACCCATCTTTTTGTGTTGATTTGACTGTTTTGGGCTTTAATTCAGAGGAAAAATTGGGGATTATGACGAGGAGGAATGTGTTTTAAATTTCGGGCGATTATGACGACATCAGTTTTTGGGGTAGAAACTTTCACTTCAGTCCACAGATTATTCTTTATTGAACTAACTTTTCTTTTCAGGCAGTTATGGTAAACTTTGGTGATGGTCGGTGAAATTTGGGTCAAAATTTGTTGTATTATTGTTGAAGTAGTGATCGTGGTGGACTTCGGTGGCAATTCGATTGACTTAGGTGGTTCTCCTGTGAATTTTGGGATTAAATTTAGCTCTTGAATTGTTTGAAGTGGACTTTGGTGGTGGTTATTGTGGTTTTTAGTGGTGGTTTAGTAGAATTTGAATATTTCATGCTTTTAATTGTCATGTGCAAGCACATGATCAGTTCTGTTAAAAAAATTAACATCCATTAGAGGAAGGGGGTAAAGTTGGACGATTTTAAAATTAAAGTACCGAACAAACCGACTTTTCAACCTGGGGTGCAAAGTGAGATTGAGTGGATACTCTTTTTTTTTTTTTTGGGGGGGGGGTCATATTGTAAGAAAGAGGAACTAAGAAAATTTTACTTGGAAGTAGTGATATTCAGATTTCATTTATGTCATATTAAAGTAATGTTTCAAGCATGGTACCAAATACTTAAACCTGTATGATTTTTTACTGGATGACAAGTCGACTCAGTGCCAACTATGCAATGACATGACATTAGCATGCCATCTAAGCAATTATATTAATTTGACGTCTGTTAAAGGGGTGACATAGGTTTGAGTATATGATACTATGATGACTTGATTAGAAGAAGTGACCAACTTGAGAAAAATGGGGAGATGATTAGAAGAAGTGACCAACTTGAAAATACATGGGGATGGAGTTACTCACCACCCCTTGTCAAGCTAAAGGGAACGTTTGGTTTGATGAATAGTGACTAGTGATTGAAGAAAAAGAAGAAATAGATGCAGAGAAAGATGGTGGGGCCAATGTGAGAGTACAATATCAACCCCCCTCCCCCCCCCCCAAAAAAAAAAAAAAATCCCCATGCCTTTGAGGCAAAAATACCCAAAATATGTTTGAACCAAGCGAGGTTTTTGCTTTTTAACTGCATGTTGAAGGCATAGTGAAAGACATACATTGATAGTCCTGTGTTCATCATTCCTGTATTTTTTTCATTAGTACAGTATCCTTTTCATTGTATTTTTCTTCATTCTTATCCGTGAGTTGATGAATCATGAATTATGTGTTATGAAAATAAACCATTTACTTCTTTCTTACAGTTGAACAGAGCAGTTAGCGGACCAAAATACCCTGGAGTTATTGGTGATCGTGGTTCTGGATCTTTTTCAAGGGAAAGTGAGTACATGTGTATAGTTTTCTGCTATTATCATCTCAAAATTGGTGTTTGGTATTCACTTCAGCAAACTATCATTTGGTGCACTTAAAAGTTGTTAAGACAGTTGAATGACAATCTATCATTCAAGATTAAGGGTCGTTTTTTCAGTCTTAAAAAGCAACTTGTTTCTGAGGTCTCATGCCAGTACACAGAAATAAAAAGCTTAATTTCCTTTATTGTTATAATAATACTCCAGTTCCACATTAACAGTCCACCATTTCTTTTTGGGACGTTCCACTTGTCGTTTTTCAATAAATATGCTATAAATGTTTTGTTTTCTTAAAATATTTCTTTCATGTTCAAAATATGACAATAATATTGCAGAAATAAATATTCTAATATTATTATAAATCTTAAGAAATACAAAGGCGTGAAAGTATATTATTAAATGTTTGACTTTCAAACATGAACTTTAACGTGAAAAACAGTGAGTATGATGGGGAGGATTAATAGTTTTATTATACTTCTCTTTTATCTGCAAGGCGTTGATACCCGGCATTATGTGGCTTTACTATTGAATATCTAATCTCCAGATGATCCCTTGTTTTTATTGATGGTTGGTAGCAGTGTAATGTATGTCCTTGTGGTGACCTGGTGATCCAATCTATCGTAATTCAATTTATGACAGTAACTGACAAAAAATTCTTAGGAGTTCTGAGAATGTGAAGATAGGAATAATTCCTGTTATTAAATGAATGCCACTCTTCGCAATAACTTTATACTGGGTTGAGAATAATTCGAGTACTAGTATGAGAGGAGACTCTTGTTCTACTACTTCTCTTGGAGAGGATACACAAATAATTTGTTCTGTTGGCATGTTTTTCTCGTCTTATATTACATGCTAAGTTTAGATTTCGTGTTCTTGGATTTTAAATTGCTTTTCAGTATGCTAAATGACCAAATATTATTTGCAGGTTCATCTGCTTCTGAATGGGTACAGGAGAGAGAGTTTCCTGAATGGTGGTTAGATCAGCATATGTCTGACACTGAAAGCTGTGATGGGAGCAGGAGATGGTCATCACAACCTCATCTCGCTTCCGAATCAAAGTCATTGTACAGAACATCATCGTACCCATTAGAGCAACACCAAATCTCTAGAACATCATCATACCCATTAGAGCAACACCAAATCTCTAGAACATCATCATACCCACATGAGCAACACCAAATCTCTAGAACATCATCATACCCACATGAGCAACATCAAATCCCCAGCAAACCCGTTATAGTGCCAAACACATCTTTTACATCCTTTCCCCCTCCTGGTGGTCGCAGTCAACTGTCGCCACATCAGAATTCATATCTCCATAACCTTTCATCTGCTGTTGGTGGAGCCCAGTTACCGTTCTCGGAGCCAAACCTCTCACCTTTGTCTAATAACTTAAATCTTCATTTGAGTGGCTTGCCTCGTGGGTCCCGTCATAGTGCAAATTTGCCTCAGCTAATGCCTCATGGTCCTTCTCACCATTCCAAACCACAGAACCACTGGGCCAATCATACAGGTCTGTTTCATGGGGATCATTCTGGCCTGTTGAACAGTACTTTGCAACAGCAATTCCATCAAAATGGTTTAGTGCCCCAGCACTTTATGTCGCCATATTCCCCAATTCAACAGTCTATAGTTCCTTTTTCAGCACTGCAGCCACACTTGTTTAATGGCCTCCATTCCCATGCTTTGCATTCGAGTAAGTATGGATTGTCTGATATGAGAGATCAGAAAGCTAAAACAACGCAGAGGAGTAGACATAATATGCGTCCATCCCGGCAGGGCTCAGACACTAGTACTTCAAAAAGTGATAAATGTCGGCTACAATTCAGATCCAAATACATGACAGCGGAAGAGATTGAAAGTATTCTTAAAATGCAGCATGCGTCAACTCATTGCAACGACCCTTATGTAGATGATTACTACCACCAAGCCCGTCTTGCAAAGAATTCTTCCGAGTCAAAGTCCAAAAATCGTTTCTGTCCAGCCCACCTGAGGGATTCTCCTTCTCGGTCTCGTAATGGTTCAGAATCACAGCCTCATATCAATATTGATGCTTCAGGAAGGTTATCCTTTTCTGCTGTTCGCAGGCCCCAACCTCTCCTTGAAGTTGACCCTCCCTTGTCTGGTTCTGGTGATGGAAGTGCTGAACAAAAAACGTCTGATAGGCCCTTGGAACAGGAGCCAATGCTTGCAGCTAGAGTTACAATTGAGGACAGTCTCGGTCTTCTTCTTGATGTAGATGACATTGACCGCCTGCTGCAATTTACCCAGCCCCAAGATGGTGGGGTCCAGCTGAGGCAGAGGCGACAAATGCTCTTGGATGGTTTGGCAACGTCACTTCAGCTTGTGGACCCGCTTGGAAAAAGTGCCAGCAACTTAGTTGGGTTAGCTCCTAGGGACGATATCGTCTTCTTACGATTAGTATCTCTCCCCAAAGGGCGGAAACTGATCTCAAGGTTTCTCCAGCTTCTCTTCCCAGGCAGCGAACTTGCAAGAATAATGTGCATGGCTATTTTCCGCCATTTAAGGTTCTTGTTTGGGGGTCTTCCTACTGATTCTGCTGCCTGCGAGACAATCACTGCTCTAGCCAAGACAGTGTCCAGATGTGTTAGTGGAATGGATCTTAATTCTCTGAGTGCTTGTCTTGCTGCCGTCGTCTGTTCTTCAGAGCAGCCACCACTTCGTCCACTTGGAAGCCCTGCTGGAGACGGGGCATCAATTATTCTCAAATCCGTTTTAGAAAGGGCAAACCTTTTGTTAACTGAGCCCCAGGGGTCTTCTAGTAACTCCACTATACGAAATCCAGCACTTTGGCAGGCTTCTTTTGATGAGTTTTTTGTTCTTCTCACCAAGTACTGCCTAAGCAAATATGACAGTTTAATGCAAGCTATATATGCAGAGACGCAGTCGAGCACAGAGATAATTGTTTCAGAGGCAACAAGAGCTATTGGGAGGGAAATGCCTGTGGAACTTCTTCGTGCCAGTCTTCCACATACAGATGAGCGCCAGCGAAAGATGTTAATGGATTTTGCCAAAAGATCCATGCCTGTTACCGGATTCAATACTCAAAGCGGGGGCAGTGGTCAAGTAGCTGCTGAATGTTAGCTGAGCTGGTATGAGATGTCTGCTGTGCAAATTGGAAAATGACTGCTACATCTTCTTTCCCATTCCCATTCCCATTCCCCTTCCCCTTCCTTTCCCTTCCCTTAAAGATACTTTTAACTCTTTACTATGGTGAATAGTGTCTTGGACAACTTTGTCCTTTGGTGTTGTGTCTTAGGGGGATGGTGGTGAGTGTGCATCAGCAGGTTACTGGAAGCTTTCTGAGAAGTGCTTTTCTACAGGTCCTGAAAGAGTGGTAGGTTTAGGGGTGAAATGTACATGCATTCCAAGGGAAGATATACTGCCTTTTTATGTCTCTGTGGGGGGGGGGGGGAGAGGGTTCATCTGCAGGTCACCGGAAGCTTTTTACAAGTTATTTTCATCAGGTTCTAAAAGAAGACATAGGAGGAGGGGGCATTAGGAGTAAGAGACTTGTGTGGGTACTTTGGTAGTTTTATCCTTCTCAGAGTATCAAAGTTTAAGTAGTGTGTGGTATAGGCAATGGTAATGCTAGTCTGGCATTGGTTTTATTTAGCCACAGGACTATTATATACCTTCTTATGTGTTTGTTTTACAGTAGCATTTTCAGATAATTGTACTAGAAAATAGCTTGTTTTAACTCTTGACATGCTAGGAGGACGTGCAGTGATTCCGATTCTGCCTTCTTGCTGAACACAATTTGTTATCTAAATTCGCGTATGTATAATTGCCTATTTCCCCAACTTTAAATTTTCTTTGAACAGGAGTATTATGGAAGGACCTTAGCCAGGTTAGTTCCATCATCCTTGAGGTTTGACCAAATTCTTGGGCCCATAGTTTTGGATTCCAAGCTGCCAATTTAACTAGAAAAGGGTAGATGCTCTGGGCAGCACTGGAATTAGGGCTAACCTCAAGGGCTTTGGCAGCTATCTGCTGCTTGCAACTGTGGTGGTAGTATTTTAGTGGAAGCCATTTTATTTTATTTTATTTTGGCAGTCTGCTGCTTATGGATGGAGGAGGCGTTTTGGGAATTGAATTGATCTTCTAAATCTTAATTTGATAATTACATGCTCCCTCCGTCCAAAATGATATCACTACATTTTTTTTTTTTTTGTTAATACGAAAGTACATCGAGCAAGAATTTTAGGTTAATTTAATTATTTTAATGGAAATTTAAAACTTGTTATTGATAATAAAAACTATCAATAACATTATTCAGATTCAGATGGATAATTAAACTGATCAAAAATTCTTGCTCATAATACATTTATATTACAAAATAAAATAAAATAAAAATAAATAGATACTAGCAAAAAATAAAATAAAATAAATGGGAAAATCATTTTGAAATAAAAAATAGGAAGAGAATTCGGAATGGATTTACGGTACACCGCCAGCATTTTTGCCGGTTGCTGCTAACTAAAAATCCGACTTTGCTTTATTTAAAAAATGGTAAATTATGAATATAGTTTTGTACATTTATATCCTCTTCATTATTTAGAATTATAAAAAATATCAATACTTACTACCCTACATTTTACTCATTTGTGTTTTTGAATCATTATATTTTCAATTCACTTGCAATTTGCTCATTTTTTAATGTTTTTTTATTAAGCGTACAAATTACAAAGAAAAACGAGTACTAATCAACATCCAAAATCAGATCAATAGTTGTAGTGTTTTTGATTTTTTTTAAATTTATTTGGTTGAATATTCAGGGATTTACAAGTAACCTTATTTGATGAATGTCACGTGAATGCTTGTACAACTACACAATATATTTAGGAAGTCGGTTTCCTGGAATGATAAATTAAGGAAGCATTTGATAACCATTTCATTTCATATCTGATTTACAAATTAGAATCAGAAATATGTTTTTATTTCTACACATTTCCATTTTTTGTTTAATCTTTGAACGGTATAAACTGAGATACGCACATGGGCTTGCTCGAGCTGGGCCTAATTGGATTGGGCCATGAATATTATCTAAATACCCAAGTATCAGGGCCGAGTAAGGTCTTCCTCGTATGACGAGGAACGTTTATCTCGGCCTTATGTCACCATGCTTGGGCCGTCATGTCGCAAGTGACGAGGAGATCAAAGTTCTTACCTCGGCATTTCATCACTGTGACGAGGAAACAAAATCATTTACCCCGGCATATATACATGCCGGCCAATATTCAGATGACGAGGAAGCAGGATTATTTACCTCGGTCTATTTGACAAAGCCGAGGTAGAACATTCATGTTCCTCGGCGTTCCGGCTATCAGATCATACAATCCTTATACAACAATGATTATACATTCATGATTCAATCAGGATTATAACCAACTACACCACTTCAAGTCAAACAAGGACTCCTTAACAGATATAATTCTCTTAGGATTATATCTTATCTTTTTACAAGTTTACTTCAACATGGATTCTATCAATCCATCCCTATAAATACAAGCCCAATGGCTCATTTTTTGGTACGTTACTTTTTACATTGGGAAAACTCTGTCCATTTGTTTTCTCATATACAAACCGTGAACTTACTCTCACGCCGGAGGGCCTTTAGCCGGATCCGCCCCGGCTTAGTTTACGTGTTTTCTCTTATTTTCAGGCCTTGCAATCACCGGAGCAATCATCGCTTGGATTTGGGCTGTTTTGACGATTTTGGCATCATCAATTGGTTCCATTGCCGGGAAATCGATTCAAACACCCATTGTTTGGCCTTGAAAAGTCGACTGCAGCCTGTTTTCGGCCGGAAATTTTCTAGTTTGAACGAGAATTTCTTATTCCGTTTGGGCTCTGTTCTTGTTGCCGCCGGATTCTGCAAAAATTCGGCCGGAATCGGCCATTCGCGTCTGAAGTAAATTGTTTGGCCTGAATTTTTTGTGTTGGAAAAATCGCAATTGGCTGTTTGTCGTTGGTCAAAATTTGCCCTAATTTTGGCCAGAAATTTGGATCTATTGGAAATCGTGATTTTGGAAAATTTGCACTTGATAATTTGTTGTTGACTTACAATGGATGGACAATTTGCAAGTGTAACCGCTGAGGAGGATCAAACCCAAGTGAACGGGGCGAACACTGGAGCCGAGGAGCTGCCTCCTCCTCCTCCTCTACCTCAGCCAGATGCCCTTCCTCCCCTCTCCATGACCCTTCGTTCCAAGGGTCAGGTGAATGCCGAGGGAGAAGGTGCTGAGCTTCCTCGTCCTACTCGTACCCGCGGAAAGCAAGTAGGAAGGAAGAAAACAAAGAATGCCGACGCCGGTCAAGCAGGAGGAAGTCAACCCATTGATCGACGCTCTTTGTTACATAGGCAAATGGAGACATTACAAAGAATGTATGAAACACAGGCTGCTCTCTTGCAATTGGACCCAGAGCATTCCATGGCTGAATTTATTAGGCCATCTCGCGGCAACCCCTCGAAAAGGGACAGGATGAGCAACAACCTCCTCCTCAAGACCGGGGACCTACCAAGGCAAGCCCCGGGATTCTCCTCATCCTCGGCACAACAAGAAGCGTAGGGCTCCGGTGGTCGACACGAGAAGCCACTTAACTCCTAGGGAAGAGGAAGTAAATTCCGGGGACCTAAGAACGAGACTCGGCTTGAATGCACGCCTATCCCTGCTCGTCTTGTCATGGCACCTAGGCATCCCACGCCACCTCGATCTCGTCGACCAAATTCTCCTCGACCTCGTCGACCGGATTCTCCTCGTCCTCGGCATCGAGAATTTGCAAGGCCGAGGACACCAGAGCCGTACAGGATGATACTTGGCGGTCAAGACCTGGAATTAAGGCGTGACAAAGCTCCTTCCAAACGGGACAGCCACCGACATGACGCGGAGCACAGTAGGGTGAATGATCGCCCCAAGGACAAATCCGTCAGAAAGCTCCCAACGAAGCACCCGCTCAAGCAGTGACAAGGGAGTGGAAACCAAGCAATGGGAGCTGTTGAAGCAAAGACTGGATGACATGGAGAGGGGAAAGAAGTTTAATGACGATGATTATGACTGGGCAACACGTCCATTCTCTTTGAGGATAACTGCAGCTCCACCTAATCCCCACCTCAAGCTCCCTAATTTCGAAAAATACAATGGCACTACTGATGCAAAAGACCACGTGCAAAGTTTTGAACAAACTATGAATCTCCTCACCACTGCTGATGACCTGCTCTGTAAAGCTTTCGCGAGCACCTTCTCCGAACGGCTTTGACCCTGGTTCCGTGAGCTTAAAAGAGGTAGCATCGATTCTTTGAAGAGGCATGAGGAGAATGTTCTTGGACCACTTTGCTACCGCTGGAAAGAGGAAGATAAGGCCGCCGACTTGGCCAACATTGAGCAGGGAAAGGGAGAGACCACCCTCGGCTATTATAATCGGTTAGAAAAATGGCGAGACGGAGTTGAAGAGAGCCTCACCGATAGGGAAGTTATTGTTTGTTTCAACTCGCCTAAAATCTGGTCCCCTCGTTTATGAACTCTCGGCCCGGGGAACCTCAAACAAAGTCCGAGCTATACAAGGTAGCTTATGCCATTTCCATGGCCGAGGACAAAACAAAGAAAAGGGGAGCCGACAAGACAAACGGGGCGACGGGCACTCGCCGAATAATAATGGAAACGGCAAGGGTTCCAAAGGGAAAAACAAAACAAGGAGCACGGAGAAGCTTGAATTTACTCCTCTTACTAAGCCCATCTCCGAAATCATGCAAGTGGTCAACCTTCCTCCACCTCAACCAATGACCGACAAACCAAAATTCCCTCGTAACATGAACAAATACTGTGATTTTCACAAAGACAACGGGCACACCACTGATGGCTGTTGGGCCCTCAAGAAAATAATCCAGAAATGGGTCGACGAGGGAAAGTTAGATCGTTATGTCATGAAAAAAGATAACAAGCGGAAGCGGAAGGAAGAGGAAAGTGAAGATGACGACAAAAGTGAGGATGAAGACCGCAGGCCTCCTAGGGCCAAGTTGCATGTGATACGGGAAGAGGTAACTTCTACCAGAAAACTAAGGGACCAGATCCACGAGCTGAGCAAAGTATACCATGTTCCTGCTTGGATCCATAAAGCAGAAGAGGTCATTAGTTTCTCTCCTAATGAGTTAGCTGGAAGCCGAGCAGCTCGTGAACAACCCTTGGTGATAAAGGGTCGAATAGACAATGTTGAATCCGAAAGACTTCTCGTTGACACGGGGGCCTCCCGTGACATTCTATATTATTCAGCCTTCCAACAGATGGGCTTGAAAGACACCATGTTGGAACCCTACCATGGAAGGTTAGAAGGATTCACCAATCATAAGGTGGGAGCCAAGGGAACTGTGGAGCTAGAACTTGAAGTCGGTGATCATCCCTTCCTAGCCAAAGCCACAGTCAATTTCGTAGTCATGGATTTGACTAGTGATTACCATGCGATCATAGGCATTCCAAGTCAAGCCAAACTTGGGCTGGTGGCCTCACTTCCCCACCAACGAGTTAAATTCCCCACTCGGGCAGGGATTGGATGTGTGAGGGCCACCCCCAAAGACTTCTTGGAACATGTCGTGAAGAGCAGAAAGAAATCCAAAAGTGTGGAGATAGATACCCCCGAGGAAAACATAAAGATCTCAAAGTCTCAGAAAACCACCGAAACTAGCTCCAGAATGAGCTATATTCGTGAGGTGCTTGCAGAGGAGGACGAACCTATGGTCCAAGAAATTGCAGATGACCAAGGCATAGTCCTACCTATACTTGTGGAAGATCCTATGGTCCAAGAAATTGCAGATGACCAAGGCATAGTCCTACCTGTACCTGTGGAAGATCCTATGGTCCAAGAAATTGCAAATGACCTAGGCATAGTTCAGCCCGTATCAAAAGAAGACCCTGTTCTCTTCAACGGCCAGAACTCGGGGGCCAACCACGACCTAGGGAAGGTCAGTCTCCCAGATGTTGATAAACTTATGGAGGAAGAGGGCCTCAACGTGAATGACAAGGAAGGGAGAAGAATTAGAGAGATCATTATCGAGTCTCTAGAATTCTGTGACGGTCTTGAAATGAAGCCTGTTGACGAACTGGAAGAGGTAGTCATCAATCCTGACTATCCTGAACAAAAAATCAAGCTCGGGGGCCAATTATCTCCAGAAGAGAAAGAAAAAATCATCTCCCTCTTGAAAAGCAGTCTCGACGTCTTTGCTTGGAGAGTCGAAGATATGAGGGGGATCAATGAAGAAGTAGCCCTCCACCGCCTGGAAGTCGATCCTTTGGCAAAGACTATCTCCCAGACAAGGAGAAATTTTGCAAGGGACAAGGAGGAAGCTATAAAAGAAGAAGTGCAGAAATTACTTAGCGCCGGAATAATTCGTGAAGTCAAGTACCCCGTGTGGTTGGCCAATGTAGTTATGGTGAAGAAGCAAAATGGGAAGTGGCGTATGTGCATAGACTTTACTGATCTAAACAAAGCCCGCCCCAAGGACAGCCTATCCTCTTCCTAGAATTGACAAGTTGGTTGATTCCATTCTTTGGACATCAAACTCTCGGTTCCTAGATGCCTATTCGTGCTATCATCGAGATAAAAATGGCGGAAGAGGACATTGAGAAGACGGCCTTCCAAACACCAGGGGAAAATTACGGTTACATCATGATGCCTTTTGGGCTCAAAAACGCGGGCGCTACATACCAGCGAATGGTAAATCGAGTTTTTGCAAGCCAAATAGGTCGCAACATGGAAGCTTATATTGATGACATGGTCATAAAGACCAAGGAAGGCAGTCACGTTCCCGACCTGCAAGAGATAATTCACAACCTCCGAACTAATAACATGAAGCTAAACCCGAGCAAGTGCGCGTTTGGAGTAACAGCCGAAAAGTTCCTAGGCTTCATGGTATCTCAAAGGGGGATTGAAGCAAACCCCGAAAAAATCAAGGCGCTCGTTGACATGAAGGAACCTACCACCATCAAGGAGGTTCAAAGACTTAATGGAAGAATCGCAGCCCTTGGAAGATTCATCGCCAAATCCGCCGAAAAGTCACTGCCTTTCTTCAAGGTATTGAAGGGTACCAAGAGCTTCTCCTGGACTCCTGAATGCTCCGAAGCATTCCTCCGGTTGAAGGAGTACTTGGGTTCCCCTCCCTTGCTTAGCAGTCCGACTACCGGTGAGATGCTGTACGTCTTCCTAGCTGCCACTGATCATGCTGTCGCAGCTGTCCTAGTTCGAAATGATGAAGGAATTCAAAAGCCTGTCTACTATGTCTCTAAGGCACTGTCCGACGTGGAAAGCAGATACTTCAATGTGGAGAAGATAGCGTACGCACTAGTCATTGCATCGAGGAAACTACGTGCCTATTTTTCTGCACATCCTATCACCGTGTACACAAATGAACCGTTGAAGAAGATACTACATAAGTTGGACGGCTCCGGGCGTCTCCTTAATTGGTCCATCGCTCTCACTGAGTTTGACATCACTTACCAACCAAGGAAGACCCTCCTGGCACAGCCTTTGGTTGACTTCATGGTTGAGACCGCCTTTATGGGTGAGCATCTCCCCACCTCTAGGAAGCAAAACGCACTAGAGGATAAAGACTCTCCCATTGAACTCCCATCCAACTGTTGGATCCTGTATACGGATGGATCAGCCACAAAGGAAAGAAGCGGAGCTGGAATTGTACTAGCAAGCCCAGAAGGAGAGTTTACTACTCAAGACGCCATCCGTTTTAAGTTCTCTGCCTCCAATAATCAAGCGGAATATGAAGCTCTAATATTTGGCATTGAATTAGCCTCCTTCTATGGAGCAACTAAGGTGGCGGCCTTCTGCGACTCCCAACTCGTTGTCAAACAAGTAAAGGGAGAGTATAATGCCCAAGACCCCACCCTTGCCAAGTATAGAGACCTGGTCCTAGATATGACGAAGAAGATGGAATTTTTCGAGCTCAAACAAATTGGCAGGAAGATAACCAAGTCGCAGACGTTCTTTCCAAACTGGCAACCATGGATGTGTCTAAGACCAGTCCATATGTAGTTTATGCCGAAGAACCTGCGTACGAGAGACTACAAGTCATGCTCTTAGATGGAGAGGATAGATGCTGGATCGATGACTACATTGAATATATTGAGAAGGAGAAACTCCCTGAAGATGAAGCTCAAGCTAAACTCATCAAGAAGAGGTCTCCAAGGTTCGTGGTTATAAGCGGAGTCCTCTACCGAAGATCTTTCACAAAGCCCCTGCTAAGGTGTGTCTATCCCAAGGAAATTCAGAACCTCTTGGCAGAAGTACATGAAGGCGTTTGTGGCGGGCACCCGGGGGCCAGAACCTTAGCTGACAAGATCATATCGCTAGGTTACTACTAGCCAAACCTAAGGGAAGACGCACACGCCTATGTTAGAAAATGTGACAAGTGCCAAAGATTCTCTGACATTCCTAGACTACCGGCAGTGGAGCAAACACTTGTAATACCCTTCCCTCCCGCCCGTGGTAATTGCAAGTACGTGATAGTAGCTGTTGATTACTTTTCCAAGTGGATAGAAGCCAAGGCATTAGCCAAGATAATGGAAGAGAACGCGATCAACTTTGTCCATGCCAACATCTCAGTGCGAGATTCGGCCTTCCACACATACAATCGTCTCTCGATCATGGATCGCAATTCTCCACGGCGTTCACTACAGAGTTGGGAAGGGTAAAAGTCCGCCATGCAAAATCTTCGCTAGCGCACCACAAGGCAATGGCCAAGCGGCAAAGAACAACCGGTCCTAACCGCCCGACCAAGAACCTTGAGGGACGCGAGGGTAGATGGTTGGACGAACTTCCCTAGCCTTATGGGTCGTTCGCACAACCACCCGGGGGCCAACCGGGAAACCCCATTCGCACCGACCTTCGGTTACGAGGCTATGGCACCCAGCGGAGAGATGGCCATCCCTACCGTGAGAAACTCCCATTACGATGAGCAAGTCAACAAGGTCAATAGGCTCCTAGACCTGGACACGATAGATGAGAAACGACTAGCTGCACAGATGAGGATGGTGAATTACTAGCAAAGGACCAAGGCGTATCACGACAAGAGGGTCATCAGAAGAGTATTCCAAGTAGGCGATTGGGTACTTAGAAAAATTGAAGCTACTGGTCGGAAGGCAGAACAGAACAAGCTCTCCCCAAATTGGGAAGGTCCTTATATCATCACTCAAGTCATTCGAGAAGGGACCTACAGATTGAAGACCAAGGAGGGGAAGGACCTCAAGCATCCCTGGCACTCCGACAACCTTAGAAAATATTATCACTAGTCTAGTTTATTTTACAATAGATTAGTTTCTTATTTTTGGTCTTTTATTTTTGTTAGTTAGTTGATAGGATTGCAGTTCGATGTAATCGCATTTCAAGTTTTACGAAAGCAGTTTCTTCCAACGCGCAAAGCAACTATCAACTCTTCACACGCATACCGTGAGACGAGGACTTTATCCCCGACTCTTCTAAACCACACATCCTGTCAAGGGTCCACCTTGTTTCAGGATACCAACAGCCAAGACCAAGGGTCCTCCTTGGCCTGATGGCTTACAACACATCCTGTCAAGGGTCCACCTTGTTTCAGGATACCAACAGCCAAGACCAAGGGTCCTCTTTGGCCTGATGGCTTACAACACATCCTGTCAAGGGTCCACCTTGTTTCAGATACCAACGGCCAAGACCAAGGGTCCTCTTTGGCACGATGGCTTACAACACATCTGTCAAGGGTCCACCTTGTTTCAGATACCAACAGCCAAGACCAAGGGTCCTCCTTGGCACGATGGCTTACAACACATCCTGTCGAGGGTCCACCTTGTTTCGGGATACCAACGGCCAAGACCAAGGGTCCTCTTTGGCACGATGGCTTACAACACATCCTGTCAAGGGTCCACCTTGTTTCAGATACCAAGCAAGACCAAGGGTCCTCCTTGGCACGATGGCTTACAACACATCCCTGTCAAGGGTCCACCTTGTTTCAGATACCAATGCCAAGACCAAGGGTCCTCCTTGGCCTGATGGCTTACAACACATCCTGTCAAGGGTCCACCTTGTTTCAGGATACCAACAGCCAAGACCAAGGGTCCTCCTTGGCCTGATGGCTTACAACACATCTGTCGAGGTCCACCTTGTTTTCAGGGATACCAAGCGGTAAGACCAAGGGTCCTCCTTGGCCTGATGGCTTAACACACATCCTGTCAAGGGTCCACCTTGATTCAGGATACCAACAGCCAAGACCAAGGGTCCTCCTTGGCCTGATGGCTTAACACATCCTATCAAGGGTCCACCTTGACTCAGGATTACAAACAGCCAAGACCGAGGATTTTCCTCGGCCTGATGGCTTAACTAACGTCCTACCAAGGGTCCACCTTGATTCAGGATTACCACATTTAAAGCCAAGGAAACCTTCCTCGGCCTAAATAACTTAAGAGTATAGTTAAAGCCGAGGAGTCCTTCCTCGGCCTAACCACTTGCCCAACAATTTGGGAGCAAGGAACCTTCCTTGGATCCCACCTTCTTAAGTCTAGTGCCTCTGCCTAGCATACAAAAATATGAGCAAGTTATTGAAATAACACGAATCATGACAAAAAGGATTTTCATTGATGTTCAAAAAAGAATTACAAGTCCTATCATCTATTACAAAAAGCAAAGAAAATATATCCTAAGTCTGCTGCTCGTCATCAAAAGACTTCTCGAGCCACTCCTCAGTAATGGAGCCAGGGGGAGGAAGGACCGTTTGTTCAGTAAGGGCATTAGTTTCCTCGGCCCCTCCTTCCACCTCGGCTTCCATGGCCTCAGGCTCTTCCGCATCCTGGATCGCCTCCACCAAGTCTTTTATATTGCCGGGGACAACAGAGGCCGGCCTCCACACTTCCCTGCAAGCTTGAGCATCCTTGGCTGCCATTATCTCCAAGTTGCTTTCAGAAAAAGGGACCAAGTGGTGGAGAGCCCTGACTTCCTCGACATATTGGTCCCGGCAAATCAGCTGGGCAACCTTGTTGATGTCCAAACCGGTGGAAGGGTCAGCCAAGATGCTTCGGGCCAAGTGAAGATAAACATCTTCAAACATAGTGGCCGTCTGCTCGTCCACAGCATCTTTAAAGGCCGAGCTGGCCATCATCAACTCCTTGAAGGCCGAGCTCTCCTTGAACCGAGCAACGGCCTCTTCCTCCCTATCCGGGAGGGTAGCTTCCAATCCTCGGCACTTGGCCTCAGCTTCATCGGCCTTTGTTTGAAGCTCAGCCTTGTCAGTCTTTGCCTGAGCAAGCTCCTCTTCTTTAAGCCGGAGATGCTCCTCGGCCCTGGCCTTTACTTCCTCGGCCCTCTTCACTTCGGCCTCCACCTTGGCCTTGGCTGCCACGAGCTCAGCATCCTTGGCCTTTAAAAGCTTAACCAAGGAAGCTTTATCAGTATCACTCTTCGCTTGGGCGGCCTTGGCCTCATTCGGGCGCCTGGCTTTTTTCTTGGCCAAAACATTTTCATACGCCGTGACGGAAGCCAACTGAAAGAGAAATCAATATTAGAAATGTAAACAAATCTCAAGATCAATGACCAAGAAAAGGAAACACTTACCTCGGCGATTAAGAGTCCCTTGTGGCAGAGCAAGGTATCTTCGCTGGGAGCCTCTCTAACAAGAGCCTCGTAGGCATCCTCGTCCATAGCTCTCTGAATGGGAGCTCGGCCCAATCTTACTAAGGGTCCCTCCCTAGCTAACAGAGGAAGTCCCTTAAGACGGGGAACGTTGAGGGCCATGCTCTTAGCCAGCTCGTCGGCCTCCTCAACGGTCTTGACATTCTGGATGGTTAAGGGAGGAGGAGCCTCAACATTGGGAGCCCCACTGACGCTTGCCCGTTTAGCTGCAGGCTCCTCGGCGCTAACAACTTGGGTTCTCTTGGAGCCAGATCTCCTTTGGACGAGGTCGGTTTCCTCAGCTCCCACCTCCTCGGCCTCAACATGAGGGTTAAGCCCGTCCCCAGTTGTTGGCTCAACCCGTTCCTCAGATGCTGCACCCTCGGCATTAGCATCATCGTGTAGTAAGAGGGGAAGGGGCTTGTCACCCTGAACGTTCAAAACCAAGTTACGAGCATTGGTTTCCTCTCTCCTCTCCACCAAAGCAGACTTCTTGCTCTGCTTCCTCTTTCTCTTTACCAGCTCTTGGGGACTTAGTCTCTCCATGGCTATAGCTTCTTCTTCCTCGGCGGTTAAATCTGCAAGGACACGGAAGAAATGGTCAAGTACGAGCAGAAGGAACTAGCATGCAAAAATTACGAGTAAAAAAGATAAATGTTTACATCCAACAATGTCAATTGCTTTCAGACATTGATCATGGGGACGCTCGGTCTTGTATTTAGTACAATCTTCGTGGAATACTAAGCCTGGGTGTATCGTCCAATCATTGAAACGCCGGCCTCTTTTGACAGTGACGAGGGGAGCCACCCCGTCCTTTGGCCCCTGCATCAATCCAGCTTGGATATAATAATGATCCGAGGATTCAACTGCCTTCCAGTCGAGCAGCCCTACCTCGGCAAACTCCTCTAGTCGCTTGATTAATGCTTGGGTCCACTCATATTGCTGGACAGCAAAGGAAGAGGTGGGATCCTTGCAAGGAGACTGGAACTCCCAACCTTGACGGCTCTCTACCCGGATAACATGATTGTCCCAGCCTGCAACTTTGCTAGACATGGGGAGAAGCAACTTTGGTTTTTTGGGGGCACTCCTAATAACAACGAGCCAATTTTCCTTGATAACTTGGACTATGTAAAAATGACGGAAGGCACCCATGGTCGGCTCAAAACCTAGGCTACGGCAAAGCACGATGAAGCTCACAAGAACCCTAGTGCCACCGGGCTTCGAGCATGGCCGACCGGCCCTAACGTCATCCAAGAATTCATTGATGAATGGGTCCAAGGGAAGACGAAGCCCCTGTTGAAATTGTTTGAAATAAAGGTGGATATAATCTTGGTTGTAGTAGAAGTTTTGCTCTTCCTTGTCAGTCTTGAGGTCGAGCTTGCCCATATAAGTTAACTTATACTCAGTTCTATCCACCCCGTACTTGGAATATAATTTCTCAATCATGGGATCCCCAGGCTTTGGAGCCCTCTCCCTTTGTTTTCCTCGGCTCTCCCTTCTTCGTACCAAGCGGCCATCAGCTTGGGCACCTTCCACGAAGGCATCAACTATTTGAGTAGACGAGGAGGGAACTCCTTCTCTTCCCGTCATATACGCATAAAGACGAGGGGACAAAGTTAGTTACCTCGTCAATGGCTGATTTTAGGACGGGGAAGGAGTTTCCCCTCCTCGTCATGTCATAAGGCCGAGGAGGGAGCCGTACCTCTCGGGCAGCTCACGCATTTCGCGATTGGAGGCCGGGTAGAACAGTTCGATGTGCTCCATCATCTCAGCCCTATCCTCAAAAACTATAACGTTGGGTGAACCGGACTCAATCCTATCTATTCTTGTGGAATATGGGTATTGGAGGAATAACCGAGTCCGGCCATAACCTTTTAATTGCTTGCTTATTTCATCCAAGGTCAGCATCATCCAAGGTCCTCTCTCTCTACGATATACCCTTAGATTGCCAGTATGATATCCATAACGGAATCGGGGGGAATGATCCCAAGAACGAGCCATCTAAGGGGAATCAAAGATTAAAAGGGGGAGTTCGTTCAATATTCAAAAGTGTTCAACAAGACTCAAAAGAAAAATTAAAGTTTTAAAGTTTTGAAAGTTTAAAACTTGAAATCATGAAGAAAAGCTCTATTCTTCAACAATGGCGGTTCGTGGTTCTTGATATATTCAAAATTCTTTCCAAAACACCCTAGAAAGCTTGAAATCAAAAGCGAAACGCAGAAAGGGGAAAGAATTTCATACCTGAGTGTGAAGGAATGAATGGAATCACAACAAAAGCAACGTCGCCGAAAGATAGTGTTCGCCGGAATGCTGAAACGATGAGCAGTTTGTGTTCGCCGGAGATCTCTCTTGCCTTTGCTCTCGAATAACTGAGGTTTGTAAAGAATGAAATGAAAGGGTTTTAGCTTTTTATAACCCCTTAATCGGGTCAAACCCATGGGTAAAGAGGAAAAACGGGTAAGGCGCCCCAAGAATTAAATGCACAAAACAGTTTTCGAGGCGTGACAAGACTGGGGGGCCCCAGAATGGCAACCGTCAGTTACAGGAAACAGCACCGAGGACACGTGGTGAGCCTGTTCGTATCCCATAGCCGAGGACGAGGAGACTTTCTACTCGACTTAAGCCGAGCTAGAAAGTCGGGGGCCACTGAACGGTATAAGGCGAGATCTGTAGCATACGGGCTTGCTCGAGCTGGGCCTAATTGGATTGGGCCATGAATATTATCTAAATACCCAAGTATCAGGGCCGAGTAAGGTCTTCCTCGTATGACGAGGAACGTTTATCTCGGCCTTATGTTACCATGCTTGGGCCGTCATGTCGCAAGTGATGAGGAGATCAAAGTTCTTACCTCGGCATTTCATCACTGTGACGAGGAAACAAAATCATTTACCCCGGCATATATACATGCCGGCCAATATTCAGATGACGAGAAAGCAGGATTATTTACCTCGGTCTATTTGACAAAGCCGAGGTAGAACATTCATGTTCCTCGGCATTTCGGCTAGCAGATCATACAGTCCTTATACAGCAAGGATTATACATTCATGATTCAATCAGGATTATAACCAACTACACCACTTCAAGTCAAACAAGGACTCCTTAACAGATATAATTCTCTTAGGATTATATCTTATCTTTTTACAAGTTTACTTCAACATGGATTCTATCAATCCATCCCTATAAATACAAGCCCCATGGCTCATTTTTTGGTACGTTACTTTTTACATTGGGAAAACTCTGTCCATTTGTTTTCTCATATACAAACCGTGAACTTACTCTCACGCCGGAGGGCCTTTAGCCGGATCCGCCCCGGCTTAGTTTACGTGTTTTCTCTTATTTTCAGGCCTTGCAATCACCGGAGCAATCATCGCTTGGATTTGGACTGTTTTGACGATTTAGGCATCATCAATCTTAAATCATTAATTAACAGAAAATTTTGGAGTTTCCCCCAAATATTATAAAAAGTCTTGTTTTTAACTTAAAAAAGCTGGTACATGAATTTTAAACCAAACTAACCCGGCTTTTTGAACCGGTCATTGAACCGATTTTTGAAATAAAACATGACTTTTTATAATATTTGGGAGAAACTAGTTTCTCCCAAAACCAACTCTAATTAGAATCATCTTTGACAATAACATTTCTATTTTCATAAATCTCACTCCAAATAATTTATATCCCTTTCCTCCCATTCAAAATATAATTTTGTTGAATGAATTCAATTTGTTTGAAAGGAGAAAAAAGAGGTAATATATGTACTTAAATAGTAATATGAATTACCATCAATCTCAATGATTAAGAACCGACAATAGATAGGGTAAGTAATTATAGAGTTGATAGAATTTAGCCGAAAGATTGTTTTTTATGAATTTTGGACAGTTCACGTATGCATTTCAAATAAGACATATTTTGCTCAGCCCGATATATAAAGCTGAGGTTATAATTAAAGCCGCTAGTAGAAATCCAAAATAACTAGTTATCGTAGGCATGAAGGAGCTAACATGAAATAGTGTCCTTTTGACATATATTTATGAAAAAACACTTATCTAACATGAATTAAGTAACATGAAATAGTGTCCTTTTGACATATATTTATAAAAAAACACTTATCTAACATGAATTAAGAAAAAAAGAGTTAGTGAATAGGTTTTCTGATATGAAAAGTGGGATAAGAGGGAGAAAGTGGGATAGAAAATAATAAAGAAGTAGGTTGCCGGTAAAACGCGTTTCTCCATGCTTATGGAGAAACGCGTTTCTAATAGCCGGCTATACGTTTGATAACCGAAGAAAATTTCGGATATCGGTCTCAGGGTTACGGATATCCGAAGCTGGAACTGATATCCGTAGCCTGGGGCTGATATCCGCAAAAATAGATTCGCCAAATCCAAGGCCAAGACCGAAATTGCTTATTGAAGGTTTACGGATATCCGAAACCTTTCAATGTATATCCGTGAAACCATCAATGAATATCCGTAAACATTTTGAAAGTTTCGATATCATTTTGAAGGTTTCACGGATATCACTTTCATAAGCTTCCGGATATCCTTTCAAAGGGTTACGGATATCCAACCTGCAGACTGATATCCAGAAGTAACCATGGGACAAGGTCATGGCCAATACAAAAAGTTTCTGGATATCCTTTCAAAAGGTTCTGGATACCCGTAACCCGTTTCTCCATAACTTATGGAGAAACGCGTTTCTCCCTAGATTTTACGAATAATAAATGTATATTTGTTGTAAATATGAAAAGCAAGTTTCATTAATAAAATAATTCTATTTTGGAATTGTCTTATTTTAAATGGGACATCTAAAATGACAAAACATTCTATTTTTCTATTTTGAGGGACTGAGAGAGTATTATTTATGTTTACTCGCATACATTTACATGTACATGTATGATGTTGATTGTAATCTATTACTATCATATATATATATATATATATATATATATATATATATATATATATATATATATATATATATATATATATATATATATATATATATATATATATATATGTATATGTATGTATGTATGTACATATATGTATGTATGAATGTATATTAGGGTGCTCAAATGAGAACCTATTTAAAATGATAACAATGAAAAACAAACACAATCATTAAATTAAGATAAATTAATAGTTTATATTAGATGTATTTTTATAAAAAAATGGTGACATTTTTGTAGTTTTGTAGAGTTGGGAGTTATAATGTCATTTGACCATCACTTTTTCAAATCTGTCATGTCATCATTTAAATTTTTCTCAAATTTCAAAATTAAATATCTCAAAATCTAGAAGTCGAAAATATACTGAGAACACTGTTTTTCTCGTATCGACGAGGCGAATAAAACTACATACCTGAATATACAGTATTGAAAAAAAATTGAACAACAATGAAATTCTCAAAATACATTTGAATTCATTAGATAATTAGCTACTGAATTCAAGTGTATTTTGAACATTGCACTTGGATTCATAAAAAATGAACATGAATTCAGTAACTAAGTAACTACTGAATTCATGTACAATTATTAAAATACATACTCCCTCCGTCCCATTAGTATTAGCACAAACACTGTTTGCGCGGGAATTAAGGAATATGATATTTTAATAAAATGTTGTGAGTGTAAAAGAATGAGTGGAGAGAGAATGAGTGGAGGGTGTAATAAATTATAATGGTGTTGTGAGTATTAAAATAATGTAGGAGAGAATGAGTGGGGTTGGGTGAATATTTTATTAATATAAAGTTTCCTTTTTGGGAGTGTGCGGATATTAGCGGGACGCCCAAAAAGGAAAATGTGCTAATATTAGCGGGACGGAGGGAGTATAGATTAAGTAGTTAATTTTAGCTACTGAATCCAAGTGTAATGTTCAAAATACACATGAATTCAATATCTAACTAGCTATCGAATCCATGTGAAATGTTCAAAATACACATGAATTCAGTAGCTAACTAGTTACTGAATGCAATGTTCAAAATACATATAAATTCAGTAGCTAATTAGTTACTGAATCCAAATGTAATATTCAAAAATACACATGAATTTAGTAGCTAACTAGCTACTGAATTCAAGTAAAATGTTCAAAAATACCCATGAATTAATTAGCTAACTAGCTACTGAATCCATATGCAATTTACAAAATACACATGAATTCAGTAGCTAACAAGCTATTGAATCCATTTGTAATGTTCAAAATACATATGAATTCAGTAGACTATTGAATCCATGTGTAATGTTACACATGAATTCAATTGCTATAAAGCTACTAAATCCATTTGCATTGATTAATATACACATGTATTCATTATTTAAGTAGTTACTGAATACAAGTGTAATGTTCCAAATATATAAGGATTCAATACCTAACTAGCTACTGAATTCAAGTACAATGTTCAAAAATACAAATGGTTTCAATATCTAACTAGCTACTGAATCCACGTGTAATGTTAAAAATACACATAGCTATTGAATCCATGTGCAATTATCAAAATACACATGGATTCAGTAACTAAGTAACTGATGAATCCATATACAATGATCAAAATACACATGGATTCAGTAGTTAAGTAGCTACTGAATCGAAGTGTAATATTCGAAATACATAGGATTCAGTAGCTAATTAGCTACTAAATTCATGTGCGATGTTCAAAATACATATGAATTCAGTAGCTAACTAGTTAGTAAGGCAATTTTCAAAATACATATGGATTCATTAGCTAAATAACTACTGAATTCAAGTACAATGTTAAAAAATATCCATGGATTCAGTAGCTAATTAGCTACTGAATCCAATGTTCAAAATACATATGAATTCAATTGCTAAGTGGCTAATGAATTCAAGTGCAATGTTCAAAAATACATATGAATTTAGTAGCTAACTAGCTAATGAATCCATGTATAATGTTCAAAATACATATGAATTCAATAGATTAGTAGGTACTAATGAATCCAATTGCAATGTTAAAAAATACATATAATTCAGTAGCTAAGTAGTTACTGAATCCAATTGTATTTTAAGAATTTAATTGTTGTTCAACATTTTTTTTCAAAACCCTATTTTTCAGGGATGTAGTTTGATTCGTATATTGACATACCAAAAACGGCATATTACACACGAAACTACGATAATCATTTGAAGGTGCCTACAACGTCGTCATATTCTCATAAAGAAGATTAAACTTACAGAAATTTCAAAAGAAAAAATGGAGGGAGGAGGGTGGGAGAGTAAACATTAAAGAATATCTGTTTAAACATACATCAAAATATGCCCCCTTTCCTTTCTTTTACCCATACTTTTAACTCTATTATACTTAGTTCTCCGTCTTCTCTTATTTTAATTGAAGGGGATGCCAGCAAATGATTTCTGCATACAATCTCACCCCCCAAAATACTAAAAAATTCTAAACCTGATATTCTATATTACAAGGAATAATCAGATGTACCTGTACCTGTGTGACCTTACATTATGCCTCCTTGCTGCATAAACGGTTACTATAAGGGTGGCTTGAAAATAAGATTGCTGGATGAGGTAATTATCAGTCCCAAACACCAAGGCATGCAAGAGAGCAAAAAATAGCACCAAGGCTCAGGCATTTACATTTTGAACTCATGCACTACTTGATAGAACGAAGCTCCCACTTGCCCTCACCATCAATCAGACGTAACTCCGTTGAATGGAATGGAATTAAAGCAGGTCTCTGAAAAATGATAATATGCATTACAACTCACTAATATTACACAAATTTCAACTTGTTAGAATGATACAAATGCCATACATAACAACAAAGCCATAGTCCCGAAATGATATGGGGCTTATGCAAAGAAAAAGATGTGCCATAGGCTCTATAATTATCAATTTTCCTATTATCTGATGAACGTAAAGCAAAACAAACCTGTGATGACGTAATAACTGTGATGCCCATATCTTGAGCAAGTCTATAAAGGTGTTCTTCAACATCAACACTTGTAGCGCTGCAATAAGAGGAAAACGGCAAAATATTATATGGTTATCGTCTCATCATTTCTAAAATATTAAGAAATGATGGGAATCTTCAGTTGCATACTTTGTGCATTCATCAAGGATGCCGAACTGAGGTTTATGAAAAAATAAGCGAGCCTAGCAAAAAAAGAAAAACAATCACGTCAAATTAGTGAGCATTCACAAATATTAAATCTACATGGGGTTAAGTACGCCTAGTATCAAGATTCTAGAAATCAAACCCAGCTCACCATGCCTAGTCTTTGCTGTTCCCCAAGAGATAGCATGTCTTCCCAGTTCTGACTAGCATCCCAACTTCCTTCTCTTTCAAATAGATAGAGCAATTTAACATTCTCTAGAATAGTTTTGAGATGTACATCAAGAATATCAGTGGCATCAACAGATCTACCTGAAATAAAGCATAATTATGTTGCTGTATTTAGAACCACAATATAATTTTGCAGGAAACTTAATCAAATTATTCAGACCGTATGTGCCGAACAGCCTATTGCATGAATCACCCAATGTGGAATTGCTTAGAAGGCGAGTAAGTGGACCCGAGCTCAGAAAAACTTAAAGAAGATTGTTTTTTTCTTTAATTAAAATTTATTTTTTTCAGTATTAGTCACAATATGACACACGATACAATAGTATTAAACATTACTTTGAGACAATCGATTCACCCAGAGTCCATTAACATGTGTTATGTTGACGATAATGTTCCTTCCTACAGATCACAGGCTTATACTCAGGGTGGGATAGGCCACAAACGAAAAAAAAACAAAAAAACTTAGTAGTTTGAAAACAGTTTTCATGGCGACTGCTAAACTCACCAGCTGATGCTCTTACATAAGAATTTAGTAACTGAACAATGATGTTGATATATTGGTTTCGTTGCCTATCTCTCATTATAGATAGTATGCGGCAACCAAATAGAAAGAAGAATCCAAATAGTAGGCCTTCCATAAGAACATTACAAAATATTAAATGAAGAGTAGAACATTCAGGAAAGAGAAGCAGAAAGCATATATACATACTACCTCCGTCCCGGTTTAAGGTTCTTACTTTCCTTTTTAGTCTGTCCAGTTTAAGGTTCTTAGTTGCTTTATTACCTAAAATGGACAATGAGACCCACTTGTCATTCTCACAACAAAAACTCCCTACCCACTTTCTCTCTCCTACTTTACTTTTCATACTCACAATATTTACTTTTTCTTAATCCCCGTGCCAAGTCAAACTAAGAACATTAAACCGGGACGGCGGGAGTATATAAAATAAAAAAATCAAGTTACCTTCTCCATACAAACTGGAAGCCCTCCTTTCCGCTTCCTCACGTGAGAGAGGATAAATAATTTGATCCCTCAAGGTTCCCAAGCAAGTGTAAGGTCGCTGAGGGACATAAAAAATCCCGCAACCAAAACTCGACTGCTCTTTGTTATTGTGACAAGGTTTAACAAGATTTCCACTAACTACAGGCCAAAGACCTCTAAGGACTCTGAAGACGGAGCTTTTCCCACTACCATTTGGGCCTACAGAGTAAAATACTTGTTAGACCCATAATTGACATTTACTGCAAATTATATTTTATTTCTTAATAAACCCATACAGCAAAATAAACAAGAGAAATGTGTAACTGACCAGTAAGAAGGAGGCTTTCCCCTTGGACTATATCACATGTCAACTGCCTAGCCAAGTTCTTCTGCATTGGTGTGATAATATCCACCTTTGAGAAGGAAATGCGATCTTCAGACTGATAATTAACCTCACCTGATGGTGGCGATGTAGTGCAAACAGTTTCTTCTGCAGGAGTATCGATGAAATCAATACAACTTTATCAGCAGGTGAAGACGAAATAAACATAAATCAAACCAACTTCATATTTACCTAGACAATGTAGGCTAAGCACATAAAACGGAAAAGATTCAAAGAAAAGCAGGAAAAAAAAAAGAGGTGGCTGTCAATAAACTACGAGATTTTTCAGTTTATATCATAATATTCATTCTTTCAGAAAATGCAACTCAATAATCTTTGAATAAAGGTTAATTTGTTTTCATTCTCAAACACCTTTCTCTTCCAATCATATCCAACAATCGAATATGAGAAACTGTGCCGAGCTTTGAAGATAATTTACCTGACTAATGAAAGAGCGCCTAATCAAAGAGCTTCTCTGGGAGTGGGATTGATCGTCTATTATTAGCTTGACGTCTTAAAACACTCGAACATAGTCGCTTAAAATCTTAAATTAGTGATTTAATCTGTTTTCCTTCATCATCTCTACTCACGAGCTTTGACCTTAGATCCAAAGGATGTCACAACTTGATCATGCATGCAGTGTGAACTAAGAATGTTCTAAATCTAGATGTTCATCCAACTACAGCACCCAACAACTTTGAGGGAGTGGCTTTCACCAACCTCAACTCATCAGCGGATTCTCCACCAGGAACCAATTTGAAATTCAACTTGGTATCATACTTTCATTATTGTCATGGAATTAGGTCCCATACGCTAGCTCTATAACTACTCCATTCCACTGCCACTCCAATGCTATCAAATTCTCCAGGGAACAACAGACATTATATTGGAACTCATTCACTTCATGTATCCGTATCCAGATGAGTGACTAGCATCATAAGCACTGCTACAACCTACAAGCACGTTGACACAACTATGCCAACCTAAGAATGCAACTCATTCCTTCAAGAAACATGGATAGTATTATTTTTGATATATCCAAGTCGACATGACTTGGCACCAGGACTCATGTGGCAGTATGATATACAAATGTTGCCCAGGATACTGTATGTTCCCGTCAGGTCCTGACGAGCCAAGCCTCTCGAGAGATCGAGGACCAGAAAGATGCGCCTATGCCACACGGACATGGTCCAATCCGGAAGTTGGTGGGGTGTATACGGAAAAACGATGGAGGTCAGATGGGGCAGAATTGGGTAGCCGATCCCGAAAATACGTGACACAAGCGGTGGTGTACTTTTGGTAAACAACACTCTTTTTTGCCTTTCTTTCCTTTGTTTTTCATCTACCTTCCTTTCCCCTTCTACCGTCCTTCTGTTTCCTTTTTATTTTGTTTTTCATTTAAAAAAAATAAAAAATCCTTTGAAAGTTCTCTCTCTCTCTCTCCCCTTATTTCTGTTTGAAGATCTCTTTTACTTTTACAATGCTATATAACTTAAGTTACATATTTATGTTTATAAAGTTTGAATGAAGGATTCCCGTGTCCAGAAATTGGATCCATTTTAAAATCCATGAATCCTGGAATTAGAAAAATGGCAAGTTCGATTCTCGGATCTGTACCCGCACCCAATCTTTTGTCAAATCTGGGTAACACAAAGGGTCATAAAGGTTGTTTCGGTTGATCCCAACAATATAAAGAGTGGATGGAATGTGTACTATCTTAGGAGAGGATGATCCCATGCATAGAGCTCATGATCTTAGGATCAATAGGGAATTTTCTGGATAAGGTATGGTTGGAGAATTGAGAATCAGTCATTGCTCCTGACCTAATGTAAAATATCATGAACCTTTCTTAATATCATCTTTGGTTTGGGTAAGGAAGCAATATATGTTCGGTGTGAAGCCTTTAGAGAATCCTCCACTCAATTGCGATTGAATATTGAGCTTGAGGAATGTTTAAGAAGAAATTTGCATTTAAGATACTCCCTTTTCGACTCAACTAGGAGATAATTTTGTCCTACGACACATTACGATACAGTTATATCTCACATAAATAACCTTATTTCTCCACTCGGTCTCCTTCTGGATATTTCCATGGCCGCACACGCACTTCTTAAGAGACGATATTTAACATTTGACTCCTTATGACGTCTTCGAACATGGCTCATTTTCCCCCTACTATTGTTCCATCAAACTATTCTCATTTATAAGGATATCCAAGGTATCTCACAAATTTAAGACTTTGGAGTGATTACTCAACTACTTTAATTTCTAGTGCGTGTTTCAAATACTATTCTTTCCATGCATGATTATTTGCAAGCAATTTTGTCAACTAAACTTCCTTTGGAACCAACCAAAATCTGAGTCAATTTTGATAAAAGTCATAGTCAAAATGAGTAAAACACCAAAATAAGAAATACAAACCAGATTGAGCAGAATCCAGAAGCTCTTCCAGCTCAAAAATTCGATTGACACCACCAGATAGCTCAACAAATTTTCTGTTCAGCTCCAGAATGTCACCAAAAGCTAAAAAGCTCTGTGATACAACAGATGCTAAGAATCGCAGTGCATGTGCCAATTCACCTGCAAAGTTAAGGTAATGAGCAAGGCACTCATGGGATCACTCTGAAATAGCCAAAAGAAAAATTATCTGATTGGTACTCCGCACCTTGTGTGGAAGTCAAAGCACGATCGCCTTTGTGTTCCATGGCATATAATAAGCTCAATCCCCAGGTAACGTTGTGAGGTAGTTGTTTAGTAACGAAGTCATCCAGTATGCCAAAGAGCCATTTTTTCTTTAGAAGTAATGCAGAGTGAGAAAGGAGTTCAGTAAATCTTGACTCGACCATCTGCCAAACAAAAACATTAACAAAGTTACATTTATTTACAAATCTTTCCAAAGTAGGAATCCTGCCAAACCACACTCAATCATATCCTCCTTGATTGCCGCTCATGTTAGCTAAATTTCTGAACATCTTACTTAATATTGGGAACTCGAACCGACTTATTTTATTAGTTTATGGTATACACATTCACACCAGCTTCAGTAGTCTCATTTAGGTGCTACTAGACAACATTGACAACCACTGTATATAAGATTAGGCCTTGCTACAGAATTCAGTTTGAATTTCTCATATAAACGTGAATTACTCAACTCTACACATGTTTCTTCTTTTGGTATGAATAATATAAAACGAACAAGGAGGGCTCAAAGCTGAACATTGAAAATATTTTGGCACTGAGTTCCAACAGAGAGGCATAATGTGTGCTTGACAACATATATGAGATTTCACTCACTGCAGACTTGCCCCCAAACAGGCCAGGAAACTGTGCCATGGCTGCAACCGGATTGCAGAATTCTGAAGCTTAAAGAGTAAACAATACACACACAACAGGTTTGATTCACCATGGAACACTTATGTTTATTTTAAACCCACTCTTGAAACGTGTCGCTGTCAGATGGAAGCTAATCTAAAATTAAAATGACAATACTTGCCGCTTTTTCTCGTGCACCACCTCCAAAGAAAGCAACAGATTCAGCATGTGTTCGGAGTCTCTCGTGCATGAACCTGGATAATTTACATAGTGATCTAAATCAGTGATATTATATAATTACGTACTTTTTGAGCTTTTAACAGAAGCTTTAATATTGAAAAATGACCTAAAGCTTCCTTCAAGAAACTGTTCTCGACTTGTCAGATCACCAAATTCTGGAGTGACACTCCTCAGAAAACCCAAACCCAAAAGCATATAAGCATATAGTATAGCAACTCCCCTTCGTCCAGTTAGCAACTTCATCCTCCAAGTAAACCTAAATAATCAAAAAATTATGAAAATATAAATTAATGACATATGATAAACATATTTGAAATTGAACTGAATCAACGACTTCAAACTAAAACACAACATCAAATAGAATGCAATAAAGAAGAAAGACTTACCATAAGATATCGACAGTTGGCTTCACCATTCCTGTCACTAATCCAGACAATTCCGTGGTTAATTTCTCTAGGTCTTGTGTAATTCTTTGATCCGCATCGACATTTATCCCAGACATGTGCATTACCTAGAAGCACATAAGTTCGCTGTTAATTTGTGAGCTACACCTTTAAATTTACTTTTCTATACCTGCTCCATACTATGAACACATTACTCTTTCGTTTGGGTATCGGTAAGATATGCCAGGAATTCAGAAAAAGAATATATTTGAAGTTCTTACAGAGACTTTTAAGAACTCAAGGGATAGATGTTTGAGCCTTACTAGAGATTGAAGAAGTACAAACTGATCCGATACAATACAAGGCTTCTAGGTAGGAAGCGCACTGTTCAGTTTGGGGGTAAACCACTCAGCCAATATACTAGTTATTTGGCTTCGTCAAATGCAAGATTAAAACATAAGTGTCGCTTACTCATATCCTTTCCACTCAGCCAATATACTAGTTATTTGGCTTCGTCAAATGCAAGATTAAAACATAAGTGTCGCTTAACCATATCCTTTCTACTCCCTCCATCCCATTTTTTGGCCATTAGACAAAAACTCTTCCTTACAAAAATTCATAATAAATGCTATGTCTAATTTTTGGTTTTCCGATTATACCGTTTCTTTGTGAAAGCAAAAGGGCTATACAATATTTAATTTGGGTAGGGTATAATGGGCAAGTTAATCATTATTGTGCATTGAATTTAGAAGTAATAAAAAAGAAATAGATGGCTAAAAATGGAATGTTGGCATATATAAATGAAATGGAGGAGTACTTTCTTTCTTTTGAAACTAGTGAAGCAATAATTATCACCTAAAGTAGGTGAAGCTGACCTTCACCAAAAAGAAGCATAAACATATTTTGTTCAAATGAAAATGAGCACTTGATTAAATATCTTGAACAAAATAATCACCTTATAATATGCATTGTTCCTCAAGTAATTCTTCAGCAAGTGTTGAGTCAAACGAATCCTCCATCCAAGCGCAAGCCGTGCTGTCAAGTGCCTTCAACAATAAGAAAAGAGATGATGACTACATGGGGAATAAAATCTGAACCAGTTTCAAATGTAGCATATAGGCATTACGACCTGATAGTATAAATGACTAGCTTGTAAGAACGTAATATGTTACTCATCTCTTATGGTAGATGTAATATTCATCGAATATCAGATACATTAATTGCAAAAATATTAATCAGTAGTTCAGGTTGTTTTAAAAAATGAAAAGTAGGATAAGCAGTAAGTTTTAAACTGGTTTACTGATTTCCAATTCCAGATCTTTTACTTTGTCTAGTTCATACATTATATACTCCCTCCGTCCCACCTTAGTGTAGACTAAGGTGGTGGGCACAATAACTAAGGAATATTATTAAGATAATGAAAATGTGTGGTAGAAAATGAAGAGAGAGAATGAGTGGAGTGAATAGTAGGTTGGTTGAATAAATTGTATGGTGAAAAATGAAGAGAGAGAATGAGTGGGTGGGGTAGGGAAAATAAAAAATAATAAAAAACTTTCTAATTTTGGCAGTCTACACTAAGGTGGGACGGACGAAAAAGGAAAGAAGTCTACACTAAGGTGGGACGGAGGGAGTATATGTTATGACTTATGAAGTGCTCTAATCAGAAGGTTAGCCGAGTCAAAAGTCTTGGAAAGAGAAAGACAGATCAAAGAAAGAGTATTGGACGTCCATTAAGTGTTTCTACCACAATTGGGACAGTAGATGATGCAGCACATTCCGTGGTGCAAGATGAAGAGAGATCAAACTAACTGATCGTCAAATACACAGGAAATCAAGAGACATTAGTGGACAAGTTGGCAAGATTCAAAGTTCTATTAATCTTCATTATATTGGAAACCGTTTAAAGGTTTTGTGTTTTATAATTCTGCAATGTTTGGTTTCTTTGTCCCCAGGATTTCAACATTGAAGTAACTGTCAGGTAAGTAATTTGACACTCGGTTGCCAGCTTAGAAAAAAGTCCAGTGAAAATGTAACTGCATAACACTCCTTCCATTCCATAATAAACGCCCTAATCCATTTAAGCACGCTGATTAAGGTATAATTTTTCTTCAACAATTTCCCTTCAAATGATAGCTAAGAGAGACGTCAATTAATGAGAGAGAGAGAGAGAGAGAGAGAGAGAGAGAGAGAGAGAGAGAGAGAGAGAGAGAGAGAGTATGCTGGTTTTGGAAAGAGAGAAACGTGGTGGAAGAGTTTGATGTACATGACATCTTCCTACACGTACTATTCAATTTTCAAAGTACATTAATATATATTCTGTTGGGTTACAATTGGAAATGCATGGATAAGGCTATGTTGAAAAACAAAAAATGACATTTATATTGGGACAACCCAAAAAGAAAATTAGGATGTTAATTATGGGATGGATGAATTTTATTATACTGACAGTAGGTTATTTTGGAAAAATATAGCACATATTACCTTAAAGAAGGTGCAATGAAAGACGAAGCAGCACTTTGAAGAACACTAACACCAATCAAGCGGATAAATGCTGCCTTGTCTTGCTCCAGAACATACTTTACAGTGGTTCCTAAGGAATCATGTATTTAAGATTAGATTTGGCTGACAAGTGCAACCATGAATTCTACGAAATTCACAAATAACAGAGACAGGGGAAGCCCAAAGGAGATAAATACCATTCAAAGAGGCTATGCGATCTGATATCAAAGTTCTTGAAACCACAAGAGAAGCAACTGCCAAGAGTTGAGCACCCTGCCTATCAAGTACGGTGGGTACCTAAAATACAGAACAAGGTTGACAAGAGCAGTTGTCTATCATAATGGTGCATATTCAAAATAAATAAAGGTCAACTAGTCAGTTCATTAACATAATGAGATCCACCACCCAGATACAGAGAACTTGGCTAATAAATAATAATACACAAACAAAAATTAAGAATCAGGAGCTTCCCTATAAGCTGGAATTTACTAGTAACTCAGTATGGCATTTTCTTTACCGTCTACAGAATGGAAGGGCGTATTTCTAGAAACCGAGATAGTTAATTTTCATCGTGGTAGTTAAGCTGCTTGAGACCAAGTAATATATTTTGTCTAATTTTTCTTTCTTTTTTTTTTTTGAATAAAAAAAAAGAAATCTATTATGAATAGTAGTACACAGATAAGAGGTCAGGCTGTCCTCCATGAGAAAAATGGGAAAAAAAAATTACATAGCTATCTAAGTCGACTGCAAATAACAAAAAATGACCCATATTAATGAATGGCTCATCTCCAATCTTGGCTCACAGCTGTCAAAGATAAACTTCTAAAGGCAAGGAACTGATGATCGGTTTGACAGAACTACTAGAAGTTAGAAAGAGTTGACAGCATCATACGACCTCAGTGTGATGGGATTTGTAGGCCAAATACAAATTGTCTGAATGGAAGTAACTCAGTCTCCATGACAAATCCCATGAAGATGCTCCCATTTGCCAATTTTGTTTGTCCCAAAAAGATAGTCCCGTTTCAAAATTTGTTAGGTTAAAATTATTGAACTTCCAAAATTGCCAACCAAGGAAGAAGAGAGAAAGAAGAGAGGATGAGTCAACCAAGGAAGAAAAGGGAGTAACTGAGTCATAGAGTAAAAGTAAATCTCGTAGGTTAGCATAAATTGAAAATAGGTTGCTAAAATGTTTGAATAGTCAAACGGGACAAGCATTATGGGACGGAGGAAGTATTACAGAATTTCTTCCAATTTCTATAAATGCTACCCCTGATGTGATAGCAGCCTTAGCGCTAAGTAGAAAGGTTATCCCGACGAGAAAAATTGAATTGCTCACTTGTCAAAGTTTATGTGAATGCCTAGTATTCCCCAAGATAAAATTTTGGATTGAGAAAGACAGTATGAAAGTTTATACAAGATAAATGCACTTACAAGAATTTTAAACATGGCAGCTACTCTTAGTGGCAGAACCCTCGGAGTAATTTGGAGTTGCGGAACTACTGGCATCATAGCTGTATGATCAACAGCTGGAGAAGCTGCTAGTAACTCTGAAAAATATGACTCAGCATTCGAATTGGAAAATGCGGAATCCTGAAAATATAGTCACAATAAGCTCATAAATTGTTGAGCTATATCTAACAAAATAAGCCAACTGAACTAAGAAAATTTGAGGAATTACTTACCTTTTTTAAATTGGAAAATGCACGTTTAACAGTCAATGCATCACTTTGGCGGTCGGTCTCTGATAGTTGCCTTGAATTGAGCTCGCCATCAGTAAGGGCATGCACCGGGGAATCCTCCCTATAGAATGCATTAAGCTATAAAAGACAAACAAATATAAAATGACACAAAGATGTAAGAAAATGATTGAAAGCACCAACCTCTTGTAATGGACACTCCAGCCTCCTTCACCATCCAATGACAAAACCACATCATGAAATGCAACAAGAGCAGGGCGGTGAGATATTGTGATGCAAGACGTTCCCATTGCTCGGACTTTAGAACAGAAGCGTTCTTCCATATCAGTTGTCACGGCACTGGTACATTCATCAAGAATAGCAAATTTGGGTTTGTGGTAAAAGAGTCTAGCCATTCCCAGCCTCTGTTGCTCTCCAAGAGACAGTTCATCACCCCAGTTTATCTCCTTCTCAGGTGGGTAACGATCCAATAAATACTCGAGGTCCACCTAGTTATAGAAATTTAACAACAATATGCTTCATGAGATTAGATATCCGGTGTTGGGAAAGATGTATATCAAGAGACAAAACTGGTACAGGATCAAATTTCTACATTTTTTAACAGGTCGACCATTCCACTAGGTGTGAGAGGTTCAACTTCTTGATCTGCAGTAAGTGGATAGATCAACTGGTCGCGAAGCGTTCCTACAGCCGTATATGGTCTTTGAGGAACATAGAATATCTCCTTGTTGAGGTCAGAACCAACCCCTGGTTTCACAATATGCCCGGCAACTAGCGGCCAAAGACCTCCTAGAACCCGGAAAAGTGAGCTTTTGCCGCTACCATTTGGACCTTTCCACAAATTACAAAGGAAATTGTAAGCACAAATAACTAGAGTACACTTTTTGTCCAAGAAAATTGTGATATAGCCATATAGGCATCAGTAAATCATAAAGTATATGAAAGGGTAATTTTGACAATTTGAGAAAATAAATAAACAACTAATGATACGATAACACCAAAAGGGACCAAATTGATTGACACAAATGAAGATTAGGGACCAAATATATTATTAATTATAGTCAAAATAAAGGTACTGATGGTAAAAATCTTGGATAGTACAGGGACCACAGGTGAAGTCTAGCCTTTGCAACTATTTATATTTCAAAATATATGATTGATAATGACAAAACTAATCTGTAAATGTAAAATTTAATGAAGTCCATACAACCTTCGAGCACCAAGACGTCCCTGTCACGGTAGAAACTCACCCAATAACATACAAGGGAATCAAGAATGCCAAAGCAATACATATCCACAAATAAATCAAATAGAACCAGACATCATTCAAACTTAAATTAACAACAGATTTTTCGTATGAAAATCATTTTTTTCTTTGATGGACGCATAAATTCAATAGATAAAAAGGAACAACGTCGCGTGAGAAATACAGATATAGATCAATTAAGAATAGAAGGATTACCTGTGATCAGCAGGTTGGACCCTGATTCAACCCTTAGACTCAAGTCCTCCACCAAGACATTACCACTTGGAGTGACCACCTGAAAGGAAACTGATTAGTCTCATACCACAAAAAAATTGTGTCCAAAATAAAGCTCAAATTCTAGTTCTCTTCCAATTACCTTAACACCATCAAACTCAATGTAATTCGCTTCTGTAACATAGTTTCTACTCCCATTTCTCCGTAGAGAAGATACATCGCTTGCACTTAGCTCTCTAGATATAAGCATGAGTTCATGAATACGATCCGCATAACCACTACAAATAAAAAAGATTAGCTTGATAATAAGAACGAAATTCTACAAACCAAACTTATTTAGAAAGCATACATATGCAGAGAGGCTCTGAAGCAGCATAATGTAACAGTGATTAGTAAACCAAAATTTCTGTGACCATTGATAATGTAACCATATCAATTGGCTTCTCAAGTACAATTGACCATTAGTAACTCTACATATATTTTTTTATCCTTCCTTTCCTTAGTTATACAATGATGGCCTTCTTGACCCAAGCTCTGTTGAAGGAATCAATGTAGATGCGCACACTGAACCGTCTCCAAATTACAGCTTCCAAGGACTCGGTTTGAATGGAAACGAAGTCCTAACAAAGTTACGGAGCAAGTAAGCATCAGCTGCATGTTGGTAACAACACATACAGGTGTACTCAAGGTACTAAGAACGGAGAGAGTTCTTGAATTGTTTATTTGCAAATACCAAGTACTTTGAAATCCTTCAAGTTTTCAGTTGCTTCATTGTCAAATACTAGAAGTTCATCTGCATTTTGTTTAAGAACCATTTTAAACAATTCAGTGGGACTCCACATCACACTGTCTTCACAAGGTCCAGCAGCTAAATCGATTAAATTAGAAGATCTTGAACTCAATAAAAACCTTTAAAAAATATAATCAAACTCTTTGTCTGGGCCAGTTAGGAAGAAGAGATAGCCCAAAGTTAGGTGGCAACTAAGCAGAACTATGGCACCGCTGAAAAGGTAACGATGAAGATCAAGTGGCTGACTGGCAAAGGATTAATAAACATATGATTATGGCAATTTCAAAGGAGGTGCAAAAGGGTATGAAGGCAGGCCTGATAGGTGATGTAGTGGTCCAATTGGTGGCTAGAGGCTACCATTTGATGACAGCGATACTGGGAAAACAACATAAGATTCAAATTGTACGCATGTTGAAGGGTTTTTCTCATGGGTTCAAAGTGGTGTATGCAAAATTTCCTCTAGAAAAAATCAGCGTCACACATCATGAGTGTTGAAGACTCTATGAACCCAACAGAGAACAATTAAAACTACAAACTCATCAAAATCATCATTAGTAAGATTTCTTGTAAGAAGTAAATTCTCAGCAATAGAATCCTTCTAATAGCTAAGAAAACTAGGGTTTGGGACATTTTTTAGATAAACTCAGAACTAATGTGGCCAAGAACTGGATAGGGAACCGTTCCCATCCAATAAATCTTCAAAAATGAATTCTTCCACCACAAGTGTGATGTATTAATAGATAAATAGCACTCAAGAACGATCATAATGAGATAAAGTAAGGAAACAAGAGAAGGAGAATCCCCCAGCCACTATCTTCTCAAAGAGGAATGAGAGACATCATAGTACTGTAGACCTAATACATGTTATTTCGAATTGGATAGGGAAATGAAAATCTTCCAAGGAGACTCATTATCATCTTATAATTGGTGTAGGAATCGCAAATCTTCTGAGGAGACTCATGATCTCCTACATTGCGACGGAGTTCATTATCTTTGGAATCGTCTATTCCAGATGACAGGCTCAGGCTTAGTTCCAGATTCACATTTTCCTTTTTTCATATGTCTATTGGAATTATGAGAGATACCAATGTGGATATTCTGTGGGAATGTGCGACTTTTGCTATACTTCGGTGCATTTGGATGAAACAAACCACAGAGATTGTTAAGGGTCAAGACTTAACGAAATCCTCGCTTTGGAAAACAGTTGTTAGTTTAGCTTCTTTATCGGCTCATGGCTAAAGGAGCTTTCTGGAGATTCCTCTTTCCTATTTGAAGAGGGACCCGAGTGTTGGTTGGTCTTAAGAATAGGCTTTATGTTACAATTTGTTTGTACAATCTATTTAGAGTAAAAATATTTCTCCATCCACCCCCAAAAAAAAAAAGAAAAAAAAAAAGGAAGCTCAAAGGGCTTGCATAAACTTGAGAGAGCCCTATAATGTCATCAATTGCTCTTATATCAACACATGCAGAAAGGAGTGAAGCTAAAAACAAAAAAAAAGCAAAAAGAAGAAGCCACTCAGCCAAAAGAGGATGTTCTTCAAACAATTTTCCTTTTTCCTAACACCAAATCATCTCTCATATCAGATTTTTTATCCAAAAGCACTTGATCAGTTATCCCTTCCCTCCATATCCAAACCCAATGAAAACTGCCGCATGGACCACCAGGTCAACTTATAACACTCTATGTCCTAAAAAGTGGGCTTGCATCAACTTTACAGAGCCCTATAGTGCCATCAGTTGCTATAACATATGTAGAAAGGAGTAAAGCTTAAGAGGAAAACGAAGAAGCCATTCAACAAAAAAAATGTTCTTCTAACTGTAGGAGGGTAATCCTACGAGGGTTGTATTAGGGTTTTAGGGTATTGTATAAGAGTTTTCTGGGTAGATGAGACATTACACGAACCACCAAAAGGCGATGGAGAGGAGCGAAAATAGGAACTAGGAGGGTTTTGGGAGAGACAAGCAATGTGGGACTTGGTCTCTGAGAGAGAGAGAGAGAGAGAGAGAGAGAGTTCAATGTGGGAGAGGATGATCCCTTTTAGTTTTTTGAGGTATTTATAGGTCCATGAGAGAGAGAGAGAGAGAGAGAGAGAGAGAGAGTTCAATGTGGGAGAGGATGATCCCTTTTAGTTTTTTGAGGTATTTATAGGTCCATGTAAAAGCCCATGTGCACGACACATGTTCCATGGTGGTGAACCATCCTGCAATTCTCCCTTGTAAACCCATCTAGGCCACGTGGTGAACTTTCTATTCTAGTCTCCAATCTATTGCTCCTCGGTGATCCCGGTTTGTGGAGACCTTTTCTAATCATTGGAAGTACTTAGAGTCTTAGAGGATAACAAGCCGCACGTCGCAGGAGAGAAAGATGCATCCACGGGGGAGATATATATCCGTGGTACGAACATGCGTCAGCGGGAGAGATGTATTCTAGGGACGGAAATGCGTCAGCGAGTGAGACGTGTTGGCGGGAAAGGGCGAATGCAACAAAAGAGCGTTCGCGAAAAAGAGCGAACGCAGGAAAAGGGTCAACATGTGCGAGGCACGTGAATGCTATATTCACGGGACATGTATATCCCACACAAACAAATTTCATAACACCAAATCATCCCTCATATAATATGGTTTATGAAAAAACACTAGATCAGTTATCCCTTCCCTCTATGTTCAAACCCAACAAAAATTGCCACATAGTCTCCTAGGTCATAAAACTCTGAAAATCCTAAAAGAACAATAAAATACTAAAAAGTCAACCAGATAAAGGTGATCCTACCACCCCCACCCACTTTTACTGCTTTGATTGATAGGACTGAGTCAAAAGTGATCCCCCTTAAACAAAGAAAGTCAAATCGGGACTTCAATGATGGAAGGAGTTTAGAATTCAAATTCTTGTAAACACTCTTAGGCACTAGCTCAAACACAGGATCCAAAGACGTTGAGGAATGACCATACAAGGATACATAAGAAGCTATTAGTATCATACCTAATAAGAATTCTAAAGCTGAAATGTCCTCATAAACAAACAATATGAATTATCCTACTAAGTATAGCTAGTCTTTCAAATATTTATACCCGAGTATTGCCCAAAAATAAGCATAAAAGGGGTAAAGAGAGTGAATCCAATCTTTCACCTTTCTACACAATCATAAAATAAGCATTCTTATGGCCAAAAGTAGCAGCTAAGTTTTCAACAACACTTGTCCATTAAAGTGTGAGTATACAGGACATTCAGTCATATTTCAGGCATATATATACAAAGTCTTTGCACATTGTAATCCATATTAAGGTATGCCACATGCCACATCAGGAATGTGCTAATTCATGTTTTAGTAACAAGAATTAATGAAGTCTTACCTGAAGACATAACATAAGCAATATTGAAAAGTAAAAGTAGCCAACAAGTAATCAGTTGATGATTTGATGTAGTGAGTCATAAGAATCGAGGATGATTAAGAAAACAGATATATCATCATTGCAATTATTTTTCCTTGGTATGAAAATTTTTACAGTACTGAGAAAAACAAAAATAATACCTTAGACGATTCAGCCGTCTCGAACTTATGGAGAGGGTTCCAAGGGACTGAAATAGAGAAATTATGACACTCGTATGATATCTCAAATTGCTCAACATTTCTGCCCGTCCTAACGTTGAAGTGTCGGGTCTCAAAGTGCCAGAAAAGAAGGGCTCAATAATCAGAATAACAGCAACAGTCGCACCAAGATACTTCAATAAGAAATCTTGAATCATACCAAACCACCAATGGTCATGAAGAACAACTTTCAAATGCCGAACAAGAGACTTAAACTTCTGCTGAATATGAGATTCTTCTCTTGTTTCACCACCATAAAATGCTATGCTTTCTGCATGGGTCCTTAACCTAGAGTGAAGTTGTCGATACTCCCCCTCCAATTGCTGTTCTTTGGACATCAGTTTACCAAATGGAGGAGAAAAGTTTCTGATTGTGGCTCCAGCTCCTAGTACATAGGCCTGAAAGTATATTTAGATGCTTAATGACAAACTTCTTGCACATTAGTGAGGTTAAAGTCAAAATTCATGTAAAATGAAAACAGAAATAATAGCAGCTCTAAAGCATCACAATTACTTTACAAACCCAGATCTAGAGCTGAAACGGTAGAAATTATACCAATATCCAAAATATATACTTTGGGCTGGCATAAGAACACAAGCGCCAGCTATAGAGAAGACCATCGGTAACTGCAGTAAGATCCTCCTGTACAAGGTCACTCAATTCTGAACAGAACTTTGGTACATCACTTGCAATTCGTTGTTCAGGATTAGTTATTCGACCATCAACGTGAGACATTTTGTAGTATACCATATTCTGAAACCCAAACATATAATTAGGAAATAATAGTGGGAACACAATAAAAATTTACAAAAAGGACCATTAGGAGATTGCAAAACACGTGTAATATTCAAAATAGGTACAAGTAACTTTACTTCTTCATTATTCAAGGATCACATAACTAGAGTCCAAACGCTACAGCTCATAAGAGAAAAAAGAACTAAAAAAAAGCTAAACCAACCTCAATTCCCCAGAACAACAACAACAAAGCCTTAGTCCCATATAATTTGGGGTCGACTAACATGAATCCGCATCTGCCATCACCCTCATGAATTTTTGCCCTCCACTCCGGCCTTTTCAACGCCAGATTTTCATCCAATCCCAATAAATTCCCCAGAAGAGAGAAGAAAAAGAAAAAAGAAAAAGAGGGAAGGTAAGTGTGACAAGAGGGTGCCTGACTATCTTTAGGCCCTTTAGCAACTCCCTTTCCCTTTTCAGTCAACCAAAACAGCAATCAAAGTACAGACTCATTCTTCCCTCTAACATTCTATATCCTTGAATTTTTCCATACCTCAGATTTTTTATTTTTTTAAATGAGATAAGAAACAGAAGAAAAAATAGATACAGAAGAGTAACCCACCTGAAAGTATTGCGAATGGACAAGCTTCGTCAATATTTTCCTCATCCGCAAACTTAAGGTCCCAGTTATGTACTTTGAGGTCGAATACAAAGCTGACTGAACGAAACATAATATAATGTTTTCAAGAATCAAACGAAAAAAGTTCGGTACACGTCGAAGAAAGGCTGCACGAAATAAGAATCCCTGTACTTTAGCTAATCTATTGCTTACAGCAGTTCGTAGCACCTGCAGAAAGACATAATTGTAAATACTGCACAATAAACTCGTACATGATTTTAAGCCTCGTGTACGTCAAAAATTAGGGAAATGATAGAATGTTGAACTGGTGAGCTTCAAGTTGTTCAAAAGAAGGGGATTACCACTACAGCTACTAAAGCCAGCAGGTCCCTTGCACCCATTCGTCCCATATGGGATAAAAGAATTGCAGCTAGGACCTGGAGAGACCTCAATCCTCCTTTCTTTTGCCTACTTTTCTTTATAATAGTATTGTTTCCAGCACCCGACTCAGATTCATCTTTGTTATCTCCAAGTCCATTGCAGTGATCAACAGAATCAGGCCTTCTATATCTACTCCGTGACTGCAAGTATGCAGCAGCACTCCCACCAGCAACAATGATACCAGTAGCCAACAACAAACTTCTCCTATAAATAGGTAGAAAAACATATTAGTAACACTCGAAAAGCATGATCAGTTCATATAATTTAATTATTACGATCCAATTTGGGAATATAGAACACAAGATAGGCATGATCCAAATGTCACGAATGTACAATTAAATGATCAATAGGAATTTAATGTAACATATTAAATATGGACAATACATACTATTTAACTCTCATAAATTAGAAAGTTCTTATTTAATGTCTTCATGAAGGAGACCTTTAAAAACAAAGCTATATCACAAGTTACGAACACAAGGAATCGACCAAGAAATTGGGGTGGGAGAGGAAAACCAAGACTCTTGATTAAGATTGAAGATTAGACGTTTCGGCGGTATCAATGAGATATCAGGGCTCGCTTACATTCGAGGGTAACGATCTGCAACAAGATACTGAGTCAATAGATTAGCTTTCTAAGTTCTAACACTAACTCGCCGTAACATGGTGACAGCTTGGTCAACTCGGCCAACCCTTGGAGAAAGCCAAATGAAGCAAGCAGGTGAATTTTAGCCATCATACACAGATTAGAAAAGCTTGCCTGGTCACTAACAGATCAGAAAGAACTTCTCCTTCTCTGCAGCAGTGTGCAACTCTGTCACTAAACTACTCTGTGTACATCGTTGTCTCAAAATGTATAGTTAGCCTCTCAACTGCATCGGCTATACTAAGTTAGGCCACAAAAACTCAGTAAAATGTTTCTCTTCTCATTAGTTCTCTAGGGTTTATACCCAAGTCTTATCCCCTTTTATTTTCAACACTTGGCAATTATTTAATCGCCAAATACCTTTATTTTGCTTTTTGCATTTCTTTTTCCCTAACTATAGATGTAGTATCTTTATGGTGTCTAGGGTTTTTTCCAATATTTTTTTGTTTGTGTAACAAAAAAAAGTATCAAGAATTGTAAAGAATATAACAATAGAAAAATAATGATACAAAATAAATTTAAGAAACTTCCAATATTTTTTTGTTAAATAACTTGAATAACCTTTTGTGGTGTACAAGATTTTTTTTCCCATCCTGTTAATTATTATGCCAAAATGTATTGATAACTTTACATGATTATTTCTTCCCTCTGAGTACGATTTTGTTGCATATTACATGAAACTGTATCCGATCCGAACATGTGATTATCGAATTGAAGCATGACAATATCCCAATGATAGACTGTGTGGTATGTAATAAAGGGCAGAGGATCTCAAGGACATGGGAAAGCTATTGAAGATCAAATGGGAAAAGGTACTGGATACATGCAGGTACGCATTTGCTGTCTTGCCCTGTTGTTCATTTATTCCTCCTTATGACAGCCGTTGTAGGTATAAGGATGGAACAAAGTACTCAGAGGCTGGTAACTGAAACATTCAGGTTGTGCTTTATACCAAATTAAACCAAGACAGAATGATTCGGTCGGCAACGGCCAGGATGAGGAAGCACACCTAATCAAGACATCTATACAGGGATAAAAGCATCCCTGTCCAAGCCAACTGCTAGAGTAATAATAGAACAAGTAACGCGTATTGCAACCAAGAAGAACTAGCATAAGGTTCTCTTCATTAATCTATAACATCCGTATTTACATTTGAAGAAAGAAAATTCTAAATGACATAGTTCCCCAGAATGAGATTTACATAGCGGACATTTGGATGGAAATGAGCGGGTTTTTTTTTTAAAGAATCAATATATACCAAGGCATCTTTTGTGGGAAAAAGTGGTTTCTTTAGCTTCTCTTGGGGCATTTGCTAATGGTGCCTTCTTAGGTTTGTCACTTACTGACTTGAAGAGGGATTGGTTTTCTGCTATTGCTTAATTTTATTTTCTATTTCTTTATAGTTAGATGGACTTCTTGTGCATCTGATTGTGTTTTTAGCTCTTTCTAATAACAATAATAAAATATCCTATTACAAAAAAAAAAAAAAAAAAAAAGAACAAAAAAACCCCTCATAATTTCCAAAACCTCTAAAATATACTCCCTCCGTCCCATAACAAATGTTACTTCTTTCCCTTTTTTGCGTCTCATTACAAATGTTACTATCCCAAATGTAAACTTATAATACTACTTTATTCGATGGGAGTATCTAAGAAGAGACAAACTGGAGGCAGCACAGAGCCAGGCCTCCCCAACAAATAAAAGATTCTACTCCAAAGAAACCACGCACCTCCAAGTTTCTGGGCTTCTGGGCAGAACTAACTTTAAGTATTTCTATTTTGGCTGCTTTGATCTCTAAATAGAATCCACCAGTATAAAATCACGCAGTCAGTAGTTGACCAATGTATTTCACATAAACTCCAATCTACTTTAATACTCATGGATTAATTTCTTAAGACACTCTTGTAAGCTCTCTTAAGGCCAGGGGTATAATTTTCTTTTTTACATCTACATTTTACCATTAATGAGTCACACAATGAAACTTTAGGGAGAGTGCAAAAGACAAAACCTTGTAGGATTAGAGGAACCCCAGAACAAAAACCAAATGAAATTCCAATGAAGCACATAAACCAGCTTCATTTCATCAAAAGGATGGTGAACTACACTGCTAGCTGACCCCATAAAATTGGGCAGAAGGCAAATTATAACTTGCATCAACTCCAGCATATCATCACAGATACAAATTCCAATTCCAGCACAAATTAGCATAACAACAAAAACGGAGTTCAACCAAAAATCAAACCGGGTAGTAACTAACATAATAACTGAAAAACAGTACCTTTTTCTTGAGGCAAGCAGGGTTCGACCACGTTCAGTCAACTGTAATAGCTGAAGCGAAGGCATGTTTCCAAGATTGAACAAAATTCGTATCCCCAAATCAGCAATTCAATCAATTTAAGCCCTATTTAAAATTTCACAGCACAACCAACAAAAGAGAAGATTACAATCTTAGGGTTCATCGACGAAGTCAAAAACATCAGCACAGCTCCGCAAAAGGGCAAAATCAGATCAAAAACAAATAAAACAAAAATAATTCAAGTTTGGAAATACCATGATCAATCAATGAACTGTTGTTGGTCAAAATTGAAGTTTGAGAGTAGAAAGGAAGCAACTTTTGGAATCCGTGGGAATCGGAACCCTATATACATGAATATATATATATGAATTTGGAGTTTGGGGGTAAGAGTAAAAGACAGATGACGTCTTGATCGAGTATACTGTACTGTATATATCAATAATCTAAGAAGAGTGTGTGTGTGTCTGATCGGCTTCTCTCTCCCTCTCTCTCTCTCGTCTTGTTTTTGTTTGTTAAGACTGCTGATTCTCCCAACCACCGCATCCAACCAGGAGGTGTATTTACATGCACTTTTTCCAAGGGAGGGTAATTTTGTCTTTCTATGTGTCTCTCTCTTTTTTTTTTTTTTTAATCTTTAACAAAGTACTCCCTTCGTCCCTATATCCCCCTAAGACTCCCACGTATGTATGACGGGTAAAATAGCGAATGTATGCGGTAATAACATGTTGTTTTCTCGAATGATTCATGATTAAAATTACGTAAAAAATTGTATATACTGATTATTAATTCATAATAAACAAGCATATACAGTTTATTAAGTCATTATGCTTTATTCTTTCATATTTCATCATTGTATATATTGATTATTAATTCATAACAAATAAGCGCATACAGTTTATTAAGTCATTATGCTTTATTCCTTCATATTCCATCATAATCACTCAGTCCCATAAATAGGAAAAAATGATAGTGTACGAGAAATCGAAAATAATGGGAGTGGGTGTCATGAATATGAAAATTAAGGTAGAAAAGAAAAGGTGTGGTAAGAAATAATAGGTGAATAATTGTTGTTTGTATGAAAAGTGGATTTCATTTAATAAAGTGTATTATAAATTATCAAATTTGAGAGTGTGTCATTTTAAATGAGATTAAAAAAATATATCTGATTATGAAACACGTGGAGTATTTGTCATTCTCCCGTCCCACTAAAAGCTAATATATCCGTCCCAATTTAAAATTCTTACTTTCTTTTTTATTTGTCCAAATTTAAGATTTTTAGTTGTTATTTTTTTCATAAATAATAGTATAAATAATGTCTTGGACAATTTGTTTCTTATAAAGTTCATAAAATTACAAAACAATCATTACTTTTCTATATACTTTTGATCCACTTGCTTTACAAAAAGCATATTGGACAATTACGTCCTTAACTTATTATCATTGTGGATTCATTTTTGCCTTGATTTGTTAATAAGCGTGCAAATTCAAACTAATAAATTAAGATCGGGATGGAGGAAATATATTTTTAATCCCTTTAGGTGTCCACTAAAATTACATTTTTCTAAAATGAAAATGTTTTACTCTTTTTGTCCTATAGAAGAGTCTTACTTTTATTTTTAGTACGTCATAAATTAAGAGTCTCATTACTAAAATAACAAATGAAGATTGTATTTTGGATAATTTATCATTATAACCCTTGTATAATTACAAAAGAGCCAATACTTACCAACTTTTTACCCATTTATTTGCATGATAAATAGTGTTTTGACAATTATATCTTCAACCGTCTTGCAATGTTTAGCCTTTTTTTTATTGTTTTCTTAATAGTCGTGCAATACGACTCTTATTTTTGGACAAAGGGGGTAGTATTTTTTTGTTCAATGTGATTAATTTGCATACTCGCAACAGTTACCCACTTACCATTCTCTACTCATTTTCTCTCTTTTTCATCACTTTTCATACCCACTAACACTTACTCTATATGTCCCATAATAATGGTTACTAAAACTGAATACACTAAAATTAATGAAAACGTAAGTATTGTAAGTATTGTGAGTATAAAAAGTAAAATAGCTGTGAGAAAGTAAGGTGTGGAGATTTTTGATATGGGTGTGGCAAGTGAGTTCTATTAATATTTTAGGTAAGTAAGATTTGTTATGAGAAACCCAAAAGAAAAAATTGTAACGTTTGTAATTCTAGTATTTAAAACAAAAGTGGAACTTTTTATTGAAACAAATAGAGTAATAATTAGTACCCTCTCTCTGATCCAAAATAGTTATTGTTTTAGCACTTTTCACATGTTTTAAGAAAAAATAATTAAATCAAGTACCATATACTATCCTTATTAATTATCTCTCCCATCTACTGTGAATGTGGCCCCAGGATTTTCTTTTACGAAAAAGGGTCGCCGTTCACCTCAGTTTGAAGACACCGGTTTTATGAAAAAACGGAGTCGTCACGCCATTTTGATTTTCTCAAAACTTTGAAAAAAATGATAAGGGTTCGGAGGTTAAGTTACTCCTTGGGAAGAACGTTTGACATTCACCCAAGAAGCCTTGCAAAATCAAGTCTTCCTAGGTCCAAAATTTGTGCTTGTTTGTGTGCTTGTGTGCATGCGTGATTTGAAAAGAGAAAGATATGTGCCAAGTTTATCTTCCGGACGTAAAAACCATTTTAAGAAGGTTTTAGCTCGGGATACCTTGGACTTTGGTGTTTTCGGGATTTTGATCCCGTGCTCACTTTGGACTTGTGATCATCATTACGGGACTTATCTACCCTCTCGTTAGATTAATCAACCATCATAAGCGTAGGAGCCTTGGTATGTCTTAACCTAACATTCCTTGGGAATTTTAGTCACATGTGATCAAAAGGGGCTCGTCTTTAAGTCCAAGAATGAGACTCTTTAGAAAAGAATGAATCTTTGTCCATCGATCCTACATCTTGAGACGATGATGATTCGTAGGGACATTTTTATGTTCGTCTCAAGTGATTGTCGGAGATTTCGAGACTAAGACTCATTGAGTTCTAAAGGAACAAGGATTGTGGCATTTTTATAGTGGGATTGATGTAAAGATGGAGTCCTTACACCTATCCTCACCATGGAATGCATCAAGAACCACGGGACTTGAGGAATGGGATGTAAAGATTGAATCTTTAAGCTCATCATATGTCTTTTTATGCCTTAAAAAGGATTTTAGACAATTCTTGGAGAAAAAGATCCATCTTTAGGGACATGGGGAAAATAACTTTAAGGTAAAGATTGCATTTGTAATATGAACAATACAATGAGTATCATTAAACTAAAGACATAATGTAAAATGGATGATCTTTATGGATTTTCCTATGTCCTTAATACCTCATAAGGTGGACAATCCTTGGAAAGCTAGATCAATGGAAAGGGGATGATATAAAATAAGTAAAGAGTGCATTTTTATACATAAAAGTAAAGGGGAATCACATCATCATATGGTAGATCATCCCTAGAACAAGCCACTTGTGGAATGTTGTTCATCCTAGGGAGAGGATCTCCATTGAATCCTTTGTATAGGGGAATAGGAAATATGAAGATTACATTGCAAAGATCAAAGCTTTAAGACAATAATAAATGTAAATAACAAGTCATAATATAACAAGAGTATATAGGAGTGTATCAAAAGGTAAAAGAGAGAGATTACCAATATTGGTTTTTCTCTATCTTCCAAGGGAGCAATATCTATTTAGGAATAGATTAAAGTAGGATTAGTGTATAAGAGAGGAGGGTTTTGTGTATTTTTTGTCACTGGAATTCGAGTCTCTATTTTGACAGAGTAACAGTGCTCTCTAATTCTTTTTCAAAATGAATAGAGAAGGCCTCCATTTATAGGCTTCTGGTATGCTTCTAATGAAGCCGCCCGGCGTGATCTTGCGGCTAATGAAGCCGTCCGGCGTCTTTTTCCGTCGCGTCAGCATGTTTCTAGATTCATGCAAGGTGGCAGCTTGGAAGCTTCTTTCCAGCGAGGTCCTGTTTAGAATTCTAATTCCTAACAGGTCCTTCCTTGCTTGGAAAGTTTGGAAAAGTTCCCGAATTGCTCCTAAATTTTATGAAAGTTTGGGGAATTGCTAGGAAACTTTAACTGGAGGCATGAGCCAGATTTGGGTACTTACAGAAGCCCCTCGGCAATGGTACTTGCAAAGCAAGTGGGGTTTTCGATAAAAGTGAGAATCCAAACTGGCGAACTGCCGAGATGGATTGGGATTGGGTGACCAAGGAGGTCGAGTGGCTGAACCTTTGGAAGGTTACCTACGTATCCTGAAGAGGAATCAAGCCAAGTCGTAGTTCTGGATCTAATGGGGAAAGGATGTCATATGTGACGGATTGGCTGAACCTAAAGTAGGCTACCTACGTATCCCGAGGGAATCAAGCCATGGTCGTAGTTTGGCATCCAATGGGGAATGGCGAAGAGAAACTGGTCCCTTGCTTATGAAGAAGGAGAGGAGGTGACCTAAGAGGTCGAATGGCTGGTCCTGCTGGGGATATGCCAAATGAAGGAAGTGACCGATGTGGTCGGATGGCTGGTCCTGCTGGGAATATGGCAAATGAAGGAAGTGACTGATGTGGTCGGATGGCTGGTCCTGCTGGGGATATGGCAAAGGAAGGAAGTGACCGATGTGGTTGGATGGCTGTACCTTTTGAAAAGCTACCTACGTATCCCGGAGGAATCAAGCCATGATCGTAGTTCAGGATCATCGCTAGACAGTTAGGAACAGGTCTAGGATCCTCGGTGATTAATGGAGGAGTCACCTTAAGAAACTAAAGCTTACGTCGCTATCAGGGAGATAGAGGTAGCTAAAGTTAGAAAGACTAAAGCTTACGTCGCTATCGAGGAGATAAAGGTAGCTAAAGTTGGAAAAACTAAAGCTTACATCACTATCGAGGAGATAGAGGTAGCTAAAGTTGGAAAACTAAAGCTTACGTCGCTATCAAGGAGATAGAGGTAGCTAAAGTTGGAAAACTAAAGCTTACGTCGCTATCGAGGAGATAGAGGTAGCTAAAGTTGGAAAACTAAAGCTTACGTCGCTATCGAGGAGATAGAGGTAGCTAAAGTTGGAAAACTAAAGCTTACGTTGCTATCGAGGAGATAGAGGTAGCTAAAGTTGGAAAAACTGAAGCTTATGTCACTATCGAGGAGATAGAGGTAGCTAAAGTTGGAAAAACTAAAGCTTACATCGCTATCGAGGAGATAGAGGTTGCTAAAGTTGGAAAAACTGAAGCTTACATCACTATCGAGGAGATAGAGGTAGCTAAAGCTGAAATTTGATAATTCGGAGGCTGTCACCTGACGTTATTCTGTTATAACGGAAGTAACAGAGGTTTTTTTTAGAGAAAACGTTATTCCATTTGGAGATAACAGAGATTTTTGGGAGACGACAATACTCCGTTAGGAGATAACGAGAGTTATTTGCTTAAGTGGAAAGTCCTGGGGCAAAAGTGTAAATTCAGCCTGAGGCGAATGAAGCCGCTCGACTAGAGATGGAGAAAAAGAAGTCGTCCGGCTTGAAACCTCGTTTCACCAGATTTAATTAAACGGAAGGAGAAACGAGCAGCAGCCATTGTTGGCTTAGGTTGTCGAGGAGAGAAGAGAGAAAAGAGAGAGAAACACGCCAAGATCTTCGAAGATTCGGGTTTCTATTGCTTAGATGGACCAAGGAGGACACATCATGCCCCGCCAAGCGCGCCGTGATCTATCACAGGCCGCGAGATTGAGGAGGAGAGAGTTCGTGAGGACCGATCGAAAGTACGACTTTGTGGTGCCTACTTCTCAGTTTTATCCCGATAAATGGGATCACAAGTCGATGAAACCTCAATCTATAGGGGTAAGCACTCTCGATTTGCTCGATTTCATCAATTTTGGTTAATTTTTGATTGATTAGGGCTAAATTCGAAATTTGGGAATTTTTGGATTTTCTTTGTGATTTTGTTGATATTTTATGGATTTAACGATTGACCTATGAAGCTAGATACATAGGTAATCATGCATGCACAATTTATTTGAAGAAATATGAGAATGACTCATTTTTTGAAAATAAAGTGAGAAAAATAATGTCAAAAATGGGATGGAGTTCTTGCATGTGCTAGAACTAGGTCAACTCCTGATCATGGGTGTGAGAATAAAATTTTGGATGATGAAATGATTCATGCATGCCTATTTGAAAGATTAAAATTTATATGCAAAGAATTTTGTGAAAACTGGATTTTTTGTGTTTGGGAGAGCATGTGCTCTGTGTGATGTGTTTCAAATGATGAAAGACACGTGTTCTAGGCAAATGATGCTAGAAAATTTCTTATGAATGCTTTTCTTTGGCAATGTGTGCATTATTTTGTGAATATGTGCATGTTTCTGAGATAAGTTGAAGGACTAACGTACCTTTGCTGTGCTTACCTGCAGGAGAGCAAATCACGAGGACCCGCTGAGATAGCGGTGAAATTGTGGGAGAGGATGCCTAACTTCGAGAAGGATGGCCACAACCCTAAGCAGCTAGTGGTGGCTACGGGTTTCCATTCCTTTGTTGAGGGTATCGGCAGAGGCATTCATGTGACGACCATGAGCAAGGGATTAGTCCTAGCTCTTTTTGAGTTCTGGTGGGATACCACTCATAGATTTCACCTGGGCTGGGGAGAGGCTACGGTGACTCCCACCGATTTCACGGCTATTACAGGCTTGCGGTTTACTGATCGACTTGTGACTTGGAGGGACCACATTTCTAATGCTGAGTTCAGAGACTATGTGAGGTTTGACCTCCGTCCGAAGGGGCTAGGGATGTAGACTCGTTTGGTTGAGATTCAGGTTCTCGGGTGCATGGAGGGATTTGCAGCCAATGATGTGACTGCTCACCAGCTCGTGAGGGCTTTCTTGTGGTTGACTTTATCTTTCACCATCTTTGCCAATTCTGGGACGTTGGCAATGATTTGTCTGTTGGACTCTTTGGATGATTTGGCTACTGTTGGGGAGGTGAGGCCGGATTGGCGGAGCTTTATTTTTCTCTGGATTTGTACACCCGAAACAAGGTTGCTTTTATGGATTGTTTCTCCTTCGCTTTGGAGGTATTCTCATTCTTCTTTTCTGTTCTTTCCCTTTCTGTACCTTCAAATTTCATGAGAGAGAATAACCTTTATGTTCTGACATGCAGGTTTGGTTTTGCGAGGTGATCGGGTTCTTTACGTGGAACCAGCAGAGTGACCCCGCTACCTTCCCGGCTATGGTACGCTGGAGAGGTGAGGCTCGGGACAAGTTTAATGGGAAGACTCGGATCACCTTTGACTACAAGATGGTGAGGCCCGTTATCAACAGGGACAACTATGAGGGGGTGAGCTTCTACCCTTGGGGGAGATATCCAGAGGCTCTGATGGGAGATGTCGTGGCTGTGACTCGGCAGAGGAGGTGGTTGACAGGCTTGACCTGTGATATCATCTACTTGGGGGATCGGTTTTCTCGGCAGCGCGATCATGTCCTTCCTTTGGGCGCTATTACTCCTCACGATCCTCCTCCTTTCATGCTGCAGCCCAAGGTTTGGTCAGAGGATGAGAGGGACAGGTACATGGTCGGTTTGGCAGCGGAGGACTACTTTGATCACGCCACTCCGTACGCTACCTTTGTGGAGGAGCATTTGAGGACGTCACAGAGGCTGGTGAAGATAGCGGATGCTCAGGGGTACGGGGAGGTAGAGCCGACCGATCCACCTGTTCCTTCGTCTCACCTATCTTATGTGGTGAATGGGGTGCCAAGGAGGCTGATGGTGCCTGTTCCAGACACGAGAGACGCCGAGCTCACTTTGCCGGTTGACAACACTGTAAGTAAACTTTGGGTCCCTTTTTTCTTTTCGGCCTTTTCTTTTCATGTTCAGGCTATTTCTGCGATTCTGAACCTTTTCCTGAGATTTTCTGAGCTTTTCTCTTTCTTGCAGGTCCCTGCTCGCACTTATGACACTCTGGTGCGACAGAACAAGGGCTGGAAGCAGCTAGCTCGGTCTCTCTTGAGGAAGCTGGCTTGCGCGTCGAGGGCTGTGGGGAATGCGTAGGAGCCTGAGCGCAAGAGGAGGCATGTCGGGAGCGTGGCTTCTTCGTCATCAACCTCAAAGTACCACTCGTCTTCGACCAGCGGCTTGCCTCGGGGGCAAGGACCAAACACTGACATCCTGGAGCAGCTGGCAGAGTATGACCATGTGCCCGTCAACTTGTCCGCCGTGAGCGATGATGAGGACTTGCTGAGGGACCCTGAACTCTACGAACTGAGCAGCGACGAGGAGTCGGAGGCTTAGGGTCTTTTCTGTCCGCGCTTTAGAAAGAGAGAGAGAGAAAACAAGAAACAAATGATGCATGAAAACAATTTGTATTTATTTTTTTATTTTATTTGGGGCCCGATTGTGGCAAAAGAAATGTAATGATTTTTTTTTGTTATTGTTATTTTGCTATATTACTTGAGTCTCGGGGCGGTTTTTTGCATGGAAATGGGGCGAAAATTAGGCCGAAATGTGTTATGATGGTGTATGAATGTATAAATGATGTTTGGGAATGATTTTGTACAGGTTTTATTGAGAAAGTGGGGTGAAAATCCCACTTGGGCAGCAACTTTGGCTGCTGCATATTTTTTTCTGCAGCAGCGAATGAAGCCGCCCGGCTAGGCCTTGAGAAAATGAGGCCGCGCGGCTGGGTGTTCTGCCTGGACTGATTTTCTGCAAATAAAGACAAGGAAGGGTCTTTTCATTTTATTTCCAACTTTGGCCTGTCCCAATTGATTCCAAAGTAGATTTTTAGCCAAAAATAGGTGAGTCCAATCATTGCCATGGAGAAACCTGTCTGATTGCAAAAGGGGAAAAGGGATCATATTCTTTCCAACCTTCACACTTGTATAAGCTATAACTTTCAATCTCACAAGGGGCTTTTTGACAACACCTTCAAAATCAAATCTTTATGGCATTTGTAGGACCTTCCACCCGATTGGGACCTTTTGAGAGCAGCAGCGAGATTTTGGGACGTCCGGAGACACGTTTACTCCTTTTCCTACAATGAAATCGTTCCCACCTTCGAGGATTTCCGAGCATTGATTGGGGGTCCAGAAATTGAGGCTATTTCTATTCCTTTGGCCGGGGATTTACCAGTGACCATAAAGTTGGCATCTTTTCTGCAAATTTCCCCGGAAGAAGCCGAAGGTATGATGATAGCTCCCGATAGGATCGACATTTCTGAAATTCCGAGCAGATTCATGTCTTCGGGTACTGCTGGGACTACGGTGTCTATGGATGCTTTAAAAATTCTCTGCGTATTCTCTTTCCTTTTCACTGTCGAATCCTTTGGAGTGTGCCATAGCGGCCTTTTGGACATGGTCAGAGACTGCAGGGCTGGGAGAGATATCGTCCCTCTGATTTTGGGAGAGACGCTGCACGGCATTGATAGGATGGCCAGGGGGGACCTTTTCATGCGGTCAGGGAGCCTAGCTATACTGACTCTATGGTTGCAGGAGAGGCTCGGGGCTTTACCTAGGGCTTTGCCTACTCAATGTCCTTGGGTGATTTCTCGAAGGGGTGCACCGAGACAGCGGGATCAGGGTCACTGAGATCTGATGATGGCTCGACTGTCTACCTCAGATGTTCGTTGGTGGGTGCCTCATTGGAGGTTGCAGACCCGTAGGACATTTCAGGAGTCCTACATAGTGAGGATTCCGGGGCTATCCTTGTCGTCCTTCTACATTCCCGGTTTGGTGTCTAGACAGTTTGGGGCCTTACAGGAGACATTGGATGACTGGGAGGACATTCACACCATGGAGGTGGCACCTTTAGACATGAGAGGTCCATATAGCTTCTCCTTTTTCTCGAGAGCATGGACATATGCCGCTTTTCCACCCAGGGCCATTCTCAAGAACAGGAAGAGTACCATTTTGACCACAACTTACCTGGATTAGTATGAGAGGGAGATGAGGGTGACTCAGATTGTCTTGGGAGAGAGGCGCCAGGCCTTATTGGGTGCTGATAGTGAATCTAGCAGGGCTTTGAGAGAGGTCGAGGCAAAGGCTAGTCGCCATAACCAGTCGGGCGATTTTATCAGATACATGGAAGTCTGATATGAGAGACTATCAGAGGTTTCTCCCCTCACCGAGGCTCAGAAGGAGGAGATAAAGACTCGTGCCATGGTAGAGAAAGCTTTTATTGACACATGTTTGATAGAGGCTCCAGTGAAGGTACCTGAGATAGGGATGAGGGCGACCGATATCATTGAGAAGAAGAGAAAGAACACTCGACGAGGCCGAGGTCGGGGAAAGAAGAACAAGGAGGACGATGTTGCTGACAACTGATAGGCTATTCTAAGCATCCACTTATTGCTTTTTGCAAACACATTAGTTAATTAGGTCTTTTATTATATATTTTTGTCTTTGTAGCAGGTTAGGAGAGTCAAGAGTAGACCGTGCTTGAACTCATCAAGAAGTTTTTAATTTGTAATAACAAGAGATATTATCTTAGAATTTTTCAAGACACATTTCATGGAAATTTGAATGTCTTATTTATTGTTTAGACCGAACCATTTCTGGCTGCCTACGTTCCACTTTTACAAGAAAGGCTAAGGGGCTCAGGTCTCCGTAATTTATTCTAATGAACTTTTGGATTTTTGTTGTTGTTCTTTTTTTTTTTCTTTTTTTTTTTGGTGCAACCCTGTTTTCTGCTTAGACCGCCCTTTTCAGGGTTTTCAGCCTATCTGGGTATTCTTTTTGTACTATTTTTTTGGTGCGACCCTGTTTTCTGCCTAGACCGCCCTTTTCAGGGTTTTCAGCCTAGATGGGTATTACTCTTTTTGCACTTATATTTTGTGTATTTTTTTATTTTAGATATACTAACGACGAAGCTTGTCACCGTTGACCGGGTGAACAAATGGATTGTCGTCCAGGTCTGCAAGCTTCATTGCTCCTCCCGATAGTATCTTCTATACTACGTACGGGCCGATCCAAACAGGTTCCCACTTTTCTAGAGGGTTGTCTCTGGTAGGAGGCTTCACTTTCAGTACCAAATCTCCTTCTTTGATGTCTCTGGCCTTGACCTTTTTGTCGAATGCCCTGGCCATTCGCCTATGATAGGCTCGAGTATGTTCCATGGCTTTTAGCCTCCTTTCATCAAGAAGGGTGAGCTCGTCATGTCGGCTGCACAACCATTCTACTTCGTTGATGCAGTTTTCCAAGAGGACTCTCAGTGACGGAATTTCCAACTCTACAGGCAAGACTGCTTCCATTCCGTAAGTCAAGGCAAAAGGGGTTTCTCCCGTGGCCGTTCTGACAGAAGGTCTGTAGCCCCAGAGTGCTAAATGTAATTTTTCGGGCCAGTCACGACCGCGAATGACCATCTTTCGGATGATCCTCTCAAGTGTCTTATTTGCAGCTTCTACCGCTCCATTGGTCTGAGGCCTGTACGGGGATGATTTGTGGCGAGTGACTTTGAATTCTGACAACAATCTATCGCAGTCTCCTTCAAAATGTGTCCCATTATCCGAGATGATCTCGTTTGGCACCCCATATCTGCACATGATATTTTCTTTGACAAACTGGGCAACCTACTTGGAAGTGAGGACCTTATAAGACTTTGCTTCCACCCATTTCGTGAAATAGTCCACTGTCACTAACACAAACTCATGTCCATTGCTTCCGGCTGGGGCTATCTTCCCAATTACATCAATGCCCCAAGTTGCAAACGACCAAGGCATCGTCATGCAGTACAGGTCATGAGGCGAGAGATGATTAAGGTTGGCAAACCGCTGGCATTTGTCACACTCTCGAACATGCTTAATACAGTCTGTTTCCATGGAGATCCAGTAGTAGCCCATTCTGAGGATCACTTGCATTAATGCTCTGGCATTCATGTGAGGACCGCATGGACCATTATGGACTTCGCTCATTAGCTCTCTTGCTCTTTCTTTGGTGACACACAGAAGGAGTGGTCCTTGGTATCGCTTTTTGTACATATCACCTCCTAGAATGACATAGTGAGAGGCCAGTCGCTTCAAAGCTTGCAAGATTTTGGCTTTGATGCCTTCCTTCAGCTTACTTTCTTTGTCCCTGAATGCTGATTCCCCATCTTTGAGAAAACTGGTAAACTTGATTGTACCAAGGTTCCTTGACGAGTTCAAGTCCCACTTCTATTTCACAACAGAAGGTTGGGTCTTCCCTTTTACCTACTCTGAATGGTTTTACTGCCTTTCCGTCGGGGATCTCTACCAATGAGGCTAGAGTAGCTAAGGCATCTGCAAATCTATTCTTGTCTCTTGGCAGATAATGGAAGGTCACTTCTTTGAACTGCTCTGTCAATTCTTCCATACATGCATGATACTTCTGTAGGTTAGGATCCACAGTCTTCCATTTGTTCGAGACCTGGTTAATGATTAGGGCTGAGTCTCCGTAGACCTCGAGTTCCTTGACATTTCTTTCTAGGGCGGCCTCCAAACCGGCTATACAGGCTTCATACTCTGCCGCATTGTTTGTGACAGAGAAGTTCAGCTTAACAGCTATTGGCGTATGCTCATCTTTCGGGTCTACCAACAACATTCCTATGCCATTTCCCCTTTTGTTAGCAGCTCCGTCGAAGAAGAGTTGCCATCGATTCTCGGGCTCAACAGCGAAAATACCCTCATCCGGAAACTGGGGTTCAGGTCCCCGGTCCTCATTACTAGGGAAATTTACCAGATGGTCTGATAATGCTTGACCCTTGATTGCCTTTCTTGTTACATAGTTGATGTCAAACTCTGCTAGGAAGAATGACCACTTTGCCAGGCGCATCGAAAGGTAAGGTTTGTCGAAGATATACTTGATGGGGTCCATTTTTGAGACCAAGTTCACCGAGTGAGCCTGCATGTAGTGCTTCAATTTCCCGACTACCCAGACTAGTCCTGCACAGGTCTTTTCACAAGCCGAGTAGTTGAGCTCACTCGCTTGCAACTTTCGACTCACAAAGTAAATGGCATTCTCTACCTGAGAATCTTTCTTTTTCTGGGCCAGCATAGCCTCAACTGTCGTGTCGGTGACAGTGAGATAGAGCAGAAGAGGTTTCTGTCCATGTGGGGGGCACAGTACCGGGGGATTCACTAGGTACACCTTAATTTTGTCAAAGGCATCCTGGCATTCTTCATTCCATTCTGTATCGACATTTTTCTTCATAAGCTTGAAGATGGGCTCACACATGGTTGTCAGCTGATTGACGAAATGGTTGATGTACTGCAACTTGCCCATAAAGCTTTTGACTTCTGTTTGGGATCAAGGTGGCCTCATGTCCATAATGGCTTTGATATTTCGGGGGTCGGCTTCAATGCCTCACTCTGTGACCATATACCCAAGTAATTTTCCCCTTGTCACTCCGAAGGTGCATTTTGCAGGGTTCAGCCTCATAGAATGTTTTCTTAACTGCTCAAAGAACTTTCGCAGATCAACAAAGTGTTATCCATCTGTGCCTTTAGAGTGGATAATCATATCATCAACATAGACCTCGATTTCCTTGTGGATCATGTCATGAAAAAGTGCAGTTGCTGCCCTTTGATACGTAGCCCTAGCGTTTTTTTAACCCAAAAGGCATCACCGTGTAACAGTACGTCCCCCATGGTGTGGTGAAAGCTGTCTTTTCCTGGTCCTCTTTTGCCATATTGATCTGATTGTAGCCATCAAAACCATCAATGAAAGACTTGACTTCGTAGTTGGCCGTGGCGTCCACCAAAATATCTATGTTTGGCAACGGATAGTCGTCCTTGGGACTGGCTTTGTTTAGATCCCGGAAATCCACACATCAGCGTACCTTCCCGTTTGCTTTAGTCACAGTCACGATATTCGACAACCAGGTCGGATATTTAACGACCCTGATGAATTCTACACACAACATCTTATCAATTTCCTCCTTGACCTGCAGAGATCATTCTGGCTTGATTTTCCTTAGCTTCTATTTCACCGGCTTGGCATCAGGTGTCAAAGGAATCCTGTGTTCTACAATCGAGCTGTCCAGCCCCGGCATATCCTTGTAAGACCAGGCGAACACATCCACATACTCTCTGAGCAGATCAACCAGTCTGTCTCGTTCGGCCCCTTGAAAAAAGTTCCAGATCTGTGTCTCTTTAGGTTCTTCGATAGTACCCAGGTTAACACTAGTCAAAACCTCCTCGGCATCTTGGGCACGATTTTCCTCTTTATCAGTAACCTGCTTAAAAATTTCTTTAAAGTATTGTTCATTTAGAGTGTTTGCATCTTGTTCAAATGAATCATTATTAAATGTTGTTAGATTATTAGTTAATTTATCATTTGTTAAGTTGGCAATAAGGGGATACTCGAAAAGATCTACCATTTCATTTAATGCAAAGGGAAAGATGACATTGGCGACACACTCATAATCTTCAGGCGTGAGGCCATTAGATGACTCGGAGGACTGAAACTCAAAGACTCCTGACCCTAGAGACTCTTAACCCTACACTACTAATGATAAAGTGTTTGACTGGACTAGACAGGGGAGTACTCTTCACTGTTGCTGCATGGGGGAGAAGCAAATTTGCCGACGGTCCAATCCTGATGTGTATCCTCCAAACCATTATCGCAGTTGCAGACATCATACCCAAGGTGGAGCTTCGGTTGAGCTAGTGCAGCTTCCTCTTCGAATTCAATCACATCCAGATGCATCTCTGGAGTACCGAGGCCAGTTACACTTTCGGCATCTGAGAGGCAACTTTCTCCTTCATCAGAGTCTTCTTGGTCATTCATTCTTCTTTCCACATTTCTCCAGGTTGGTGGTTGGGACTGATCCTCCTGAGCAGTAAGGGCCATCACAAACACATTATGTTCACAATGGGTGATGAAAGGTTCTGGGGAGACTTCGACCATCATAGCTTGATTGACTTCGGCCTCACAATCCTCATAAGTAAGTTTTTCCTCAGTAATCTTGACTATGGTAACTGGCTTGATGTTGCCGAAAAGAGACCTTGTGTAAGTGCTCCAATTTGAGTTGTTAGTATTTTCGTTAGAAAATTAACGAAAGTTTTAACATTTCTAACAATTCCTAACATTCCTAACAAAGTGAGGGTAGATTAGGAATTGCCATTTAATGATAAACCATGGAAAAGAATCAAAAAAGCAAAAGAAAGGTCAAAAACCCGAAATGGAAGTTGCTGGAACATTTTCTGGTTGCTTAATTTGAAAATTATTCTTCCTGTCCAAAGCCTGGTGCAGCATTTAATGCACCAGGCACGCCATCAAGACCCTTCGCGCGGATGGGAATGTAAATCCCAGGGCCTATAAATTGAACCCCTCAAATTCATTTTCAGAAAAGCAACAACACATTTTATAACTGCACCTTGGCGAAAAATAGGGAGAAAACAGTGGGAATTCACTTGAATTGCCACCATTTTCTCTTGAATCTTTCCCAAATCCTACTCACTCAAAACACTCTCAAATCACTCTCATACATACACAAGCCCAAGCTCAAATCACCCCTTAGGAGGAGGATTAGAGAGAAAACATAGAGGACTTCATTGTTATCTACTTGTTTTCTCTTTGACCAACTCTAATCACAAACCCTAAACACATTCAAACCCTTAACACATTCAAATCCTAAACACTTTCAAGCCTTGAATCCATTCAAACACAAAACACAAAAAAGATAGGTATAACCTCCTTCTCCTTACCCTAAAATTCTCTCATCCATGCATGCATTTTCAAATTCCAAAATGTAGTTTGTTCATCTTCTTGCCCTAGATCCAAGAGGATCACCATGGAAGTTCATCTCCATGGATGATCCTCTACAAGGATCAACATTCTTTTCAAAGTGTATTTACTTACTTGCAAACACATTTTCAAAACCCTAAAAATCATTTTCATACACAAAATCTTTCTTTCAAAGGATAAAATTCCCCTTCCCAAGCAAATGAAATGCTTAAGTCCTAATGTACCCCAAGGATAGCTTGATATAGTAGATCACCACTAAAATGTTTAGTGATCACTAATCAAATCTTAGGGAAATGGGGACAAGCATGGATGCCAAACCCCCTTTAAAATCATGTTTTTCTTCATGAGGAAGTTGCTGTCCAGTAGCCTTTCTCTAAAACCTCTGTCCATGGTCTAATTTTTTGGACATACATAAATTTAGAATTTGGTGTTTACTACAAAATACTTTTTTTAGCCAACATCCATAGCTTTCCATACATATTTTAACTTTATTTTTTGCGTGAGTAAAACTCCCTTTTTCAAATTTTCTTTTAAAAGTCAGTTCCTCAGTCTCTGGAAATCCAGATTTCATATCTGAGATTTCCAGAAGGTTTTGGTCCACCAAATCACCTCCAAATGGGAAAGTTATTTTACAGAAATCTTATTTAAGGTGTTTTGAACAACTTTCATTCTCGGACTTTCCCCAGATTCTGAGATTTTTAAGCCCTTAAATCCATTTTAAAATCAAGTGTCCACTGCCTTTTTCATTCTGGCAGAAATGTTTTTCAACTTCAAAAAATCTTTTGAGTACTAAAACTCAACCCAAAAATCATACCAAAAATCATGGGACTTGTTTAAAGTTTAATAAAGAGTTCCCAATTTTTACTTTTCAGTTTAAACTTATTTTGGCCAAAACACACACACACACACAAATGGTTTTTAATGCTTGGAAGACTCGTTTTACGAGGCATTCCGGGTGAACACTAACGTTCTTCCCGGCGTGTAACGTGACCTCCGAACCCAAATCTCTAATCTCGGGCATTTATCAAAGTTTTGGCCCTTAAAACAAAAATGGCGTGGCGACTCCGTTTGATTTCAAAAATCGGGTACATCACAGTGGCGACTCCGCTGGGGATTTACGAGTTTTATCTTTTCAAAAAAAAAAGGAGAAAAACTTTTGAGGGTCAAGCTTCCGTCCCGACATTCGAAATCATTTGTTGTGTGTGTTGATTTTTCACATTTTTGTGTTATTTTGGCCGCCTCGGAAAAGTCAAAATTTTGACTATCGGACCCGTTGACTTGAATTTTGAATTATGTGTTTATGTGTTCACTTACTTTCAAAAAAAAAAAAGATTTCCAAAAAAAGGATTTAAAAAAAAAAGCTTTCAAAAAAAAAGTTTTCAAAAAAAAAAATCATTTTGTGCATGCATCATGCTCTTTAAGACACATGCGAAAATTTCTATTTTACTCAGAAAAAGAAGATAGACTGCTTGCACACTACGCGCACTTGGCCTTACACTGCACACTACGTCCCTAACCCGGGGAAATCCCTGTAGCGGCCCGTTTGGTCTTATTACGCCTCTCGGTGCAAGCACGGGACTACCCAAACATCCCATGGAGCCTCGTGTCGACCATGCACTTGTCCGTGACACACTTTGTTCGAGATCCGGTTGGTTTTTAGTCTGGTCTGTGTCATGCACTGTCTGTGTATAGACCTTTCCTTTCAAGCCTTAGTCGGCATACCAAGTCAATATCTTTCGGGACCCTAATCAGTCGAAGTCCTGCCGGTTTTCCGTCACGGGCTTTGACCAGATATTGACTGGCGCCTTGACTTTGACTCTGACTGGCACAAATTATACACTGACTCCCTGCATGACACTGAGTCATTAAGGATTAATGATTATTCCATGCCTAATTATGGCCTAACTGACGACAAGTCAAGATCAATTGTGGACGCTTATCAGTCCAAACCATGCCGACTTTTTGTCGAGCCCTCGGACATGATCTCGACTTTTGACGTCAGCTTTGTCCGTAATTTACATCGAATGCTCGTTAAGACTAGATTACCCGCCAGACTTTAGGATCGTTTTCATTTTCGGTCGGTGGGACCCACTTGCCCTATAGGACCCTCGCCCGGGGCTGTCCGCCCTGGGAAGTCGAAATACAGGTGGAATACGAGGGGCTTATAGACGTAGTGATGGGGCCCACTGATCCAGGATCCAGAGTAGTTTGCGAAAAAGAAGAGCAATCTTTTCCAACCGATTAGGTTAATAAAATACGTTTTAAGTAAACTAGAACAAATAACTGCATGTTGCATGAGCCCAAAGCCCAAACACCTACCCTCCTTCATTCCCAAACATCTGAACCCTCGTGTCTTTCCCCCCGCAGCTCCGCACAAAGCTTGGTTTCGGGCACCGGGTCACCGTTTGATCAGTTGGGAAGAGTCAAGCGCATCGTCAGCTTCACCGTTTGTTCCGACTCCGGGTTTCAGAATGTCTGCATCAGCTGGTAACGATGGGGACAACACCACTCCGCCTCCTGGGACTCCTCAAACAGAACAGCAATGGAATCAGTTAGCCGAACAGATGAGACTGCGACAAGAAGCACAGCTGAATAGCCTTATGGAGGCTATTAAGAGCCATGGTTTGGCCGCCAGCCTCAATCCTGATGGCACCTTCACCGTGGAAGAAGAGGAAGACCCCAGTCCCAACCTTGGTCGCCCCGACTACTCCAGGATGCCACCACCAACCTCCTACGGTACTACTACCAGAACCCATGCTTCTCGGTCTCTGGGTCAGCCAGCTCCCCAACCACAGACCACTGGATCTATGCAGCCTGACGGGACGAGTCAGGTCCCAGTTCCTCAGTGGGGACAAAATCAGTACGGAATGTCTTCCCATGGTTGGGGGTACCTCGGAATGCCACAGCAAATTGGGGTTCCGCCTCAGTTTGGAACCATCAATTCGGACCTTCACAAAGAATAGCTCAAAGTGCCACAAAGAATAGCTTTGGAATGCCGCCATAGCAGTTCGGGGCCACAATCAGAGCCCTCCTCGAATGATGCTAGCTCGGTTGCTCCTCACACGGCTTTCACAAATCCATTTCTCACTCGGGGTTCGATGGGTTACCAAACCTCCATCCCGGTTTCATCAATCACCAGACCGCAGCACCCTCGGTTATACACCATCGCCACATGACCATGCAATTCAACAATCAGGGACAGCAGCCCGCACCTAAGCCTACTTATGGGTCTCACTCCGGAAATCCAAGCTACCCAGCTACATCAGGACTGCCTCCACCCACTTTTCCAGTTGAAAATCAACAGCAGGCCGCGAGGTTCTATCCCTTCGCCCAGGCTCCTACTCACACTCCCCAGGGTAATTTGGGCCAAGGACAAGTTTTCACCTATGCTCTGGGATATGGTATCCCTTCCACCAGTGTGCCACCAGTGGTGACTCCTCTCTCCAGCTCAGTCACTGGTTTGAACACTATGACTCCACCACAGGACCCTCACCTGGCGTAGTTCATGGAACAACACAAGGAGATGAAAGCACAAATTGCTGAATTGACTGCTAAGAAAGCTGCCTTCCGACTTGCGGACCCGGACTCCATTGTGCCCCTGCCCCACAAATTCGTGATGCCTAATCTAGATCTGTTTGACGGGACTGCATGCCCGAAAACTCACCTGGATACATACACTTTGGCAATGAAAGCTAAGGGATGCACAAACCAGCAGTTGGCCGACTACTTCAGTCTCTCTTTGAAGTCAGGGGCTTTGAAATGGTTCTTTCGATTGAAGCCTGAAGCTAGGACTACTTGGGAACAGATTACCGGTACTTTCACAGATAAGTATAAAGCCAACTTGGAATGGGAGACAAACAGAGTTGACCTGCAAACAACAATGCAGCGCCCTGATGAGAATATTGGGGATTTTTATAAAAGGTGGAACTTAAAGCTCAGTGAAATGGCCATTCCTCCCTCTGATGAGGAGCAGTTAGAAATCTTCCAGTCATGCTTGAAGCCGCATTTAATAACTTCCCTTAGCCACTTCCCCTACTCGGACTTACGGGCGATGGTCAATTCCGGGGCTAAATTTGAGAAGGCTCACAATCAACAGCAAGTTGTTGCACCCACTTACAGATACCGGGCTTCCTCCACCTCCAACATGGCTCCTGCCCAGCCCTATGCGGGACAGGACTGTAACAATGCCACTTCCTTTGTTCCCAAGAAGCCTGATGCATCCAGATCCCGGCTCCAAGGCTTGGGAAACCTTGGGATGCCCTTGAGTGATATCTTCAGAGGTTTGGTAAAAGAAGGTTTGCTTCGGCCTTTAGAAAATTATCAGCCCAGAAACCCCAATGCTCCTTTGGATACCTCCAAGCACTGTGCCTTTCATCAGTACCATGGGCACCTGACAGATGATTGCGTCCCCCCCTGAAAAAGGCAATCCAAGGTTTGATTGAGCAAGGGAGGTTAGAGGTGCCTGAAGGGCCCAATACCATCAGTAATCCGTTCCCTAGAAATAACAACATGAGTGTCAACATGGTCGAGTTTGGTGATTCAAGACTTGTGGGCATAATGGAATTTGACTCGCCCCTTTGTGAGGTCGGTGAACCAACCATCGCAGGCAATGAAAATGGTTGGATTAAGAAAGAGATTGCCAAAGAAATCCTGATGGAAAGATCTGCAATAGCTCCCATCTCCAGCGTCGAAGAGTAGATGCATGGTCCAACAGCAAAGAGCGGCTAGACTAGGGGCTACCTATCTCTAAAATAGTCTTTTAGTCAACCTTCGTAGGTTCTAGTACTTCTCTTTCACCTAAGTCCTTCCTGGAGATTTGTCGTTGTAGTCCATTTTGGACATAGTAGTTAAATGTCTAACTTCTATATAAGTCTTTTTTCTTTTCTTGCTAGACTCGAGACATCACTTGCACACTCACGTTACACTTAATTGAAATGGTTTTATCCTAGATAATCACTTGCACTGCTCAACTACTAATTCTTTGAAATAATTAATATTTAAATTAATTGGAGTGAGAAAATCAATTGATATCCTTCTCAAATGGGGGCTTACCAACTCCCCATCTTGCATCTCATATGCTCACATCCCTTTCATCATTCTCATCATCTCGTTGCTCGGTGAATTTGCATGGATCTTTTCTCATTTAAAGCTTAAGCAAGCAATGAAGACTTAATCTCGTTTAGGCCATCCGGTAGGGATTGTGGTTGAAGCCTTTCACCCATAGGAAAGCCATTACCTCACCCTCACCAAACAATACCTTTCATTTCAAGGTCGGCGTGTTTTGAAACCCCGTTTAACCATCATTTTTGCTCCTTACTGAGAGAAGTCCAAGCAAGGCCAAGAAGTTAACTTCGAGAGTCGGCAAAGCGCAAAATATCTCAAGCCATGAAGGAAGGACAAAGATAATCCTCAACTCCTCAGGAGGCTTTCCAAGTCAAAAAAAAAAAAAAGGGGGGGGGGACTGTCGATCCTCACAATTCAGTAAAAAGTCCCCGACTCCTCAAGAAGCTCTCCAATGATCAAAAAGGAGCCCGAATTCTCGAAAGATTCGCAAAAGTTCTCGATAGCTTGGACTTCCTCTCACCATTACCTTAATCAATCCCAAGCCATCCTCTCGCTTTTAGAGGATATTCCCATTTCCTCAATATCTCGCTTTTAGAGGATATTCCCGTTACCATTACCCTTGCCCTTGGCCAAAGTCAAAATTTGACCTCTCATTCTTAGAGGCAATCAATCTTCCTCGCCATAGATTTCCCAAACACATCCCTGCAAGCCAACCTCTCATCTTTAGAGGTTCAGTCAGCAAAATGCCCAGCCGACCTCTCATCTTAAGAGGTCAAAATTTCCCAAATCACCCGATGGCCGATCGAAGCCCGGAAACCCAGCTGCAATTCCTATCGGATAGCAATTTCATCGTAATATCTTTAAGATCTAAATTAAATTAATGCTTCATTGTTTGCTTAAATTGGAATCTAATCCATCTTGGTTCAAAATTACCAATCAAAGATTGTGCAAATTCAAATCTGATTCATGTGAGCATAATTCATTTCTACTCCACAAACACTTGCCGTGGATGTTCCACTGGGGCTTCGCATCCGTGTCTTTCATGGACACTCTAAGGGGATATGTTATTCGAATCTCCAATCCTCAAATTCCCCAAAGGGCCTCAAAGTCTTGAATTTTCACATTCATTCTCTCTTCAATCGGGTTATGCCCGAACTACGGCGACCTGAGCTCCTCATAATGAGGGGAACGTAGGCAACCATAATTGGTCCGGTCGAAATCACAAACAAATCTCAAAAAAAAAATAATAAAAAAAATCCGGTCTCATCAAGGATCGTCCCCATACACAAATCCTCTTTAACTCTCGATATCAGTTGACTTTCTCCTCGTGATTAATCAAAATATTTGTTCATATCAGGTTTAGGGGTTGAATAACCCGAGCATTAACAAAGAGTTTTAAGCAGCTTTGTGATCATCACGAATAAGACAAGTTTTCAAATGTCTCGACAAGTCTTCTCTTTCTACATTTTAGGAAGATAGAGCCAAACACTGTTTTTCTGTCAGCAGGGACTTCCATACACTTTTACACACCTTGTGATGCTTATACTCTCTCAAAAGAGTCAAACCTAAAGCGAGAGTGTCATACACAAAAATCGGGATTCACTCCCACTTTTCGAAAGATGTGCCCCTGCACGTAAACATTTCCGAGTCTTGTCCAGTGACTGGTTGACTAAGGTCTGAAAAGATGGGTGCCTTCTCGGCCACATAATGACTCTGTCTGCAATAAGACTGCTCTGAGTTTCTTCACGCTGGGGCTTTGCTAAGCGGTTCTCCCAGGTTCTCCTGTATCAGCTCTTCAAGCTGGGGCTTCTATGGACATCTTTGGGTCCACATTGGGTTCTTCACTACGAGATAGATTCGATCTTTATCGGATTATTTTCAGGATCGCTTTGCATTACCAATCAGATTGGGACTCTGCTAATTATGTCGGAATCACAACGAGGTTATGAGATTGGGGCTTTGCCAAGTCACTTCTTCAAAATATGGACTTTGCCTACTCAGTTCTCCAAGCCGAGGCTTTGCCAAAGAAGGGATCTTTCCTCGCTTTAATAGGATCCAGGGGCTTTGTCAAGCTGGTCCTTTGGACCAGAATTTTATCAAGTCACAAGAAAGGTCTAGTCACATTAACAACTAGATTTTCAGCTTCAGAACTTGGTACATAGCAGCTTCCCGTAGCATCGGAATTTAAGATCTGGGTTTCTCCCGGCATTAGCAATTTCATCAAATCATTCTCCGAACAAGGTTTCGGCCAAGTCACAGCTCACCCAAATGAAAGAAGTTTCACTCATATCGACGTACTCTAGAGCCTGTCGGCATCATCTTCAAACGATCGAGATTGAAAAGAAATTTCAATCGAGACCCGGGGTTCAAATCCAACTTCATCCCAAGATCAAAATTGAGGTCCGCATGATACTGCTGACCTACAACAAGACCTCATCAATGACATGCAATTCAGTCCGCATCCAAAGGATATCACCTCACCAGCTCAAAGCTTGTCCCAAACATTCCACAACACATACAAACCCTCTCACCATATGCGTCCCCACAAAAATCTCCCCAGGGCTCATGTAGCATGCGCAAAACTTGAATCAATAGGAACAATCCTAAGTGATCGAAGATCATAAATCATAATTTCCCTGCCAAAACCTTAGGCTAAGTGCATCTCCAAAAGCAAGTAAATGCATCATCTCGCGAACATATGCAGTGATATTTTCATAATCATTTTGATTCTATGCATGCATCTGTCATTATGAATGTCATATATGCATCTTCCTCTCTACTAACAAATGCAGCAAATCACCAACAAAGACCGCCCCGCGAACGGCAATCCAACAACTCTTCATCACCATCAGTTGTAGCCTTAGTTCCTCCGGCAGCTACAGGTAAGCACAACACAGGTATGAAAGTATATCTCATTTAAACTGCAAACCTCGGGCGACATCCCTAGAATAGTCAATCTCTCGGGCGACTTCCCTAAAATAGTCAAACCTCGGGCGACTTCCCTAAAATAGTCAATCTCTCGGGCGACTTCCCTAAAATAGTCAAACCTCGGGCGACTTCCCTAAAATAGTCAATCCTCGGGGGACTCCCAAAAATAGTCAATCCTCGGGTGACTCCCAGATAACAGTCAATCCTCGGGGGACTCCCAAAAATAGTCAATCCTCGGGTGACTCCCAGATAACAGTCAATCTCTCGGGCGACTTCCCTAAAATAGTCAATCTCTCGGGCGACTTCCCTAAAATAGTCAATCTTCGGGTGACTTCCCTAAAATAGTCAATCCTCGGGTGACTTCCCTAGAATAGTCAATATCTCAGGCGACTTCCCTAAAATAGTCAATCTTCGGGTGACTTCCCTAAAATAGTCAATCCTCGGGTGACTTCCCTAGAATAGTCAAAATTCGGGCGACTTCCCTAAAATAGTCAATCTTCGAGCGACTTCCCTAAAATAGTCAATCTCTTGGGCGACTTCCCTAAAATAGTCAATCTTCGGGCGACTTCCCTAAAATAGTCAAATCTTCGGGCGACTTCCCTAAAATAGTCAATCTCTCGGGCGACTTCCCTAAAATAGTCAATCTCTTGGGCGACTTCCCTAAAATAGTCAATCTTCCGGGTGACTTCCCTAAAATAGTCAAATCTTCGGGTGACTTCCCTAAAATAGTCAATCTCTCGGGTGACTCCCAAAAACAGTCAATCCTCGGGTGACTCCCAGATAACAGTCAATCCTCGGGTGACTCCCAGATAACAGTCAATCCTCGGGGGACTCCCAAAAACAGTCAATCCTCGGGTGACTCCCAAATACAGTCAAACCCCGGATGACTCCCAAATGCAGTCAAACCTGGGGTGACTCCCCTAAGAACAGTCAATCTTGGGTACAAAGCCCGTGGCCTCTCCTTATCGCCACCTCTTGAACGAACTACATACAGGCTCGATTCCCATCCGGAATACCTACCATAGGTCCAGCCACTTGACCAACACGGTCACCCTTTTCCCCGACAGTTCTCGTAAGCCCGAATCTTTCCTAGCGAGAACACCTTCAAATAGTCTCTCTCAGGTACAAAACCTCAGTTTAGGTTCATACTCCTGAACCAAACCTCAACTTAGGTTCATACTCCTGAACTAAGTCCCCATTTAGGTTCATACTCCTGAACCAAACCTCAACTTAGGTTCATACTCCTAAACTAAGTCTCCATTTAGGTTCATACTTCTGAACTAAACCTCAACTTAGGTTCATCCCCAGCGAAAGCTAATGGAATCCCGTTTCTTTCCTCATTCTCATCAAACGGCAGTAAAACGTAAGTCCGATTTCTCCGAGAAAGATAACGGAATCCCGTCTTCTTTCATCAAAATCATCAGCGGCATAAGTCCGATTTCTTCGAGAAAGATAACGGAATCCCGTTTCTTTCATCAAAATCATCAACGGCAGTCAAACGTAAGTCCGATTTCTCCGAGAAAGCTAACGGAATCCCGTTTTCTTTCATCAAAATCATCAGCGGCATAAGTCCGATTTCTCCGAGAAAGATAACGGAATCCCGTTTCTTTCATCAAAATCATCAACGACAGTCAAACGTAAGTCCGATTTCTCCGAGAAAGATAACAGAATCCCGTTTCTTTTATCAAAATCATCAACGACAGTCAAATGTAAGTCCGATTTCTCTGAGAAAGATAACGGAATCCCGTTTCTTTCATCAAAATCATCAACGGCAGTCAAACGTAAGTCCGATTTCTCCGAGAAAGATAACGGAATCCCGTTTCTTTCATCAAAATCATCAACGGCAGTCAAACGTAAGTCCGATTTCTCCGAGAAAGCTAACGAAATCCCGTTTCTCTCATCAAAATCATCAACGACAGTCAAACGTAAGTCCGATTTTTCCGAGAAAGCTAACAGAATCCCATTTCTCTCATCAAAATCATCAACGGCAGTCAAACGTAAGTCCGATTTCTACGAGAAAGCTAACGGAATCCCATTTCTTTCATCAAAATCATCAACAGCAGTCAAACGTAAGTCCGATTTCTCAGAGAAAGCTAACGGAATCCCGTTTCTCTCATCAAAATCATCAACGGCAGTCAAACGTAAGTCCGATTTCTCCGAGAAAGATAACGGAATCCCGTTTCTCTCATCAAAATCATCAACGGCAGTCAAACGTAAGTCCGATTTCTCCGAGAAAGATAACGGAATCCCGTTTCTCTCATCAAAATCATCAACGGCAGTCAAACGTAAGTCCGATTTCTCCGAGAAAGATAACGGAATCCCGTTTCTTTCATCAAAATCATCAACGGCAGTCAAACGTAAGTCCGATTTCTCCGAGAAAGATAACGGAATCCCGTTTCTTTCATCAAAATCACCGTTTCTCTCATCAAAATCATCAACGGCAGTCAAACGTAAGTCCGATTTCTCCGAGAAAGATAACGGAATCCCGTTTCTTTCATCAAAATCATCAACGGCAGTCAAACGTAAGTCCGATTTCTCCAAGAAAGATAACGGAATCCCGTTTCTTTCATCAAAATCATCAACGGCAGTCAAACGTAAGTCCGATTTCTCCGAGAAAGATAACGGAATCCCGTTTCTTTCATCAAAATCATCAACGGCAGTCAAACGTAAGTCCGATTTCTCCGAGAAAGATAGCGGAATCCCGTTTCTTTCATCAAAATCATCAACGACAGTAAAACGTAAGTCCGATTTCTCCGAGAAAGATAACGGAATCCCGTTTCTTTCATCAAAATCATCGACGGCAGTCAAACGTAAGTCCGATTTCTCCGAGAAAGATAACGGAATCCCGTTTCTTTCATCAAAATCATCAAGCGTAGGTCCGATTTCTCCGAGAAAGATAACGGAATCCCATTTCTTTCATCAAAATCATTGACGACAGTCAAACGTAAGTCCGACTTCTCCGAGAAAGATAACGGAATCCCGTTTCTTTCATCAAAATCATCAACGACAGTCAAACGTAAGTCCGATTTCTCCAAGAAAGATAACGGAATCCCGTTTCTTTCATCAAAATCATCAACGGCAGTCAAACGTAAGTCCGATTTCTCCGAGAAAGATAACGGAATCCCGTTTCTTTCATCAAAATCATCAACGGCAGTAAAACGTAAGTCCGATTTCTCCGAGAAAGATAACGGAATCCCGTTTCTTTCATCAAAATCATCAACGGCAGTAAAACGTAAGTCTGATTTCTCCGAGAAAGATAACGGAATCCCGTTTCTTTCATCATTATCATCAACGGCAGTAAAACGTAAGCCCGTCTTCCCCAGCAAAGGCTAACAAAATCCCCTGCGAAGTTGACGAAATCCCGTTTCTTTCCTCATTATCATCTACGGCCGTAAAACGTAAGCCCGATTTTTCTCCAACGAAAGCCAACGAAATCTCGAGCAGCTTTCGAACTACGATTGGCTTGATTCCTCTTAAGGATACGTAGGTAGCCTACCATAGGTCCAGCCACCCGACCAAAACGGTCACCCTCTCCTTCGGCAGCAGACGAAGTCCACCGAAGGACCATCCATCCCAAACCATTAAGGGAAAACATTTCAAATCAAGGTCCGAGGCACCTAAAACGCCATCATCATCAAGGTTTGAGGCACCTAAAATGCCACCGTCAAGGTCCGAGGCACCTAAAACGCCATCATCTTCAAGGTTCGAGGCACCTAAAATGCCATCATCAAGGTTCGAGGCACCTAAAACGCCATCATCAAGGTCCGAGGCACCTAAAACGCCCTCATCACCAGGTTGACGCCTCAAAATGGTCATTCCAGGGTCAAAAACCCGAACTACGACTGGCTTGATTCCTCTTAAGGATACGTAGGTAGCCTATCATTAGGTTCAGCCATCAGACCAAAAATGGTCATTCCTATCCCCAGTAGAGCGGATATACAATTTCAGTCATCAGACCGAAAATGGTCATCTCTTATCCCCAGTAGAGCGGATATACAACTTCAGCCATCAGACCAAAATGGCCATCTCTCATCCCCAGCAGAGTTTCTTTCAACAATCGACTGCAGAACTCGCTCACCAGGTTGACGCCTCAAAATAGTCATTCCAGGGTCAAAGACCCAAACTACGGCCGACTTGATTCCCATTCGGGATACGTAGGTAGCCTATCGCTAGGTCCAGCCACTCGATCACTTGATCATCCTGTCAAATATGGAGCCTTACTCTTATCGACGACCCCGCTTCCTTCGAAAGCGCCGTCGATCACTCCAATTTGAGTTGTTAGTATTTTCGTTAGAAAATTAACGAAAGTTTTAACATTTCTAACATTTCTAACAATTTCTAACATTCCTAACAAAGTGAGGGTAGATTAGGGATTGCCATTTAAAGATAAACCATGAAAAAGAATCAAAAAAGCAAAAGAAAGGTCAAAAACCCGAAATGGAAGCTGTTGGAACATTTTCTGGTTGCTTAATTTGAAAATTATTCTTCCTGTCCAAAGCCTGGTACAGCATTTAATGCACCAGGCACGCCATCAAGACCCTCCGCGCGGATGGAAATGTAAATCCCAGGACCTATAAATTGAACCCCTCAGTTTCATTTTCAGAAAAGCAACAACACATTTTATAACTGCACCTTGGCGAAAAATAGGGAGAAAACAGTGGGAATTCACTTGAATTGCCACCATTTTCTCTTGAATCTTTTCCAAATCCCACTCACTCAAAACACTCTCAAATCACTCTCATACATACACAATCCCAAGCTCAAATCACCCCTTAGGAGGAGGATTAGAGAGAAAACATAGAGGACTTCATTGTTATCTACTTGTTTTCTATTTAACCAACTCTAATCACAAACCCTAAACACATTCAAACCCTAAACACATTCAAATCCTAAACACTTTCAAGCCTTGAATCCATTCAAACACAAAATACAAAAAAGATAGGTATAACCTCCTTCTCCTTACCCTAAAATTCTCTCATCCATGCATGCATTTTCAAACTCCAAAATGTAGTTTGTTCATCTTCTTGCCCTAGATCCAAGAGGATCACCATGGAAGTTCATCTCCATGGATGATCCTCTACAAGGATCAACATTCTTTTCAAAGTGTATTTACTTACTTGCAAACACATTTTCAAAACCCTAAAAATCATTTTCATACACAAAATCTTTCTTTCAAAGGATAAAATTCCCCTTCCCAAGCAAATGAAATGCTTAAGTCCTAATGTACCCCAAGGATAGCTTGATATAGTAGATCACCACTAAAATGTTTAGTGATCAGTAATCAAAGCTTAGGGAAATGGGGACAAGCATGGATGCTAAACCCCCTTTAAAATCATGTTTTTCTTCATGAGGAAGTTGCTGTCCAGTAGCCTTTTTCTAAGACCTCTGTCCATGGTCTAATTTTTTGGACATACATAAACTTGGAATTTGGTGTTTACTACAAAATACTTTTTGTAGCCAACATCCAGAGATTTCCAGAAGTTTTTTAACTTTATTTTTTGCGTGAGTAAAACTCCATTTTTCAAATTTTCTTTTAAAAGTCAGTTCCTCAGTCTCTGGAAATCCAGATTTCATATCTGAGATTTCCAGAAGGTTTTGGTCCACCAAATCACCTCCAAATGGGAATGTTCTTTTACAGAAACCTTATTTAAGGTGTTTTAAACAACTTTAATTCTCGGACTTTCCCCAGATTCTGATATTTTTAAGCCCTTAAACCCATTTTAAAATCAAGTGTCCACTGCCTTTTTCATTCTGGCAGAAATGTTTTTCAACTTCAAAAAATCTTTTGAGTACCAAAACTCAACCCAAAAATCATACCAAAAATCATGGGACTTTTTTAAAGTCTAATAAAGAGTTCCCAATTTTTACTTTCCAGTTTGAACTTAATTTGGCCAAAACACACACACACACAAATGGTTTTTAATGCTTGGAAGACTCGTTTTACGAGGCATTCCGGGTGAACACTAACGTTCTTCCCGGCGTGTAACGTGACCTCCGAACCCAAATCTCTAATATCGAGCATTTTTCAAAGTTTTGGCCATTAAAACAAAAATGGCGTGGCGACTCCGTTTGATTTCAAAAATCGGGTACATCACACCTTGCTTTGATGACATCAATGAAATCAGTCCCTATTATGGGGCCAAATTGCCCTTCCCTAGCTGAGGTATCAATCAGATCTTTCCATTCCCCATACAATTCGACGTAAGGAACGTTGAATTCTAGGATGTCTAGAACCTTTGGATTCCATAACCCTATTGCATTTGTCTGCTCTGAATTTTTGAACTCAATCACATTCACTCGGTCATTGGCCGGAAGAGGATTCTTGACGGTATTGGGGCCCCGAGGAGGTTCAAGTTTGCCTTCCTCAATTAGACGGGAGATCAGGTTGTTCAAATAGGTGCAGTCATTGGTGGTATGCCCATGGTACTTATGGAAGCGACAATGCTTAGATTCGTCCATCCTAACATTAAGGTTCTTGGGCTTCCAATTCTCCAAAGGTCTAATAAGCCCCTCAGCTACCAAACTATTGGACACTTTTTCTAACGACATTCTAAAGTCTTCAGCAGTGTAGAAGCAAGGCTTTGGCTTTGTAGCGGTCTGACCTGAACTTTGTCCGACTTTCTCATTATGGATGTAATTGACCGCACCTACTACTTCTTTCCCTTCACGGAGATGGCTGGAGTGTTTGAGGTTGGTGCCCTGTACCGGTAGGAGTTGCCAGTTCCTGTAACTGGTTCCATATTGAAGGCATTTTCAAACTTGGTGCCAACATTCACCATTGCTCAGAGATCGGGATAATAGTAACTGCCAATCTGGACCCTTAACTGGGGCTTTAAGAAGGACCAGAAGATTTCCATCTGTTCTTCTTCATTCAACGGAGTCATCATTTCACTAAGCTTCCAATTCCATCTCTTGTAAAATTCACCCACCGGTTCATCTGGGCGCTGCAGAGTTCCTTGCAAGTCGTTTCTGCTAGTTTCCCAGTTCAAGTTGGCCTTGTACTTTTCCATGAATGTTTCCTTAATCTGGTCCCGTATGGCTCGGGCCTCTGGTTTTACATGCAAGAACCACCTAAGAGCTGAACCCTTTAACGACAGTTGAAAATGGTCGGCCATTTGCTGATGCGTACAATCCTTGGCCCTCATAGCCAGAAGGTAACTTTCAATGTGAGTTCGGGGACAATCTGTGACGTTGAACTTTTCAATCTCAGGCATCCGGAATTTTGGAGGAAGGGGGACAATTTTGCTGGGATCGGTGATCTGATAGGCTACTTTCTTAGTGTTCAGTTCACCAAACTTCTCTTGCATGGACTTAACTTGCTCCATGAGCCATGCCATGTTAGGGTCAGATGACATTTTTGGATTGCTCGGTTCCAGGGTAGGTTTATCAGACTTGAGTGGAGGTACAGTGGGTGGCACACTTGTGGATGGTACCACGACTTGAGGATCTTTTGGAAGGAAATAGGTGTAAACTTGACATGGTCTCGGGTTTCCATAGGACAAGCCGGAGGCATAGGGGTTGGATTCATAGCCACCGGGGTAAGAGAAGGAGTAAGGAGCCTCATGGGGTCCTGTTGGCAAGGCTGAAGATGGATGATCTGCTGTTGCGGGGCAAGTGTTAAGGAGATCATTGGATTGGTTCTGAGGTTTCGAAATCATCAGGGATGGTCCGTACTGAGGAGGAGGGATGAATCCTATGGGATAATGCTGAAACTGAGAGACTGGGGTGGCTGTAGCATTTGTTCTCTGTTGGTAGTGAACGAAGCTGGGTCTTATCTGAGGAGCTGAGGGCGATGGAGCCCTGATGACTTGAGGTGCTGGGAAGGACTGAAAGGGAGTAGTCCTTAGTAAGGGATCATATGTAGATGGAGGGGCTGAAATCACTGTTTCTGGAGTCTCATCTTCCACCATGACCAAAAAACCATTGTCTTTAACTACTATCTGAACCCCATGATGGCGAAGAGCATCGATGAGCATGGCTTACTGCTCTCCATGAGCTTTACGACTGTTTTCCAAGGCTAGGGTTAACTCTTCCTCTCTAGTCACCGGATTACCCATACCACCACTGTTTTCTATCAGATCTGCCATTCTAAACCTCTGAGTAGATGAAACTGATGATTCTGACGAACTGTCTGGTCCTGAAATTTATGCACTGAAAAGCCGCTGACCCGGTATTCTCACCCACTTCTTTCTCGTTGCGGGAAAGGGATAGGCAAGGTTTAGACCCGGGGGTAGATGTTTAGGCTGAAGGCTCAAGTAATATGCAATTAAGAATCTTCAAGTTTACTTAAAACAATGTCTTTTAATTATTTCTATTTGGTTGGAAAAGGTTGCCCTTCTTTTTCGCAACTACTCTAGATCCTGGATCAGTGGGCTCCATCACTACGTCTATAAGCCCCTCATTTCGCACCTGTATTTCGACATCCCATGGTGGACAGCCTCGGCGAGGGTCCTATAGGGCAAGCGGATCCCACCGACCGAGAGAGAAGAACGGTCCTAGGGTCTAGTGGATCATAGGAATTTTTAACGCACGAGCGATGCGGATTATATCAATGTCAATGCCGTGAAAGTCAAGTCTTTTAGCCTCAACGAAATTTTGGCAGAGCTTCACTTGCGCGATAGACGTTTGATTTCGGCATTGTCCAAGGAAAATAATAGGCATGGGTCGGACGTTAAAAGTCGAATGACACGGCATCACATTGAGCGTTGTTGCATACTTTGTGCAAGTCAAAGTCAAAGTCAATACCGGGGTCAATATTTTGCCTAACGAAATTTCGGCATGGCTTCGCTTGTGCGAGGAATCTTGACTCTAACATGGGCTCGGGTTTGACTTTTACATACCCCGTGCAGGTCAAAGTCAATGCCAGGGTCAAGATTTTGCCAATTTTGCCTAACATTTCGGCATGGCTTCGCTTGGGCGAGGAATCTTGACTTTTAGCATGGGCTCAGGTTTGACTTTTATGGGGGTATACGACAAGGCTGTATGACACGGTCTAGACCAAAACCAACAAAAAAGTCACGGTTTTAAAAGTGTGACACGGACTAGTGCGTTGGTCGACATGGCTGCCATGGGGAGTTTGGGATGATTCCGTGCGCGCTCGGGAGCGTCGTAACACTGTCCGTGACTGCAGCTGAACAACCATTCCGGGTTGAAGGACGTGCGTGCAAAAGTGTACAAGATATTTATGGTGCGCGTAGTGTGCGGTCTCCTAAAAATTCTTTTTTGAGTTAAAATAGAGATTTTCATCATGTGTTTTAAAAGAATATTTTGTGGACGGGGAAAATGCATCACATAAGCACGTAAATTTTCTGGAACCAGACCAGATTCAGGACTGAATAACCCCAAATCGCCACGGTTTCCAGATTAACCTCAGATAAAAGTGTCCTGATGGAACTACGAATGAAGCCGTCCGGCTCAGATCCAGGCAGATCAGGCCATCCGGCTGGATTTAACAGCTTTCCAGGTTCCAATTTGCTTCCTTTCCAGACTATTTTTCTAGGGATTTTTGGCAACTTTCAGCTTCAGAATGGCACCTGTTCATTATTCAGAGTATGCACAATCCAAAAAGGAACACAAAAGATGCATGCAAAGAAGAAAATTGCACAATCACAAAGATCGAACCCGAGATGGAAGGCTAACCCTCGTAAACGTTTTCCAACGCTTCTTATGAGAAAAGAAGTTTGGAAAACATTTACATTTCCCTAGCGGAGTCGCCAAACTGTGAATGTGGCCCCATGGATTTTCTTTTACGAAAAAGGGTCGCCGTTCACCTTAGTTTGAAGACACCAATTTTATGAAAAAACGGAGTTGCCATGCCATTTTGATTTCCTCAAAACTTTGAAAAAAAGGATAATGGTTCGGAGGTTAAGTTACTCCTTAGGAAGAACGTTTTGCGTTCACCCAAGGAGCCTTGCAAAAGCAAGTCTTCCTAGGTCCAAAATTTGTGCTTGTTTGTGTGCTTGTGTGCATGCGTGATTTGAAAAGAGAAAGATATGTGCCAAGTTTATATTACGGACGTAAAAACCATTTTAAGAAGGTTTTAGCTCAGGATACCTTGTACTTTGGTGTTTTCGGGATTTTAATCCCGTGCTCACTTTGGACTTGTGATCATCATTACGGGACTTATCTACCCTCCCGTTAGATTAATCAACCATCATAGGCGTAGGAGCCTTGGTATGTCTTAACCTAACATTCCTTGGGGATTTTAGTCACATGTGATCAAAAGGGGCTCGTCTTTAAGTCCAAGAATGAGACTCTTTAGAAAAGAATGAATCTTTGTCCATTGATCCTACATCTTGAGACGATGATGATTCGTAGGGACATTTTTATGTTCGTATCAAGTGATTGTCGGAGATTTCGGGACTAAGACTCATTGAGTTCTAAAGGAACAAGGATTGTGGCATTTTTATAGTGGGATTAATATAAAGATGGAGTCTTTACACATATCCTCACCATGGAATGCATCAAGAACCACAGGACTAGGGGAATGGGATGTAAAGATTGAATCTTTAAGCTCATCCTATTACTCAATATATAGTAACTATTTTGGTACATTAGTATTCACTCTGCAATTTTGGTACTTTATTTAGTGGCCAATGATAGGCATTGTGTTGCCTATAATGATGTACTTTGGTACATGAGTCTTAAAGATTGAATCTTTAAGACTCATTGAGTTCTAAAGGAACAAGGATTGTGGCATTTTTATAGTGGGATTGATATAAAGATGGAGTCTTTACACCTATCCTCACCATGGAATGCATCAAGAACCACAATACTAGGGGAATGGAATGTAAAGATTGAATCTTTAAGCTCATCCTATGTCTTTTTGTGCCTTAAAAAGGCTTTTAGACAATCCTTGAAGAAAAAGATCCATCTTTAGGGACATGGGGGAAATAACTTTAAGGTAAAGATTGCATTTGTAATATGAACACTACAATGAGTATCATTAAACTAAAGACATAATGTAAAAGGGATGATCTTTATGGCTTTTCTTATGTCCTTAATACCTCATAAGGTGGACAATCCTTGGAAAGCTAGATCAATGGAAAGGGGATGACATAAAATAAGTAAAGATTGCATTTTTATACATAAAAGTAAAGGGGAATCACATCATCATATGGTAGATCATCCCTAGAACAAGCCACTTATGGAATCTTGTTCATCCTAGGGAGAGGATCTCCATTGAATCCTTTGTGTAGGGGAATAGGAAATATGAAGATTACATTGCAAAGATCAAAGCTTTAAGACAATAATAAATGCAAATAACAAGTAATAATATAACAAGAGTATATAGGAGTGTATCAAAAGGTAAAGGAAGGAGAGATTACCAATATTGGTTTTTCTCTATCTGCCAAGGGAGTTTTCCTAGGCAATATCTATTTAGGAATAGATTAAAGTATGATTAGTGTATGAGAGAGGAGGGTTTTGTGTATTTTTTGTCACTGGAATCGAGTCTCTATTTTGACAGAGTAACAGTGCTCTCTAATTCTTTTTCAAAATAAATAGAGGAGGTCTCTATTTATAGGCTTCTGGTGTGCTTCTAATGAAGCCGCCCGGCGTGATCTTGCGGTTAATGAAGCCGTCCGGCGTCTTCTTCCGTCGCTTCAGCATGTTTCTAGATTCATGCAAGGTGGCAGCTTGGAAGCTTCTTTCCAGCGAGGTCATGTTAGAATTCTAATTCCTAACAGGTCCTTTCTTGCTTGGAAAGTTTGGAAAAGTTCCCGAATTGCCCCTAAACTTTTTGAAAGTTTGGGGAATTGCTAGGAAACTTTAACTGGAAGGCATGAGCCAGATTTGGGTACTTACACATACATTAATTCTCACAATAAATCAATCAAAAAATTAAAACTTCAATGTAAGTATAAAAAATAATTTGAATAATTTTTACCAAATAACATTAATTATTTTGAACCAAAAACTTGGTCCAAAAGATAAGGGATATTTTGAATTGGAGGGAGTATTTAGTATAGAGCTAATATTTCCAACCATTATTCATTGTTTGGTTTATTATCATATGACCCTTCATACTATTCCATTTTACACATTGATCTATCTACTATTTAATTAACCATTACTACATGCGTATTATTTATAAAAGAATCAAAATAACTAATTTCACTAACGGTTGTTAGAAAGTTAAAGACACAGTCTAAGTAAGCAAAAAATTGACCTAGTCAACTATGACATGTCACTGACTAGGATCGATATGTCCATTAAAACGCACAGATTATTCATGTGACCTACAGAAGAAATGGAAAAACTTGGTTAGTAGATAACATATCTAGGGCTCCAATTAATAAAATCGCCTACAATTAAACTCAAATCCACGAAATTCATTCTCCGATTTTGAAATCCAGCAACTGAAACTCGATGGGATCACCATTGTTTGAAGACAATGAGTTGGATTTGACAAACAACAACTCTACAAGGATGTGTTCGTGCGGATTGAGAGCTCCGATGTAGACTTCATGGAGTAGTGACAAAAATCCTTCCAGGAGATTCATTGATTGCTCCAATTACATGGCAAGAAACTATCTTTGACACTAACATTTACACATTTTTTGATTTGAATTTCATTTTTTTTTTTCAATTTTACAGAATTGAGCAAAATATTGTCATTTTTTTCTCATGGATTAACCTTGCGTTAGCAAAGGAAAAAAAAGATTATTATTGATGCACGATTAAGATATGAAATAATGGATTTGCAGCATACACTTGAGAAGAAAGAAATGCAGGTCAAGAACTTGGTCGATGAGAATGAGAAAGTGAAGAAAAAATATGCTAAATTGAAGGATTTTGTGTGTAAGATGGAGGAAATTAAATTAGCAGCAATACAAAGACAAATGTGGTTCTTCTTTGTTTTACTTATGCTCTGGACAGTGGTACTAGCAATGATGGCGGGGAATGTTGGTGGCAATGAATACATGATTAATATGTTGATGTAGGTTAAAATGTAATGCTAATGTAGGTTTCTATTTGGTTTCATTTGCCCATAGTTTTGATGAATGTAATATGGGGATAATTTGCTATGGATGTAATATGGATCATGCTTTGTTATAGTGACAATGGCAATATTAATTCCCTTTCTCAATTATTGTTCACGTAAGTAGTGTTGCCTTGAGCACACATTGTTGGAAAGAAGCATAAAATAAGTAACCCCTGATGTACAAACAAACACAATTGAAACTTGTTTAATCCTTCCATAGAGTTGAAAAGATACCTGTTTAATCCTTCCATAACAAACAAAAGATACATTATTCTTCTAACCATTTACCAAAAAAATACATCATTGTAGGCAACACAATGCCTATCATTTAACACTAAATAAAGTACCAAAATTGCAGAGTGAATACTAATGTACCAAAATAGTTACTATATATTGAGTAATAACATATCAAAAGGGGCTACTAAAAGTTGATTACTAATGTATCATTAAATAACTTTTTCTTCAATGCCACAAGCCTTAGTGAAGACCTCCTTTTCAATGTTCTGGTTTGTTGGGTATGCTTACTATAAACTCCTTCTATTACTTAATTTGATTTACCATAACCTATTTTGTTTTACATGGACTTTAGGATCTTATTTATAACGTTTCACACTTCAATTTTTAGTTATCTCCATTTTTATAAATAGTGCTAGTTAGGCTTTATATGGTTAGACCTTTAGAAGTATTTTGGCTTTATGATAAGCTGAGTGGTCAACCTTGAGGTCGACCACACATCTACGGCTGACCGCATGTCCCTTTAGTAAGCCACAAATTACTATTGATGGAAATCAGCTTAAGCAGTTGACCGCACTACTAATGGTCGATCGCATATTACTCAGTTTTCAAACCAAATGATGACCTTGAACATAGAAGACAAGTCCTTGGCATAATTCATAATTGATTACCTCTGGAAACAACTCAGAGTTAACTCAAATTATACCGTTGCAGATTTCATTTAGAGAATTTCAAAAAGGTGAAAGTTGTTATCATTCGTACAAAGATTTACCACTTTTCCACTAACTTCTGCAACATGAAGACAAAAAAGGAAATGTGCTCCAATCAGACATCAACAACAGATTGTCCTTAATGTTTATCATTTAAGGCTTTCCAACGGCTACTTGATCACATAATGGTATAAATAAACATTGTGTTCAAGCCATGAAGATTGCTAGAGATATTATTGTTGAAATACTCAAGAAGTTTTGAAGCTTATACTCAGATTTTCAGAATCATTTGAATCTTCAAACACTTCATCTTCAAGCCTTCAAGAAATATTTCTTACCCAGATCTCTCAAGCCTTGTAACCACAAAAAGATCCATCAAGCTCTCAATACTTCAATTATAAAGAGCTTTTGATTATTGAACACACAAACACCCCTTAAATTCAATCATATAGATTGGATTAATTGGGATGCACTGATTATAGTACAGGATTAGCTTTATAGAAAAGTTAGTTAGATTTGAGATTGCGATTCATTTCTAATCCTTGTAAGAGCTGCTCAAAGATCTAATATACTATCTGCACTTAGAAAATCTAATACTAACCATATTGGTAGAGGACGTAGATAATTTACGATAGAACCTCTCCAAATACCTTGTTCACACTTTCTGCACTTTACTTTGATTGTTTATAAGTTTGCTTATTATTCTTTATGTTTGATCTTTACAGATATCCAACCATATTGTTAATTGTGTTTGTAGTTGAACTTTGCCTTAGCTCATTTTTAGCCTTGTTGCGATCGACCACACTCTCCTTTTTAACCTCACTCTTATACTTAAGAAACTTCCGTTGTTCATTATGCTATCTTAGAAGTTGGTTTCACTTTACCATACTTTCAACATATTAAGCCAATGTTGAAATTTTGAAAAGGGTTAGAAATTTTTTATACAACTATTCACCCTCCTTCTAACTGTTTTTTATACCCTTGTTGCACCTTTGGGACTAACAAGTGATATCAGAACAAACAAATTTATAAAACTATCGTTTGTTTTTCAAGCTTAACATCTTGGGTGCTGATTCGTCATGGAAACTTCAAAAGCTATGGCAACGATTAACTATTCACACATTCCCATATTGGACGAAGACCATTTTGATATCTGAAAGCTCATATGTTGATCCATTTGGAGTCAATTGATGAGATGCTGGTTGATTGCATAACAAATGGACCTTTCATACTAATGAAGGCCAATCCAAATGTAGCTACCAACACCGCCGCTCCAAAATTTAAAAAGTTTAAGGCAGAATGGACTGATGAAGAGAAAAGATTTGTTGCATTGGATAGCAAAGCCAGAAACATAATTTCCGGAACTTTAACTGTATCCACCTATCAGAAGGTTATCAAGTGCAAGACCGCAAAACAAATGTGGGATGTTATTAAAAGCTATCTTGAAGGTGATGTGTTGTGCAAGGATATCAAGAAGTTTGTAGTTGAAAGAAAATATATCAGCTTCAATAGACTACCGAATGAAACTCTACGTCAAACATACGATCGTTATGTTGAGGTAGTAAATGCTTGCTTATCCCTTCGTAAAGTTTTAACTGATAAAGAAATAAATATGACATTCCTTGCTGCTCTGGGATCCAAATGGATGCACAAAACAACTTCCCTCGAATACTCTAAAGATTTGAATACTTGGACTCTAAGTAACTTGTATGAAAATCTTAAAGTCCATGAACTAAAGTTAGATCATAATGATGAGGTTGAAGGGAAAGGCAAATCACTTTCTATGTCTGTTGTTGACCATGTGGAGAAACCTTCTATGCCTACCTCAAATTCTAGTGTTTCAACTTCTTCTCTCATCGATATGGATGATGAGGATTTTGCCATGTTTGTAAAACGTTTTCAAAAATTTCGTAAAAATTCATAATCATTTTCAAAAGGTATACCTCCATCAAAATTTTATAGAGCGAGTGACTCAAAAAATAAAAGTGACCTTGTCCGCTACAACTGTAGAAAGGCCGGTCATTTTCCTTCTAAGTGTCCTCAACGTAAGTATGAGTATTTGAAAAAGAAAACTTATCCTTCGAATTTTTTTCGTCGAAACGGGATGGTTACTGAAGAATAAGAGAATTTAAAAGAACCTGCTACTCGGATTGAAACTGATTCTGATGAAGAAATCAATGAGAATACCGAATAGGTAAATCTCTGACTTGTTGCTAATGATGCTTCTAGTGATTCAGAAGACGATGGTTCTGTTCAGTGGCTCAAACAGATGATGAGGTTGTTCCTAAGCAAACCAACATTGTGGCTAGTAGTGATGACAATAGCAATTTAGAACTTATCCCTAGTTACAAAATTGGAAATTGCTCATTTTCTCGCCCTATCTTTCCATCCAAAAATGAAACACTTTCAAAAACTGTATCTACACCAATTGTTTCAAAAAGGGTCAATGAGATTTCTCCCATGGAACAAGAAGAGATGTTTAAGAAAGCTAAAATGGTGATCAAAAGGTTTGAAAATGTTAAGAAAGCTTTAACACTATCAACTGATGAAATTTTTCAGCTCAAGACGGAGAAAAAATTGCTAAGGCCTGAAATTAAGCTTTTAAAAGACCAAGTCAAAAGTATAACTACTCTTACTGAATTAAATATCACTCTTGAAACTAAAGTTGCTGCACTCAAAATTCGAAATGATGACTTGGTTGCTAAAAACACTGACCTTCAAAAGGTTATTAATGAGTGGACCAAATCTCGTGTCATTATAGATCAAATACTAGAATCTCAAAATTATATTAAAGATAAAGAAGGCTTGGGATTTCAAATTAGTGAAAATTTCAAGTGTGCTTCTTGCTGTGAAAAGAGTGAAAAAATTTCTGATCAAACTCATGAAAATCCTATGGGGAAGCATTCTAATTCAAAGGATAAAGGACAAGAACCAAAGGCTAAACTTAACTTTCATTATGTCTACCCCAAGAATCTGACTGTGAGTAATTCCAAGATGAAAGAAAAGGAAAAGGAGGAAAAAGGTTGTGATGAAAATTATCAAGTGATTGACCGCACCACACCTTCGACCACATACCAAGCTTCCACAAGAAAGGTAAACACTCCTAGAAAATCTGTGGTCAACCACAAAAAGACGAATTTTGTTAGAGCCAAAACCTCTGACCCAGTAAAAGATGTGAAACCTAACACTAGTAAAGAGTTTATCAAAACTCAGTTTGGTAGTGGCTTTCATCATTGTTCTGTGTGTGATGGTTATGGTCACTTGGCTGCAGAATGCCTTTTGAGATTCACACCAAATGCTCAAAGACATAATCCTCCTTCGGTCAAACAGGTGTGGGTCATCAAAAGGTGCTAACCTCAGGACCCAAAAGAATAAAGGGGACCTCGTGTTTAAATGTTCATTTTTCAGTTCCTCTGCTTCATGGCTGGATCTTCCAAGGCAAATTCAAATGAATGGTATCTAGATAGTGGTTGATCAAGACATATGACAGGAGATATCAACTTGATGGAAGATATTCGTGAAGAAAATGGTCCATCAGTAACTTTTGAGGATAACAATAAAGGAAAGACAATTGGATATGGAGTCATTTGAAAAGGAAAAATTACCATAAAAGAAGTATCTCTAGTCAAAGGACTCAAGCACAAATCTTCTCTCTATATCTCAATTTTGACAAAGGATTGCATTGCAATTTCACTTCAACAAACTACTTCATTAAAGATGGCACATCCGGAGTCACGTTGCTTAAAGGGATTCGTAAGAGTAATGTTTATATTATTGATTTCAATTCTGCTTGCAACATTACTAATCTCTGTTTTGTAGCAAAAAAATGTGAGTGAAAATAGTTAGCTGTGTCACAAAAGACTTAGTCACTTGAACTTCAAGTATCTATCAAAGATTGGAAGAGAAAATCTAGTTCGTGATCTATCCAAAGTAGCTGATCAACACGACAAGAAGTTCACAACATGTCAACTTGGCAAACAACCTAAGGTATCATTCTCCAGCAAGATCGTGCCTTCAACTTCAAGATGCTTGCAACTACTCCACATTGATATGTTTAGACCTGTCACCACCGCAAGCATTGGAGAAAATAGATATATTTTAGTTGTGGTGGATGATTACTCACGATATACATGGGTAGAGATGATGATCTCCAAAGATGATTATTATTACATCTTGACCTCACTCTTTAGATAGCTCCGAACTAAAAAAGAAGATGACATCGTTAGTGTTAGATCAGATCATGGAACTGAATTTAATAACAACGGTGTAGCTCAATACTGTGATGACCATGGTATTGACCACAACTTCTCTGCTGCTGGAGTTCCAAAAAAAATGGACTTGTGGAAAGAAAGAATAGAACGTTGATTGAGGCTGGAAAGACAATGCTCGCTGAAGCTAAACTACCACAATATTTTTGGGCTGAAGCAACTAGCACATCATGCTTCACTCAAAATTGATCCCTCATCAACAAGACCTACAACAAAACTCCATATGAACTTTGGAGAGGAAGAACCCCTAACATTGCTTTCTTCAAGATCTTTGGATGCAAATGCTTTATTCTATACAATGGAAGAGAACATCGAGATAAATTTGCTCCTAAAGCTGATGAAGGTATTTTTGTTGGGTATGCCAAATATTCTAAAGATTTTTGTATTTACAATAAAAATAGTATAAAGATAGTAGAATCTGTCCATGTTACTTTTGATGGACATTCTCTCATTAAGCCACATTTGGCTCCAAATGTTGCTGATGATTTTGTTGAGCATAATGAGACAGGTGTTCCCCCACAAGCTACACTTAGACCAGAAAATCACTGAGCGCAAGGAATTCCATCAACTTCGATCGCACCTCCATCAATATTTTCAGAACCAACATTATAAGTTCTTACTTAAGATGTTCATTCAGATGATGATGTAGTCGAATCTACTCCCATACATTCTATAGAGCCAATAACTCAACTCACTTATAATGATCAGAATGGCTCAAATGACGTACCACTAGAAGATCTTCATCAACAATCAACTTAATCAGATTTACCTCCAGAAGTTCATGAGGATAGATATCACCCCAATCAATAACATCATTGGTGATTTGTTTTCTGGTGTTCAAACAAGAAGCTCACATTATGATGAACACACTTCACTCATATCTCAAATTGAACCAAAGAAAGTTGATGAAGCACTCCAAGATTCAAGTTGGGTTATTGCTATGCAAGAAGAGCTCAACCAATTTAAAAGATGTAAAGTTTACACTCTAGTTCCAAGACCAAAGGATCAAGTAGTGATTGGTATAAAATGGGTGTTTAGAAACAAGATGGATGAGAATGGAAGCATCACAAAAAACAAAGCAAGGTTGGTTGCACAAGAATATAGACAAGAAGAAGGAATCAACTATGATGAAACCTTTGCCCCCATTGCAGGACTTGAAGCTATAAGGATTTTCTTAGCTTATTACTCTTTCAAAAAATTCAAGCTTTACCAGTGAAGAGTGCATTTTTCAACGGTGAACTTCAAGAAATGGTCTATGTTGCACAACCTCCTGGATTTGAAGACAACAAACATCATGATCATGTTTACAAACTCCAAAAAGCTTTGTATGGACTTAAGCAAGCTCCAAGAGCATTGTATGATACTCTATCTAAATTTCTTCTAGAAAAGGGCTTCAAACAAGGTAAAATTGACACAACTCTTTTCATTGCTAAATATAATGATCATTCTTTACTTGTTAATATATATATTGATGCTATCATTTTTGGCTCTACTAATGAAATCTTGTGTAAGCGTTTTGAGAAGCTCATGAAAAGCAAGTTTGAGATGAGCATAATGTGAGAGCTTACATTCTTTCTTGGGCTTCAAATCAAACAATGTAATGAATGCATCTTCCATAGCCAAGCAAAATACACCAAAGATCTAACCAAGAAATTTGGACTTAAAAATGCAAAAGCATACGACACTGCTATGGCCACTTGAAAAAGTTAACATTCATCTAGAGCATATGGGCACTGACAATCAAATTGCAGATATTCTCACTAAAGCTCTTGATTTCAAGAGGTTCATGTATTTAAGATAAGAAATGGGTATGCTTGAGCTTATATAAACTTGTCCTTATTACTTTTGAATACTAATATTGTGTGTTTTGTGAAGTTCGTCATTAAGTGTAGGTAGAAATGGTCCATTCCATTATTCACAGTCGACCACACCAAAAGTGGACCACATGATTCTTAATGGACCACATGAGCTCATGAAAACATCAATTCTTGGCTTCGTATAAGCCTTTCTACGGTCAAAACATTGGCTCTAAGCCTATCTTCGAACGTAATACTAAAGACCTCAGGTAAGTAACTCTAACTCCATATTATTCTTGTTTGGAACTTGTCCATTTTGGGAAATGATAATTGCACAAGGGTACTTTTGCAATTATTTTTCCCTCATTTTTTATAAATTCAAATCATTTATTTGGGGATTGTTTTGTCTTTATTTGCACATTCATTGGTTGTCAAGATGGAGATGAAATGACACTTCCCTTACACAGAGGACATCACTGTGCACTAACCCTCTTCCCATTTTCCCTTAACCATTCCCTCCACTACTCCACCTCTTCACTTCTCACAAACTCTCTGCACCCACATCCTCTGTCAACAGTCCTTATTCTTGTTTCCTTCTCTCTCTCTCTCTCTATAATTTTCGGTATAAATGGCTCATTCAAAGAAACCATCTTCAAAGAAAACTACTGATAAATCAAGTGAGGATTCTTCCTTGTCTAAATTCTTAGTCATGGTATGACAACTTTAACTCTAATCTTTGTCAATCAAATGTTGAATGTTTGTTATTTCTCCATTAATGCTAAATTGCCCATTACTTCAGAAATCTTTGTTTGTTAGTATTTGTAACAAATTTCTCCTACATTCATACTTAAATTATGATTCTCTACTTGTTTATACCACTGATTTCATGAATGTATAGCTCCTTGATGCTTTCTTATTTGAATTTTCAAAAGTTAGGTCTTAGTTTTTCGAGAACTTCATGTTGGATTTCTGGGTTTCTATGTGATTTGTTCTTATTTTTATTGTCATATTGGTGAAATTAAAGCTCATAGGAACATGAAAATGTAATTTTATATACTTTTAGTCATTTCTGAAAAAATTGTTCTTGGTGTTCTTGATGTTCTTTAAGTGTTCATCCTCGCATTCATCAAATTTTGAAATTTTCTTCATATTTTGGGTCTTGATTTAAGTTATCATATTTATGCATTTTAATCCATTTTGATTCCTACAATACAATGTTGAGGATATCTTATCAATCTTAGATATGTTTAACTTTCTTGCCCCATTCACGGTTGATGGATGTGGTTTTACCTATCCAAAAGATATGTTTCCAAGCTTATTTAATGCTCAAAACCTTGGGAATTTAATGTGTTTTGTTAGTGTTTTGAAAGTACAGAGGTTGAAGTGCAATTAGGCAGAAAACGGAGGATATAAACCAATTTTGGAAGTTCAGGTACCAGTAAAAAACAATCAAATGTAAAATAATACGAATCAAATTTGAGGAAGGTGCAATGAAATATAATCGGTGTAACAATGAAGATAAGATGACTCGATCATGTAACGAGGAAAGCCCTTGAGACAACTATCTCGCCGGCACAAAACCTCGGAAGGTGTTTATGGTCACCTTCATCCCAAACGGTAGTATTGATCTTAGGTGAATTACAAGTATTGAAGCTTTGGCGGATTACAAGAAAGTGTTTGTGAACTGTGTGTGATGATCGTATTTGTTCCAGCCATTAGCTCCTTAAATAGAAAAAAATAACTTGAAGATAACAAAACCCTAACAAACTTTCCTAAAATCTCGGCATTGTTATCTTGGTCTTGACTTGGTCTCTCAACCGTTGAAATAGGTTTTTTCCACGTTCTATTTACCTGTAATTAAAGATATAACAAAAAAATAATTAAATAATGATTTAATTATCTAAGTGAATTTTACTAAGTGAATTTTACCTTGTCCACGGGTTTGAAGATGACGACATGCTGGCAACTTTTCAAGATGTGGCGATCTTGAATTTACCCATAACAATTGTCCCCAAAAACTGTCTTTTAATGAATTTAAATGGACGGTTTTTCTACTTCCTTCTAGAAGCTTTGGCGGTTAATTAACTTGATGGAGACGTGGTAGTTGAGGAGTTTAATCTACCTTAATTAGCGTAAATGCCGAGGATCTAGGGTTTTTAACTGAGCTCCTTTTCGCTTTCTTCCTTACTTTCTCAACGTTTCATCCATCTTCTTCACGGCGGTGATTTTCTCCAAGGTAAAATCTTTCCCTCTCTCTTTTATTTTTTGAAAAAATGGTTAAGCCAAGAAAAGGCAAGTCTCCAAGAAATTCCCTGAGTTCGAACGAGGATGGGGGTTTCTCTTGTGAGGGCTTGTTGGCAAAACCTGATGAAGAGGTTTGTATTTTCAACAATGAGCTCATCGAATCTGTTAAGGATCAACAATGCTTCCCAGATTCTACCATCTTTAGGTCTTTAGATGTGTTTCTTAGGGCTGATTTTGTGTCTCCATAGTGGGTCTGTTTTTACGAATATCCCTTTGCCCTAGGTTTTTCGTATCCTTTCCCTACGTTGCTAACTGAGTTTTTTAGAAAAACAAATTTGGCTATCGTCCAACTAATGCCCATGGTTTGGAGGATTTTCTCTTGTGTCCTGAGGGTGAATCGTGAATTTGGGTTAGACATAGGTTTGAGAGAGATAGCGTTCGTATATGAGCTCCAAACCTTTGGCTCTACGAGATATCTTCTAAAAACTAGGTCTGGAATGAAACCACTGTTTTTGAGAGTGACGGTAAACGATAGGGGTTGGAAGTCAAAATATTTCTTTGTTGAGAAGGATTCTTTGGAGGAAGGAGACTTCTTGGCAACAGGATGGAACAGGGAAGGTATCCCTCTCTTTAAAACTTCAGTTTTCTTTATTTCCCGCACTTACTTGAATTTGTAATTTCTCTGTTTGTTTTTGCAGCCATTGATTGGGCGAAGCTCTTCCCACCTTCTGCCGATACCATAGATAAGGTGAGGAGATTACTGGAGTTTTCAGAGGAGGAGCGATCCTTCAAGCCATTTGAAGCAATAGCAGTTTCTGAAGAACAAGAGGTACCACCATCTACTGAGATGTCCACTGGTAAGATCCTATTCTGTCACAAGAATTTTCTTTTTTCATATTTGGATTTTGCCTCTATTTCATAATGTGTACTCTGTTTTTGACAGTTTCTAAATACACAGCTGCATTTTCCTTAAAAGATCTCCAAGATTTTGTAGGGAAAACCCAAGCTAGCCAACAGTTGACGGTGCCTAAGAAAGAAATGGAGGCACCATCTGTGGGAGCCAGGGTTAAGAAAAGGAAGGGCAGTTCTAAGGAAGTTATAAATGTTGATGAAACAGGGTTGGCAGATGTTAAGGAGGCACTGGCTAGAGTGGCAGTGGTAAGTTTTTCAAAAGCAGAGTTTCAAAGGAATTTTTTGAATACACCCCAAATTCTAATCACCAAACTTTGTTTTTTGCAGGGTATTGATGCGGCTGAGATAAAGATGAATAATCTCGAGGAAAGAAACAGGAAGCTAGTTTTGGAGGCTTTACAGGCGAAGAAACAGAAGGATGTTCTGACTAAGAGAGTGAAGGATCTTCAGAACGAGGTTGAGAGTTTGATGAAGGGTATGTCTTCCATTCAAGACACTCAACTGCAGGAAATTGAAGATGTGAAGAAGAATATGATGGCCTCAGCTGCCCAGAGTATGATAGCTATAAAGATTCAGATGATGGAAGAGTTCCAGGATGGGAAGCATACAGAGTGGATGTTGAGCAGCAACGTTCACTCTTGAAGGATTTGGATGGTAAGGGAGAGGAAGCAGGAGAAGGATCCTCAACTGCTAAGGATGATGATATCCTAGAGGAAGGAGTAGCGACAACATCTGCGGCAGTAGCCACCCCGTGAAGGAAAAAATATGGTTCTTTGGTTTTAAAAAACTTTTGGTTTGAAAATGGGCTGCGTCCCAAAGACAATGTTTAAATATTTTTGGTTTGTAATCGGTCCATAAGGGCCAAGACAATTTGCTTTTCAAGTGTTGGGTTGGTCTAACAGTTTTATGTTTTCGTAGGGTAAAAACTTTTGTTTTGCTTGTGTGTTGCTAAAAACTTTTGCTCAAGCATTTTGGAAAATGAAAATTGAAGGTTGGCATGCTAACCTTTTCGGAGATATTGACAACTTGCGAGTGGATGTATAAATCCTTGCAATTACTTTGATTGACATGCGAATGTCAATAATCTTTTGTTCTTAGGTGGCATGAATGTGCCACAACCATATTGATAAATTCTTAGGGTCAAAACTCATTGATCGAGTGGAGATGGGTAATTCATACATATTAAACGTATGGGCCCACCACATACCTCAATCAAGGTTGACATCGTGCGCTTCAGGCGAGGTGTTTAAACCTTAATGAGACGAAAGAAAGTAATTTCTTTAAACTTTTGAAGGGATTAAGTACCTTTAACGGAGGTGAGATGGCCAGTCTCAAAACGGTTGTTTTCACGAGAATTGGATTGAATTGACGACCTCTTGCAAAATAACAAGATAATGAGAGATTTCGACATATTTTCTGATGTCACATTTTATTTGATAAAAGGAAGTAAAAAGGTTCTAGAACTTTCATAAAAATATTTCCTTTAAACAGAAAGTAAGAAAGCGGCCGTACCTGATTTAAGATGTTAACTTCTTGAAAGGATGTTAACATCTCAATTTGTCAAGGAGCTTATTCAAATGCTTCTTGTTTACTTGCAAAACAGAAACATGTTAGGGGTGGGCGTTAGCTTAACTAACGCCCCTTCGATGCTTAAGTCAGTAATCGTTCAAAAAATAAACAAAATAGAAATAAGTACTTTTATTGAAAATAGAACGGTAAAGATCGTACCTTGGTTTTATTTGCATTGTAACGTAATTATGGACACTTACATAAAATAGGACTTGAGGTGAATGGCATTCCAGCTTCGGGGAATCCTTGCTCCCTCCAGGGTTGATAGCCAATATGAACCTTTGCCTGCTTCGGCATCAACTAAGTATGGTCCTTCCCATTTGGGGGCCATCTTTCCAGCATTGGGCTCTCTTGTATTCTGAAACACCTTTCATAGGACTAGATCACCGACTTGGAACTTCCGTAATCTAACATTTTTGTTTTAGGATTTAGCAATCTTTTGTTGATACGCTGCTATTCTGATCTTGGCTAAATCCCTTAGCTCGTCAATGGTATCTAGATCGTAACCCAGGTTGGCATCATTCTGCTCAAGTGTCAACATCTTGAATCTGGCAGTAGGGACGACGACTTCTGCCGGGATGACTGCTTCTGCACCAAATACTAAGGAGTAAGGGGTCTGGCCTGTCGCGTTCTTTGGTGTGGTTCTATCTACCCAAAGGACAAATGGAAGCTCTTTCGCCCATCTTCCTTTCTTTTGGTCTAGCCTCTTCTTTAGGTTGTTGATGATTATTTTGTTACTTGATTCTGCCTGGCCATTGGCTTGAGGATGCACAGGTGAGGATGTCACCATCTTAACTCCCCACCTAGACTTCTTTATCATGAACTTGCACGTATGATTTAGCTTCAACCCACTTAGAGAAGTAATCAACCATTGCTAGCAAAAATACTTTTCCTCCGGGAGCTTTAGGCAATTTTCCCACTATATCCATTCCCCACCTCATAAATGGCCAAGGGGAGAGGATTGGATGAAGCAATTCTGCGGGTTGGTGCAAGATGTCACTATGCTTTTGGTAGGAATCACATTTCTTGGCAAAGATGGCAGCATCTTGATGCATTGTTGGCCAGTAGTAACCCATTCTTAGAGCTTTCGTATATAAGCTTCTGCCCCCAGAATGGTTACCACATGATCCTTCATGCAATTCTCTTAGAACTTCCATGGCTTTATCGGCTTCGAGACATCTCAAGTATGGACCTGCAAATGATTTCTTAAACAACACATTATCTATTAATACGAATCTTGAAATCCTTACCCTGAATGCTCTTGCATTCTTTTCCTTATCAGGGATGGTGCCATCTAGAAGATATTTAATTATTGGCGTCGTCCAAGATGTCTCTATCTGATTATCTGGGATGTCGTCATCTGTGCAGAAAAGCTCTAACCTTTCCACTGCAGGGATGTTGACATGTATGGTTGGTATATTAGTCTGAGATAAGCTTTTGAAAGCTAATCCAAGATTGGCCAATGCATCTGCTCGAGAGTTCTCCTCTCGGGGTATTTGCTCAAAGGAGAAGATTTGAAATTTGCTTGCCAGAATTTTCACAATGCCCAAATAAGCTGTCATCTTGGCATTTTTTGCTGCATGTGAACCATTAAAATGATTGACAAGTAACAATGCATCACTATATACCTGTATTGCTTTAATGTTCATGTCTAGAGCCGCAGTTAGGCCCATGATTAAGGCTTCGTATTCTGCTTCATTATTGGTAGCTTTAAAATCACAACTAATGGCCTTGGGTATGATGTCCCCTTGTGGCAACTTTAGGATAACACCTAGCCCTGTGCCCCTCATATTAGAAGCACCATCTTTGAATAGAGTTCACTTTCGCAGGATGTCCCCATCTTGGAGCTGTTGGACTTCTAGTTCTACTTTCGGTTGCATGCTTGGACTAAAGTCTACCACAAAGTCTGCAAGTGCTTGGGATTTTATTGCTGTTCTAGGCTCATACTTGATGTCATAAGTGCTTAGTTGAACGGACCATTTGGCCATCCTTCCTGACATTTCTGGTTTTCTCATTACACTTTATATCGGATAATTAGTACGAATGACAATGATATGAGTTTCAAAATAATGCCTCAATTTAATTGAAGCATAAAGTAAAGCTAAGATTAATTTTTCAAGGTGTGAATACCTGGTTTCCGCATCGAGCAGTGTTTTACTTACATAATATATCGGTTGTTGGATGCCATCTTGATCACAGACTAGAACGGCACTGACTGCAGTTTTGAATACAGCTAAGTAAACGCATAATGGCTCACCTTCTTGAGGCTTCGAGAGCAGGGGAGGTGTTGACAGGTACTGCTTTAGAACTTGAAAGGCTTGTTCATGCTTTTCAGTCCACTCAAATCTGGAATTTTTCTTCAAGATGTCATAGAATGGCTTGCATCTGTCAGAGGATTTTGAAATGAATCGATTCAATGCTACCACTTTCTCTGTCAATCTTTGAACATCTTTGACGGATTTAGGCGATGCCATATTGATGATGGCTTTTATTTGCTCCGGGCTTGCCTATATCCCTCTTTGCGTCACCATGTAGCCCAAGAATTTACCAGACTTCATGCCAAAATTGCACTTCGCTGGGTTTAACTTCATGTTGAATTTGTCCAAGATGTCAAAGGCTTGAGTAAGATCTCAAACATGATCTTCAGCTTTCTTTGATTTTATCACCATATCGTCAATGTATACTTCCATGGTATCCCCAATCTTCTCTTTGAACATCATATTGACCAGCCTCTGGTATGTAGCACCTGTATTTCTTAGTCCAAAAGGCATTGCAATATAACAATAAATACCTATGGGAGTAATGAAGGCGGTGTCCTCTTGGTCAGATGGCTCCATCTGGATTTGTTGGAATCCGGAAGATGCATCCAAGAAAGTCAACATTTCATGTCCGGAAGTAGCATCAACCAAAGTATCAATGTGTGGCTAGGGGAAAGGATCTTTGGGACAAGCTTTGTTCAAGTCTGTGAAGTCGACACAAACTCTCCATTTGATATTCTTCTTCTCTACCACCACCACATTTGCTAACCATCTCGGGTATTCGACTTCTCTGATCATCATAGCTTTGAGCAATCTATTTACTTCTTCATGAATGATTATATTCCTTTCTTATACGAACTTCCGTCTCTTTTGGTGGATTTGTTTGAAGGATGGGTCGATGTTGAGTTTATGGTTAATGATGTCTTTGCTGATGCCTGTCATGTCCTCATGCTTCCAGGCGAAGCTTTTGATTATGCTTTTTAGGAGGTTGACAAGATCTTCCTCGATCTCTGCCGGAACATCTTAACCAATTAGCACCTTGAGATATGGTTTTAAGGGGTCTAAGAATATCTCTTTTACGTCATGCTCCTTTGCATCCAGAACTTCACGGGCTTTTCTCTGTAATTGCTATGCGATCTTGGGAGATGTTGACGCCTTCATGGATGTCATGTAGCATTATTTAGCTGATTGCTGATCACTGTAAATCTTGACAACTCCCCAGGGTGTCAGCATCTTCACACATTGATGATAAGTGGATGGCACTGCTCTCATTCCATGGATCCATGGTCTTCCCAAGATTACATTGTAACATGTTGCACTGTCAATCACGCAAAATCTCTCCATGGAGTTGATGCCTTCAACATAAACTGGAAGTGTGATTTCTCCCACGGTACTTTTGGTTTCCCCACTGAAGCCCACGAGCACTGAGGTTCTTTTTACAATGCTTTCTTCAGGGATCTTCATTTCTTTCAAGGCATCTAGCATAATGAGGTTTACAGAACTGCCTCCATCTACTAGGATACGTCTAACTTTGCAATTGGCGATCTGGAGGGCAATGACCAAGGCGTCATGATGTGGATCCATAACATTGTCCCTGTCACTTTCTTTGAAGGAGATGACATCTTGGGATGTGAGCTGCGACATCTTTGAGAGTCTCTCGGGCTTCTCATCCTTAGCTTGCTTGGCGAATCTCTTAGATACAGAATAAGAAGTACCACAAATATCAAAACCACCACTAATAACATTAACTACCTTTGTTACCGATGGAGGAGATGGCGGTCTGGTTGCAACGGGCTCTTTGTTCTCCGTCTTGGTCTTGCAGTTTCCAAGGAGTTCTTTAAGATGTCCTTTAGACAACAGGTAACTAATCTCCTTCCTCAAGGCGATGCAATCTTCAGTAAGATGACCAAAATCCTCATGGTAGGCACACCACTTGGATTTATCCCTCCTGCCGAATGGCTTGTCAGTTTTTCGAGGCCACCTTGCTTTATCTCCAAGATTGCTCATCGCACACAGGATACCTGAAACATCAACAGAGAAACAATAATCAGAAATTTTAGGGGATTAAAATCATCATCATCTCCATCATCTTCCACACAATTGACTTTGTTATGGTCATTTCTATGGTAAGGTCTGGATCTGCTCTGCCTTTGGTGAGACGACTCTATCTTCCTGTCAGGATGGTCATATGATGAAGCTTTATCAGGATGATTGGACTGCTGCACCTTATCCTCTTCCAGCCTGATAAATCTTAAAGCTCGGTTTCGGATATCCTCCATTTTCTTGCACGGGTTCATCACCAAATCTTCATAGTTAGGGGAATCTTTCTTCAAGCCCATTTTGAAAGCTTCTGCAGCTGTTGCCATGTCCAGGTTGGGGATCTCCAGGACTTCTTTATTAAACCTATTAACATAGTCCTTTAAGGCTTCGGCGGGCTGCTGGGTGATACGGTAGAGATCACTGGTGAGCTTCTCAAACTGTCGGCTGCAAGAGAATTGATTGTTGAACAGGTTGACAAGTCGAGCAAATGACCCAATAGAACTAGGAGGTTGACGGATCAGCCACTTCAATGCTGGTCCTACCAACGTCGAACCGAACCCTCGACACAAACAAGCCTCAGGAAACTGGAGCGGAATGCGAACGATCTCCATCTTTTCTTGGTAATGGGCGACATGCTCCTCAGGATCTGAGCTCCCATCATACAACTTCATGGCTGGAACACTAAATCCTTTCGTGATGTCGACATGCGCAATTACTGGAGTAAAGCGAGATTGATTGTAACATGTTGGGGAGACCTGCTGGATAGGCGGGGTGACGCCTGGCACATTCATGATCATTTCCCTCAACTCCTGAAGCTGATTTGCAATGTAGGTACCTGCAAAAGGGTTAGTAGCACGAGCAGCATTATCCAAGGCAGAACTAGCATTGAAATTAACAAAAGGATTAGTATTATCTGCAAAAGATGTCATGATGGTGCTATTAGTGAAGATGGGTCCTTCTAGAAAATTCATCCTGTAGGCACTGGTGGCTAAGGGTGCCGACATTGCCACAGAAGTCGTCATCGGGGGAGAAGACGTCAGGGTTGGTGATGACGACATCCTTACAGATGAAGCCATTGGAAGGAATTCATTGAAGGTTTGAGAGTTGTCCCCAATGTTGAAGTCAAGGACTCTAGGACGGTAAGGGGAGACAGCATCCACTCTTTTGGAGAGCAACTCTTGTTCCTTTTGCACCTTTATCAAGCTTTCGGCTATCAAGGAGGTGCTATTCTGTTGGCGATCCAGCTGATTCTTCATCTGCACGAGCATACTTTTGATCTCGAGATCAGTAGATGGAGACATCTGCTTCTTGCCAGGATTCACAGGCGGAGGAGGAGGCAATGAATCTTGGCCTCCGGTTGCTGGCCTGCTACTGGTTTGGGGATTCACACTGCTAGGGATAGAAATGGTTTTACTGACGATAGAAGTCATAGGTTGGGTAGACATGGTAGAAATGTAAGGATTTTAAACCGATTAAAAAACCAATGGCCCATTGGTGGGCGCCAAACTGTTTTTGTAAAAAACAATCAAATGTAAAATAATATGAATCAAATTTGAGGAAGGTGCAATGGAATATAATCGGTGTAACAATGAAGATAAGATGACTCGATCATGTAACGAGGAAAGCCCTTGAGACAACTATCTCGTCGGCACAAAACCTCGGAAGGTGTTTATGGCCACCTTCGTCCCAAACGCTAGTATTGATCTTAGGTGAATTACAAGTATTGAAGCTATGGCGGATTACAAGAAAGTGTTCGTGAACTGTGTGTGATGATCGTGTTTGTTCCAGCCATTAGCTCCTTAAATTGAAAAAAATAACTTGAAGATAACAAAACCCTAAAAAACTTTCCTAAAATCTCGGCATTGTTATCTTGGTCTTGACTTGGTCTCTCAACCGTTGAAGTGGGTCCTCGAAATAGGTTTTTCCCACGTTCTATTTACCTGTAATTAAAGATATAACAAAAAATAATTAAATAATGATTTCATTATCTAAGTGAATTTTACCTTGTCCACGGGTTTGAAGATGACGACATGCTGGCAACTTTTCATGATGTGGCGATCTTGAATTTACCCACAACAACAATTATGGAAAATTAGGGAGTAAACTGTATTATAAAGTTTATGGGCTAAACTGCAATTATTTGAAAGTAGAAGGCATGCAGCTGGAAAATAAGGTTGGCTGCATTTTGGAAGAATGGCCAGCCAAGGCATGACCCAGGAGCAGAGTGGCCGCAAGAAATAGGGCCGTGGCCACTTGAACAAGCCAAGTGGCAGAGCGACCGCGCCATTTCGGCAGAAGAAAGGGGCGACCGCACATAGGGTGGCCGAGCGGCCGCGCCCATGGCCGCCCTAGCATCAACGACGAATATCAGTGATGAATTTGGTCCATCACAAAATTAAAAGGTGTTTTCAACAGAATCAGCAACAGATTAGTGACAGAATTTCGGCAGAATCCTAATTTGACTAGGAATTGACCTATTTTGGCTGTAAATTAGGAATCCCTCCTCCCTCCTCCAATATAAAGGATCCCTAGACAAGTTTTTGGGGGATCTCTCTATCTTTTCTTCTCCCTTAACATATATTACATAGTTTAGGTTTTTACAAGGATTGAAGATTTAATTCAAGGTATGTATTTATTTATTTTAATGGCCCTTCGAGACTAAGTTATTTGATTTGTGGATTGGTAAGTAACAATACATGATCGTTATGCTATAGTTCTTAATTCTTAATTCAATATCATTCCAGCGTAGTAAAATATTCTTAATTCATTCTAGGATTTCAGATTTATGTTAAGATACTTTTGGCCTTAGAATTTGTGGGTATCCATTGTTACAATAACTCAGATATAGATACATTGACCATTATTTTACTACTTAGATCTGATTGAGGACGTAGCTAAATTTAATTGGATCTAGGTTCATATATTCTTTTGATCTTCTTGAATTCTTCAATTATTATATATACGTAAGAGTATAATAAAAAGAGAATATTTGAGTTGCAAATCGCACACCAAACAGTCCCAACTCATGATTTTGTGAATGAACCCTAGAATGAAATTGATGACTTCATTAATAAAATAGCATAAAGTGAATGTATTGTGAAACCTAATCCGTGAATCTCATTGTCAAAATTTGAATTCAACCCTTGCTTTATTTTGTGATCCTTAATCATTAGTTTAATTTCTTTGCAATTTCAATTTAGTTTATTTTAATCATTCAAAAACAAAACCCCCTTGGTTACTTTACGCTAATTAGATTCACTTGTATTCACTCAAGTCTCTGTGGTTTGACCATTACTTTTGTACATTGCTTCTTCGGTGACTTGTATACTTGCAAGGTTTTTATTACAAGAGGATTTTCTCCATCAAATGTACAAGTCACCGAAGTAGCAATGTACAAAAGTAAAGGTCGAACCATAGAGACTTGGCTTACTTATAAGCTTGGTACTTACTACTTGTATACTCTCTTGCTCACATTTTAATGTTGTGCAAAATACAAGCCATTTCATCCATGTATGGGTGATATACAAAAAGGACATAGCCAAGGATGCATTAGACCGTGTGATGCTTAAGGCTTTTAAGGAAAGTGGAATTCTTCCCTTCTTCACCATGAAGCAAACCTTTCATATATCTGCCTTAGTGGACCAGTTCTTCCACAATGCTAGCGAGCTCAGAATGAAGAATGATAAAGGGAAAACAGTTAGACTCATCAGGACCAAGATTCAAAGTGTCCCTTTTGACATTGATTATATTGACATAGCAACTGTCTTAGGCCTCCCTCTCATCAAGACTGACTGACCCCTTAGAGCTAGATCAAGAAGACCAGGATATATTGGCCAAGTCTCTCAATGGGGACAAATCAGTGAGTGCTACCCCTAGGAAGAACTTTGATGAACTGATATACCACATAGGTGTCTAGTTGGTCATTGTTTCTTTTGCAAGACTGGAAACCAAGCTAATTTCAACAATGATCAATGGAAGATCTCTGCAGCAATCTTTCAAGGAACCAGACTTCATTGGGCCAAAATCATTTAGCAAAGGTTGTTGGCCAGTATATATGAGTATCAGAAAAATGAGTCTGCAGACCACAACAAGTACATGACCCATACCAGATTGATTACTCTCCTTCTCACTCAAACAATGGAGATAAGTAAAATTGTTGATAGGCATACTGAGCTACATGAGGAGATTCCTAAGTCCAAAATCTTTACAAGGAAGATAATGCAAATTTTCAGAAACAAATTCAATGATAAGTTGTATCACCAATTAATGGGAAAAGTATCCAGTTGAGGAGTATGTGCTTCCCAAGAGTTCTAAGAGAACTGGGAAGGCTTCTATAGAAGAAGATGAGGTTAAGAAGGAAGAAGACCCTAGAGAAGTGGCCAGAAAATCCAAGGGTAAGGGCATTGCTGTTGAGAAGCTAAAGGCCAAGTTTGTGGACTCCCTAGGTAAGAAACATGGAGGTATTAAGTTTAGAGAGCATACACTCTCTCAATCAAAATCCTCTTCATCATCCAGCTCGACCGCACCTGTACGATCGACTGCTCCAGCTAAGCCCTCCAAAATTTCCAAGCCTATTACACCTACTTCTAAACCTTTAACTTTCCACCATACCGAATCTACCAAGCCTAGTACTCACTCTAAATCTCAAATTCTCAAGACAAAAACTCCTCCCAAGAAGAATCAATCCCTTGCAGCTGATGATCAAGAAAGACTCATATATGCAGAACTCTTTTGTGCTCCAGCTCAGGGGAAGAAAAGAAAACAACCCTCTCCTTCAAGGCCACTGCCTTCAATCCCCCAAGAAGAAGTCAAGCTTTTGAATGCTAAAGGGCTGTTGAGGAATTAGTCCTAGAAGCCAGTAATGAGGATAAAATCAATGAGGAACTTGTTGACTCAGTTCCAAACTCCTCTCTTATTGAGCCCTTGAAAAGAAAATACAAAGTTATTGTTCCTGATGATGATGCCAGTGCATGGCTAAATGATCCTTTTGTGGATGAGCCTAGATTTAAGGTTGATAAAGAAGCTCAAGTTGATATGGAAGTGGATGAAAATGACGAGAATGTTGATGGCCAAACTCTTGGTCAAAAAAAGCCTGGAGATGAAATTTTCAAGTCTGGCTCTGACCATGCGACTGACCGCAATGAGCCTAATATTAGAGCCCCTCATGTTTCTCCCTCTAACTCCTCCAAATCTCCTACCCCTCACTAGAGTCCAATTCCTTCTCCCAAGCCATCTCAAAATGCAACTCTGGACCAACTCCTTACCACTTTTGAAACCCTAACCATACAGCTTGAGACCCAAAGCCAAATTGCCCAACTTGTTACTAACCATGCCTCACTTATTGCCTATCACAACTCTCTACAGGCTCAAGCTAATGCTCTTCCCTCAAAGTTGATTGACACCATTAAGGGTGAAATTGTCAATGGCCTAATGAAAACAAATGTTATCCAAAGTGCTTGGTAACACAGATGATAACAAAGACGAACAACACATAAAAATAGTTTGTAAATAAAGTTTGCAGCGTAATAAAAAAACACAAGAGATGTTTTTCTCAAGTTATATAAATTTATAACTTGAGTGAGCCTCAAAAGGCAAGACTTTATATTCAATGTATGACTTGATTACAAAGCTGAAAGTTCCCTAAAGCTATAGCAATTACACTCAACGGAATGAAATGAAAACAAAGTACGAAATCCTATCCTTGCCAAAACACATTCAAATCTAAAGTATTTGAATGTGGAAAATAGTGTATGGGGAGGAAGAATATATTAGAACCAAGAAGTATTTTGTCTCTTTTGCTTGAATGTGTGCAAATGTTCGACTTATTTTCAAATATCCACACCCTTGCATATTTAAAGTCTTCAATACTTGAAGACTACTCAAAGAGGACAACCCACATTGTCTTGGGTGAGTGGGGAGAGTTTTCAAGCTACACTACTCAATTTGAGCCAAGAAAAAGTCCACTCCCATGTTTGTAGCAATCATAAACTTGGAGGCAAAGTTCATGCTCCAACCTCTTGTACTCTCTTACATTTCCAACCTTGTACTCTTCTTGATACAACAAAAACTTTCCTATGACCAAGTCTACCATGTGTTTGTTGATTTTTAATACGTTTTTTACCTTTCCAAAGTTATGCATACATTTCCTTTCACGCGTAACTTGTTCTTCAACCAATTCCACTTTTCTAGCTCTTCAATCCACCTTAGTTTAGCCTGAAATTTGGACTTACAAATACATATATATCAGATAATATATACACATTAGGATAAAAAAATTTATGATAAGAAATGTGCAACTATTTAAAAATTCATCGTCGGGTAGCACATTAGGTAACACAGGAGGTTCAGTGATAACACTTGTGGTAACACACAAGTTTACACTAACAATCTCCCCCTTAGTTGTGCATTTCTTCCACAAACTCCTTAGTGCTGGTACCTGCACACTTTGTTAGCCACACACAATATAACTAAGCATCTCCTAAAAGATTAACTCCCCCTTAATCATGGAGTCAACCAAAAACCAAGGTTTATCTAATGAAACTAATTATTTAAAACTAATTGGTTAAAAACCAAGTTTTAAAAAACTAGCAATAAACCATAGTTTATCAAAAACCATAAAACATTATCCAAACAAATAAAAACCAACACCTAGAGTATTAAGTTTTAAGCAAACCAAAAGTTTAAAAACACCAAAATACAAATTGTTTAACAATCCATAAAATGAGAAATTGTTCAACTTCAACCATGAAAGGCAATAACCAGTAAGTGGCAACATCAACCTTTAAAAAGTAGCAACATCAACCTTCATCTTCATCCTCCTCCTCTTCTTATTGTTCTTCTTCTTCTTCCGCATCCTCTCCATCATCCTTAGTAACACCTGTGGTAACATCAGCAGCATCACTTGGACCAGCACCAGTACTATCTCCCCCTGTTTGGGAAGAAATTTGATTGATGAATTCTATAGTATCATCCCTGTGCTTAGTCCATATATCAATCAACTCCCCAATAATGACCACCTGTTTATGCAGAAAGCCAAGAACAGTAGATTTGGAAATTGTTAGAGAAGTGTTACCCAAAAGGGTAAACACATTTACTAGCACACTCGCTGCATCTCTACCTGAGGAGTAACATCAGGAAGAACACCTGAAGTAACACCCTGCCTTGTTAGCACAACACTAGACTCAACATCTTTGGATTTGTCCCACAGAAGATCACCTGTATACCTTATACCCCTTTTCTTTAATTGAGGATCAACCGTGTAATAGTCTAGTCCAGTGGTGTATGCATCTGAAGCCTCTACAGGAAGGGATTGGGACAACAACACTTGGAAAATCAAAGAAGGATAAGGGAAAAATGTACTTTTGTCCTTCCTACCACACGAAGCCAAGTGCTTAAAAACCAATCTCCCAAGGTTTAACCTTTATTTCTTTCCCAATTTATACAAAACTCTAGCTTGTTCTAGAGTAACCTATTGCTCATTTGTAGTTGGAAGCCAATTGTTGATGCACAATTTATGCAACACAGAGTAGAGGAAAGTAAGGCGTGAGGCTAGAAAATGTTCATTAGGTTTGGAAGGCTACTCTTGCACCACATTGTTGGATATATATTTGGCAATCACATCCCTATGTGCATAGACACTATCATGATCATGGTTGGGCAAGCCTAGAACTTTGTTAATCAAGGCAGGAGTGAAAGAATAAATCCCACTCCTCACAAACACCCTACTGTGTTGATTTGAACTCTCATTATCTAAGTTAGGAAGTAGATTGGCAAAGAAGTTCCTCACCACACTCTCAACAAATTTTGTGGGATGCAAGTTTGATTTCAAGAACTTCCTATCTTCCAAAAGCTGAAACAACCCATGCTTTTTCAAGTCTACCTCATCAACATGTTTCTTTTTTAAAATCTTCTTACCCAAATGATTAAGCCAAAATTCCATATTTTCCTTTACTTAAAATTCCAAAGCAAAGAAAGGTTTTGGAAAAGCATCATCATCATCAAAACTTCTCTCAAGTTCATTGTTAGAAGATTCAGAAAAATCTAAGGATCTAGCACTATCCTTAAGTAATTTGGAAGAGGCACGAGTAAGAGCATATTTTACCTTAGGTGTTTCCTGTTTACGGGTAACACGAGATGTAGCAACCTGTTTTCCTTTGGTCTTGAGATTTCTTCTCTGTACATTAGCTAAAGTTCATCCTCATTGAGAACACAGTCTTCAAAAGTCTCATCTGATTGACCTTTTTCAGCCTCCAAATTGTAATTCTCATCCGAAGCATGAGTGGAGGATAGTGTTAGGCCCAATTGGTAGGAAAACAGGATAGAGGGGGCGGGGGTGAATAGCCTGATAAAACTTATTTGGAAATCCCTTTTCAAATATCCAAGTAACTTATCAAAATCTAAACCGATGTTAACCGGTTACACATCAGATAAATATTACCGGTTTACTCACATAAATGATCGGTTAAGTAAAAGGAGTTTCAAGTATGTTAAAAGATCATGCAAATTATATTCCAATAAGAAATACAAATAAAGCAGTTAATGATTCAAAGGGTTGCGATCGATGATAGAGTTCAACCGGTTACAAGACAAGATATAATGAGAAAACACACAAACAAAGGGACATAATGTTTGGAGAGGTTCGCAGTGTTAAATAACTGCTACGTCCTCTACCAAGTTTGGTCAAAACTTGGATTTGTGAAATGGTGCACTATTAATGTCACTAGTCTATTACAAGTTGCAAGCTTTTAAAATTTAAAGTTGCCTAAAGGAAAGTGATCACTAATGGATCTTGATACTAGTTTGACAAGGTGTTTTCAAAAGATGTGTTCACAAGTTGAACTGATTTCTCTTGGGTGTGTAGTGTGATCAATCAATGTGTTCCAGACATAGTCTTGTTGGGGAACACTTACAGGAATTGATTGAGTGTGCACAATGTTTGTCCTAATAAATGATCTAGTAAATATAACAACTAAATGTCTTGAACTTCAATGCTTGAGTATTTTCAGCATCTGCAGTTCTTGACAATTTCATTCTCAAAATCTTCAATGCACCAGCCCTCTTCAATGTACCAACCCTTTTCAATGCACCAACCCTTTTCAATGCTCTAAGGAAGGTATTTATAGTGTCTTCAAATGGAGCTGTTGTATTTGAAGGGGCTGAAGGGATGACTTGGTCTGACAAGTATTAAATGAGAATATCTTCTCTGCATTGAATGCTTGATATTTGAAGTACAACTATATTTAAATTTTCCACTGGGTAAAGAAGTTGTTGTGAGTACTGGTAACTTGAACATTCCTTGAAGTAGTTACTGATAGGGGGCAACAAGGTATTCATAGTAACTGTTCTACTAACTTTAGCTAAGTAATAGGCTAAGTAGGTGAGAGCAATTAATGATAGATCAATTGATGGAAACTTGTTGTGGAAGCTTGACCGACTGCAGCAACTGAGTAACTGATGAGCATAACCGGTTAATTGACTAAACCATTTGAAAAGTTGAATAGCTGAGCTCATGACCGATTAAGGCAATAAACCGGTTGAGGTATTTGGCATGTTGAACAAGTTAACCAATATCTTATTTGGAACAACTTAAGGTCTTCAGGTCTTCAGTCATCTTTAGAGAAAAACAAGTATAAAAACACAGGCACTAGCATTAATGGGATCATAAGGGTATATAGAAAATTATAAGTAGTCTTGTTAAAATTAGGGGTCCTCAATAATGTCTTAATGATTGGGATTAAACAATTCCTAAGCTATATATATTTGACTAACAATCTCCTCTTAATTGCTTAAGTCCAATCATCCTAGGTATACATCTATCTTAACTTAGTAAAAGAATGATCAAGAGTTTATCTTTTAATTTTGTCATTCCCTAAGTTTAGTGATAACTAGATATAATCTATGGAAAGCTATACAATGAAAAATTAATCCTAAGGGAATGGAGAAATTAAATAGCCTATGAATTAAAACAGTTAGTAGAGTGTAGTTATTTGTGGAAATATATAAAAGAAATTCAAGAAAGCAAATATTAAACTTTGAAATGAACAAGGTTAAGGGAAAGAGATTCTCATTGATTTAAAGGGCTGCAACCGGTTGATAAGCAAGCAAAGACATATATTTCATCGGTTACATTCTATAAAGCAGCACCAGGAGCAGGATCGGTTGAGGGGTCCTTTTCCTTTGAAGTTGTAGCCGATGATACTGCAATCGGTTCAGATTTTGATCTCTTGGCTTCCCTATCTTCCTTCTCTTTCCCTTTTTCTCTCTTCCTTTTCTTTTTTTCTGACTTCCCAGACCAATCACTAGCAAGATTCACCATAATTTCATTTTGAGATCTAACCTTGACCAGCTTAGTTTGGGAATCTCTGAGTTGAGTAGTCAGGTCACGGATTTTCTGATTGGCTTTCTTCAGCTCTTTAGTAGCTTCAACTAGGTTAGTTTGAACGGCTATGGATTCATAACATAATTGTTTGTTGGTATTTGTAGAGTTGGTTAGCTCATTAACAAGATTAATTATTGTGGCATCTTTTTCATTAAGCTTTTTAACAAAATTGCCTATAGCTTTGGCAAACCCAGTCTCAACTCTGGTCATTCTTCTTCCTTCCTCCTGATTGGATTTAGCAGGACCAGCAATCAGTGCATCATGTAATTCCACCAAATCATTCACAACTGTTGGCCTTTGAAGATCAACTTCTAAGGCATCAACTGATGGTACTGTTGCTTCAGGAAGAGAGGTATTAGTAACCGGTGGAAGAGAAGACATAAGGATGGCATCGGTTGAAGAGTCTTGACCAATGGGGAGAGAAGACTGATTGATTGGGATATCTGCCGAAGGAGGGAGATTGGTTAGAGAGGGAGCATCGGTTGACAGAGCTTGACCGGTTGAAGGGGCTTGACCGGTTGGAGAGGCTTCCATAACAATATCTTCTTTATCATCAGAAACTGCTACCACTGGATTAATGAACCCATTATTTTCAAGGCTTAACTCCATGGCACAGTCAATCTCTTTAGCCTCAACAAAAGCCAAGGCCATCATATCTGTAGCCTGTGAAGTAAAAGGAATGGCCAGCTGCCTTAACCTTACCAAGTGAGCCATCCTTAATATGTTGATCAGTTGAAAGGCATACCTGATTGTTCTCTGAGGCTTCACACTTCCATCATCTTTTCTGATAAACAACCGAGGCACTTGAGGCATAAATCCAACCATCTTTGTCACCTCAAAACTCCAATTAAATTTTTTAATTCCAACACCTTGGTCATACGACTGTTGACAGCCAAATAACGGATAAACAAGTTGTCGGTTTGAAGGGAAGATTCAACCGGTCGAGATAGCCGTTGAACTTTTAGTGTTATGCCCTAGGCCTATGTTTGATAGACTTATGTGTTGACATTATTTATTATTATATGAGATGTTTATCATTTGATAATTATATATGTTTTGTATATTTGTTTATAATAATCTCCGTCCCTAATTATTAAGAGAATAATTAGTATAAATGTTAATGGATAATCATATGATGATTATATGCATAGAGATGCACATTAAATTTATGGGTACTTATTAGAGAACAACTGACTGGACTTGACCCGCATGAGATTTATGTCATGGTCAAATGTCATAATTAAATCTCATAAGGTTACTTCATTTAGTCTCTAGACCTGAGATTATCATGACCTTACATATGATGAAAGTCATGTTTGATTTTAGTCAAACGATATCTTAACACGATATTTATAAAGGCTAATTTTGGCATGATTGAATTCATGATGGGAAGGATGATAAGTCAAGATGGAATTTTTCCCTCGAAAGAGAGATGTTTTGCTTGGGCCCCTCGATGAGTGATAATGATGAAAGTGTATGGCCATACCCAATGTGATTGGAATTATCATTATACTCGGAATCGAGAAAGCATTGAACAAAGACAAGTTGACGAGGACCATGACTTGTGTTCAATATAACATCGTGAGACAAAGGGAGAAATGGAAGCATACCATTGGAAACGTGAACTCTTATGTTGCATTATTTGGGTAGACATAATGGCTTGCTAGAGTCCGCTTATGTCTTATGAGGGTCGATATGATCGAACTCATTGCCAACATAATGTAATCCTATTGGGTCACACACAACTAGAATGAATTTGATTAAACCTATGGAAGAATGATTGAGAAAACTCCTCACCAGCCTTATATGGCCGTGTGACACAACTAGGCCATGTGCCTCGTGTGGTCGTGCGACACAACAGGCCCTGAGGCAGTTTGACAGAATCCTTTCCTAATTTGATTAGGATTCATATTCTATACTAAAGTAGTATAAATATGAACGTCTGTCAACCCTAAAAAGCTAGCCGAAATTCTCAAAAGAAATTCACAACAATATTTTCAATATTATTCCAAGGTTTATAGGATCTAGCAATCTTCAAAAATTGTTCTTGGATTCATTCAAAGGTGTGGATACCGAAAGAGGGTCTTCGCTCGTTTATCGATCAAGGCCTAGAGTTCAAGCAATCCGAAGAACGAAGTTTGTGATTCGAAATCACATCATTAAATCGTTCGATAGCTCAAGAACGAAAAGCATTCAAGGTTGGTAATATCTATCTCATAGGTTTCAATTTAATTGTATAGAACGGATCTTTGGCTCCTTGGGTTTTATGTTATTTGATGCTTAATTCCGCTGCGCATGGACCCATAAAATCCAACAGTGGTATCAGAGCCCCGTTCGTATCATTAAGTTTGAATTAACATGCTAGAAAAGTAATATAAATCGTTTATATGTTCTTTTGCATGTTTTGTATACGATAGATTAATTGTTTTTGAAACAATATGCCTAAATCGTGTTCTATTGATATTGAATTAAATCTGTTAAAAGTCATTTTTCATGATTTAATTGCTCTGTGATTTAGAATTGATTGAATTCTTCAAATCTACATCCGGCTACATGGTGTCACGCGACATAGTAGGTCTATGTCACGCGACAGATCATGGCTGATGACCTCTCTAAGTCGTGCGACAGATCAGGACTCTGGGAGTCTCTGTCACGCGACAAAACTAGCTCAATATGGACAGAATTAGTTTGTTGAACAATCTATTTAATCTGTGAATGTGTTTTACAATCTGATATGTATATGTGTTAATCTGGATGCTATAAATTAAGTTTATAGGGCTATGCTAGATTAATTCATTGTTTATGCATGCTTAGTTAATTAAAATTTGATTTTATTAATTATTGCGATGCATGATTTATGTATTCTTAAATGTTAAGAATTTTAGATGTTTAGTTGAAACAATATATTGCAATTTCCTAAATGTTTAGATTTAAACATTAGAATTTTGGTTTTATGATTGTTTCATTTTACGTGAAATTTAAAAGGAAACTGATTGTTTATAAAAGGTAGTGATTATGTTGTCAAATCAGAGCTGATTTCTGATTGTGCATGTTTAGGAAAGCTCTGTCGAAGGAGAGATATGGTACTTAAGTAGTCCTTGTGACTCACCTATCTTCCTGGGAACTTACCTAGTGCACGATTATGAATATCTTTGCTGATATGCTTATAATCTACTTTTAAAGAACCTTCATTTAACTTTTAAGTTCTTTATGCCAATTCATGATTAAAACACTTGAGACCATTCAGATAGTTTTGGGTGGGCTTGCCATAGCAAGGTACTTTGATTCTATTCGAATGCGAGCAAGATGAGGAAATGGTGGTTCCTATACGTTTAAAGTGAATGAACTTAATTGGATTATCAAAATGGTTTTGGACCCAATCCATAAGATGAGATTAAAATATACCTAGACATATGATGTCTTGAACAAATCTCATAAAAGATCTAAGAGTCATATATGTGATATGATGTCTTGAACAAATCTCATAAAAGATCTAAGAGTCATATATGTGATATGATTGATGTTTCTACCTTATTAATTTAGTTTTGAGCGGTTTGACATAGCAAACTTGAAATTAAATTAAAGTTGGATCTTAGCCCATTAAATGTATATTATGCTTATTTGCATTGGAAGGTGTATAATTTAGTGGGAGCATTTTATGTAAATGCATTATACTTCTCATATGATATGTTTATTTATATGTGTTCATATTTTATGTATATCTTTTTGTAGAATAAATGGCATCAAACAATAATTACCTGTCACTGCGATCTCTCCTTGAGAAGGAGAAGTTGGAAGAGAATGGTACAAACTATATGGATTGGATCCGTAGTGTGAGAATTGTTCTCAGGCAAGAGGAAAAATTGTACGTTCTCGAGGAACCTATTCCACCTGAACCTGCTGCCAATGCTACTAGGGCAGTGAGGGACCAATATCTGAAGCACAAGCATGATTCTACTGATGTTGGTTGCCTCATGCTCTCCGCCATGTGCAAGAACCTTCAGAAGGATCTTGAGCACTTGGGGACAGTTGATCTAAACAATCGACTGATGGAAATGTTCCAAGTACAAGCTAGGCAAGAAAGGTACAACACAGTTAAGGTCTTGACCTTATGCAAGATGAGTGAAGGACAAGCTGTTGGTCCCCATTCTCTTAAGTTAAAGGGCCACATTGAGCATCTTGAAAGGCTCAGTTTTCCAATCAGCCAAGAATTGGCTACCGACATAATATTGAATTCATTACCCAAAAGTTTTAGTAATTTCATAATGCACTATAACATAGGAGGCATGAATAAAAACCTTTCCGAGTTAGTTCAAATGTTGAACACTGGTGTTGGCACATAACCGAGCCTCTGGACTGTAGTGTGGTCCTTGACTTTGATGACTTGGTGTTGGCCTTGTAACCTCTTGCCTAGCCCCAGTCCCGGAAAGAAGTTCATGAGTTTCATCATTTTCATGGCGGGAGGGATTTTGTCCCAGAACAATGGAAGGTCCATGCTGCATATTTGGATCTTGGAAGTCTCCAAGGTGAACCCAGTTAATGCCATACTGTCATCATGCTTGATCTCTAACACTGGAATGCCGTTGGTGCTGGTCCCCTCGGTGGTGACGCTGTCGCCGTAGACTGTTGTGAGCTCGTTGCCTTGCATGAACTTGATACATTGGTGAAGGGTGGATGCCACACCGTTCATTTGATGCAGCCAGGGCCGTCACAGGATGGCTGTGAAAGTGATAGGAATGTCCAACACTTGGAATTCGATGGGGATCATCTGCCTGCCGAACCAGATGTTTAGAGTAGCAACCTCGAGAACTGTGCGGGAAGTAGAATCATAGACCTTGACTGTGTGGACTGAAGGCTTCAAATTTGTGGGCTTGATGTTGAGCAGGTCCATCATCTTGGCGGGCAAGACATTCATTCCGGAACCTCCGTCTACCAATACACGCAGAAGGCGACGCTCGTCCAGCTGGACTGTGATGTAGAGCGGCTCATTGTGATCAGCCCCAAATTTTGGCAGGTCTAAATCTGTGAAGGTGATGATGTTTCCATAGTGGATGTTGCCGATCATCTGAATTACTTCTTCTGGAGTTGCGTCCACGGGGACCATGGTACGGGCCAAGCTTTCCTCTAGCTTGAGCTTGTGAGGGTATGAAGATGTGAGCAGGGACCACAGGGAAATGTTCGCCTGGGTCTGCTTAAGCTGAGTGAGGATCGGGTTCTCTTTCACGAAACTTGTTTCTTTAGGTAGACCGGGTTGCGGTTCTGGCTCTGCCGGCTTTTTGGTGGCCTTTGGTGGTAGCACATGAATTTAACCTGATCGGGTTACAATGTTGACATCGGGCTTGGTCCCTTTTGAACAGGTTGCTTTGAGCTGAGCCATAGTCAGTGGAGGATTTTTCGAGGCACAGGGCCATATGTCCTCCCTCAATTCATTGACTGTAGATGTATTCCCGGGGGCTTCGGCAGCTTTTCGGATTCTGTCCCAAGACACTGGTTTAGGTGCCTCCGCAGGGAGGGAGTCTATGGTTCGCCGAAGTTGTTCGAACGTCAGTGCGCAGCAGTGGTTGCCAGGACTGAACTGTGTATTGCTGACCCTCCGGGGGAGGTTAGAGAGTTCTTGGTTCAAACGAACAGTCTCTTTAATTTCTTCACGGTATACTGCGCTTCTTTCCTTCTTGCTGAGTAGGCTCATGGCATTCTGGAGTTGGGACAGGCAGTAGTCATGGTTTGCTAATTTTCCTCCACTTTTGGCCCAGATCAGCTCTCTTGCAGTAGAGCCTTCGTCGAGAGTTAGCGCTTGCGTTTCTTCCCATGTGAGAATAGCCAATGCTTCCTTGAACTGTATGTGGCATTCTAGATAAACTTCCATTGGGGAGAGCTTTCTCTGCTGCTTTAACTGAGTGGCGGGTATGTCAGAAGGTGAGTATACGGCTTCCCGGACGTCTGCCCATGTGACTGGTTTTAGCCCCAGTTGGTTGTTTCTGTAAACGAATGCTGTAGTCTGCGGAATCTCCCTGAGCAGTTGTTGGAGATGTATTTCCATCTTTCTCTTCTTTTTGAATAGACCTTCCTCTTTCAGTTGGCCTTTCAATTTGAGAACAGAAATGATCTGCTCCCATCCTCCCAGGACCCTTGGGATTCCGGTTTTGTTGACTTCACGACTGCCTTGGAAGAGAATAGTTTCATCGTCTTCATCATCGCTTTCACAGAGGACTTGCTTCTCTCGGGGAGATAAGCGCTTGTATTCCTCATGCTGTTTGGCTAGGTATTCCTTGTGCTGTGCCATTCCATCTCCTAGGTCGTTAGGACCATTGACCGCCCTCCCTTGCCAGAGGGGGTTTGATGAGAAGCGATGGTAGTCCAGGAAGTCGCCGTGGGCAAAACCTTTGAGGTCGAACTGGTCTAGAATGGCCTCTTGCTTGCTGTCTGAAACTGCTTGCGACGCTTTAAGGGCTCGGTCCCTGTGAGTCTTCTGAGCTTTGTTTTCGTCCTAGAGGTGATTTTCTTGTGCAGCTAGTTCCAGGAGGGCTTTCCTTGTGAGAGCTAAACAGTCTCCGTAGGTGCGCGCTGTCTGACTGGTGTCTAGAACTGTGATCACATCCAAATCTCCGAATGGCGGAAATACTTGGATTATATTGGCGAAGGAAGTCGTGCTGGGACATTCCATGCGACCTTCCTTGACCTCAGTCACCAAGAAGTTTACCCATATATGCTTGATCAAACCAACGGGGGTGTTGAACTCTGCGAGGCTGATGGTCTCATGATCTCGTTTGAGAGCCAAGTCTATCAGAGCTAGCAGCTTGCTGGTGGGATGTCTGAATCCGTAGCCGTGACGGCTGGGAGCAGGGTAAAACTTGAGCATATTGATGCTGAGGTGATCATTCCTTTCTTCGGAAGCTTGATCTGTCTCGCTGGGAGGATTCTTGCAGATGTTCTCAGGGTGGCTGCTGGAGGCATTCCCGAGGCTGATCTGACTTGCAGCAAGGTGGGGAGTTCTGTCTCCTTTGTTGGTGCCTCTGACCTTGGCAGCGCTTTTGGAAGTGAGCTTGACTGACGGCACGGGCCGATTGCCACTGGGGCTGATAACTGGAAGTGATGATGAGCCTTGAGCTCTCTTGGCCAGGGCCTCATTTACCATGATCAGGCAATCGTCGAGGGTAACTTTGGCATTGCAGAATCTGACAATAAGGATCGGATCCTTGGCATCGTCGGGATATCTGGAGAAAGTGATATTGATGAAGTCATCGTCGGTTACGTGATCAGAAGGGTTCTTTGTCATGTCAACCAGTTGTTTCCACTCGTCGAATAACTGTCTGTACTGGACATTGAGTTTGACAATTTCCATGGTATTGGAGCCCTCATTGCAGGTGACTTCATCGGAATTCGTGCCGTCCTCGAAACTGAGCATGTGTATGTAAGGGTCCTCTTACGAATTTGCCGCGTCTTCCACTCCAGAGAGTCCTGATTCGTCGCCGTCTGATGGCTCAACCCAGATTAAAGGACGTCTCGCGCCCTATCGTGAAGCTGGTGCTGCTAGGAAGACCTCATGCCCTTCATTTGAGAAAAGGGGTTCGGCGGGCAATTCTGTGTGTAAGATATCCCAGACGACTGCCATACATTCATCACGAGTGTGCCGGTGCTTGTTGACTTTTATCATGAAGATTTCTTCGCCTGGCGGGGCCAGAGAGTTTGCTCGAAGGATGCTGACAAATCTGCGATCGGAGATAGGGGGTTTGTGTGCCCGTATCATTGCGATGCTCAGGGTTTCTTTCCAATCTGCATCCAAGTTTCGAATATGACAGTTGAACTTGATGAACCTGACTGCTTCGGGATCTTCCTGTTCAAGGACGTGGACATAGTTAGCACCTCCAAACTCTGAGGGATTCTGATGAGATTTGCCCCAGTTGTCCTTTGGTCGGCTGGCATGAGGTAGCCCCGGTGCCTGGCTGCGAGCACGCTTGATTGGCATTTCGGCTTCATTCCCTATGAGGAAACTGTCCCCTCTGATGACCTCAAGATCTTCTTGTCGATTTATGAACTTGACACACTGATGGAGAGTGGAGGCGATGGCCTTCATGTGATATAGCCATGGGCGTCCCAACATAGCTGTAAATTCAGACGGAATGTCCATCACGTGGAATTTTGCTGGCAACATTTGGGTTTTGAACTAGAGCTCCAGAGTCACCGTCCCTAGAATGGGACGAGACGTGCTGTCATAGGCTTTGATAGTTTGGGCAGATGGGATCATGTGGCCTTCATTAATGCGTAGGGCTCGCATCATGCCGAGGGGAAGGACGTTGACTGCTGATCCATTGTCTACCAATACCCCAGGGAGGGAGACGGTGTTGAGCCGGATAGTGATGTACAAAGCTTCATTGTGCCCCGAGGCCCTTTTCGGTAGGTCTTCATCACAGAAGGTGAGCATGCTGCCATACAGTCTGGAATCGTAGATCTGATCTCTTTCCAGAGAGGGAGAATCATCGAGCCATCCATTTCCTATCTTCCTCTTGAGAGGCAAAGCTTTTGGTGGTGCCTCGGGATTGTGTCGAGGTAGCTTGTGGCGGTGGCCGCCCTTGGTTAGCACATTGATTGAGTGCGAGTGCCAAGTTGACTTTGACTTTCCTTTGTCGGCCCGTGCTCTGAAGTTAGGCGAGTTTAATCTTGGCTGATCCTGCGGGGGATTAGGCTTCTGAATGGCAGTAAGGTTGCCAAGGCTTGAGGTATTCCGGTGTCTTGAAGCTTGAGCTTTGGTGTCAGCAGGATGTTTCGGTTTTCCCACCCCTGTCTGCTCTGAAGTTGTGCTACTTGAAGGGAGAGAAGACTTGCTGGAGTAGAGCACGTAGTAATCGAACTTCCCGAATGGCTCTCCGAGTGTACCCACGCTGGTGTCTCCGGCTTCATACCTTTCTTTCAATTTTTGTTGAGAAGATTGCTTCTTCTGCTTTCTGGGGGAATCACCCCTGATTAGGTCCTCAAGGCATTCGGTGCAGTCACAAACATCGTAAAAGATGTGAACGTCTGATGAAGACCTGGCTGGAAGAGGCGGAGAGACTGGCTCTGCGGCAATCTTCTTTGGTACCCACTCGATGGAGTTTATACTGTTGTTGTTCGGAATAGGGTTTTCGACTGTATTAGGTCCACGGGGATGCTCCAACTTTCCCTCCTCTATCAGGTTCTGGATCTCATACCGTAACCCCAACCAGCTGTCAGTTGTGTGCCCGAGATATTGGTGGAAGGCGCAGTATTTGATTTTGTCGGCGTTGACTACGGGATTCCTGGGTTTGTAGTTTTCAACGGGCTTGAGGAGGCCTTCTTTGATCAACCCATCCAGCATCTTACTCAGAGGCATATCCAGCTTGTTGAAGTGTACGGAAGGCTGCTTCGTTGAGGAGTTATTGCTTTGCAGGGCCAGGTTTCTCTTGCTTGTCTGTTGACCCTGATGGATGTAGTTGACAGACGTATCTTTCTTTTTGTCGGGGGCCAGTGCAGGATTGAATGTAGCTGCTAATCTGTATCTGTACGACTGTACTGTAGCCAACTTTTCCTTGAGATCCTTTTCGACTTGTGAGCTGGCATTGACCATGGCTCGGAGATCTGGGAAGAAGTGATGGCTGATGAGCGTTCTAATGGACGGCCTCAAGAAGGACTTGAAGATCTGCATCTGTTCGTCTTTGGAAAGTGGCTCCATGATTTCGGATAGTTTCCAACTCCACCTCTTGTAGAATTCTCCAACGCTTTCATCTGCCTTCTGTTCGGTGGTGATTAAGTCCTCACGACTTGTTTCCCACTCCAGGTTGGATCTGTACCGTTCTAGGAAGATATTACTGATCTGATCCCAGGTATGGCGATCTGCAGGCTTGACCCTTAGGAACCACCGTAACGCAGAACTCTTGAGAGTATGCTGCAAATGATTGGCCATTTGCTGGAGGGTTGCTCCTTTTGCTCTTATTCCGAGAACGTTGGTGTCAACATGCGTCTGTGGACATTCGGTTCCGTCGAATTGGTCCATTTTCGACATTCTGAACTTAGCAGGGAGAGGCGTGACCATTCCCGGATCTGTGGATTTGAGTGTTTCTTGCTTTGAGCTGCCTATGCTGTCTTTCAGGTCTTTCATTTGTTCGACCATCCAGGCCAAGGCGGGGTCCAGTGGTGGACTTTGAGGCTCGGTGCTGGGTGCTGCCATATGAGCGGCAGTAATTGGAGCTGGGAGGCTTGATATATGAGGATATATGGGGGCCTTTTCTGGACTGTATCGGGGTTTGTCCCCGATGTTTTGAGGTTCGTGTATAGGCAATGGTTTGAACCCGGGAGGGTATTGGAGGATATTGACATCCGTTTGAGATGGTCTAGCGGTGCACTGGTTGTACTGAGTGATGGGAGCAATACTGGCTTGGCCGTATATGATGGGAGAGCCTTGAGAGGTGGCAACATGGAGCCTCTGTCGGCTGTTTCCTTGGTTTGAAGGAATCCCGTAACTTGGTGGGGGAGGAACCTGGTTGAAGGTTTGAGGAGTTGATCGAGAGGGCTCGTCGTCCTCGATCAGGACGAAAGTACCGTCTGGCTAGGGATAGCTGCTATACCTCGCTCATTTAGAAGCTGTACTACGAAATTCTGCTGATCTTCTTTCTGCCTTTTGTGAACCTCACAGGCTCGGATGGCTTCTTCTAGTTTCATATCTGTTATCTGTGGCGGGGTTCCGTTCCCGTCATGATTTCTCGATGAGCTTGACATGTCGGAAAGTCTGGCTGAAGGAACTGAGGGAACCGAAGAACTGTCTGATGCGGCCGTAACTGCAACTCTGGCGAGGCGCTGACCCGGAATTCTGAACCACTTTCTTCTCGCTGCAGGGAACGAAAGGTAGGGTTTAGGCTTCGGAAAGGGTATTTGGCTCAGGGTTTCGGGCTTGTGCAATGTGCAGTTACCGATTAATGTTTACTTAAAAAGCATTTTCTCAGAGTCCTAATCGGTTAGAAAAGATCGTGTCTTCTTTTTCGCAACTAACCTAGGGCTCGAATCAGTGGATCTCGTCATTATGTTTATAAGCCCCTCGTTTTTCACCTGTGAATCGTCTTCTCGAGACGGACAATCCCGAGCGAGGGTCCTATAAGGCAAGCGAGTTCCACCGACAAAGGAAAAAGTGAACTTAAGGCTAGCTGGTCATGTAAACTTTCAACGTATGTGACATACGGGTCACGGTCGAAGTCAACGTCCTCAAGTTAAGGCAGAAATCATGCAAAAATTTCTGCATGACCTCTCCTGACTCGCTTGCGCGAGGGGCCTTAGCTTTTGGTGTTGGCCAAGTTGTGGCTTGGCGTGGTGCATACATTGAGGGTTTGATGACACGGTGTCACATTGATCCTTCAGGTATATTTTTAGCGTGGATCCGCATCAAAGTCAAGGCTGAATAGCTACAACTTCGGGTCGGGAACGACCTTCAATCTCAACTTTTAAGTTTGACTTGTGAGGGAGGTCGGCGTAAAGACATACACTTAGGCTTTATGACACGTACTAAGCCAAAAACTAACCGGGGTCTTAGACGAAGTGTGACACAAAGAGTACATGGATTACACGGGCTAGGATGGGCTGTTTGGGACGACCCCATGCGCGCTCGAAAGGTGTCTGGCAGACCAATCAAGCTGCAACTGAACGGTTATCCCGGGTTAAGGGTCGTAGTGTGCAGTGTACCGAGGCAGCAAGTGCGCGTAGCGTGCGGTGTACCGAGGCAGCAGTGCAAGTAGTGTGCGGTCACTAAATTCTTTTTCTGAGAAAAATAGAAATTTTCAGAAAGCGTTTTAAAGAATTTATGCGCAGTTCAAAATATAGCATGAAAATCAAGTATGAACGGAAATGCACGAACATGTTATGATTTTGGATGAGATGAAAATGCAACATCTTTTTTTTTCTTTGTTGTTTTTTTTTTGTTTAAAAAACAGTTCGATGTTTTGATCAACACACGTACACAAAAACGAGGAAGGTAAACAAAAGTTTAACCCACAGAATGTTTTTTAAAACAACGGCAGTTTTGAAAAAACATGTTACATCCCCAGCGGAGTTGCCAACTAAAATTACCCGGATCGCGCGCGGAAACGCGGCGAGCGGCATTTCGCAAACTTGGGACCTTGCTTCTGGAGAGAGGGAGGAGTCACCACGCGGTTTTGTATTATGAGCCCAAACGTTGAGAATGGCTGAGTTTGAAAAAAAGGGGGTTGTTTTAATTGGTAGCCAAAACTTGGAAAAGGCTTTGAAAATGTGATGTTTTGTATTATGAGCCCAAACTTGAAAAATGGCTTTGAAAATGTGACGTTTTGTATTATGAGCCCAAACTTGGAAAATGGCTTTGAAAATGTGACGTTTTGTATTATGAGCCCAAACTTGAAAAATGGCTTTTTTGTACCAGAGATTGTTAGGTTCGGAGGTCACGTTACATTTCGGGAAGAGTATATTGAGATCACCCGAAACGCCTCGTATGACGAGTCTTTCTACCTTTCTCGAAATTGTATGCGTGTGTGTGTGTGTTGCATTTTTGAAAAGGGGGGCTTGAATTTCAAGCTTAATATTGGTTTGAGTGACAAACGTTGATTTTATGATGAAAAAACGAGCGTTTGAATGACAAACATCGGTTTTGAGTTGTTTTGAAAACGGCGTTCGAGGGATGAGCTTAAATCTTTAGTTTGAATGTCAAACGTTGATTTTAATGAAAGGAGCGTTTGAATGTCAAACGTCGGGTTTTGAGTTGAAAATGAGCGTTTGGATGCCAAACATCGATTTTGCGCGTTTTTGAAAAGGAGTTCGAATGATGAACTCCAGTTTTGAACCGGGCATTACATTGTGACCAATTTTATGAAAAGAGGTATTAAATGACTGTAGCGTTGTGAGAAAGAAATTCTTATTCCTTTTATTTTTTATGAGTCGCCACCTATATTATTTGATTGGAAACATAGAAAAACCATTTGAAAGAGATTTGAGTTCGGGGCTTAGGTTATGAAATGAGTAGGTTTAGAAGGCATCCATTTCACCCAATCCGGAGATCGGTCTTGCTAAAGAAAAGAGAGGTTTTTAAAAGAAGAAGTAAAAAACGAATCTAAATACTACAAATAAAGGTCCATTTGACGAGGTCAAACGGAATGTAGAATCGATTGCTTCGAGACCGTCTCCATGATTTGGAGAGGCTCTAGGCCGATCCTAGATTCTATGGACTTATACCACTCTAACAATCAATTAGAAGGAAGTTTAGGGATTACCTTGCGTGAGGTGATTTGGGCAGAGTTTCGACTCAAGTTTAGAGTCGACCCTTCACACGGACAGAGCTTCGCCTCGGTCCTTGGTTTGGAGATTGATGCTTGTTTATCAACAAGGTTGACAAACAAACTATGAGGTGAGTTTTTTAGGGTGATTTTGTAGGATTCTTTCAAGGAGAGAAACCAACAAAATGTGTGTGTTGTGAAAATTCTTCCACCTCTTCGGGGATCGATCCGGGGGTCCTTGAAGCCTTGGAAGTCACCAAGTATTTATAGGGAATGGGTATGAAGAAGTGGAGAGGTAAAACCCTATCAGATGGTTCTAGACCTCTTCTCCCATTGGTTGGCCGGAGAGATAAAGTTTTATCTCGAAAAGAGGTTGAAATCGACGAGGGAACTGTCGTCCGCAATCTGGCAGAGGGGGATATCTCGCGCGAGACACGCCATCTCGCGGCGAGATATTGCTCCCCGTGGGACAGTTTTGTCCTTTCCTCGTTATCTCGTATGCAGTTTAGTCCCAAACTAACGGTAGTTAGTCAAAACTTAACGAAACATGACGAAATGGTGGATTTCTACTTCTTGACTCAAAGCGAGACTTAGAGTGGTATAAGTATGTTCCAATGTGTTCAGAATGGGGTGTCTACAATGACATACGATCAATGAGTCGTTTTGCGACTCGGACTTTGATAAGTAAATACTATCACAAGCCAAACGGCTCGGACTTGTAAATGACAGTATTTAAAGTGCGGTATCAACGGAATCAAACGATCCGGACGGTAAAAGTGCGATCGACGAGCCAAACGGCTCAGAGTTGTAAAGGCATATAAATTAAATGACGGTATTGACGGATCAAACGATCCGGACTTAGTAAAATACGATCATGAACCAAATGGTTTGGACGGTAAATGTGCGAATCGACGGATCAAACGATCCGGACCTAAATAACATAAACGTAAAAAATGGGGCCGGAATGCCGTTTTAACCCGAAATTACTTCTCTTATGGGAGAGAAGATGATTTTGGGGTAAAACGTATCAAGCCCCGTAGACGGCATTACGTCTACATTTCGAAAGTTTCGACCAACACGATAATAGCGATTGACGCGTAAATCGAGGCAAAACGAGTTTTAAAGAAAGAGAGTGTTACCTATAGCTAGGGGTTGACTCTTTGACTTGGTTTACGTATACGGGATACTGTTTTGGTATTTGAAAGGTGTTTCGAGGTTTTTTTGTTCGTGTTTGGTAGGAAAACAAGATTTCACGCAAATCAAGACAAAATGGGGCTCGGGAGGGGGTGAAACTGCCTTGGGCCGTGAGCTTTGAGGGGAGAGGGTTAATGTTTTCTCTTTTTTTTTCTACAAATGACAACCCTTGTATTTATAGGGTGAAAATGCAAAACGGGTCGGACAGCCTAAGGTTCTATTTGGGGGGGTTTTTGGGTATTTTGGAAAATTGGAGGACCTGAGGGGAATTCTGGTTTTTGGGGTAAAACAGGCCGGACGGCCAGTCATTCAAAATAAAGGGCATTTTGGCCTTTTCACCCTTGAAATTGATTGATGTTTATTTGTGGGGCTTGGCATGCGTGCCACGTGCCCCTGTGACTCACCTAGGCTAGGGATTTCGTCCCGTTATTCCCTGTTATGTCTGTTTTTTAAATAACTGTCCAGAAAATGTCCGAAACGCCCCCGGAAAGTGCCGGAAAGTGCGTTTTTCGAGAAAAGTTGTACTTTTACGTGTGATAACGTGTGTTGAGTACACTTTGATGTCGGGATGCACGGAGCAGTCCTGTGATGTCTCGTTGACTCGATAGCGGGGAGCTTAACGGGTTCCGGTTAACCTGGAAAGGACCAGTTAACGGATTCAAGTTAACTTTTAACGGATTTTGACGATCCGGATTTGGGTACTTACACCACCACTTGAACATTGAGGCTCAGTGGGTCCAGATAGGTGCTTCAAGAGGCATTTATAAGCCTTGTTACCGAAATCTCCACAGTTTACACATTTAATCGAAATAGGCTGTGAGGAGGTAGGTGAGTTGATATCCAATTTGGTCACTGCTTCAGAAGGTTTTGAAATTTGAGCATGAACAAATACTTTTGGCACAAAGGTGTTGGTGTTTCCTTTGCTGGTAGGTTGCATGTGTTTGGAAATTCCTTTGCCGGTTGAGGCAGCCTTACCGGTTAGGACAACTTTGCCGGTGACAGTTGCCTGATCGGTTGCTTTTTCTTGACCGGTTACAGCTGCTTTACCGGTTGAGGTTTCCAAAACTGAAGCCTGACCAACAATATAAATACCAGCTTTGCTGTCACCATCACTAAGTGGGACATAGAGTCCCAACTTGGGATCATCTACCTTAGTCCACTTGGATTTGTTCTTGTCAACCTTCTTGACCTTAATTTGTTCCTTCAATTTTGGGTAAATAAGAGGAATAACACCAAAAGTACGAGTAGTACTTTTCTTTAGCAGATCAGGTGGACTATTATCAAACTTGTCCATTAAATTCTCAGTGACAGACTTAATAAATGGCTTGTCTTTGCTGTCATTGTTGCTGGAGTTAAATCCTAAACCAGATAGACATTTGGTCTTGTAGGATTGTCTTAACAACAAATTTTGATTTAGAATAAGAATTAATAGTATTAGTGAGAGAATTGTTTCTTGAAACTAAATCAGCATATTTATTCTATTTTTGAGATCTTGATTTTCTTCTCTCAACTGATCTGACTCATGCTTATTTTTTTTCAAGACTTTTATTTGTGATTTAAGCGAGTCATTTTCAGTTAAGATTCTTTTGAAATCAGCAGCCATAACTTTGTAAAAATCATTTAGTTTTTCAAAATAAGAAAATAGTTCATTCATCACCTCTGCCATATCAGATTAGAAAGGTTAGGCATTGGTTCAATGGTTGGCTGAAAGGTTGAGGATGATGGTTCAAAGTTGGGATCAAATTTAGGTAAGGAGGATGTCGGTAGAGAGCTTATATCAGCTAAGGTCTTTTGGAATTGGATCGGTCAAGGTTCAAACACAGGTTGGGTTTTGAATGTCATTGGTTGGGCTTGAGTTTGATAGGTCGATTGCATTGGTTGCATCAATGACTTGAGAGTAGGAGGGGTTTTGATTTGACCATAGAGAGCTCCACCTATACTCTGGATTTTGAAGTTGTAGGGATTCTCAGCCCTAGGTATAGGTTCATCATAATATGACAAGGGAGATCTCATGGGTGTGGTAGTGTCATTGTATATGCTTAACTGGTCAATATAATTCCTATAGATGGGTGACTGTAAGGGAGTGGGTCCAGTTTCTGTTACATAAAGGGCCACAAAACTAACATCAACATCTTCATTTGAGTCAGAATTCTCATCCTCTGAATCAGTTCCAAACCAAACTGGCATAGCCTTTTCTGTTCCTTCCTTGGCTAATAGGCTCTTATAGATATATGATTTTTCCTAAAGGGTTTCTTCCTAAGAATTTCATACTTAGGTTGAGGACATTTCGAAGTAAAGTGGCCACGTTTCCTACAGTTGTAGCAAACAAACTCACCTTGGGAATTTTTGCCATTGGTTGAGGATTGGCCAGATCTTTGGAAATTTCCAGATCTTTGAAAGAATTAAGGTTTGGAGTGGAAGGGTTTGTTGCCATGTTGTTGGGACTTCTTAAAGTCTTTGAACTTTTTGTAGTTTCTGGCAAAGGCAGCAAATTCATCTTTCTTAGAAGGATTGTTATAGTTGACATTTGTTTGGGTAGGTTGACACTAAGAGGTTCAAGGGGAGTTGTTGGCAGAAAGGTTATTGAACTAGGAAGATCCTGGGAAAATCTCAGTTTGAGCAGGCATAAAATATTTTTGAACTGTTTTTGAACTCCATCAAGCTTGTTGAGGTCTTCCTCATACATAAATAAAGTGGAAACAATATTCTGAATATGAGTTTATACAAGTCTCTGCATTCTTTTAGAATAGCTACTTTAACATGTCATAGGTCTCCAAGAGAATCAAGGAAACGCATGTTAAGATCTTTCATTATATATATTCCACCTAAAGATGCACATGAGTTGCTTACCTCACAAAATCGATTGTACGTTTCTCTGAGGGACTCACTTGGGTTCTTCTTGAAGGATTCGAACTCAGCTACACTTTTGTACAACCGGTTGTCCTTTGCCACTTGATCTCCTTCAAAATATCTTAGGATACTTTGCCAAACATGCTGTGCAGTCTCATAATTCTATACTTGTTTGTACAGCCTATCGTCTAGACTAGAGGTCAGAATGTGCATAGACTTTTTGTCGAGGGCTACACATATCTTATCCTTTTCAGTTCATTCTTCACGAGTCTTTGAAACAATAGTTTCATAAACTTCAAACTCTTGTTTCGATGATCTATGGGCCTAACTACAGTCATTAATCTGTCATCAATTGAATTCATGTACCGTATGATTCTGTTTTTCCATACTTGTTAGGCCCAATTGGTAAGAAAATAGGCTAGAGGGGGGACGGTGAATAGCCTGATTAAAACTTCTTTAAATTTCTTTTCAAAACCTTTAGAAAATGTCCAAGTAACTTATCACAAGCTAATCGATGGAAACCAGTTGCGCAACAGATAAAATATTACTGGTTTGACTCACACAAAGTGATCGGTTATGGAAAGGTAATTTCAAAGAAAGTAAGTTAAAATATCATGCAATATATATTCCAATAGAAAAGACAAACAAGCAGTTAATAGGAATCAAAGGTTGTAACCGGTTGATAGAATTCAACATGTTACAAGGACAAGAAATAATGAGCAAACAAACAAACAAAAGACATGGTTGTTTGAAGAGGTTCACAATGTTAAATAACTGCTACGTCCTCTACCAAGTTTGGTCAAAACTTGGATTTGTGTAAAGTGCACTACTAATGATTCTATACTATTACAAGTTGCAAGCCTTATAATTTGAAGGCTGCCAAAAGTAAAGTGATCACTAATGGATCGTGATACAAGATTGACCAAGTGTTTTCAAGAGATGTGTTCACAAGTTGAACGGATTTCTCTTGGGTGTATGGTGTGATCAATCAATGTGTTCCTAACATAGTCTTGTTGGGGAACACTTAGAACAATTGATTGAGTGTGCACAGTGTATGTCCTAATAAATAATCTAGTGAATATATGGACTTGAATGCCTTGAACTTTAATGCTTGATTGTACTTGTAGTTCTTGACAATCTCAATCTCAAAGATCTTCAATGCACCAACCCTCTTCAATGCTCTGATAAAGGTATTTATAGTGTTCTTCAAAATAGAGCTGTTGTCTCTGAAGAGGTTGAAAGGATAACTTGGACTGACAAGCATTTAATGAGAATATCTTCTGCATTAAATGCCTTGATGAAGAATTTTCCACTGGATAAAGGAGGTTGTTGAGAGTACTGGTAACTTTGACATTCCTCTTTGAGTCACTGACAAAGTGCATCAAAGTCTTCATAGCAAACTGTTCTACCAACTTCAGCTAAGTTGTGTGCTGAGTTGGTAAGAACATTAAATGCTTCAACTGATGGGAAGCTTGATGAGGAAGCTTGACTAATCAGCAACTTGAGGGATCATAAGCGATTGACTATACCCAGTTGATAGAGATCGGCTAAGGCAAGGCAGACCGGTTAGAGTCAACCAGTTGAGGTAACTTGCAGAACAGGTAACCAGCAACAACGTGGAAAATCTTCAAGGTCTTCAAGTCTTCATTCTTTGAGAAAAAAAATACATAAATAAAAACACTGGCACTAGCACTAAAGGGAACTTAAGATACATAGAAAAATCTATTTGGTCTAGATAAAATTAGGGGTCCTCAATAATGCTTATTTTGATTGGGATTAAGCAATTCTAAAGCTATACATATATTTGACTAACAATAATGGAAATTCATTTTCCTTTAATATGGGTATCGTTGCCATGTTCCACGATTGTATGAGTTTTCCTGCCATAGAAATCGGAATTTCAAGCTATGGAGATTGAAAAAATATTTTTCAAAAAATTGGAAGCTATGATACAAATTGTTAGACCCAACTGGTAGGAAAACATGCTAGAGGGGGGTGAATAGCCTGATGAAACTTCTTTGGAAATCCCTTTTCAAAATATCCAAGTAAGTTATCAAAAGCTAAACCGATGTTAACCGGTTACGCAACAGATAAATATTACCAGTTTACTCACAAAAATGATCGGTTAAGTAAAAGGAGTTACAAGTAAGTTAAAAGATCATGCAAATTATATTACAATAAAAAAGACAAACAAATCAGTTAAGGATTCAAAGGGTTGTGACCAGTGACAGAGTTCAACCGATTATAAGACAAGATATAATGAGCAAACACACAAACAAAGGGACACAGTTGTTTAGAGAGGTTCACAGTGTTAAATAAATGCTACGTCTTCTACCAAGTTTGGTTAAAACTTGGATTTGTGAAAAGGTGCACTATTAATGTCACTAGTTTATTACAAGTTGCAAGCTTTTAAGATTTAAAGCTGCCTAAATAAAAGTGATCACTAATGGATCGTGATACAAGTTTGACCAGGTGTTTTTAAGAGATGTGTTCACAAGTTGAACTGATTTCTCTTGGGTGTGTAGTGTGATCAATCAATGTGTTCCAGACATAGTCTTGTTGGGGTCTTTAATGCACCAACCCTCTTCAATACTCTAAGGAAGGTATTTATAGTGTCTTTAAATGTAGCTGTTGTCTTTGAAGGGGCTGAAGGGATTATTTGGTCTGACAAGCATTAAATGAGAATATCTTCTGCATTGAATGCTTGAGATTTGAAGTACAACCATATTTGAATTTTTCACTGGGTAAAAAAGTTGTTGTGAGTACTGGTAACTTGAACATTTCTTGAAGTAGTAACTGATAGGGCGACATCAATGTCTTCAAAGTAACTGTTCTACCAACTTTAGCTAAGTAATAGGCTAAGTAGGTGAGAGTAATTAATGCTAGGTCAACTGATGGAAACTTGACCGACTGCAGCATTGAGTAACTGATGAGCATAATCGGTTAATTGACTAAACTGGTTGAAGAATTGAACAGCTGAGCTCATGACCGGTTAAGGCAGTCAACCGGTTGAGATCTTTGGCTTGTTGAACAAGTTAACAAATATCTTATTTGTAACAAATTAAGGTCTTCAGGTCTTTTGTTATCTTGAGAGAAAAACAAGTATAAAAACACAAGCACTAGCATTAATTGCTCCATTGGATCATTTTGGGTTTGAGATGGAGAAGCCATGTATGGAATTTAGACCTAGGTGGAGAAGGGTTTAGGAAGAGTTTGATTTTGGAAAAGGTAGAAGACAGTGAGAGAGAGGGAATTGACGAGAGAGAGAGTGTAAGAGAGAGAGAGAGCGAGTAAAAAGAGAATAAATAGATAGTATTAAAACCTAATTAAGGGGTTGATCTAGTATGGAGGTTATGGAATAGGTAATGAGTATATGTGATAAGATTTTATTTGATTTGACCTCTTCAACTCCTCACATATACACATTTAACTCCTAAAATTACTCACCCTATTAATATTCACACTCCCCCTATTTTCTTTCTCTTATAGATGAACTCAAATACTACCCCTAACAACCATGACAAACCGACAATTGTCCTTTTTTTAAGTATAAGAAAAAAAATAAAAATAAAAATAAAAAACTAATGTGAAAATAATGTGTAAATAGACTAAATATACGGTATCCATAAACCATAGTAACAAAACTCCATGATTTTAGGGATATAGTTATTCAATTTATTTACCACAATTTTAAAGGATTTGTTGAAAACATTTTCAAACTCGTAAACTCCAGATAAGAAAGGACTTTCAGACATCAAAAAAAATATCAACAAAATCGAGAAAAAGAATAAAAAACTAATGTAACACATTGAAATTACCCGGATCGCGCGGATGCGGCGAGCGGTTTTTTGATGGACTTCACTGAAAAGAGAGTTGCCACGCCGTTTTGTATTATGAGCCTAAACTTTGAAAAAGACTAGTTTGAAAAGGAGGTCATTTTGATTGGGGGCCAAAACTTAGGAAACGGATTTTGAAAAGGAGATCGTTTTGATTGGGAGCCAAAACTTAGGAAAAGGCTTTTTGAAAAGGAGGTCGTTTTGATTGGGAGCCAAAACTTAGGAAAAGGCTTTTTGAAAAAGGAGGTCATTTTGATTGGGATCCAAAACTTAGGAAAAGACTTTTTGAACATAGATTGTTAGGTTCGGAGGTCAGGTTACGTTTCGGGAAGAGTATCTGGAGATCAACCGAAACGCCTTGCATGACGAGTCTTTCTACCTTTCTCGAAAAGTGTGCATGTGTGTGTTTGTGTTACTTTGAAAATGAGTTTGAATGACAAACTTTAATCTTGGTTTTCATGACAAACGTTGATTTGAAAAGGATCGTTTGAATGACAAACATCATTTTTGAGGGAGTTTGAAAAAGAGTTCGAATGACGAACTTCGGTTTTGAACCGGGCATTACAATGTTACCATTTTTTGATGAAAACGACGGTAAGAAAGAAGCGATTGACAAGTCATTTTGTGACTCGGACGTTTGAATGTAAATACTATCAACAAACCAAATGGTTTGGACTTGTAAATGACAGTATTGAAATTGCGATATCGACGGATCGAACGATCCGGACAGTAAAAGTGCGAATCAACGAACCTAACGGTTCGGACTGTAAAGGTGCATAAAGTAAATAGCGATATCAACGGATCAAACGATCCAGACGGTAAATGACGATCACGAACCTAATGGGTCGGACGGTAAAAGTGCGAATCAACGGATTGAACGATCCGGACGGTAAATGACAGAAAAGTAAAAACGGGGCTCGAACGCCATTTTTACCCTAAATTACTTCTCTCGAGGGAGAAAAGATGATAGAGGACTAAAACGTATCGAGACCCGTAGATGACAGAATTATAGTGCAGTCCAATAGGGACGACTCGTGCCCTGTGGGACGAGTCGTGCTCATGACTCGTGCCCTCAAGCACAACTCGTGCCCCCTTGATCTGGTAACCTGATTTTCTGGCACGATTGGTAGTATGACAGACTTGGCCATAAGGCACGACTCGTGCCAACGACTAAAATCTGTACGTACACCTTTTCTTTTGCTGGTTTGGTTTTGGTTTTTGATAAGGATTCTTTCCCTAATAGTTAGGGATTTATATTTGATATAAATAGAACCCTTTGGTCAGCCAAAAACACATGTAATTTTGGGATTTATGAAACACTAAAATTGAGATCTAGATTTAGAATCAAAGATCAAAAACACTTTTAGCCATTATTGAAAATCGTTTCAATAATCAGAGATCATCTAGCAATCAAACAAGAAGCGTTCTTGGTCCGTTCGAGTGTGGATTACCGATAGATGGTGATTACTTTATCACCAAAAGATTGAAGCCTTCGATCGTCGATTCATCACAAGGTAAAGAACAAGGAGAAGATCAAAAACCTTCATCAACGGTTTTTGAGATTCGTTTTGAGATTCGCTATTGGAGATCTATTTTGAACAAACAATTCGCATTCAAGGTATGTAAATTCTATTTCATATAAATTTCTAATCTCTTCATGCTAGATGGATCTTAGGGCTAGGGTTTTGCTGTTCCTTGTTAAATTTCCGCTGCGTTTGTAACCCCAAAACCCAACAGTGGTATAAGAGCCCTGTCTTGCCATGATTAGGATTGAAATTGGCATGCTAGATTTAATTTGATTATTTGCTATCCATGCTATATGAAATAGATCTAGATTTTATGTGTTTTGTTTTATGAAAACAAGTACTCCCTTCGTCCCGCTTGAAACTGCACAGTTACTGTTTGCGCGGGGATTAAGAAAAAAAAATAATGATATAAATGTTGTGAGTGTAAAAGTAAAATAGGAGAGAGAATGAATGGAGGGAATAGTAAATTATAATGGTGTTGTGAGTATTAAAATAATGTAGGAGAGAGAATGAGTGGAGGGAATAGTAAAGATTCTTTACCATTTTAGGAAGTGTGCAATTTGTAATGGGACGCCCAATGAGGAAAGTGTGCAATTTGTAGCGGGACGGAGGGAGTATATATGATACGCCTTGTTCATGATTAATGATGAATTAATTTGATTAGTTTATCACATAGGTTATTGATCTATTAATATGATTATTTAGATTTGTAATTTCTCAAAATTAAAATCAAATTGTTTGTATGAAATTTTGTGAAGCCCTATGTTCATGATTATGTTCACATGAGATCTATGTTACAACCATGCGATGTTTGTTACAATATGAAGAACCTTCAAAATATTTAAGTCTTATGCCATTCCTTGATTAGAACACTTGTGATATTTTAGGGTATTTGATGTAGTTTCTACTCAGTTGGGTGCATCTTATATCTTAATTTGTGATCAAGATGTGATAATGGTTGATGTAATTTTGACACAGTTAGGTGCATCGTTCCATGTCTCATACGTTTGAAAAAGGTTTTGACTTAATTGGTGCTTTCAAATGAGATTTGACCCAAGGCATAGATGAAATTTAAAACATGTTTTTGACATATGATGTCTATTGAAATCTCATAAAAGATCTAAGAGTCATATAGTGATATGATTGACGTTTCTACCTAAATAGCTTGATATTGAACATTGACTCAGTTAAACCAAAATCAAGTGAAATAAGGATCTTATCCCACTATAATTATATGATACATGCTTGTATTTGAAGGTGTAGAATTTAGTGGGAGTATTTATGAAATACATTATTTGCTCTTAGATGGTAAATGTGTTGATATTGATATGTGTTCATATGGTTTGCATATTCTGTTGTAAAAATGGCATTACACAATAAATTGCGATTCGTCCTTATGAAGGACAAGTTTGAAAAGAATGGTACAGATTATTCTGATTGGACCAGAAGCTTAAGAATTGTTCTTAGGCAAAATTGTACGTTCTTGACGAATCCGTTCCTGTTAAACCCGCTAAAAATGTTGCAAAGGGCAAATAAGGAGCAACATTAGAAACATGATAATGATTCTAACGATGTTGCTTGCCTTATACTTGCCACCATGTTTAAAGGCTCTTATGAAGAACTTTGAACACATGGAAACTGTTTTTGTTCTAGCACAACGCACAAGGAAATGTTCCAAGAGCAAGCTAGGCAAGAGAGACATGTTGTATTAATGGTTAGCACAAGAAATGGGTTTAAAAGGAAACACACAGAAGGTAAAACAAAGGTTGCTAAACCTAGGGCAAAAGTTGCCAAAGCCGAAGAGGCTAAACCCAAAGTGTCTCAAAAGGATGCATTTTGCTACCATATCAATGAGATTGATCATTGGAAGCAAAGTTGCAAGGCTTATTAAGGAAGGCCTAAAAAGTGAAAGAGGGAAATATGATTGCTACTACTTCAGGTATCTATATGATAGATATTTTCCTTTCTACTTCTTATTCATGGATATTGGATATCGGGATCCCACATTTGTCTAAATGTGCATGATTTGAAGAATAGAATGTTACTCAAAAGGGTAAAGTGGACCTATGTGTGGGGAATGGAGCAAGAGTTGCTACATTTACCGTAGGAACTTATGAAGTTACTTTACCTAGTGGACTAGTACTTGTTTTGAACAAATGTTACTTTACCTAGTGGACAAGTACTTGTTTTGAACAAATGTTACTACATTTCCCATCCAAATTTGCTAGCTGCATTGCTCCTCCGGAGAAGATTTTATGTACCACTAATGGGCCTATCCAGGTAGGTTCCCACTTTTCGAAGGGATTGGTCTGTGTAGGAGGCTTGTCCTTAAGCACCAAGTCGCCTTCTTTGATATCTCGGATCTTGACTTTTTTTATCAAATGCTCGGGCCATTCTGCTTTGGTAGGCACGAGTATGTTCCATGGCTTTCAATCTTCGCTCGTCGAGTAGAGCCAGTTCGTCGTGACACCTTTGGAGCCATTCGACTTCATTGATTCCATTTTCCAAGAGGACTCAGAGGGATAGAATTTCTAACTCAACTGGTAACATTGCTTCCATTCTGTATGTCAGTACGAAAGGAGTCTCCCCTGTGGCGGTTCTGACTGATGTTCTGTATCCCCAAAGTGCTAGATGTAGCTTTTCAGGCCAATCCCGACCTCTGACGGCCATCTTTTTGATTATTCTTGCAAGAGTCTTGTTTACTGCCTCTACTTCACCATTAGTCTGTGGTCTGTAAGGAGAAGACTTGTGGCGTGTAACTCTGAACTCGGTCAACAGCTGGTCACAATCTCCTTCGAAGTGGGTCCCATTATCGGATATATCTCATTGGGTACTCCGTATCTGCACATGATGTTCTCTTTGATGATCTCAGCCACCTTCTTGGAATTTAGTACTTTTTATGATCAGGCTTCCACCCATTTGGTGAAGTAGTCAAAAGCGACTAATATGAACTCATGACCGTTGCTCCCTGGTGGAGTGATTTTTTCGATGACATCAATTCCCCATGCGGCGAAAGGCCATGGTGTAGTCATGCAGTAGATCTCGTGAGGAGGAATATGGTTGAGGTTAGAGAACCGTTGACATTTGTCGCAACTTCTGACAAACTGGATGCAGTCTGTTTCCATTGATACCCAGTAGTAGCCCATACGCAGGATGATCTATGTCAATGCTTGGGCGTTCATGTGCTGACCACATGTTCCATTGTGAACTTCGTTCATTAGCTTGATTGCCTTTTCTTTGCTTACACACCGGAGGAGTGGTCCTTGGTGGCGCTTCTTGTATAACATACCCCCCAGAATGACGAAGTGGGATGCCAGGCATTTTAGAGCCATCATGTTTTTGGCTTTGATCCCTTCTTTGTATTTTCCATCTTCATTTGTGAAGGAAGCTTCTCCATTTTGGAGGTACTGGTAGATTTGATTGTACCAGGGTTCATCGATCGGTTCATGTTCAACTTCGATCTCACAGCAATAGGCTGGGGTTTCCCGTCTTCCAATTCTGAAGGGTTTTACTGATTTCCCTTCGGGAATTTCAACAAGGGATGCTAGAGTGGCCAGGGCATCAGCGAAGCGGTTCCTGTCTCTTGGCAAGTAGTGGAAAGAGATGTCCTTGAACTGAGCAATGAGTTCCTCCATATATGCATGGTACTTCTGGAGGCCAGAGTCTATTGTCTTCCATTTGTTGGATACTTGATTGATGATCAATGTTGAGTCTCCGTATACTTCCAGTTCTTTGATGTTGCGTTCAAGAGCAGCTTCTAGGCCGGCTACGCAAGCTTCATATTCTGCTGCATTGTTGGTAGCTTCAAAATTCTGATGGCTATGGGAGTGTGCTCGTCTTTAGGATCGACCAGGAGCATTCCAATACCATTTCCCTTCTTGTTGGCTGCCCCATCGAAGAAGAGTTGCCAGCAGTTTGCGCTGTCGAGTGAGAAGATTTCGTCATCTAGAAACTGTAGATCAGGACCCATGAGTTCACTGCTTGGGAAGTCTGCCAGTTGATCTACCATAACTCGACCCTTTGTTAATTTTCTGGTCATGTACTTGATGTCGAACTCAGCCAGGAAGAATGACCATTTAGATAATCTCATTGATAGAGATGGCTTGTTGAAGAGATATCTGACGGGCCATCTTGGAGACCAGGAGCACTGAGTGTGACTGCATGTAGTGTTTCAGTTTCTCGACTACCCATACCAAGGCGGTACAAGTTTTCTCTAATGCTGAGTAGTTGAGTTCACTTCCCTGAAGCTTTCGGCTCACGAAGTAGATCGCATTCTCAATTCTTGTATCTTTCTGTTCTTGCGCCAGCATAGCCCCAATTGACGTATCAGTCACTATCAGGTACAGGAGGAGTGGCTTATCTTCATGTGGCAGGCACATGATCGGGGGATTCACCAAGTATGTCTTGATTTTCTCAAAAGCTGCTTGGCATTCGGAGTCCCATTCGATATCAGCATTTTTCCTCATAAGCTTGAATATTGGCTCGCAGAGAGATGTCAGCTGGTTGATGAAGCGGCTGAAATATTGAAGTCTTCCCATGAAACTTTTTACTTCTGTCAGTGTCTACGGTGGCTTCATGTCGATGATGGCCTTGATTTTATTGGGATCTGCTTCGATGCCTCTTTATGTGACCATGTACCCCAGTACTTTGCCTCGTTTTACGCTGAAGGTGCACTTTGCAGGGTTCAATCTCATGGAGTGCTTTCTGAGTTTATTCAAGAACTTTCTCAAATCTGTGATGTGCTGCATGTCTGATCCTTTGGAGTGGATGATCATGTTGTCGATGTACACTTCGATTTCTTTGTGAATCATGTCATGGAAGAGGGCAGTTGCAGCCCTTTGATAAGTAGCCCTAGCATTCTTTAAACCAAACGGCATGACCATATAACAATATGTCCCCCACGGAGTGGTGAAAGCAGTCTTGTCCTGATATTTTTCGGACATCTTGATCTGATTGTATACGGTGAAATCGTCCACAAAGGATTTTACTTCAAAATTTGCCATGGTGTCGACCAGCATGTCGATGTTGGGCAGTGGGAAATCGTCTTTATGGCTGGCCTTGTTGAGATCTCGGAAGTCTACACACCATCTGACCTTTCCATTGGCCTTGGTGACCGTTACAATGTTGGAGAGCCAGGTTGGGTACTCAATTACTCTGATGAAGCCGACGAGGAGCATCTTCTCAATTTCTTCTTTTACTTGCAGGGACCATTCTGTCTTGATCTTGCGCAGTTTCTGTTTGACAGGCTTGGACTCAGGATCCAGAGGAATTCGGTGTTCCATGATTGAGGGGTCGAGTCCTGGCATGTCTTGGTATGACCAGGCGAACACGTCAACATACTCTTTGAGGAGATTTATCAGGGCTTCTTTTTCTGCACCGACAAAGAAACTGCCCACCTGTATCTCTTTAGGCTCTTGCACTGACCCTAGATTCACTTTAGTCATAACCTCTTCGGCAGCTTGGGCCCGATTTTCGTCTCGGTCAACTACACGCTGGAGAACTTCTTTAATGAATTGTTCATTTAGTGTGTCTGCTTCTTTATCAAGTGAATCATTATTAACTTCTTTTAAGTTGTGAGTTAACTTATCAGTTGTTAAAGTGACAATGAGGGGATAATTCGAAAGGTCAAATATTTCATTTAAGACGAAGGGAAATACATTGTTGGCGACACAATCATAGCCTTATGGAACAATTTCTCATAAGTAATCATAATCCATTATACCCCGGTGATCAGCTGATATAAACATATTCAAGCACATAATAGATACTTGAAATTAAATCCACACCTTGGGATATCAATACATAACATGTTACTATTACTCATGTTAAATCATCACAATAGTGCAACATATATTTAAACACTAATGAATAACAACAATCCAACAACAGGGTATTAATACTCCTGTTCAAACCAATGAAGCAATGCAACATATATTTAATGCACTATATAAACCAATAACCATGAATATGTACTCAAACAGGGGCACAATATATATCAAGTAAACCCTACACATCCATGTCGTAATATTGAACATCTTCTATAAAGGTTCCATATCAATTTACCAAGTGTTTATCAACTTTGGTTAAATATTTACAATGCCTTCCAACCATTTTCAGGGTATTATTTAAAGACTTTCTCTTTATCAATTTGGTCCATTTAAGACTCCATTATAAATTAATAATGTTGTACTAGAGTTATAGTTAAAAAGGATTAAATCCGTACTAGATTGCTTGGGTTAAAATGCTTGCAAACTTGCTACCCAAAAACAGTCCTGGGCACGACTCGTGCCCCATGGCACGACTCGTGCCCCAATTCCGCACGAGTGCCTTAAGTGTCACAACTAGTTCTATGAGTGCAAGGGCTTGGGAACGACTCGTGCTTCAGGGCACGAGTCGTGCCCTTGCCCAGAAACCTTGCTGAAGTTCCAAACATCAGCAATAAGGCAAGAAATGATCAATTCCATTCCTACCCAGCTATGCCAATCAGACCAACATTAGTATATATATAAGTTCTAAGCCATAACCATACTCCCTCCATGCCATATAACATATATACAACATCTTCCCATTTCAAACCAACCCTTTTATCAACCCTTTACCCTACTTCTTTCCAACACCCTATGTTCATCATTTCCAAAGGCCAAATAAAAATGCCAAACATATTAAGAACCAATTATATCATCATAATATCATCTTTATACATATTATGAACAATTAAAGAAAGAAATCACAATAACTTACCAAAATATATCGAAATAAAAAGAATCTTTGAACGACTATATTTGTTCTACTCGACTCCCTGAGCGATTATATGAAGTCAGAACTAAGAACGGATTGACGGTTGAATTTTTGGGAATTTTGGAAGGTAACCCTAGGTTGAAAGTATGTTCTTGGCTGAGAGAGAAAGAGAGAGAACTGAGGGAGATTAAAGCTTCTGGGAGAAGCTTTGAAAAGATTTATATAAACAATTTTACACCTAAGCTCCTCCAAGTTCTAAATCATACACTCTACCACCTTAAAGTTATTTACACTCAAGCTCCTCAAGACTTTTATAACCCTTTTATTTAAAATTCCAAATATTTCATCTTTACCACAAAATTTCCCATTTATCCATTTAGACATTATATAATTAAAATTACTTTATTAACATCTAAAATCACGTAAATTATCAAATTAGCCAAATAAACACGTAATCACTTCAATGAGCATATAATGCCTAGCATGAGATGCAATGCACCCCACCCCCACGTGCTCCACGTGTGACCAAAATGGTGCCTAAGTTTAGGGTCGTGACACTCACTCCCCCTTAAATAAAATTCATCCCAAATTTGAACTTCACTTACCTGAATGATCAAATAACCCAGGATACTTCTCTCTCATTTCAGATTCCAACTCCCAAGTAGCTTCCTCAATGGTGTGATTTTTCCATAAAACTTTCACCACTAGAATACTCTTGGTACGTAATTCCCGGACCTGCCACTCCAGAATCCGCAATGGTACCTCCACGTAAGTCATATCTGCCTGGACATCCTCGGGAGGAGAACTCAAAACAAGCGAAGGGTCATAGCAATACTTTCGCAACATGGATACATGGAATACATCATGGAGAGAAGAAAGAGATGGAGGTAGAGCTAATCGATAGGCTAACTCACCCACCTTCTCTAATACCTCAAATGGACCAACGAATCTTGGAGCCAACTTCCCTTTGTTTACAAACCTTTTAATCCCAGTTCTTGGTGAAATCTTCAAGAATACAAAATCACCAACCTGAAATGATAGCTCCCTTCTTCTAGTGTCAGCATAGCTCTTCTGTCGACTATGGGATGTCTTTAATCTGTCACGAATTACTTTAATCTTCTCAGTTGAGTCTCTAACCAAGTCTGGACCCCAAAATCTTGCTTCACCAACCTCGTCCCAACACATTGGAGACCTACATTTCCTTCCATACAATGCCTCATATGGTGCCATCTCAATACTGGACTGGTAGCTGTTATTATAGGCAAATTCCACTAAAGGCAAATGGTCTTCCCAAGATGAGTGGAAATCCATCACACAAGCCCGTAGCATGTCCTCAAGAATCTGAATGGTCCTCTCAGTCTGCCCATCGGTCTGAGGATGAAATGCTGTGCTAAAACTCAACTTGGAACCTAGAGATTCATGCAAAGCCCTCCAAAACCGTGAGGTGAATCTGGGATCCCTATCAGAAACAATGTTGACAGGTACTCCATGCAATCTCACAATCTCGCGTATGTACAACTGGGCCAATCTCTCCAATGAATACTTGGTTGAAACTGGTAGAAAATGAGCTGATTTGGTCAGTCTATCCACAATCACCCATATAGCATCCATCTTCCTCAAAGTAGGAGGCAATCCAGTCACAAAATCCATAGAAATGCCTTCCCATTTCCACTCCGGAATATCCAATGGTTGAAGCAATCCCGCGGGTCTTTGATGTTCAGCCTTGATTTATTGAAAAGTCAGGCACTTTGATACAAACTCTGCAATCTCCTTTTTCATGCCATTCCACCAATACCCTCTCTTCAGGTCTTGATACGTCTTCATTCAACCCAAACTCCCCAGTCTTTCCATCTTGAAATTTCTCCAATTTTTTCTTCAATTCAATGTCATTCTGCTGAGCTTCCCTAAGATCCCCATATAAAGTAGGAACTGCTCTGACATTCGCAAATAACATATCACCTCTCAATTCATGGGACTCCATGTATGATAAATGAGCCTTATGGCTAATAGCATCAGCTACCACGTTAGCCTTCCCTGGATGATAGGAGATGACACAATCATAGTCCTTCAGCAGCTCTAACCAACGCCTCTGCCTGTTGTTCAACTCCTTTTGGGTAAACATGTATTTAAGACTCTTGTGATCAGTGAATATCTCAAATTTTGCTCCATATAAACAGTGCTTCCACTTATGAAACTCAAAAACAATAGCAGCTAACTCCATGTCGTGGGTAGGATAATTCTGCTCCGCTGGTGATAATTTCCTCGAAGCATACGCAATTACCTTCCCATTTTGCATAAGGACACAACCCAATCCTTCCTTGGAGGCATCACTGAAAATAACAAAATTCTCGCAACCATCTGGAAGTGTAAGGATCAGAGCTGAAGTCAATCTCTTCTTCAACTCAGTAAAGCCAACTTCACACTTCGCATCCCAAATAAATGGTATATCCTTTCGAGTCAATCTGGTCAACGGAGTTGCAATCCTCAAAAATCCCTCTATAAATCTTTGATAATACCCCGCTAAACCAAGGAAACTGCGAACTTCAGTCACTGTAGAAGGCTGTTTCCAGTTGACTACGGCCTCAATCTTTGCAGGATCCACAGTAATACCAGTACTCGACACCACATGACCCAGAAAAGAAATCTGTTCAAGACAAAATTCACATTTACTGAACTTTGCAAATAACTGTTTCTCAAGAAGCACGGATAAAACAATTCTCAAGTGCTTCTCATGATCTTCCCTGGATTTTGAATATACCAGGATATCATCAATAAAAACCACTACAAAGCTGTCAAGATAGGGCTTAAAGATTCTGTTCATCATGTCTATAAATACTGCCGGTGCATTAGTCAACCCAAAAGGCATAACAATAAATTCATAATGCCCATACCTTGTTCTGAAGGCTGTTTTAGAAATATCATCTGGTCTGATTTTCAACTGATGGTATCCGCTACGCAATTCAAGCTTGGAATAGATAACGAAACCTTGAAGTTGATCAAATAAATCATCAATATGTGGAAGAGGATATTTGTTTTTGATAGTGTCTTGATTCAACAGTCTGTAATCAATACATAACCTCAGTGTACCATCCTTCTTCCTGACAAACAAAACTGGTGCTCCCCAGGGTGAAACATTGGGATGAATGAAACCCCTGTCTAACAATTCATGCAACTAAAGAGGCTTTGGGATTAGATTCACAACGTGCACACACATATACACTAAACATTATATCGGGACGACTAGAAGTGAGGTAAAGAAGACTACCTATCATGGAACGGTATAGAGTTGGATCAACATCCTCTCCCACTTGATCCTTCCAAGCTTGAGAGTTGAACCCATAAGAATATTGGAACTTTTTGACCCCTCAAACCCGAAATTTTTCACCCCTCAAACCCGAACTTTTTCACCAAATTTCTTGCATATTCGCTTTGTGATATAAATATCCCTTCTTTTGATTGTTTCACCTGCAAGCCTAAGAAGAAATTTAGCTCACCTATCATGCTCATTTCAAATGTTGATGTCATAGTCTATACAAAATCTTTCAAACAAGTTAGTGAAGTAGAACCATAGACTATGTCATCAACATAGATTTGAACTATGACAAGTTCTTTTCCATTCCTAAGTATAAAAAGAGTTCTATCTTCCTCACCTCTTATAAATCCATATTCAATTCGAAAACTAGTTAAGTGATCATACCATGCACGTGGAGCTTGTTTCAACCCATAAAGAGCTTTATCAAGTCTATATACATGGTGTGGTTGAAATGGATCTTCAAACCCCTTTGGTTGTTCAACAAAAATCTCTTCATCTAAATATCCATTTAAAAATGCTGCTTTTACATCCATTTGGTACAGCGTGATTTTGAGATAACAAGTTATGGCCAAGAGAAATCTTATGGATTCAATTCTAGCCACAGGTGCGAAGGTTTCATCATAGTCAATACCTTTAACTTTTGTATAGCCTTGAGCCACAAGGCAAGCTTTGTTTTAAACAATATTACCCTTTTCATCAGTTTTATTTTTAAAAATCCATTTCGTCCTAATAAGTAATAACATTGGTATTAGAGGGACGTGGTACTAAAGACCAAACATTGGTACAGGTAAATTGATCGAGTTTTTCTTGCATAGCTTAAATCCAAAATTGATTTTAAAGATTCAACTTTATTTTTAGGTTTTAGGGAAGAAACAAAACAAGAGTGTTTTACCTTTGTGTATGTGGTAGGCATACACACATACCTTACCATGTCTCGGTAACTAATCGGTTCTTTGTATCTTGTTTGAATTACTTCATTCACGTCTCCTATTACCTGAGTGGTAGGATGATTCCTTCTAATTCTAGTAGTAGGGTTGTTACCTGAGGTGCTATCCCTTCAGCGATAGCACTTTGGTCAGCATTAGTGATAACATCTGTGTTAACATAAGTGCTATCACTTCCTTGGCTTTTCTCTTCAGCCTCTTCCAACAACACTAAGGGAGGCTCCTGAGTACCTTCACCTGCAATGCTTGAAAAGTGATAAAAAACAATGTTAACAGATTCTTGGATGGTTTTTAATCTTAAATTATATACCCTATATGCACGGCTGTTTTGTGCATATCCAAGAAGATGGCCCTATCACTTTTGGAGTCAAGTTTTTCTAAGTAACTCTGGTCATTCAAAATATAGCATACATACCCAAAAATATGAAAATAGTGAACCTTTGATTTCCTATCGTTCAAAATTTCATAAGGTGTCATTGTGGTTCTGGGTCTTAGGAAAACTCTATTGGCCATGTGACATGATGTGTTTAGTGCCTCTGCCCAAAAGCTTTTCGAAATTCTTTTTGAAAACAACATTACTCGAGTCATTTCAAGTAAAGTCTGATTTTTTCTTTCGGCTACCCCATTTTGTTGGGGTGTTTAGGTGTCGAAAACTCATGATGTATTCCTTTTATTTCACAGAACGTGAAGAAGAAAACATTGTCAAACTCTTTACCATGATCGGATCTTATACAAAAAATGGAGGCACAAAACATGTTTTTGATTTTGGAATGCAAGATCTTAAACTTATCAAAAGTTTCTGATCTTTCTATAAAAAAATAAACTCAAGTGAACCTCGAAAAATCATCAATAATAACATAAGAATATTTCTTACCTCCAAAACTTTCTACCTCAACTAGACCCATTAAATCCATGTGTAAAAGTTGAAAAAGTGTGTTGTTCAAGAGTGCTGCTCATTGTGTTGGGCAGTGTAGCGATGCGTAAATTTTTAACATCTTTGAGTCGCCACTTATTATTTATTTAGGAAAAAAATAAGAAAAACCTTTTTGATTTAAAAGAGATTTGAGGGTTCGGGGGTTAAGTTATGGAATGGGAAGGTCGAGGAGCACCCATTCCACCCAATCCGAAGATCGGTCTTGCCAATCGAGTATTATCAATCTTTTTAATTATTAATAAGAAAACCCTAATCAATTTCTTGATTAGGAATGTCGGATTGTATGCTTCGAGATCGCCTCCATGAATTGAAGGGACTCTAGGCTAATCCTTTTGATGGGATTACACTACTCTAAAAGCCAATAGAGAGAGATTGAGAAGAAGAGAATAGAAATAAAGGATTTTACCTTGGGTTTAGGGAGTAATTGATTTAGAACGTGGTTCTAAGATGGATTATTGGTCGAGAAGTGATTCGGGCAGAGTTTCGACTCAATATGAGAGTCAAATCTTGATGCGGACAGAGCTTCGCCTCAATCCTTGATTTGGGCTTTGATGTTTGTTGATCAACAAGGTTGATAAACAAACTTTAGGTGATTTTAGGGTGATTTTGTAGGTGATTTGAAGGAGTCTTTTTGTGGAAAGAAACCAACAAATTGTGTGTGTTGTGTGTTTTCGATCGTGGATCGGGGACCCTTCAATCTAAAACTGTTCCTCCTTTTGAAATACTGAAAGTCATTAGGTATTTATAGGAGTTTAAGAGGTAAAGGTGGAGAGGTAAAACACTCCTAGGAAGGTTCCAGAACTCAGATATGATTGGAGAACCGAATGGATAAGGTTTATCAAGAAAAGAGGTTGAAACGGAGAAGGATTGTGATTCTGCACATCCTGTCGAGGGGTTATCTCGCGCAAGACACGCTATTCTGCACGAGATAACTAGTCATTTGACTATTTTGTCCTCTTCAGTTATTTCGTTAGTCAGTTAGGTCCAAAACTAACGAGGTTAGTTAGAAACTTAACGAAACATGACGAAACTGATATTGTTTCATCAAAACACAAAAGAGAGACGAAGAGTAGTGTAATCATGTAATTATTGGTTCAGAATGGGGTGTCTACAGAGCCCCTCGGCGACAGGTCTTATTAAAGAAGAAGTGTCGTCGATAGAAAAGACATCATTCTGAACATTATGATGGTCGTGCCGCACGACTGCCTACGTATCTCTAAGAGAGAATCAGACCAAACGTAGTTCGAATCCAAAATATTAAAAAGGCTATTTTAGGTATTTTGAAAAGCATTTTTTTGAAAATTGAAGAGGGATTTTTTTTTGAAAAGGTAAAATCATAATGAGGAATCAAGGACCTGGCCCAATTCTGAAGATACCTGTTTGTTGATGAAGTTGTTGAAGTACGCCGCCCAAGGTTACTGATGTTGCTGTTGTTGCCGAGGTCGCGGACTTGAAGTTTGCTGCCGTCACAGACTTTGAAGTTGTTGCCGAGGTCACGGACTTGAAGTTTGCTGCCGTCACAGACTTTGAAGTTGTCGTCGAGGTCACGAACTTGAAGTTGCTGCCGTCACAAAATTTGCTGGTGTCACCGAGGTCACGGACTTGAAGTTTGCTGCCGTCACAGACTTTATTGGTGTTGCCGAGGTCACGGACTTGAAGTTTGCTGTCGTCACAGACTTTATTGGTGTTGCCGAGGTCACGGACTTGAAGTTTGCTGCCGTCACAGACTTTGAAGTTGTCGGTTGAGGTGGAGGTTCTGTCGGCCCCTGTAATGCAAGGATATATGCATGCCAGTCTCGGATAGACCCGAATGATTCTTACCTTTCTGAACCTGTTAGCACATAAAGATTCCAAGTAGATTTTTTCAAATTTTAGTTGTTTAACTGGACTCACGTGGTGGTGCTCACGTCTGTTCGTGTAAATGGCCGGTTGGTCATTTTAGTGGTGAATTTATGTATGAGTATATGGTGTATGGACATGTAGGGATATGTGTATGGATTTGTATTTGAGAGGGTTGAAATATATGAGTGAACTTGTGTTTGACAAGTTGGGACTAAATCAGGTTTTGCAGAATCTGTTGCTAGTCAGCGAGGCTGTACTGTTTCTTCATTGTTGTAGGATCTTGATGAGTAACCTTTTGTGAACACATCTAGGCTTGTTGCGAATCTTCATTCTTAATTTTTCCTTGAATCGTGTCTCTAGGAGGCAAACGACTACAAATCTGTCGACTGTCGTAATGGCTCTATGTCCAAGGCCCTTTGCTGTCTCAAGCCCCAAGTTGCTTGCAAGTGGTAGATGACTTTGTGAACAGGCTTGTGAGTCTGCTCTCTTGATTTGAAGGTGATCGAAGAAGATTCTCCTTGTTGATTTGATTTGAAGAAGATCGAATGATGCTCGATGAAGAAGGTTGAAGAAAAAGTCTCCCTTTGTCCTTTGATTTTTTTTTCTTAGTGACGCACCCTGGTTTTTGCCTAGACCGCCCTTTCAGGTTTTCAATCTAGCGGGCATCTCTTTTGCGTCTTTTTCTTTTCCCTTATTTTTTTGTGCTCTGACTTTTTCCTAGGCCGCTCTTTACGAGTTTTCAACCTAGCGAGCCATTTTTTTTTGAAAAGTATGTGTACTCGAATAGAACTCAGAGGAGAGAATCTTATTGAGGAGAGAGAGATGAGATCTCAAGTCAGTTGAGGAGAGATGAACTCTATTCTTTGGAAGGTGATCCAAGCATTGATTCTTTGGAGAAGTGTATTCTCTGATGATGAGAGTGAGGAGCAAAGAGGAAAGCCCATAATGCAGATTCGATTATTTTAAAGAGTTGAAATAGAGATTGACTGGGGGAGGAAAGGATAGGAAGTCCCAGTTTTGATACTTGGAATTCAAGAGTGTGTATGAGAGTGGCTAAGAGGAAGCCCCTAGAATCGACAAGAAACGTTACTTGGCTTCAAGGATCTAGAAAAGTTATTCTACCTTTTGATGAACCGTGCATCATCTAGAATTTTCTAAATAAGTTTGAGGAGAAAGCCAATCATTAGTATGACTTAAGGGTAAACATTTTTCTTGATACTGAAAGTCTTCTTCATTTGATATAAGAGGATGTTGAGGATTCCTCTTTTCTTTTGTTGGTATCACTTGACTCCTCTTCTTTGTGGGAGAGTTCTTCTTTCACTTGAATTTTCACCTTTGTTGTGGGGGTGATGAAAGCTTGAGAGTGAGTTTTTTTTTTTTTTTTGTACTCTCAAAGCTTTGAATTGAGTAGCCCCACTCTTCTTGGGATGAAGGTTGACAGCAGCGCCTTTGGCTTTCTTCATTTGTTGATTTTTTTTTGACTTTCAGTAGAGGTAATGTTTAGCCCTTAAGCTTCCTAAGGATAACTTTATTCTTAAACTCGCTTAGAAGTCTCTATTTTTTGCGATGATTTAGGGAAATGGAGGGTCCATTATTTTGTATAAATTAAGTGATACTTATGGGATAGAAAAACCTTAGGGAAAGTGTTTAGGAAAAGAAAATTGCTTTGAATAATTGAAGAAATTGAAACAGACTCGATAGTTTAGATGACACAAACTAGAGGAGCTGAGAAGTACTAGAAAGACAGAACGACTCTTCGAGTTCATACTTGGAAATTTAAAACCTAATCTACTTCTATCAAAGGAGAAAGGGAGAGGATAGTTGTAGCCCCAAAGTGGTAAGTGCAGCTTTCTTCTCGGAGCTTCATCTTCTTCATGGATTGCGAGGGAGAGGATTGTAGATGACATTAGGGCGTTCTAGATCTCCATTGTCGAAGAGGTCTTGGATGATGTCCTTCAAGTGGTAGCAAGTGTTGGTGTCGTTGCCTGGTGAAGTTGTGGTACTTGCAGAATAAGTGATGAGCATGATTAGGACCCACATCCTTGGGAGGAACACCTTCTCTTGTTCGAATCTTTCCTTCTTTCACGAGGGTCTCAAGGAGACCCTCTTGAGTGATTCCTTCGAGTTTGTCATAGTATCTCTCCTTTCTTTTCTTCTTGGGAGGAGGAGTAGTAGGGTATTTGCCGGTGTTGGAATGGTTGAATCTATTAATGTAGGCATGATCCCAATATTCCTCTTGAGCTTGTAGGCGGGTACGAAGTGCTTTGATTTCTTCTTCGTAGTATTCCTTTTGTACTTGTAGACGGGTTTGAAGTGTTTCAACCTCTTCCTTGTAGTAATCGCCTTGGGCTCGTAGGCGAGTTTGAAATTGTCCCTCCATTTGTCGTTGGAAGTGGGTAAATAAGACATGAGCATGCACTCCGACCATTTGATTCACTTCCCCTTCTAGACGGGCCTTTAGATCATCGATCTCTTGTGTAGCTTGAGTGTTGGGAGGAGAAGCAGACATCGTGTCGAGCTTTGGCGAAGAACCTAGACGTGTAGCAACTGTGTTAAACCATGATCGAGTCCCAACAAGTCGGCTGAATAGGGTGAATGAAGGCTTGAAGGTTTTGGCCAAAACACGAAAAGACCGAACACTTATCTCGCACGGGACAAGTAATCTCGCGCGAGACAACGCCACGGAAAGTCACAATTTTTCTGATTTTAATCCTAATTTTGGTCGGACGGAACATCCGTTTTGGGGGTTTCTAACATTCAAAAACCAAACCTAAGGACCTAGGTGTCGGAGTAAACTCAAGTAACATCAAGTTTTGTGCAATAATTTTGGTGAGAAATTTTTCTCTTTTTAGGGGCAAATTCGAAGGGACAATCATAGGGACATTTCCGAAGGGACAGTTCCGAAGCGACAATTTTTTTCGATTTCTTTTCCATGGATTATTGCACAAAACAAGATCTTGACAAGGGATTACAAAGACTCCAAGATCAAACCGACCGGTCACGGAGTGTCTTAAAAAGTCAATCTACATAAAATGTGGCGATGCAAGGCTGGAAGGCTAGGCTCCCCGCGATATGACAATCTAGATGTGTTGGTCCCAAAGGTGGCAACAAGGGTGAAAATACAGCTAGAAGGGGGGGGGGTGAATAGCTGTTACAAATTTTTCACCCTCGATTTAAAACTAATCCTCTATACTTACAAAACCTCTTGCAGTGTATAAGAAACTGCAAGTAGAGTTATAAAATGCACAGCGGAATAATAAAGTTACAAAGCGGTTTTGAGAGAGGCAGTTTGTAAAGCGGTTTAGGTAAAGCGGTTTTGACAAGTGCAGTTTTACAAACAAGTGTAGTTTTGACAATGTTAACTCCAAACACTATTTCACAATAATGGATATCTAAATAAAGATCAAACAGAGAGAAAGGTAGATAATCAGTAAGCACAAGAAATATAAATACAGAAAGTAAGAACACAATATTTAGAGTGGTTCAATCGATAAACGATCTACGTCCACTACCAAGATGGTTAGTCTTGGATTTTTAAGAGTGATTTTACTATGAGTATGAGAGATTACAAGGTACAAAGATCAATACTCAAATCTAAAATCTATTCTATGAAGATCAAATCCTAAGACTATAACCAGTGTATCTCAAGTGATTAATCTATGTGATTAAACAAGTGAGGTGTGTGTGTGAGAACAAGATCAAGGCTCTTTGAATCTTTGAGATGTAGAGCACAATGATTCTTGATGTGTATAAGGCTTGATTTCTGGGCTGGGGAATATTTCTTGAAGGTTGAAGATGAAGATTCAAAGGACTTAGAATTTCTGGGCAGAGCTTCAACTTCTTATGAACTCACAACAATTTCTCAAGTTTCAAGCAATCTTCAAATGATGAAGGTTGGGGGTATTTATACCCAAGCATCAGGAATATAGCCATTGGACACAGCTGTTGAAAGGACAGTCCTTGATGCAATCCTCAGCAACCACTTTTGTCCTTTGGAACTGTTGATGCAGGTAAAGCTGATCAGACCTCAGCTGCAATCAAGGTGGTTAGGATATCTGTCACCTTTTTAAGATCCTTGCAGATCTTGTCTGAAAAGTAGTCACGTGACAAGATATGGTGGTTGACATTTGGTATTGCTGACGTGGATTCCAACGGTCAATGAGGTTCACTTCAAGTAGCCAATCATGGGGGCGGTTCTGGTGATGAGCGGTTTGACAAAAAAAGCGGTTTACACCAGAAGAGGATTTCCAAGAGGCGGTTGTTAGGAGCGGTTCCACGTGAACTGCACTTGGAGTTCAGGAGCGGTTCTAAGGTAGGAATTCACCATGCAGTTTGCACGAGCGGTTCCAAGAGGAATAGAGAAAACGCGGTCTGAACTTCTGAACTGTAAATCCTTAGATCCAATGAGTCTTGTGCCAGTCGTCAAGCCTAAATTTAACCTATACTATAAAATGGACTTAGCTAAAAAATTGAAGTCTAAGCTTCATTACATAGGGTCCTAAAGTCCTTAAAATAAATAGGAGGTTATGGTATCAATCAAATCTAATACAAAATAGGAGGGTTAAAATATGCATACCCAACAATCTCCCCCTATTTGATTGATGCCATTACCTACTACAACAAAAGCAAACATTGTACTTGGTAAAAACATGTCCATAAGAATTAACATGGTAAGTCATGTCCCAAGTCAATGCACACACAAGCTTAAGCTATAGATTTCTATACTATTGAAGGATTGGAAAACTTACAATTTGAAGAGTATAGAAATGCATTCAGTGCACTTAAAAAGTGTGAGTTTAAGTTCAAAGTGCAGTTTAAACTGAATGTTTAAACATCAATTCAAAAGAGTGATTTTTAATTTGAAAAATATTTGAATGAGGTTTAAGACTATAAGCGGTTTCATTATTTTACAAACAAGCAGTTTGATATGAACAAGGTTTTGGAACCATGATGCAATTTTCATTAATTCCCAAAGTGTTTACAGATACAGGAATGAAAGAAACTTACAAGGTTACAAAAACAAAAATAAAGTAAGTTGGACAAAAGGAAATACAAGGAAAGTGCGGTCCAACTTACAAAATGCAGTTCAAAAAAATAAAGGAGAAGCGGTTATTGCTGGGGCAGCTTGTTAACTTCATGTTCAGCTCCACTGGTCCCAGCTCTTGATTGGTTTGGCTCAAAAGCTTTCCTTAATCTTCTTACTTCTTCAGCGGTCCTGATCAGGGTTGACTCTAGCTTCTTCAAGGCATTAACTGAATGAGCAGAGGTAGAGTTGGTGGCACCAACCGCTTTGGTATTTTCCACAAGATTTTCCTTTATTATATCAAGCTTCACATTGACAGAGGAATAGATAGAGTTTAAAATGGTGTGGAGTTCTTCTTGAACTAAAGCGGTTTGGGCTTGGATTGCTTGTTCCATTGGCTCAAGATCAATGGTAACCTTTAGAGAGGATTTGAGATTATGCATTTCAGCTTCAACTTTGGAGTTGAATCCAGTCTTCAAGTTGTCTAGGCGCTCAGTGAATTCTTCTTGAATTTCCTTCAGCTTGGCCATGGAAGCATCTCCAACACAGTCTAGGTTCACTTTGGAGTCCACCTTGAATATATCAATTTGTTCCAGAACTTCTTCACAAAGAGAGTTCAAAGAAGTTTGGACTATCTCAGACATCTGCGGTCTGGAGTTCAAGAAATCAAGAAATTTTGAGCCCAACTCTCCAAAATCCTTTTCCAAGGAATTGCAAATCTTATCTCTGAGATCACTTAAGATTTTGTCCAATTCAGCAACAGATGCCTTATCTCCTAAGGCTTTGGACATTCCTTCCTCAACTGCAGATTTGATAATAGAAGCGGTTTGATCATCTGGAGCGGTTGAGGAGGATGGAGCGGTTGGAGTTGCTGTAGACTTCTCCCCCTTAATGGCATCAAGCAAAGAGGACTTAATGGTTACCATTTCAAGGGAGTGAGCATCCACCTTGGCTTGGAGGGAGCGGTTGGATTCAAGGAGGGAGGCATTCCAATTCAGCAACAGATGCCTTATCTCCCAAGGCTTTGGACATTCCTTCCTCAACTGCAGATTTGATAATAGAAGTGGTTTGATCATCTGGAGCGGTTGAGGAGGATGGAGCAGTTGGAGTTGCTGTAGACTTCTCCCCCTTAATGGCATCAAGCAAAGAGGACTTAATGGTTGCCATTTCAAGGGAGTGAGCATCCACCTTGGCTTGGAGGGAGCGGTTGGATTCAAGGAGGGAGGCATTGGATGCAGTTAGGGAAATGATATGGCCTTGGTTGATGACAAGCTGGCTTTGGATGAGGTTTAGGGTTTGGAGAATTTGGGAGTATTCAGTGGGAGGAGCGGTTGAGGGTGTAGCGGTTGTGAAGTTAGGAGGCGGTTGGTATTGGTTGGTTTCAGGTGCAGTTTGAGTTTGAGGATGAATGTTTGGAGGAGGTGAGTTTTGTCTAATGGGTGAGTTGTGAGGAGTTGGTGATTTTGAAGGGGTGTTAGATTTGGAGCGGTTAGGTGTAGGGAAATGGGAGCGGTTTTTGTTAGGGGAATTGGTTGGGGTTGGATCATCCCTAACAGATTTGGATGTGGCATGTCCAGCAGAGGGCTTGGACTGCCATTTTTGATAGGCAGAGTGAGTGGGGGTTTGGTTTGAATGTTGGGAGTTTATGGAATTTGAATGTTGGGGTGAGTTATAAGGGGATTGAGAGGATAATGGGGAAAGGGATTTTCTGGGTGAAGGTGAAGGTGAATTTTGAGATGATTGTGGAGGAGAATTTTGAGGAGTTGGAGTGGGGGAATTTCTGGGAGGTGAAGGAGAGGGTGAGTGGTTGAGAGGTTGGCCTTTTCTGAGGGATTTCTTCTTGGCCATCATCTTCCTTCTTCTTTTAGGTTTCTCCCCCTGAGTTGGTGCGGTTTTGATAGGGGAAGGAGTTATGGATTTGGATTTGGAAGGAGATTTGGAAGGGGATTTGTTGGGGGATTGGACTGGGGATTGGGTTGGTGAATGGACAGGAGAGGTGAGGGGCGGTTGGGTCTCTGGAGGCGGTTCTTGGTGAGAGGCGGTTCCAGGTTCAGCAGTTGATTTGCCCTTGGCCTGATACTTCTCAGCTTGCTCCTTGGCCAATCTATCAATCTGATCCTGAAGAACCTTCATCAGTTCTTCAACAGTCAACCCAGCCATCTGATCCTTGGCTCTTCTTGCCTTGGAAACCAAGTTAGGAATACTTGGATCCTCTTCCTCTTCTTCATCTTCATCCACCAAATTCATGGTTTCAGATTGCATCTCCTTCTTCTTCTTTTTGCTAGGACCAGCTCCATCATCAGCTTTAGGCGGTTTGGTTACTGGAGCGGTCTTTGACTTCTTGGGTGGTAGTTCTGCTCTGGCTTGGGGCTTCCTGGACCACTTAGCTCCCTTATCTTGAGGAGCAGTTGTAGGATCTCTGAGCTCATAGGGCTTCTTCAAGGGATAGGTATCTGCATCATACAAAGACTTGTATAATGCATCTCCATTAGCATACCTGAAGGAGTGGCATGCAAGCAGTCCCAAGGAATCAAAAGAGCAGTCCACCATCAGCTCTTTATTCTTGCTTACAATCTCATCTAGATGATCAAAATCCATCAACAGAGCGGTTAGAACCCTGCAAAATGGTCTCCACCTCTGATCTTCTCCTTTGACCTTGGACTGATAAGTCTCAATACTGTCTTTTATTTCCAAGGAAAGGATCTTTGGCCAGTGCAGCTTGATCTCCATAAAAATGGCAAAACTATACATCCATTGTTGGTATGTAAAGTTGTTGTGATTTCCTATCTTTCCACAAACTGATCTCCCAACAAGATGACCTATGAAGTTCATCAGCTCACCAAAATTCTTTCTAGGGATCTTCTTGTATCTCCTAGCCATGGTATCTACCTTGGCAGTTGCTAAAGCTGCATTGTCTTGAATGACTTGATCTACCTCCAAAGGAGCTCCTCCAACACCAAACTTGAAAAGCCTTCTGATGTCTATGTAGTCGATGGAGAGCTTTAAGCCTTCAATAACTGCGGTTAGGCAAGGAACTTTCTGACCTTGCTCCAGAATCCTGAATTCCTTTGTAGCGGTTGCAAAGAATTGGTCTACAAAGGATGGCACTATGAAGTTCTGCTTCTTGGTGAAAAGCGGTAGGATGCCTGAAACTCTCAGCTTTCTCAGCAATTCCCTTCCAAGAGCATCAGTCTTAAGCTCAACCTCATTAACTTCCGATCCAGGTAGGAAGGTAGTGGGATCCTACAAAATAAAATTTTTAAGTGTTAGATCCATTTGTGTATTCATAGGTCACAAGCGGTTTGAGCACCAAGTGGTTGAGCAATGGTGCGGTTTGAAAATTTCAAACCCCAAGTGAAACTATGAATGCTTAAACAAATAATGAGGATTTGAGAACTAAATTACTTAAGTACGTGGCATTGTAATCCAAAATTATCCCACACTGCAAGCGGTGCTTAGAGAGGAATTTCTTGGTTTCCAGCCTATATACTTAGTAAAATCTCAAAAAGAATGAAGGAGGAAATTTAACCAGCATGCGGTTTCAAAAGATTTGAACAAGCGGTTCAGCATGCGGTTTAGCTTAGATAACCAGAAGCGGTTTGAAACAAGAATGTAGAGGCAGTTGGCATGCAAGCGGTTTCAAACCAAAATGAAATCCAAAAATTTTGAAAAAGTTGAAAAATTTTCTAAGTGTTGGAAAACATTATTCAGAATCAAGGCATCCAAAACATATGAATTTTCATGAAAAACATATGAGTTTCATGATGAACACGAAGAACAGTTCAAGAACACCAAGGACAGAGATTTATCAAACTTAACCAAAATGGACAAATAGCATGTCAAAATGATCACATTGGGAAGGGGAACAACAATATATCATTAAAAATTCATCCTTTACCCAGAATCATCAACAAAAGTCAAGAACACAGAAATGGGTTTTCAAACACACGAAAACTGAATAAATCAAAATCAGTGTCCTAAACTTGGATGGATCATGAAATAAGTTAAGTATATGAAATCTAAACAACAATGCGAGCAAAACCCAACTGATTTCAACAAAAATGATCAAGAAACAAGAGCACAATCATCAAAAATCAAACCAGGCATACGAAGAGTTTCAAAGTTCTACCATGGCAGTTTAAAGAAATCTGAAGATTAAAGGTTAGAAGTTGATTACCATTTCTAGAATAGGCTTCTTGAGTGCCCTAGCAACAGTTGAGGCCCTTTGCCTTTTAGAAGTAGTAGCCATTTTTTATTAAGGTTTGAAAATGGAGTTTTGAAGGTTTTAGAGAGAGAAAGTGAGTTGGTAGACAGAGAGAGGACGGTTGCAGAGAGTTGGCAGTAAAAAGGTTTTAGGTTTCACCAACTTAGGTATATATAGGGTGAAGGGGGGCAGGCAGTTGGTTCAGAAGGAATGATTGAAATATACCAACTGTTGCACCCTTTCACCTCCTGCACATCTCTCTATGACGGCTGACATGAGGGTTTTTAATGCTCATGTCCCCTTAGCATTAAATGTTCTTAATTTTTGAAATAAATGAGGGAAAACATTTGCAAAAATACCCTTATGTCAAAATAAGGACTAAAAATAAATAAAAGAATTTGAACAGTTTTTTTTTTAAAGTAATAAGGATAAGACATAAATAGACAGAATTTACTCTTGTTGAAACGCGGTTTTGATCCAAGCGGTCTGACTGCATCATGCGGTTTGGAACTGGCGGTTGGATGCAGGCGGTTTGACTGCTTGCGGTTTTGGTACAAGCGGTTTCAACAGAGGCAGTCTCAATCCTCAATAAGAGTTTCAATCTAAACTCAACAAACAAGTTAGCAAATGAAAAGTAAGGAATCAGTTAAGTTCAAGCATACCCATCTCTCCTCTGAGGAATGAAAACCTCTTGGAGTCAAGAGCCTTAGTGAGGATATCAGCAATCTGGTTGTCTGTCCCCACGTACTCTAAATGGATATTCCTCTTCTCCACATGGTCTTTGAGGAAATGATACTTGATATCAATATGCTTGGTCTTGGAATGCATGACAGGGTTGTTGGAGACTGAAATTGTTGAAGTGTTGTCGCACATGATAGGGAAATTTCCTTCTTCAATTCCATAGTCCACCAATTACTGCTTCATCCAAAGGATTTGACAGCAACAACTACCAGCAGCAATATACTCAGCCTCTGTGGTTGATACTGAAACTGAAGCTTGCTTCTTGCTGGCCCAAACAACTAGTCTATTCCCGAGGAAATGACAAGTACCACTAGTGCTTTTCCTGTCAATAGTACAAGCTACATAATCTTCATCTGAATAACCTACAAGATCGAAGTTCGAATCTTTGGAATACCAAAGTCCAAGGTTAGTGGTTCCAGATAAATAGCGGATTATACGCTTGACTGCAATTAGATGTGCTTCTCTAGGATCTTCTTGATAGCGTGCACATACACAGACACTAAACATGATATCGGGCCTACTAGCAGTTAAATAAAGTAATGAGCCGATCATACCTCGATATAAAGTTTGATCAACTTTCTTACCTTTGAGATCTTTATCTAGCTTATTGCCGGTGGCCTTTGGAGTATCATATGCTTTAGCATTTTCTAATCCAAACTTCTTTATTAACTCCTTGGTGTATTTGGCTTGGCTGAGGAAAATACCTTCTTCGCATTGCTTGATTTGAAGCCCGAGGAAGAATGTTAATTCTCCCATCATGCTCATCTCAAACTTGCTTTTCATTAGCTTCTCGAAACGCTTACAAAGTAACTCGTTAGTAGAACCAAAAATAATATCATCGACATATATTTGAACAAGTAAAGTATGCTCATTATATTTGGCTATAAAAAGAGTTGTATCAATTTTACCGCGTTTAAAACCTTTTTCTAGTAAAAATTTAGAAAGAGTCTCATACCATGCCCTTGGAGCTTTCTTAAGTCCATACAAATCCTTCTGGAGTTTGTAGACATGATTGGGAAATTTGGAGTCTTCAAATCCAGGCGGTTGGGCAACATACACGGTCTCTTGCAGTTCACCATTGAGGAAAGCACTCTTCACGTCCATTTGATATAACTTGAAACGCTTGAAAGAGGCGTAGGCTAAGAAGATTCTGATAGCTTCCAATCTTGCAACTGGAGCAAAGGTTTCGTCATAATCGATTCCTTCTTCTTGCCTATATCCTTGTGCAACCAACCTTGCTTTATTCCTAGTGATGCTTCCATTCTCGTCCATCTTATTCCTAAATACCCACTTAGTTCCTATCACTCCTTGATCTTGAGGTCTAGGCACCAAAGTCCAGACCTTGCATCTTTCAAACTGGTTGAGTTCTTCTTGCATAGCAACGACCCAACTGGAATCTTGGAGTGCTTCATCAATCTTCTTGGGTTCAATTTGAGATATCAAGGAAGTATGCTCGTCATAGTTCGATCTCCTTGTTTGAACACCGGAAAACAGATCACCTATTGTAAGTACGCCAATCCGATTTGCAACCTTTTAGATGCATTTTAATGTAATAAGATTGCATTAAGGGGCATTTTGGTAAATTCCCGACCTGTCCCGAGACTTTCGAAATGTTTCATAAGTTTCCCGCGAAGGAAGTTCCTTTTGGTACCTTACTCATGCCCAGGGACTTGTTGGGAATAAACCTTTTTGGACCTTTTGGGTATTTAGGCCTGAATGTTCCAGAAACTGGTTTTGGCGCCAAAAGCGGTTGAGGCCACCTTGTGTCACGCGACAAGTCGAGGCATGGAAAGTGGTTACGTATAGTCGTGCGACACAAGGTGACCACTAACTGCAGCCTATAAATAAGACCCTACCCCTCTCAGAAATAGATCCCAACTTCAGCCTAATGTTACTCTGCAGAAATTGCATCGTAATGACCCCCCCAGACACATCTCTCTCTCTCTCTCTCCTACCTTCAACCAACTCAATTCCCTCCAATCCAAACCCATTTCTCAAACCAAGCCATTTGAACCCCTTTGCACCAATTCTCTCAGGATCTCAAGACCAGTAGCTGTGAATTGAAGGGTTCTGTATCTAACTTGATACAGGATTCGTGGAAGCATCAAGGGTAACGAATTTCAAACTCCCTCTTCTCTCTTCCTTTAACTCAATTCTCTATAATCCTATTGTCTACTTCTGTTAGGATTCAGTAATCAGACTCCATCTGTCTAGATTACTGAATCCCAATCGCAATCTCTCTGTTTAAGTCGTTTGATCTGTGTAATTGAATTGCCCTTGTTGAATACTTGCTTGAATTTGGTGTTCAAACCCCAAAGGGGGTGTGGATCTACCCATATCCACACTCCCGGGGTCGATTTGTTGTTATTTCTGTATTTCATATGTAATTTGGTTAATCAATTGGATCTGTATTAGCTGTTGTTGATTCTGGTGTTCATTGTGTAAGTTTCTGCAGATGGTCTCTGTATGTCACGCGACACATTGTTCCAAGGTGATCCTGTGTCACGCGACATATGTGGTCACTGGAATCATGTGTCATGCGACATATTGTGACCTATTTGCAGAAACCTTTTTCAGTTGTAATCTGTTTTAGATTGTTGTAGCAGGGATGTGACCTTCCTAAATAATGGGTTCACGAGTTGTAAATCTCAATTCATATTAATAAGATGCATGATTACCACACTTGTTCATTGTCAACACTTGCACACACTTTGGATTTTACTTGGATGTTTAATTGAAAGACTCATCTACGGACGAGGCGTGTTGGGTGAACTCTCGGTTCTTCCCAACACGTAACCTGACCCCCGAACCCGTGTTTTCTCTCTAAAAAGTTTTTCAATGTTTCCTCTCAAAAACGGTGTGGCGAATCCTTTACTTTCATCAAGTAAATCGAGGTCTACGTTGACGATATGATTATTCATTCCAAGGGATCAGATGGTCAACACTTGATCGACTTGAGGAAATTCTTCAACCGTCTGCGGGAGCATGTCATGAGACTAAACCCAGCAAAATGCACTTTTGGCGTAGTTCGAGGGAAAGTTCTTGGATATATGGTCACAGAACGAGGAATTGAAGCCAATCCAAGAAATATTAAAGCCATCATGGAGATGAAGCCACCGACGACAGTCACAGAAGTGAAGGCTATCATGGGACGTCTCCAATATATCAGCCGATTCATCCACCAGCTAACCTCTATCTGTGAGCCGATCTTCAAACTGCTCCAGAAAAATCAGGAGGTTGAATGGAACGAACAGTGTCAAAACGCCTTCGAGACAATCAAGGCCTACTTGGTCCATCCCCCAATCCTGTGTCCTCCACATAAGAACAAGCCCTTGTTGCTATATTTGACAGTTACAGATACGTCTGTCGGAGCCATGCTTGCGCAAAAAAAGCCAGATTCAAAGGTGGAAAATGCCATATACTTCGTCAGCCGAAAACTTCAGTGGCGACTCCGCTGGGGACAATTGACTTTGAAAACCTGTTTTTCAAATGTTAAGTGGGTCAAGCTTTCATTAAATTAGACATCCAATACATCCATTTTGTGTGCATCTTTGACAATCATTTGTGGTTCATGCATTTTGTTCAATATGAGACTTGTGAGCTCCGTGTGCTTTGTATTCATTGTGTTGTGCATTAGTTGTTTTTGCTTTGTCCTTGCCATGGAGATACAGGGGCTGATTTGATGGTTGCAGAGCGATGGTTCAGTGACCATCCAGGTCGTGCGACACCTTTGCCTATTGATGTCCTGTGTCACGCGACAAAGGGTGGCCACTTAACAGATACTCAAAAGTCTGGTTTGAGGGCAGTCCCTTGGATCGAATGTGGCTCAGTTGATTGTTGTTCCCTGTATTCCTGTGAGGGTGTGTGTGTGTTTTTCTTTTCTCTTTTCAAAAATAAAATAAAATAAAAAAATCTTGTTTTTTGTAAATAAAAGAATATAGTCATCCGCACACTACATCACTTAGACTTAGAACCCTCGGGTGCGATTGACGGCATCGCGCACGGCCATGAAATTCGCCTACGCTTGAGCGCCTGAAATCAAACCTAACCGCCTAGTGCGTTATAGGTGGCGCCACACGTTTAACCTTACCCACGGTTGGTTTTTGATACGATGTTTTTATTACAACAAAATGAATTGTTTTGAAACATATTGTAGGTCCTTATACCTTCCCCCAAAACCTTGCATCTTGTGGGCATGTTGCCAAATGCAACATGATTTCACGTGGGGACATGTCATTCCCGTGGCGTGTTCTAAACGAGAGATCATGCCGCATTGTCAACGTGCACCGACGAGAGGTCATGACGGATTTTTCTTCGAAATTCTTCGAAAAGACCCGTTATGCTGCCCAAATTTCCCTAGAAATTTGGGCAACCTCTTCGTTCCATAATGATGTTAGGATTTGGTTAGGTATCATTGCCTATTATATATTTCAAAGCAAGGCATTTAGTGTAATTTGAACGTTGCGTCCCTAGGCTTCCCCAAGGTATAGTTAGCATGAATAAAGGCTTCCCCTTTTCCAACCGTACTTAGGATTTAAAACACTAATTTATAGTTGAAGATGAATAAGATTGTTTGTGCGAGTCTGTTCCTTTCCTTTCCCTCTCCCGTTCCTCCAAATTTCCCTTCAGTACCTTATAATCTACCCTTTTGTAGTAGTGACAAGTTTGGGTGCGTGCTCTGTTGCGAGGAGTGATCAGTCAGTCCGTCTCTCTGAAATATTTGCAATTTCCTCCAAAGTCCTCATTCATTCTACTTTTCAAAGATGTCTGGTGCAAGAGATATGCCATCCGCTCAGTCTGAATTTCCTCTCACTTCGGGCCAGTTGGACATGAATGACCTGTCAGTAGCAGAGTTGCAGACTGCTCTTGAAGCCGCCATGGTTCGTGAATGTAAGGCTCAATTGCTTGCCCAAGTCGCCAAAGCCCGAGAGGAAGAGGCTCACTCTCAATTTGTTGAAGCAATGCGCATCCGAGGGGTTACGATAATTTGTCATGAAGATGGATCATACGAAGAAATCATCAAGGCCAGCGGTGTTGAGTATGGGGATGGAAATGTAATGAAAGGGGTGAATGAAGATAGGCAGGACAAGACTCTTTCCCCAGCACCTCATGTGGTTCAAGCCCAGATTAAAGATGAGCAGCCAATCCCTGAGGTTTTCAATGTTCCTAATTAACCTGATGTGAAGAGTCCGTACCAACCAGATTCCCATGGGTCATGTCATTATTTCACTCAGAAGGGATCACTGCTATTCCATCCCGACCAAGCTCCCCCGCAAGAAAGTGTTCCACCATCACCAATGAGTTCATATGGTTTCAGCTTATCATCCCCGCAAGACCAGCGCTCAGGACCCACCTCATATGTAACTGTGAATCAGATGTCCTTTATTCCAGCTGTGAGCCCTATCCAGCAAGGGATGGTAATACCCGAGTCCCCTCCAGAGAAAGTCCAGAAAGCAAAAAAGAAGGCGTATTGGGGAAAGGTAGGGATGCCTATGAATCAATTTCTCAAGGTTTTGGTAAGCGGAGGTTTAGTTCAGCCACTAGTCAATTATATCCCTCTTCATCACAGTGAAAACCTAGATCCAAGCAAATATTGCGACTATCACCAATATCCAGGACATGTCACCCATGCATGCTTTCAGTTAAGGATAATCATTCAAGGACTCATTGATGACGGGAAGATCGAGCTGAGTTCCCATGAAGGAGGCAATATCCGGGATCTCCGTCAGTTCCCTCCTCGTAAGAAGCGAGAATTCAATGACCTCGGGATATCAACTGAAGAAGCTTTCAATGGATTGATGCGAAGAGGAATGATAAAGACGCTTGATAACTACCATCCCACCAAACCTAATCCGAATTTGGATCGTGGTAAGTACTGTTACTATCATCAGTACCCTGGGCATTCGACCAATGATTGTTCCGTTCTAAAGGTGCTTATTCAGAAACTGGTTGACGAAGGTAGAATTGAGAAAGCTTCTCCTAAGGTGGCCGATAATCCTTTTCCACAGCTCTAAAGATTCCTCATGTGAAGAAGTCAGTCAGGCAGGCATCGTAGGGTCTTAGATTGTTTATCTTGGCAGCAGATTTCGTTTTTATGATTTGAGTCTATTACATCCTTGTTATGAGTCTTTTATTTCAATAAATAAAATATTTGTTTCTATTCTTGCTAGACTCGAGACATTACTTGCTTACCCACATTATATTTAATTTGAAATGGTCTTATTCTACATAATCACTCATGCTGCTCACCGACTAATGCTTTGAAATGACTAATATTTGAATTAATCGGAGTGAGAAAATCAACTGATATCATTCTCTAATTGGGGATTGTCAATTCCCCAGCTTGCATCTCCTGTGCTCACATGTCTTCTTTCGTCCTCACCATTTTGTTGACTCGATGAATTTGCACGGATCTTCCTCGAAGTAAGCCTAAAGGAAGCAATGAAGACTCAATCTCGTTCAGACTATCCGGTGGGGACTGCGGCTGAAACCTCTCACCCTTAAGAAAGCCTTTACCTTGCCCTCACTAGATCATACCCCTTCATTTCAAGATCGGCATATTTGAAACCCATTTAGCCATCGCCAGAAGAAGAGGGACTACCCCTGGGACTCCCGTGATTTACAAGAAGATTAACCGTCTCCAAGCACAAGAACGACGGAAACAATGATCCATCCTGGGGACTAGCTGAAATGCTCCTCTCAAAGGCAAAATTGAAAAAAAATATATATATAAAAAAAGAAAAAAAATATAAAAAAAAGAGAAAAGAAAGAGAGCATAGTCCCCAGCGATTCTCTCAGAAGCAAAAGTCAAAGGATCCGGTTGTTACTCAAAGGGAGTCTCAAAATGAACAAAGAGACAGCATGGATGTCCCTCACCATTACCTCTGACCAATCCCGAGCCGTCCTCTCGATTTTAGAGGGACATTCCCATTACCCTTACCTTTGCCTTTAGCCAAAGTCAAGATCGACCTCTCATTCTTAGAGGCAGCAAAGATGCAACCACAAGATTTTCCCTCACCTTAGAAATCCTAAACACACTTCCCTGCAAGACAACCTCTCATCTTTAGAGGTCTAGCCAACAAAAAGCCTAGCCGTCCTCTCGTTTTAAGAGGTCATGATGTCCCGAATTACCCAAAGACCGATCGAAATCCCGAAGCCCAGTCACAGTTCCTACCGGATAGCAGTTTCATTCCAATATCGTTGAGATCCAGAACAGATTATTGCGGAGCCAAGTCCATCCTGGCTCGAAGGATCGTCAAGTGAAGATTGTGCAAATTCCGTGTGTCCATTCGACGTTGCATGTGAGCATATTTCATTTCTCCTCCGCAAACACTCGCCGTGGATGTCCCACTGGGGCTTCACATCCGTGTCTCCCATCGACACTCCAAGAGGACATATTCTTTCAATTCTCAAAATTCTCAAAAGTCCTCAACATCCCCGAACTTCATTCTTTTCATTCGGGATAAGCCCGAACTACGGCGACCTGAGCTCCTCCCAAGGAGGGGAACGTAGGCAACCATAAGTGGTTCGGTCGAAATCACAAACAAATCTCAAAAAATACGGTCTCCTCAAGGACCATGCCCATACACTGTCTATCCTTCCGAGTTTAATTCTGGATATCAGTAGGTTTTCTCCTCAGGATTGATGAAAATATTCGCTCATATCGGTTTTGGCGGTTTGACTAACCCGAAAATCAATAAAGGGTTTTAAGTAGTTTTGTGATCATCGCGAATAAGACAAGTTTTCAAGTGTCTCGGAAAGTCTTCCTCTCCACGTTATTAGGGATATAGAGCTAAACACTGTACTTCTGCCAAGCAGGGGCTTCCATACACTCTCCACACCTTGTAATGCTTATACTCTCCCAAAAGAGTCAAACCCATAAGCGAGAGTGTCATACACAAAATCGGGATTCATTCCCCACCTTTGAAAAATGAGCCCCTGCATATCAAAAAACTCTTGAGTCTTGTCCGCCGTCCGACTGACTAGAACCTGAAGATCAATCTCATCCTGGGGCTGTAAAAGACTGTGTGGCAGACTGGGGCTCGGTCAGAAGTTGATGTATGTACGCGTGTGGTTCCCGGGGTTGTTCCTATGACATCAGTACTTGAGAATGGATTTTATTACAAGAGACCTACTTCATGATGGAAATACTGAGTCCCATATCCTAAGTAAGAGTAAAAGGCTTGAAAGACAATGTGGGAGCCTAGATTGGAAGGCCTACCAGCATGACTTGTCATGTCATGCGACAGAATGTACCCTGGCTACCTTGAGTCGTGCGACATAGTAAGTTCAGCACCAGACATCAGCAAGCTGCAATCTGATCAGTACCAGGGCACGCCCCGACTTGTTTCAAGCTGGAAAACAACAAAGACACCCTACAAGCATCATGGGAGAGGGAATTTCATTCAAAATAGCATACACATTCACCATTCACAAACACAAGCCCAAAACACGCAAACCATTCATACTCATGCCATAGCCATCCAAAAGCCATTCATTCCCATTCTTCCCAAAAAGTGGACTCGCGCAAACAACTAATAACTAATAATGTACTAGGTGCAGTGCAAATAAAAAAAAAGAGTGTTTTATCTGTTTCTTGACAAAGCAGGATACAATAATCAAAAGAACCACAAATCGATCCAAGGAACTACTCCGAGCCATCATCTCCAGAAATGTAAGCACCATCATTATCGTCAGAGCTATCATCATCATCAGCACCCTCACTGCCTTCTCCATCTGCATCTCCCTCCTCAGGATCCGGGACAGCAGCAGGATCATGATAAACAACAGGACCATCCCGGAAAAGGTCGTGAGAAGTAGGAATGACAATGGTCTCAAGCTCGTGAGGATCTCTGGAGGCATCACTATCAGAACTGGAAGGGCTAGGCGGACGACGATGAGCAGTCTTGGTTCTAGGCAAATGTGTATCCGCAGCAGACATATCAGTCCGAGCCCTCTTCCTGCCAGGCAAGCTGAGTGTGGAATCACTATCATCAGAGCTCTGAGCCATACACCTCTCCCTCAAATATCGATTGCTCCTCATCAGCTGATCAATCATGTCCATAGCTCCAGTATAATGACGAGCAAAGCCCCAATAAACATCAGAAGAGACCTGGCACAATCAAGCAAACGCAGAATCAGAAACCAAGGATGCAAACAGTTTAAAACAATGAAAGAAAGACAGTTACTTACAAATCGAGTGCCCTCAAGGAGATGAAAATATGGATAAATCCGGCTGGTATCAAGAGTGGCCCGCCTCACGTGATCCCCATCCTGAAAGTCTACAAAAGGAGGAGGTAAAGGAGCATCCGCAACATGTCCAGTAGAGGGGCCTGCAGCCTGAGTATCACGTCTCGCAACCACCTGCGGTGACCTCAGCCTCGTAGCCACATAAGCCCCATAGTCCCCATCATCCTCAATATAATTAAAAGCAGGCTCTCCCTGGATCAAAGCGGCCAGGTCATCAAGCTTCCTAGGAAACCACATCTCAGCAGGAGGATCGTACGGGACTCTAGCAATGCTCTCGGGGCCGTGCTGTCTATAAACCCACTCGCCCAAATACAAAGCATCCCCGGATAAGCCCACCAGCAACTTGCGGCACTCAGTCAAATGAAGAGCATGCTCCAGATTGACCCCAGCATATCGGTCAACCCAAGGAAATAGAGTCAGACTCCCAGGGGTCCTCCGTAAGCAGATAAGGGTATCATCATAAGAGGCAGTCACCCGTCCCTTGGTATCCGCTGTCCAAACTTTCTGCCGTGCGTCCTTCACTCAGCGCCTCATAGCAGGAAATGTAGTGGCCGGGTACGCCTCCCCTACCCGCCAAGCATAGAAACCAATAACCTCATAAGCCCAGACCTGAGAAAAGAAAGGACAAAACAAAGACAGACTGATAAGAAAAGGAGGGAACAGAAAGAAATAGTATTCGAAAAGGAGATCAGACCAAGAAGTACCTCAAAAGCTAAGTGACATCAGTTGAAAGAGATAGCCTTCCCCCGACTGACATCATCAAGAGCCAGATATAACTCGGCCAATCCGGCCTCTTCCCAAGACCGGGTCCCAACAATAGTCCAATCCCTTAAAAGCTCTAACAAAGAAAGCAAATCCGAAGATGTGGCATTGATGAACAACATATTCGAAAAACCGACCCAAACAAAAGCCCTAGCCAATCTCAGAGCTCTCAACCTGTCCTCCTCAGTGTCTGCCACCTCAACTGGATAACCGGTACTCTGCTTAACTATCTGGCCATGGAGATCCCCTAGCTCGTATCCGTTCCCCTTTTTGTCCTTGGGAACAAAGCCGATCAGCTCCATAAAATAGGCCTCAGTGGGAGGCTGTGGGTCATCATCCAAAACAGGCTCCTCCAAGAATAAAGGCTCATCAGTGAATGGAAGGCCGGTAATCACAGCAAAGTCGTACGGTGTGACAGTCGCCTCACCCCAAGAAAAATGGAAGGAGTGATTAGTCTCCCACCAGAACTCCCTGAACGCCTTCACCAGTCCAACGCTGCTCTGAGTACCTCCAACAGTCCTAGCCATCTCAAAGAATTGCCCTAACCCAGCAGCGTATACTAAGCCTTTTGGCGAATGGTCAAGCTCCTGACTTCCGGGCAACAGATCCCACAACCGGCCGATAACCTCCGGAGAGCCCCGGGTACGCAACTCCTGCTGGTAAACACAGCGCATGTATGAATATCCTTTCGAAAGAAAAGCATGTCAATAAATCAAATTGCATATTTCAAATTTCAAGCAGAACTAGGGTTTGATCATCCAGGCATGCATTCATAACTTCTAGATAACTCAAAGTATGCAAGAAATTCATGAATCCAACAGAGAGAACAAATTTGATCATTTTGGCACAAAATTCGACTTTTCATTACAACAAAAGGGCAAGGGTTACAAAATTACCTTCGTTTTCTTCTCTAGCACTGAAGTGTGCTCTTTAAGATGCGGATAAAAATCTCCCCTCACAGTTTGGGGGATGAAGGGCCGTTGATTCCTGAAGGCATTCTTTCTCCGAGCTGCTAGCTGAGCTTGGGAAGGACCCTTCTTCGTGGGTCTTTGTCTAGGAGGCATATTGACAAGGCAAGAGCAAAATCAAGCCCTATAATTGATTGATGGTACTCGAAATTGAACAGGAATATGTTCTTTCCTCACAAAACCGTCCACCTCCCTCCAACAATGCGTTCAAAAATGAGGACTGTCTGCCTTTATAAAAGACTATCCCTTGGCTTTAAATAGCCGCGCAACAGAACGGTCCCCATGGCCCAATTTTCAAAAATGCCCCTGTAATTTGATGATCTGCAATGTTGACCCTTATGACATACTCTGTAGACTCCCTTGCAGGTACAATGATCAACTGAGTCCCACAAAACCTCAAAGACTGGCCCTCAAGCCAAGCCGAAAAAAAAAGAAAGAAGAAGAATACAAAAAAGCCCGTATCTTTGATAGCCTCCCAAGCAGAGCCCAACAGAATCAACGGCCCCAAAACAAGAGGAAAGAAGCCGACTCCCCAGGAATGCAAAGTCCCGACCCCAAACTGAAAGAAAGAAGCTGACTCCCCAGAAAAGCAGAGTCCTCGGCTTACCAGGCAAGAAGATCAGTAGCCTCGAGACACAGACAAAAGCAGAGTCCCCAGCTTCCCAAGCAAAGCTAAGGGCACAAAAAGAAAAGACGAACAATCAGCAAGGACAGTCCAGCAACAAGACCGATAAAAGAACAACAAAGAGCAAAAACAGAAGTAGCGTGAGACCCTTGGTAGCTACACTTATCCCCAACAAAACAAAAGAAGTAGCGTGAGACCCCTGGCAGCTACACCTATCCCCAGCAAAGCAGAAGAAGAAGTGGTATGAGACCCTCCGGCATCCACGAAGAGAAGCAGCAGTAGTGTGAGACCCTCCGGCAACTACCCTGCACCAACAAAGTGGTATGAGACCCTTCGGCATCCACGAAGAGAAGCAGCAGTAGTGTGAGACCCTCCGACAACTACCCTGCACCAACAAAGTGGTGTGAGTCCCTCCGGCATCCACGAAAGACCCGTTGCAGCATGAGACCCTCCGGCAGCTAAAACTCGTCAGCAGCAGTAGTGTGAGACCCTCTGGCAACTACCCTGCACCAACAAAGTGGTATGAGTCCCTCCGGCATCCACAAAAGACCAGTTGCAGCATGAGACCCTCCGGCAGCTACAACTCGTCAACAACGATAGCATGAGACCCTCCGGCAGCTACTCGCGAATACCAGTTGCAGCATGAGACCCTCCGGCAGCTACAACCTGGCACCAAAGGCAGCTACTAGCCAACCGCAGTAGTACCGACCCCTCAAGAAGTCACAGGTAAGCACATCAAAGGTATGAAGACACATCTCTCCCCCTTTCTTGCTTGTGATTGGTAATTTCCGAACTACAATTTGGCTTGATTCCCTTCTTAAGGGATACGTAGGAATCCTTTCTCAGAAAGGTCCAGCCATCAGACTCCCCGATTCACCCTCTAGCCTGTCACCTTATCACTTGATGCTCATTGGGATTGGGTCTTATTTTATCGACAACCCCACTTTTTCCAAAAGTGACGTTGCCGAGGGGCTCTGTAAGTACGCCAATCCAATTCGCAACCTTTTAGATGCATTTTAATGTAATAAGATTGCATTAAGGGGCGTTTTGGTAAATTCCCGACCTGTCCCGAGACTTCCGGAAATGTTTCATAAGTTTCCCGCGAAGGAAGTACCTTTTGGTACCTTACTCATGCCCAGGGACTTGTTGGGAATAAACCTTTTTGGACCTTTTGGGTATTTAGGCCAGAATGTTCCAGAAACTGGTTTTGGCGCCAAAAGCGGTTGAGGCCACCTTGTGTCACGCGACAAGTCGAGGCATGGAAAGTGGTTACGTATAGTCATGCGACACAAGGTGACCACTAACTGCAGCCTATAAATAAGACCCTACCCCTCTCAGAAATAGATCCCAACTTCAGCCTAATGTTACTCTGCACAAATTGCATCGTAATGAACCCCCCAGAATCATCTCTCTCTCTCTCCTACCTTCAACCAACTCAATTCCCTCCAATCCAAACTAATTTCTCAAACCAAGCCATTTGAACCCCTTTGCACCAATTCTCTCAGGATCTCAAGACCAGTAGCTGTGAATTGAAGGGTTCTGTATCTAACTTGATACAGGATTCGTGGAAGCATCAAGGGTAACGAATTTCAAACTCCCTCTTCTCTCTTCCTTTAACTCAATTCTCTATAATCCTATTGTCTACTTCTGTTAGGATTCAGTAATCAGACTCCATCTGTCTAGATTACTGAATCCCAATCGCAATCTCTCTGTTTAAGTCATTTGATCTGTGTAATTGAATTTCCCTTGTTACTTTCTTGAATTTGGTGTTCAAACCCCAAAGGGGGTGTGGATCTACCCATATCCACACTCCCGGGGTTGATTTGTTGTTATTTCTGTATTTCGTATGTAATTTGGTTAATCAATTGGATCTGTATTAGTTGTTGTTGTTTCTGGTGTTCATTGTGTAAGTTTCTGCAGATGGTCTCTTTATGTCACGCGACACATTGTTCCAAGGTGATCCTGTGTCACGCGACATATGTGGTCACTGGAATCATGTGTCATGTGACATATTGTGACCTATTTTCAGAAACCTTTTTCAGTTGTAATCTGTTTTAGATTGTTGCAGCAGGGATGTGGCCTTCCTAAATAATGGGTTCACGAGTTGTAAATCTCAATTCATATTAATAAGATGCATGATTACCACACTTGTTCATTGTCAACACTTGCACACACTTTGGATTTTGCTTGGATGTTTTATTGAAAGACTCGTCTACGGACGAGGCATGTTGGGTGAACTCTCGGTTCTTCCCAACACGTAACCTGACCCCCGAACCCGTGTTTTCTCTCTAAAAAGGTTTTCAATGTTTTCTCTCAAAAATGGCATGGCGACTCCTTTACTTTCATCATTTTGAAATAACAAAAATTTCGGGCGAGCGCATATTCACCTATCACATTAGAGAGAGGGTGACTGCTGACTTCTCGAACCTCCGGGGGTAAGTCTGGTTGGACTGAGGTTTGCTGAAGATCTTCAATTGAACGTCATTAGATCCTTCAGCGAAGTCATGGAAGGTAAGTTGACGAAGAGGTTCTATAAGCTGAATAGGGGAATTCTCAACTTCTTCTTCCCTAGGAGTTGCATCTGGAGTAGGAACTTCAAGTGCGGTTTCAAAAGTGCGGTTTGAGGGAATTTCAGTTGAGGGTGCTGGATTTTACGGTTGAGGTTCAGGTGCGGTTTGAGATGGTTCACCTGTTTCATTATGCTCAACAAAATCATCAGCAACATTTGGAGCCAAATGTGGCTCAAGAAGAGAATGCTCATCAAAAGTAACATGGACAGACTCAACTATTTTTAAACTAGTTTTATTGAAAACACGAAAAGCTTTTGAATGTTTAGCATACCCAACAAAAATACCTTCATCGGCCTTGGCTCCGAATTTACCTCTATTTTCTCTTCCGTTGTAGAGGACAAAGCATTTGCAGCCAAAGATCTTGAAAAATGCAATGTTGGAGGTTCTTCCTCGCCAAAGCTCATAGGGAGTCTTGTTATAGGTTTTGTTGATGAGGGAGCGGTTTTGAGTGAAGCATGCTGTGTTGATTGCTTCAGCCCAAAAATACTGAGGCAGCTTCGCTTCAGATATCATTGTCTTTCCAGCCTCAATCAACGTCCTATTCTTCCTTTCCACAACCCCATTTTGTTGTGGAACACCAGTAGTTGAGAAATTGTGATCAATCCCATGGTCATCATAATATTGAGGAACACCGTTGTTCTTAAATTCTGTTCCATTATCTGATCGAACACTAACGATGTCGTTTTCTTTTTGGGTTTGGAGCCGTCTAAAGAGTGCGGTGAGAATATCATAGCAATCATCTCTGGAAATCATCATCTCAACCCACATATATCTTGAATAATCATCCACCACCACTAAGGTATATCTACTTCCTCCAATGCTGGCAGTGGTTACGGGTCCAAAAAAATCTATGTGAAGCATTTGTAAGCATCTTGAAGTTGATGGAACGGTCTTGCTGGTGAAAGACGACGCGAACTGCTTACCAAGTTGACATGCACTGCATTTCTCTGGATGATGGTCAGCCACTTTAGGTAAACCACGAACGAGGTTTTCCCTACCAATCTTTGCAAGATACTTGAAGTTCAAGTGGCTTAACCTCTTGTGCCAAAGCCAACTATTTTTGCTCACATTTTTAGCTACAAAACAGAGATTAGTAATACTACATGCATAATTTAGATCAATAATGTAAATATTACTCTTACGAATCCCTGTGAGTAGGGTGACTTCGGAAATGCTATCTTTGATAAAGTAGTTTGATGACGTGAAGTTGCAAAGCATTCCTTTGTCACAGAATTGAGAAATTGAAAGGAGGTTGTGCTTGAGACCTTCAACAAGAGAAACCTTCTCAATAGATAGGTTTCCTCTCCTTATAACACCATATCCAATGGTCTTGCCTTTGTTGTTGTCACCAAAGGTTACAGACGGACCGCTTGCTTCAATGACATCTTCTAGTAATGATCTATCTCCAGTCATATGTCTTGAGCAGCCACTTGTTAGTGTTATGCCCTAGGCCTATGATTGATAGACTTATGTGTTGACATTATTTATTATTATATGAGACGTTTATCATTTGATTATTATATGTTTTGTATATTTGTTTATAATAATCTCCGTCCCTAATTATTAAGAGAATAATTAGTATAATTGTCAATGGATAATCATACGATGATTATATGCATAGAGATGCACATTGAATTATGGGTACTTGTTAGAGAACAAGTGACTGGACATGACCCGCATGAGATTTATGTCATGGTCAAATGTCATAATTAAATCTCATAAGGTTACTTCATTTAGTCCCTAGACCTGAGATTATCATGACCTTACATATGATGAAAGTCATGTTTGATTTTAGTCAAACGATATCTTAACACGATATCTATAAAGGCTATCTTTGGCATGATCGGATTTATGATGGGAAGGATGATAAGTCAAGATGGAATTTGTCCCTCGAAAGAGAGATGTTTTGCTTGGGCCCCTCGATGAGTGATAATGATGAAAGTGTATGGCCGTACCCCAATATGATTGGAACTATCATTATACTCAAGAATCGAGAAAGAATTGAACAAAGACAAGTTGACAAGGATCATGACTTGTGTTCAATATAACATCGTGAGACAAAGGGAGAAATGGAAGTGTACCATTGGAAACGTGAACTCTTACGTTATATTATTTGGGTAGAGATAATGGCTTGCTAGAGTCCGCTTATGTCTTATGGGATTCGATATGATCGAACTCATTGCCAGCATAATATAATCCTATTGGGTCACACACAACTAGAATGAATTGGTTAAACCAAAGGAAAAATGATTGAGAGTTTCTGTATGTGGCAGACTATACCGCGCGACATATCTGGCCATATGGCAGACTATACCGCGCGGCATATCTGGCCACCAGACGTGGTTGACAGCCTGGTCTCCTAATTCGATTAGGAAACATATTCATACTAAAGTAGTATAAATATAAGAGGTCGGTCAACCCTAATAGCCTAGCCGAAATTTTCAAGCAAAATTCATAACAAAATACTCTCAATATTCTTCAAGGTTTTGATCTAGCAATCATCAAGAAATCGTTCTTGAATTCATTCAAAGGTGTAGATACCGAAAGAGGGTCTTCGCTCGTTCATCAATCAAGGCCTAGAGTTCAAGCAAGTTGAAGAACGAAGTTTGTGATTCGAAATCACATAATCAAATCGTTCGATAGCTCAAGAACGGAAAGCGTTCAAGGTTGGTAAAATTCTATCTCATAGGAATTTAAATTAATTGTATAGAACAGATCCTAGGGCTTCTTGGGTTTTATGTTTTTAATGCTTAATTCCGCTGCGCATGGAACCGTAAAACCCAACAGTGGTATCAGAGCCCCGTTCGTATGGTTAAGTTTGAATTAACATGCTAGATTTGAGATATAAATTGTTTATATGCTTATTGCATGTTTTTGTATGCGATAGAGTTTTGATTATTTATGTGAAACAATATGAAAATAGTTTTCTAAATCATGATGAATTAAATATGTAAAAGGGTTGTTTTATATGATTTAATTGCCATGTGATCTGAATTGATTGAATCTGGAAATCCTGCGAACTGGCTAACTACGTCGTGCGACATAGTAAGCCACATGTGGAAATCTGGTAATCTGGCTAGGTATGTCATGCGACAAATCTAGCCATATGGCTGATGTTGTCACACGACATAATCTGCCAAAACTGGGCAGAATCAGTATGTTTAATCTTTCTGCTAATTTGTAAATTGTGTTTACAATCTGCTATGTTTATGTGTTAATCCGGATGCTATAAAGTTAAGTTTATAGGGCTATGCTAGATTGATTCATTGTTTATGCATGCTTAGTTGATTAAAATATGATTTTAATAATTATTGCGATGCATGTTTTACTTGTTCTTACGTGCTAAGAAATTTTATGTTTAGTTGAAACATTGCATTATAGTTTCCTAATATGTTTAGATTTAGACATTATAAATTTTGGATTTTATGATTGTTTATGGAAACAAGTCATAATTACATGAAATTTAAAAGAAAACTGATTGTTTATAAAAGGTAGTGATTATGTTGCCAAATCAGAGCTGATTTCTGATTGTGCATGTCTAGGAGAGTTCTGTCTAAGGAAGAGTTGGTACTTAAGTAGTCCTTGTGGCTCACCTATCTTCCTGGGAACTTACCTGGTGCACGATTATGAATATCTTTGCTGATATGCTTATAATCTACCTTTAAAGATCCTTCATTTAACTTTTAAGTTCTTTATGCCAATTCATGATTAAAACACTTGAGACCATTCAGATAGTTTTGGGCGGGCTTGCCATAGCAAGGTGCTTTGATTCTATTCGAATGCGAGCAAGATGAGGAAATGGTGGTTCCTATACGTTTAAAGTGAATGAACTTAATTGGGTTATCAAAATGGTTTTGGACCCAAGGCATAAGATGAGATTAAAATATGCCTAGACATATGATGTCTTGAATGAATCTCATAAAAGATCTAAGAGTCATATATGTGATATGATTGATGTTTTCTACCTAATTAATTTAATTTTGAGCGGTTTGCCATAGCAAACCTGAAATTGAATTAAAGTTGGATCTTAGCCCATTAAATGTATATTATGCTTATTTGCATTTGAAGGTGTATAATTTAGTGGAAACATTTTATAAATGCATTATACTTTTCATATAATATGTTTACTTATATGTGTTCATATTTTATGTATATCTTTTTGTAGAATAAATGGCATCAAACAATAATCACTTTTCACTGCGATCTGTCCTTGAGAAGGAAAAGTTGGAAGAGAATGGTACAAACTATATGGATTGGATCCGTAGTTTGAGAATTGTTCTCAAGCAAGAAGAAAAACTGTACGTTCTCGAGGAACCTATTCACTACAAAAAAATGGGTCTTTTACCACACTTTATTTGCTACGGTCCGTCGAACCGACACATATAGACTTTTATTTATTACGGTTTTTAAGACCGTAATAAATAAAAAATTATCTACTACGGTGTTATACAAACCGAGGTAAATAAATATTTTTATGTCGGTCTTTTCTAAAACGTAACAAAAGCTTTTAACGAGCAAATTTTTTTTTTCCATTTACATTAGTTTTAATATGACCGTAACAATTGTTTCTATAAAAAAAAAATAATAAAAATAAAATGTAGGTTACGGTTTACCATTCCAATTTCCCCAAAATAATATAAAATTCCCAACACACTTCCCTTTCCCTCCACGATCTCCCCTTTTCAGCCTTATTCCACAACCACCGCCGGCGGCGGCTCGACCGAACCCCCAAAACCTCCGCCGTCTCAAGCCCTAGAATCCCTCCGCCACCGCCTTGCTGCTGAATCCCTAACATTAAACGACTTTATCCGCCTCAAATCCACGGATGAGTATTCCGTTGAGGTCGGCACGAAGAAGAAGCCGCTCCCTAAGCCGAAATGGATGAAGGAATCGATACCTGGAGGGGAGAAGTACACGTACATTAAGAAGAAGTTGAGGGAGTTGAAGCTGCATACGGTTTGTGAGGAGGCTAAGTGCCCTAATTTGGGAGAGTGTTGGTCCGGTGGCGAGACCGGTACGGCTACGGCAACCATTATGATTCTTGGAGATACATGCACAAGAGGTTGCAGGTGATGATTTCTCTTCATGAATTTCTATCAATTTTGTTTGGGGGAACGGTAAAATGTGGGATCAGGGTTCTTTTTCATATGCTAAATTTGAATATTTTTGCTGTATTCATCCTGAGGGGGTATTATTAGCTGAACACTTGAGGCAATTGCTTATAATGTTTGCGTAATTATTTCAATATCTAATTTTCCATAAATCAAGCCCCTCCCCCCCCAAGGCATTGGTTGGGCAAATTCTTATAAGCATTTTCTTGCAGATTGGCTTGAATTCCCGATGACTTGAGCTCCAGCTGTTAGTTATCTAAACATAGCAGCACTTGTTAGGGGACTTACTTAGTAGGCACCAATTAAGTAGTTTGAGGTCACCAACTACCTGTTAGTGGATCCATTTTCAACTTTTATGAGTAATTCTCTTGGCTGAATTTGATGAGAAGTTTGTTCGATGTTGTATTTGATCATCTTTTGCAATTGCAGACTTCTAGAAACAACATATTGTTTCATAACCATGCTTAGGTTGTGAAAATCCAATATGAAGTCATTTAGTATTTGGTAAATGATTGGGAGAACCATATTATGACACGCGTTTTGGAGGAGAAATACAATTGAGTATGCTCTTGTTGATATGAGTGCAAAACCGACAAATAAACTACCATTAACATTCCTTTCACAAAAAGTAATTATTACCCATATATCCTCATTTTTGGCAGTCTGCTGCCCTTTTCTTTATTTCTCCTTGGCCTTCTACTTTAGCTCATTGCTGTAATGACTTGCCTCTTCATTCACTCAGTGCTATCAAATGTTAGAAATGACCCGTGTCAAAACAAGCGTAGGTGCTAAAGCCTAAAGGTACACAGTTTTAATAAACAAAAATGCTTCCTTTTTCATGCAAAATTATGCAGACAAAACAGGAAAATCAATAAATAACGAAGTTACAGATCTACTCGCCCGACCACTTGTCCTCCGTTCTTCATCATAAATGCTAGGCCCTCAGATTCCTTCTTATCCTGTAAATTATCCTCACGTATAGTTGTAGTTGAATTAGTTACCCTCCTTATAAAGGTTTGAGCAAACAATGTTGAATTATTAAAACATGTAAGCTGTTAAAATTAATGATCCACAAGTTATACTCATGGATGTTTGTAAATTGGAGTACAATTTACATCCTTCTGAGTCTCTCTTTTCCTTCCAAGATGTTTCTTGGGTGAATTCAGTGCAGTGTGGGTGTATATGCGGATGTCCCGGATTGAATTTGCGTGCACTGAACGAGCAATGCACTGGACCATTTATTGGGAGTGGGTTTTTGGGACTGAGTATTAATCAATGGCTGTGAGGTCAATCATTCAAATGTCAGCTTTTCTGGTTTTAAGTTTTCTGATTAATATTTTGTACTCCCTCCATCCCATAACAACTTACCCACTTTGCCATTCTGGGCGTTGGTAAGTCACACTTCCTCTTTTGGACATGTTTTATTATTATTATAATTATTATTATACTCACTATGACCCACTTGTCATATTCACAACAACTATCCACTTACTATTTCCTACCCCACTTTCCCTCTCCCACCCACTCACATCACCTACTTTTAAAATATTTCTCGGACACCCTTGGCTTCCATATGAATCTACAACTCATGCTAGATTAATGTGATCAAAGTGATGTTGATGATGATTCATGTGAACAATATCGTGACAATAACCTATTATTGGAAATTTCAGATTCTGCAATGTGAAGACATCTCGTACTCCACCACCTCCTGATCCAAATGAACCATCAAATGTAGCTGAGGCTATTGCATCATGGGGTTTGGAATATGTGGTGATCACTAGTGTCGATCGTGATGATTTACCTGATCAAGGAAGTGGTCATTTTACTGAGACAGTGCAAAAGTTGAAGATACTGAAACCGAGTATGCTGATAGAAGCCTTGGGTATGAATTCCTGCTTATTTTTTGTATTTAAAAGAAATTGTTGGCTCTATGGCTATAATGGCTTTTGGACAATGTTATATATTTAGCACATGTTTAGTATTAAGGGATTATTTCTTTTGGATATTAAGCACTTTGGGATTATTGTGGTATTGTTGATTTTGGAATGGAAAAGTTCTCTTTTTCATATACATATTTTCTAGAAATTGTGATTTAGTAAAAATATACCACCATTTTAGAAACTATTATATATATATATATATATATATATATATATATATATATATATATATATATATATATATATATATATATATATATATATATATATATATATATATTATGGTTTAAACCGTAACAAATATTAAAAAAATTATCAGCACTGTTTTATTATTATGGTAAACAAACTGACACATAAAAATATATGTTACGGTTCAAATACGGTCACAAACTAATATGTCGCACACAATTATATGAGGTGACGTGTAAATAACCGTAATAAATATATCAATTGTGACGGTTATAACCGTCGCAAAAAAGCGTAACATAACTTTTAAGCATATGACACAGTTTCTTTTGCATTGTTTCTGAACCGTAACAAAGGCCGTCACAAAAAACAATTATGACGGTTTACCACCCGACACAAAGTATTTGTGACCCACGCAATTAAGTCGGCCAATAAACCGTCACAAAACCGTCACAAATACCTTTTGTGTCGGTTTTTGAGTTTTTTGCTACGGTCCGTCGACCGTCATAAAAAAGGTTATTTTTTGTAGTGATTCCACCTGAACCTGCTGCCAATGCTACTAGGACAGTAAGGGATCAATATCTGAAGCACAAGCGTGACTCTACAGATGTTGGTTGCCTTATGCTCTCCGCCATGTGCAAGAACCTTCAGAAGGATCTTGATCACTTGGGGACAGTTGACTTAAACAATCGACTGATGGAAATGTTTCAAGTACAAGCTAGGCAAGAAAGGTACAACACAGTTATGGTCTTGACCTCATGCAAGATAAGTGAAGGACAAGCTGTTGGTCCTCATGCTCTTAAGTTGAAGGGCCACATTGAGCATCTTGAAAGGCTCGGTTTTCCAATTAGCCAAGAGTTGGCTACCGACATAATATTGAATTCATTACCCAAAAGTTTTAGTAATTTCATAATGCACTATAACATGGGTGGAATGAATAAAAACCTTTCCGAGTTAGTTCAAATGTTGAACACTGCGGAAACCAATATTGTCGAGAAGAAAACCGACCAAGTGCTAATGGTTAACAAGGGGAAGGGTTTCAAGGGTAAAGGAAAGGAAAAGGTTGCTAATCCTAAGGCAAAAGTTGCCAAACCCAAAGAGGCTCCCAAGCCTAAAGAGGCTAAGCCTAAGTCCCAAGAGGACGCAGTCTGCTTCCATTGCAATGAGATTGGACATTGGAGGAGAAACTGCGCAAAATACAAGGAAGCACTGAAGAAGAGCAAAGGAGTTGCTTCGACTTCAGGTATCTTTGTTATAGATATATTCCTATCTACTTCTAGTTCTTGGGTATTGGATACCGGATGTGGAACTCACATTTGTTTAAATGTGCAGGGTCTAAAGAATAGAAGGATGCTTAAGGAAGGTGAAGTGGACCTACGTGTGGGGAATGGAGCAAGAGTTGCTGCATTAGCCGTAGGAACTTATGAAGTTACTTTACCTAGTGGACTAATACTTTCTTTGAACAATTGTTATTACGTTCCAGCTTTAAGTAGGAATATTATTTCGATTTCATGTTTGGATAATGAAGGTTTTAATTTTCTTATATGTGATAAGAAATTTTCCATTTACAAGAGTGATATGCATTATTGTACCGCTGTTTCATTCAATGGCCTTTATATTCTTGATGTTGAAAATCATGATAATGATATCTATAACATTAACAAGAGATCTAAACCCAATGATGTAAACCACACTTACTTATGGTATTGTCGTCTTGGCCATATAAATGAGAAACGCATTTCTAAACTCCACAAAGATGGATTTTTGGACTCACATGATTATGAATCTTATGAGACATGCGAATCTTGTTTACTTGGCAAGATGACCAAGGACCCATTTACCAAAACCGGTGAAAGGGCGGGCGACTTATTAGGACTCATACATACCGATGTATGTGGGCCTATGAGTAGCAATGCTAGGGGAGGATTTCGGTACTTCATAACATTCACTGATGATTATAGTAGATTTGAATATGTTTATCTAATGAAGCATAAAAGTGAATCGGTTGAGATATTTTGAATATTTCAAAATGAGGTGCAAAATCAACTTGGCAAAACTATTAAGGTACTTCGATCCGATCGAGGTGGTGAATATTTGAGCCAAGAATTTGACAGTCATCTTAAGAGTTGTGGAATCGTTTCAGAACTCTCTCCACCCGGAACACCACAATGCAATGGTGTGTCTGAAAGGAGGAATAGAACCATGTTGGACATGGTTCGTTCTATGATGAGTCAAGTTGAGCTTCCTTTATCCTTTTGGGGACATACAATAGAAACTGCTGCTTTCACTATAAATAGAGTTCCTACCAAATCGGTTCAAAAGACCCCATATGAGATGTGGCATGGAAGAAAACCTAGTTTGTCTTTCATGAAGATTTGGGGTTGCGACACATATGTCAAGAAGTTAACTTCTGACAAGCTAGCACCTAAGTCTGATAAATGTGTTTTCGTGGGTTATTCTAAGGAAACCAAAGGATACTATTTCTACAACCAAAATGAGAACAAAGTGTTTGTTGCTCGAAATGGTACTTTCTTAGAAAAGGAGTTTCTTCGCAAAGGAACCAGTGGGAGTAAAATAGATCTCGAAGAAATTCGAGAACCCGAAAACAACATTGAACCAATGGTAGAGACTGAACCAAGTTCACAAAGAGTTGTGGAACCTGTTCAAGATGCACAAGTTCTTCGCCGAAGTGGTAGGTCACGATCCGAACCCGAGAGATATGGATTTCTCGTTACGAAAAGTGATGAAGTGGAGTTAATCGAAAACGATGAACCTACTTGATATCAAGAAGCGATGTCTGCTCCTGATTCGGAAAAATGGCAAGAGGCCATGAAGTCCGAATTACAATCCATGGCTGATAATCAAGTTTGGAACTTGATTGATCCACCCGAAGGTGTAAAAACCATAGGGTGCAAATGGGTCTTCAAGAAGAAGACCGACATGGATGGGAAGGTGCACACCTATAAGGCTAGGCTTGTAGCTAAGGGATATAGGCAGATTCATGGCTCGACTATGATGAAACCTTTTCGCCTGTAGCCATGCTTAAGTCTATTAGAATTTTAATTGCCATAGCCGCATATTATGACTATGAAATATGGCAAATGGATGTCAAAACAGCTTTCCTTAATGGGAAGTTACTTGAGGATATATACATGATACAACCTGAAGGTTTTGTCGCCGTAAAATTCTAACAAGGTGTGTAAGTTGCAGAAATCCATTTATGGATTGAAGCAAGCTTCTAGGAGTTGGAATCTACGTTTTGATGAAGCAATCAAAGAGTTTGGCTTTATCAAAAACGAAGATGAACCTTGTGTATACAAGAAAATTAGTGGGAGCGTAGCACTATTTTTAGTGTTGTATGTCGACGATATCTTACTCATTGGAAATGACGTTTCTGCACTACAGACTGTTATGTCTTGGTTGGGAAAGTGTTTTTCAATGAAAGATATGGGCGAAGCCGCATATATCCTTGGTATCAAGATCTATAGAGATAGATCCAAGAGGATGATTGGTTTAAGTCAAAGTACTTACATTGACAAGGTTCTTAGAAGATTCCAAATGGAAAATTCTAAAATGGGAAACATGCCAATGTTACATGGTATATCTCTTAGCAAGAATCAAAGTCCTAAGACTAATGATGAGCGAAAGAGAATGAATGGTATTCCATATGCTTCGGCAATTGGGTCTATCATGTATGCTATGTTATGTACTAGACCCGATGTCTCGTGTGCTCTAAGTATGACGAGTAGGTACCAATCGGATCCCGGCGAACCACATTGGATAGCAGTCAAGAATATCCTTAAATACTTACGAAGAACTAAGGATGTATTCTTGGTCTTTGGAGGAATGGAAGAAGATCTTGTAGTAAAAAGCTACACAGATGCTAGCTTCCAAACCGACAAAGATGATTTCAGATCGCAGTCTGGATTTTTGTTTACGCTTAATGGAGGCACTGTGAGTTGGAAAAGTTCCAAGCAAAGTACCGTCGCTGATTCTACAACCGAAGCTGAGTACATAGCGGCATCCGATGCAGCTAAGGAAGCAGTTTGGATCAAAAAGTTCATTAGTGATTTGGAAGTCGTTCCAAGCATCAGAGACCCTATTGAACTTTACTATGACAACAATGGTGCCATTGCACAAGCAAAGGAACCAAGGTCAGACCAGAGATCCAAACACATACTTCGATGTTTCCACATTATCCGAGAGATATGTGAAAGGGAAGACGTAAAGATATGCAGAGTAGACACTGATGACAACGTGGCGGACCCATTAACTAAGGCTCTCCCGCAAGCTAAGCATGATGGTCATGTTAGGTCCATGGGTATTCGATACATGGTAGATTGGGCCTAGTGCAAGTGGGAGACTGTTAGTGTTATGCCCTAGGCCTATGATTGATAGACTTATGTGTTGACATTATTTATTATTATATGAGATGTTTATCATTTGATTATTATATGTTTTGTATATTTGTTTATAATAATCTCCGTCCCTAATTATTAAGAGAATAATTAGTATAATTGTCAATGGATAATCATACGATGATTATATGCATAGAGATGAAATTGAAATTATGGGTACTTGTTAGAGAACAAGTGACTGGACCCGCATGAGATTTATGTCATGGTCAAATGTCATAATTAAATCTCATAAGGTTACTTCATTTAGTCCCTAGACCTGAGATTATCATGACCTTACATATGATGAAAGTCATGTTTGATTTTAGTCAAACGATATCTTATCACGATATCTATAAAGGCTATCTTTGGTATGATCGGATTCATGATGGGAAGGATGTTAAGTCAAGATGGAATTTGTCCCTCGAAAGAGAGATGTTTTGCTTGGGCCCCTCGATGAGTGATAATGATGAAAGTGTATGGCCGTACCCCAATATGATTGGAACTATCATTATACTCAAGAATCGAGAAAGCATTGAACAAAGACAAGTTGACAAGGACCATGACTTGTGTTCAATATAACATCGTGAGACAAAGGGAGAAATAGAAGTGTACCATTGGAAACGTGAACTCTTACGTTATATTATTTGGGTAGACATAATGGCTTGCTAGAGTCCGCTTATGTCTTATGGGATTCGATATGATCGAACTCATTGCCAACATAATATAATCCTATTGGGTCACACACAACTAGAATGAATTAATTAAACCAAAGGAAGAATGATTGAGAGTTTCTGTATGTGGCAGACTATACCGCGCGACATATCTGGCCACCAGACGTGGTTGACAGCCTGGTCTCCTAATTTGATTAGGAAACATATTCATACTAAAGTAGTATAAATATAAGAGGTCTGTCAACCCTAATAGCCTAGCCGAAATTTTCAAGCAAAATTCATAACAAAATACTCTCAATATTCTTCAAGGTTTTGATCTAGCATTCATCAAGAAATCGTTCTTGAATTCATTCAAAGGTGTGGATACCGAAAGAGGGTCTTCGCTCGTTCATCGATCAAGGCCTAGAGTTCAAGCAAGTTGAAGAACGAAGTTTGTGATTCGAAATCACATAATCAAATCGTTCGATAGCTCAAGAACGAAAAGCGTTCAAGGTTGGTAAAATTCTATCTCATAGGAATTTAAATTAATTGTATAGAACGGATCCTAGGGCTTCTGGATTTTATGTTTTTAATGCTTAATTTCGCTGCGCATGGACCCGTAAAACCCAACACCACTGTCAAGATACCATTCATTTTCCTTGGAGTGACCAGCCATTAAGCAGAGGACCTGAAATGTAAACATTAAGAACGAGGTACCCCTTTATTCCTTGGGTCCTGAAGTTAGCAACCCTTCACGACCCACACCTGTTTGACAGAAGGAGGTTTACTCTTTCCGGCATTGGATGTGAACCGCAAAAGGCATTCTGCAGCCTTGTAACCTAAACCATCACACACAGAACATTTATAAAAGCTATAAGCATCATGAGGTTTTACTAACTCCTTACTCTTCTTAGGAGTTGCATGCGGTTTTGGGGAGCGATTGCAGCCTTGACAAAGGGAACTGGCTTTGGTTTGACCACATATTTTCTAGGAACGCTATTCCTGCTTTTGAAGGCAGGAGGAGCGATCGAAGAAGAGGCGCGGTCAGCCTTGGAGTTGCCAGTACCACCTTTTCCACCAGAAGCGGTTGGAGCAGGGATACGGCCAATTTCATAAGCCATTTCCTCTGAAGCAATACTCTCAGAATCCTTTGGCTTCATCTGAGAGTTCATCCCATATTGCTTCCCTTTTGGGTAGACATAATTAATTTGTTGTCCTTTACCCTTGCCTTTAGCATGCTTCCCCTTAGGAATTTCTTTAGTTAGTTTCAAAATTTCCTCATCCTTTTCACTGCAGGATGCACACTTCTCTTCTTCAGCAGATCCAAATCCTATACCCTCAGTAACTCCACTAGGTAATTGGGTATCTATGATTTTTTCTGCATAAGATTTTGACTTGAGCCACCCATCAATAATTTTTTGACGATCGTTGAGTTGGGTGACCAGGTCATCATTCCGAAGTTTAAGTGCAGCAACCTTAGTTTCAAGGATGCGGTTTTGATTAGCAAGAGGAGTCATCTTTTTGATTTGGTCCTTAAGATTTGAAATTTCAGACCTCATCACAGTTTTCTCCGTCTTGTACAGATTAAGTTCATCATGAGCTAAGCTTAAGGCTTTCTTAAGATTAGAGAATTGATGGATCACCATTTCAACTTTCTTAAACATCTTTTCGTGTTCCGAGGGAGAAACTTCTTCCACCACCTTTTTCAAAACTTTCTTATTTGGAATTGCTTTTGAAGGTGGAGCATTTTTAGAAGAGAAAATGGGACGTGAATACGAACAATTTCCTATCTTAATGCTAGGAGTAAGTTTGACATTATCATCCAACTTAAAATTTGGAAGTTTTGCAGAAACTTCTTCTTCTTCCATATCTTGCAACTCGACTGACTCAGAATCTGATTCATCGGAAGCATCTGCAACTAAGCATAGATTAACTTCTTCGGTTTCTTCGTCACTTCCATCATCAGAATCCGTTTCAATCCAAGTCGCCAATTCCTTGGAATTTTCTTCCTCCTCAGCAACCATTCCCTTGCGACGAGAAAATTTCGCAGGAGAGGTTTTCTTTTTCAAGTATTCGTATTTGGGTTGTGGACACTCAGATGCAAAGTGACCAGGTTTTCTACAATTGTAGCAAGCTAGATCACTCTTTTTCTTTGTAACTCCAGCCTTAGAAAATGTTGCAGGAGGTTTGCCTTTTGAAAATGATTTTGTGAAAGGTTTTGAGGATTTTCTAAATTTTTGGAATCTTTTCACAAACATGGCAAAATCATCATCATCCATCTCGATGAGTGATGAGGTTGATATGGAAGAATCTGCAGTTTGATTGGATGTAGATGGTTTCTCCTCTTGTTCCACTACGGACATAGAAAGCGATTTGGTTTTCCCTTCAATCTCTTCAATATGATTTAATTTTAGTTCATAGACTCTAAGATTGGCGTACAAGTTACTTAACGACCAAGTACCCAAAACTTTGGAGTCTTCTAGAGAGGTAGCCTTATTAACCCATCTAGAACCTAAAGCAGATAGGAAAGTCATATTGATTTTCTTATCGGTTAAAGTTTTGCCAAGAGATCTACAAGCATTAACTACCTCAACATATCGGTCGTAGGTTTGACGCAAGGTTTCGTTGGATTTTCTGTTGAAGTTGTTGTAGGATCTTTCAACAACATATAATTTGCTCTTCTTGCATTCGTCATCACCTTCGAGGTAGCTCTCAATGGCATCCCACATCTGCTTTGCGGTTTTGAGGTACATCACCTTCTGAAGAGTTGAAACTGGAAGGGTTCCTAAAATGATGTGCCTTGCCTTGCTGTCCAAGGCAGCTAATCTCTTCTCTTCATCCGACCACTCATCTTTAGGCTTTTTGACCTCTGGAGTTTCTGTATTGGTGGTTGCATCAGTGTTGGCCTTTATGGGAACAAACGGGCCATTGATTACGCATTACACCAGCATCTCATCAATTGTTTCCAAGTGAATGAGCATTCTGCATTTCCAGATGTCGAAGTGGTCTTCGTCCAAGATTGGAATGTGTGAATAGTTAACAGTAGTCATTGTCTTTGTATTTGCCATATTGAATCGGTACACAAGATGTTAGGCTTGAAAAACAGTGGTTTTAAAATGTGTTTGCTCTGATACCACTTGTTGGTCCCAAAGGTGGCAATAAGGGTGAAAATACAGCTAGAGGGGGGGGTGAATAGCTGTTAGAAATTTTTCGCCCTCGATTTAAAACTAATCCTCTATACTTACAAAACCTCTTGCAGTGTATAAGAAACTGCAAGTAGAGTTATAAAATGCACAGCGGAATAATAAAGTTACAAAGCGGTTTTGAGAGAGGCGGTTTGTAAAGCGGTTTAGGTAAAACGGTTTTGACAAGTGCAGTTTTACAAACAAGTGTAGTTTTGACAATGTTAACTCCAAACACTATTTCACAATAATGGATATCTAAATAAAGATCAAATAGAGAGAAAGGTAGATAATCAGTAAGCACAAGAAATATAAATACAGAAAGTAAGAACACACTATTTGGAGTGGTTCAATCGATAAACGATCTACGTCCACTACCAAGATGGTTAGTCTTGAATTTTCAAGAGTGATTTTACTATGAGTATGAGAGATTACAAGGTACAAAGATAAATACTCAAATCTAAAATCTATTCTATGAAGATCAAATCCTAAGACTATAACCAGTGTATCTCAAGTGATTAATCTATGTGATTAAACAAGTGAGGTGTGTGTGTGAGAACAAGATCTAGGCTCTTTGAATCTTTGAGAAGTAGAGCACAATGATTCTTGATGTGTATAAGGCTTGATTTTTGGGCTGGAGAATATTTCTTGAAGGTTGAAGATGAAGATTCAAAGGACATAGAATTTCTGGGCAGAGCTTCAACTTCTTATGAACTCACAGCAATTTCTCAAGTTTCAAGCAATCTTCAAATGATGAAGGTAAGGGGTATTTATACCCAAGCATCAGGAATATAGCCGTTGGACACAGCTGTTGAAAGGACAGTCCTTGATGCAATCCCATTGGTCCACAGCAACCACTTTTGTCCTTTGGAACTGTTGATGCAGGTAAAGCTGATCAGACCTCAGCTGCAATCAAGGTGGTTAGGACATCTGTCACCTTTTTAAGATCCTTGCAGATCTTATCTGAAAAGTAGTCACGTGACAAGATATGGTGGTTGACATTTGGTATTGCTGACGTGGATTCCAACGGTCAATGAGGTTCACTTCAAGTAGCCAATCATTGGGGCGGTTCTGGTGATGAGCGGTTTGACAAAAAAAGCGGTTTACACCAGAAGAGGATTTCCAAGAGGCGGTTGTTAGGAGCGGTTCCACGTGAACTGCACTTGGATTTCAGGAGTGGTTCTAAGGTAGGAATTCACCATGCGGTTTGCACGAGCGGTTCCAAGAGGAATAGAGAAAACGCGGTCTGAACTTCTGAACTGTAAATCCTCAGATCCAATGAGTCTTGTGCCAGTCTTCAAGCCTAAATTTAACCTATACTATAAAATGGACTTAGCTAAAAAATTGAAGTCTAAGCTTCATTACATAGGGTCCTAAAGTCCTTAAAATAAATAGGAGGTTATGGTATCAATCAAATCTAATACAAAATAGGAGGGTTAAAATATGCATACCCAACAAGATGGATTGAATACGCGGAGTGGGATGATCCAACTTCGGAGAGACCGGCGACTAGGTGGTTACCGTCATCCGTCCTTAGTATGGGTCTCGGGTTTATAGAGGGTATGTAGTGCAATGACAGTTATAATATGAGTGCGCGTGTGTGAGAGTCAATCTAGGTGATAGAGTAAAATAGAAAGTTTTTTTTTTGAAAACTAAAAGAAAAACAGATAGTGGCCGCACCAAGTGGTTGCCTACGTTTCTCCCAAATTAGAAAGACTCAGGCCGTCGTAGTTCCACTTAAAGAGAGAGAGAGAGCGAGAGAATAAATAAACTAATTTATTACAAAGCCCGAGTCAACCGATGACCGGTAAAAATTAAAATAATTCAATCTCACGCACGTATATAGTTTAAGTAAAAATTAATTATTCTACCCTGCAAAATAAAATTAGCACAAGCAAAATAATAATAATAATATTTATTTTGATTTTTCTGAATTTATTTTGAAGTTTTTCTAAAACTGTTTTTGATTTTTTTTTAATATGGTCAATGAACAGCCAACTGTGCCAAGGTTATAATTTTTTTGGTCAAACTTCTTGAAGTATAAAGTTAAACAAGGAGTTTCTTTTTTTAATAAGGTCAAACAAAAGTCAATTGACCTACAGAGACATAATATAGTCAAATAGAAAAATTAATTGACCTATCCTTCTTTTCAATAAAGCAGCTGCCGCCAAGCACATATATTTTTTTTTTGATTTTCAAATCCGTATGCTAATCTCGCGCGAGATAAGTATATCTCGCGCTGGACAAGTATTCGGACAGTAAATTTTTGACGAAAACAGTACAGAAAAATTCTCAAAAAATTCAGAAAAATCAAATTTTTATAGAAAAATAAAAAATATTGATAATACTCAATTGTGCACAAGTCTAACCCTCTTAATTAATTGTCCCCAGGGGAGTCGCCACTGTAGCGATGCGTGAATTTTTAACATCTTTGAGTCGCCACTTATTATTTATTTAGGAAAACAATAAGAAAAACCTTTTTGATTTAAAAGAGATTTGAGGGTTCGGGGGTTAAGTTATGGAATGGGAAGGTCGAGGAGCACCCATTCCACCCAATCCGAAGATCGGTCTTGCCAATCGAGTATTATCAATCTTTTTAATTATTAATAAGAAAACCCTAATCAATTTCTTGATTAGGAATATCGGATTGTATGCTTCGAGATTGCCTCCATGAATTGAAGGGACTCTAGGCTAATCCTTTTGATGGGATTACACTACTCTAAAAGCCAATAGAGAGAGATTGAGAAAAAGAGAATAGAAATAAAGGATTTTACCTTGGGTTTAGGGAGTAATTGATTTAGAATGTGGTTCTAAGATGGATTATTGGTCGAGAAGTGATTCGGGCAGAGTTTTGACTCAATATGAGAGTCAAATCTTGATGCGGACAGAGCTTCGCCTCAATCCTTGATTCGGGCTTTGATGTTTGTTGATCAACAAGGTTGATAAACAAACTTTAAGTGATTTTAGGGTGATTTTGTAGGTGATTTGAAGGAGTATTTCGTGGAAAGAAATCAATAAATTGTGTGTGTGTTGTGTGTTTTCGATCATGGATCGGGGACCCTTCAATCTAAAACTGTTCCTCCTTTTGAAATACTGAAAGCCATTAGGTATTTTTAGGGGTTTAAGAGGTAAAGGTGGAGAGGTAAAACACTCCTAGGAAGGTTCCAGAACTCAGATATGATTGGATAACCGGATGGATAAGGTTTATCAAGAAAAGAGGTTGAAACAGAGAAGGATTGTGATTCTGCACATCCTATCGAGGGGTTATCTCGCGCGAGACACGCTATTCCATGCGAGATAACTAGTCATTTGACTATTTTGTCCTCTTCAGTTATTCCGTTAGTCAGTTAGGTCCAAAACTAACGAGGTTAGTTAGAAACTTAACAAAACATGACGAAACTGATATGCTTTCATCAAAACACAAAAGAGAGACGAAGAGTAGTGTAATCATGTAATTTTTGGTTCAGAATGGGGTGTCTACAGGCAGCACTGTGGGTAACACAAATTTGTTTGCCTTTAAGACAATCTTCACATATGATTTTACTTTTGAGATTGAACTTAGGAACTCCTCTTACAACATCTAGCTTAAAAATTTTCTCAATGTTCCTAAAATGAACATGTCCTAACTTTTGGTGCCACAATGTTGTGACATCAATCCTTGTTGTGTTGTACACCTGTTTATCTTCTACACGATAACAATTATCGCTAGATCTAGTACCTGACATCACACAACTGTTAGTACGATCAAAGACTTCACAAGTATCTTTGTTGAATTTTACCTCTTAAATTTTCATCACAAAGTTGGCTAATACTAATTAGATTAGCAACAAGTCCATCTACATGTAAGACATTTTATAAGGCTGGGAATCCAGATACATTAAATGTCCCTTTTCCAATTATATTGCTCTTTATTCCAAATGTTATTCTCATCATCATAACATTAATCAAATTTAACGTTATTCAACTAAATTTCATTATTTGTAAAAAAAATTCCAAAAGTAAATTGTATTATATTGTCACTAGATAGTACGTTATATTTGGTGAAATCGAGGGTATGTTACATTGCATGGTTTGGTTATTTTCCCCAATGCTAATAGGTGAAACAATGTGTTATCATGACAAGTAAGCGAAACGATGGTGTCATCAGGCCACGTAAGCGCATTGGTGTCATCTTGGTACATTAACATATTCAACGGTAAAATGGAAGTTTATAGATGGAAATTGTTTTGGTGAAAAAACAATGGATCAAAATAAAGATCAAATTGCAAGTTAAGGAAGGCACAATGGAGTAAAATCGGTGTGAGTGTGAAACAAGATCGACACGGCAATGTAACGAGGAAAGCCCTTGAGACAAAGATCTCGCCGGCACAAAACCTCGGGAGGTGTTAATGAGCACCTACCTTCTCGAACAATAGTATTGATTATGGGATTACAAGAGATGGTGGAGCTATAGCGGAGTACAAGAGTATGCGTGAACAGTGTGTGTGTGTTCCATCCCATAGTCCTTTAAATAAAGAAAAAACAACTACTAGGATAACCAACGTAACAAACTATCCTCGAATTTCGGAATGTCTATCCTTGATCCTTGACTTGGTCTTCTAGCCATTGAAGAGAGTCCATGAAAGGCATATTCCCACGTTCTTGTTTTTTACCCTGTATAATAGATACAATTATTATTAATAAATAATAAACAATCAAAGTAATTTTACCTTAACTGCAGGGACAAAGATGTTGACATGCTGAACATTTCTCAAGACGTCGTCATCCTGAAATTTTACCCACAACAATTGTCCCCAAACTTGTCTTTTTATGGAAAATCAAAGGACAAGTTTCTACACGCTTCTACTTCTGGCGGTTAATTACTTCGACAAGACGTGTGAGAGAGGTAGAGTCCTAGGCAATGAATGTGCGCCTTCTCCAAGGATAGTGGGAAGTTTAGGGTTTTTAACTGAGCCCTTTCTTATTTCTTATCTCATTCTTCTTACGCCTTCTCCATCTCCTTTTTTGCTCCCCGACGGTGAAAAAATCCAAGGTAATTTCTTTCTCCCTTTTCTCTTTTCCATCTTTCAATATGGGTAAAACCAAGTCAAAAAGAGATATTGCGCCAAAAAATCCCTTGAGCCCTGGCAAGGAGAGGGAATTTTCTTGTGAGGGTTTAATAGTCAATCCTGACAAGGAAGTATGCATCTTAATAATGTCCAAATTGAATCTTTAAAAAATCGTAACTGCTTTCCCGAATCTGCTTGTTTTTGCTCTTTTGATGTCTTTGTCAAGGCTAATTTCGTCTCTCCTAACTGGATCTGCTTTTATGAATACCCCTTTGCTCTCGGTTTTTCTTTCCCTTTTCCACTGTTGGTTACTGATTTCTTTCAAAAAACTAATATGTGTTTCGTACAAGTTATGCCCATGGTTTGGCAGATTTTTGCTTGCGTTTTGAGGGTGAACAGAGAGTTTGGGTTAGATATAGGTTTGAGTGAAATAGCTTCGGTTTATGAACTTTAAACTTTTGGTTCTACACGGTATCTCCTGAAAATGAGGTATGGGAAATAACCTTTGTTTGCCAAGGTGGCCATAAATGATAGAGGTTGGCGAGCAAGGTACTTTTTTGTAGAAAAAAGTTCCTTGGAGAAGGTTGACAGTTTATCAACAAGGTGGAACAGGGAAGGTATTTTTCTTCAATTTTGAGTTTACATTCTTCCATCTTTAACTGAATCCGTAATTTCTTCTCTTTATTGTTGCAGCTATCAAGTGGGCGAAGCTTTTTCCCCCTTCTGCTGATACTGAGGAGAAGGTGAAAAACTTGTTGGAGCTTTCGGAAGAGGAACGGTCTTTCAAACCTTTGGAAGTAGGAATAGTTTCAAAAGAGTTTGAGGTGCTTCCATCTGCAGAAATGTCAACTCGTAATTTCTTAATTTTTCTAAGATTTGCTTGAAGTTTGACTGATCCTATGCTCATAATTTTTGATTTTCCGTTGATAGTGTCGAATTCAACTGCTGCATTTTCCCTTAAAGACCTGCAAACTTTGTTGGACAATCCCAAACTGGCAAACAACCAATGGTGCCTAAGAAGGAGGTTGAAGCACCGTCAGTTGGTGCCAGACTGAAAAAGAGGAAGAGTGATCCTAAGGAGGTTATTAATGTTGGCGCTTACGAGGAGATAGGTCTGGCTGACATTATGAAGGAGATTATAGCCATGACTTCAGTGGTGAGTTTGGTTCTTTGTGAAAATAGAGTCTTTCGGGAATTCTAACTAATATCTATTTACTAATGGTTCAACTGTTCTTATAGGGTTTTGGAGCGGCTGAGACTAAGATGAACAGTTTGGAGGAAAAGAACAGGAAGCTGATACTAGAAATGCTGCAGTTGAAGAAGCAGTACAGAGAGGAGAGAGAAGGTTTGAGGAAGGAAAATGAAGAATTGAAGAAAGATAATGAAGGATTGAAGAGGGAGAATGAAGAATTGAAGAAGGAGAATGAAGGACTGACCAAGAAGGTGGAGGAGTTGACGAATGAAGTTGAAAGTCTGATGAAAGGGATGTCATCTATCCAAGACACTCAACTGCAGGAACTTGAAGATTTGAGGAATACTTTGATGGCCGCTGCTGCCAAAAGCATGGTGGAAATAAAAATTCAAATGATGGAGGAATTCTAGGATGGCAAGCACACTGAATGGGACGTTGAGCAGCAACATTCAATCTTTAAGAATCTTAGTGGAGAAACAACTGAAGCTGGAGAGGTGTCATTCGATTTGAAGAATGAAGAAGTGCAGGAGGAAGGTACAACATCAGCAGCAGTATCCACCCCATGAAGGTTTTAAGAATGTTACTTTTGATAAACTTTGGTTTTATGATGGGCTGCGTCCCGGAAGGTTGTAAAAACAATTTAAAGTTTTTGGGTTTGTAACGGTCCATAAGGTCCATAAACAATTTGTTTTTTCAAGTGTTGGGTTGGTTCAACACTTTAGGTTTTTCTGCGGTTTTTGCTAAGGTAAGTGTTTTGGACAAATTTCAACAATTAAATTTATCTTATCAAGGATGTTTGGGCACAAATGGAATATAATTCACAAAGCAAGATGAACACAAGGATGCAACGAGGAAAACCTTTGAACAAATGTTCGCAGGGAAAAGCCTCGGGAGGCTTTTGGAAAGCCTACCTAAACCAAAAAAGTATTATTGATCTTAGTAGTTTCTGAGTACAAAGTGCAGTACAAGAGTGAGCGAGATTGTGTAACGTGAATACATGTGCATTCTAAGGGGTTATATATACATGATTGTAACCGAAAATAACAACTTGACTGCCATGCTGATATTCCGCCTAGAATCTCGCTATCTGTTGATGAAGATCAGCCGTTATTTCTTTGGTTGGTAAATGGGGTCATTATGTCGTCATTTGACCAAGTCCAAACGGTCATATGAGTGAGTTATTTTATTCATAATTCCATTCCTGAAAAATAGGAAATATACAACAAGCAATTTCAGGGCGTTAGTCCAAGATGTAAGTCAAGATGTTACCTCAAGGTGGATGATCAAGATGTAGAACATGATGAGTTAAAATTTTAGGGTGAAAAATTGCCCCCAAAATATTAAGACTTTTCCATGCTGAAATACGGAAAGTCTTAATGTTTTGCCAAATGTCGCCTCGGTCTTGAAAGGGAGTTGATGAGGTGGTTGGTTCACACAGTTTACGAGAAATTAGGGCTATTATGGGCTTTGTAGGCGCCTGTAGCAGTCTCTTCATATGAATTTGATTTTTTGAAAGAAGAAACTAAATTTCTTCTCAAAATAGTCTCCACTTCACCGGGCTAAATCCTCGTCCGCTTTCCGGTGAGTTTTCTCTTTCTCGTTTCTTCGTTACTTTCTGGTTGCCGTTATGGGTAAAGGCAAAAGGGTTATTGACGTAGAGGCTTCTCCTCCAAAAGGTTTTAAATGTTTAATGTTTATTAGGAAAAAGGACGATGAACGGTGCAATCGTAGGGCTTCCCATGTTGATGCTCTGAAGAGGAACAACGTGTTTCCTCCTAACGCAGAGTTCCTTGTGCCCGGCGAATCGTGTAGTTCCGACTGCTTTTCTATTGATTGGGTAGGTTTCTATGAATATACCTTTACCATAGGATTGAAATTCCCCTTTTCTCCCCTAATTACCCGCTTTTTCGAGGTCACTAAACTGTCGTATTGTCAATTGATGCCCATCGGTTGGCGCACATTGCATACCCTAGATAGAATTTTGGTTGAACAGAGGCTTGTTGCTGGGTTGGAAGAGCTAGCCTTTGTTTACGATATTAGGGCATTTGGAAATGGTAGATATAATTTTAGGATCAGGTCGGGTAGAGATCCCTTAGTTTTGGGTCTAGATGCAGCAGATAGAGGGTGGAAATACAAGTATTTTTATGTGAAGAAAGCGAGTTTGGAGGGAGGCAATGAGATGGTGTCCTCTTGGAACCGTCAAGGTAGAGGTTGATTAGCGTTTTGCTTACATCTTTCCATCTTCCCTTGTTATTTATTTTGACAAGTTGTTTGGTTCCTTTTTGTGCAGTTACACCGTTGGAGGAGTTATTCCCACCGGCAAAAGAGACTGCTGCTAATGTGGTCCTGATTTTGAATTTGTTTCCTGAGTCATTACGCAAATATAGGCCTTCTCCTGTTGAATTTGTTAGGGAAGATTCTAGAGAGGAGGAGAGGGTTTCTGCAAGCGTCAGCCCAATCAAGATGTCATCTGGTAAGGTCCCCTTCATAGTAAATAAGATTCTTGATTTTGGTGTTTATCCATGCGACCCTTCTCCTTTCCATGATGTAGTGACCCGATCGAGAGCAGGTTTTGATGTGAATGATATTATGTCAAGTTTGAGGGCTAAGGTTGGTGTGAAGTTGGAAGGAGGTAAACCCCCTCTCCCGAAAGGAGATAGCTCAGTCAAGGCAGGGAGGAAAATGAAGGTAGATGACACGGTGATTGTGGTGGAGGATGATCTGAAAGTGGAGAATATGAGGACCAACATGGAAAGCTCCTGTGAGAAGGTAAAATCCTTTTTGATTTGCATAAATTTTATAGATGTTTAACTGAGAACATGTTTTTCCTATGGGTGATGAAGTTTACGGATTTTTTTCTTAAAAGAAGTAGAAGTGAAGGAGGATCAAATCAAGATCTGGGCCCAAAAGGCAAGGGCGGAAGGTGGAAGAGTTGATCAGGCAAGTGCAAGAGCTGAACAAGCGGAGAAAGAGTTAGTGAGTCTTACCACCAGGATGCTGAAGGTAGAAGAAGAGCATATCAAAGAGCTGCAAGAAGTGAAGGAGAAATTCATGGCCGACACCACCAAGGCAGTAATGGAGAGTAGGATCAACATGATCAAGGAATTTGAGGCTGGAAAGCATAGTGCTTAGAGGATTGAAGACGAAGTGGCCATGTTGAATGCGTTCTTGTGTGAAACTGTAGATGTTGGCGAAGGGAATTCTCGGGATGTCAAGGAGATGGAACTGGTAGGAGAAGGATAGATGAATAAAGAATAAGTTGGGACGTCCGTTAAGGAGGACGAAGGTAAGGAACTTGGTGATGTACCTGCAGTACGATAAACAATTTAATTTTTATGTCTTTTAAACAATGGTTACATTTTATTTTGCCATGCCTTGGTTGGCATGTGAATTTGGGTTTTGGAATAGGGGGTTGGCCCCTAAAACATCTTTTCATTTATGGTTTTTTGTAAGTGGCTCATAAGAATCCAAACAGTTGGTTTTGATGGTGTTGGGCTGGTCCAATATCTCAATCTTTTGGTTAACTTCTATCGTAATGCTATCTTGGATGTTTTTATTCCTTCGAGCATTTTTATGTCAGGTACGAAAGACAACACGTATGAGTGTTGTAACCAATAAGTATAGATAACATGCAACGATGTTATAACTGTTGGGTTTTATGGGTCCATGCACAGCAGAATTAGCATCTAAATAACACAAAACCCAAGAGCCCTAAGATCCGTTCTATACAATTAAATTGAATTCCTATGAGATAGAGTTTACTAACCTTAATTTCTTTCCGTTCTTGAGCTATCGAACAATCTATTGATGTGATTTTGAATCACAAACTTCGATCTTCAAGACTTGAATCTTCAGATTCAAACTCTAGGCCTTGATCATCGTACGAGCCAAGACCATCTAGTAGTATCCACACCTTTGAATGAACCAAGAACGGTTCTTGAGGATTGCTAGATCCTTAAACCTTAGAGAGAATATTGAGAAACCTTTTGTTGTGATTTTTCCTTAGAAAATTCGGCTAGGTTTTGGCTGTTCACAGACTCATATTTATACTACTATAGTATTAATATTTGTGCCCTAATAGTATTAGAAAAATAGGCTGTAAACCGCCTCTGGCAAGAAGTGTCGTGCGACCAGACGAGCCCTCTGGACAGGATATGTCGCGCGATGACTTATGCCTGATGAGGAACTCTCAATTTTCTTCCTTTGGTTTAACCAATTCATTCTAATTGTGTGTGACCCAATAGGATTATATTATGTTGACAATGAATCCGATCATATCGACCCTCATAAAACATAAGCGGACTCTAGCAAGCCATTATGTCTACCCAAATAATATAACGTAAGAGTTCACGTTTGTTTTGGTAGAAAAAACAATAGAGTAGAATCTTAACTATGTTTAGTGTGTGGATTGAATAATAAGGAGGGAACTATGGAATTCGATTATATGGAACAAGAAAATGAAAAACGAGACAATGACAACGCGATTTGTTAACGAGGAAAACCTTGGAGGTGATAACCTCTTTGGAAAAAACCCCGGGAGTTAGGTCTCCAACCTTAAAGGTTCCACTATAATGATCACAATTACAACTTCGGAAGATAATGGAGAGGATTACAAGAGTTTGTGTGTAAAGTGTGTGCGTATGAGCATGAGTGTCATTTTCCGTCTCCATTTCCCCTTAAATACAAGTAACTAAGAAAGAGTCAAATATGGTTCCTACAATCTCGGCATTGTGGTTTATCTTTTCAACCTCCGTGAGACCAAGTCGCCCTAGCCGTTTGAAGGTCTCGTTGAACGTGCTTGAAGGTTGTTTCCACATTCCTCTCTTAATTACTAAAAATAAGTATAATAATATTAGGAAATATTGGACAAGTAAATATTTAAAACATTACTTACAGTGTAATGACATCTCGTTATGCAGATCAATCGAAGATGTCGTCATGTCAAAAAATGCCCACAACAATTTGTCCCCAAAAACATTTGACTATGTAGGCAATCGAAGAGGCAAAATGTTTTTCCTTTTGAATTAATGACCCAACTGTTACTCGCACGATGGGACGTTCTTGGGAGACGTGGCGATGAAATGAACGGTTGGGGAGAGAGTTAATTTTGAAAAGGGATTCTTTTTCCTTTTTATTAACCGCTTGAGAAAACTTATCTTCTCAAATCTTCTTTTCACCTCCTTTGGCCCACGGCGCCGTTCGCTTTCAAGGTAAAATCACTCCATCTCTGACCTTTTCCTTTGTTTATTCTTCTCTTTTTGCTTTGTCAACCATAGGTAAAACCAGGATGTCTCGCTTCCAAACCCAAGAAAGCGTCATCCCCACAAGGTCCCGTAGAGATTAATCTCGACGACTTTGTTTGCACAAATCTTCTCACTAAACTGCTTTGAAGAAACTTGTTTGTTTAATGATTCTCGAATAGAGACCATAAAACAACAATGTTGTTTCCCAAGTGGTGTAATTTTTCATCCTTTTTCCATAAAACTTAGGTCTCGACCATGTTTCTCCCAAATGGATCTGCTTCTTCGAATATCCCTTCTTGCTAGGGTTTAGCTACCCTTTCCCACGGTTGGTTACCGGAGTTCTTTCTAAAAACTCAACCGGCTTATGCTCAACTTATGCCAATGGCTTGGCGAGTATTTGCTTTTGTTCTTAAAGTAAACCGAGAAAACGGACTAGACTTAGGGCTCCCCGAAATTGCCCATTCCTATGATCTTCAACTTTTTGGTTCCAAACGGTACCTATTTAGAAAGAAGTCGGGGTAGAAATCCTTTGATGAGCGCACATCCTCCGGTGATAGGGGATGGAAGAATAGGTTTTTCTTTGTTGATAGGACGTCAATCGGTGAGAAGGATGAGATGTCGAAGCAATGGAACCAGGGAGGTACTTAAATTCTTACTCTTGTGATTTCTGTTCTTGAGACAAACCGAATTGTAATTGTTTTCGCTTTCATGTAGATATTGATTGGGGAGAGTTATTTCCGCCGCAAAAGATACTTTAGCAAAAATCGAAGAGTTTTTCAATCTCCCTCTCGATAAGAGATCTCCCAAAGGTTTCTTTGGAAGTTTCGTCGACTGTCCTGCAGGATATAAAGGCTTCAACTTCGTAATAATGTCTACCGGTAAGCTTGGCATCCCATTACGTTTGATAACCTGTCATTAATTTGATGTGTTATTTGTTATTGACAATATCTCTATGTCCATGCGGTCTCCAAACCGATAGCTTCGTGGTCCGACTTTGATCCGGAGGATATCGAGGCCTTGCTTTCGAGCCCATTGTCAAGACCGAAAAGAAACCTCCACCCGCTCCTAAAAAGAGTCCTATTCTTGATGAAAGCGCTGGGATTGGTTCTAGGGTGAGGAAAAGAAAAGCCGGCCAAGAGGAAGTGATCGAGGTTGGAGACTCTTTTGATGGACTCGGCGGGAGTTCAAGAAGAGATTTATGAGCCTCGGCATGCCGGGGTGAGACATCATTAATTGAATATTTAATAGTTTCAAAGGTTGTGATAACTTTTAGTAATATCAGATGTTATTTTTCAGACTGTAGGATACGTGGAGGAGTTGGCAAAAGAAGTTGAATTGGTGAAGAAAGAAATCCAAAGCGGATATTGCTTTGGTCAAGAAGGAGAAGTTGGTATCTCGATAATAAAGTGAAGGAATGTGAGAAGATAATAGAGCAACTAAGCAAATCGCTGGGAGAACAAGAGCGGATAGCTAAGGACTTGTTGAATAGTTTGGCGAAAAGTGAAGATGATCACAACAAGGAGATAGCGAGAGGTGAGGAATTCTTGTAAAGCGGCATGAAGGCTGTTTCTCAATGCAAGGTGAAAATGATGAAGGAATACCAAGAAGGAAAGGGTGGTGCAGGATATTCACAAGGAATGTGCCTATCTATCCAAGTTAACAGGTGAGGTGGGGGACGAGGGCGAGGTGTCATCAAGTCCATATGAAACAATTGTCCAGGATGCACCAACGGTTGGAGAAGTGACACCCGGTACAACACACTGCGGCGAAGCCACCTAAACAAAAAGAAGGTAAAAACAATTTGGTTCTTTGGTATTTTGTTGATGATTACTGGGGCGGAGTCCCTTAAGACAATTTTTATTTTGGTTTGGTTTGTAATAGGTCCTTAAGGGCCAAAGACAATCTTTTTTAAGTGTTGGGTTGGTTCAACACTTTCGCACTTTTACTTTGGTGGTTTGGATACATTATGGTTATTTTAGTTTAGTTATGGTCTAATGGTTTTCAAGCACATCAAGGCTTGTTTCTTTTTTGGATAATTTTTCGTATGTTTTTCACATATGGTGACATGATAGTATGTCAGAATAATAGGTATTTAGGATGACATGTAGATGTCATAAACCGTAGATACTTAGATGACACGAATATGCCATAACCATAAGAATAATGCTTAAGATCAATCATCTAACTGAGTGGGAATGGGTAAGCTATATGAGTTTACCCATATAGGCCCACCCCACACCTCAATTAGTGAGATAACTTGCGCTCCAGGCGAAGGTGTGGTAACCTAACTTCTTTAGAAAGAGGTAATTAACTCTTTAAACCTTAGAAGGGATTGTGTACCTTTACTTGAGAAGAGATGGCCAGTCTCTAACGGAGGAGGAATCGTTGTTCTTTGCATGCTTTCGATATGTCCCCATGTAAATGTGTCAATACCTCATAAGATAGAAACACGTTAAAAACGGACGCCAACTAAGGTTGACGTCTCTCACAAAGCATGTTAGAGACATCTTATCATGTAAATAATTAAAAAGATACATAGGAGAAAAGAATTAAAATACGATTCATACCTGGAAAGATGAGTTCATGGGAAGTCATATTTAAATGTAATACCTTTTGAGATGAATGGCGTTCCAACTTCGGGGTATCATTTGGCCATCCAAGGTTGCAAGGCGATATGCTCCTTTTCCGGCTTGTGCATCTATCAAGTAGGGTCCCTCCCATTTTGGGGCGAGCTTGCCTGCATTGGACTCCTTGGTATTTTGGAATGCCTTTCGTAGGACTAAGTCTCCTACTTGAAACCTTCGACCACTGACGTTTTATTGTATGATCGGGCTACCCTTTGCTTGATATCTTTGCCATGCGAACTTTGGCCATATCCCTTAGCTCGTCCACGGTATCCAGAATGTATCAAGATGTCTTTATTATTTTCAGATGTCGGCAAGTACATGTATCTTGCCGTAGGTACAAGGACTTGGCTGGAATAACGATTCGATTCCAAATACAAGTGAATAGGGGTTTGACCGGTAGCATTCTTAGATGTCGTCTGTCGGCCCGTAGGACCATTGGTAATTCTTACGCCCAACGTCCTTTTTCTGGTTTAGTCTCTTTTTAAGTTGCTGATTATTATTTTGTTGCTAGACTCTGCTGTCCATTGGCTTGAGGGTGAACGGGCGAAGACGTTACCATCTTAACACCCCAAGCTGTCAAGAAATCTTGGGTCCTCTTCGATGAGCGAGAGCCGTTGTCACAAATTATTTCGATGGAATTCCAAATCGGCTAAATATGTTCCTTTTGATAAAAGATATTACTTCTTTATCACGAACTTGCACATATGCCTCGGCCTCTACCCACTTAGAAAAGTAGTCTGTCATGGCCAAAAGAAATACTCGTCCCCACAGTGCTGCGGGAAGTTTTCCTACAATGTCCATTCCCAAACCATAAACGGCCAAGGTGACGGGATAGGATGTAGCAATTCAGGTGGTGGTGCGGGATGTCCCCATGTCGGCGACGGGAATCGCATTTCTTTGCGTAGTCAATGGCGTCTTTTCTCATTGTGGGCCAGAAATAGCCCAACCTTAAAGCTTTAGTATGTAAACTTCTGCCCCGGTATGATTTCCACAATCTCCTTCATGCGGCTCCTTGAGAACTGATGGGCTCTATCTCGCTTCTAGACACCTTAAGTAGTGACTGCGGCGATTTTCTAAACAAGAGATTATCAATAAGTACATATTTAGATACTCTTACCACAGAAGGCTCTCGCATTCTTCTCCTCAATCGGGATCGTATCATCTAAGAGATACTTGATAATAGGGGCTGTCCAAGAGGTTGATGCGGGAGAGGAAGGTATGTCAACATCTAGGGCGAACATCTCGAGATTGTCAATTCTTTGGGATGTCAACATGCACGATTGGGATATTGGTTTGTGAGAAGCTTTTGAAGGCCGAACCCAAATTTGCCAAAGCATCGGCTTGAGAATTTTCTTCTCGCGGGATTTGTTCCAAGGAAAATGTTTTGAATTTGGCCGAAATAATTTTTACAATTTCCAAATATGTCGTCATTTTAGCATTTTTCGCGACGTAGGACCCATTGTATTGATTAACAATTAGTAATGAATCCATGAACACCCGGATATGCTTGACATCTAAGTCTTGGGGCTGTTTGTTAAACTGCGATAAGTGCCTCGTACTACTGCTTCATTGTTGGTAGCCTTGAAGCTGCAGAACGATAGATTGTGGTATTATGTCCCCTTGTTGCGATTTTAGTACAACTCCAAGACCTGTACCTCTCATGTTGGAAGCACCGTCCGTGTAGAGAGTCCAAATTTTTAGAATGTCATCATCTTGAAGTTGCTTTGTACTTCCAATTCCACCTCTTGTTGTAGGGTTGGTGAAATCGGCCACAAAATCTGCAGGGGCTTGAGATTTTATTGCGGTTCTAGGCTCGTACTTGATGTCGTATGTGCTTAAGCATACGAGACCATTTCCCCATTCGACGACATCTCTGGTTTTCTCATGACATTCTTAATAGGATAGTTAGTGCGTACAATAATAGTATGTGTTTCAAAATAGTGCCTTAATTTAACGAAGCGATTATCAAAGCTAAAATTAATTTTTGTAAATGAGAATACCTGGTCTCGGCATCTAAGAGTGTCTTACTTATATAGTAGATGGGTTGCGGTGCCATCTCGTTACATTATCAAGGCTGCACTTACGGGCGCCTTCGGATCTTGCTAGGTAGATGTAAAGATGTTCTTCTATCGAGGTTTGGCCAATAAGGGAGGTGTCGACAAGTAAGTTTTGAGTTCTGAAAAGCTTTTTCATGTTGGTCCTCCCATTGAAACTTTTTGTTCTTTCTTAAGATGTCGTAGAAAGGTTTGCATCGGTCAGGATTTTGAAATGAATCTAGTGAGTGCGGCAATTTTTCCTGTTAGTCTTTGGACGTCCTTGACAGATTGAGGTGATGACGGGTTGAGAATGGCGCGTATTTGTTACGGGGCGGCTTCAATGCCTCTTTTAGTGACCATATAGCCCAAAAACTTGCCGGCTTTCATTCCGAAGTTGCATTTAGCTGGATTAAGTTTCATATTGAAACAATCCAAGATGTCAAAGGCTTGAGAGAGATTGCTAATGTGGTCCTCGGCCTTCTTAGACTTAACAACCATGTCGTCGATGTATATCTCCATTGTGTCCCCAATCGATCCTTAAACATCTTGTTGGCCGAGCCTTTGATACGTTGCACCTGCATTTTTTAGTCAAAAGGCATGGCAATATAACAATAAATACCTGAGGGGTTATGAAGGCGGTGTCTTCTTGGTCGAGATGGTTCCATCGAATTTGTTGAAATCCACGAGGACGCGTCCATGAATGTGAGGAGTTCGTGACACGAGGTGGCATCAACTAATGAATCTATGTGCGGCAAAGGGAAAGGATCTTTTGGGCGAGGCCTTATTTAAGTCGGTGAAGTCGACGCAAACTCGCCATTTCCCGTTTCTCTTCTCTACCACAACCACATTTGCCAACCATCTTGGATAATCGACCTCTCGTATCATGTTGGCTTTGAGTAAGCGCTCTACCTCCTCCTTGATGATCGATTTACGGTTTCTGCAAACTTTCTACGTTTACGGTGCCTTGGTTTGAAGTGGGATCTATGTTAAGTTTGTGAGTGATGACATCTTTGCTAATGCCGGTCATGTCATCATGTTTCCAAGCGAAACTTTTTATTACGCTTCTTAATAGGTTCACAAGCTTCTCCTCTATATCGACGATATGTCGGTGCGATAAGTACTTTGATGTCGGGTTGGAAGGATCTAACAATACTTCTTTCACATCATCCTCCCTAGCTTCCAGGACTTCACGTACTTTCTTGGTAATTGCTATGCTTGTTTTGGAGATGTAGACGCCTTCATTGAAGTTTTGTAACATTCCTTGGCCACTGTTGATCACTTTGTAAATCTTAGCGACACCCCAAGGTGTTGGAAACTTCACACATTGATGGTAAGTGGATGGGTACGGCCTTCATTCCATGAATCCACGGTCTTCCAAGAATTACATTGTAAGATGTTGCGCAATCAATTACACAAAACCGTTCCACGGTGTTGAGGCCCTTTGAGTATATTGGAAGCTTTATCTCCCCCCTTTGTTTCTTTGACTTCGCCTTTGAAGCCTACCGGCCTTGAAGATTTTTTGACAATCTCCGATTCCGGGATGTTCATTTCTTTAAGGGTACCCAACATAATAAGATTGACGGGCTGCCCCATCTACGAGAATACGTCGTATGGTACAGATTAGCGATCTGCAAGGAAATGACCTGCACCGTCATGATGAGGTTCCGGCCAAGTTATCACGATCACTTTCATCAAAGACAATTGGGTGCAGGCAAGGTATCGACATCCTGGGTGTCTCTACGGCTTTTCATCTTTTGACTCCTTAGCATGTCGTTTTGCGGCGAATAGGATGTTCCACATATTTCGAGCCTCCACTAATGAAGTTGATCACCTTTGTTGATCTTTGGGGAGAAAGCTGGTCTTTCGGCTTCATGAGGAGCTTACGTACTTTCGACTTTCTTCTTTACGGATCCCAACGGCTCCTTAAGATGTCCTTTCGAGAGCAAGTAATGCGATCTCCTTTCTTAATGCGATGCAGATCTTGATAACATGCCCAATGTCTTCATGGTAAGCACACCATTTTGATTTGTCACTCCATCCTGTGGTTTTGTCCGTTTCTTTGGCCATCTGGCTTTGTCTCCCAGGAGTTGCCCATTGCGCAAAGTACACGAAATATCAACGGAAAAACAATAATCGAAATGTTAGGCACATTATCAGTATCTTCATCCTCACCGTCTATTGAATTAATTTTGCTAGTGTCAATTCTCGGATAAGGATTGGGACGGTTGTTTTTGCGATGGGACGATTCAGTCTTTCTATCGGGATGGTCATATGTCGACGTCTTGGATGATGACTTTGATCTTCGCGGCTCATCTTCCTCCGATCTTATGAATCTCAATGCCACATCCTGACTTCCTCCGGCCGCTTACAAGGAGTCATTACCAAATCTTGGTATCTTGCGAATCTTTCTTCAACCCCATTTTGAATGCTTCTAGGGGCATCGACATGTCAAGATTGGGAATTTCCGGCACCTCTTTATTGAACCGGTGGACGTAATCCTTTAGGGTTTCATTAGGCTCTTGAGTTACATTGTAAAGGTCACTTGTCAACCTTTCAAATTGTCATTTGCATGAGAATTGGTTATAGAACATGTTGATGAAATTTGGGCGTATGAACCAATTGAACCTAGGGGTTGCCTAATCAACCATTTGAGAGCTGGTCCGGATAAGGTGGATCCAAATCCCTGCATAAGCAAGCCTCCGGAATTGAAGTGGAATATGGATTATGTCCATCTTTTCTTGATAGTGTGCCACGTGCTCCTGCGGGTCCGTAGTGCCGTCGTACAACTTCATAGATGGTACCATGAAGCGCTTCGGTATGTCGACATTTGCAATTCTTTGGGACAAACCGAGGCGGTGTAGCAGTTTTGCGTTGCTTGGTTGAATTGGAGGAGTCACACAGTACGTTCATTACTAATTCTACTGAGATCCTGCATCTGTTTAGCTAGTGGGTTTCTGCAAAGGGTCAGCCATAGGAATACGATTGAAATTATTATTATTGAAAAGATTATCAAGCAAACCGAGTTGTCAGTAGTAGTCGTGACGGCGGTCTTTGTCTATAAATGGGATGAATGGAGTGAATCTGCGGAAGATGGTGTCGAAAGGGGTGTCCCCGGGCAAAGATGTTGACATCATGAAAGATGTCAGCGGAGGAGGATTGCCCATTGGAATGAATTCATTCTGAAATGTAGATCCTCCGGAGTTGTCAAAGTTGAGAACCCTTGCGCGCAGGGGTGATATGTTTTCAAGCCGAGATGCTATGAGTTGTTGGTCTTTACGCATCTTAATCATGGAATTGGTCAACACCTTCGAATTGTTATCTTGCTGGTCCAACCTTTGATTCAACCTGGTTAGGATACTCCGGATGTCAGCATCTGCATTGGAAGAGGTCGCCCCCTTTTGTGGAGTCTTCGTAGGTTGAGTTGGCTGAGATCCGGTCTGAGGAGGCGGTGGTAACAAGCTGGTTCTACCTCCTGATGTGGGAACAACGGTGGGACCTTTGCGGGCGGTGGACACATTGGTGGGTGCAGACATAGTGAATTCGATTAGGAAATGTTTCAAATAACCGATAAACCACGAGGCCCCTCGGTGGGCGCCAAATTGTTTTGGTAGAAAAAACAATAGAGTAGAATCTTAACTATGTTTAGTGTGTGGATTGAATAATAAGGAGGGAACTATGGAATTCGATTATATGGAACAAGAAAATGAAAAACGAGACAATGACAACGCGATTTGTTAACGAGGAAAACCTTGGAGGTGATAACCTCTTTGGAAAAAACCCCCGGAGTTAGGTCTCCAACCTTAAAGGTTCCACTATAATGATCACAATTACAACTTCGGAAGATAATGGAGAGGATTACAAGAGTTTGTGTGTAAAGTGTGTGCGTATGAGCATGAGTGTCATTTTCCGTCTCCATTTCCCCTTAAATACAAGTAACTAAGAAAGAGTCAAATATGGTTCCTACAATCTCGGCATTGTGGTTTATCTTTTCAACCTCCGTGAGACCAAGTCGCCCTAGCCGTTTGAAGGTCTGTTGAACGTGCTTGAAGGTTGTTTCCGCATTCCTCTCTTAATTACTGAAAAATAAGAATAATAATATTAGGAAATATTGGACAAGTAAATATTTAAAACAATACTTACAGTGTAATGACATCTCGTTATGCAGGATCAACTGAAGATGTCGTCATGTCAAAAAATGCCCACAACAACGTTTCCAATAGTACACTTCCATTTCTCCCTTTGTCTCACGATGTTACATTGAACACAAGTTATGGTCCATGTCAACTTGTATTTGTTCAATGCTTTCTCGATCTTGAGTATAATGATAATACAATCGCATTGGGGTATGGCCATACACTTTTATCATTATCACTCATCGAGGGGCCCAAGCAAAACATCTCTCTTTCGAGGGACAAATTCCATCTTGACTTATCATCCTTCCCATCATGAATCCGATCATGCCAAAGATAGCCTTTATAAATATCGTGTTAAGAAATCGTTTGACTAAAATCAAACATACTTTCATCATATGTAAGGTCATGATAATCTCAGGTCTAGGGACTAAATGAAGTGACCATATGGGATTTAATTATGACATTTGACCATGACATAAATCTCATACGGGTCAAGTCCAGTCACTTGTTCACTAACAAGTACCCATAAATTTAATGTGCATCTCTATGCATATAATCATCATATGATTATCCATTAACATTTATACTAATTATTCACTTAATAATTAGGGACGGAGATTATTGCAAATAAATATGCAAAATATACAATAATCAAATAAAAAACTTTTCTATAATAAACGATAAAAATGATACATAACGGTTTTAAGTTAAGCATAACTAAAGCCTAGGGCATTACACCAACAATCTCCCACTTGCACTAGGCTCCATCTATGCATCGAATACTTATGGACCTAACAAGACCTTCATGCTTCTGCCTGTGCGAGGGTCTTTGTAAGTGAATCCCCAATGTTATCATCGGCTGATACTTTGCATATCTTAACGTCTTCTCATTCTTATGAATTCTTGAAAAACGTCTAATTGAGTGTTGGGATCGCTGTTGTGACCTTGGTTCCATTGCTTGTACAAATGGCACCACATTTATCACAAAAAAGTTCCAATACTTGGAATATTTCCAAAATACTATATGAACTTTTGATCCAAACTGCCTCTTTTAGCTACATCATATGTTGCTAAAATTTAGCCTTAGTAGTAGAATCGGCTACGATTTTCTGCTTAGAACTCTTCCAACAAAACCCCACCTCCAATAAGCATAAACACAAATCCTTATTGCGATTTTAAATTAACTTTGTCAGTTTGGAAGCTAGCATCTATGTAAACCTTACAACAAGATTATCTTCCAACCTCTCAAATACCAAGAACGTATCCTTAGTTCTTCTTAAGTACTTAAGGATCATCTTGACTGCCATCCAATGGTTCTCAACAGGATCAGATTGGTGTCGACTCGTCATGCTTAGAGCATATGAGACGTCGGGTCTAGTACAAATCATGGCATACATGACAGATCCAAATGCCGGAGCATATAGAACTTCATTCATTCCCTTTTGCTCATCAGTTGTCATTAGACAATGAGTGTTGCTAAGAGAAACATCATGACACATTGACAAGTTACTTTTCTTAGACTCTTCTAAGAACCTTGTCAATGTGAGTATTTTGACTCAAACCAATTTATCCTTTTAGATCTATCTCTATAGATCTCGATGCCAAGGATGTAAGAGGCTTCACCCATATCATTCATTGAGAAACCTTTCCTTGACCAAGACTTGACAGTCTTAAATGTCGGAACTTCGGTTTTCCAATGAGTAAGATATCATTGTAATAAGACAATAGAAATAATACTACGCTCCCACTGAATTTCATGCATACACAAGATTCATCTTCGTACTTGATGAAGTCAAACTCTTTGACTGATTCATCAAAATGAAGATTCCAATTCCTTGAATCTTCCTTTAACCCATCTCATGGATCTTTGCAACATGCATTCTTTATTAGAATTTCTCGGATCGACAAAACTTCGGGTTGTGTACTATACACATCCTTAATAATCTTTCCATTTAAAGAAAGTCATTTGACATCCATTTGTCATATCACACAGTCACAATATGCGATAATGGCAATTGAAATTCTAATAGACTTTGGCATTGTAACTGGCGAAAAGGTTTCAACATAGTCGATGCTATGAATTTGCCTAAATCCCTTTGCTACAATCCTTAGTCACGAAAGTATACACCTTCCCATCCATGTCGGTCTTGAAGACCTACTTGCACCCTTTAGTTTTACACCTTCAGGTAGCTCAATCAAGTTCCAAAACTTGATCATCAAACATGGATTGTAATCCGGATTCCATGGTTCCTAACTATTTATCCAAATTAGGAGTGGACATCGCCTCAAAATAGGAATAGGATCGGCATTCTCAATGACTTCCACTTTATTACTTTCCGATACGAGAAATCAATATTTCTTGAGCTCGGATCGTAACCTATTCAATCTACGATGGACTTGTGCATCTTGAACCGGTTCTACAACTCCTTGTAAACTTGGTTCCGTCTCTACTCTTGGTTCCATATTATTTTCGGGTTCTTGAACTTCTTCAAGATTAATTTTATTCCCACTAGATTCTTTATTGAGAAACTATTTCTCAATAAACGAATCGTATAGAGCAACAAACATTTTGTTCTCTTTGCGGTTGTAAGATTAATTTCCAAAAATAACCTTTGTCAGATTTGGTGCTAACTTATCAGAGACAAGTCTCTTCTTATAAGCTTAGCAAACCCAAATCTTCTTGAAAGACAAACTAAGTTTTCTTTCATACCACATCTCATGTGGGGCCTTAGAAACCGATTTAGTAGGGACTCAATTCAGTGTAACCGCATTATTTCTAATGCATATCCTCAAAAGGAAATAGGACTCAACTTGACACATCATAGAATGAACCATGTCCTACAAGGTTCAATTCCTCCTCTCAGACACACCATACAATGTGGTGTTCCGTGTGGAGTCAACTCTGAAACGATTTCACAGTTTTGAGATGATTGTCAAACTCTTGGCTCAAATATCCATCACCTCGATCTAATCGAAGTACTTAATAGTTTTGCCAAGTTGTTTTGTACTTCATCTTGGAATGTTCGAAACATCTCAAACGATTCACCTTTGGACTTCATCAGATAGACATAGTCATATCTAGGTAAGTCATCGGTGAATGTGATGAAACACCAAAATCCTCCCCTAGCAATGATGCTTAATAGTCCACATACATCTTATGTATAATGACCAATAAGTCACTAGCCCTCCCACTAGGGTGATTTGGTCAATAATCCCAATAAACAAGATCCATATTCCTCAAGTGATTCAGAGTCATATGAGTCTAAAAGTCCATGTTAATGGAGTTTAGATATATGTTTCTTATTTATCTGACCAAGCCGGCAATGCCATATGAACGCGTTGTTCATATTATTCGGTTTAGATTTCCCATTTATATTATAGATATCTTCAATATTATTTTGTTTCTCATTATCAAGGATATGAAGACCATTCAATGACATATACAATACAATAAGGCATATCATTAAATAAATATAAAACTTCTTATTCTCAACAAGAAAATTATATCCTTCATCATCCATATAAGAAACGAAAATAATACTCCTACCCAAAATCCGGAACGTAGTAACACTTGTTCAAAACAAGTACTAGCCCACTAGGTAAATTGACTTCATAAGTCCCTATGGCTAATGCAGCAACTCTTGATTCATTCCCACGCGTAGGTTTAATTTACCTTCTTTGAGTAGCTTTCTATTCTTTATTCCTAGCACATTTAAACAAATGTGAGATCCATGTCCGGTATCATATACCCAAGAACAAGAAGTCGAAAGGAAAATATCTATCATATAGATACTTGAAGTAGTATCAATCATATTGCCCTTCTTCACCTTTTAGGCCTTCCTAATAAGCCTTGCAACTTTGCTTCCAATGACAATCTCATTACAATGGTAGCAAAATGCATCCTTTTGAGACACTTTGGGTTTAGCCTCTTCGGCTTTGCAACTTTTGCCCTAGGTTTAGCAACCTTTCCTTTACCTTCTTTACCTTCCTTTATGAACCCCTTTCTTGTGTTAACCATTTAACACAATCAAACCTCTCTTGCCTAGCTTGCACTTGGAACATTTCCTTTGTGCGTTGTGCTAGAACAAAAGCAGTTTCCATGTGTTCAAGGTTCTTCATAAGAGCCTTTAAACATGGTGGCAATTATAAGGCAAGCAATATTATTAGAATCATCAACATGTTTCGAATGTTGCTCCTTATTTGCCCTTTGCAACATTTGCAGTAGGTTCAGCAGGAATAGATTCATCAAGAACGTATACATTTGCCTAAGAACCATTCTTTAGGCTTCTGATCCAATCAGAATTATTTGTACCGTTCCTTTCGAACTTTGTCCTTCATAAGGACGAATCACAATTTATTGTGTAATGCTACTTCTACAACAAAATATGCAAACTATATGAACACATTTATCATTTAAGAGCAAATCATGTATTTCACAAATACTCCCACTAAATTATACACCTTCCAATGCAAATAAACATAATATACATTTAATGGGCTAAGATCCAACTTTAATTTAATCTCAAGTACGCTATGGCGCACCGCTCAAGATTAAAATTAATTAGATAGAAAACATCAATCATATCGTACATGACTCTTAGATCTTTTATGAGATTTATTTAAGACATCATATGTCTAAGCATATTTTAATCTCATCTTATGCCTTGGGTCCAAAACCATTTTGATAACCCAATTAAGTTCATCCACTTTAAACGCATAGGAACCACCATTTCCTCATCTTGCTCGCAAACGAATAGAATCAAAGTACCTTGCTATGGCAAGCCCACCCAAAACTATTCGAGTGGTCTCAAGTGTTTTAATCATGGATTGGCATAAAGAACTTAAAAGTTAAAGGAAGGTTCTTTAAAGCAGATTATAAGCATATTAGCAAAGATAATCACAATGTACATCAGGTAAGTTCCCAGGAAAATAGGTGAGCCACAAGGACTACTTAAGTACCAAATCTCTCCTTCGATAGAACTCTCCTAGACATGTACAATTAGAATACCAGCTCTGATTTGCAACATAATCAATACTTTGTATAGTGACTTGTTTCTCACAAACAATCAGATTCCTTCAAATTTTGCATAAACTGACTTGTTTCTCATAAACAATCAGAAAACCAAAACTTTAATGTTTTAATTTAAACATTCAGAAAATTATAATTCAATGTTTCAACTAAACATCTAACAAAGTTCTTAACACATAAGAACATATAATTTATGCATCGCAACAATTAATTAAAGTCATATTTAAATTAATTAAGCATGCATAAACAATGAATTAATCTAGCATAGCCCTATAAATTTAATTTCCAGAAATTAATAGCAACCAGATTAAAACAGAAACATATCAGATTGTAAACATATTCACAGATTAGCAAGAAAATTTAACAAACTGATTCTGCCCAGAATTGGCAAGATCTGTCGCGTGACAGAAGCGTCCTGAAGGCCAGATCTGTCGCGCGACCAGACGAAGCCATCTGACTGCCCATGGCCAACTCTGTCGCACGACTAGAGATGCCAGTCTGGCAGTTTTTCTGAACTTCAATCAATTCCAATCATAAAACAATTAAATCAAATAAACAGCTTTTAACAGATTTAATTCAATATGAACAGAAAACGATTTTGTCACATTGTTTCAAAAACAATACAACTATCGCATACAAAACATGCAATAATCATATAAACAATTTATATCTTAATTCTAGCATGTCAATTCAAACTTAACCATACGAACGGGGCTCTGATACCACTTTTGGGTTTTATGGGTCCATGCGCAGCGGAATTAGCATCTAAATAACACAAAACCCAAGAGCCCTAAGATCCATTCTATACAATTAAATTGAATTCCTATGAGATAGAGTTTATCAACCTTAATTGCTTTCCATTCTTGAGCTATCGAACAATCTATTGATGTGATTTTGAATCACAAACTTCGATCTTCAAGACTTGAATCTTCAGATTCGAACTCTAGGCCTTGATCATCGTACGAGCGAAGACCCTCTAGTAGTATCCACACCTTTGAATGAACCAAGAACGGTTCTTGAGGATTGCTAGATCCTTAAACCTTAGAGAGAATATTGAGAAACCTTTTGTTGTGATTTTTCCTTAGAAAATTCGGCTAGGTTTTGGCTGCTCACAGACTCATATTTATACTACTATAGTATTAATATTTTTGCCCTAATCGTATTAGGAAACTAGGCTGTAAACCGCCTCTGGCAAGAAGTGTCGCGCGACAAGACGAGCCCTCTGGACAGGATATGTCGCGCGATGACTTATGCCTGATGAGGAACTCTCAATTTTCTTCCTTTGGTTTAACCAATTCATTCTAATTGTGTGTGACCCAATAGGATATTATGTTGGCAATGAGACCGATCATATCGACCCTCATAAAACATAAGCGGACTCTAGCAAGCCATAATGTCTATCCAAATAATATAACGTAAGAGTTCACGTTTCCAATGGTACACTTCCATTTCTCCCTTTGTCTCACGATGTTATATTGAACACAAGTTATGGTCCATATCAACTTGTATTTGTTCAATGCTTTCTCGATCTTGGGTATAATGATAAGCCAATCGCATTGGGGTATAGCCATACACTTTCATCATTATCACTCATCAAGGGGCTCAAGCAAAACATCTCTCTTTCGAGGGACAAATTCCATCTTGACTTATCATCCTTCCCATCATGAATCCGATCATGCCAAAGATAGCCTTTATAAATATCGTGTTAAGATATCGTTTGACTAAAATCAAACATAACTTTCATCATATGTAAGGTCATGATAATCTCAGGTCTAGGGACTAAATGAAGTGACCATATGATATTTAATTATGACATTTGACCATGACATAAATCTCATACGGGTCAAGTCCAGTCACTGGTTCACTAACAAGTACCCATAAAATTAATGTGCATCTCTATGCATATAATCATCATATGATTATCCATTAACATTTATAATAATCATTCACTTAATAATTAGGGACGAAGATTATTGCAAATAAATATGCAAAATATACAATAATCAAATAATAAATTTTTCTATAATAAACGATAAAGATGATACATAACGATTTTAAGTTAAACATAACTAAAGCCTAGAACATTACACCAACAATCTCCCACTTGCACTAGGCTCCATCTATGTATTGAATACTCATGGACCTAACATGACCATCATGCTTCTGCCTGTGCGAGGGTCTTTGTAAGTGAATCCCTAATGTTTTCATCGGCTGATACTTTGCATATCTTAACGTCTTCTCATTCTAATGAATTCTTGAAAAACGTCTAAGTGAGTGTTTGGATCGCTGTTGTGACCTTGGTTCCATTGCTTGTACAAATGGAACCACGTTTATCACAACAAAGTTCCAATGATTAGTAATACTTGGAACATTTCCAAAATACTAAATGAACTTTTGATCCAAACTGCCTCTTTTAGCTACATCATATGTTGCTAAAATTCGGCCTTAGTAGTAGAATCGGCTACGATCTTCTGCTTAGAACTCTTCCAACAAAACCACACCTCCAATAAGCATAAACACAAATCCTAATTGTGATTTTAAATTAAATTTGTCAGTTTGGAAGCTAGCATCTATGTAACCCTTACAACAAGATTATCTTCAAACCTTTCAAATACCAAGAACATATCCTTAGTTCTTCTTAAGTACTTAAGGATCATCTTGACTGCCATCCAATGGTTCTCAACAGGATCAGATTGGTGTCGACTCGTCATGCTTAGAGCATGTGAGACGGTGGGTCTAGTACGAATCATGGCATACATGACAGATCCAAATGCCGGAGCATATAGAACTTCATTCATTCCCTTTTGCTCATCAGTTGTCATCAGACAATGAGTGTTGCTAAGAGAAACACCATGACCCATTGACAAGTTACTTTTCTTAGACTCTTCTAAGAACCTTGTCAATGTGAGTATTTTGACTCAAACCAATTTATCCTTTTAGATCTATGTCTATAGATCTCGATGCCAAGGATGTAAGCGGCTTCACCCATATCTTTCATTGATAAACCTTTCCTTGACCAAGACTTGACAGTCTTAAGTGTCGGAACTTCAGTTTTCCAATGAGTAAAATATCATTGTAATAAGACAATAGAAATAATACTATGCTCCCACTGAATTTCATCCATACACAAGATTCATCTTCGTACTTGATGAAGTCAAACTCTTTGACTGATTCATCAAAATGAAAATTCCAATTCCTTAAAGCTTGCTTTAACCCATCTCATGGATCTTTGCAACATGCATACTTTATTAGAATTTCTCAGATCGACAAAACTTCGGGTTGTGTACTATACACATCCTTAATAATCTTTCCATTTAAAGAAAGTCATTTGACATCCATTTGTCATATCACACAGTCACAATATGCGATTATGGCAATTGAAATTCTAATAGACTTTGGCATTGTAACTGGCGAAAAGGTTTCAACATAGTCGATGCTATGAATTTGCCTAAATCTCTTTGCTACAATCCTTAGTCACGAAAGTATACACCTTCCCATCCTTGTCGGTCTTGAAGACCTACTTGCACCCTTTAGTTTTACACCTTCAGGTAGCTCAATCAAGTTCCAAAACTTGATCATCAAACATGGATTGTAATTCGGATTCCATGGTTCCTAACTATTTATCCGAATTAGGAGTGGACATCGCCTCAAGATAGGAATAGGATCGTCATTCTCAATGACTTCCACTTTATTACTTTATGATATGAGAAATCAATATTTCTTGAGCTCGGATCGTAACCTATCCAATCTACGATGGACTTGTGCATCTTGAACCGGTTCTACAACTCCTTGTAAACTTGGTTCCGTCTCTACTCTTGGTTCCATATTATTTTCGGGTTCTTGAACTTCTTCAAGATTAATTTTATTCCCACTAGATTCTTTATTGAGAAACTATTTCTCAATAAACGAATCGTATAGAGCAACAAAACATTGAAAAAGGGCATCAGTTTAAAAATAAACTGTTTTTGTGTGATGAGATTTTTGAGTTCGGAGGTCAGATCACTCCTCGGAAAGAGAATATTAGAATCTTAGAGCTCACCCGAGTCGCCTCGTAAAAACGAGTCTTTCGGAATACCCCTAATATTCTTTAACTGTTGTGTGTGTGTATGTGCTTTTTTTTAAAATGTATGCTGTATTGGATGTCTACATTGTACACTGCTTTATTGAAATGTATTGAAATAGTGTAGGAAGGAAGCCTTACCAATGTTGGTTCGTGTCTGTCTTCCACTGCGGAATAGTGTTTGATGATGGAATAGTATTTCGGGATGGACCGGGATTGCTTCGGGAGGAGCCGGTTGTCTGCGGACAGAGTTTTGGCATGCGTCGGGATTGTAGGTTGCGTTCGGGCAGAGGTTCGACGTGCGCTGGGATCGCAGGGATCACTCGGGCAGAGGTTCGGCATGCGTTGAGATGGCAAAAGTCACTCGGGCAGAGTTTTGGCGTGCGTTCAAGTTGCCGATTTGACTCGGAAAGATCAGAGACGCCTTGGGAAAGACCAAGCAAGGCCTCGTAGTACCACGAGGGGCCTCAGAGTACCTCGAGAGTGCCTTGGGGCAGCGCGGGAGTGTCACGAGAGCGCTCGGAGAGGCTTCGGAGCACCACAAGGGGGCTCGAAAGGCCTCGTAATGATCCGAAAGGGGCCGGGAGTGCCTCGAGAGGACTTAAAGGGGTGCCAGAAGGTTGGGGGGAGAGGAGAGAAGAGGGAGATGTGTGAAATGAGGGAGGGAGAGCCCTCTATTTATAGTGCCAGATTTGGTGCAAGAAGGTCCGTACGGACCTTCTAGGTAATCCAACTTTTTAGTTTTCCTCGATTTGAGGGAATAAGTGGACTTTAAGAAGATTCAGCCATGATGGTGTCTGGCTGCAAAGAGGTCCGTACAGACCAACCTTGCATGCAGAAAGGTCCGTACGGACCAACCATGTAGGTAGGTAATGATGCTTCCCGGGATTTTAGGGAATAAGTTGGACTTTAAGGGGATTCAGTAATCATTGAAGCAAAGAGGTCCGTACGGACCACATATGCTTTTCCAATTTCTGAAAAATTCCTAAAAAGTCCTTTTGTCCCTTTTTGTCCCAGAAAGGCCCCTCCCTTGGTTTGGCTGGGGGTTTTTGAGGGTTTTGAGTGTTACGGGTCTTCGAGACTGCGTTTGTGAGTCTGCGGTGTTTCCCGTATGCTCGGAAGAGGGTGATCCAGATTGGGGTACTTACAGAAGCCCCTCGACGACGTCACTTATGGAGGAAGTAGGGTCGTCGATAAGATAAGGGTCCTAATCTGGATCGCGTGCTGGGAGAGGAAGTGACCGTGTAGGTCCGTGCGTGAGGACATGGCGGTGTCCTGTTGTATGACCGTCTAGGTTAGTTGGGTGGACCCTATTATAGGATTCCTACGTATCCCTAGCGGGAATCAAGCCTGATCGTAGTTCGTAGTGGAGGAGTGTTGTTGTGTACGAGGACGTGAGCTGTCCTCTGACTGAAACTCTGTGTGTGGATGTGGTGGCATCCTGTGGGTGATCGTATAGGTAGGTGGTAAGGACGTGGAGGCATCCTGGGTGACCGTATAGGTCGATGGAAAGGATGTGGAGGCGTCCTGGGTGACCGTATAGGTCGATGGTAAGGACGTGAAGGCATCCTGGGTGACCGTATAGGTCGATGGTAAGGACGTGGAGGCGTCCTGGGTGACCGTATAGGTCGGTGGTAAGGATGTGGAGGCGTCTTGTGTGATCGTATAGGTCGATGGTAAGGACGTGGAGGCATCCTGGGTGACCGTATAGGTCGGTGGTAAGGACATGGAGGCGTCCTGGGTGACCGTATAGGTCGATGGTAAGGACGTGGAGGCATCCTGGGTGACCATATAGGTCGATGGTAAGGACGTGAAGGCGTCCTGGGTGACCGTATAGGTCGGTGGTAAGGACGTGGAGGCATCCTGGGTGACCATATAGGTCGATGGTAAGGACGTGGAGGCGTCCTGGGTGACCGTATAGGTCGATGGCTGGACCCTATGACAGAATTCCTACGTATCCCTAGCGGGAATCAAGCCTGGTCGTAGTTCAGAGGTCGTGAAATTGTGAGTGTATGCGGGCGTGATGGTGCCCTGAAGTGTCGTGTGACCGCCGAGGTTGACTGTGAGGACGTGGTGGCGTCCTGAGATGGAAATTTTACGATTTTCCGAATCGGGTGGTTTAAAGCCTTCCGGGCTGGAGATAGTAATGTGTGAGGTTTATACGGTCTTCCGGACCGAGTGGTTTAAAGCCTTTCGGGCTGGAGGTACGTCACGTATGAGGACTTGATTCGTATTCTGACTGCGGGTGTGCCATGTATGAGGACTTGATTTGTCTTCTGACTGCGGGTGTGCCATATATGAGGACTTGATTCGTCTTCTGACTGCAGTTTGTGGAGGCGTGGCTGCCTTGTGCTTTGATTGTGAGAGATGTGAATGCCTCGCGTTTTGTCCGCTGGGGAAAAGGTTGGACTTACGATGACTGTCGGTGTTCATCTGCTGGGGATATGTGGCCTTGTAGGGGTTTTTTCCGCTGAGAAGGTGACTTCGGGCTTACTTTGATGGCCAGTGGTTGATTCACTGTTTGGCGTTTTGGAGATGTTTCGCGCCTTGAGATTCGTACTTGGAGGTGCTGGCTCCTTTTGCGCTTGCTTTACCATTTAGTGGGCGAGGTCCGGGCTTACGATGACGGCCGGTGTTTGAGTTGCCGTTTAGTGGGCGAAATCCGGGCTTACGCTGATGGCCGGTGTTTGAGTTGCCGTTTAGTGGGCGAAATCCGGGCTTACGTTGACGGCCGGTGTTTAAGTTGCCGTTTAGTGGGAGAAATCCGGGCTTATAATGACGGCCGGTGTTTGAGTTGCCGTTTAGTGGGCGAAATCCGGGCTTACAATGACAGCCGGTGTTGGTTTTGTTGGGTTGAGGACCAAACTGCATTGCATCTGTTGAAATGCCTTTGGACAGCCAGAGGCAAAGATTATAAGGGCAAAGGAGTAATTTGGCCTCATGTTGCAAGAAGGTCCGTACGGATCTTCTTCCTCTGCAAAGAGGTCCGTACGGACCAATGCTGATTTTTACAGTTCCCAGGTTTTGACCAGCTTCAGACCCGAGGCTTTTCCCATTTCTTCTTCTTCCAGTTCGTGCACCAGCGAGAGAGAGAAGGAGAAAACTCCATTGTTGTCCCAAAATACTTAGAAAATCTTCCACACTTATCTTGAATTGCTTGTAATGGCGGAAGGATCAAGGAGAGGACGTCGTCAACGGAGCCAAGAGGTGATCGAGCAAAGGATGGAGCTTCAAAGGAATTGCATCTCCTTTGTGCCTTCTTCGAAGAACCCGGATGTGTTGTATCCGAATCCGGAGGTGCATAATCGGCGAGTTAGGAACGCCGGGGAGGTAAGAAATTAATTTCGTCTTGATTCCTTGCTTGAATTGTTGAATGCTAGAACTAGGTTGTTGTTTTTCGCATATTTGGGGCCTTCGTTGTTTGCCATGATATTTGTGAAATTCGTGATGAATTGTTGAAATTGAGCATGTAAGGATTGTGGGTATGTGAATTTTGTGCAAAAATGTGTAGATTAGCTCTTATTTGTAAAAATAAAGTGCCTCTCTTTGAAAATGCATGCTTTGGTGTTTTGTACCTTATGCTATTTTCGTATGTACATTGTGAGAAAATTGCCCTGTAAGGACAGATTTTGTGAAAAATGTGACACGTGCCGTGTTTTGTGACGGGTTTTGTCTGAAAGTATGTGCCTTGTAGGGACGGACTTTTCTTTTGAAAATGTGTTATGCATTGTGTGCCGTGTTTTTGGTGACGGACTTTGTGGGGGAGATTATGTGCAATATGTGCCGTGTTTTGTGATGGGTTACATGTGAAAAGTATGTGCAATGTGTACCGTGTTTTGTGACGGGTTACATGTGAAAAGTATGTGCAATGTGTGCCGTATTTTGTGACAGACTTTTTTTTTATGCTTTGGTATTAAGTACTGTGACTGACGTACCTTTGATGTGTTTACCTGCAGGATGAGGGGCTTTTGGCTGGGAAAGCCAAAAATATGAAGTCTCGGGGGTCGCTCGAGGCTGTAGTGGAGTTGTGGCAGCAGCTGCCGGACATCTCTATGGGGGGGGGGGCAGGCCGAGCCCCAGGAGGTTGGTGTATGCTTCCGGCTTGGGCGTGTTCGTGGAGAACTTGGCCGAAATTTCTGATACGAGGAAGAACAAGAGCATCTTCCTGGGCTTGTCCGAGTATTGGTGGGATACCACCCACACCTTCCATTTGAGCTGGGGCGAGGTGACGGTGACTCCCACCGATCATGCCAAAGATAGTCTTTATAAATATCGTGTTAAGATATCTTTTGACTAAAATCAAACATAACTTTCATCATATGTAAGGTCATGATAATCTCAGGTCTAGGGACTAAATGAAGTGACCATATGAGATTTAATTATGACATTTGACCATGACAGAAATCTCATAGTGAACAAGTCCAGTCACTTGTTCACTAACAAGTACCCATAAATTTAATGTGCATCTCTATGTATATAATCATCATATGATTATCCATTAACATTTATACTAATTATTCACTTAATAATTAGGGACGGAGATTATTGCAAATAAATATGCAAAATATACAATAATCAAATAATAAACTTTTCTATAATAAACGATAAAGATGATACATAACGGTTTTAAGTTAAACATAACTAAAGCCTAGGGCATTACACCAACAATAACCAAATTGTAAAGATAACATGCAACGATGTTATAACCAAATTGTAAAGATACGATGTTATAACCAAATTTTAAAGATAACATGCAACGATGTTATAACCAAATTGTAAAGATAACATGCAACAATGTCATAACCAAGTTGTGGGTGACATGTAGAAATGTCACTTTTCGGAGTCCTTAGGTAACATGTTAATGTTACAATCATTAGTTCACATCTTGATCTTTAAAATAGCAGACGCAATTCCCCTGACAAGGTGAATTGAATTTGCTTTTTTAAATTAAGTGTGAAAAACGTGCGCCCAGGCGATTACGATCATGGTTCCACAAGTACATTGAAAAATGCTTTTAGGTATGAAGGGGTCATGTACCTTAGATTATCAAGAGACGTTTGTCCCTCCAAGGTGTCTGTCAAGTGACTCTCTAATGTCATTCATCCAATGCTCAGGGGTGTCCATCTTGCAACACAAGAACATGTTAGGATCGGGTGTTAGCTTAGCTAACACCCCTCTGATGCTTAAGCCAGTAGGGATTTTGAGTAAATAAAAGAAATGATAAATTCAAAGGAAATAGAAATTAATTTTAAGAAGAGGTTCGTACCTTGGCGTTGAAATTGCAATAAATCTTGACTTACGTGGAGTAACGTTTAAGATGTATCCCATAGGACATAAAATGATGCCAGCTTGAGAACCCTGGAAGGATGATAACTTGCCCCAGTTCCAACCAGTTGATTAACTGATAAATCTTGACATCTTCACCCTTATAGTTCTAGGACGTCTTGAACCCTCTTCTACCTAGGTCACGCTTAATGAGTAGAACAAGCTTTCATATCTATTTTGTAACACTCCTTGGCAGCTTGCTGGTCTCCCTTCACCTTGATTACTCCCCAAGGCGTCGGCGTCTTAACACATTGATGATACGTGAATGGAACGAATTTCATGTTATGGATCAAAGGTCTGCCCAAGATAACGTTATAAGAAGATGGGCAGTCGATCACGCAAACTATTTCCATAGAATTCATTCCTTCTACGTAGATGGGTAACTTGATTTCTCCAAGCGTTTGTTTGGTTTCCTCACTGAAACCTACTAAAACGGAGGAGTTCCTCACGACCTCTGATAGGGGTATCATCATTTCTTCAAGGTGCTCTTCATGATGAGATTGACTGAACTACCGTTGTCGATTAAGATGCGCTTAACCTTGCAATTGGCAAACTGTAGGGTGACGACTAGACCATCATGATGCGGATCCAAGACGTCTTCTTTATCATCGTCATCGAAAATAATTTGTTCTCCTGGCGAGTGATCTGGATGCCTAGTTGGTAATTCCATCTTATCCTCTTTGGAATCCTTAGCATGACGTTTTACCACAGAATACGTGGTGCCACAAATGTCTGAACCACCTGTGATAAAATTGATCACCTTAGTTGCAGGAGGAGGTGAAGATGGAGCGTCAGCTACATCTTCCTTTTTTTAGTTCGTCCTTTTCTTTTCCCAAGCAAATCTTTGAGGAGGCCTTTCGAAAGTAAGTAGCTGATTTCCTTCCTCAAGGCGTTGCAATTGTTGGTGGTATGGCCAAAATCTTCATGGTAAGCACACCATTTTGATTTGTCCTTCCAGGATGATGATCTATCAGCTGCTTTTGGCCATCTCGCTTTGCCCCCTAAATTGTCCATTGCATGTAAGAATCCTGAAACGTCAACAAAAAAACAATAGTCACTAATCTTAGGACAAGTCTGCCTTTCTGTCGGGATTTTCATATATTGACGTCTCTTTGACGCTTTGCCATGAATCATCTCATCTTCTTCCAGCTTGATGAAACGAACGGACCTCGTCCTGACTTCTTCTAAGCTTCTAGACGGGACGTGACAATATCTTGGTAGAATGGTGATTCTCTTCTCAGGCCCATCCTGAAAGCTTCTGTTGTAGTCGACACGTCAATATGAGGAATGCTTACAGCCTCTTTGTTGAACGTGAACACGTAATCCATTAAGGTTTCGTGAGGCTATTGTACAATCCTGTAAAGGTTTGTTAATTTTTCAAACACACGATTGCAAGAGAATTGATTAAGGAACATGTTAATTAATTGAGAATAAGATGAGATGGAATTCATAGGCTGATTAGTCAGCCACATCAAGGCGGGACCAGATAAGGTGGATCCAAAGCCTCTACACAGGCAGACTTCTTTAAGATGCGGGGGAATGATGATGATATCCATCTTCTCTTGGTATAAGGCTATGTGCTCAGCAGGATCAGTCGTGCCATCGTATTATTTCATGGGAGGTGTTGTGGGTAAATTCAGGATCGCTACATCTTGAAAAGTTGCCAGCATGTCATCATCTTCGACCCGTGGTCAAGGTAAAACTCACTTAGATAATTAAATCATTATTTAATTATTTTTTGTTGTATCATTAATTACAGGTAAATAGAACGTTGGAAAAACCTATTTCGTGGACTCACTTCAAAGGTTGAAAGACCAAGTCAAGACCAAGATAACAAGGCCAAGATTTTAGGAAAGTTTGTTAGGGTTTTGTTATCTTCAGTTATCTTTTTCTATTTAAAGGACTAAATGGCTGGAACACGGACACACAGTACACGAACACATTGTTGTAATCCGCCATTGCTCCAATATTTGTAACTCATCAAAAGATCAATACTACCGTTTGGGACGAAGGTGACCACAAACACCTTCTGAGGTTTTGTGCCGGCAAGATAGTTGTCTCAAGGGCTTTCCTCGTTACATGATCGAGTCATATTATATTCATTGTTACACCGATTATACTCCATTGCACCTTCCTCAAATTTGTTTCGAATTATTTTACATTTGATTGTTTTTTACCAAAACAGTTTGGCACCCACCGTGGGGCCATTGGTTTTTTAATCGGTTTAAAATCCTTACATTTCTACCATGTCTACCCAACCTATGACTTCCGCCGCCAGCAAAACCATTTCTATCCCTAGCAGCGTGAATCCCCAAACCAGTAGCAGGCCAGCAACCAGAGGCCAAGATTCATTGCCTCCTCCTCCACCTGTGAATTCTGGCAAGAAGCATATGTCTCCATCTCCTAATCCCGAGATCAAGAGTATGCTAGTTCAGATGAAGAATCAGCTAGATCGCCAACAGAATAGCACCTCCTTGATAGCCGAAAGCTTGATAAAGGTGCAAAAGGAACAAGAGTTGCTCTCCAAAAGAATGGATGTTGTCTCCCCTTACCGTCCTAGAGTCCTTGACTTCAACATTGGGGACAGCTCTCAAACCTTCAATGAATTCCTTCCAATGGCTTCATCTCTAAGGATGTCGTCATCACCAACCCTGACGTCTTCTCCTCCGATGACGACTTCTATGGCGATGTCGATACCCTTAGCCACCAGTGCCTACATGATGACTTTTCTAGAAAGACCCATCTTCACTAATAGCACCATCATGACGTCCTCTGCAGATAATGCTAATCCTTTTGTTAATTTCAATACTAGTTCTGCCTTGGATAACACTGCTCGTACTACTAACCCTTTTGCAGGTACCTACATTGCAAATCAGCTTCAGGAGTTGAGGGACATGATCATGAATGTGCCAGGCGTCACCCCGCCTATCCAGCAGGTCTCCCCAACATGTTACAATCAGTCTCGCTTTACTCCAGCAATTGCATATGTCGACATCGCAAAAGGATTTAGAGTTCCAGCCATGAAGTTGTATGATGAGAGCTCGGATCCTGAGGAGCATGTCGACCATTACCAAGAAAAGATGGAGATCATTCGTATCCCGCTCCAGTTTCATGAGGCTTGTTTGTGTCGAGGGTTTGGTTTGACGTTGGTGGGACCAGCATTGAAATGGCTGATTCGTCAACCTCCTGGTTCTATTGGGTCGTTTGCTCAGCTTGTCAACCTGTTCAACAATCAATTCTCTTGCAACCGAAAGTTTGAGAAGCTCACTAGTGATCTTTATTGCATCACCCAACAGCCCGTCAAAGCCTTAAAGGACTATGTTAATAGGTTTAATAAAGAAGTCCTCGAGATTCCCAACCTGGACATGGCGACAGCTGCATAAGCTTTCAAAATGGGCTTGAAGAAAGATTCCCCTTACTATGAAGATTTGGTGATGAACTCGTGCAAGAAGATGGAGGATATCCGAAACCGATCTTTAAGGTTCATCAGGCTAGAAGAGGTCAAGGTGCAGCACTCCAAGCATCCTGACAAGGCTTCATCATATGACCATCCTGACAGAAAGATAGAGTCGTCCCACCAAAGGCAGAGCAGATCCAGACCTTACCACAGAAATGACCATAGCAAAGTCAATTGTGTGTAAGATGATGGAGATGATGATGATTTTGAATCTCCTAAAATTTTTTATTATTGTTTCTCTATTGATGTTTCAGGTATCCTGTGCACAATGAGCAATCTTGGAGATAAAGCAAGGTGGCCTCGAAAGAGTGACAAGCCGTCCGGCTAGAGGGATAAATCCAAGTGGTGTGCCTACCACGAGGATTTTGGACATCTTACCGAAGATTGCATGACCTTGAGGAAGGAGATTAGTTACCTGTTGTCCAAAGGACATCTTAAAGAACTCCTTGGAAACCGTAAGACCAAGACGGAGAACAAAGAGCCCATTGCGACCAGACCGCCATCTCCTCCACCGGTAACAAAGGTAGTTAATGTTATTAGTGGTGATTCTGATATTTGTGGTACTTCTTATTCTGCAGCTAAGAGATTCGCCAAGCAAGCTAAGGATGAGAAGCCCGAGAGACTCTCAAAGATGTCGCAGCTCACATCCCAAGATGTCATCTCCTTCGAAGAAAGCGACATGGATAATTTTATGGATCCTCATCATGACGCCATGGTCATTGCACTCCTTATCGCCAATTGCAAAGTCAGGAGTATCCTAGTAGATGGAGGCAGTTCTGTAAACCTCATTATGCTAGACGCCTTGAAAGAAATGAAGATCCCTGAAGAAAGCATTGTAAAGAGAACCTCAGTGCTCGTGGGCTTCAGTGGGGAAACCAAAAGCACAGTGGGAGAAATCACACTTACAGTTTATGTTGAAGGCATCAACTCCATGGAGATATTATGCGTGATTGATAGTGCCACATGTTACAATGTAATCTTGGGAAGACCATGGATCCATGGAATGAAAGCAGTGCCATCCACTTATCATCAATGTGTGAAGATGCCAACAACCTGGGGAGTTTTCAAGGTTTACAGTGATCAGCAATCAGCTAAAGAATGCTACATGACATCCATGAAGGCGTCAACATCTCCCAAGATCGCATAGCAATTACAGAGAAAAGCCCGTGAGGTTCTGGAGGCGAAGGAGCATGACGTGAAAGAGATATTCTTAGACCCCTCGAACCCAGATCTCAAGGTGCTAATTGGTCAAGATGTTCCAGCAGAGATCGAGGAAGATCTTGCCAACCTCCTAAATCAAAAGCTTCGCCTGGAAGCATGAAGACATGACAGGCATCAGCAAAGATGTCATTACCCATAAACTCAACATTGACCCATCCTTCAAGCCAATCCACCAAAAGAGACGAAAGTTCGCACAAGAAAGGAATCTAATCATTCAGGAAGAAGTAGACAGATTTCTCAAGGCTAAGATGATCAGAGAAGTCGAATACCCGAATGGTTAGCAAATGTGGTGGTGGTAGAGAAGAAGAACGGCAAGTGGAGAGTTTGTGTCGACTTCACAGACTTAAACAAAGCCTGTCCCAAAGATCCTTTCCCCTTGCCACACATTGATACTCTGGTCGATGCTACTTCTGGGCATGAAGTTTTGACTTTCTTGGATGCATCCTCAGGATTCCAGCAAATCCAGATGGAGCCATCCGACCAAGAGGACACCGCCTTCATTACTCCCACAGGTATTTACTGTTATATTACAATGCCTTTTGGACTAAGAAATGCAGGTGCTACATACCAGAGGGTGGTCAATATGATGTTTAAAGAACAGATTGGGGACACCATGGAAGTGTACATCGACGATATGGTCATAAAGTCGAAGAAAGCTGAAGATCATTTTCGAGATCTTACTCAAGCATTTGACATCCTGGACAAATTCAACATGAAGTTAAACCCAGCGAAGTGCAATTTTGGCATGAAGTCCGGTAAATTCTTGGCTACATGGTGACACAAAGAGGTATAGAGGCAAGCCCGGAGCAAATAAAAGCCATCATCAACCTGGCGTCACCTAAATTCGTCAAAGATGTTCAAAGATTGACAGGGAAAGTGGCAGCAATGAATCGATTCATTTCAAAATCCTCAGACAGATGAAAGCCATTCAATGATATCTTAAAGAAAAATTCTAGATTTGAGTGGAATGAAAAGCATGAACAAGCCTTTCAAGATTTAAAGCCGTACCTGTCAACACCTCCCCTACTCTCGAAGCCTCAAGAAGGTGAGCCATTATGCGTTTACTTAGCTGTCTCTGAAACTGCAGTCAGTGCCGTCTTGGTCCGTGATCAAGATGGCGCCCAACAACCGATATATTATGTAAGTAAAACACTGCTCGATGCGGAAACCAGGTATTCACACCTTGAAATATTAATCTTAGCTTTAATTACTGCTTCAATTAAGTTAAGACATTATTTTGAAACTTATATCATTGTCATTCGTACTAACTATCCGATAAAAAGTGTAAAGAGAAAACCAGAAATGTCAGGAAGGATGGCCAAGTGGTTCGTTCAACTAAGCACTTATGACATCAAGTATGAGCCTAGAACAGCAATAAAATCCCAAGCACTTGCAGACTTTGTGGCAGACTTTAGTCCAAGCATGCAACCGGAAGTAGAACTAGAAGTCCAAACACTCCAAGATGGGGATATCCTGCGAAAATGGACTCTATTCACAGATGATGCTTCTAATATGAGGGGCACGGGGCTAGGTGTTGTCCTAAAGTCGCCACAAGGGGACATCATACCCCAGGCCATTAGTTGTGATTTTAAAGCTACCAATAATAAAGTAGAATACGAAGCCTTAATCGTGGGCCTAACCGTGGCTCTAGACATGAACATTAAAGCAATACAAGTATATAGTGATTCATTGTTACTTCTCAATCATTTTAATGGTTCTTATGCAGCAAAAAATGCCAAGATGACAGCTTATTTGGGCATTGTGAAAATTCTGGCAAGCAAATTTCAAATCTTCTCCTTTGAACAAATACCCCGAGAGGAGAACTCTCAAGCAGACACATTGGCCAATCTTGGATCAGCTTTCAAAAGCTTATCTCAGACCAATATACCAATTATACATGTCGACATCCCTGTCGTGGAAAGGTTAGAACTTTTTTGTACAGATGACGACATCCCTGATGATTAGATAGAGACATCTTGGACAACACCAATAATTAAATATCTTCAAGATGGCACAATCCCTGGTGATGAAAAGAATGCAAGAGCATTCAGGGTAAGGATTTCAAGATTCATATTAATAGATAATGTGTTGTTTAAGAAATCTTTTACAGGACCATACTTAAGATGTCTGGAAGCTGACAAAGCCATGGAAGTTCTGAGAGAATTGCATGAAGGATCGTGTGGTAACCATTCTGGGGGCAGAATCTTATATACGAAAGCTCTAAGAATGGGTTACTACTGGCCAACAATGCGTCAAAATGCTGCCACATTTGCCAAAAAATGTGATTCCTGCCAGAGGCATAGTGACATCTTGCACTAGCCCGCAGAATAGCTTCATCCAATCCTCTCCCCTTGGCCATTTATGAGGTGGGGAATGGTTATAGTAGGAAAATTGCCTAAAGCTCTCAGAGGAAAAGTATTTTTGCTAGCAATGACTGATTACTTCTCTAAGTGGGTTGAAGCTGAATCATACATGCAAGTTCGTGATAAAGAAGTCATATCCTTCATTAAGAAAAATATATTTAGCAGATTTGGCATCACCTCTGAAATAATATGTGACAACGGCTCCCAATTCATCAGCAAGAAGACGCAGGATTTTCACACTAGATGGGGAGTCAAGATGGTGACATCCTCACCAGTACATCCTCAAGCTAATGGCCAGGCAGAATCAAGTAACAAAATAATCATCAATAACCTAAAAAAGAGGCTAGATCAAAAGAAAGGAAGATGGTCAGAAGAGCTTCCATTTGTCCTTTGGGCAGATAGAACCACATCAAAGAACGTGACAGGCCAGACCCCTTACTCCTTAGTATTTGGTGCAGAAGTAGTCATCCCGGCAGAAGTCATCATTCCTACTGCCAGATTCAAGATGTTGACACCTGAGCAGAATGATGCCAACCTGGGTTATGATCTAGATACCATTGACGAGCTAAGGGATTTAGCCAAGATCAGGATAGCAGCGTATCAACAAAAGATTTCTAAATCCTACAACAAAAATGTTAGATTATGGAAGTTCCAAATCGGTGATCTAGTCCTACGAAAGGTGTTTCAAAATACAAGAGAGCCCAATGCTGGAAAGATGGCCCCCAAATGGGAAGGACCATACTTAGTTGATGCCAAAGCAGGTAAAGGTTCATATTGGCTGTCAACTCTGGAGGGAGCAAGGATTCCCCGAAGCTGGAATGCCATTCACCTCAAGTTCTATTTTATATAAGTTTCAATAATTACATTACAATGCAAATAAAACCAAGGTACGATCTTTACCATTTTATTTTCAATAAAAGTACTTGTTTCCATTTTGTTTATTTTTTGAACGATTACTGACTTAAGCATCGAAGGGGCGTTAGCTAAGCTAACGCCCACCCCTAACATGTTTCTATTTTGCAAGGAAACAAGAATCATTTGGATAAACTCCTTAACAAGTAGAGATGTTAACATCCTTCCAAGAAGTTAACATTTTAAATCAGGTACGACCGCTTTCTTACTTTCTGTTTAAAATAAATATTTTTATGAAGTTCTAGCACTTTTTTACTTCCTTTTATCAAATAAAATGTGACATGAGAATAGATGTCGAAATCTCTCATTATCTTGTTATTTTGCAAGAGGTCGTCAATTCAATCCAATTCTCGTGAAAACAACCGTTTTGAGACTGGCCATCTCACCTCCGTTAAAGGTACTTAATCCCTTCAAAGGTTTAAAGAAATTACTTTCTTTCGTCTCATTAAGGTTTAAACACCTCGACTGGAGCGCACGATGTCAACCTTGATTGAGGTGTGTGATGGGTCCGTACATTTAATATGTACGAATTACCCATCTCCACTCGATCAATGAGTTTTGACCCTAAGAATTTATCAATATGGTTGTGGCATATTCATGCCACCTAAGAACAAAAGATTATTGACATTTACATGTCAATCAAAGTAATTGCAAGGATTTATACATCCACTCGCAAGTTGTCAATATCTCCAAAAAGGTTAGCATGTCAACCTTCTATTTTCATTTTTCAAAATGCTTGAGCAAAAGTTTTTAGCAAAACCCAAGCAAAACAAAAGTTTTTTACCCTACAAAACATAAAAGTGTTGAACCAACCCAACACTTGGAAAATAAAAACGCAAATTGTTTTGGCCCTTATGGACCGATTACAAACCCAAAATATTTAAATATTGTCTTTGAGACGCAGCCCATTTTCAAACCAAAAGTTTTTTTACCTAAAGAACCATTTTTGATTTCCTTCACGTGGTGGCTACTGCCGCAGATGTTGTCGCTACTCCTTCCTCTAGGATGTCATCATCCTTCGCAGCTGAGGATCCTTCTCCTGCTTCCTCTCCTTTACCATCCAAAGCCTTCAAGAGTGAACGTTGCTGCTCAACATCCCACTCTGTATGCTTTCCAGCCTGGAACTCTTCCATCATCTGAATTTTTATTGCTATCATACTTTGGGCAGCTGAGGCCATCATATTCTTCTTCACATCCTCAATTTCCTGCAATTGAGTGTCTTGAATGGAAGACATGCCCTTCATCAAACTCTCAACTTCGTTCTGTAAATCCTCCACTCTCTTAGTCAAAACATCCTTCTGTTTCTTCACCTGTAATGCCTCCAAAACCAGCTTCCTGTTCCTTTCTTCAAGACTATTCATCTTTATCTCAGCCGCATCAACACCCTGCAAAAACAAGTTTGATGATTAAAAACTGGGGTGTATTGTATATTCAAAAGATTCCTTTGAAACTCTGCTTTCGAAAATCAAAAACTTACCACTGATGCTCTAGCAAGTGCCTCCTTAATGTCTGCCAATCCTGGTTCATCAACATTTATTATTTCCTTAGAACTACCCTTCCTTTTCTTAACCCTTGCTCCCACAGATTGTGCCTCCATTTCTTTCTTAGGCACCACCAACTGTTGGCTAGCTTGGGTTTGTCCCACAAAATCTTGAAGGTCTTTTAAGGAAAATGCAGTTGTGGATTTTGAAACTGTCGAAAACAGAGTACAAGCAATGAGAGGGAGGCAAAATTCAAATGCAAAAAGAAAATTCTTGGGACAAAATAGAATCTTACCAGTGGACATCTCGGTAGATGGTGGTGTCTCTTGTTCCTCAGAACGGCTCTTGCTTCAAACGGCTTGAAGGATCGCTCCTCCTCTGAAATCTCCAACAATTTATTCACCTTATCTATGGTCTCGGTAGAAGGTGGGAAAAGCTTCGCCCAATCAATAGCTGCAAAGACAAACAAAGAAATTACAAATTCAAGTAAGTACGGGAAATAAAGAAAACAAAAGTTTTAAGAAGGATACCTTCCCTATTCCATCCCGTTGCCAAGAAGTCTCCTTCCTCCAAAGAATCCTTCTCAACAAAGAAATATCTCAACTTCCAACCCCTATCGTTTACCGACACTCTCAAAAACGGTGGTTTCATTCCAAACCTAGTTTTTAAAAGATACCTCGTAGAACCAAAGGCTTGGAGCTCATATATGAAGGCTATTTCTCTCAAACCTATATCTAACCCAAATTCTCGATTCACCCTCAGGACACAAGAGAAAATCCTCCAAACCATGGGCATTATTTGGACGAAAGCCAAATTTCTTTTTCTAAAAAACTCAGTTATCAACGAAGGGAAGGGATACAAAAAACCTAGGGCAAAGGGATATTCGTAAAAACAGATCCACTGTGGAGACACAAAATCAGCCCTAATGAACACATCGGAAGGCCTGAAGATGGCAGAATCTGGGAAGCATCTTCGATCCTTAACGGATTCGATGTGCTCATTGTTGAAAATATAAACCTCTTCATCAGGTTTTGCCAGCAAGCCCTCGCAAGAGAAATCCCCATCCTCGCTCAAACTCAGAGGATTTCTTGGAGCCTTGCCTTTTCTTGGCTTAACCATATTTTTAAAAAAGGAAAAGAGAGAGGGAAAGAATTTACCTTGGGGAAATTCACCGCCGTGAAGAAGATAGAAGAAACGTTGAGAAAGTGAGGAGGAAAGCAAAAGGAAGCTCAGTTAAAAAACCCTAGATCCTCGTTAGTTACGCTAATTAAGACGGATTAAACTCCTCAACTGTCACATCTCCATCAAGTTAATTAAAACCGCCAAAGCTTCTGGAAGGTAGTAGAAAAACCGCCTATTTAAATTCATTAAAAGACAGTTTTTGGGGACAATTGTTGTGGGTAAATTCAGGATCGCTACATCTTGAAAAGTTTCCAGCATGTCATCATCTTCGAACCCGTGGTCAAGGTAAAACTCACTTAGATAATTAAATCATTATTTAATTATTTTTTGTGTATCTTTAATTACAGGTAAATAGAACGCGGGAAAAACCTATTTCGTGGACTCACTTCAACGATTGAAAGACCAAGTCAAGACCAAGATAACAAGGCCGAGATTTTTGGAAATTTTGTTAGGGTTTTGTTATCTTCAGTTATCTTTTTCTATTTAAAGGACTAAATGGCTGGAACACGGACACACAGTACACGAACACATTCTTGTAATCCGCCATTGCTCCAATATTTGTAACTCATCAAAAGATCAATACTACCGTTTGGGACGAAGGTGACCATAAACACCTTCCGAGGTTTTGTGCTGGCAAGATAGTTGTCTCAAGGGCTTTCCTCGTTACATGATCGAGTCATCTTATATTCATTGTTACACCTTGGGAAACGTTCTGCTACACGGTCATGTCGTTTGGTCTCAAGAACGATGGGGCTACTTACCAAAGAGCAGTCACGACACTATTCCATGACATGATCCACAAGGAAATAGAGGTATACGTGGACGACATGATTATTCACTCAAAAGGGACAGATGGCCAACACTTCAGAGATCTCAGAAAATTCTTCAATCGACTGAGACAGAACAAGATGAGGCTCAACCCCGCCAAATGTTCATTCGGAGTGGTCAAAGGGAAAGTCTTGGGGTACATGTTCACAGAGCGTGGCATAGAAGCAGATCTCGCCAAGATAAAAGCCATTACAGACATGCCTCCACCCAGAACACAGAAAGAAGTAAAGGGATTCATGGGCAGGCTTCAATATATCAGTCGATTCATCAATCAACTGACTACAATGTGCGACCCTATCTTCAAGCTACTTAAGAAAAACGCACCTCAAGAGTGGACCGAAGAATGTCAAGAAGCATTCGAGGAAGTTAAGCACTACTTGACTTCCCCGCCTATCCTGGTTCCACCGCACAAGGAGAAGCCCTTGAAGTTGTACCTCACGGTTACAGACAACGCATTAGGGGCTATGCTCGCTCAAGAATAGCCAGCCTCCCACACAGAGAATGCCATCTATTTCGTCGACCCGCAGATTCCAAGGCAACGAAATCAACTACTCTCCACTCGACAAATCCCGTCTTTGCTCTTGTTTGGGTATCACAAAGGCCGAAGCACTATATGGAAGCCTTCCCGGTCCGTCTCATTGCAAAAATGGATCCACCGAAATATATCCTAGACAAATCAAATTTGTCTTCGAGATCTCCAAATGGTACTTCATGCTCGCGGGATATGATATCACTTACGTCACTCAGAAATCCGTCAGGGGGAGTGTATTCGCAGATCAGTTGGCCAAATTTCCTTGCGACGAAGTGAAGGGGGAAGACCCGCGATTCCCTGATGAGGACATCATGAGTATAGAAGAAGAAAATAAGTGGCAAATCATGAGTATAGAAGAAGAAAATAAGTGGCAATTATTTTTCGATGGCGCAGCCAACAAGAGAGGGTTCGGCATTGGAATGCTATTGGTAGACCCTAACGACATCTACACTCCACTGGCAATACGTCTTGACTTTGACGCCACCAACAACACCACAGAATACGAGGCTTGCATAGCGGGACTTGAGGCAGCTCTAGAACGCAACGTGACTGAACTCGAGGTATTCGGGGATTCCCAATTGATCATCAATCAGACATTGAAGAAGTGGAGGGTCCAAGATCCAACCCTTCAAAGATACAGTGCCCACCTCCAAGAGTTGGCGCAACAATTCCAAGATGTCTCATTCCACTACCTCCCCAGAGACAAAAATCGGTTTGCGGACGCATTAGCCACACTTGCTTCTTTGGTCGAAATCCCTAAAGGAAAAGCAGTCAAACCCTTCAAAATAACACGACGTGCAACTCCTGCATACTGCGCCGTTATAGATCTCCATGACTGCAAGGACAAATGGTTATCCGAATGTGCCACTGTTGGGAACCCCGAAGAGAAACCATGGTACCATGACATTTGGCATTTCATCCAAGATGGAACCATACCGCCAGAGACAGACCCGAAGACTCAGATCGCCCTTAAGAGGTTGGCTGCTAATTACGTCATCACCGCTGGCCGTCTATTCAAGAAGCATTCCCAAGGAAACCTCCTTTGTGCCACCGAGGAAGAGGCCCAAGAAATAATGGACCACGTTCATCAAGGCATATGTGGAACCCACATGAGCGGAAATATGCTCGCCAAAAAGATCATCAGACAAGGGTACTTTTGGCTAACCATGGAAGCCGACTGTACCAAAATGGTCAAGAAGTGCCACAAGTGTCAGATACACGCCAATCTTCAGCATGCGCCGCCTTCCTTGATGTACCCTATGACTTCTCCTTGGCCGTTCTCTACATGGGGGATAGACGTGGTTGGAAAGGTCACACCCATAGGAGCCAACGGACACTGCTTCGTCCTAGTAGCCATCGACTACTTCACTAAGTGGGTTGAGGCCGCCTCCTACAATGTTCTGAATGCCAGAAAGGTTGCAGAATTCATCAAGCACAACATCATCTGCCGGTATGGGGTTCCGCAAGAGATGATATCCGATAATGGGTCCCACTTCGAGAAGGAAACCGATCGCCTACTAACCGAATACAAAATCACAAAACACAAGTCGTCTCCTTACAGGCCTCAAACGAACGGAGCAGTTGAAGCCGCGAACAAAACAATCGAGACTATCATCAGAAAAATGGCAGTCACTGGAAAAGACTGGCCCGACAAGTTACCTTTCGCACTGTGGGGATATCGCACTTCAGTCCGAACAGCTACAGGAGAGACTCCCTACGCCCTCACATTCAGAATGGAGGCTGTCTTACCAATAGAATTGGAAATACCATCACTACGGGTTCTCCTAGAAAACCAAGTGAACGAGGTCGACTGGCTAGGAAGCAGATATGAAGAGTTGGCCCTGTTGGACGAAAGAAGGTTGAAAGCAGCCGAACATACTCAAGCTTACCAAAGAAGAATGGCAAGAGCTTTCAACAAAAAGGTCAAGACGAGGAACATCAGAATAGGTGACCCGGTTCTCTGTGAGCACCATCCTGGACCTTTCAACCCGCTAGGCAAGTGGGGACCAAGATGGATAGGACCCTACATTGTGAAGAAGATATTCTCTGGGGGAGCCCTTCAGCTGGTGGACTTAGACGGAGATCAACTACCAGAGCCGGTCAACATGGACAAGCTCAAGAAGTACTTCGCGTGACTTGGCCTCCTAAAAAGAAATCGCTCGCTAGGTTGAAAATCCCGGAAAGGACGGCCTAGGCAAAAATTAGAGCTAGCACAAGAAAAGAAGCCCGCTAGATTGAAAACCCGAAGGGGCGGTCTAGGCAAAAGAAAGGGTGTGCATAAAAAAAAAAGAGGAGGCTTATCTCGCGCGAGATTACCCCTCGGCACGGAGCCGTATTTTGTCCTTTTCTCAAAAATGAACTACGTTAGACCTGAGCCTCTTATTTAATTGCTGTAAAAGAGGAACGTAGGCAGCCTTCGGGTTCGGTCTAATCAAATAAATAAATCTATTTTGTCCTTTATTAATCGAATGCATTTTATTAACGACAAAAGGGAAATCCTAACCACAACGACTAATTTGCTAAGCTAACAATCTCGAAAAAAAATACTAATAAAAGCAAAACAATTGATCTATCAAAGCAATCTCTTGGTACTCCTAAAGATCTAGCCTTTCATTGACTTGGTAGGCCGGCGAACATGATCTCCACCGTCGTCATAATCCTCCTTGCGCTTTGAGCCCCGCGAAGCAGAGCATCCCTCGAGGCGATCAAAAACAGGGTTAAGGCGATCAAAAACAGATCCCGAGAGCCTCTTGAAGACTTGGGGCCTATCTAAAGCTTGCGTCTTTCCAGGCATCCCTTTGCCTCGCCTCTCGTACCAATCCCCATCGAGAAAATCCTGAGTTGGATCAGTTCGCACATTAGCAGGATCAGACTGAGCCTCGCTCCTTCGCAAAATGCTGCTAGCTATAAAAGAATCTCCTAGCAGTGAAAGCCGCAGATCATCAATCTTCTCTGCACTAGGGTGACCGGTATGGAGGAACCAATCCAAGTACTTGTCGGATAAGAAGATACTTGCATTAAAAGTCCGAAGGTTCGACCAGCGGTCCCGACTAGTTCCTTCACCCCATACTTGAGCTAGCGCCTGCGCAAACTCTACACCAATATAAGACACTTCACGAGAAGCTCCTTCGAAAAGATAAGTGTCCTGCTGCTGACCAAGCTGACGGAGCACCCGCTTGGGAAAATAAAAGGAGGAATCTCGCAAACCCGGAAGAACAACCCTGTCAAAACCCTTGGTATTGGCAACATACTTGTTCAACCTCCAATAAGGTGGACACCAAAGAATGTCAGCAGTTTCGGTCTTCGCAGTCAACTCAGCCCATTCATCCGCTGAAAGATCCTTGATCAATAACTTTCGCGTATGATATGTGAAAGGGGAATATTCCAACGGGGGACCTACCAACTTGAGATGCTCCCTAAGCCAAATGGTCAACAGAAGAGGACTCCCTTGAGTCATGACACCGGTCCTATGCAGCTCGTCAAGACAATGCAGGGTCTTACCCAAAATTAGCGGAATAATATTCCTAGAACGTTTTCTAGCCTGCAGAACAGTTTCCACCAGTTGAGAGTCAACCAAGCCGTCCCTACATGTAAACAGAACATCTCCGAAAAGAAAAAGAGCCAGAAAGTTCCGTTTATAGACATGAAAAGCGTCATCATCTGAATCACCGCTGAAGCGTCCTGGAAAAGAAGAGCAATCAACCCACTTGCGGTGAACCAACTCATAGCAAGTCTCAAGGGGGATCCCTAACAATTCATTCAAAGCCTCCGAATGATTCCTATGGTACTTGGGAACGGCGATCTCGCCAGTCAAAGGCATATCCAAGATAATAGCAAATTCCTCCACGGTGGGTACCATCTCATTCAAAGAAAAATTGAAAAGGTGAATAGAGGGATCCCAAAAATCGAGCAGCGCCCTGCAAAAGACTCCAATCCGGTTGGAGGTTCTTCAAAGTGAAAAGAATTCTGAATCCAAATTCTGCTATGAACCTATTGCGAGACCGGTTGCGAAACGACCTCACAAAATCCCTTGATGCTTGCTTGAAAGATGCAATCACTTCAGATGACAGGGAAAAATCATCGACAATCATGGACGTTGGGGGAATCTCCTTGGAAGCCATGGATCACAAGGTTGAAGAAAAAGACAAGAGTTTCACCCTAACAGAATATCTCTAGAGTTTGAAAGGCTAGAATGAGTTATCTGGCCGGACTACATGGTGATTTTATAGGGAAAACTGACAAAATCCTGTTCGAAAAAGGAAGATATTTCTGCCTGTATAGCGTGTCTCGTGCGAGACACCTTATCTCGCGCGAGATATCCCTTACAAAGAAAACAAAGAATAGCTTCCGCTCAAACAGCAATCTAGCCCCGACTTGACGAAGCAAGTCTCGAAAAACCTGCGTGTACAGTTTACAACATGCAGTAAAAACACCAAGATGAGGGCTCAAAATTGTGGCCTAGCGGCCATTCCATTCCATTCCATTTCAAAAAAAAACATGGAAAGTCGAGAAAGTTAATTAATTAACTAATTAGACCTAGGATTAGGGGTTAAGAAAAACCATTGTTTGTGCTACCTACTTGTTCCTAACAGGTACCGAAGAAAAAGAAAAATTGTCTGGGCCCACACGGCCAATATATACAAATCATCAGAAATCAGATAAAGGGAAAAGGAGGGGATCACGCCATCATGTCGCTCGAGCCGCCGGCACCTCCGCCATCACCACCATGGGGGCTACCATCCCTCCTCGACCTCTTAGCTCCGCAAGTAGGGGTCACCACCGAGGCAACTGTCGAGGCTGCCAAAGAAGCCTTGTGGAACAGCCTCTCGGACAGGTCCGACACCAGGACCATCAGTCCCGCCATCTTAGTCGCGCCACGGTTGTAATCGGCCGCGGACAGAGTGACCTGACGACCAAAGAAAAAGAAAATGCTCAGAAGAAGTCGGACATATACACTTATATGGACGAATACGAGAGACAATACAAACAGAAACATACCGAAGAGACATCAGCCGGGAGGCGATAGCCCTCGGGAATCTGATCAGGAGACGGGATGTGCCCCACCATTGGCATGCTCCCCATCATGTAAGTATAGCTCAAAGGGCCGTAGTCTGGGGCAAAAGGCAGAGAACCAGTAGCCCGGGAGGAAGTTCTAGGGGCTGAGGAACCTGAAGCAGAAGCAGAGGCGGAGCCACGAGCATGTGATCGCCTATCCCCCACCAGGAGGGGACCCATCAACCGAGGCAGAAACTCCGCATAAGAAGCCCCGGGGATCACGCAAGCCGTCGCCGCATCACCCGCCAAAAGACCTGCATAATCATCCTCTGGAATGGAGTGGGTAGGATACATCGCCCTCGGCGGATCCGCTGGCACCCTGTATGATAGTCTACCCCGTCCATGCTGTGGGAAGACCCGCTCATCAAGATACATGGTATCTCCCTCCAAAGATGCCAGCATCCTCTGCATCCCGGTAGCATCCCAAGCACGATGCACCTCACGCTCCAACAGGGTCCAGGGATAAAGGCCCAGCCTCTCATACTCGAAGGTATCCAACATAGCCCGCGCCTCCGCCACCGTCAGGGTCTAATCCTGGTTCTCCTCCTCATCAACAGTCCGATTTGGGTGGCTCCACCTCCTGATATCCGGGAACAAAGGCGCCCGGCTCTCCAACTCAAATCTATACAGCCCGAGAACAGCATAGCCCCATATCTGCACAAAGAAAACAGATCAAACTCAATATAAAACTCAGACAGAGCATACAGACAAAGAGCAGAAACAGAATCAAAGGGCATACCTCCCAGGCATAAGAATACCCCGACATAGAATCCTTGGTATTCCTACACGCCTCATCCATGGCGTGGTAGCAGTAGGCCAGCCCCGCTGAGCCCCAATCATATCCGCTCACCTCATCCAGATCACCCAACAAACTTAACAAAGAAAGACGAGCCGTAGAAGAGTGGTTCGCAAAGATAGTCTCAGAAAGAATATACCAGAGGGCACCCTCACCAACCGATCGCATTCACATTTGGCTTCTCCGAGTAGGCCTCAATCTCGACGCCGGAGGGGTGTCACTCAAGAAGAAATCCCTTAACCTTGTTAGGGACGAAGCCGATCAACCGCTCCACACACTGGACCCTCGTGCCTATAACCCAAAGTCTTCGGCAGGGGATCACCAATGAACTCTAACCCCGTGATAGCCAGAAAATCAGTCAGAGTCATCGTTGCTTCCCCGAAGCGCAAATGAACGGTGTGGGTAGTGTCCCACCACCTCTCCCGAACAGCCTGGAGAACTTGGGGAGTCCGCCTTATTCCCCATAGATTGTCAACAAAAGTCAGAAGACCCGTTTGGGCCACCCTATCCCGAACGCCATCAAGATCCTTGATCTTGTCTCACACCTCCTTAGCCATTTTCGGGCTTCCTCGGCAATTCTTCGTTGACTTATACGACTGCAAAAACAGAGGAAAAACTGAGAGGGCAATATTAGAAATCATTCCATGTCAAGAAATCAATGAAATAAAAGAAAATTTTCATTGGGACATTTCATCAAACACTTGGCGTGCGTACAAGAAAAGCTTGACCAAGGGTGTCATTCATGATCCGAATCAACCTCTCCTACAATCCATGATGTGTAGGAGGCTCATACGCACACAATGCAACGACAATCATCCAAAGAAACACACAAAATCGACGCATGCAAAAGGAACCTAGTTCTAGGCATTAACAAGAACAAAAGCCATTGATGAAATTTTGAATTCAAGGGAAAGGGAATTCAAACTCAATACAATGCAAGAATCAAGAGGTGAGGAAGAAATTCTTACCAAGCCCTCCAGAACAGCGGTAGAGATGTGCGCGTGCCTATAAAAGGTAAGATCATCGCGAGGGTAATCCTTCCCTAGCAAATAGCTCCCCAAAATCGGATTCCTTTGTTCTTGAGCCATAGATTATGGAGGGAGGAAGGATTGGAAAGTGATTGGGAGGAAGAAACACCAAGCGAATCCACGAAAAATCACGGAGAAAATGACCTTGGCTCGAGCTAGGGAGGGAAATTTTGAAAAGGATGTTTTCAAAATGAGCAAGAGCTGCTGTTTATATGCCCCGACAGTACAAGTCTCGCGTGGTATATCATATCTCGCCGCGAGATATACCTTCTGGAAAGTGACCAAATTGTCCTCGACAATAAGCGTCTACGCAACGTCAAAATTTAAAATTTTGACACATTTACCCTTGGAAATGATAAACTAGCAAGGAAACGTGGAAAAATCGGCACCGCAAGTCACGAAACGAGCCAAACGTGACATGCGCATGATCGCCCGGTACGGCACCAGTCGCCCGAGAACCGAGTGGTCCAAAGATCAACTCAATCCACATGATTCAGAGCCCAGAAAGGTGAATCATCAAAGAAAAAGCCCGGTCCAACGCCCAAACAGGTGGATCGTCAAACCAAAAGCTCGGTCCAATGCCCAAACAGGTGGATCGTCATCAGAAAAGCCCGGTCCAACGCCCAAACAGGTGGATCGTCATCAGAAAAGCCTGGTCCAACGCCCAAACAGGTGGATCGTCATCAGAAAAGCCCGGTCCAACGCCCAAACAGGTGGATCGTCATTAGAAAAGCCCGGTTCAATGCCCAAACAGGTGGATCGTCATCAGAAAAGCCCGGTCCAACGCCCAAACAGGTGGATCGTCATCAGAAAAGCTCGGTCCAACGCCCAGACAGGTGGATCGTCGAACCAAAAGCCCGATTCGGAGCCCAGAAAGGCGAATCGTCACAAAACCGACAGGACTCAGAGGACCGGACAGGTAAGCCTTTGTTTTCTAACATAGTTCCCGCAGGTTCGGAGCCCGACAGCGAATCTTCGACAAAGTGTATATTCTGAATTGGGTCTTGATTTGATTCCTCAGTATGAATTTACCTTTTCAAAAACAAAATCTCCGCGATTTTCAAATGATTTTCAAAATACCTAAAGCAGCCTTTTCGTGTTTTGGAGTCGAACTACGTCATGGTCTGATTCTCCGATAGAGATACGTAGGAAGCCATGCGGTCCGACCATCCCGATGTTCAGAATGATGTCTTTTCTATCGTCGACATGACTTCTTTCATAAGACTTGTCGCCGAGGGGCTCTGTAGACACCCCATTCTGAACACATCGGATCATACTTATACCACTCTAAGTCTCGCTTTGAGTCAAGAAGTAGAAATCCACCATTTTGTCATGTTTCGTTAAGTTTTGACTAACCACCGTTAGTTTGGGACTAAACTGCATACGAGATAACGAGGAAAGGACAAAACTGTCCACAGGAGCAATATCTCGCCGCGAGATGGCGTGTCTTGCGCGAGATATCCCCCCTCTGCAGATTGTAGACGACAGTTTCCTCGTCGATTTCAACCTCTTTCCGGGATAAAACTTTATCCCTCCGGCCAACCAATAGGATTTGGAGTCTAGAACCATCTGATAGGGTTTTACCTCTCCACTTCTTCCTATCTATCCCCTATAAATACTTGGTGACTTCCAAGGATCGAGGACCGTGAATTTTCATAACACACACACATTTTGTTGGCTTCTTTCCCTGAATGAATCCTACAAAATCACCCTAAAAACTCACCTCATAGTTTGTTTGTCAACCTTGTTGATAAACAAACATCAAGCTCCAAGTCAAGGACCGAGGCGAAGCTCTGTCCGTGTCAAGAGTCGATTCTAAAATTGAGTCGAAACTCTGCCCAAATCACCTCACGCAAGGTAACCCCTAAATCCCTTTCTAATTGATTGTTAGAGTGGTATAAGTCCATAGAATCTAGGATCGGCCTAGAGCCTCTCCACATCATGGAGACGGTCTTGAAGCAATCGATTCTACATTCCATTTAACCCCGTTAAATGGATTTTTGTTTATAATATTTAAAATCGTTTTTCTTTTCTTTTGAAAACCTCTCTTTTCTTTAGCAAGACCAATCTCCGAATTGGGTGAAATGGATGCTCCTTGACCTACCCATTTCATAACCTAAGCCCCGAACCCAAATCTCTTTCAAAATGGTTTTCCTATTTTCTCCAATCGAATAATATAGGTGGCGACTCAAAACAAAAAGATAAAATTCTTTTTCCTCACAACGCTACAGCAGCGAACAAGACTCTCGCAATGATAATCAGAAAAATGGCCGTCAGAGGGCGGGATTGGCCCGAGAAGCTACATCTAGTGCTCTGGGGATATAGAACATCAGTCAGAACCACCACAGGGAAGACTCCTTTCGCACTTACATACGGAATGGAAGCAATGTTACCAGTGGAATTGGAAATCCCATCCCTCTGAGTCCTCTTGGAAAACGGAATCAATGAAGTTGAATGGCTTCAGAGCCGTCACGATGAATTAGCTCTACTCAACGAGCGCAGATTGAAAGCCATGGAGCATACTCGTGCCTACCAAAGCAGAATGGCCCGAGCATTTGATAAGAAAGTCAAGATCCGAGACATCAGAGAAGGCGACTTGGTGCTCAAGGAAAAGCCTCCTACGCAGACCAATCCCCTCGGAAAGTGGGAGCCTACCTGGATAGGCCCGTTCGTGGTACAAAGAATCTTCTCCGGAGGAGCCATGAAGTTAGTAGATTTGGACGGAAACCCTTTCGTTAACCCCGTGAACGGAAGCAAACTCCGCAGATACTTCGTTTGAAGAAGAACATGAGTCAACTCTCCTTCCCCATACACCACTCCTCAGTAAAATTAAAGTGCTTAAATAGTAATACCCAACTGGATACATTACCGATAATGATCCAGGTAAAAAATAGGGTCGCACTTCTTTTGTCTTTTTTTCTCAAATATCACCTAAAGTGTCGAACTACGGTGACCTGAGCCCCTTAGTCCAATTGTAAAAGGGGAACGTAGGCAGCCATCATTGGTTTGGTCTCAAAAACAAAAAAAAAACAAATAAGCACCAATCGCTTGTGTTTCGAAAAACTCTTTAAATTAACCTACAGATGAATGACGGTTAAAACAATCTTTGATGAGTTCAAGCACGATCAACTCTTGGCTCGCTACATGCTAGAAAAACTACAATAAACATTAATCAATTAATGTGTCTATAATGACAGTGGGTGGATACTCCGGACAGCAAGGTCAACCTAGTCCCCCGTACTTGGTCCTTCATCCTTCTTCCCCTTCCCTTTTCCACGGCGAGTATTCTTCACCTTCACAGGAAATATCCCCGTAGTCCTTCTACTTTGCTCTGGGACCCTTCTCGATGCCTCCGTCAAACCTGCAGCTGCCAACGCAGCCCTTTCCCTAGCTCTATCACGAGCTGCATCTCTCCGATTCATCATGACCATGTTCTGATCGGCCGCCCGACTAGCATTGGGCTCATAATCAGCTTTGTCATCCCCATTACAATCTTTAGGGTTAGCCGCCACTTTGGCCCTCCTCAAAGTCGAGCTGTCAGGGTAATCAAGGCCCAACAGCTCCCTCCGTCTCCACAAAATGGCCATCTGTGTCTCCCCCATACACTCCTCATACCAGTTCTAATACTGCGTAGATAGAACCATGCCCCCTCTCCGGTGAAAGAGAACCCTGGCAGGAAAGGACGTGTGTTGCCACAACCGTGTGAGAAGCAATAGCGTCGAAGGATCTTCCATCGGAAGAGATCCCACCTCGAAGGTAGCAGCATTACCCAAACCCGTTAACGGCACCTGCTCCAGCCCGAGCTGTCGCAGCACTAATGATGGAATATAGAAAGACGTCTGGGACACCCCAGGTACTCTGACATCAAGAAGACCCTCCTGAGAGGTCCGACAAGTTTGTAACTTCCAATGAGGAACCCACCATCGCAAATGATGTGTGCGGAGTCTGGCCATCCAGAGCTCCAATTCAGCCTGATCGCCCCTATCACCAAAGGATGTCGAGAAAAGGACCAGGGGTCACATGGCACTGGCACCTCGGGCACCATTTGCAATCGCTCCCTCAACCACAGAGTGAGCATAGCGGGACTCCCTCCCCACATGTATCGGCTGCCGGTCACCATCCGACCTATGCCAAGGAACGTCTCGGCCAGGATCAAAGGCACAATGTCTCCCCCATTCCAGCACTGCCTCACCAGGTCCAGTATATTGTGATGGCACACACCCAGGGACGTGAACGTGAATAAAGTGGCAATTGCGCACAGAGCAAAAGCGTCCCACGCAAAAATGCTCCCTTCAACACCGACAAATTTATCGGGCATCCCCAAAATGTCAACATAATCCGTGTTCGGTATTAGCATCCCGTATGCTTCTTCGGCTGAAACACCATGCAAAGACACTAACTTCCGAGTCATCATGACCATGCTCTGATCGGACGCCCGACTAGCATTGGCCTCATAATCAGCCATGTCATCTCCAGTAAAATCCTGAGGGTTAGTCGCCGCTTCGGCCCTCCTCAAAGTCGAGCTTTCAGGGTAATCAAGGCCCAACAGCTCCCTCCGTCTCCATAAAATGGCCATCTATGTCTCCCCCATATACTCCTCATACCTGTTCAAATACTGCATAGATAGAACCATGCCCCCTCTCCGATGAAAGAGAACCCTGGCAAAAAAGGACGTGTGTTGCCACAACCGCGTGAGAAGCAATAGCATCGAAGGATCTTCCATCGGAAGAGATCCCACCTCGAAGGTAGCAGCATTACCCAAACCCGTCAATGGCACCTGCTCCAGCCCGAACTGTCGCAGCACCAATGATGGAATATAGAAAGACGTCTGGGACACCCCAGGTACTCTGACAACAAGAAGACCCTCCTGAGCGGTCCGACAAGTTTGTAACTTCCAATGAGGAACCCACCATCGCAAATGATGCGTGCGGAGTCTGGCCATCCAGAGCTCCAGTTCAGCCTGATCGCCCCTATCACCAAAGGACGTCGAGAAAAGGACCAGGGGTCACATGACACTGGCACCTCGGGCACCATTTGCAATCGCTCCCTCAACCACAGAGTGAGCATAGCGGGACTCCCTCCCCACATGTATCGGCTGTCGGTCGCCATCCGACCTATGCCAAGGAACGTCTCGCCCAGGATCAAAGGCACGATGTCTCCCCCATTTCGGCACTGCCTCACCAGGTCCAGTACACTGTGATGGCACACACCCAGGGACGTGAACGTGAATAAAGTGGCAATTGCGCACAGAGCAAAAGCGTCCCACGCGAAAATGCTCCCCTCAACACCGGAAAATTTATTGGGCAGCCCCGAAATGTCAACATAATCCGTGTTCGGTATTAGCATCCCGTATGCTTCTTCGGCTGAAACGCCAAGCAAAGACACTAACTTCTCAACGGTGGCCAGGCCGCCCGTCAAAGGAAGAACAAGTTGCTCCACCTCAGGTCCGCCTAGTATGTCCCGTAAATCTTCAAATGTGAGCATAATCTCATTGTACGAAAAGATGTACACGTGTCTCCTTACATCCCAGAAGCGAGTCGCAGCTCTCAAGAGATCCCAATTCGGCATGAGCCCCTTCAAAGCCCAAACCGCTTTCATCCCATAACAACCATCGAAAAAACCCTTTGTTTGCCTCGTGTGGTGCCGTACCCACGTCTGGAAACTATCCAAATATCGCTCTTGCATCTGAGACGATAACTTGGGAAATGGAGCCATAAAAAACAAAGGAAACCTCCAACAATTCAAAGGGAAAATCAGCTTTTGATCAGAAGCAAATGTAATGTTTTCAAAATTGCAGAAAAAACAAACTGGAATTGAAGCCCAGTCCGGCCGGACTATTTTTCAAGTTGACTTGGTCAACTCTACAGCCAGCTACCTCAAAACTCAGGAACATTTCCAAACCACCTCATGTTCAAGCCTTCTCTAAACTAAGTGCATCCATAGTTTAAATCATTCACTGCCGACACCACATCCGCCCCGGGCTCGTGCAACAGTGCAATTAATTAAATAACAGTGCATATAGATATAAATTTTGACCAGTTCGAATTTTTATGCATGTCCCATTATTATTTATTTTTGATCAACCTACTTGCTTATTTGCAAAAAATAAAGGAAGGTAATCACTAAATAAATATTCAAAATACAAGGGTTCGCCTCAAAGGCCCTTTCAAGTACAAGTCAAATTGTTTGGGCAATACACACATTTGTCTAAAAAATAAATCAAAAAAGAGGACTACTCAGAGTCCTGCTCGTCATCCGAGCACTCGAAATACTGCCCTACCGCAACCGGATCCACAGAGGACAGGTAATCCCCAAATTCCTCAAGGCGGGAATACGAGAAAGGCCGCCTCCGCGCCTGTGTCCTCGAGGACTCTCCTCGCTCGTGTCCCGAATACGAAGAGTGACAAGCTTCAAACCCCGCCGCCTCACCAGAGAACTGGCCGAACCCCTGCGTGAAGTCTGCCCTGCCAGTCGTGAAGGCAGACGAGTCTCTCGCTGCAGACGGCCTTGATGGCATCGGCTCATGCACAGCCGCACTCCTCCGGAAACTACACCTCAGGAACTCCACGAGCCTCCTAGAATATTAGCTATCCCATCCATGCGTCTCACAGCCTGGTTGTAAGTACGGCCAGACACCTGCAAATCAGGAAAGCCGTCAAAAGACAAACAGACAGCACAGATGCAACATTTGCAGAATGCTACTATCAAGTACAGAAAATCAAATCAAAACACTCACCGAAGCATCGGGATCCACTCTGTATCGAGGCCTCACCTCCTCCGGAATGGGAACCGTCAGTCGCCTGCGAGAACCATCAGGCCTCTCATACGCCAGCCGAGCGCGAGGGAACGGGTAGTCCCAGGGATATGCAGGGACCTCGCCCTCCCTGTGCAATACCTGCGGGCTCCTCAGCCTCCTCCTCAGGAAGACATCATAGTCGGCATCCTCTATGATGAACTCAGCATAAGACACACCATGTCTGTACCGCTGCAAATCCTCCATCGGTATCAGCAAAGGATACTGCATGTAAGAAGGCGGGTCCATCGGAACCAAAGGAATGGACCCCGGACCATGCTGACTAGTCACCCTCTCACCCAAGTACATCGCGTCGCAATGAAGCCCCACCAGCAGCTTCCGTCGACGAGTAATGTCCCTAGCAGCATGGACCACAAAAGCATCAATCCGGCTCCACCAAGTCAGCTGGATCCGCGGAGAAAAGTATTGGTTCATGGACAAAGACACCTCCTCGTAAGTCAGTCGAGTGCTCTTCCTCAACTTTGCCGGCTTCCTCGCTGCTTTCTGCCAAATCAACATGGTAGGGAACAAGGGCGCGTACTCCTCCCTGGTCTCCCACCTCTGCGGGTGGAACACCTCCAAGAACCACACCTGTCAAACACATGGAAAGTTATGTCAGCTACAAAGCAGATACATAGAGTACAAATGAGACAAGGAAGAGAAAAAGAAAGGAACTTACATCCAAGGCAAACACAAAATAGCCTAATGTGTTCTCCTCTCCTCGCGAGAACCTATCCAAAGCATGGTAGAGCTCGGCCAGACCAGCCTCCCCCCATGCAAACCCTCTCATGGCCTTCAGGTCAGTCAGTGAGCCGAGCAGAGGAAAGTTACATGACGTGTCAGCAGTGGGAAACAGGGTAGCTGACAAAGCGAACCATAAAAACCCTCGAGCCAGGCGCTCTGCTGTCATCCTTAGGGACCCCGCCAAATATGCCTCAAGACCCCTCCTCATATGAGCCTCCATCGGCCCGTACCGAATACCCAATCCCCTAGCATCGGTAATGTCAAAACCAAGCAGCCCCGACAAATGCTCCTGGGTGTAGCCGTCCACCCACACAAGAGTATTGCCCCAGAATGGCAACCCCGTAATCACCGTAAAATCAGTGGGAGTCACGGTCGCCTCCCCCCACCTGAAGTGGAACGTGTGGGTCATATCCCACCAATACTCACTCAGGGCGACGTGCAGAACCCTCGCCCTCTGCGTCGAAGCCACCGCGGCCACTGCGCTGATAAATCCTGCCAAGCTGGAGTCAACCACAAACTGCTGTGGACTCCTCTCTCCATCCTGAGCCTCGTCTGGGAGCATCTCCCACAGCGCTCGGACCGCCTCAAAGGCTCCCCTACTCTTCTAGTTACGAACATCAACCGGCCCTCGCCCCTGCAGGTGAACACGGTAAAAGTACGTTACTACAGAAACAACATCTACAGAATGCACAAACGCATATCGAAATGATGAAACACAGATATAGCTATATTTCCTAAAATATTCCTGTCCCAGTCAGAATATTCATGGTTCAAACTTTCAAAACATTTCGAAAAATACGTCGAATTCGGAACTTTCAAAATATTTCAAAGATTCCGTCGAATTCGGAACTTTCAAAATATTTCAAAGATTCCGTCGAATTCGAAACTTTCAAAACATTTCAAAAATCCGTCGAACCGGAATTTTCAAAACCATTTCGAAAAATCCGTCGATATCGGAACTTTCAAAACATTTCGAAAATTCCGTCGAATCCGGAACTTTCAAAACATTTCGAAAAATCTGTCGAATTCGGAACTTTCAAAACATTTCAAACATTCCGTCGAATTCGGAACTTTCAAAACATTTCGAAGATTCCGTCGACTTCGGAACTTTCAAAACATTTCGAAAAATCCGTTGAATTCGGAACTTTCAAAACATTTCAAAAACTCCATCGAAATCAGAACTTTCAAAACCTTTCGAAAATCCGTCGAACCCGGAATTTTCAAAACCATTTCGAAAATCCGTCAAACTCGGAATTTTCAAAAACATCTCGAAGATTCCGTCGAATTCGGAACTTTCAAAACATTTCGAAAAATCCGTCGAACTCGAAACTTTCAAAACATTTCAAAGATTCCGTCGAATTCGGAACTTTCAAAAACATCTTGAAAAATCCGTCGAAGTCGGAACTTTCAAACATATCAAACATTTCAAAAAATTACTCCGTCCCAAATTAAACTTACTTTAATTTCGGAAAACGCCCCTAGACATGGAATTTTGCAACCAAAATTTTTATGTTGTCTACCCGTGATGTCAATTGAACTAAGCTCTAGTCAATTTCGACAAGGGCACATCGCAAAGTCAAAAGCCCCAATTCGGGCACCAAGAATCCTAACTCAATCCTAATCAAATTCCTAAAATTTAAGAATGCACATTCTGAAAATTAACGGAATTTAGAGGATTTTTACCTGTCTCGCGATCCCTTCCTTGGATTTGTGAGTGTCCCGAGCCGGATAAAACTCGATTGAATCCATGGGAAGAACGGTGGTCCGAATGGTCCTCACCAACCTCGCTCTCTCATTATCGGTCCTCCTGTGACGAGCCTGTGGTTCTAAATCGGCATCCATGATGATTATCCTGCGAAGATTCGAACAAAACTCGCAAAAGGGGGAAGATTTTTCTCTCTTTTCTCTCTTCTCTCTCGTCTGAAAATGGAGGAATTGGGACTGATTTGCATCGGCCTTGGTGCTGATTTGAATCTGGTCAAATTGAGTCCCAGTCCGGCCGAACTCTTTTACAGGCTGAAAGATTCCTTGCCACTTCGGCCCCTCAGCTTCCCATAATTTCAATTTTACCCCTTTTGGCCCTCAAAAGTGTAAAATTTCCCCAGTTAGACCTTCCTAACACCCCCTCCCCCGAGGTTAAATCCCATTAGTTCTCACTAACGTTCTGTCTCCAGACGTTAAATCTCAGAACCGTCTTCGGACGTTAAATCACAATTCCGTCTCCAGACGTTAAATTTCCTGTTAGTTCTCACTAATGTTTCGTCTCCAGACGTTAAATCTCAAACCGTCTTCGGACGTTAAATCACAATTCCATCTCCAGACGTTAAATTTCCCGTTAGTTCTCACTAATGTTTCGTCTCCAGACGTTAAATCTCAAGCCGTCTTCGGACGTTAAATCACAATTCCGTCTCCAGACGTTAAATTTCCCGTTAGTTCTCACTAACGTTCCGTCTCCAGACGTTAAATCTCAGAACCGTCTTCGGACGTTAAATCACAATTCCGTCTCCAGACGTTAAATTTTCCGTTAGTTATCACTAACGTTTCATCTCCAGACGTTAAATCTCAAACCGTCTTCGGACGTTAAATCACAATTCCGTCTCCATACGTTAAATTTCCCGTTAGCTCCCACTAACGTTCCGTCTCCAGACGTTAAATCCCTCTTCGGCCATCCTAGTAAGCCCGAATGTTATTTCACTCCAGTAAGTGAACGCTCACCTCTCCGGCCGTCAATCGTAAGCCCGACCATCCCATTTCAGCGGCCATCAAAGTAAGCCCGCACAACAATCCCTCTTCGGCCATCCTAGTAAGCCCGAATGTCATTTCACTCCAGTAAGTGAACATTCAATTCCCCGGCAGTCATCGTAAGCCCGACCATCCCATTTCAAGCGGCTATTAAGGTAAGCCCGCACAACAATCCCTCTTCGGCCATCATCGTAAGCTCGAACACCATATCCCCAGCAGACAAGACACAAGCGGCCAATCAACGTAAGCCTGCACAACCACCTTTCAAGAAAGCCTTTCCGTCAAACCCGGAACAGTCTCACTTAGGTTCAGACGCCTCACAACAGTCTCACTTAGGTTCAGACGCCTCACAATAGTCTCCATTTAGGTCCAGACACCTCACAATAGTCTCCGCTTAGGTTCAGACGCCTCACAACAGTCTCGCTTAGGTATAGGTCCCCACCCGCGTCCCTTGCACCTACGAACTACGATCGGCTTGATTCCTGTTTGGGATACGTAGGAATCCTTCCGCTAAGGGTCCAGCCAGCTGACCTCTCAGGTCTCTTCAAGTAAGGCATTCCCCGATTTGGATCCTTATCTTTTTCGACGACCCCACTTCCTTCGAAAGTGACGTCGCCGAGGGGCTACTGTAAGTACCCAAATTCGGATCGTCAAAATCCGTCAAAAGTTAACCAGAATCCGTTAACTGGCCCGCTCCAGGTTAATCGGAACCCGTTAAACTCCCCGTTCTCAAGCCAATGAGATGTCCCGGGACTGCCCCGTGCATCCCAACATCAAAGCGTACTCAACACATGTTATCACACGTAAAAGTACAGCTTTTCCTGAAAAATGCACTTTCCGGCACTTTCTGGGGGCATTTCGAACATTTTCCGGACAGTTATTTAAAAAATGGACAAAACCGGGAATAACGGGACGAAAACCCTAGCCTAGGTGAGTCACAGGGACACGTGGCACACATGCCAAAGCCCTCTAGTCAACATCAATCAGATTTCAAGGTGAAAAGACCAAAATGCCCCTGAGATTGAGTCACAGTCTGTCCAGACTATTTTACAGGCAAAACAGAATTGCCAACAAGTCCTCCCATTTTCAAAAATACCACAAAACCTCCCCAAATTGAGGATAAGTCCGTCCGGACTGTTTTACAAAATCACCCTATAAATACAAGGGCTGTCAAAACATTTCAAAGGAGGAAAAATATTAATCCCTTTTCACAAAGCCCACGGCATAAACATATCCTACCCCCTCCTGTAAGTGCTCCAATTTGAGTTGTTAGTATTTTCGTTAGAAAACTAACAAAAGCCCTAACATCCCTAACATTTCTAACAAAACCTAAATTTTCTAACAAAGCAAGGGTAAATTGGGGATTGCTATTTGGAGTTAAACAAGTAAAGGAATCTCACAAATGTTGAATTTCCGGAACTGGAAGCTGCTGGAACTGCAGCTGGTTGAGTATTTGAAAATTTTATTCCTCTTGTCCAAAGCCTGTACTGCATTAAATGAACAGTGCACGCTTCATACTGATCCGCACGGATCCTTTTGTCACCCCCAGTGGCCTATAAATTGAACCCTTCTCTCTCAGTTTACACAACACAATTCGCTCACAGAAGCTATTCTCTGGTGAAAAACAGAGAGAAAACAGTGGGAATCCTTAGATTGCCACCATTTTCTCTTGAGTCTTTCCCAATCTCACTCCAAACACTCTCAAATCACTCTTAAACATACACAAGCTCAAGCTTAAACCAACACTAAAGAGGAGGATTAGAGAGAAAACATAGAGGACTTAAGTGTTATCTACTTGTTTTCTCTTTGACCAACTCTATTAACAAACACTAAATACATTCAAGCCTTGAATCCATTCAAACACAAACACAAACACAAGAAGATAGGTTTAAACCACCATTGGTAAACCCTTCTTCTCCTTACCTTAAACCTCTCTCATCCATGCATGCATCTCACATTTCAAAGAAGTAACTTGTTTGTTGTCCATCCCTTGCCTTAGATCCAAGAGGATCTCCATGGAAGTTCATCTCCATTGATGATCTTATACAAGGATCAACATTCCTTCTAAATTGTTGTCTTTTATCTTACACAAATCATTTCTTACTCATTTGAAAATGTTTTTCTAAAATCAATTTTCACAACATGAATCTTTATTTCAAGGTTAAATCTCCCCTTTCCAAGCAAATGAAATGCTTCAAGTCCTAATGTACCCTAAGGATGGCTTGATATAGTAGATCACCACTAAAATGTTTAGTGATCACTAATCAAATCCTAAGTAAATGGGGTCAAGCATGGATGCAAAACCCCCTTTAAATCACATTTTCCTTCAAGAACATATTGCTGTCCAGTAGCATTGTTCTGAGACCTCAGTCCATTTTTCTATTTTTTGGACACAGTAAAACTTGGAATTTGGTGTTGACTACAAAATACTTTTTGTATCCAACATCCATAGGATTCCAGAAATATTTTTAATTCATCTTTTGCGAGAGTCTAACTGCCTTTTCCAAATTATTTTCCAAAGGTCAGTTTAGCAGTCTCTAGAAATCCAGATTTCACATCTGTGATTTCCAAAGGGTTTTGGTCCATCAAATCATCTCCAATCATAAAGATATTTTTCAGAAACCTTATTTAAGATGTTTTGAACAACTTTCATTCTATGACTTTCCCAATATTCTGAAATTTTAAAGCTCTTAAATCCATTTTAAAATCAAGTGTCCACTGTCTTTTTCATTCTGGCAGAATTGACTTTCAACTTCATGGAGTCTTTTGAGTACCAAAAATCAACCCTAAAATCACACCAAAAATCATGGGACTTGTTCAATGTCTTACAAAGAGTTCTCACTTTTTAGTTTTCTCAGTTTGAACTTATTTTGACCAAAGAAACACACACACACACACAAAAATGGTTTTTAAGCTAGGAAAACTCGTTTTACGAGGCATTCCGGGTGAACCCTAACGTTCTTCCCGGAATGTAACGTGACCTCCGAACCCAAATCTCTCATTTTGGGCATTTTTCAAAGTTTTGGCCCTTAAAATAAAAATGGCGTGGCGACTCCGTTTGATTTTCAAAAGGCAATAAAAATCGGGTACATCACAGTGGCGACTCCGCTGGGGACAGAAAAATGGCTTTATCTTTTTTTAAAAAAAAAAAAACTTTTTCAAAAAAAAAAGAAAAAAAGAAAAGCTTTAGTGGGTCAAACTTCCGTCCCGGCATTTGAAACCATTTGTACTGTGTGTGTGTGTGTGTGTTGGTTTTGCACGTTTCGTGTTATTTTTACCGTCCCGGAAGAATCAATATCTTGACTGTCGGACTCATCTCCTTAAATGTTTGAATTTCGTGCTTATGTGCTTATGTGTTCATTTGCTTTCAAAAAAAGAATTTTCAAAAAAAAAACTCAAAAAAAAAAAAATCATTTTCAAATTTTTTGCATGCATCATACTCTTTAAAACACATGTGAAAAATTCTATTTTACTCAGGAAAAGAAGATAGACTGCTCGCACACTATGCGCACTTGGCCTTACACTGCACACTACGTCCTTAACCCGGGGAAATCCCAGTAGCAGCCCGTTTGGCCTTATTACGCCTCTCGGTACGAGCACGGGACTACCCAAACATCCCTTGGAGCCTCGTGTCGACCATGCACTTGTCCGTGACACACTTTGTCCGAGACCCAGTTGGTTTTTAGTCTGGTCCGTGTCATGCCCGGTCTGTGTATACACCTTTCCTGTCGAGCCTTAGTCGGCATACCAAGTCAATATCTTTCGGGGACCCTAATTAGTCAAAGTCATGTCGGTTTTCTGCCGCGAACTTTGACCAGATATTGACTGGCGCCTTGACTTCGAATTTGACTGGCACAACTTATGCACCGACTCCCGGAATGACACTGAGTCATCAAGGATTAACGATTATTCCATGACTAATTACAACTTAACTGACGACGGGTCAAGATCAATTCTGGACATTTATCAGTCCAAGTCATGCCGACTTTTCGTCGAGCTCTCCGGACATAATCTTGACCTTTGACGTCAGCTTTGTCCGTAATTTACATCGAATACTCGTTAGGACTAGATTACCCGCCAGGCTTTAGGATCGTTTTTCTTTTCGGTCGGTGGGACCTGCTTGCCCTACGGAACCCTTGTTCAGGGTTACAGGTTGAGGGTCCGCAGGCGTAGTGATGGGTCCCACTGATCCAGGAATCAGAGTAGTTTGCGAAAAAGAAGAGCAATCTTTTACAACCGCTTAGGTTAATAAAACACGTTTTAAGTAAACAAGAACAAATAATTGCATGTTGCATGAGCCCTAAGCCCAAACACCAACCTGTTTCGCTTTCCCGAGTCTGAACCACACCCTTTTGTGCCTTCCACAGTAAGCAAAGTTTGGATCGAGACCCCGGGTCATCGTTTGTCCAACTTAGTCATTCCGAAGTCAGATACTTCATCGGCTTCCTCCTTCACTTCAGCTCAAAGTTTCAGAATGACCAACTCAGAGGAGAACGGTGGGGGACGTACAACTCCGCACCCCGAAAATCCGCAAAATGCCGAACAGTGGAATCAGATGTTGGAACAGATAAGACAAAATCAAGAGGCTCAGATCAGTCAGTTATTGGAAAGTATCAGAACCCAGGGGCTAGCAATTGTTCGCCACCCTAATGGAACCTTTACGGTTGATGCGGAGATTGGAGCTAATTACCCTCCCGGGCATGCCAACTACCGTCAAATGCCCTGTTCCCTTTCGTGTGGAACTACTAATGGGCCAAGCATCCCCCAGCTTATCACTCAGCCTGTCTCTCGGCCTCATCGTTTCGATACTCCTCAACAGTCCGATCTTGGTCAACTTCCCCCCGGTGCCTCTCAGTTTTCACCTTTGGGTTTCAATCAGTCTGTTTCCGCCCCACGACTTGGAATGGGTCAGTTCGCTACTCCAAAACCTCGCCCGGCCCGGCCATCGGGCCTGAATTGGTCGGGCCAAGACATCTCGCCCCTACAGCTCGATACTCCTCAACAAGTCCGATCTAGGTCAACTTTGCCGCCCGGTGCCTCTCGTGTCTCACCACCAGATTGAATCGCTGGCTTTCGCCCCACGGCTTGGAAGGGGCCGGGTTTACTACTTCACAACATCAGTCCGGTTCGGATCATCGCCTTGGAAGGGGCCGGTTACTACTTCACAACATCGCCTGTTCGGGTCATCATCTCGGAATAGGTCGGGTTCGCGACTTCTCAAGCCAAATAGCTTGACATGGCTCCGCAAGCCATTTTGGGACGCTTCGCTTCTCGTGCTCCATGGTTCAGAGGGGGCCAGCTTGCTTCCTCCAATTCTCGAAGCACACTTGCCCCTATGATACTGCAAGATCACATGGGCCACCAGGCTTTTATCACCACTTCATCAGGTTTACCGTATTCACAACATCCTCCAAGCTCTACCCCACCCCTCCGGTTGGGAAGTCCGACAAGGTCAAATGCTCCTCATCAAATTCTCCACCCGGCTGTTACGCAAGCTGCTCCTGCTCATCAAGTACAGTATGCACATTACCCTTGTAGTCACATTCCTCAGTGTGGTCAAGACACGTTCAGTCCTACTGTTACGATGCCTCAAATCTCATATCTTCAGCAGCCTTTTGGATCTGCACTCACTACTCCCTGGTATCCACCCATTACGAGCCATATATCCTCATCTTCGGCAACTGCCAGGCCTTATGATGCCCCTTATAAGTCTCACCACCCCCAATCCAGTGGTCCATATTCTTGTGCTTCAAGTCTGACTTATGAGGAAGGTTACGGTCACGCTTTTAATGCTCAGACTGTCATTCCTCCCACCAGAGTACTTCCTACTGTGGTTTCGTTTGCTAATGCCAATCTTGTGGTGGGGTCATGCAGTCCTAGTGTTCCTATTGACTCGTCCAATGGATTATTGGTAGAACCAATTAAGAAAATACAAGAAAAGCCTAGCAACGAAAGTATCGACGATCGCTCGACTCGGGCCATCTCACCATACCAATCTTGTATATCTGACACGAATGAGTCTTACCAAAAGTCAAATCTCGACGCTTACATTGATGGTTACATCAAAAGGGTTCGTGCACAGGGAAGCACTACGGGTCTAAACATGTCTCACCGCTATAAACCTTACCCTTCCAACACGGCTGCAACATCCAGTAAAGGAAAGAAGGCATTGTGTACAATTGGCGGCATCCAAAAGCAACCAAGAAATGGTGGTCCTCTAAGGCAACGAGAACATTTTAATGATTTTGGGATGCCCATGGGCTTAATTTTCAAGGGTTTAGTAAAGGAAGGCCTTTTGGAGCCTCTCAGGGACTACCATCCAAGGAGCTCAAATGCACCCCTCGACATGAGTAAGCACTGCGCCTTCCATAATCATTATGGCCACACGACCGACGACTGCACAGTCTTGAAAAGAGCGGTTCAAGGGTTAATCGAAGCGGGCAAGCTTGAGCGCCCCAATGGACCAAAACCGGCAAACCCTGTTCAGAATGGTGACCAAGTCAATGACCAAATCTCGAATCAAAGAGCACTAAGAGTTTATTCTCCCCCAAAGGAGAAACCACATCCCGAGGATTTGGGTGTTCCCTTAAGCAAAGTTTTAAATAGCTTGCTAAAGCAGGGTCTCCTCGAACCCATAAGAAACTATCAGCCCAAGGATCCCAAAATCCCTTTGGACACCACTAAGTATTGTGCTTTCCACCAGTATCACGGTCATATAACCGATAACTGTACAGCTTTGAGAAAGGCAATTCAGGGGTTAATTAAGAAGGGCAAACTCGAGCACCTCAGTGATCTCAACCCTGCCAATGATCATTTCCCAAACAACACGAGTGTAAACATGATTGAGTTTTATGATTCAAGCTTTGTGAATTCAATAGACTTTGGCAAGCCAAATGATTTAGTCGCAACAAATGTTGAGAATGGCTGGTTTGACTGCAACAAGCATGTGACCGTGGCAAAGCCGGATTTGGTGAAATGCTTTGAACTCTCACCCTCCGATAAGTTCACAACTGACGCCAAGAGTAAATGGGAGGATGATAATCTGATGGCAGATAAGGCAACCATCAGGGCCGATGAGCGAAGAATTCCTGAAGTTACCAAAGGCGAGCATAGTCTGTCATAGCTTCATGAGGAATTTGCTTCCAATGCTGAAGGGTAGAGACGTGGTCCAACAACAAAGAGTAGCTAGACTAGGGGCTACCCATCCTTTAATATTAAATTAGTCTTTTAGTCAACCTTCGTAGGTTCTAGTACTTTCTTCGTTCAATTAAGTCCTCCTTGGACATTGTAGTTAATCTTAAATTTTCTATAAAAGAGTCTTTTCTTTTCTTGCTAGACTTGAGACATTATTTGCACACCTACATTACATTTAATGAAATGGTTTTATTTTAAATGATCACTCGCATTGCTCAACAAGTAATCTCTGGAAATGATTAAGATTTTAATTAATTGGTGCGAGAAAGTCACATAATGCCCTCCCTATACACTTTCCATACCTCACGAAGGCCTCCATCAAGCCATACACTTTCCAAAACATGTCCCCATCATCACCTTGACCAAGTCAACGACGGCGGCAGCATCAAAGAACAACAAAAGGTCACTCAGCATCGGAAGATTGACCCCATGTCGACAAAAACCCAGGGGCTTGCCTTCACCTGCGTGCACATCAAGAAAGTTCAAGTCGGGGCTTGCCTTCATGTGCTTCAAAAAAAAAAGAAGAGAAAATTCAAGCAAAAGCTTAAAAAAAAAAAATCAGGCCAAGGATCGAGCACCGCCAATCAGAAACTTGACAGATGGGCAAATTTAAAGCTCGAAGAACGGAAGTTGTCGACTACAAGGGAACAGTCAAAGCAAAGGCAAAAGCATACCATAAGCCCCTAAGATGTATTCAAATTCTTTCTCCCCCAATGAAAGATGATGATCAAGAAGCAATGAAATCACGGAAGAAGCCGTCAAAAAAACGACTTGTCAAGGAACATCTCGAGGCCCGTACCCTATCATCCAATCTTCCCATCCGAGCCTTTTTCACCAAATGGACCACAAATGTTCATACCCTTTCCCAAAGCCAGACACAGTTCAAGCCCGAACTATGGCGACCTGAGCTCCTTATAATAAGGGGAACGTAGGCAACCAGAAATGGTCCGATCATAAACACATCCAAATCTCAAGAAAATTCGGTCTCATCAATGGCCTCTCCTATACACAATCTTTCTTCATTCGCCAACTTTACCCTTGGTATTGGTTGACTTTCTCCTCATGATTAATCAAAATGTTTGTTCATATCGAGATTAGGGGTTTGAGTAACCCGAACATTAATAAAGGATTTTAAGCAATCTTGTGATCATTTTGAATAAAACATGTTTTCAGATGTCTCGACAAGTCTTCTTTTTCTACATTATAGGAAAAATAGAGCTAAACACTAATTTTCTTCAGGAAGGGCTTCCATACACTTTTACAAACCTTTCTACACGTATGCTCTCTCAAAAGAGTCAAACCCAAAGCGAGTTCTTTGTGCCTTCATCAAATGAGGCCGTCAAATAATACAAATCGGGGATTCGTCCCCACTTTTCGAAAATATGCCCCTGCAGGTATACATTCCTAAATTGTCTTTCTTTTACATTTTCTTCCGGTTGACTAAAGAAAATAATAAAGTAAATATAGAAGGATGGGTTGCCTCTTTTGCTACATGACAATTCAATTTGCATTAGAGCTGCACTGTACTCATTAAGGGAGGACTTTTGTCAAGCCATTTCTTTAGAGTAGGGCTTCTCTAGTCACGCCGGGTCCACGTTGGTTCTTCACTTTGCTACAAGATGGGTTGGGTCTTTGTTTAGGCTCATTTCAGTATCAGTCTGCAATGCCTACCAGGTTGAAGCCTCTCTAATTGTGTCAGATTCACAATCATGAGACTGAGGCTTTGCCAAGTCATTTCTTCAAAATCAAGACTTCATAAACACATCTCTTCAGACCAAGGCTCCGCCAAGCAAAGTGAGATTTGATCGCCATGTGGTCATGGGCTTGTCAAGTGCAGTTCTTTGATGTCCAAGGATGAGGACGGAATTTTAACCAGGACCAGAGATTCATCATATTTCTATGGCTAATATTGGAATCCGAGTCCATAAAACTCCTTGTGCCAATCAGAATGAGGTTTCGATGTTCATCCTTGGAAGGTGTCAGGAATTTTGGTTTGACGATTGCCCTCAACCCCGATGGGACTTTTACGGTAGAAGAGGAAGAGGATCCCCATCCCTATCTTGGCCAGATAGACTACCGCCAAATGCCACCACCTTCCTCACATGGAACCTCCACCGGGCTACACTCTTCTCAACCTATGAATCAGCCATCCTTTCAGCCTCGGTCTGGTATACATTCACAGCCCGCCTATGACTGCTTTGGGAAACAAATTGAATTCTCGATTTGGGCCGGTATGGTGTGCCTCAATGTAGTTGGGTTCGGCTCGGTATGTCGCAGTTTGGTATGCCTCGCAGCTCTGCATGCATCGCCGGGGCTTCTCGGCCACATCGCCTTGGTATGACTTCTCGCTGGGTTTGGGACGGCGGTCAACTATGGATCGCTTGAACTTCTCACCAGCAGCTTTGGAATGCCTCGACAAAGAACCAGCTTCAAGACACTGGGCCCCGCACCGCACAAGTCTCATAAGATCCCTTCATGACCGCCTCAACGGGACAGCAAACCCCTAATCCCATTCTCAGTCGTCCAGACTACTCCAGGATGCCACCACCAACCTCCTATGGTCCTGCTACCAGAACCCATGCTCCTCGGTCTCTGAGCCAGCCAGCTCCCCAACTACAGGCTACTGGACCCATGCAGTCTGACGTGACCGATCAGTTCGCAGTTCCTCAGTGGGGGCAAAATCAGCACGGAATGTCTTCTTATGGTTGGGGATACCTCGGAATCCCACAGAGAATTGGGATCCCGCCTCAGTTTGGAAACGACCAAGCCGGACCTTCACAACAGCAGTTCAGAGTACCGCAGCAACAGTTTGGGATGCCACCACAGTTCGATTCAGGGCAACAGTCAGGAGCCCCTCCTTAGAATGATGCTAGCTCAGCTGCCCCTCACGCAGCTTCCGCAAACACATTTCTCACTCAGGGTTCGATGAGAGTCCCTCGGACCGCAATACCTTCTTGGTTATGCACCCTCACTACAGCCAGCCATGCAATTCAACAACCAGGGACAGCAGCCCGCATTTAAGCCTACTTATGGGTCTCACTCCGGGAACCCGAGCTACCCGGCTACATCAGGCCTGCCTCCACCCTCCTTGCCCATTGGGAATCAGTAACAGGCTGATGGATTCTATCCTTATGCTCAAGCTCCTACTTACACTCCCAGGATAATTTAGGCCAAGGGCGGGTTTACGCCTATGCCCCAGGCCCTGCCATCCTTTCACCAGCGTGCCGCCAATGGTAACCTCTCTCCCCAGCACAATCACCGGCTTGAAAACTCCGGCCCCGCCACTAGACCCTCATTTGGCCTGGTTCATGGAACAACACAAGGAAATGAAAGCACAAATTGCTGAATTGACTGCTAAGAAAGTTGTCCTTCAACCTACAGATTCGGACTCCATTGTATCCCTGCCTCACAAGTTCGTGATGCCCAATCTTGACTTGTTTAACGGAAGTGTGTGCCCTAAAAATCACTTGGACACCTACACTTTGGCAATGAAAGCTAAGGGATGCACAAACCAGCAGTTGGCCGACTACTTCAGTCTCTCTTTGAAGTCAGGAGCTTTGAAATGGTTCTTTCGATTAAAGCCTGAAACTAGGGCTACTTGGGAATAAATTACCAGTACTTTCACAGATAAGTATAAAGCCAACTTGGAATGGGAGACAAACAGAGTTGACCTGCAGACAACAGTGCAGCGTTCCGAGGAGAATATCGGTGACTTTTACAAGCATTGAAACCTCAAGATGGCCAATCCTCCTTCTAATAAGGAACAATTGGACATCTTTCAATCATGCCTGGAAGCCTTATTTGAGAAAGTCCCTCAGTAACTTCCCCTATCCAGATCTGCGTGCAATGGTCAGTTCTGGGGCTAAAGTTTGACCAACAGCAAGCCACTGCTCCTACTTATCGGTACCAAGCTTCTTCCTCTAATCCAGCTCATGTCCTACTCAAAGGGCAAGGAAGCAATTAACTATGCGGGCCAGGATCGAAACAATGCCACTCCTTTGGTGCCAAGGAAAGGTGATGTGCCCAAGCCGCGGAGCCTTAAGCTTGAAGATTTCGGAATGCCTCTGAGCGAAGTCTTTCAGGGATTTGTGAAGGAAGGTCTGACTAGACCTTTGGATAACCATCAGCCCATAGATCCCGATGTCCTTTTGGACACAACTAAACTCTGTGCTTCCCACTAGTATCATGGGCACGTTACTAATAATTGCATGCTCCTGAAAAAGGGCGGTGTGAGAACTGATCAAAAAGGGTGAGTTTAAGATACCCCAAGGGCCCAATACAGTCATAGGGTGAATATGATTGAAGCCAAGAACAAGCCAAGCGCCACTATGGAAGACACCCTTCGAAGGGAGGATTCTAGTTGCATAATTGTTATCAAAGATGGGTTTCTCACTTCATGATGTAATGCTGCAATGAATCTGGGGTCACATCAACTTCACCTCGAGGTCTTTCACGTTGATCGATCGGCTTGGTACTTCATCAGTATGTCAGTCAAACCATTAATTAGACCTCTGTCGTGACGCTTTGTCAAACCTGGGGCTTCATCAAATCATTCAGAGAAAGCTTCTGTGGCTTTCGCCATGTTATTTCCTCGGAATGGGGCTTTGTCAAGTCACACCTATTTTCGGAAGAAAGGTCTAGTCACCCCAACAACTATCTTGGAGTGTCAGCTTTAGAACTCGGTATATGGCAACTCCCTGCATCATCAGAGATTGAAAATTAGGAACCTCCCCATATCAGCATTTTGCCAAGTCAAGTGAAAGAGGGTTCATTCATATCAACATACTTTGATTCTAGAGCCTGTCAGCATCAGCTTCAAACATCCGAGACTGAAAAGAAATTTCAATCAAGACCCGGGGTTCAAATCCAACTTCATCTCAAGACCAAAATTGAGGCCCGCATGATACTGCTGACCTACAACAAGACCTCATCAACGACATGTAGACCAAAGGATATCACCCCACCTGCTCAAAGCTTGTCCCAAACAGTCCACAACACATATAAACCCTCTCACCACATGCATCCCCACAAAAATCTCCCCAGGACTCATGTAGCATGCAAAACATGAATCAATCAAAAAAAAAAAAAACCTAAGTGATTGCGAATCATTTTAGTTCCATGCATGCATCCATCATCATGAATGTCATATGTGCATTTGTCCCTCTACTAACAAATGTAGCAATTCAAGCACGAAAGACCAGTTTTCCATCACTACCCGAAGCCTCTCCGCGGCAAGGATGGTCTCCACCGAAGCGTAATTCCAATGACCTCAACGGAACTACCCAAATGACTGATACCTCAAGTCAACACCCTCTTGGTTCAAACCCCTCAAGCCCACGTCAGCTTGTGCTCGAACACCTAAAGTCGACATCAGCCTGATTCAGACACCTCAATCCTGCACCATTTTAGCCTCAGACACATTAGGTCAACACCACCTTGGCTCCAGATCTACAGCGCATCAAGTCCGTGAAGACATCTTCCGACATCTCCAGTTCGGCAAAGATGATCTCCAATGTCCACAAATGGATGAGGACAGCCTCCAGCATCTACAGTTTGGCAAAGATAGTCCCCATGTCTATAGCTTGGCAAAGACAAGCTCCGGCGTCCACAAATGGATGAAGATAGCCTCCAGTATCTCCAGTTTGGTAAAAATGACATCATCTCTTCTAGAACCATCACCACCAGCAAAATGCTTCCCAACACATCACGCTGTTAAAATTGCTAACTCGACCAGAGTGCCTTCGAGTCCCTCTCTACCAAATTAACACCTTTCCTCTGGTTTCCTTCTTACCGAGTGTTAGATGCCTTTTTGATAAGGACCATCTCATTTCAAACCTGGTTCTTGCATTTTTCGAACCCAAAGCCTTCTACAGCGAGAAGTCCCAAGGTGACTACAAGTTCAACAACCTCTACAAGGTCGATAATCACCAGCAAGATGCCGACTCAACCAAGCTTCTCCTTCAAGTCAAAATGCCTCCAGACTTGTCCCTATTAGGCTGATCACCCTTCGCACATCAGCACAACCCGAAGGAACTACTTCCGTCTTGTGAGATATTTCTCCACGCCCACTTCCGTTTTGTGGGATAATTCTTCATGTCTCCCTCGATACGCACGCGGGATCATCCGCCATCCCTCAATCCATTTAACCGCAACCGCCTATTTCGTCCAAAGCCCACAAACCTTAACGGAAGCCGACTCCCTTAACAGAAGCCCATTCCCTTCCTCATTTTCAACCCAGCAAAAATCGTCCTCAAACAACCTAACAAGTCCACGGCATTGAAGCACGACATAGTGCGCCCTCAGCAAAGAAGACCATCCCCATCAGTTTTTGAACTACGTACAGGCTTGATTCCCATCCGGGATACGTAGGTAGCCTACCATAGGTCCAGCCACTCGATCAACATGGTCACCCTTTTTCCGGGCAGTTATTGTAAGCCCGAATCTTCCCCAGCGAGAACGCCCTCAAATAGTCTCCCTCAGGTATAAAATCTTGATTTAGGGTCATACTCCTGAACTAAATCTCAACTTAGGTTCATACTCCTGAACTGAGTCCCCATTTAGGTTCATACTTCGGAACCAAACCTCAAATTAAGTTCATCCCCGACGAAAAACAACGGAATTCCGTCTCTTCCCTCGTTTTCACCTCCGGCAGCAAACGTAAGATTGATCCCTTCAAATGAAGTCCACTAAAAGACTGCCTATCCCCTCAGAGTCCGTCCCCAATGAAAGGATATGAACACCGAAGGCAATCGTTTCAAAACAAGTTAATACCTCTAGATCACCATTTGTCAAGGTTTGAGGCACCTAAGACGCCATCATCAAGGTTCGAGGCACCTAAGACGCCATCATTGAGGGTCGAGGCACCTAAGACGCCATCATCAAGGTTCGAGGCACCTAAAATGCCATCATTAAGGTTTGAGGTACCTAAAACGCTATCACTTCAATTTCGACACACAACACGAGGAAAGCGATAAATCGCAATCATCCCCTAATTCGACAAACCGAAATCATTACCAGGGCGACTTCCCAAAAATAGTCAAATCTTAGGGCGACTTCCAAAAAATAGTCAAATCATAGGGCGACTTCCCAAAAATAGTCAAATCATAGGGCGACTTTCCAAAAATAGTCAAATCATAGGGCGACTTCCCAAAAATAGTCAAATCATAGGGCGACTTCCCAGAAATAGTCAAATCATAGGGCGACTTTCCAAAAATAGTCAAATCATAGGGCGAGTTCCCAAAAATAGTCAAATCATAGGGCGACTTCCCAAAAATAGTCACATTTTAGGGCGACTTCCCTAAAATAGTCCCTCTAGGGTCGACGTCTAAAGATAGTCGAAAGACCCAAACTACGACTGGCTTGATTCCCATTTGGGATACGTAGGTAGCCTACCATTAGGTTCAGCCATCAGACCAAAATGGTTATTCCTTTCCCCAGCAGCGCGGATATACAACTCTAGCCACCAGACCAAAATAGTCATGTCCTATCCCCAGCAGAGTTTCTTTCAGCGACCGACTGCAGAATTTGCTCACTAGGTTGACACCCTAAAACAGTCACTCTAGGGTCGACGTCTGAAAGACCCGAACTACGACTGGCTTGATTCCTCTTAAGGATACGTAGATAGCCTATCACCAGGTCCAGCCACCCGACCAATTTGGTCACCCCTTGTCAAATATGGAGCCTTACTCTTATCGACGACCCCGCTTCCTTCGAAAGCGCCGTCGCCGAGGGGCTACTGTAAGTGCTCCAATTTGAGTTGTTAGTATTTTCGTTAGAAAACTAACAAAAGCCCTAACATCCCTAACATTTCTAACAAAACCTAACTTTTCTAACAAAGAAAGGGTAAATTGGGGATTTCTATTTGGAGTTAAACAAGTAAAGGAATCTCACAAATGTTGAATTTCCGGAACTGGAAGCTGCTGGAACTGTGGCTGGTTGAGTATTTGAAAATTTTATTCCTCTTGTCCAAAGCCTGCACTGCATTATATGAACAGTGCACGCTTCATACTGATCTGCGCGGATCCTTTTGTCACCCCCAGTGGCCTATAAATTGAACCCTTCTCTCTCAGTTTACACAACACAATTTGCTCACAGAAGCTATTCTCTGGTGAAAAACAGAGAGAAAACAGTGGGAATCCTTAGATTGCCACCATTTTCTCTTGAGTCTTTCCCAATCTCACTCCAAACACTCTCAAATCACTCTTAAACATACACAAGCTCAAGCTTAAACCAACACTAAAGAGGAGGATTAGAGAGAAAACATAGAGGACTTAAGTGTTATCTACTTGTTTTCTCTTTGACCAACTCTATTAACAAACACTAAACACATTCAAGCCTTGAATCCATTCAAACACAAACACAAACACAAGAAGATAGGGTTAAACCACCATTGGTAAACCCTCCTTCTCCTTACCTTAAACCTCTCTCATCCATGCATGCATCTCACATTTCAAAGATGTAACTTGTTTGTTGTCCATCCCTTGCCCTAGATCCAAGAGGATCTCCATGGAAGTTCATCTCCATGGATGATCTTCTACAAGGATCAACATTCCTTCTAAATTGTTGTCTTTTATCTTACACAAATCATTTCTTACTCATTTGAAAATGTTTTTCTAAAATCAATTTTCACAACATGAATCTTTATTTCAAGGTTAAATCTCCCCTTTCCAAGCAAATGAAATGCTTCAAGTCCTAATGTACCCTAAGGATGGCTTGATATAGTAGATCACCACTAAAATTTTTAGTGATCACTAATCAAAGCCTAAGGAAATGGGGACAAGCATGGATGCAAAACCCCCTTTAAATCACATTTTCCTTCAAGAACATATTGCTGTCCAGTAGCATTGTTCTGAGACTTCAGTCCATTTTTCTATTTTTTGGACACAGTAAAACTTGGAATTTGGTGTTGACTATAAAATACTTTTTGTAGCCAACATACATAGGATTCCATACATATTTTTACTTTATTTTTTTCGTGAGTCTAACTGCCTTTTAGAAATTATTTTCCAAAGGTCAGTTTAGCAGTCTCTGGAAATCCAGATTTCACATCTGTGATTTCCAAAGGGTTTTGGTCCATCAAATCATCTCCAATAATAAAGATATTTTTCAGAAATCTTATTTAAGATGTTTTTAACAACTTTTATTCTATGACTTTCCCAAGATTCTGAAGTTTTAAAGCTCTTAAATCCATTTTAAAATCAAGTGTCCACTGTCTTTTTCATTCTGGCAGAATTGACTTTCAACTTCATGGAGTCTTTTGAGTACCAAAACTCAACCCTAAAATCACACCAAAAATCATGGGACTTTTTCAATGTCTTACAAAGAGTTCTCACTTTTTAGTTTTCTCAGTTTGAACTTATTTTGACCAAAGAAACACACACACACACACAAATGGTTTTTAAGCTAGGAAGACTCGTTTTACGAGGCATTCCGGGTGAACCCTAACGTTCTTCCCGGAATGTAACGTGACCTCCGAACCCAAATCTCTCATTTTGGGCATTTTTCAAAGTTTTGTCCCTTAAAATAAAAATGGTGTGGCGACTCCGTTTGATTTTCAAAAGGCAATAAAAATCGGGTACATCACACCTCCTGATCCCTGTTTTATCTCGATTTGCGTGAAAACCTCATTTTTCAACCAAACCATCTCGAAACACCCTTCCAAACACTAAATCGTATCCTGTATACATCAACCGATCCAAAAGAGTCAACCCCTAGCCATAGGTAACACTCTCTCTCCCTAAACACTCGTTCCGTCTCGGTTTACGTGTCAATCGCTATAACCGCTTCGGTTGAAAATCATTGAAATGTACACGTCACCGTCTACGGGGTTCGATACGTTTTAGTCCAAGATCCTCTTCTCTCCCGTAAGAGAAGTAATCTCGGGTTAAAACGGCGTTCCGGCCCCGTTCTTTACTTTTATGTCATTTACGGTCCGGATCGTTTGATCCGTTGATTCACAATTTCATAGTTCAAACCGTTTGGTTAGTGATAGTCATTTACAAGTCCGGATCGTTTGATTCGTTTATTGTCATTTAAATTACGCAACTTTACATGTCTGAGCCATTTGGCTCATTGATCGCACCTTTAATGTCTGGATCGTTTGATTCCGTTGATACCGCATTTTAAATACTGTCATTTACAAGTCCGAGCCGTTTGGCTCGTGATAGTATTTACTTATCAAAGTCCGAATCGCAAAATGATTGGTTGATCGCATCTCATTTAATACTTTTTTCTCGTAAAATCGCTAACAATGTAATGCCAGTTCAAAACCGGAGTTCGTCATTCGAACTCCCTTTCAAAACGCGCAAAAGTGACGTTTGGCATCCAAACGATCATTTTTAACTTAAAACCCGACGTTTGACATTCAAACGCTCTTTTCTTAAAAGTCAACATTTGACACTTAAGCTAAAGATTCAAACTCGTCACTCTCACACCTCTTTTCCTAAAAAACTCCAAAACTGACGTTTGTCATTCAAACGCTCGCTTTTTCCCAAGAATCATGAAATCGACATTCGACATTCAAATCAAGATTAAGCTTGTCATTCAAGCCCCCATTTTCAAAATGCAAACACACACACACAATTTTTAGAAAGGTAGAAAGACTTGTCGTACGAGGCATTTCGGGTGATCTCAAAATACTCTTCCCGAAACATAACGTGACCTCCGAACCTAACAATCTCCGGTACTAAAAGCCATTTCCAAAGTTTGGGCTCAAAATACAAAACGACATCTTTTCAAAGCCATTTCCAAAGTTTTGGCTCAAAATAAAAAACGACACCTTTTTCAAAGCCATTTCCAAAGTTTGGGCTCAAAATACAAAATGACACCTTTTTCAAAGCCATTTTCAATGTTTGGGCTCAAAATACAAAACCGCATGGCGAATCCTCTCCTTCCCGAAAGTGAGGTCCCAAACATCCGCGAAAGACAACCGCTCGTCGGGCAGCCCGCGCGTTATCCGGGTAATTTCACCTGGGAAGGTCATTTGCCTTTAGTGGAATTTGCCTATAATAACAGCTACCAGTCCAGTATCGAGATGGCACCATATGAGGCACTGTATGGGAGGAAATGTAGGTCTCCAATGTGTTCGTATGAGGTTGGTGAAGCTAGACTTTGGGGTTCAGACTTGGTTAGAGATTCAACTGAGAAGATTAAAGTGATTCGAGACAGATTGAAGACAGCCCAGAGTCGACAGAAAAGCTACGCTGACACCAGAAGAAGGGAGTTATCATTTCAGGTGGGTGATCTTGTATTTTTGAAGATTTCACCAAGGACGGGAATTAAAAGGTTTGGCAACAAAGGGAAGTTAGCACCAAGGTTTATTGGTCCGTTTGAGGTGTTAGAGAAGGTGGGTGAGTTAGCGTATAGATTGGCTCTACCTCCATCTCTTTCTTCTCTCGATGATGTATTACACGTATCCATGTTGTGAAAGTATTGCCATGATCCTTCACATGTATTGAGTTCTCCTCCCGAGGATGTCCAGACAGATATGACTTACGTGGAGGAACCATTGAGAATTCTTGAGTGACAAGTGCGGGAATTGCGTACCAAGAGTATTCCCGTGGTGAAAATTTTGTGAAAAAATCACATCATTGAGGAAGCTACTTGGGAATTGGAATCTGAGATGAAAGGGAAGTACCCTTGGTTGTTTGATCATTCAGGTAAGTGAATTTCAAATTCGGGACAAATTTAATTTAAGGGGGAGTGTCACGACCCTAAACCTAGGCACTATATTGGTCACGTGTTGAGCACGTGGGGTTGGGGTGCATTGCATCTCATTTTAGGCCTTTCATAAATTTTATGCTTTTATGTGATAGTTTTGATATTTTAGATGTTAATAAAGTAATTTTAAATATATAATGTCTAAATGGAATAAATAGGAAGTGTTGTAGTAAAGTTATAATATTTGGAATTTTAAATGAAAAGTTATAAAAAGTATTGAGGAGCTTGGATGTAAATATAAACCTAAGGTAGTTGATTGTAGTAAAGTTAACTTGGAGGAGCTTAGGTGTAACTTTCTTTATATAAATCCTTCAAATTCCCAGAAGCTTCATATTTCTTTCCCTCAGTTCTCCTTCCTTCCTACGTTCTTATCAACCTAGGGTTACCTTCAAAAAATCACTATAAATCAACCGTCAATTCGTTCTTCGTTTTGATTTCAAATAAACGCTCAGGGAGTCGAGTGGAACATTTATAAATGATCAAAGCTTTTCTTTATTTCGAAATATTTTGGTAAGTTATTATGATTTCTTTCAATAATTGCTCATTCCGTGTTTAACGTTGATATTATGTGATAGAAATGATATTTGGTATTTTTGGTTATTTTATTTGGCCTTGAAATGAAATGAAAAGTTGGTTTTGAAATGAGTAGGGTAAGATTTTGGTATAAGGTTTTGGTTTGAAGGGATCAAGATGTTATAGAGGTGTTATATGGCTTGGAGGGAGTATGTTTTATGGTTTGGAATTAAAATAATGAAATTTGGTTGGGTTGGTATATGGCTGTAGGGGAAGTACCTTGAAAACCATGGATATTTCCTTGCCTTGCTGCTGATGTGAAACACCAGCATGAGTTTCTGGGCAATGGCACGACTCGTGCCTTGGAGCATGAGTCGTTCCTATGCCTTTCACTCGTGATAACGAGTCGTGAAATTGATTCCACCCGTGCTGGATTTTATGGATGTCATTGGCACGAGTCGTGCCCAGTGCAGTTGGCTGTGAAGCATTTTTCAAGTATTGTAGACCTTAGTTCCCTAATACATCTCTAACACAAATTGACTATAACTCTAGTACAACATTAGTACTTTACAATGGAGTCTTAAATGGCCCAAAATGATAAAGGGAAAGTCTTTAAATATTGTCCTGAAAATGGTTGGAAGGCATTGTAAATACTTAACCAAAGTTATCAAAACTTGGTAATTTATTCTTGGACCTTTATAGAAGGTACTTAATGTTATGTCATGAATACGTAGGGTTTACTTGTGTTACATTGTACCTCTACGGGGTTACCTATTCATGGTTATTGGTTCATATAGTGCGTGAAATACATGTTGCACTACTTTATTGGTTTGAGCATTAGTATTAATACCATGTTGTTGGATTGTTGTTATTCAATAGTGTTTAAATATATGTTGCACTATTGTGATGATTTAACATGGATAATATTACCATGTTATGTATTGATATCCCAAAGTGTGGATTTATTTTCAAGTATCTATGATGTGCTTGAATGTGTTTATATCAGCTGATCAATGGGGGTATAATGGAATACGATCAATTAAGAGAAATTGTTCCATAAGGTGATCAGATTACATTATACTTATAACTATCCCCCTCTGTGGCCACAGACTGGGTTTGGCTGCTTCTGTATCGAGCCAAAAGTCTTACAGAGAGCAGGGTTCTTTTATGTTTCTCCGCATTAGGAGTCTTATAAGACGTGAATATGCCTAAGCAGTTCACAAATGAGTGGAGTTTTACTCCCGACGTTGTACGACTTATTGTTCAGACGGGAAAGTTAAAATGAGTTAACGTAATGTGGTTACCGCTTTACCAATGTGATTATGAGCAACTTGTTTATGTGTTGCATATTATATGGCATATTGTTGCATCCATAATAGCTGATTGAGATTTATTCTTACCCCTTCTCCCTTTACTATTTTAGATCCTACTGAGACAGGAGGACCAGACCGGTGAGGCCGAAAAGGATTTTGGACCGCTTGCTTTTGGGTTGTCAGGGTATGTTGCTTTTGGGTTGTCAGGGTATGTTATGTTTTGGGGAGTTGGGAGTAGTGGTGGACATTATTCTTTTGGGGGAGATTTGTATATAAAACTTTTGTAAAACATTTTCAGTATGGTTGTGTTGTAATTAAATATGAGATTGGTTTTCTTTCAAAGTTGGCTTTTGTAAGCCTTTACATTTGTAGTGTTTGTAACTAAAACAGGTTATGACTTTTGAAAGATGGTTTATATACGCCTCCAAGTGGAGAGGTTATGTTAATTTGTTAAATGTTGTTATACTTTCAAGATAATTAAACATAAAGTTTTTTTATGCAAAATAAATTTTTGCTTTAACGAAATAGTTATGGGTGGTTTGGGACCCTCCAACTTGGGGCACGAGTCTATAGGTCCCGGGTTGGGGAGGCCCCACAAGGCCGGATTCGGGCTTGTCTGCGGAAAATTCAGCATAGGGTTTGAAAATTCTGGAGGGTTAGGAGTAGGAAGTATAAATACCCCCTATCTGTGAATGTGGGCCCAAATTTTGTGTGTTGGATTCACGCGAGTTTGAAGACATCCGGTTTAATTTGAAAAACGGAGTCGCCATGCCATTTTTATTTCCTCAAAACTTTGAAAAAAAGGATTTATGGGTTCGGAGGTTAAGTTACCCCTTGGGAAGAACGGATCGTCGTTCACCCAAGGTGCCTTGCCATAGCAAGTCTCCCTAGATTCTGTTTATTTTGCTTGCGTGCTTTCTTGTGCATGTGTTTGAATGAAAGGGGAGGGAATGTCCCAAGTTATCTTCCAGACGTACAAACCATTTATTGGTTGTCGCTCGGAATTTCTTGGATTTTATGTATTCGGGATTTTGATCCCGTCCTCATCTTGGACTTGTGATCATCGCTTTTTAACCTCGAGACTTGCGTGATCGAGAGAATGACTCCTTTTTATAATCCAAAAAATGAGGTTCTTTAGGAAGGAATGTCCTTAGCCCATCAATCCTACACCTTAAGACGATCGAGCTTATATGAATGCTTCATGCTCGTCTTAAGTGATAATCGGAGATATAGGGTTCAAGGTTATCCCTTTCTAAAGAGATTGTGGAACCTTTAATGGAAGAAACGATATAAAGATAGGATCTTTACACCGGTCCGTTCCAAGGTTGTTAATGGGGACATGGGGGAATGCATGTAAAAATGACATTTTTAGTGAAAAGATGACATTTTTGGGTTGCAAAGGATGCATTTGATTTGCAAAGGATGCATTTTGAGGTAAAGGCATGATTTTTATGCAAAGGATGCATTTTTATGAGGAAATTAGGGCTTAGTATGCAAAGGATGCATAAAGATTGCATTTTGAAAAGCAAAGGATGCATTTTTATGATAAAGGAATGACCTTTAATGCAAAGGATGCATGAAAATGGATTGTAGGTACAAAGGATGCACCTTTTTTATAAAGACGTGATTTTTATATGCAAATGATGCATAAAGATGACATTTTTATGTAAAAAGGGGATTTTTAAGTGCAAAGGATGCACCTTTGAGTATAAAGATTACATTTTTAATGACAAATGATGCCTAATTCATGCAAAGGATGCAAAGGGGAAAAGGGGGAATGATAAAGATATGATCTTTAATACTAACTACCAAGTCCCAAGCAAAGATAATAACAATATATGAATGCAAGGAGTAATTTAATTCACATAGAGCAATTAGAATGCAAGGTTAGGGAGTGAGAGGTTACCAATGGTGGCCTCTTCTTTTTTGGGTTGAACAAGGTGGAAGGACCAACTTTGGGATCTTCAAGGAGGAGGGAGGAGGCTTCTTGGCTTGCTTCTTCAACCCTTGGGATTCCCAGCAGTATTGAGGAGTATTCTTGAGTCTGAATATGGAGTGTAGTGTATGTTTTTCGTATCTAAAATGGGTAGAGGAGGGCTCTATTTATAGGCGATGCAAAATCGCCAATGAAGCCGTGCGGCCAGAGACCCTTGGCTAATGCAGCCGTGCGGCATTATCCCTTGTGACTCAGCATGTTTCTAGAATCATGCAAGGTTGCCATTCTAGAACTTTTCCCAAATTAAGAAAAACGTGTTTCTTAATTAGGAAGCATTCCCTTCAGCCTTTACATGATTTGGAACAGTTCCGGAATTATTCCGGAACTCCAGGAAAGTCCGGGGAGTTACCGGGAAATTTACCGGAATTGCCGGGGAAATTAACCGGAAGGCATGAGCCAGATTTGGGTACTTACAGAAGCCCCTCGGCAACGTCACTTGCAGGGCGAGTGGGGTTGTCGATAGAAAAGGATCCAATCTGGCGAGTGCCGAGACGGATTAGGTGACCAAGGTGGTCGAGTGGCTGAACCTCTGGAAGGCTACCTACGTATCCCGAGTGGGAATCAAGCCAGGCCGTAGTTCTGAAGAGATCCGCTAAGGAGTAGAGAAGAGAAAACTGGTCTCTTGATGGGGAAATGGCAGAGAAAATGACCTAGGAGGTCAAGCAATTGATCCTACTGGGGATATGCTAGAAGTGACCAATGTGGTCGGATGGCTGGACCTTTATGAGGGGCTATTTCATCACTGAGGAGCGATGAAGGAATAGGGTGACCAAAGTGGTCGGATGGCTGGACCTTTTATAAAAGGCTACCTACGTATCCCGGAGGAATCAAGCCTTGATCGTAGTTCAAGCATCACTAGATAGGTTAGGAACGATGTCTAGGATCCTTGAAGGTTTTGACAATTAATGGAGGTTGTCACCTGATTGAAAATTAATGGAGGTTGTCACCTGATTGACAATTAATGGAGGTTGTCACCTGATTGACAATTAATGGATGTTGTCACCTGAGGAAACTAGAGCTTACGTCACTATCGAGGAGATAGAGGTAGCTAAAGTTTGGAAAACTTGAGCATACTTCACTATTCGTGATAGAGGTAGCTTAAGTTTGAAGAACTTAGCATACTTCACTATTCGGGATAGAGGTAGCTTAAGTTTGGAGAACTTGAGCATACTTCACTATCTGTGATAGAGGTAGCTTAATTTTGAAGAACTTAGCATACTTCACTATTCGGGATAGAGGTAGCTAAAGTTTGAAGAACTTAGCATACTTCACTATTCATGATAGAGGTAGCTTAAGTTAGGAGAACTTGAGCGTATTCTCTATTCGTGATAGAGGTAGCTTAAGTTTAGAGTTCTGACAATTCGGAGGTTGTCACCTAGCGTTATTCCGTTATAACGGAAGTAACGGAGGCGACTGGGGAAGAAAGCTTATTTGCTTGGAAGATAAAGGATATCTTTTGAAAACGACGTTATCTTGGTTAAAAGATAACGGGAATTACATGCCCAAGTGGAAAGTCTAGGGGCAAAAGGGTAATTTCTGCTCAGAGCGAAAGAAGCTGCCCGGCATGAGATGAAAAAAAAGAAGCCGTACGGCTAGAAGCTTGATTTTTCCAGATTATTTAAAACAGATTTGAACGGGCATTGGGCATTATTTCCGCCCAAGAACTGCCGAGGAAGAGAGAGAGAAAGGAGAGAGTTTCTTCAAGAATCCCTCAATTCCCTTGCTTCTATTGATTGAGATGGATCCAGAGGGGAACCCAATACCGAGGCAAGCTAGAAGGAACATCTCCGCGGCTGCGAGAAGGAGGAGGAAGGAGCTTGTTCGGACGGAGAGGAAGTATGACTTCCTTACGCCTCCATCGGAGCTCTATCCTGGGAGAAGGGAGCATAAATCAACAAACCCTCGATCGGTTGGGGTAAGCATTCTTAGTTTGCTCAATTCCGTCGATTTTGATTGGATTTTGATTGATTTTGGGCTTGACCCGAGCTTTAGGAATTTTTCGAATTTTCCTAGGATTTTCGGATGATTTTGAAATCTTGAGGATTAACCTATGAGGCTAAAATGATAAACGAACATGCATGTGCAATTTACTTGATAAAATAATGAGAATGACTCACTTTTTTTTCGAAAATAAAGTAAGAAAAATAATTGTCTAAGATGTGACGAAGTTCTTGCATGTGCTAAAACTAGGTCAAATCTGAATCATAGATGAGAAAACGGAATTTTGGATGATGAAAAGGATTCATGCATGCCATTTTTTGAGAAAAATATTGCTTATGTGCAAATATATTTTGAAAATTGTGATTTTGTGCTTACGAAAGCAATGTGCTTGACATGACGTGTTTCAAGTGATGAAAGACGTGTTTTCTATGCATAGGATGCTAGAAAAAATTTATGAATGCTTTTCTTTTGAAAATATGTGCGCTTTTGAATATATGCATGCTTTTGAAATGAGATGAAGGACTGACGCATTTCTTTGCTGTGCTTGTCTACAGGAGAACAAGTCTAGAGGGCCTTCGGAGATTGCTGTGAGGCTATGGGAGAGGATGCCCGATTTTGAGAAGAATGGGGCGAACCCTAAGCAGCTGGTGCGGGCTACCGGCTTGGATTCGTTCATTGAGGCCATCGGCAGAGGTATCCACATTACCTCGAAGAGCAAGGGCTTGGTTCAGGCCCTATCTGAGTTCTGGTGGGACACTACCCACAACTTTCATCTTAGCTGGGGGGAGCTGACGGTGACTCCGGCCGATTTTACTGCTATCACGGGCTTACAGTTCACCGGAAGGCCTGTGACTTGGAGGGACCATATCACTGCCGAGGAGTTCAGGGCTTTAGTTGGATTTGAGTTGATTCCCAAGGGGCTAGGAATGGAGACGAGGAACGTCGAGGTGGCAGTCCAGAACTGCATACGGGATTTTGCCGCTAGTGAGGTGACTGCCCACCAGCTTGTGAGGGCATTTGTGTGGTTGATGCTGTCGGTCACTATTTTTGCAAATTCTGGGACTCTGGCCATGACTTGCCTCCTCGATTCTCTGGAGGATGTTGGCGGGATTGGGACGGTCTCGTGGGGCGAGGCCGGATTGGCGGAGCTCTACTTCTCTCTGGATATGTACAGCCGTAACAAGGCTGCCTCCATGGATTGCTTCTCTTTCGCCCTTGAGGTAGTCTCGCTTTCTTTTCTCTTTTACTTTCTGCCTTTGAGACTTTTTATGAAAGAGAAATGACTCTTCTGATGTTTTGAACATGCAGGTCTGGTTTTGTGAGGTGATCAGGTTCTTTCCGTGGAACCAACAGAGCGATGTCACCATCTTTCCCGCTATGATCCGCTGGAGGGGAGATGCGAGAGATAAGTTCACCGGGAAGACCCGGATCACCTTTGACTACAAGATGGTGAGGCCAGTCATCAACAGGGATGGGCACGACGGAGTGGACTTCTACCCGTGGGGCAGGTATCCGGAGATTTTGTTAGGGGAGGCCGTAGAGGCGACGAGGCAGAGGAGATGGTTGACAGGGCTGACATGCGATGTCATCTATCTGGGGGACCGATTTTCCAGGCAGCATGGCCATGTCCCTCCATTGGACGCCATTACTCCTCAGGATCCTCCGGCACGGATGCTGCAGCCCAGGGATTGGCCGGCAGATGAGATAGAGAGATATCAGGCAGGCGTAGCCGCCGAGGAGTATTTTGACATGGATACCCCATATGCTGTGTTTGTGGAGCAGCGACTGAGGACGCCACAGAAGCTAGTGAAGCTGGCGGTCACTCAGGGATATGGGGAGGACGAGCCTTCTGATCCGCCAATCCCTCCTGCTCATCTTTCATATGTGGTCCACGGAGTACCGAGGAGGTTGAGGATACCTGTCCCCGATGCTAGGGAGCCCCAGTATACCTTGCCGCCAGACAGCACTGTAAGTACACTTTAGGGTCTTTTCCCTTTTTCAGATTTCTTTGCTTTTTTGCAATTCTGAGATTTTCTGAGATTTTCTTCTCTTTTTCTCAGGTTCCAGCTCGCACTTACGACAGATTGGTTAGGCAGAACAGGGGCTGGAAAGACATGTGTCGATCCCTTCTGAGGAAGCTGGCCTGCACTTCAAAGGCGTCAGGGGACGTACAGGAGCCCGGGCGCAAGAGAAGGCATGTCGGGGGCACAGCATCCACCTCATCGGCTTCGGAGTACTCTTCCAGTGCCATGCCTCGGGGACAGGGACCCAATGCTGACATCCTGGAGCAGCTGGCTGAGTATGAGCATGATAATGTCCACCTTTCAGATGTGAGCGACGCGGAGGACTTGATGAGGGAGACTAGCGTTTACGAGCTGAGCAGCGATGAAGAAGAAGGATCGGAGGCCTAGGAGGTCTCTAGAGTTGATTTAGGAAGGAAACAAACAATGAACAAGTTTTTATGCACACTTTGTTTATTTTTTGCTTTATTTGGGCGCCGATGGGGCGAAAACAATGTACTACTGTTTTATTTGCTTTTTCTATTTATGCTTTTATTAATTTGCATATTACTTGAGCCTCGGGGCAGTTTTTTGCTTGGAATTGGGGCTGAAACTGGGCCAAAATGATATATAATGATGTATAAATGCTTGGATGGTCTTTGAACATGTTTTTGTACAGGTTTTGGTTAAAAAAGTGGGGTGAAAACTCCCTTTGGGCAGTAACTTGGTTGCTGCAGATTTGTCACTTACATCAGGTAAATGAAGCCGTGCGGTCTGGACCTGAGGGCAAATGAGGCCGTGCGGCTTACAGTCTTGTCTGGACTGGTTATTTTCAGAATAAAACCAAGGCTTGGCCATTTCATTTCATTTTCAACTTAGACTTGTCCCAACTGTTCCCAGAGCACATATTGGACCTAAAGACACCACCTTTGATCATTTTGCGATGGAGAAGCCCGTTAGATTGCAAAGGGGGAAGAAAGACCGCTTTCTGTCCGATCTTCAGTCTTGGGTGAGATACAACTTTCAATCTCACAAGGGGTTACTTGATTCTTCCTTCAAGATCAAGTCTTTATGGCATTTGAGGGATCTCCCGCCCGATTGGGACCTTTTGAGAGCAGCAGCAAAGTTTTGGGACGTCCGGAGACACGTTTACTGCTTTTCTTACAATGAGATTGTCCCAACGCATGAAGACTTCCGAGCCTTGATTGGGGGTCCAGAAATTGAGGCTATATCGATTCCGTTGATCGAAGACGTGCCGGTGGCGGCAAAGCTTGCATCTTTTCTGCAGATTTCTCTGGAAGAAGCTGAGGAGATGATGATAGCCCCGGATAGGATTGACCTTTCTGATATCCCGGGCAGGTTTGGGTCTCCGGCTATGGCTGCGACCACGGTGGCTATGGATGCCTTTATCCTCTGCGTATTTTCTTCTCTGTTTACCGCTGAGTCCGTGGGAATCTGTCATGGCGGTCTTTTAGACATGGTCAGAGATTGCAGGGCTGGGAAGGACATTGTTCCACTGGTTTTGGGTGAGACCTTTCATACCTTTCATGGCATTGACAGGATGGCTAGAGGAGACCGTTTCATGAGGTCTGGGAGTCCGGCTGTACTGACTTTGTGGCTGCAGGAGAGGCTCGAGGCTTTGCCGACTCAGTGCCCTTGGGTGATTTCTCGGAGAGGTGCACCTCGTCAGCAGGACCAGGGTAGCTGGGAGCTGATGATGGCTAGGTTATCTACTTCGGACATCCGCTGGTGGGTACCTTACTGGAGGTTGCAGACCAGGAGGATATTTCAGGAGTCCTATTTAGTGAGGGCTCCAGGGTTCTGCTGGTCATCCTTCTACATACCCTACTTGGTATCCAGGCAGTTCGGGGCCTTACAGGAGCCATTGACCGATTGGGAGGACATCCGTACCATGGAGGTGGTGCCATTTGATATGAGAGATCCAGCCAGCTTCTCATTCTTCTCGAGGGCTTGGACTTACGCTGCTTTTCCACCCAGGGCTATCTTCAAGGACAGGAAGAGTACCATCTTGACCACTGTCTACTTGGATTGGTACGAGAGGGAGATGGGAGCGACCCAGGTCATTTTGGGGGAGAGACGTCAGGCTTTATTGGGGGCTGACTGCGACTTGAGTAGGACTTTGAGGGAGACTGAGGCTAAGGCGAGTCGCCATAACCAGTCGGGTGACCTGATCAGAGATATGGAGGCTCGATACAAGAGATTGTCCGAGGTCGCTCCTTTGACTGAGGCTCAGAGGGAGGAAGTGCGGACTCGTGCTCGAGTTGAGAGGGCACTTATTGACACAGGTTTGATGGAGGCTCCAGTGAGGATGCCTGAGGTCGGGATGAGGGAGACCGACATTATAGAGAAGAAAAGAAAGAACACTCGGCGGGGTCGAGGTAAAGGGAAGAAGACCAAAGAAGACTCAGCGAATGACGACTGACAGATCTTTTCTTAGGATTCCCTTATTGCCATTTTGCAAACACAGTAGTTTTATTAGGCATTTTATTGTATTTTAGATCTTTGTAGCAGGTTAGCAGAGTCAAGAGTAGACCGTGCTTGAACTCATCAAGAAGTTTTTAACTTGTAATGAACAAGAAATATTATCTTAGAAATTAATCAAGACACAATTTCATGGAAATTTCAAATGTCTTTATTGATTGAGGCCCGTTTTATGAAAACTGGAATGCCCTTTATTTATTTTTTTTATTGTTTAGACCGAACCATATATGGCTGCCTACGTTCCCCTTTTACAAGAAAGACTAAGGGGCTCAGGTCTTCGTAGTTCATTCTCGTGAACTCTTCTTTCTATTTTTTTATGTGCACTCGTTTTTTGCCTATACCGCCCTTTTTGGGTTTTCACTTAGCCGGGCATTACTCTTTTTGCACTAAGATTTTTTTTTTTTCTTTTTTTTTATGTGCAACCCCGTTTTTTGCCTAGACCGCCCTTTTTGGGTTTTCACTTAGCCGGGCATTACTCTTTTTGCACTAATATATATTTTTTATTTTTTTTTTTTTTTTTTTTTATTTCTTAGACATAGTACCTTCTGAGCTTATCACCGTTGACCGGGTGGACAAAGGGATTGCCGTCCGTGTCCGCAAGTTTCATGGCTCCTCCCGATAGTATCTTCTCGGACCACATACGGGCCGATCCAAACGGGTTCCCATTTTCCCGTGGGGTTGTCTCTCGGTAGGGGGCTTTACTTTCAAAGACTAAGTCACCCTCTTTGATGTCTCCGGCCTTGACCTTTTGTCAAATGCTCTGGCCATTCGCCTCTGATAGGCTCGGGTGTGTTCCATGGCTCTAAGCCTTCTTTCGTCAAGTAGGGCCAACTCATCATGCCGGCTACGCATCCATTCTACTTCGTTGACACTGTTTTCCAGGAGGACCCTTAGTGACGGGATTTCCAACTCCACTGGTAACACTGCTTCCATCCCGTAGGTTAGGGCAAAGGGAGTTTCTCCCGTGGCCGTTTCCGACAGACGTTCAGAGCCCCATAGTGCCAGTGCGGCTTTTCAGCCAATCACGACCACGGGTGGCCATTTTCCTGATGATCCGTTCGAGCGTCTTATTAGCAGCCTTCCACGGCTCCATTAGTCCGAGGTCCGTACGGGGACGACTTGTGGCGAGTGATCCCGAACTCGACATGAATCTACCGCAGCCCCTTCAAAGTGCGACCCATTATCAAAAATGATCTCATTGGGCACCCCATATCTACACATTATGTTTTCTTTGATAAACCGGGCCACCTTCTTGGAAGTGAGGACCTTGTAGGACTTGGCCTCTACCCACTTGGGTGAAGTAGTCGATCGCCACTAATACGAATTCGTGCCCATTGCTTCCTCGTCGGGGCTATCTTCCCTATCACGTCAATACCCCAAGTTGCAAACGGCCAAGGAGTCGTCATGCAAGACATGGTCATGAGGCGGGAGATGGTTGAGGTTGGCAAACCGTTGGCACTTGTCGCACACTCGGACATGCCGAACACACCGTCTCCATGGAAATCCAAGAGTAACCCATTCGAGGATCACTTGCATCGTGGCTCTAGCATTCATATGAGGACCGCAGTGGACCATTGTGGACTTCACCATCAACTCTTTGGCCCTTTCTTGAGTGACGCATAAGAGGAGTGGTCCTTGATACCGCTTCTTGTACAAGTTGCCTCCTAGAATGACATAATGGAAGGCCAACCTTTTCGTGGCTTGCAAGCTCTTGGCTTTGACACCTTCTTTTGGTCTACCTTCTTCATCTTTGAAAGCCGACTCTCCATCTTTGAGGAACCGGTAAATTTGATTGTACCACGGTTCCTTGATAGGCTCGGGTCCTGTGTCTACTTCACAACTAAGGTCGGGGCTTCTCTTCTACCTACTCGAAGGGTTTTATGGCTTTTCCCTCGGGAATCTCTACCAGCTGAGGCTAAAGTAACGAGGGCATCTCGCGAATCTGTTCTTTTCCCTTGGCAAGTAGTGGAAAGTCACTTCTCCGAACCGTCCAAATAACTCCTCCATATGGGCATGATACCGCTGAAGATTAGGGTCCACAGCCTTCCATTTGTTGGAGACCTGGTTGATGATCGTGGCCGAGTCTCCATAAACTTCGAGCTCCTTGACATTCCTTTCTAGGGCGGCCTCTCCAAACCAAAGAATGCAAGCTTCGTACTCGGCGACATTGTTCGTGGCAGAAGTTCAACTTGAGGGCTATGGGTGTATGCTCATCTTTCGGATCGACCGGTAAGCATCCATATGCCATTTCCTCTTTTGTTAGCGTACTCCATCAAAGAAAAGTCGCCACCGGTTTTCGTGCTCAACTACGAAGATCCCTTCATCTCGGGAATTGGGGTTCAGCCCTCTCGTCTTCATTATCGGGAAGTTCGCCAGTGGTCTCGACAATGCTTGACCCTTGATGGCCTTTCTCGGTTACGTAGCCGATGTCGTACTCGCTAAGAAGAAAGACCACTTTGCTAGACGCATCGAGAGAGAAGGCTTATCGAAGATATACTTGATGGGGTCCATTTTTGAGACCAAATTCACCGGATGGGCTTGCATATAATGCTTCGCTTACCGACTACCTGCACTCGCCCCGCACAAGTCTTTTCACATGCCGAGTAATTGAGCTCACTTCCCCGCAGCCTTCCGCCGACAAAGTAAATGGCATTTTCTACTCGAGAGTCTTTTTTCTCCCGAGCAAGCATAGCCCCAACCGCCGTATCAAGTGATGCAAGATAGAGCGTAAGAGGTTTCGTCTATGTGGGGGCATAGTACCTTGGAGGATGTACTAAGTATGCTTTGATCTGGTCAAAGGCATCCTGGCATTCTTCGGTCCACTCTGTATCTACATTCTTCTTCATGAGCTTGAAGATAGGCTCGCACATAGTGGTCAACTGGTTGACGAAACGGCTGATGTACTGCAGTTTACCCATAAAGCTCTTGACTTCTGTCTGGGTTTGAGGTGGCCTCATATCCATAATGGCTTTGATTTTTCGGGGGTCGACTTCGATACCTCGCTCCGTGACCATATACCCAAGCACTTTTCCCCTTGTCACTCCGAAGGTGCATTTAGCAGGGTTTAGTCTCATGGAATGTTGTCTCAGCCTCTCAAAGAACTTTCGCAGGTCAACAAAGTGCTGTCTGTTATCGCCTTTGGAGTGGATTATCATGTCGTCTACGTAGACCTCAATCTCCTTGTTGATCATGTCATGGAAAAGCGCGGTCGCTGCCCTTTAATAAGTAGCCCCGGCGTTCTTGAGCCCAAATGGCATTACTGTATAGCAGTAAGTTCCCCACGGTGTGGTGAAGGCTGTCTTTTCTTGGTCTTCTTCGGCCATCTTGATCTGGTTGTAGCTTGCAAAGCCATCAACGAAGGATTTGACTTCGTAGTTGGCAGTGGAGTCCACCAGGATGTCTATGTTTGGCAAGGGGTAATCATCTTTGGGGCTGGCCTTGTTCAGATCCCGGAAATCTACACAGCAGCACACCTTTCCATTGGCCTTGGTGACGGTCACAATATTGGATAACCATGTCGGATATTCGATGACTCTGATGAATCCTACCCGCAATAGCTTCTCAATTTCTTCTTTGACCTGTAGAGACCACTTTGGCTTGATTTTCCTCAATTTCTGCTTTACTGGCTTAGCATCTGGTGCTAGAGGGATTCTGTGCTCTACTATTGAACTGTCTAGCCTCGGCATGTCCTTGTACGACCACGCAAAGATGTCCATGTATTCTCTGAGCAGATCAACCAGTCTGTCCCGTTCAACCCCCTGGAAGAAAGTTTCCGATCTGTGTCTCTTTAGGTTCCTCGACAATACCCAAGTTCACACTTGTCAAAACCTCCTCGGCAGCTTGGGCCCGGTTTTCCTCTTTTTATGTAATCTGCTTAAAGATTTCTTTAATGTATTGCTCATTTAGTGTGTTTGCATCTTGTTCAAATGATTCATTATTAACTGTTGTTAAGTTTTGAGTTAATTTATCATTTGTTAAGTTGGCAATAAGGGGATAATCAGAAAGATCTGTCATTTCATTCAAAGCAAAGGGAAAGATGACATCGATTACATATTGATAATCTTCAGGCGTGAGGCCTTCGGATGACTCAGAGGAATGGAATTCAAAGATTCCTGACTCGACTGTATGGACAACAGGGTGTTTGACACGACTGGGTTGAGAAGGACGGGGTACCAATCCAAGCTCCGCAATCATTTGCTGTCGACTGGCTATCGGCCCTGAGAATGTCTCCCAATTCTTCAACGGAATCTCTGTCTTAGTTACCAAAGTGCGGGGATCGAAAGGATCTTCACCACCATCTCCAATTACGGCAACTACCTCATTATCTGAGCTGAAGTCGATCAAATCTGGGATCTGTGCTTTTTCATCAAACAATTCCTGCAAGCACCACTCACTGTCTTCACTACTGGCAGCTTCTATCTGACTGATCTTTGGAAGAGCTAACTCAAAGGCGGAGAAGTCCATTACCCCGGATGCTGACTGTTTGACACTGTCTGAATTTTCTTTGAAGACATACTCGTTACGATCGGTAGTGGTAGCCCTGTGAATGTCTCGACAAGTCAAGGAACATCTTTCGAACAGATTTGCTGGTTTTCCCTAACCTTCTCAAGGTTTTCCTGAAGGGTTTTCTTCAGGGAGGTCTGATGGTCATTTTCATCGTATTGAGTCCCACTTTTTGTAAAGTAATGGGTCAGGGATAAACTGTAGGGATAGAGCTGGACCCCTTTAGCTTTTCTGCCATCCCGAGAGTTTGGTTTGTATCCCAAGCCATATCTGGTAGTCTGTTCCTTTACATCAATGATGGTATTGCGACCTTGGAGTCTTCTTCCCAATCCAAGCCCCGGAAGATAACCCATTTTTCTCATCATTCTCATGGCTGGAGGAATTTTATCGGAAGTAGTGGTGAGGTCAGTGCAACATACTTGTGCTTTGGACGAAGCTAAAGAGAATCCGGTCAAGGCAAACCCTTCATCATCATGCTTAATCTCCAATATCGGGATACCTCCAGTGCTGGTTCCTTCTACCGTGACACTGTCTCCGTAGATGGTAGTGATAGTCCCATCACTAGACTGAAATTTGACACATTGGTGCAGAGTAGAGGCCACTCCGTTTATCTGGTGGATCCAAGGTCGCCCTAGCAACGCAGTAAACGAGATTGGAATGTCAATCACTTGGAAGTCAACGTCCATGACCTTTTTCCCGAACCGCAACTTGAGAGTAGCAATCCCCAAAACTGATCGTGCAGTGGAGTCATAGGCCTTAATAGTCTGACCAGAAGGCTTCAAATCTGTAGTCTTCAAATCCAGTAAATCCATTATTTTTGCTAGCAGGACGTTCATTGCAGACCCTCCGTCAACTAATACCCGGGGCAACCGACGTTCTTCCAACTCGACTGTGATGTAAAGGGGTTCGTTATGACTAGCCCCATACTTTGGCAGGTCCAAGTCGGTGAAGGTAATGATGTTTCCATAGTGGATACTTCCAATCATTTGGACGACCTCATCTGGGGTGACATCTATGGGCACCATGGTCTTGGCCAAACTTTCTTCTAGCTTCAGCTTATGAGGGTATGAAGAGGTTAACAAAGACCATAAGGAGATATTGGCCTGAGTACACTTCAACCGAGTCCAGCCTTTGGATCCTCCTTGTCAGAGTCAGCTTTACCTTCGGTTTATATAGGGTCTTTTGTCCTGTTTTCGGCTCGAGAGATGGCATTTCTTTTATCACCCTTAGGATGTTCAATACTCATCCGTCCGCACCGAGTCATCACATAGACATTAGACTTCTCCGGTCATCATTCCTACCGGAGGATTCTCGCCTCTTTCAAAGTGAGAGGCGGGCTCTTGCTGGCGTATGGCCAACTCTGCTGATTAATCTGATTAATCAAACCACTAGAGGCATAAGCGGCTTCCCGAATCTGATCCCAGGTTACTGGCTTTCTGATCTTTTCTGAGTTCTGACTCTGTCTGGTGAATGGCTTCCTCATCCGGACTTAGCAACTTTTTCAACAGAGCGGGATCACATTCCTCATCACTGTCAAGCATGTCCCTCCTTTCTCTAGGGGTTAATTTCCTGACGGCATCTTTAACATTGGCCAAGCATTTTCTGAAGTGGGAAACTCCATCATCGAGAAGGATTTCCGCTGGGTCAAACCTCATGGTGGGTTCCTGTTCTTTACTGTTGGGAAGGCTCTCTGGGCTTTTCGGCTTCTGGGCTAACCACTCCTCTACCGTTCCTTCTGGCACTTCGACCGTGTCTTCCTCAATATCACTACAGTAACTCTTATGAGAACTCTCATCTTGACTCCGATGACCAATGAGGGCAAATGCAGGTCGGGATACTTGACGCCATATAAGAGGTATCTTGGGTTCTTCCTTTGACTTGGGAATCACTAAGAAAACATCACTGTCATCATAGGATATAAAGGGGACCGGGGTCGCTTTAAATTTTAGGACTCTTTCCAAGGCATCCATACACTCTTCTTCAGACAAGGTCTCAGGGGTGATTCTCAGCACTGCAATGGAGTCTACTCTTCCGGATGGGGGTTTAGCTACAACGACGCTTACATGTTCTAGATCGGTGGGCGGAGCCCACTTCCCTCTTTCAGCTAAAGCTTCAATTAAGTTCCTCCATTCACCGACCAAGTCTTTGTAAGGAGTACTGAACTCTAGGATGTAGAATTCGTATGATGCCTCATCTGAGCTCGCATCCTTTTTCCTTTCCGAACCTTCACATAGGCTACAGACACATTTTGAAGTGATACCATCCCCTATTCCAGGTTCGTGGTTTTCTACTTCATCTTGCTCTCCAAATTTCACTTTGGTTGACTCCAAGTTCATTCCTTCTACTGAACTGTCATCATCACTGTAAATCCATCCATTCCTGTTCTCATTTCTGACTGATTCTTCACTACCACTGTCTGGGAGATAGGCAAATTCACAAGCGTTGACAAAGTTAGAAAGGTCAGGCTGGTACTGGGATTTTACGGTAGGGAGATCTGGCTCAGGCTGAGAGGAGGGAAAGGGTCCCACGGGGTTATGCAGAGGCTGCATGACTGAGATAGCAGTGGCGAAGCTAGGTTTCATCTGAGGAGGAGAGGGTGTCGGGACCCTGACGGCTTGGGATATTGGGAAAGACTGAAAAGGGACAGTCTTTGGCAAAGGATCATATGTGGATGGAGGAGGGCATTGGTTATAGGCTAGGGGGGCTGAGATGGTTACTTCTGGAGTTTCATCTTCTACCATAACCAAGGAACCGTTGGGCTCTACCACTATCTGGACCCCATGACGGCGGAGCGCATCAATGAGCATGGCTCTTGTTCCTCATGGGCCTTATGATCGTTTTCCAAGGCTAAGGCTAGCTCTTCTTCCCTAGTCATCTCGGTTACCCAAACCAAGATCGTTCTCTCGTCGAATCGGACATTCTGACTCTATGGACTGACCAAACTGAGGATTCTGGCGAACTGTCTGAGAATTCTGTGCTAACAAGTCGCTGACCCGGTGTTCTCACCCACTTCTTTCTCGCTGCGGGAAAGGGATAGGAGAGGTTTAGACTCGGGGTAGGTGTTTAGGCTGAAGGCTCAAGCAAGATGCAAATTAAGAATCTTCCAGTTTACTTAAAATAGTGTCTTTTATTAATTTCTATTTGGTTGGAATAGGGGATTTGCCCTTCTTTTTCGCAACTACTCTAGATCCTGGATCAGTGGGTTCCGTCACTACGTCTATAAGCCCCTCGTATTCCACCTGTATTTCGACCTCCCAGGGTGGACAGCCCCGGGCGAGGGTCCTATAGGGCACGCGGATCCCACCGACCTAGAGAAAAGAACGCTCCTAACGGGTCTAGCGGGTCATAGGAACTTTTAACGCACGAGCGATGCGAATTATAGTCAAGGCAATACCGGGAAAGTCTCGTCTTTCAGCCTTGATAGAATTTCGGCAGAATTTCGCTTGCGCGATTGACGTTTCGACTTTTCGGTAATGTCCGATAAGATAATAGGCATGGGTCGGGCGGTAAAAGTCGGATGACACAGTGTCACATTGAACTTCGCTGCATACGCCGGGCGTGAGTCAGAATCGAAGTCAATGCCGGGTCAAGATCTTGCCAATTTTTCCTTGTCGGAATTTTGGCAGAGCTTCGCTTGAGCGAAAGATCTTTGGACTTTTCTTGGCAAAGACTCGGTCTTGACTCTTACGCGTTCCGTGCAGGTCAAGGTCAAAGTCAATGTCGGAGTCAAGGTTCTACCAATTTTTCCTTGTCGGAATTTTGGCAGAGTTTCGCTTGAGCGAGAGACCTTGACTTCCGTTATGAGCTAAGGCTTGACCTTTACGGGGATATGCAACTGGGCTATATGACACGGACTAGACCAAAAACCAACCAAAAAGTCACGGTTTTTTGAAACGTGTGACACGGACTGTGCATTGGTCGACACTGGCTGCCATGGGGAGTTTGGGGTGATTCCGTGCGCGCCCGGGAGCATCGTAAGGCTGTCCGTGACTGCAGCTGAACAACCACCCCGGGTTTAAAGGGACGTGCGTGCAAAGTGTACAGGATATATAAGGTGCGCGTAGTGTGCGGTCTCCTAAAAATGTTCCTTTTTGAGTTAAAACAGAGATTTTCATAAATGTGTTTTAAAGGAATGATTTTTGGGACGGGGGAGAATGCAACAGTTAAGCACGTAAATTTTCTGGGAGCCCCAGTCAGTCTTGGAACTGAATAGCCCCAAGCTGCCAAGGCTGCCAGATTAACCATAATTTTTCCTGGTGGAATTGCCACTGAGGCCGTCCGGTCAGAATCCAAGGAGGATTGAGCCGTACGACTGCATGGATCAATTTTCCAGGTTCCACTCCTTTGCTATTTTTCGGGTTGTTTTCCGTTCAAAGTATGCGCAAATCCCAAGATGCAAATGATGCAATGCAAGGCAAAGAAAGCAAGCAAAATAGACGGAATCTGCGATAGGAGTCTAACCCGCTCAAAGGGAAAGCTTTCTTTTATATATTTTTTTTTTGAAAAGTGATACCGGTACGTGGGATTGTTAAACCACCGTTTATCCCAAGCCCCGGGTTAGGGAGCGATACAGGAAGGTTAAGTGGTTTCCACCTATATACCAGGTATCTTTTATTTAAAAAGGAAAGCTTTTCTCCTTTGGGATATCCCCAGCGGAGTCGCCAAACTGTGAATGTGTGCCCAAATTTTGTGTGTTGGATTCACGCGAGTTTGAAGACATCCGGTTTAATTTGAAAAACGGAGTCGCCACGCCATTTTGATTTCCTCAAAACTTTGAAAAAAAGGATTTATGGGTTCGGAGGTTAAGTTACCCCTTGGGAAGAACGGATCGTCATTCACCCAAGGTGCCTTGCCGTAGCAAGTCTCCCTAGATTCCGTTTATTTTGCTTGCTTGCGTGCTTTCTTGTGCATGTGTTTGAATGAAAGGGGAGGGAATGTCCCAAGTTATCTTCCGGACGTACAAACCATTTATTGGTTGTCGCTCGGGATTTCTTGGATTTTATGTATTCGAGATTTTGATCCCGTCCTCATCTTGGACTTGTGATCATCGCTTTTTAACCTCGGGACTTGCGTGATCGAGAGAATGACTCCTTTTTATAATCCAAAAAATGAGGTTCTTTAGGAAGGAATGTCCTTAGCCCATCAATCCTACACCTTAAGACGATCGAGCTTATATGAATGATTCATGCTCGTCTTAAGTGATAATCGGAGATATAGGGTTCAAGGTTATCCCTTTCTAAAGAGATTGTGGAACCTTTAATGGAAGAAACGATGTAAAGATAGGATCTTTACACCGGTCCGTTCCAAGGTTGCTAATGGGGACATGGGGGAATGCATGTAAAAATGACATTTTTAGTGAAAAGATGACATTTTTGGATTGCAAAGGATGCATTTGATTTGCAAAGGATGCATTTTGATGTAAAGGCATGATTTTTATGCAAAGGATGCATTTTTATGAGGAAATTAGGGCTTAGTATGCAAAGGATGCATAAAGATTGCATTTTGAAAAGCAAAGGATGCATTTTTATGATAAAGGAATGACCTTTAATGCAAAGGATGCATGAAAATGGATTGTAGGTACAAAGGATGCACCTTTTTTATAAAGACGTGATTTTTATATGCAAATGATGCATAAAGATGACATTTTTATGCAAAAAGGGGATTTTTAAGTGCAAAGGATGCACCTTTGAGTATAAAGATTACATTTTTAATGACAAATGATGCCTAATTCATGCAAAGGATGCAAAGGGGAAAAGGGGGAATGATAAAGATATGATCTTTAATACTAACTACCAAGTTCCAAGCAAAGATAATAAAAATATATGAATGTAAGGAGTAATTTAATTCACATAGAGCAATTAGAATGCAAGGTTAGGGAGTGAGAGGTTACCAATGGTGGCCTCTTCTTTTTTTGGGTTGAACAAGGTGGAAGGACCAACTTTGGGATCTTCAAGGAGGAGGGAGGAGGCTTCTTGGCTTGCTTCTTCAACCCTTGGGATTCCCAGCAGTATTGAGGAGTATTCTTGAGTCTGAATATGGAGTGTAGTGTATGTTTTTTGTATCTAAAATGGGTAGAGGAGGGCTCTATTTATAGGCAGTCTGGAAATCGCCAATGAAGCCGTGCGGCCAGAGACCCTTGGCTAATGCAGCCGTGCGGCATTATCCCTTGTGACTCAGCATGTTTCTAGAATCATGCAAGGTGGCCATTCTAGAACTTTTCCCAAATTAAGAAAAACGTGTTTCTTAATTGGGAAGCATTCCCTTCAGCCTTTACATGATTTGGAACAGTTCCGGAATTGTTCCGGAACTCCAGGAAAGTCCGGGGAGTTACCGGGAAATTTACCGGAATTGCCGGGGAAATTAACCGGAAGGCATGAGCCAGATTTGGGTACTTACACTATCCCCTAACTAGAATTCAGTAGTTCTCTTACTTATCTGTTTTCTAGATCTAGGGTTTGAACAACCAAGAATTTTTATGTCCAAGATTTCGTGTACTAGATTAGAGATTGTAATCTGTTGATTTTCAGAAGATAATAATATTCTCTCCCTCTGTCCGTGAACGTAGCCAAGTTGGTGAACCACGTATAGCTATGTATTGTATGATTGCTATTTATTTTCATCTTCTAAATAGACTCTGCTCTAACACTAAATATATATGGAGTAACTGACTTTTTATGAACTTGGTACCTAGATCACCAAGACGGGGTTGATACCGGTTTAGGCCCTCGGGTGTGAGAGTAAGATCTCCGAGGAGTATTAACTAAAAATAAGACTTAGAATGTCTTATTGTGTTTGTGTGATAAGATTTAGACAATGTAACTTAACTTGCCCAATAGGCCAAGTGATAGTATTTAAAGTAGAGAGAGAGATCGGTTGGATGGATCTCAGCCATTGGAGATATTTGTCTTGACATAGGACACGTGTCCGCGCCTGGTTGGATAGTACAATAAAGGGCAAAGTATTGTAAAGGATGTCTCTGATTGGATGAGGATAAGAGCCAGACAACAGTTGGTGCGGCGCCTCAACGTGTGTGATGGGCGCCTGAGCCTTATTTAATGCGATATAGACATGCCTGGCAGCTGCTGTCAGATCTCATACGAAATCTTGCTCTACAAGCTTGCTAGGAGCCGCGAGTCTGATATGATATCGCGGTCAACGAATACCGAAGGAGATTCGGTTTAGAAGTTCCACGCCATTTAGTTAAGTTTATACCAAAGTGATCTTGGTCATGGTCTGTAGGGTTCGGGCTCATCAGCCCCAAATAGCTAGAGCCGTCAAGTTGGGACGGTCCCGTCGGGACGTCCCGTCCCGCAATAGATTTGGGACGGGATGGGACGGAGTATTTTAGTCCCGTCCCATTTCGTCCCGTCCCATTTCGTCCCATCCCGTTTCATCCCGTTCCCGTCACGGGATAACATGGTGCGATCCCGCCCGTCCCGTTCCCGTCCCGCATATCTCGGCCATGTATATCTCTCTGGTTTCAATGTTATCAATGTGAAAATTTTTTGATAAATGCTGAGAAAATTCATGCATGCAGCATCTAGGGACCAATGTTTGTGAACTCTAGTAAATGATAGGTATATCTAGTACTGATAATGCACTTGCTCTTATGGTGGATATTCATCTTTATGATCTGCAAGTTATCAATTAAGCATTTTGTCATTAAGATAACCTGATAAGGACTTGAGCAGAATAATGATGTGCTCTTCTAAATGCAGCTTTGCCACAATGTCAGGAGAATAATTGCTTAAGCAGCCAAAACCACAGTAAATGTGATTTTGGCTCCATTATTATAATGGATCAAAATGAATTGAAGCTCCTTAACCCTCCAAAGACATAAAATAGCATAAAGTATCTGCAAAGAGTTCTTTTTTTGGTAGCATGCCACAGGCTGTTTGAGAATTATAGTACGTGATTGTTGCTCAATATGTCTTTGCAGATACTTTATCCCTCCTAGTCAATGGTCCCGCATGGGTCCCGCGGGATCCCACGTCCCGCAAATGGGACGGGATGGGACAGAGTATTTTAGTCCCGTCCCATTTTGTCTCGTCCTGTTTTGTCCCGTTCCCGTCGTGGAACAACATAATTTCGTCTCATCCCGTCCCGTATTTCCGAATTGACAGCTTTACAAACAGCCACTTATAGTATGATTTGGTTCATAAATAATTTTATACTCCCCGCCTTGGAGTTTAACTCCCGAAATCAATGGTTTATTAATGTCTAACTCCACACAAAATCAGGCATATCTAGCTCTATTTAATGATCCAGTGTGCACATCCATTTTAATGGGGAGAATTGTTATTCGCCCCCGCACATTTACTTAATACCCTCGCAATACAATTTTCAAAAAAATGCTATTAATTGAAATGACTTTGTTACCCTTTCCCTGTCTTCTTTCCGGTCCATTCTTATTGCCTTGCGGAAGCCATATCCCACCACCACACCTCACCGCAGCCCACCACCATTGTTATCCGTCCAATTAGCAGACCTAGATTGGTACAAATAAAAAATTACTTCCATACTTGACCTTCTTCCCAAATTCTATTGAATAAAACCTCATCTTCATCTCCTTCCCCAATTCATAAAACCCACGCACACCCCTCAACATTTCCTCCACAACCTGCGTCGGTACTCCATGATTGACCACCTGAAAAAACCCCAACGTCTCTGCAGTTTTCCGCATACTCTCAACAACCATGGATCACTTATTTTTAGTCTCCCCGAGGTCTATGACGGGAATGGAGAGAAGGGCGTCAGAAACTGGGTAGTCTCCGGCAAGTTCGTCAGTGGGTCGTATGAACATTTAGGGGATCTTTTCTATGCCGGCGTCAACTAGACCTTTTGATTCGTCGAAGGCTTTGAGTTCTAGTGATCGGTCGTAGGACAGGGTCATGATGGTTACTGCTGCGGCGGCTACCGAAATTTGGCTTCCCTTGAATGGTAAAACTTGAGTCGCTTCCTGTACAGAAGTGTGTAAACTTCAATTTAATACGGAGAAAATGGGGAGGATAACAATGGTGGTGGGTTGTGATGGTCAGTGAATTGATGGACTTAGTTGTGAATTGACTTAAAAAGGCTTGCCTTGAGATGGGCAAGCCTCCAAAAAAAAATATTCCTTGAGAAGGACGAAAGTTCGGAACCCATTTGTGAACTGCCAAGTAATTGCCATTTATAAGCCACGGACCACCCGCAAGAGTTGTTGAGTAATCTGCAGCGCAATTAAACCTTACTGAATAACAACACATACCCAGATCAATCACCATGATTTCATGTTGTAACTTTCATAGTCATCAGGGCCGGTGCCGTTGAATTTGGGGCCTAAAGCGATACGACTTTGCACTATAGTTAGCTCAGCACCAATCAAGAATCTCCAAGGACGTCCAAGAAGTCTTGTTATACATTTGTTCACCAGGCCCGTCCTGTTGAATTTGGGGCCTAAGACCAACTTATTGATTTGGGCTCTTAATTAAAAAAAATAAATAAAGGAAATAAAGGAAAAATCAATCCAAAACTAGTACGTAAGAATATTTAATTATGAATAAAACAACAATAAACTAAATAAAATGTTTCCTCTAGCACTTTTTTCTAGCACTTTTAGAAGCAAAATCATTTATAAAACTGATTTCTAATTACAATTAAAATTAGGAAAAACGATGGGCTGACTATTTTTTGGAGTTTGGAGGCATGTAGCATTTGGTTTATGGGCTGAAAATTTGGCTTTCAGTTAAATTTTTGGATTGTGATTGTAAAAGGTTCATTGTTATTAGTAATTAGGATTAAAAATGGGCTTATTGAATACATATACAAAAGAAAATTGGGGGCCCCAAAAATTATCTATTTTTTGGGGCCTAAGACCATTGCCTTAGTGACCTAAGGTGTTAGGTCGGCCCTAATAGTCGTTCCAGTCGCTTTGGGAGGTGTATAAACGGCAGCCTTCCCCCTATGAGTTTAATCACCTGGGTTTGGACTCAAGGCTTTTATAGAGAATTGAGGTCTAAGTTATGTAAGTTTATTATAGGCTGTAGTTCCTCCGTATCCACCGGTTCCTCAATTGGGCTCTTCTTCAGCCTTCTCTCTGAATCAAGATTCAAAAAACTTATGTCTTGATTCCGGAACAACAAAATTCTTATAGTTGTCATGATGCGAGAGTGAAATGATTGTTCTTTGACATACTCAACAAAGTCAGTCAATTTTAACAAACTGTATCTTTCAAACATTCTGTCAAACGAAACAAGACATATATCATTGAAAAGGTCTATGAATCTAGCGTACAATGCACTTTTCAGATTGGCATTTGAAATTTTTTTAGAGAAGGTTATGGCAGTTTAATTAGAGGGTGATATGAAAGTCATATTCATCCGAATTTCGCCTAATGATGAATGTGCTTTTACCGATCCAAATGATATATCTTTATACCTATTTGATGCTCAATCTTGGGTGCTTTTTATGACATTTTGTAATGTTTATTAATACAGGGAATGAAAGCAGAAAGTCGCGAAATATGATTTTAATTAATACAAAAGGAACGATCGATAGTGTAGCGGCAAAATGAGGAGGAATGGAATTTGAAGAAGGATAAAATGGAGATGGCCTTGAGCATTCGATATCATTGGATAGTAATCATCGAGAGCTTTACAACTATATATGGCACGTATCAACCGCAATCCGTATAAAAAAGTTATAATTTCCGCAAGTTTACCGAGTAATTTACAATCCAGCGGATCACGAATGAGGGCGCCTGCACACGAAGGAGAGGGCGACCGCCCAAGTTATCAGAGACTTTTGGAGGCCGCACAAATCAAAGAGGGCGGCCGCACACCCCCCCCCCTTCCGTGGCAGATTCCGTGGCAAAGTCGGACTCCCTTTCCGTGGTAGATTTCGTAGCAGATTTTCTGATTCCTTTTTAGCTTTGGTTTTTGACCCTTGTTTACTATTTTTGACCCTCCTCCTTCACTCTATTATATAAACAACACCTCTAGCATATTTTTGTATCTTTTTACAATGTTTTACAATTTTGTATATATTTTTATTCTTTTCTTTAGTTGTAAACAATATCTTAAGTTTTTAATTTAATAATTCAATTGAAGGTTTGTGCAATTTATTGAAGGTTTGTTGATATTTTTCATGTACATGACCTGCTAATTCTTTCTTTCTACGTATTGGAGATAATGTATAGCAATCATTTATGCTCTAATTAATTAATATTGTGATCAATCAAATGTTGGGATCATCAAAAGTATTATTAAATTATGGTTTTCTAAGATACAACCACATGTTTAGATGTGATTGAATTTTAAACTAAATTTGTGTGTAATGATTGACAAGTGATTTCTTTATTCATATAAAGGCAAACTTTTGAATGAATACTCCCTCTGTTCCCTGATAATATGCACATTTTTGCTTGGCACAAGAATTAAGGTAAAAGGTGAAAAAGCTGATGTGTTGTGAGTGTAGATGGTTGGGTAGGAGAGAGAAAGTGGAGTAAGTGGGTAATTGTTGTGAGTAGAGACAAGTGGGTCTCATTTCCATTTTGGGATATTGCAGATTATTGTGGGACGACCAAAAGGTGTCTTTTTGCGTATTATCATGGGACGGAGGGAGTATAAATTAGGTTTTAACAAGTGATTACAAACCAAAATTGTAGTTTCTTTATTCCTAGAGTCTTAATGGGTTTTTAAATATTATGTGCAGTTCGCAGAAAATATGAAATTTTGAGAACACTAATTGTGAAAGTGTGAACAACCAATTTTACTAAATAGAATGAACCCCCAATAATAATTGATTATATTATTAAATTGTATATTAGGGATATTTATTAATCCATTATGTAGAACCTACTCATTTGGAATTCAGTAATTATTTTCTTAGTTGTTTAATTGTTTTAGGAGTTAATTAAAACCAAAACCCCAATCTTTAATAACTTGTTTAACTGTTGAGAACCATATTGTTGATACACAAGTCCCTGTGTATTCGACCATTGCTAATTGCATACTACTATATCGATAACTCGTGTACTTGCGAGATAATTTATAACAAGTAGAATTAACCTCATCATGTTTTTGGCGGTTTTGCCGTGGACTTGTTTTGTAATCTACAGTTTAATTTTCAACATTATAAATAAGTTTTATTTTGTTTTTTCTAATTCTTCTTTGTAAATTAGTTATTTTTTTTTTTATTTATTTTATTCTTTTTGGTATAAAATTATTGTGTGAGATACTTTTAAAGTGATGTATGTAATGAGCACCTATAATGAGTTTGTCGAATAAAGATTGTTACAACAATTGACCAATTTGTTTTACCAAGTAGAACAATTGACATTTTTCTAGTTGTAAATAGAAAATTTGCAAACTATAATATTCAAGAGATATGTTCTATTTGTGGTGTTTATTCGCATGCTAATGCTTTTCTATCTAGGACATATTTTTCTAATTATTCTCTACAGGTGCAAGAAAGCTTCCACTTTCCATCTTGGCAATCGTTACTTGGGCAGTTCTCAAACTCTTATAAACAAGATTGAGAAAATCAACCATCAACTCTGATTTGGAGAGTGAATGATGAGGGGGAAGAAGTGGTATATGATCCAACTTGTGAGTCAAGCTATTTTGATAATTTACAACCACCACAACCTGAAAAGCAACTTTTAGAGGAAGTAGAGGGGAATTTTGTTTATGAAATCTTCAATGATAACTTTAAGAAAAAACTACAACCTGAAAAGAAATCTTAGGAGGACGTAATGGAGGATTTTGTTTATGAGATCCCCATTCTTGACGCCAAGGATGAATTACCTATGGATAGTTCAAGTTGGCCAATGAAGGAGGTAGAGAAAACATGGCATGAACAAATTTTTGATGAGATTGAGTATGCCCTATATGGTGCTGAGAAGAGGGATACTAAAGATGTTCACAATGCGAATAAAGTTTTTCAACCCCTTAGCAATTCCAATGAAAACTTGACTATCATCATTGTACCTTCTCCTCCTTATCGTGAAGCAGAAAAAGACGGTGAGAGGCCACAAGTGGAAAAACCCAAGGTAAATAAATATAAAAAAACTCCCTCTAGTTCTTAATGACATGATAAAAAGGAGAATATATATGAGGCTTAATATGAAGATAAAGACCCGCGAAACTGAAAAGTGGGCCAAAGGATGAAAAGTAAAGTACAAACGTGGGGCAACGGTCGGGCTAACGACCTTAAACATATGCGCTTATTGGGAGGCAACCCAATTAGGTATGTTTTGCTTGCTTTATTTTATTTGTTTGTTGTGTCATGTCATACTTTGAACCCAATGCATGTTCTAGTCTTTATGCTATGAGGAAATAGCATGTCTTGAGTTTGGGGGTATATATCTCTCCGAGTTTATGAATTTATAGGAGAGTGTATATAGTGTCACCCTCTAAAAAATAGAATTTTTTTGATTTGTTGTTCTTTTCATATTTTGGGATATTGATTAAAGTTTATGATGATTTGAATGTGATTTAATTTTAAAATTTTGAGTGTTATTATTAATATGAGAATATATTTGCATTGAAACATGTAAAACATGATTAGTTCACCTTTCACTTCCATGATATTTTCTTTATCATTGTTACCAACTTATAAGACCTTTATGGGATTACTTTGGCATTCTCGGGTCCCTAGAACATGTTTACATGATTGTCAATAACACATCAATTAGGCTTTTCGGGAAGTAATATATGGTTAATTTATTTTAACCCAATTTGTAAGCCTTTAAATTTCTCGTCAGTTATAAATTTTCCGCTAGAACCCCTTTTGATCTTTAATGAGAATGAAAATCTCTCACAAAGTAATAGGTTATCTTAGACTGGCATTCGCTATCTTTTGTACCTATATTATCCTACCATTTGAATTTATACACTATTTTCTCACATTTTCAAGAAAGTGAAACTAGAAAATGATTAGGAAATTGTGGGGTGTGCTTGGGAAATAAAGGGATTGAGTGGAAAGAGGTAAAAAAAAAGTGTTATATATTGAGAAGAGGGGCGTGTGCAATGTATGTAATGTACAATATTTTTCGTGATCTTTATATATATGCAAAGTAAAGAAAATAAAAGAAAAGATGAAGAAAAATATGAAAAGCCTTGCTCTCATTTATGTTAAAGTGAAAAGTGACCAAAAAGGAAGAAAAGAATGTGATCAACGGCATGTGTGAAAATATGCAAAGTTATAAGTTTGGGGGTTGAAACATGAGTTGGCATGGGTGAGCGGAGAGATACACTCAAGAGAGAAATATTTTGAGTACTTTCAAGTTTCACTTGATTGACTTCGTATATTCTTACCTTCATTTGGAACCGTGAACCTAGGTCGCAATTTTCGCGATACATTAATTACAAACTATAAAGTCATATTTGATCCCTAAAGAATAGTCGGGTTGACAATTGTGTCCAAACATGCATATGAGTGTCCTTGTTCAAGAATTTTCATCGTATTATCATTAAAGAATGACACAAGTAACCCTATAAAATATCTTTCTTTGGTGACGATAATCTCCCATTATTCATTTATCTTTCATTATTTGGTGGAGAATTGTAAGTTAGATGCATCAATATAAGTGTAACCCCATGTTCATAATAACTCTTATAGATTATGTGTGTTGTAAAATTTTGAGACTTGTTTGGCCGAGAACCATTTATATGATTTGAATATCCCAAAAATATTTTCTTTTATTTTAGTAGTTTGATTTTTGTTTTAATTTTGTGTTTTACTCGAAAACGAGCAAAAGATAATTTTGAGGGTATTTGATAGATGCGTTTTTACCCATGCAAATGATATATCTTTAGACCTATTTGATTCTCAACCTTGAGTGTTTTTGATGAATTTTTTGAGTGTTTATAAATAAAGGGAATGAAAGGAGAAAGTCACGAAATATAATATTAATGAATACAAAAGGAACGATCGAGAGCGGAGCGGCAAATGAGGAAGGAATGAAATTTATAGAACGACAAAGTGGAGATAGCCTTGAGAATTCATTACCATTGTATAGTATTCATCGAGAGCTTTCCAACCATATGTGTCATGTAATAAGGTATGACCTCTGGAAGTTTGCCGAGAAATGTACAAGTAAGTGAATCATTAAGGAGGACGCCCGCACACGAAGGATAGGGTGACCGTCCAAGTCATCAGAGACTTTCGACGGCAGCACAAAGCAAAGAGGGCGGCTGCACACCCCCCTTTCCATGGCAGATTCCGTGGCAAAGTCAGACTCCCTTTCTGTGGCAGATTCCGTGGCAGATTTCTTGATTCCTTGTCAGCTTTGGTTTTTGACCATTGTTTCCTATTTTTGACCCTCCTCCTTCACCCTAGTATATAAATAACACCTCTATCCATATTTCTGTATCTTTATTACAATCCTTTACAACTTTGTATATATTTTTATTATTTTCTTTAGTTGTAAACAAGATCTTAAGTTTTTTATTCAAGAATTCCATTGAAGATTTATGCAATTTATTGAAGGTTTATTGATGTTATTCATGGACATGACCGGCTAATTATTTATTTCTACGTATTGGAGTTAATGTATAACAATCCTTTATGCTCTAATTAGTCTTTTGATCAATCAAAGGTTGGGTTCATTAAAAGTATTATTAAATTAGGATTTTCTAAGATATAATCACATGTGTAGATGTGATTGGCTTTTAAACTAAATTTGTGTGTGGTGATTGACAAGTGATTGCTTGATCCATATAAAGGCAAACTTTTGAATGAATATAAATTAGGTTTTGACAAGTGATTGCAAACCAAAATTGTAGGTTCTTGATTTATAGGGTTTTAATGGGTTCTTGAATATTATGTGGACTTTGCATAAAATATGATATTTTGAGAACACTAAATTGTGAACGTATGAATGCTCAATTTTACTAAAGAGAATGAACACCCAACTATGATTGATTGTATTATTAAATTGCATATTGGTGAGATATATATAAATCCATTTCGTAGAACCTTCTCGTTTGGAATTTGGTAATTATTTTCTTAGTTGTTTAATTGTTTTATGAGTTAATTAAAACCAAAACCCCAATCTTTAATGACTTGTTTAATTGCTGAGAATCATATTGTGGATACACAAGTCCCTGTGAAGTTCACCCTTGCTAAGTGCATACTACTAAATCGATAACTCGTGTAATTGCGAGGTAATTTATAACAAGTAGGATTTTCCCCATCACCTAACTTCAAGAGTTTCATGAATAATTGAATATATAATCTAGGGCAATTCATCTCCCTCCCTCCCTCTTTCCGACAGCCGCTCTTTCCCTCACTCTGGCAGACCTTCTCACCTCATTCTTACTGCACCCCCACCACCCAGATGCAACCTACACCATAGAAACCCGTCGCTATCCTACACCACCATCGCCCACCAAAAGAATGCCACATATCAAGAATTCCTACATCCAAAAAATGTGACACATGATTTGAGATTTGAGATTTGAAATTTGAAGAATTACGATAGAGAATAGTGGTGATTTGATTTTTGTTTTCATTGCTATAAAAGACAAAAAAAATACTATAAAAAATGTTGGGTCTTCAAAAAGGGGAGGGGGAGATGAAGCTGACTGCAAAGGGGGAGGCAGAGGGATGAAACTGGTGGGGAAATGAAAAAAGAGGAAGAATGAGTGTGAAATGACAAATTTTCCCTTAAAAAAGTCATGTGTATGGAACATGACACCTTTTCTTTCAAAAATATAAGAAAAGTTAGTTTTTATATCAATTTGTAACAAAACAACAAACTCAGGAATCGAATTGTCCAATTTTCAATGATGAGAACCAAGTTGTGAAGGTAATAAAAATTTAGGTAATCAAATTGCGAATTGCCCTATAATCTATCCTATATATATGTAATTATTTGTTAGGTTTATCCTTAAGTATTTTGATGATTCCTAAGATTGTAGGGGTGTTCTAAATAACTATAAATACCTTACAAATTATTATTGTAAATGAGTTGATTTTTGAGTTTATAAAATATTAAGTTAAGCTTGCTTTTTTGTTCTTTATCTCTTTGGTGTATTCCATTGAATGTTGAACATACAAACATGTATCTCTTTGGTGGATTCCGTTGAGTGGTGAGTTGTTTATGCCATGTATCTTCAAGGTGTATTCCTTGAAGTTGTGAGCATCATGTCTGTTTTCTTTATTTTTATTTTCGCTGCATTTTTTCGACATCAAATTGGTATCAGAGCCGAAACCGTGAATTTCCGGTTGAGGTATATTTTTAAAATTTTCTTCTTCTTTTCCTCTCTTACCTTCGTCAACTTTACTTCTTTTCTCATTTTGTTATCTTCTAAAAAAAGAAATCTTCTTTCTTGGCTCACCATGGTTGACCTTGTTTGGCCATTTACGGATTTCATTACTTCAAAACCCATCATAGATTGGTCTGAACCTCCTAACTTTGATGAATATCCTCACGATCATAGAGAATTTTCATTCGATCAAATTGAATATAGTTTCCCACGATGTTATGATAAATGTTTGGATTTTTGTCCAATTTGTGATTAAACCTCATATTATTGTAGTCGAAAAACATTCAATTTCATTTTTTTACCACACTTTCATTGAGTCGGTCACATTATAATTATTGAAAATCTTAAATTAGACCATTGGTACAAAGATCCTTTTGATGTCAACCATTCAAGAATTACATACTCTTGGTTCATCAAGAAGCTTATTATTGATTACTTTCTCATAACTCGTTAGACCGACCAGATGGATGTCGACACGAGGGCAATAAAATTTAAAATTATTCAACGTCTTTTGGAGAGAATCCTTACAAGTAGTTTTCATGCACTATACAAAATTTGGGCGAATTTTCTTCAAGTGAGTGAGGATGATACGAGAGTGAAATGGTTGTTATTTAACATACTTAACAAAGTCAGTAAATTTTATCAGATTTTACCTTTCAAACTGTCCAATCAAACAAAGCAAGAAGTACATCATTGGAAAGCCCTGAATCTGGTGTCCAATGCACTTTTTAGATTGACATTTGGAATTTTGTAGAGAAAGTTATGGCAGTTTGACTAGAGGATAGTCTGAAAGTCATATCCATTCGAATTTTGCCTAACTTTAAGAGTTCATGAATCATTGGATACATAATCTATCTTATCATGAGAAAAGTACGTTTTTCGTTCCTCAACTAGTTTAAGTTTTACCATTTCATCCTTAAACCAATTTTTTACCTTTTCATCCTTAACCTATTGTTGTTTAGATTATTTCATCCTTCTGCTAGTTTGCCAACTCATCTGAGTTGGCACCATTACATAACCTTCTATCATATGTGGAGCTGACTAATCAACTAAAACAATGATACACCATTACATAACCTTCTATCATATGTGAAGCTGACTAATCAACTAAAACAATGATACAAAAATTTCAATAAATAAAGGGAGGAAAGTGTAAATTTTGAGATTTTTTTTTAAAGAGAGAAAATTGTTCAAATAAATTATAAATACCACCAACCATCTAATTTATTTTTTATTTTTTAATAATAAAATTAAAAAAATGATAATTTTAATAATTAAATTTTATTTATAATTTATTTATTTCTCACTATTTTTCAACACTCTCACTATTTTATTGTATATCATTTTATAAATAATTTATTTTAATTTCTAATTTTCCTTTATTCCTTCAACTCCTTTATAAAACAATCATTACTACCACCACACCACTATCAACAACAAATCAAACACACCACAATCACCATCCTTAATACCACTACCAACAACAACCCCAACACATCAAATATTACACATAAAACTCAAATTCAAACTAGATCTGAATAGAGAGAGAGACAGAGAGAGAGAAAGAAAAATGAACAGATCTAATTTCAAAATTTTAAATCTAAGAAGAGACACTGTGGAGACGCCAAATTGGAGATAGCCATCCAAGCAATCGACTCCGATGAGCATGACAGGGGTTGAGGTGGTTGGAGGGGGAAAAAGGGGCACAGGTGCCGGCGCCAGAAGAGGGAAACTGGTGGGTGGGCAGAGTGGAGAGAGTCATCGGAAGAGGGGTGGTTGTTGGGCGAGGATGTGAAAGAGTATGAAAATACTCTTATATTTAAAATATTTTTGTGATTCTAATTTATAAATTAGTGTATATATTCTACTTAAATTAGATTAGAAAATAATTGTAAATATAGTTTTAGATTCTAGTTGACTAACCGGCTAACTGTTATATTTAGAAATGATCCTCTATTTAAGGTGGTACTCAAGAAAAGGAAATGACTCATTGTTGATAAGGAAAGAGTTGTACAAGAAAAATCTTTGTTGAAGAAGGATTGTGATTGATATAAAAGGAAGCCGCCCCTCTCACTGTCATCCACGCATTAAAAGAGAGAACGGAGTTTACAGATTTCTTTGAGTCTTTATTCTTTGGTTTGGAAATTCAGATCATTGAATCTTCAAGATTGTTTTTCTGTTTGATCTTCTTAAGTTTAGAACAATTTGATATTTTCGTACGATTTGTTTTTCTTTTCATTGTAAGTTTTTCTATTGCAATTTGTTTTCAAACAAGGTTGTAGTTTTATGAAAAGTTTTTCAGTAAGAAATTCTTGCTGAAGTGTTTAAACTTTCGTTGTTATTCCGCTGCGTTTACTTACTGTTTGTGTGAGTTCATCTTTTGTCAACTTGTCAAGACAGTTGTTAGGAAACTTGAGTAAACAACTCTACACACAAGTGGCCTAACAGATTGATTAGTCCTAGCTACAATTCCTTCAGGATGGGAGTCGGGGTTGTTCTAGGGAAGAGAAAAAGTGGGGTGAAGAGGGAGGGTGGTGAGAAGAGGGAGGGACGATTGATGTTTTCATGGAGTTCTTCTTCTTCATTTTGGCTTGGTGACTGTGAGAGTGTGAGATATTTATGCCTTGTATCTTCAAAATAGATTTCTTGAAATGGTGAGCATCCTATTTGTTTCTTTATTTTTGTTTTCGTTGCATTTTTTTCAACATCATGCCAAGACCTTCTTTTGGTTTTGGATGTTGCCTCCCCAAAGGTTGGTCCAGGGAATCTTGCTGTTGAGCTAATGGAGCTCTCCATCATTGTTTGAGAGATGATCATAGTCCAGCATGTTTGTTTGTTTTTTTTTTTTTTTTTGAAATTCTAGAGTTAGAAAACTAGTAAGGGAAGCTCGGGAAGCTCTTGATCCTTAGGTCATTTAGGCTCCGTTTATTTGGGGAAAAATGTTTTTCTGAAAACATTTTTTTCATTTTTCGATGTTTGTTAAGCATCGGAAAATGGAGAAAATGTTTTTCGAAAAATATTTTTCCCACTTTTCTAAGTAAAATGATTTACGGATTTTTTCTAAGTAAAACATTTTCCGGAAAATGTTAACACTCTCACATGCACACACACCTAACTTTTCATACACCCTCACATTACCCACCCCACATCAACCACCCCTACCCCATCCCCTCATAAAAAATTGTTTATATTAAAGTTAGATTTTAGAATTCTCCCCCCCCTCCCCCTGGGTAAAAAAAAATAATTATTTTAAATTTATTTTTAACAACTCCTCCCCCACTCCACTTCACTCACCACCCCCCCTCCCCCGCCCCGTCGAGTAAAAAAAAATTAATCATTTTAAATTTATTTTTAACAACTCCTCCCCCCACTCCACTCACCCCCACCCCCCCCCGTCGAGTCAAAAAAAAAATTAATCATTTTAAATTTATTTTTAACAACTCCTCATCCCACTCCACTCACCACCCCCTGCCACCCCTCCCCCCCTCGAGTAAAAAAAAAATCATTTTAAATTTATTTTTAAAATGATTAATTTTTTTTTACCCGACGGGAGTTGGGGGAAGGGTAGAGCCGTCAAAATCGAGCCCGGCCCGTGGGCCCGATCCAGCCCGCCCTGATTTTTAAGGGCCTGGGCCTCAAATAAGGCGGCCCGAAAAAAATCGGGCCTCTTTGGCCGGGCCCGGTAGGCCCGTGGGTTTAGGCGGCCCGAACATGCAAAGCCCGGCCCGGCCCGATGAAAAGTTGACAAAGTCAACACACTAAAAAAAAAAAAAACTTCAACAGCCAAAAAATCAAAATGTGCAGCCAAAAATCAAAATGTGCAAAACACTAAACAGCAGCAACAGCCAAACAGAGACAGTGCAGTGGCCTTGGCCTTGGCCGGCCTTGGCCGGCCGTGGCCTTGGCCTTGCACATATCCCACATTGATTGAAAACAAAAGAAAATGGTCTTTGTTGGGTATTTACTCCCTCCGTCCAGTTACATACTTCACACTTTCTATTTTGGGCGTCCAATTACATACTTCACACTTTGTCTCCTACATTATTTTAATACTCACAACACCATTATAATTTACTATTCCCTCCACTCATTCTCTCTCCGATTTTACTTTTACACTCACAACATTATATCATTATTTTTTCCTTAATCCACGCGTGAACAGTAACCGTGAAGTATGTACTTGGACGGAGGGAGTATATATTGACTCAAGGCCATTGTTTCCTCTCATTAGGTCGTGGCCTGGCCTTGGCCCTTGGTCGGCCTTGGCCCTTTGCCCGCCTTAGCCCTTAGCCCTTGAGTCTTGACCCTTGCTTTGGACTTTGGATTGGCCCGTAGGCTCGTAGGCCCGAAGGCCTGTAGGCCCGATGCTTGCATGGGCCGGGCTTGACATTTAGTAGGCCCGTTAATATTTCGGGCTGGCCCGGCCCGGCCCGCTATTAAGTAAAGCCCGGCCAGTCCAGCCCGACCCGTTTGACAGCTCTAGGGAAGGGGGTGGGGTGAGGGGGGCAGGGGGCAAGGGTGGTGTCGGGGGAAAGGGGTGGTGGTGATGAGTGAAGTGGAGTGGGGTGGGGAGTTATTAAAAATAAATTTAACATGAAAATTATTTTTATTAAGCACATGAAAATATTTTTCAAAAAAACATTTTTCTTATTAAACAGGCGAAAACATGTTTATCTCATTTTTTGGAAAAACATATTCATTTTCCAAAAAAAATATTTTGCAGAAAATCATTTTCCGAAAATTGTTTTACGCTAAACAAAGCCTTTAGTTTTAGTTACGCACCTTAGATAGCGCTTTTAAAAAGCGCTATCTAAGGTGTACACTTACATAGCGCATCCTCATCTTCAAATTTAATAATCAAGACAAAAAAATAATAATAATAAAAAAATTAACTAACATAACGCTTATTAGAAAAACGCTATCTTAGTAAAATTTTACATAGCGCTTGTTAGAAGCGCTTTGGTAGTAAACGCTTCTTAAGTGGTAAGGGTAAGGAGGTTATTTATTTATTTACTAGAATAAGCCCGTGTCCGAGGACACGTTTGTTTTGTTTTTTTTTTTTTTTTTTTTAATTAAGCCTGTGTCCGAGAAAACCTTTTTTTTTTTTTAATTAAAAAAAAAAAATTTAAGTGTAAAATGGGAAAGAGACAAATGTATAAGGCCACGTAATTTTTTTTTTTAATTTTTTTTTTTTTTAATTTTATTTTTAAAAATTAAATAATTTTTTTTAAGGACAAAATGAGAAAGAAACAAAATATATGAGAGCAAAATGGAAATTTTCCCCTTTGAAACTGTTCATAGAACTGTTCAAAAGGGGTTTCGATTTATACTATAAATTTTAAACCGTGAATGGAGAGAGGGTAAAATGGGAAAGAGAATGAATAGTGAGGGCAAAATGGTCATTTCCTCACATGAAACTATTCATTCTACAGTGCCCACCCAGCTTTGATTTATACTATAGATTTGTTTTTTAGAACGCCTCACTCTCTCTCTCTCTCTCTCTCCTTCCAATTTCGCCGCTGTTCTCTCTTCTATCCCACGACGCGAGCTCGGCTATCCCTCTCGTTGCCCTCCCTTCCCAGCAAAACCGATGACCACACACCGACTAGCTTCCCTCCCCAGCCATCGCCATCGCCATCGCCACCGCCAACACACTCCAATCTTCGTTGCCCTCCCTCTCGTTGCCCTCCCTTCCCAGCAAAACCGACGACCACACACCGACGAGCTTCCCTCCCCAGCCATCGCCTCCGCCAACACTCCAATTCAGATCTTCAAATTATTCTGAGGTTAGTATTATATATTCTCTCTCTTTCAAATTAGGGTTTATAATTTGGGGATTTAGCTCTACTCAAAAGAATTAGGACCAATTTTTTTCACTATGTAAGGGTAAGGATTCGCAAATTCTTTTAACTTATCTGATTCATTTAGTTTGGCATTTATTTGCTTTCAGAAAACATAATGAGCCATTTAAGATTATTAGATGGAAGTGGCTTCGCACCTGTCCCATTGAGGGGTTTACTGTTATACTTGAACCCTGCCATAACCTTGACAAATCTGTAAGTTTATGCCTACAGAAGTATTGAGTCAATTTACCATAAGACCTGGCTCATGTGGTTAACAACTTCTTGCATTGGAGGTTGGGAGAGTCATACCAGATTCTGGTTAGTTGTGGTCGCGCGGGTAAGGACTGGTTGGGAAAGGGGGTAGGCTACTTCTTGTGTAACCTATCATTGCTTCCTACTATATGTGTACAAAACAACAGAGTGCAGCCAATTAGATGACCATGAGCACTCTAAAATGTAAGTGGACTTTTATTTTTATTTTTTTGGTGAATGCATAAATAGTTGTTGGAACGAACTTCCTGATTTCCATGTTTCTCCACTTTGGCTTTGGTGAATTTGTGAGGCTTAGCTTCAAATCGAGTAGACTTCCATTCATTGTTTTTCTGCTTAAAATTTGGAATGAGTGGTGAAGAGGCATTTGGACATAAGGACTGTGAGAGACAATAACATGTGAAATATCACATGGTTCTGTATTGCAACTAATCATCAAGAATTCATGATATTGGATAGCTCAACTACATAAATTAGGACCATGGGATCCTACCAAACCTCCAGACTTAGCTGACCCATTGTTAGGCATAACCATGTGAGATACTTTTCAGGTTGATAACATTTATGATTGTAGCCTGATTAATGACCCGCTACATTCAATGTACGCACAACTTGGTGCTCCCCAACAACCGACTTTGTGGGGAGATGATCAGTGCTAATCACAAACATGTTGATAATTAGTTGGCAAAACAAGACCATGTGCTATTGTCTTTTCCTCTGCTTGACTTGCAGATCCTGGAATAAAGGTTGATTCACGAAAGATACTGGAATCACTAATCTTCTCTTTTCCTGCTCTCCCACGTATACTGCAAAATAACCTTTTGGGATATCTGTAGCTGCGGGTGTTGTGTTGTTTGAGTTAAAGGATGGCTTCCTAAGAAGCTTCTTAGTAAGAAGGATTCTAGGCATACGAATAGCCATCATATTGCAAGGATATATTCTGAAGATTGAACAAGGAAGAAAAAGAAAATACGTCAAAAATGACTTTGAGTGAGAAATGCTGTGGGGGCGATGATCAGTGCTAATCCTAAACATATTGATAATTAGTTGGCAAAATTAGACCATGTGCTATTGTCTTCTACTTTCCAATCATCCAAACATCATATCTTTCATCACTCGATTTCGTCCTTATGAAGAATTCTGTTTACCATTACATCTATATATACCACCACATCATTAGTCTTAAGAGCTAACCATAGTTGTTAAAGGCGAAAGGCGAGAGGCGGGCGAGAGGCTCCTAGAAAAGGCGAAAGGCGAGGCGGTTGAAAGGCGGCCGAAAAGCGAACAAGACGGAAAAATAGAACAAACAATGTAGTAAAATAATACATATGTAAGATATACTAAACAAAGATTAAACATGTTATGAATAAGAATTTTTCATTAAATAAAGGTCAAAATTTCACATGCAATAGCAGGTTAACGCAATTAAAACCCCAAAAAAAGAGAATTTTAAGACAAAAAATACATTTGATGTTCAAGTAGTTTAAAATCGTAAAATAAATTTTAAACCATGATAGAAAAGAGAATAATACATGAAATTAAGGTAACATATAATTTCAAACGTATAATTACATACCTAGAGACTTAGTTTAACATTACGCATACGCCTATTATGCCTTTTGACAAAGGCGGACGCCACACACCTCTCGACATAACCAAGAAAGGTGTCGCCTAGGCCAAAAAGGCGCACAACAGCCCGCCATAAAATCAAAAGGCGGTCAACCCCTAGAGGCGCCAAAATGGCGAGGCGGGCGAGGAAGGCGCTAGCCTTTCACAACTATGGAGCTAACACATCCATAGCTTACATTTACACAGCCACCATTCCTAGACTGTCTACTGCAATCCTTTCTCTTTTCTACTCAATCTTTAGAAGAAGATTCCCCCTAATAGAAATGTGGCTATTCGCATGCCTCGAATCATTCCAGCAAAGAAAATCCTTGGACAGTTTTCAGTGACAGCAAATCATGCAGCTGTATCAGCTCAGATGTGGCAAAGGGATACTATCTTGCAGTTTATGTTGGAGAGGAGAAAAAGAAGAGATTTGTAGTTCCATTATCCATCTTAAACCAACCTTTGTTTCAAGAACTTCTAGGTCAAGCTGAAGAAGAATTTGAATTTGATCATCCAATGGGTGGTCTAACCATTCCGTGTAGAGAGGACTTATTCATTGATCTCACTTCTCGATTGAGGGGGTTGTGAGGTAAGAAGCTGCTAGTTTAGGAATTTTTTTTTCTCATAGAAATTATCCCACTAAGAAGAACTCTGGGAGTGGCTTATGTTCCTAACATAACAAACTTATTGACGATATTGCAGTTTTCTTCTACAACATTCTCAGTTCGTTTTCTATGTACTTAACTGCTAGCTCGACTTGTTGCTTCTAATTTTGTGGGTTTGAATATAGATATTAAGGTGGCCAGTATGATTTGTTGAAAACATATGAATTATTGCCCATAACACTTTGGGACATATTTCCTCATTTTTCCTGTAATAATTGACGTAAACCCAGACCAGCGTCCTTACATTATTCTACTTTTTCTCTTTTACTTTCACATGTTCGTAATTTCCCATTTTATTATTTACTGATAAAAAATTTGGAAAATATGCTGCATGAGGGTTAAATCTTCTGTCTTGTTCTGTTTCTCACGAGGGAAAACTCTGTTTTCATCCATTGTACTTTCAAGTTTGTTTACTTTTACCATAAGTAGACGATCACAGGAACACAGTCAGTTAGTCTGTTATGCACAAAATGGTTTACTCCCTACGTCCCGAAATGAATGTCGATTTTTTTTTTTTAATTTTCTCTTGATCAAGAGGAAATTTGAAAACTTTTTGAACATTCAATTTGGGGCAGAGGTAGTTTGAGTATAAGTCTTGGAATCATCTTCTAATTTATTTACCTTTCATTTGCCACAGGGAAGCTTGCCAAAAATTGGTTTTTTCATTTTTCGTAGGAAAAAGATAGATTGTGCTGACATCTGACAGTGGTAAGTCTTCAATGATGATTTAAGTCTCACAATTAAGCTTGTGTCTCAATCACAGCTGATTTTTCTTACTTTGCAATATATATCCTTCCATGTTCTGATTTGTTCATTAACATTGTGGACTTGCACTCATTCTTTCTTTCTGATGTGTTTATGTGTAACCTCGATCGTTGCTTAAATTAGTTCTTCAATGGAAATCAAGTAAAGAAACACTAAGCAAGAAGGCCATGAATAGTTGTTTGCAATAAAAAAAAGATACTAAAAGTTGCCCAAACGAATGAAAATTATCTTCAAGATTGAAAAAGGAAGAAAAAGAAAATAAGTCAGAAAGGACTTTGAGTATCACTGCCAGGACTTTGAGTATCCCTTTGTCTTCAGGTGAGTTAACTGGGGCAAGACCTAAGACCACTAAGTCCAGCAGGTTGCATGTTGTTGCCCAGCACGTCGACCAAAACAGGTACTGCCTTAGCATCAGGTTCTTTTCAGAATTTTATCAGCTTATTGGTAGTGTAACTACAATAATGTTAAGTTTATATGTTTGGGATCGGTGCAAGAGTAGATTCATGCAAGAAGTATGCAGTGAGAGTTTTTAGTTGCTTATTGAGAATTCAAATGCTACCTTTTGAGCTACGATATGACACGTCTTAATCTATGCAATCTCTTTTGGCATTGGAAAGTCTTGGTTTGATGGTTACTTTTTTGTTTATTGACTTCACCTTCTGTCCCTATATGAATGCCTAAATTTGCAAAAAAAACTTTGTCCCAAAATGAATGTACAAAATTTGGGGGAGTTATCAAATCCTCCATCATACAACAAGTTCTAATTTACACTTAGACTTGTGATGCAATATAGTAAGATCATTGAGGGCTTTTACGTACTTATGGTAAACTTGATAATGAGAAAAGATTGTACAACAACAAAGCCTTTTATCCCTATAATCGAGGTCGGCTACATGAACAAAAAAACAGAATCATATGAGGGTTAAATACATGTATCTGTAACATGTATTCTGTTGCTCTATATGGGATGGAATATGGTTTATATCTTTCATCCGTGGGACATTAATAGTGCATTCTCTGATTAGTTAAATATATTCTTGTAGGTCTCAATGTTCAAGAAAAATTATGACCATCTCGTGAAAGACACATACTTTGGCAATTATAAAGAAGCTACACGTGGTAATCCAAACTATTTCTTGACATATGGAAATGGGAAATCAGCAGCTCGTGTTCAGCATCATCTTCGTCCTAATGGGGCCCATAGATGGCACAACTATATGAAGACCCCAAAGTATGTCTATTATTTCTATCTTTAGGCCCAATAATTGTATTGTTTGAGCTACTGTCTTCCATCATATCATTTGTATAAATTCACTTTGAATTACTACTTACGGCAAGCTATATCTAGTAGAGCAATAATGACATTAGCATGGGTGCTATACACCACTGTGTTTGTATTTAACCCTCATATGATTCTGTTTTTTGTTCATGTGTGGGTGAAGAAAGGGGGCATGATTGTTCTACCAGCTGGAATATATCATCACTTTACTCTTGATACAGACAACTACATCAAGGTATTTAGAGAAGGAATCTGGTATATTTATGTTTGTCTGATTCTTTCTTCTTCTATTTTCCCCTCTCCCGAAGTCCAGTGATATGATTATATGAACATCGCATGCTTGATTCCGATGCAAAAGTTCTTTACTTTCTTAAATAAATGAGAATGGTTACCCTTCACAAAAAATATACATAGTTTGACTGAATTTGGGACATTGGATTCTAAATTACAGAAATATCACACTCATTTCACTCTATGTTTTCTTGATTTTTATTTTATTTTATTTTTCACTCTCTGTTTTCTTGTTTTTTTTTTAGGTCGTTGGGGCGGATAGATGTTGGTCACTCGGTGTATATTTCCGGTTTGACATGCTCTATGACTGTACATAAGCGGTGAGCTTGGACATCAAGTGGCAGTGGCATAAGACTTTGAAAAGTATCAGACACTAAGTATTGGAATGGTTCAACAGTATCAGACACCAAGTATTGGAACGACTAATCTTTGGCAGTTCTTCATTCTTGATGCCCATTAATTAGACTGCGACATTCTTTGGTTTGTTTAAATTTTTTGTCAAAGTTTCATGTCGTGTGACGGGTGTTAGGGTGAGTTTGGCATTGCTTCTGATTTTCTGAAAGTGATTTTTTAAAAGTGATTTTAGAAAAATTGATTATTTGTAATAAATACTAAAATTTATAAGTATGTTTGGATAGTATATGTTCAAAACTGATTATTAAAGATAAATAACAAAAATGACCTTTATAATATGTATCTCAATATAATAAATGTATAAAAGAGATAGAGGTTAATATTGTAAAAACAACACAAATAACAGCTTCTAAAAATCACTTTTAGCAAAAGCTGGGTCATAGCTGCTTCTACGAAAACACAGTTTTTTGCGTTTTAACAGCTTAAAATCATAATCAGTAATGTTATCCAAACGTTATTAAAAGTGATTTTGAGCTTCAAAAGTGATTATAAGCCACAAAAAAGCACTCCCAAACTCACCCTTAGACTAGTTAGTTTATAACTTTTGTGGATGATTGTAAGAATTATTAATGGGCATCAAGAATGAAGAACTGCCAAAGATTAGTCGTTCCAATACTTGGTGTCTGATACTGTTGAACCATTTCAATACTTAGTGTCTGATACTTTTCAAAGTCTTATGCCACTGCCACTTGATGTCCAAGCTCACCGCTTATGTACAGTCATAGAGCATGTCAAACCGGAAATATACACCGAGTACTCTGATCCCTTTGTATAAGAATAAAGGTGATGTTCAAGATTGTGCCAACTATCGGGGGATCAAACTAATGAGCCATACTATGAAACTTTGAGAAAGAGTGATTGCACAAAGGCTGAGAAAAATTGTGAATATTTCGGATAACCAATTTGGGTTTATGCCAGGAAGATCGACTATGGAGGCAATATATCTTATGAGACAAACCATGGAGAAATATCGGGATCAAAAGAAAGATTTGCATATGGTTTTCATTGATTTGGAGAAGGCATATGATAAAGTGCCAAGAGAGGTACTTTGGTGGGCATTAGCAAAGAAGGGTGTTTCAAAGAAATATATTGATATTATCAAGGACATGTATAATGGAGTTAGTACTTGTGTACAGACTAGTGTTGGAAAAACTGAAGAGTTCCCTATAAAGATTGGAGTGCATCAAGGTTCCGCACTTAGCCCCTTTCTTTTTGCTTTGATAATGGATGAATTGACGAGGTCAGTCCAAGATGATATACCAAAGTGTATGATGTTCGCAGATGATATTGTGCTGATTGATGAGACAAGAGAGGGTGTTGAAAGTAAATTGGAGTTGTGGAGACACACTTTGAAATCTCGAGGTTTTCGATTAAGCAGAAGCAAGACTGAATATTTGGAGTGTAAGTTTAGCGAGTTGGAAGTAGGGAGGCGGGGCGGTCACATTTGATGGAAATATTATCCAAGCTTCTGAGTTTTTTCGCTATCTTGGATCCATTATCCAAAAGGATGGAGAATTAGATGGAGATGTGGCTCATAGGATTAAAGCAGGTTGGTTGAAGTGGAAGAGTGCTACAGGGTTTCTATGTGATCGCGGCATGCCCAATATATTAAACGGAAAATTCTACCGCACGGCAATTAGGCCGGCATTGCTTTACGGCACCGAATGTTGGGCCGTGAAACAGTGTCACGTGCATAAGATGAATGTGGCGGAGATGCGTATGCTTCGATGGATGTGCGGTCATACAAGAAAGGATCGGTTGGGGAATGAGGTGATCAGAGGTAAAGTAGAAGTTGCGCCCATTGAGGATAAAATGAGGGAAAATCGTCTACGGTGGTTTGGACATGTGAGAAGGAGACCGAGTGATGCACCGGTTAGGAGACCGAAACAGTGGAGAAATGATAAAATGGCGAGGGGTAGGGGAAGACTCAAACAAACTTGGATCAGAGTAATTGAAAATGATATGAATTTACTTGGAGTGGATGAAAGTATGGTGTTGAAGAGGCCGGAGTGGAGGGCAAAAATCCATGTGGGGGATTGATTTTTTTATTTTTTATTTTTATTTATTTATTTTTTTATTATTATTATTTTTATTATTATTATTATTATTTTTTAATTTAATTTAATTTAATTTTTTTTTTTTCACGATAACATATGAGGATTCATGTTAGCCGACCTCAAATTATTTTGGAACTAAGGCTTTGTTGTTGTTGTTGTTGTTGTTGTTATTGTTGAATGAAATGTTTTTTAGTTCATATTAATTTTTATTTATTTGATTTCTTGGTTATAATTCATATAATAGCAGGAAAAAAATAAAAAAAGTGCTTAGATAGCGCTTAAGCGCTATCTAAGTTCGTGAGCTTATGTAGCGCATAAAAACGCAAAATAAAAAAAGTGCTTAGATAGCGCTTTTTAAAAGCGCTATCTAAGTTTGAGAGCTTAGATAGCGCTTATAAAAGCGCTATGCTAACTTGCATAGCACTAGCTTAGATAGCGCTTATAAGCGCTATCTAAGCTAAAAAAAAGCGCTATCTAAGCTCAAATCTGTACTAGTGGCCTGGGCCTCAAATAAGGCGGCCCGAAAAAAATCGGGCCTCTTTGGCCCGGTCCGGTAGGCCCGTGGGTTTAGGCTGCCCGAACATGCAAAGCCCGGCCCGGCCCGATGAAAAGTTGACAAAGTCAACACACTAAAAAAAAAAAAACTTCAACAGCCAAAAAATCAAAATGTGCAAAACACTAAACAGCAGCAACAGCCAAACAGAGACAGTGCAGTGGCCTTGGCCTTGGCCTTGGCCTTGGCCGGCCGTGGCCTTGGCCTTGCACATATCCCACATTGATTGAAAACAAAAGAAAATGGTCTTTGTTGGGTATATACTCCCTCCGTCCAGTTACATACTTCACACTTTCTATTTTGGGCGTCCAATTACATACTTCACACTTTGTCTCCTACATTATTTTAATACTCACAACACCATTATAATTTACTATTCCCTCCACTCATTCTCTCTCCTATTTTACTTTTACACTCACAACATTATATCATTATTTTTTTCCTTAATCCACGCGTGAACAGTAACCGTGAAGTATGTACTTGGACGGAGGGAGTATATATTGACTCAAGGCCATTGTTTCCTCTCATTAGGTCGTGGCCTGGCCTTGGCCCTTGGCCGGCCTTGGCCCTTTGCCCGCCTTAGCCCTTGGCCCTTGAGTCTTGACCCTTGCTTTGGACTTTGGATTGGCCCGTAGGCCCGTAGGTCCGATGCTTGCATGGGTCGGACTTGACATTTAGTAGGCCCGTTAATATTTCGGGATGGCCCAGCCCGGCCCGCTATTAAGTAAAGCCCGGCCAGCCCGACCCGGCCCGTTTGACAGCTCTAGGGAAGGGGGTGGGGTGAGGGGGCAGGGGGCAAGGGTGGTGTCGGGGGAAAGGGGTGGTGGTGATGAGTGAAGTGGAGTGGGGTGGGCAGTTATTAAAAATAAATTTAACATGAAAATTATTTTTATTAAGCACATGAAAATATTTTTTGAAAAATATTTTCCTTATTAAACAGGCGAAAACATGTTTATCTCATTTTTTGGAAAAACATATTCATTTTCCAAAAAAAACATTTTGCAGAAAATCATTTTTCGAAAATTGTTTTACGCTAAACAAAAACAAAAGCCTTTAGATTTAGTTACGTTGTTTCACAAAAATATTACTGCCTTGGCCTTGACTTGACTTGACTTGATAACTTCCCAACCCAATTTTGAACAAAAAAAATCCCCACTATTTCCTATCATGTCCCCAAAACATTCTCCTCTTCTTCCTATGTTTGACTATTCTTTGACCAGTCTTTCATTAACATAAGTTTGAGTCTCCCATCTTTACGTTGAGCTCGAAAATAAGAAAAAAAGTTGTCAGCTTCAATGACCAACCGCCCACCTTCCCGGCGAGGCCTAACTTTTAAACCACCGCAGGCGGAGGTTAACGGCGGTGGGAACTTCCTACCACTAGCTGCATTCACAACCTTCTTATCCAAATCTTGTGCTTTCATTCACTACAACAAAAAAGGCCTTTAACAACGTTTTTTAAACGTTGTAATTGGTATTTAACAACGTTTTCACAAACGTTGTGTTATCCAACGTTGTCTTAGGTCCAAATCTAAGACAACGTTTTATAAAACGTTGTTAATAGTTTACACAACGTTTACTGAAACGTTGTAGTACTATTTGTACAACGTTTGTCAAAACGTGGTCCTATGATTTCACAACATTTGCCCAAAACGTTGTCAAAAGTATTTTTGTAAAAAAAAAAAAAATCACACCCCCAAATTCACCTATTGCACCTGGGTAGCTTAGTTGGTCATGTTACTTGTTTCCTCCCAAGAGATCAAAGTTCAAGTCCTGGCCACGACATTACCATAAATTTTTTTTTTTTTTAAAACAAAACGTTGTAGGTTGCAACGTTTCTTAAACAAACGTTGTAAAACTTGAATTAACAACATTTATAAGAAAAACGTTGTCTTATATTCGCAACGTTTCTTTAACAAACGTTGTAAAAAGTCCATTAACAACGTTTATAAGAAAAACGTTGTAGTATACTACGCAACGTTTTTTTAAAAACGTTGTAAAAAGTCCATCACCGCAACATTTTTTTAATAAACGTTGTTACAATGTAACTTCTACAACGTTTAAGCTAAAAACGTTGTAAAAGGTAGTCAATAACAACGTTTTTAAAGAAACGTTGTTAAAAAAAACGTTGTCAAAAAGCTATTTTGTTGTAGTGATTCTTGGCATTGAATTCGGAACAAATTCCTGATCGATATTGCACATGTTGCTCCCGATTTCGCAGCCCAAAATCTCGGTGCATGTTTCCAACCCTTTAGAGCTCAATGCAAAAGCAGAAGGGTTCTCCATTGGGTGAATATATGAGAAATTTGCAAGATTGTTTTTGTGTTGTGAATTAGAGACCAATGGAGCGTTCTATTTTTATACTATTCCTTGAAGGAAAAGAATTAGCAAGTCCATTTGTGGAAGTGAAATGAATATGGAAACCATATATATAACAAAGCAATCGGCCATATTAGGAAACCATACTTGATAGGGGTGTCATCGTTCGGTTCAAACCGCAATTTGAGATCGACCGAAACAAATTATATGGTTTGATTCGGTTTTTATACATTAGCGGTGTAGCTTGGTTCCGAAAATTCATAAACCGTATGGTTCGGTTCGGTTTGCGGTTTGACTCTTTCAAACCGAACCGCGAAAGCGAACGTCATTATCTATTCTGATCTTCTCAAAACAATTCCTACTTTTCCACTTGTAGTTTGTAGTAAATTACTTTAAAGGCCAGATTAGTTCATCTAACCTTTTGAAGTATGTAAACATAGTTTGTTTGTGAAGTCAATGATCAACAATTGCTTGTCCTGCCTCTATCCCTCATTATTTTTATTTTTTCTCATTTTCTTAGTCCAAAGTCCTCACTTTTTTGTTCCAAAATCTGATTTTATTTTTTCTCATTTTTTAGTTCAAAGTCCTCAATTTTTTTTTGTTCCAAAATCCGATTGGTGTTAGCTCTTCTCATGTTCTACATTTAAGCATGCAAATATTTATTGATACTACTATCTGCTTAGTACTTGGTTTATTGTCAGTGTTTATGCTTAAGGTATCATGCATGTATTAGTATAAGTTTAAATTTTTTAACAAAATGATGGTAAAATAATGATTTGAAATATGGTGATTTGAACTGTGTTTTGAATGGCGATCTAAACCGCAAAATCTGGTTGCAGTTTAAATCGAACCGAAACAAACTATGACAATTTGGTTTGATAAGTTTTATGGTCGGTCCGGTCTCTAAATTCTTCCAAACCAAACCAAACCAAACTATTTACACCCCTACTTGGCCATTCAGCAAATCTTTGCTCCTCCCCTCCTCCCTATGGTCTGACTCGACCACATCATCGCTCATTTTGTCATTGTGGGTGACTGAGAGCAATTCGAAAATTTGTGGATCCCACCAAGCTCAAAAACATCTCATCCGTCAAGTACAGAAATAGAACAAAGTGGCAAAATTGGGGCTGCAGGGAAGAGCTCCTCGCTGGAGCAAAGGGGTGGAGCAGTTTGAAATCCCTCATGATGAGTAGGATGTGAATAGGGGGGCGAGGGAAAGAACAAGAAATATCCAATTTAATCTCGGAGTCAGGATTTCTAACAGACTGCCTGAGCCTGATGCATGCTGTCGGTCCAAGTTCAATCAACACAAATTTTATGCTACGTGATGAGTAAACTCGTTTCAAACTTTCCAGCACCTTTCACAAAATGGGAAACTGACAAATCTCCGTTACAGACAAACGGTCATAACTCATAAACTACCTACTCTTTTATGCGACTTCTAGCTCTCGAGGCAGCTGCTAGCCCAGACACATATCAATGTACTATTGAATTTACATTTACAATATTTTTGCTTTTCCAAACTTAACCCAACAATAAAAGTAATATCCCAGCGTCGTTAATTAGCAAGTCAAGCAACAGTTCAATCACTAATGTGTAGAGTCCTAATATAAGTATCATATTCCGAAATGTTTGATCCTCCTCCAACATGATAACTCCCTAATTTTCCTGCAAGAAGCGACAGTGAGAGCATCATGTTGGGTAAGTAGGTACCGCTCTAGCAGTTGGGGAGGAAAAACATCAAGTATAATGGGGGCTATACTGCTCGCATGATATCACAAGTCAATGAAAATGTTAAGTAATCCCATCAGCGCTATCACACCATTACGCTCAATATTTAGCTGTGAACGCCATATCTGGAGGAAAATTCAACTACCTTCAATTTCATTAACACAAATTTAGTGTTTTCTCCACATGTTAATAATCCCGTCAGCCAGGGACTTGAGATTTCCCCATATTGACTGTTTCTTTTGTATCTCTTTGTCCTTGTGGTTTTCCTGCTTCAAAAGTTCTTCATCCTTCTGTTCTTGAGGTAAGTCCCTAAATTTAAAAAATTGTCACATCATCACATGTTACTCCAACTTACTAGTGTTGTAATTATGCAATCAGAATCTGAAAATTATATTCCCTTCGTCCCAAAATGAAAGTCTAAAAAAAAATCAAATTTTCTTTTGATCAAGAGCAAATTTGAAATTAAATATTAACATTTATTTTGGGACTGTGGAAGTAGATTAGAAGCAACACACGCACACACATTTACAATACTGGCCCCAAGTGTTGAACCTTCAACGTTTATTTTGGAAGAGGTGATGCAGTGCCATTTGAGCTGGTACTCATTGGCTTAAACCATGCTAACACAATTTGTTAGTTGTGGAGTACATAATTTGAGAAGTTGCAAAACCATGGCCAAAATATGATTCCCTGCAACACATTCTTGGAGTTATGTCTACAACTAATTGATCCCATTCACCTGACCTAGATGAGGAGTTTTAGCTCTTGATGTAAGTAGTGTTTACACCATTGAGGTCAAGTCTTTTTGAATAAGTTTATATTAGGTTGACTTGTAAAAATTAGACTTATCCAATGATTACTTTAGCAGCAACCTTTGCTTATAAGATTGCCAATTCCAACAAATTTAAGATCTTCCGACCATGAAAACAAAAGTCATTTGCTGTCCAAGTGTTATTTGACGTGGATAGATATTTTTTTTCCAAATATGATATCTTATTCAACTAACTCAAGTCTCAAGTCAGACTATACATTGTACAATCATGTGTAACGACAATCTACAGCTAGGGGACATCTACTTTCAGCAAAGTCTACTTTGGCACGGTATATCAATGGTTTGCAGGTTTTGTTTTTACGTAAGAATGAATACCTAATATTTACTCCTCGCAGGTGACCAGCACTAGTATTTATATGATAATGCCATCTTCAACCTACCTTACCCCAAAACACTAGCATTCAATGGATTTTTTAAAAGATGGAGATTGGTATTCATCTCAATAGCTCTATTATTGAAGCATTTAAACTCATTTTAGAGAGCAATGAAAAAGGTTGGCAATCAATACTCACTGCATAGGCCTAGTTTAAAGACTCAAATATTCAAATCGCAATTCATGAATACAAGTTTCAAGCAGACCAATACACAACCTCTGATCACAAAATCATTGATTGCTCTTACAACATTATAGTTATTGAGGACTTTATTGATTGCACACAAAAAAAGGCTTGAATATCAAGCCTATCATTCTTAAATATGTTTTAGTTGTTAGGATGTGATAAATCAAGTTGGGTTTGAACACTAGATCTAGTAATAGATGTATTTAATGCAATCTGGTAAAAAGACTTGAATAACTAATTGAAGACACTTTGCAGTTTCAGAATCAAAGACTAACCACCTTTTTTTATAAGATAAGAAAATAATTTGAAATTAACAGTATGTAGCAACTTTAGACATGGCTATTCAGTTCCTGCCACTATACCCCCCACCTACCTGGGCCAGCAAACATGTTCAAGATCGAGAAAATAGTTTTCTGGAAATAAATGGAGGAAGAGGCCAGGTAACTAGTGACAAAAACGATGGCAAACATCTCTTAGAAATGAGATGCTCGGGGAATAAGCTTGTGAGCACCAGCATGCCAGTTCAATCAAGCATGTCGGTCCATTCAACCATAACAACAACAAAGCCTTAGTCCCAAAATTATCTGAGGTCGGCTAACATGAATCTTCTTCATATGGACTCGTCAATCCATTAATTCAGCAAATTTCCCTATTAGAAATAAGCAGCACTTAACTTCACAAACATATAACCAGGTCTCAAAAAAGATTATTGCATTATTAGCCTCTATGCAATAATCATTGACAGGCCCATTCTCTAGATAAGATGACGAGATGTGTTGGTAAAAAATGATGGAAACCTCATGGCTGGAGATCACAACTCTACCTATCCAGGTTAAAACACGGACCAGAATGAAAGGCAATTTACTCAGAGAAGGCAAAAAAAATATATATACCTCGGTAACTTATCTAAATCAGTTTGATCTTTCTGCTCAGGTTTGTGCAATCGAACGTCAAAACCCAGCACATCTTCAGAGCCAGTTTTGTCTTCTGCATCAATCTTTGGCTTCTTGGGAAGTTGAACCGATACTTCGGAAAATTGTTCATTCAGCAAAAAATTCTGTGTTACATCCTGATCAGTATTATCGTCCTACATTTGTGAAAGAAACAGAATAAACATATATGACATCAACATCGGAGCCCACCCTAGGCAACAAACATTTCTTCTATCATTATACTCAAATTCGAAACAAGGACCGGGTCAGGATGAAGGAATGAAGCAAGACATACATCATTTACGAAACATGCATGTGCATGATAAAAGATGCAAGATTAACAAACTATATGCATGTAACATCAGAGAGATTTGGCACGCAAATGATGGGCAGCTAACTCTTAGGTGACATTTTAGAAAAAGATTATTCTTACATGTGCCATTGCAATCAGATAGTAGCTTGAATGGGCAACTTTTACTTCTTGTTTTAGTGAGTTTAAACAAAAGAGTTTCAATGACAGTTCTCCAAGGTGCAGTTACTGCCCAATTCAAAATGGACAAAAGAAGTATCTGAGAAACTAGTGTTCATTCACTCGGAACATGTCTGCCAGGTTTTCTTTAAAGCTTTCAACATGTTACTTATTCCCAGAAAGCCAGAAATCTGCTCAGTATTTGCATTTTTTGGCGGTTCAGCCTAGGATTCTGGTAATTTACAGTTCTAGTTCAAAATACCACCAACATGACAGAAATCATTACTTACTTTACTGGTAGGCTTCACAAACTTCGTTGAGTTCATATTCTCATCCAAACCTGATGCTTCAGGACCCACCTTCGCATGCAAATGATTGTTGGAATCAGGTTTATCCAAGCCATTGGTTGGCACAGGCTGAGCATTTGTATTAAATTGTTCATGTGCTCTAATTTGACTGCTTGAGACCTCTTCGATTTCAGCTGAGGCATGGGTTGTTTCGCTTGTAATATGTTTACTATCAGCCAAAGGCTCACTGTCGTTTCTAATTTGACTACTTGAGACCTCTTCAATCTCAGATGAGAATTCAATGGTTACTTTACTGCTTGCAATTCCATGTTCAGTTGATGGTTTAATCTTAGTAGGCTCTTCCTGCAAGATTTTATCTTTTGTGTTTATGGAAGACATTTTAGCTTCAGCTTTCAGTTCCTCAACTATCCTCTTGATTACATAATAAGAACCACCCACTTCTTTCTGTGCTATTTTAACAGATGGAAAATTTCCCAAATTCGTAGCTCTGTACCTGCAAAGAACCAGAAAATAGCTTTCTTATCTTCAACTCTACATTTGTGCTAAAATCGCAAGTATACAAAGCAAGATAAGCTTCAAATGCTATCTTTCTAAGTACCCTTCATGCCGGAATTTATGAGAGACAAATTTAATCAAGAGATGTACATGTAGGACAAAATTCAATTGTGAATGTGATGTTAGATTTGGTGGATACTAGGGGCGGGGTGGTTTTTTCCGGGCGTATATTGCACCACCAGTGACCATAAATGGTTGAGAAATGACATGACACATTTAGAATTGAATGACAGCCAATCTCCTCTCCAGCTCTCCCATCTGGATTTTGTTTCCTGCACAATCATGTGCTAAGACCAAACCAAAGAACTTTAGTTTTGTTGGTATTCGATATTAGCTTGCATAGTGGAGGTAGAGAGTTCGAATCTTGTTAAGGACATGCGCTAGCCTATTTATAGGCCAATTGATGTAGCCTAAGTGGCATGTTACCTATCATTAATTAAAAAAACACAACAACATTACCCCAGTGCCGCAAATGCTCCCAGCTACATGGGGTAAGGGGGATCGGATGTACGCAGTCTTGTCCTTGTATTAAAGCACAAAGATGTTGTTTCCAGATGACCCATGATGAAAATTGCTTCGAAAATTCATGGACTGACTGCTGCTTCATAACCAAAAAAGCGCAGACAGTTTAGTGAGTCATTTTGCTTTATTCCATCATAATTAAAAAAACACTGTTTAAAAAAATGGATCTAAGAAGAACTTGACCAGAGGGTTGGGAACCGGGAACAAGACACCCCCCATCTTGCCTAACATACCAGACCCCAACTCCCATGCATGCACATGTAACTAGACATATATGCACCCACAGAAGAAATTACTATATGGTGGTAAGCAATAACCTTGTAGCCATAGTTGTCAAAGGCGACCGCCCGCCTCACATCTTTTGGCGCCTTGAGGGGTCGGTAGGCAAGCGGATGCACGCCTTTCTTCGCAAGGCGTTCGCCTTGCTCGCCTTTTTGCCGCCCGCCTCTCGTCTTTTTGCATTTTTTTTTCTTTCTTTCTAGTCCCCTGTTATTCAAAATTTTATTTACTTTTGCACGACTTTGGAACTTGATTATTTTTTCTCGATAATCTTTAAGGGTGTAAGTTTATTTAACTTGCTTAAACTACTACTTGTTTTGTTGATTTGAACTTCGTAATTTTGATTCATGCGTCTTTTTTCTTAGAATTCATACTTTTTAGGTTTGAATTATATTACGATACTATTATATGCGGAATTGTGAAATTTATTTACTGCTTTATTCTTGTTCATAACACGTTTTATGCTTTGTTTATGTGTCGCATGTGTGTGTGTATATATATATATTTTATTTTTTACTAACTTTTTGTTCTATTTTCCTCCTTGCTCGCCTTTTTGCCGCCCGCCTCTCGCCTCGCCTTTCGCCTTTTCCAAGTACATATCGCCCGCATCTCGCCTTTCGCCTTTGACAACTATGCTTGTAGCTCATATATAGAGGAAAACTAGCAGTAACACCTTATCTTTAGGTTTTATATAATCACTAGTCAGATTATTAAAAGCAGTACCTACTTAAGCCTTCAAACCAGATGGAACTGTGATTCCATTAATCTGCAACAGAACAATATTCCGTTGGAAAGAAAAGAGAAGAATTTATTCAAGGGAAAATGAGATATTTTTTATCATTTATATGCATGGTGAAATCATATTAAATAGTTGTCTCATAAAAGCCACCTGGCTGATTAGCTAAATGATCTAATAACCCTGCCACTAGAGAATGCTTATGACTAGGACTTCTATAACCATAAAGTAAGTTTGGATGTTAAACTGTTCATCACATTCCAGACGGTTCCACTTCTCAAGAATGGAGTCAGATGTCTCTTAAGGAAACAGCCACTTCCAAGTTCCAAGAAAGGTGAAAGGAAACCCATAAGAATTTTCTAGAAAGGTGTCCTCCAAGTAGTAAAGTAAAAGAGAAAGGAAAAAGGAAACTACAAAGCAGCCTAACAAAATACAAGAACCAAATTTACATAAAGCAGCTCTTCAGTCTATTCTACACAAATCTGTCATAGATAAACCTCAGGAAAGCTCATGAGGAAGCAATAAGCACAATTCTCACCTAAAGTAGAAGAAATGATAGCCGTGTATTCTCAAAAAATTCCTGGCATTCCGTTCCATCCATATACACCACAACATCGCGAAAACCCCACACCACCATAATCTGCTAGCATCTCTATCCTTACCAAATCCCTCAAATTAAATATGAGGGAAGCCATCTCCTTAAGTAGACACTTCTACCTGATATGTAGATCGCAATAATAAACTCCAGAATGAAACAATCATTGACCATAGCATAGAGAGCATAGAAAAGCCTCTCTCTCATCCACTTTGAGCTCAATAAACAGCAGCTGGGCTGGAAGTCTACTGTTAACATTAAAATTAAACAATCATTGACTTTCATTAATGGCAAGATTGTAGTGTCTCAACGAGGACCACGAAAAGGATGCTGAAGCCACTAGGGATAACAAAAACAAGTCATATTCATCTCCACACGTGAAAGATCTAGGACCTTCCATTTATAAGATGGCATGAATGATGATCATCTTTTTGCAAAAAATAAAATATTGTGGTATTTAACCGCGCTCTGCTTCCAAGCCCCCTCTTTCACACTCAGCGAGCTGGTCAGACCAGAGATGACGGAAAAGAAGACGGGAAAATTAAATTAGGATCACCATTCACCAATGTTGAACAATATTGCAATCCATAAGCAAAACTTGTAATGCTTTCTCCCAACCCTCCCACCACCTCTCTATATCTCCATCTTCCTCTTCGCTGTGCGAAATGAAAGTTCAGAAGACAGGGAAAACAGTTGTAATACTGATACTTTGTAAGTGATTGATCACATTAACTAGTCTTCTTTCTTCAGCCTAGTGAAAAGCCAACCCCCTTCCCCCAATACCAATGATAGATCTGATATGCAAACTAGCTTGCAATACAAATTTTTTCTTAGTCTAATAAGCTTTAAATCTGCATTTAATATAAAGTTTTGAAATTTCCCTCAAACTCTTAATCTGGTTCAGCATTCTTTCTGATACTGTATTTATCATGAAAAAGAATCCAAGAATAAAATGTAAAAACTTATCCATCAGTTTCAACACAAAAATGACTTGAGAACAAATAGTCCCCTCCACTTCCATCCATATAAAACAAAGAGTCGAAAGAAACATGATATCAGACACATAATTCAACAGGTTAAATATAGCATCAATTGCTCAGAATTTAAGTGGCATGACAGCTTAAAACAAATAAAGGATACAGAGTTATATTTATACCTATCAACAAAAGATTCAACCATCACTTTTCGTTCTTTCTTAGGCACTTTCTGACCTCTGATAATTGGTTTATCAGAAGGAACAGAAGCTGCAAATGACCTCCAATGCCCTTGAACTTTAGGCTCATGCACATAATTGGATACTTCGGTGAATACTGTCAACCATCAAATCATATACAAATATAAGTTAAATGCTGAATGCTAATGAACTAGATCTAAAAGTTGGAACTGAAAAGGTGGACAGGATTTTTGATTAGGTAAATCAGATTCAAGAGATAGGCTCAGCCTTTGGGGAGTTTTCTAATAAGCATTAGTACCTATAACTGAAGCAGCAGTGGACAAGATTTGCGCATTACCATGACATAGACAATGAAATATAACATTAACAAATGAAATCCTAGAAAGCAAACTCAAAAATAACAACATCCTACCCGAGGTTACAGATATGACCATTTTACGAACACAAGGGCAATTCCTTTTACATAAGAAACTAAGATAATGGCTGCGCATATGTCCTTCTTAGTTGCAAAATTTCAAAAATACCAGTTAATAAAAACACACATATATATCAATTCACAGTCATCTAGTTACCAAAGAAATGATGAAAAAAAAAAAAGTGTTTTGAGACTTTCCATAAATCAATGGTATCTTCGTTGTGTACGTTAACTAAATTGAGGTGCACAAGCTAGCACAGGCAGACAAACAAACAGACAGAAAGGTAGCATTGATATAGAGGTGTAATTTCAAGAAAGTACAATCAAGTAAAGTATTAACCATCAAAAGTTTGACTTCTCAAATTAAATTGTATTTATTTAACGAAGGGAGTATTTACTAACTGTTCATACTTCCTTTGGAAGCATTGATATAGAGGTGTATATTTCTATCAATTTAGTACAACTATCTCCGTCCCACTAGAAAGGTATGTCCCATTTTTGAGCCGTCCCTGTAATACTCCATCTCACATCGACTAGGTATGGGAGTTTAGCGTGCTATTTAGGTTTCAACATTCTACCACGGTGCACAAACATTGTCCATAAACTTTTGGATGTTCTTGTTTACCCAAGATGCTTGTACTCAGTGGAGTGGACCAACGTGTAGCAGACCGGGTTTTCGGGCTCAGGTCGTGTCCAAATAGAAGAGCAACATTTCCCTTTATGAAAAATGTTTCAAAAGAAACGACCACATTAACCTTTATTCTCCTATATAGTTGGAATTCAAATACTGCGAGCTAGTTTGAATTCAAATATTTTGAAGGAAAATTTAGAAGGCGAAACAGTAAAGTTTGTCAAAACACAAAACCAAGGAAAACATTAATAAGCAGTAGAAATCACTGATTCAACAACAAATAGGCAGTAAATCCACCAAACACTCCAACTACCAGAATTCATATAATGTCCGACTCATATTAAATTCAATGTTCAAACCCATAATTACAGCAAAACTACAAATGAATAAGTTAATCAATCTAATACCCAAATTTTCAAACATTGAGAAGAATAAAACCCAGAAAATTATAAGACGAAACAAATAAGATAGAGCGATCAAGAGCTGACCTCGTTTAGAAGAAGGGAAGGAGAGGAACCGTCGGGCAATCGGCATCGGCAAGACGAATTAGAACAAGAGATGTTGGAGAGAAAGAAGAATCAAATCAATCTAACTATGTTTGAAGAATAACCATTCAATTGCTCCATCTACTGAGTTGTTACCTAATCAATCAAACAAAGAAATTGAAGAAATGCTACACACAGTCACTGCGTGACAAAGGGAGGGTTTTGAGGGGAGGGGGGGGGGGGGGTGTGTGTGTGTGTGTGTTTAAGTTGATTTGCTCTAAAACCTCCATGCTCTCTAGACTCTATACAGTAATTAGCAAACATAGAATAACCCGTAATGTCAATTACTACAAAAATGTCATTAATCAAAATGACCATATTATCCCTTAAAAACAAGTCTCCACAATCACTGTCCTTTCCCATTTATGCTACCAATAGAAACGGGTAAGCAACGATAGTTCGGCTAAAGAATGAGGGCGGTCGAATATCTAGCTTAACTCGGTCTCCTTAACCTGAGAATAAGAAAGAAAACTGTTGGCTCAAAGCCGAGGAGGTTTTCCCCGGCGATGAGGCTCCGGCGTGAGGATAAGAACACAATGATGGAGATGAAGCTATGGAGTATGGCTTGAGTTTAAAAATGACTTACCTTCTGCCTTGAAGGAGAAGTCATATTTATATGAGGGAGAGGTTTGGATTATTATCAAATATCAAGAGGACACGTGTTCATACCTCATTGGCGGAGAGTCATTTTGATTGGGAGAGCGGGGAGCAAATCTTTGTTGGGACAGAGACTATGGGAGCCCTCTCTCTGCCATGCCATGCAGAGGGAGTGGAGTCGTTGAAGATTTCTGTTGGAGGGCCACTAGGATGATCGTCATACTCGTAGGGGGACCATTCTAGGCCACTTAGGGTCATTACACGTGGAGGGGTTGTAGATGTCTGTAGGAAGGAACGATCGTCCAAGTTAAGTATGGGAGGATCATGACGATAATTGGTTAGGAGGAGGAAATCGCATGGGGACGACTTCTTGGGGGCGGAGTGCTCTTCGTTGGAGAAGCATGATGGTACGAACTCATGGACAAGCCGGCTATTGCGGTATGCCTCATGGGATATCGAGGTGTTCAGCTCGCGCGTGTGGGAAAGGTTCTTGGAGAAATTCTAAGGGCTTCATGGGGGAGATGACACCGCTTAGGCTCAAGGGAAGAAGATAGTGGGAGAAAGACTTGGGGCAAGCCACATAGGTGATACTCGGTTAAGGGGGAAACCGCCACTAGGTGATGAGGGGTGACCGATTGAGAAAAGGGGAATGGCAGGGATGGAGGAGTTTGGGTGAAGGTGATAGGAGGCCTAGGGGGAAACCGCACATAGGCGGTTTGGGGGGGGGTATGCCTATGGGGTTTGAGGGGAGATGGGCAAATGTGGTGGAGGTGTGAAGGGAAGGGTAGGACGAGAAGGAATTCAAGGGAGGGGGAGACCGCATCTTGCGGTTTGGGGGAGAGTGTCACAAAGGCGGTTTGGGGGGTATTACTGATATTTTTTTACAATAAGGTATATAAAAAAATATAGGAAAAAAACTAAACAAGTTAAAGTATATAAAAGAAAAGAGGGACGTACAATCCCTTATTTATTTTTATTTTTTATTAATTTTTTATTGACTAGGAAATAATATTTTAGACTTTTTTATTACTGACATTTTTTACAAAAAGGTATATAAAAAATATAGAAAAAAACTAAACAATTTAAAGTATATAAAAGAAAAGAGGGTCGGACTATCCTTCATTTATTTTTAGACATTTATACAAACAGGTCCGTGCGGACCTCATTGCAACGGGCCAAACGGGTCACGGACCAAACAGATCTTCTGATCCGCGGGCTAAAGACCGGTTCGTGCGGACCTCTGATAGGACGGATTTTCACTATGTAATTCCTATGTTTCCGGTCTTATATTTCGTTATTTCCATATAATTAGTTAGGTTTGATGTATTTTGAGTGATTTTATGTATTGTGAGGATTATGAGAAAAACTATGTGATTTGAGAGAATTTTAGAGAGTTTATGATGTAAGTGTTTTTGGTCCTCAAAAGTAGCTCAAGTTCATCAAGTTTTACACCCATGGAAGTCAAGTCAAGGTCTATCGAAGAAATTCGAAAGAGAGCCAAAGAGTCAAGCGAAGAAATGAAGAAAATCAGAGTTTTTGGTCCAGGGGACGAGTCGTCCCCCTTTGGCCTAACTATTCCCCTAAGGAGGGACGACTGAATCAGAAGGGGGTGTAGTCAGGGACGAGTCGTCCCATAGCTCACGACTCGTGCCCATGGAAGGAAGGTTAAGGCACGACTCGTGGCTGGGAGGACGAGTCGTGCCCTGACGGGCTGGCATGACGGATTTTTGCATTTTTTAATATTTTTAATTTATTTTCTTTTCCTTTTTAACTAGGTTTTAGGGAGGGAGTATATATACTACCTCTTATCAGTATTTTAGGTTATCGTCTATTTTTCTTAGTTTTCCTAGAACAATATTCAAGTTTTGAATCTCCATGGAAGGCTAAACTCATTGCTTTGGATTGTAACTTTTGAACCATCTTGACTATCAATTGAGGTTTGATTTCTTTCTATTATTCTTCCCTAATTGCAATTTTACTTGTGCTTAATTCAAATCAATATCTAGGGTTTTGAGAAATTGATCAATCCCTTAATCCTTTTAATTGATTATTGCTAGATCTCCCTTTTATCGTGTCGGACTAGGGTTGTCATTGTAGCATCTTTGCAATTCTCGAATGTGTCATCTTGGATTGTGATTAAAGTAAAATTGGCTTTAATTCTATTTGAAACAATAATAGGTTAATTCATTGATCTCCATCTCTTAGAATTTCATCAATTAATATTTAGAACCGTGATCGTGTCGGCTAGGTTTTATTTATCAATTAGAGTTTTTAGTTGAGCGTGTCGCCGCAATTAACTACTATCAAAGAAGAGATAGAGATTTATTATCTCGTGATCAAGTAATTAGGGGAAAGTACGAAAGAATCATTCCGGTGATATTGATTGATAGACGGGGATAATTTTGCATGTCCAAGGTGTTCTCTTACATAATTGTTTATAACCTAGCTTTTAATTCCCGTCTTAGGATTTTTAATTATTCAACAAACAAACCCCCCATTCGTGTGTGACTTGATTGTATTCAATAACCGTTCTTCGTGGATCGATCCTGGACTTGCTCTAGCTGCATATCTTGTGGCCGAGTCCCGATTTAATTTAGTAGGTGTGCGATTAAGCCTACCAAATTTTGGCGCCGTTGCCGGGGAACGGTGTAATTGTTTACGATCTTATTCTTTTCTTAATCTATTTCTTTTTCTTTTTATTTATTTTTATTTTAGTATTTGTGTTATCTGCTAAGTGTTTTACCCTGCTCTCCTGTGGTGTGTAACCGTGCATGGTGCACACCCGTTCTACTAACAATTTTCTTGTGCCTCTTGATACAGAAATTGAACGTTCTTTCAGGAAAGGACGTAAAGCAAACAGGAGTGTGAACCATAATTGTTGGGAGACAGAGATGGGGGATAGAGCAGCTCAGACACTTAGGGAGAAAACTGCTCCAAACTGGACGGAGCAACCGCAGGCAGCTACTTTTCCTGCATTGCCGACGGGAGTCACGTTTGAGTTGAAACCGGGGATGCTAAATCAATTGCCTAGCTTCAGTGGGCTACCCGGTGAAAACCCGAATCAGCACGTCTCCCAGTTCGTGCAAGTTTGCGGCTTGATATGAAGCCTTCAGATCTCCCACTTGAGCGGCTTACGCTCAGAGCTTTCTCTTTCACATTGAAGGACAGGGCCAATGTGTGGTATTATCACCTGGCCGCGAACACCATTACCACCTGGCAGATGTTGAAGGAGGCTTTCTTGGATGAATTTTTCCCGGTGAATCAAATAAATGTGATGAAACGGGACATAAGTAATATGGAGCAGAAGGGGGATGAATCATTCTATGATTACTTTAACAGGTTTCACACACTCACCCAGAGTTGTCCCTACCACGGGTATGATGCGGATCAACTGATTATGTACTTCCACGGAGGACTTACTGATCAGGACAAGAGGATGGTTGACTCTTCGTGTGGGTGTAGCATACTGAACAAAACTACTGCGGAAGCTCAGAAATTATTAGAGGAGCTAGCAAAGAGTACCCGAACACATGGTATGAGGTCAAGTGTCAGACAGGTCAATGCAGCTGGGTCCAGTAGTGGGGTAGCAGATCAACTTAAAACTGATGTCGAGGACATCAAAAGTATGATGAAGGCAATGATGTTGGGACAGCCGCCGAAACAGTGTGGTATTTGTTACGAGGTGACTCATCCTACAGATTCGTGTCCAACATTGCAAACGGGTGAGTATGAAGATGTGAATGCAGTCGGATTCGGAGGCCAGAGACAGAACACTTACAACCCGAACTGGAAGAATCACCCAGGGTTCAGTTGGTCTAATCCGAATGGGGCACAGCAGCTGCAGTTCGGTAATCCGTGAGGTTTTCTGCCGGTTCAGCAGTCCATGCAGTTTAGGCCACCTATGCAGCCACAACAGTTTCAGCCGCATCAGTAGCAGCAGCCACAACAGTTTCAGCCGCAGCAGCAGCAGCCACAGCAGGGACAGTCTACAGAAGATATGTTCCGTACACTGGCTCAGAGTATGACCACCTTATCCAGCGGTTTTCAGTAGTATCGCGGAAGGGCGTCACGAGTATCAGTGGTCTTGAGAGACAGATGGGGCAGATTGCCGATGCTGTGGGTAGGTTGGAGGCTCAGAATTCGGGAAAGTTGCCATCAAGGACGGAACCGAATCCGAACCAAAAAAAATGTGAGTGTTATAACACTGAGGTGTGGTAAGGAGTTGATAGACACAGTGATCAATGAGGAACCAGAATTAGTGGTTGAAAAGACCGAGCCGACAGAAAAAGTCGTGGAAGAGAAGGGTACTGCATCTGAGTCAGTGCCACCAGTAGTCGAGCCGGAAGTGCCGTTTCCTCAAGCCTTGAGAGAGTCGAGGAAGCCTGAGCCTGACAAGGCCATTTTTGACACTTTCAAGAGGCTTGAAGTGAACATCCCGTTCCTGGACCTTCTTCAGACTGTCCCGAGATACACCAAGTTTCTGAAGGAGCTGTGTACCACCAAGAGAGATCAGAAACTGAGGAGTCAGAAAAAGGTAAAGGTCCATGAGCATGTTTCTGCCGTTTATCAGAGGAAGATGCCCAAGAAGTGCAATGATTCGGGGATGTTTGTGATCCCTATTTCTCTAGGGGATTCATCGGAGCATAAGGCAATGCTCGATTTGGGGGCTTCAATCAATGTTATGCCATATACATTGTTTGAGAACCTAAAGTTGGGGCCATTGCAAGACACTCGGGTAATAATACAGTTAGCTGACCGGTCTAACGTATATCTGAAGGGGTTAGTGGAGGATGTTCTCGTCCGGGTTGGTAAGATGATATTTTCGGTTGACTTTTACGTGTTGGATATGGATTCGGATCCTAAGGCTCCCATTCTTCTTGGAAGGCCTTTCATGTCTACAGCTAGAACCAAGTTGGATGTGGCCAATGGTTCTTTGTGTATGGAGTTCGATGGGCAAGTCATGGAGTTCAATATCTTTGACTCCATGAAATACCCAAAGGACGTCCACTCTTTATGTTTCATGGATGTGATTGAGCCAGTGGTGGAGGAGGTGTTCGAGGTGAGCAGCACAAATGATGATATGAAGGCTGTTTTAGAGAATGCTTTGGGGTTTGCGGAGTTGGATTTTGAAATTTTCGACAGTCTGAAAGAAGTAGTAATGAGCCTTTCGGGTGATGCTCCGGGGTATGTTAAGGTGCAGTTAGAGATTCCACCAGGGAAGCCCGTGCCATCTATTGAGAAGGCACCTGAGCTCGAGTTGAAGACCCTACCGGAGGGCTTAAAGTATGTTTACTTGGGAGAGAATGATACGTTGCCGGTAGTGATCTCAAGCAAGCAGAATGAAGCTCAGGAGGAGAAGTTGGTAGAGGTGGTTCGGGCTAGGAAGGAGGCGATTGGATGGACTATTGCCGATCTTAAGGACATAAGTCCATCTATGTGTACACATAAGATTGTTAAGGAGGATGATGCAAAGCCGATCAAGCAACCACAAAGGAGGATGAATCCACCAATGATGGAGATGGTAAAGAAGGAGGTGTTGAAGCTAATGCAGATGGGGATTATCTACCCCATATCCGACAGTAAGTGGGTTTGCCCCACTCAGTGTGTTCCAAAGCGAGGCGGGATCACTGTCTCAATAAATCATAAGGGAGAGTTGGTGCCAATCCGGGAGCAAACGGGTTGGCGAGTTTGCATTGACCTTCGACGCCTCAATGAGGTAACACGTAAGGATCATTTCCCCCTCCCCTTCATTGATCAAATGCTTGAAAGGTTAGCCGGAAGGGCGTATTACTGTTTTCTCGATGGTTATTCCGGGTATTTTCAAATACCTATTGCCCGGTAAGACCAAGAGAAAACTACTTTTACTTGCCCTTTTGGCACCTTTGCTTATCGGAGGATGCCGTTTGGATTGTGTAATGCACCTGTGACTTTTCAAAGGTGCATGATGAGCATCTTCTCCGACTTTGTTGAGAATTTTATGGAAGTCTTCATGGACGATTTCACTGTTCATGGAGACTCATTCGACCAATGACTTGCTCACCTAGCTCTTGTCTTAGACCGTTGCATTGAAACTAATTTGGTCTTGAATTATGAAAAATGCCATTTTATGGTTGAGCAAGGCATCATTTTGGGTCATGTGGTGTCAAAGAAAGGTATAGAGGTCGATAGGGCAAAAATTGATGTCATTTCTTCCCTCCCCTATCCCACAAATGTGCGTGAGGTCCGGTCATTCCTCGATCATGCGGGGTTTTACCGGCGCTTCATAAAAGATTTTTCAAAAATCGCCTCTCCCCTATGCACTTTATTACAAAAAGAGGTTGATTTTCATTTTGATGAGAGGTGTAAGGGGGCCTTTGATGAGTTGAAGTCTAGGTTGACCACCACCCCCATAATCCAAGCACCCGATTGGTCTCGCCCCTTCGAGATCATGTGCGATGCTAGTGATTATGCGGTTGGAGCTGTTTTGGGTCAAAAGGTGGAGAGGGCATCCCATGTCATTTACTATGCTTCTATGACCCTCAATGATGCCCAAAGGAATTATACCACAACCGAGAAGGAGATGTTGGCGGTTGTGTTTGCTCTTGAGAAGTTTCGGTCATATCTTTTAGGCACCAAAGTCATTGTTTACACCGACCATGCTGCTCTTAAGTATCTTATGACCAAGAAAGAGGCGAAACCTAGACTTATTAGTTGGATCCTTTTATTGAGTGAATTTGATATTGAGGTGAGGGATAAGAAGGGGGCCGAGAATCTTGTGGCCGACCATTTGAGTCGCCTTGTGCTAAAAGAGGATGAGCCCTCTAATCATTGTTCAATTCGGGGTGAGTTTCCCGATGAGTCTCTTTGGGTGGTTCAGTCGTCCGCACCATGGTACGCAGATTTGGTCAATTTTCTTGTGTCTCAAAAGTTCCCTCCGGGACTTACTAAATCTAAGAAGGATAAAATCCGGAGTGAGGCAAAATATTATGTGTGGGATGAGCCTTATTTGTGGAGGCATTGTGCGGACCAAGTGATCCGTAAGTTTGTAGCCGATAGTGAGATTCATTCCATCCTTAGATTCTGTCATGAGCATGCATGCGGTGGTCATTTTGGTGCTAGAAACACGGTGAGGAAAGTGCTTGAGAGTGGTTTTTATTGGCCTACCCTGTTCTGTGATGCATATAATTTTTGCAAATCTTGTGATAGGTGTCAAAGGGTTGGTAACATTGGTCGACGTGATGAGATGCCACAACACTTCGTCTTAAATTGTGAGATTTTTGACGTTTGGGGAATCGACTTTATGGGTCTTTTTCCCAATTCATTTGGCTTCTTGTACATCTTGTTAGCGATCGAGTATGTTTCCAAGTGGGTTGAAGCAATTCCCACACGCACCGATGATTCACGGGTAGTGGTCAATTTCCTTAGGACCAACATAGTGAGTAGGTTTGGTATGCCTAGGGCCATCATTAGTGATAGGGGGACACATTTTTGTAATAGGATGGTTGTTGGGTATGCTTACTATGAACCCCTCCTATTACTTAATTTGATTGATACCATCACCTATTTTTACTTTACATGGACTATAGGACATAATGTATGAAGTCTCACTAACTTCAAATATAGTTAAGTCCATTTTGTTACTTAGGCTTGAGTAGGTTATTCTAGGTTAAAACTTTCTAAGTAATTTTTGGCTCAAAATTGGCCATGCGGTCGACCGCATCTTGGACCGCATTATGAAGACTTGAAGCACCTCTTCGACCGCATTCAAGCTGACCGCATGGAGCATGTCCAAACCGCATGGAGCATGTCCAAACCGCATCAACATGTCCAGACCGCATTGACATGCCAACCGTCTGAACTTGCTAACCGCAATTCATTCCTGACCGCATAGCTTGCCAGACCGCACATCATTTCTGAAGATTGAGAAATTAACTCTGATCACAACTCAGAGTTAACTCGGAATTTTACCGTTGCAGAATTTGCTCCAAAATTCAAAATTGGTGACAGCTAGGTCACTTCGTACAAAGGACATACCAGCATACCACCTTGCCACTAACTCTGCAACATGGAGACAACAAAGGACACGTGCTCCAATTATACATCAACAGCACATTGTCCTTGAAGCTTGCTCAACACTAAACTCCAACGGCTATCTTCATTCCAAGGCTATAAATAGACCTTGTGTTCAAGCATGAAGATAACAAGATAGCTTGAGAAAAAGAGAGACGTCGAAATTATCAAAGTGTTGAAGCTTATCATCTCCAGATTTCTTTGAATCTTTAAACACTTACAAGCCTTCAAGATTATCCAACCCAGAAAATCTCTCAAGCCATTTGTAACACCATAGATTCATTAAGCTCTCTCTTCATATTATAAAGAGCTCTTGAATCTTGCACACACACACACATACACTGGTTATTGTCTAGGATTTGCTTCATAGAAAAAGATAGTTAGATTTGAGATTGTTTGATTCTCACTTTGTATTCCTTGTAATTTACTCAAATCAAATATACTATCTCCCTTAGAAAATCCAAGACTAACCATCTTGGTAGAAAGGGACGTAGATCTTTAACGATTGAACCTCTCCAAATATCGTGTCATTTACTTTACGCACTTTACATTTCAAGTTCATAAGTTTTCATATTGTTACATGTGTTTGATCTTCACTTGCATCCAACTTCATATTGAATTGTGTTTATAGTACAAATCTGCCTAAGCTTATTTTCAACTTTGCGGTCGACCACACTTTCACTTTTGCGGTCGACCACATTATTTTTCAATACTAAGTTTTGTACTTAGAAAACTTCCATTTGTGCATTTTACTAAGCTTGAAAGTTGGTTTTACTTGACCACACTTTCAGCCAAGTAAGCCAAGGTTGAATTTTTCAAAAAGAGTAGAAATTTTTATACAGCTATTCACCCCCCCCTCTAGCTGTTTTCATACTCTTGTTGCACCTTTGGGACCAACAAGTGGTATCAAAGCCAAACACCTTTATAAAACTATTCTCTGTTTTTCAAGCTTAACAGCTTGGGTGCCGATTCATCATGGCAACTTCAAAAGCTATGGCAACGATTAACTATTCACACATTCCTATGTTGGATGAAGATCACTTCGATATCTGGAAAGCTCGAATGCTAATTCATTTAGAGTCAATAGATGAAAGGCTAGTTGATTGTATCAACGATGGACCTTTTGTTCCAATGAAAGCCAATGCGATGCAACTACCAATACCGAAGTTCCTGAAGTCAAAAAGCTGAAGACAGAATGGACTGACGAAGAAAGAAAGTATGTTGCATTAGATAGCAAAGCCAGACATATCATTTCCGGAACATTACCCACGTCAACCTATCGAAGGTACTCAAATGCAAGGCGCAAAGGAGATGTGGGACTCTATTGAAAACTATCTCGAAGGTGATGATCAATGCAAGGAAAGCAAGAAATTTGAAATTGAAAGGAGATACAGCAGCTTCAACAGACTACCCAATGAATCTCTACGTCAAACCTACGATCGTTATGTTGAGGTAGTAAATGCTTGCTTATCTCTAGGTAAAGTTCTAACTGATAAAGAAATTAACATGACATTCCTTTCTGCTCTGGGATCCAAATGGATGCACAAAGCAACTTCCCTCGAAGATTCAAAACAATTAAATACATGGACTCTTAGTAATTTATATGCAAACCTTAAAGTTTATGAGTTGAAATTACAACATATTGAAGAAGTCGAGGGAAAGGGAAAATCACTTTCTATGTCTGTTGTTGATCATGTGGAGAAACCCTCAAAGCCTACCTCAGATCCTAGTATTTCAACTTCTTCTCTCATCGATATGGATGATGAGGACTTTGCCATGTTTGTAAAACGTTTTCAAAAATTTCGTAAAAATTCAAAACCGTTTTCAAAAAGCAAATATCCAGCAACATCTTCAAGGGTGAGTGACTCAAAGAAAAGGAGTGACCTTGTTTGCTACAATTGTAGAAAGCCAGGTCATTTTGCTTCAGAATGTCCTCAACCCAAATATGAGTATTTGAAAAAGAAAACTTTCCCTTCGAAGTTTTCTCAACGAAAGGGAATGGTTCTTTGAAGAAGATGAGAATTCTAAAGAACTTGCAACTTGGATCGAGGCGGATTACGATGAAGACGGCGATGAGAGTACCGAAGAGGTAAATCTACTGCCTCATTCTTTGAGGATGCTTCTAGTGACTCAGAAGATGAAGTTCACGTTGAGTCGCTCAAAAAGAGGAATGAGGTGATTTCAAGGAAAACCAAGCTTGTGGCTAGCAGTGTGGACTATAGCAATTTTGACCTCACTCCAAGCACCAAGATTGGAAATTGTTCATTTTCTCGCCCCATATTTCCATCCAAAAATGAAACATCTTCAAAAGCTAAATCAACTCCAAAAGTTTCAAAAAGGGCTAAGGAGATTTCCCCCATGGATCAAGAAGAGATGTTTAAAAAGGCTGAAGTGATGATCCAAAGGTTTGAAAATGTTAAGAAAGCTCTATCACTATCAACCGATGAAATTTCTCAACTCAAGACGGAGAAAAGCGTGATGAGGTCCGAAATTTCAAATCTTAAGGGCCAAATCAAAAGTATGACTCCTCTTGTAGATCAAAACCTCATTCTTGAAACTAAGGTTCTTTGCACTTCAACTTCGCAATGATGACCTGGTTACCCAAATCAACGATCTTCAAAAGATTATTGATAGATGGAACAAGTCAAAATCCACCTCGGATCAAATTATAGACTCCCAAATTTCCAATGGAATTAAGGAGGGTATAGGTTTTGGATCCGGTGAAGAAGAGAAGTGTGCATCCGATAGTGAAAAGGATGAGGAGATTTCAAAACTAACTAATGAAATTCCTAAGAGGAAGCATGCTAATCCTAAGGGTAAAGGACAAATTTTCAATTATGTCTATCCAAAGTATAGGAAGGACTCTCGAGATAAAAGAAAAGGATTACTGAGATTGATGATTCGGAGAACATGGCTTATGGAGTTGGCCGCATCTCTACTTCAACCGCTTTGGTGGAATTAGTGGTGCTGGCAGCTGCAAGGCGACCGCCCTTCTTCTTCGACCATTCCTCCTGCCTTCAAAAGCAAGAAGAATGCTCCTAGAAAATACGTAGTCAAGCCAAAGCCAGTTCCCTTTGTCAAAGCTAAAATCACTACTCCCCAAACCGCATGCAACTCTTAAGAAAAGTAAAGAGTTAGTAAAAACACATGATATGTGTAGCTTTCATCATTGTTACGTGTGTGATGGTTATGGTCACTCATTCTTGAATGCCTTTTAAGATTCACACCTAATGCTCGAAGACATAATCCGCCTTCGGTCAAACAAGTGTGGGTTGTTAAAAGGTGCTAACCCCAGGACCCAAAAGAATAAAGGGGACCTCGTGCTTAAATGTTTATTTTTCGGGTCCTCTGCTTCATGTTTGGATCTTCCAAGGCAAATTCAAATGAATGGTATCTCGACGGTGGCTGTTCAAGACACATGACCAGGAGATATCACCTTCTTTGGAAGATGTCCGTGAAGAAAATGGTCCATCGATAACGTTTGGGGATAACAACAAAGGAAAGACGATTGGATATGGAGTCATTCGAAAAGGAAATCTAACTATAAAAGAAGTATCTCTAGTCGAAAGGACTCAAGCATAATCTTCTCTCCATATCTCAATTTTGTGACAAAGGATTGCCTTTGCAACTTTACTTCGGCAAATTGCTTTATCAAAGATGGCACATCCGGAGTCACTTTGCTCAAAGGGATTCGTAAGAGTAATGTTTACATTATCGATTTTAATTACACTTGCAATCTTACTAATCTTTGTTTTGTAGCAAAAAGTGTGAGTGAAAATAGTTGGGTTTGTGGCACAAAGACTTAGTCATCTGAACTTCAAGTATCTATCTAAGATTGGAAGAGAAAGTCTAGTTCGTGGTCTACCCAAAGTAGCTGATCACCACGACAAGAAGTGCGCCGCATGTCAACTTGGCAAACAACCCAAGACATCTTTCTCCAGCAAGACTGTACCCTCAACTTCAAGATGTTTGCAACTACTTCACATCGATATGTTTGGACCTGTCACCATCGCAAGCATTGGAGGAAATAAATATACTTTAGTTGTGGTGGATGATTATTCAAGATATACTTGGGTCGAAATGATGATCTCCAAAGATGATTGTTATGATATTTTGACCTCACTCTTTAGACAGCTCCAAACACAAAAAGAAGATGACATCGTTAGTGTTAGATCAGATCATGGAACAGAATTCAAAAATAACGGTGTAGCTCAGTACTGTGACGACCATGGTATTGATCATAACTTCTCTGCTGCTGGAGTTCCGCAACAAAATGGAGTTGTGGAAAGAAAGAATAGAACGTTGATCGAGGCTGGTAAAACAATGCTCGCTGAAGCCAAGCTACCACAATACTTTTGGGCAGAAGCTACCAACACAGCTTGCTTCACTCAAAATAGATCTCTCATCAACAAGACCTACAACAAAACTCCATATGAACTTTGGAGAGGAAGAACCCCCACATAGCCTTCTTCAAAATATTTGGATGCAAATGCTTTATTCTATATAATGGAAAAGAGCATCGAGGTAAATTCGCTCCTAAAGCAGATGAAGGTATTTTTGTTGGGTATGCCAAACATTCTAAAGCTTTTCGTGTTTTTAATAAAAATAGTTTAAAGATAGTAGAATCTGTTCATGTTACTTTTGATGAATATTCTCTCCTTGAGCCACATTTGGCTCCAAATGTTCTTGATGATTTTCTTGAGCCTAATGAGACAGGTAATCCTTCTCAAAATACACCTAGATCGAGAAAATCACTCAACTCAAGGAAATCCATCAACATCAACCGCACCAAATTTCTCAAATCCAACATCGGAGATTCCCTGCGAAGATGTTCATTCGGAAGATGATGCGGTTGAATCGACCCCATAAATTCCATTGAGCCTATTCCTCAACTCACTTACTTTGATAGCTCAAATGATGTACCTATTGAAGATCTTCAACAACAAACAACTCAACCAGACTTACCTCCAGAAATTCATGAGGTTAGAGATCACCCAATTAACAATGTCATTGGTGATTTGTTCTCTGGGGTTCAAACAAGGAGTTCTCACTATGATGAATACACTTCATTCATATCTCAAATTGAACCAAAGAAAGTTGATGAAGCACTCCAAGATTCAAGTTGGGTTGTGGCCATGCAAGAAGAGCTCAACCAATTCGAAAGATGTAAAGTTTGGACTTTAGTTCCAAGACCAAAGGATCAAGGAGTAATTGGTACAAAATGGGTGTTTAGAAACAAGATGGATGAGAATGGAAGCATAACAAGAAACAAAGCAAGGTTGGTTGCACAAGGATATAGACAAGAAGAAGGAATTGATTACGACGAAACCTTCGCTCCCGTTGCAAGACTTGAAGCCATAAGAATTTTCTTAGCTTATGCCTCCTTCAAAAGATTCAAGCTTTATCAAATGGATGTAAAGAGCGCATTTCTCAACGGTGAACTTCAAGAGACGATCTATGTTGCACAACCTCCTGGATTTGAAGACAACAAACATCTGATCATGTCTACAAACTCCAAAAAGCTTTGTATGGACTCAAACAAGCTCCAAGAGCATGGTATGATACTCTATCTAAATTTCTTTTAGAAAAGGGCTTCAAACGAGGTAAAATCGACACAACTCTTTTCATTGCCAAATATAATGATCATACACTACTTGTTCAAATATATGTTGATGATATCATTTTTGGCTCTACTAATGAAATTTTGTGTAAGCGTTTTGAGAAGCTCATGAAAAGCAAATTTGAGATGAGCATGATGGGAGAACTCACTTTCTTCCTTGGGCTCCAAATCAAACAATGTGATGATGGCATCTTCCTTAACCAAGCAAAATACACTAAAGACTTAATCAAGAAATTTGGACTTGAAAATGCAAAAGCATACGACACTCCTATGGCTACTGGTAACAAGTTAGACAAAGACTTGAAAGGTAAGAAAGTTGATCAAACTTTGTATAGAGGTATGATTGGCTCCTTACTATATCTAGCTTGCTAGTAGACCGAGATATCATGTTCGGTGTTTGTGTTTGTGCTCGCTATCAAGCGGACCCTAGAGAAGCACACCTTATAGGCGTAAAACGTATTATTCGTTATCTATACTGGGACTATTAACCTTGGACTTTGGTATTCCAAAGAACCATCTTTTGATCTTACGGGTTTCTCGGATGCGAGATTATGCGGCTGCCTGTCACAATCGGCGGAAGAGCACCGGTGGAACTTGTCATTTCCTTGGAAATCGACTTGTTACATGGGCCGGCAAGAAACAAGCTTCGGTGTCTGTCTCAACAACGGAGGCTGAATACATCATTTCTTGGGAGGCTGCTGTTGTCGAATCTTGTGGATGAAGCAACAACTAGTTGACTATGGCATTCATGAAGGAAATTGTCCAATCTATTGTGACAATACATCGGCCATTGCGGTATCAAACAACCCCTGTTATGCACTCTAAAACCAAACACATCGATATCAAATATCACTTTCTCAAGGATCATGTTGAAAAAGGTAACATTCATTTAGAGCATATTGAGTGCGACAATCAAATTGCGAGATATTCTTACCAAAGCTCTAGACTCCAAGAGATTCGTGTTTTTAAGAGGAGAAATGGGTATGTTAGAACTCAAGTAAAACTTGTCCTTATTTTTAACTAACAAATTGTGTGTTTCAAGTTCATGCTCAAAGACGGGTCAATAAGAATGGCCCATTCCATTCTTCACGGTCGACCGCACCAAGCCTATACAATGCACGGTCGACCGCACTAGTCCTTTCGCATGTCAAAATGCTTTATCAATTCTCTAATGGACCGCATGCTTAAGGCTGGACCGCATAAGCCTTTAAATAATTTCTAGGCTTTATAGAAGCCTTCAATACGGTCAACCGTTTGGCTCATAATAAGTCATACTTAGCCGTACTCTTGAAGACATCGAGGTAAGTACTCTAACTCCTTGTGATGTGCGGGACTTGTCCATATTAGGACAAGATAATTGCACTGAGGTACTTTTGCAATTATTTTTCCCTCGTATTTATTCAAATTTTTATGGGATAAATATTTTAATTTAAAATGCCACATGTTCGGCCCATTGGGTTTGTCATAGTGAAGACAAAAGGACTATCCTCTTACACAAAGGACATTACTGTGCACTAACTTCCCTCCATAACTCCCGTTTCCACTTCTCCACTTCTCGTCCTTCCCTGTCACCTGCACAAATCGGTCCTTCACTTTGTCTTCTTCTTTCTCTCTCTACTTTATCTCTCTAAAAATTCCCTCTATAAAATGTCTCATTCTCAATCGGATTCAACTCAAAATACCTCAGAGGAATCAAATAGTGAATCCAATATATCCAAATTCGTGATAATGGTAAGTCATTTCCATTTAAAACTTTGATTTTTGAATTTCAAAATGTTTCATTCGTCTTTGGTCGAAAAACGGGAAACCCAGTTGCTTAGAAATATCATTTTTGTTGCTATTTGCTTGAAATTTTTGCTTATCCATGTTCGATTCTTCATTAGAAACTCATGAATGTTGTCTATTTCTTGTTTAGATGGTGCTTTGATTGCTCAAAATGAAGAAGCTGTGTTAAACCTAAGTTTCGAGTTTTATGGGTTTTGAACTCAATTTACGCAATTTATTTGAGCTAAATCATGTATGTTTGTTGATTTAAATGAAATTCCCTATATTAAAAGCAAGAAAATATGATTTTTAAACATGCTCTGTAAAATCTGAAAATTTTGTTCTTCATGTTCTTCGAGTTCTTCATGTTCTTCAAATGTTCATAATGAATTTACGGGAAATTCCGTATATTTTGGTTCATGATTCTGATTAATCTTGTTTAAACTTTTTAATCCAAAATGTTTCTTACAAATTTTACTTGCTTGTTTTCACCCAAATCACGGTTGACCGCATATATCACGGTCGACCGCACAAGACTTGCTCTTTCTCCCTAGATTACGGTCGACCGCACGCTACCTTAAACTACGGTCAACCGCACTTACATATATTTTTCTATATTCTAACATTTTCTATTATTGCGAGAATACTAGTCATTTTATACATGGGTGGGTTATTGATCGCAAAGATCTGGCTCAAGATGCTCTTGGTAGAGTTACGCTAAAAGTATTTAAGAAATGCGGAGTTATGCCCTTCTTTGACATGAAGCAATCAATCCATGTCCCTGCTTTGGTGGATCGGTTCTTTCACAATGCCGAGAGAGCTAAGCTGTAAAAGATGATAAGGGTAGAAGGATCAAGATAATTAGCACTCAAATTCATGGAATTCCCTTGGATATTGACTATGAAGACATAGCTTTTGTTCTTAACATGCCAATCACCGAAGCCGACCCTATGGAGCTAGATCAAAAGGATTTGGATGATCTCTGTGTCATTGATTGGGAGTGCTTCTTTGTAACTACAACTCCAAGAAAAAGTTTTGATGAGCTAATGTATCATATCGGCCATCTTGTTGGACACTCTCTCTTACAAAGCTGGAAATCGAGGCAAACTTCAATAATGATCGGTGGAAGATTTACTGCGGCTATATTTCTTGGTAGGAAACTCCATTGGCCCAAGATCATCTTTCAACGTCGATAGCCGGTATTCTTGAATATCAAAAGAATGAAATTTCTTGGTAATAACAAGTACGAGAACCCATGCGAGACTCATTTCCCTCATTCGCTCAAGGCGAGAAGATAGGCAAGTACATTGTGACGGGCATCATGAACTTGTTTGAAATTCCAAAGGCCAAGATATTCACTAGAAAAACAATGCGGGTTTTGAACAAAGTTTGACAATAAAGCTGTATATTCGGTTTTGGAAGAAGGATCCCCAAGAAGAGTTTGTGCCTACGAAAGGACGGAAGAAACTAACAAAAGATGACGGTGTTGAGAAAATCAAGGAACACGAGGATTCAAGGGAAGTGGCTAGAAAAGCCAAGGGAAAAGATAAAGCTATTGATCTTCCAAAGAAGAAAGCTTCATTCATTGATCCACCAAGGAGACCTGGTGGAATCAAGATTCAAGAGCCAAGCATTGCCAAACCTTCATTCCAAGCTGAAAAACCACGGTCAACCGTAACATCACGGTCGACCGCACCATCAAGCTTTGTGAAACTCTCAAAATTTAGTGCCGACTCCTAAAGTCACTATGCCAAGCTCTCCAATTCCATCCAAGTCAAATGAACCCAAGCCAAAATCTCCTATCATCTCTCCAACTCCAACCCCCTCTGCCTTAAAAGAACAGGAAATTTTCAATCATCTCTTTGGTGCTACTTCTCAGGGGGAGAAAAGGAAAATAACTGATGATCAATCCTCACCAAAGAAAAGGCCAAGACTTGTCAATGTTAGTCAAACCATTGTGACACAGGTCTTGATGATTACGATGACGAAGTATCGATGGGTTGGTTGATTCAATTCCATCTATTCGGGAGGATATGGTGATAACAAGAACCAAGGTGATTCTTTGATGATGACAAGCGGCTTGAAGAAGGTTTTGAAAAACCTACTAATGATGAAGGGGTTAATGTTGATGAAAATGAAGAAAGCTGCTGCTAACGAGGAAATGAGCCAAAAGAGGATACTACAATTGGCAAAGACCCAATTTTCCACTGAACTTCAATCGGACCGCACGGTCAACCGCGATGGGCCTACTCCTCCTCTCGGCCCTCACCCTTCTCAAGAGCCTCCTCAAAACACGGCCTTAACAAAATCCTCCAGTCCATTGAAACCTTGACCTCTATCCGACTTGACAATCAATCCCAGTTGCCCAACTCATCAAATCTCAATCACTTCCGCAGACTCACAAAAGCCTTCATACCAAAATTGATGCTCTTCCCTCCCTATTGATTGACACCATTAAGGGGAGAGTGTTCTCATAACAAAGGCCTTAAAAGACATTATGTCTGGTCATGCGAGTACAAGCTCGAAGCCAAACTGCTCCCATCACTCCCTTCATTCCTTCTCCAGGAATCCATCACCCAAGATTTCATCAAAGAAGCTATGAGAAAAATGACTCAAGCTCTCCTACATGGCTTATCCTCTGAAATGAAACTTGCGGTTGATGAAGTATCCAAGGCAATGGCTCTGGATAAAGCGATGTTATTGAAAGAATCAAGAAAGTTGAAGACCATATTGACACCTCTGTAAATCTTTTGCCTTTACGGTACTAGGAGAAAGATTCAAGAGTCTAACTCAAAGCTTGGGAATTCATTCCAACCGCATTGATTTTCAAACTTCAAGGATTGACATTCTCACTAACTCCTCGAGGTAACTTTCTGAATATAGAGAATCATCGCGCACTTCAAACCGCGGCAAACAAGGAAGGCTGCGGGCGAAGAAAGTTCTCCAAGCCATAGGAGCTGAAGCCTCTGCTTTCCACATGCACGAAGATCTTCCTCCGGCTCCTGCTCCTCAAGATGATCCAGCGAGTCCAACAATTACGTCGTCGTTCGTGACCATGATTCGTATGACTTGCGTTGAAGAAAGAAGATTAATGAAGACTTTACGGAAGCCTTTTGTTTATTGCTTCCTTCTTTTGTTAAATTTTTGAAAGTCTGTAAACCACAATATTAATCTCTCTAAATGCGTCATTATGGTTTTGAAAACTTTATTCACTCAAACTACTTGTTTGTAGAATAATGATTGCATTATTTTTTACTCATGCATATAACCTATCTTTCACATTCCTTACTTATGCATGTTTCTTACATTTAGTTTAAACGCATTCATGCACCTCATGTTAACATCATTTGAATGCACTAAATGATTATTTCTTACTTCCCAATATGAAATTCTTTTATCTTTATAGGAAGTTAGAAATCTATGACTTAGGCTTAAGTGTGTGCATTGACTTGGGACATGATTTACCATTCTTAAATTATGAGGACATGTTTTTACCAAGTACAATGAATTAGCCTTTGTTATAGTAGGTAATGGTCTCAATCAAATAGGGGGAGATTGTTGGGTATGCTTACTATGAACCCCTCCTATTACTTAATTTGATTGATACCATCACCTATTTTTACTTTACATGGACTATAGGACATAATGTATGAAGTCTCACTAACTTCAAATATAGTTAAGTCCATTTTGTTACTTAGGCTTGAGTAGGTTATTCTAGGTTAAAACTTTCTAAGTAATTTTTGGCTCAAAATTGGCCATGCGGTCGACCGCATCTTGGACCGCATTATGAAGACTTGAAGCACCTCTTCGACCGCATTCAAGCTGACCGCATGGAGCATGTCCAAACCGCATGGAGCATGTCCAAACCGCATCAACATGTCCAGACCGCATTGACATGCCAACCGTCTGAACTTGCTAACCGCAATTCATTCCTGACCGCATAGCTTGCCAGACCGCACATCATTTCTGAAGATTGAGAAATTAACTCGATCACAACTCGAGTTAACTCGGAAGAATTTTACCGTTGCAGAATTTGCTCCAAAATTCAAAATTGGTGACAGCTAGGTCACTTCGTACAAAGGACATACCAGCATACCACCTTGCCACTAACTCTGCAACATGGAGACAACAAAGGACACGTGCTCCAATTATACATCAACAGCACATTGTCCTTGAAGCTTGCTCAACACTAAACTCCAACGGCTATCTTCATTCCAAGGCTATAAATAGACCTTGTGTTCAAGCATGAAGATAACAAGATAGCTTGAGAAAAAGAGAGACGTCGAAATTATCAAAGTGTTGAAGCTTATCATCTCCAGATTTCTTTGAATCTTTAAACACTTACAAGCCTTCAAGATTATCCAACCCAGAAAATCTCTCAAGCCATTTGTAACACCATAGATTCATTAAGCTCTCTCTTCATATTATAAAGAGCTCTTGAATCTTGCACACACACACATACACTGGTTATTGTCTAGGATTTGCTTCATAGAAAAAGATAGTTAGATTTGAGATTGTTTGATTCTCACTTTGTATTCCTTGTAACAGCTACTCAAATCAAATATACTATCTCCCTTAGAAAATCCAAGACTAACCATCTTGGTAGAGGACGTAGATCTTTAACGATTGAACCTCTCCAAATATCGTGTCATTTACTTTCTGCACTTTACATTTCAAGTTCATAAGTTTTCATATTGTTACATGTGTTTGATCTTCACTTGCATCCAACTTCATATTGAATTGTGTTTATAGTACAAATCTGCCTAAGCTTATTTTCAACTTTGCGGTCGACCACACTTTCACTTTTGCGGTCGACCACATTATTTTTCAATACTAAGTTTTGTACTTAGAAAACTTCCGCTGTGCATTTTACTAAGCTTGAAAGTTGGTTTTTACTTGACCACACTTTCAAATTTCAAGTAAGCCAAGGTTGAATTTTTCAAAAAGAGTAGAAATTTTTATACAGCTATTCACCCCCCCCCCCTCTAGCTGTTTTCATACTCTTGTTGCACCTTTGGGACCAACAATGGTCGAAGCTTTGGTTAAGAAATATCATATTATTCATAAGTTTTCGACCGCCTATCATCTCCAAACTAATGGCCAAGCGGAGGTGTCCAACCGGGAGATCAAATCCATTCTTGAGAAAACTGTGAATCCATCTAGGAAGGATTGGAGTCTTAGACTTGATGATGCTTTGTGGGCCTACCGGATGGCTTACAAGACACCTATCGGTATGTCCCCATATCGGTTAGTGTTTGGGAAGCCATGTCATTTACCGATGGAGTTGGAATATAGAGCATTTTGGGCCATTAAGAAATTTAATATGAACCTAGATGGGTCCGGTGAGGAGAGAAAGTTGCAACTAAGTGAGTTGGATGAGATTAGGAGAGAAGCTTACGAGAACAACCAACTCTATAAGGAGCGGGCAAAGGCTTGACATGATAAAATAATCAATAGGAAGGACTTTAAGGTTGATCAAAAAGTCCTTTTATTTGATTCCGTCTCCGGTTGTTTCCCGAAAAGCTAAGGTCTCGGTGGACCGGACCTTTTATTGTGAGGGAGTTATATCCGCATAGTGCGGTTGAGATTGGTAGTCTCTCCGGAGACAAGGTTTTTAAGGTAAATGGTCAACGCCTAAAATTGTATCATGATGGCGTGGTAACAAATGAGGATGTGGAGGTGCATTACCTCCAAAATACTAATTATGATTAGACCTTATTTCTGAGTCTTGTCAAAGACTTAAAATTTGATGCTTGCCGGGGGCTTACCCGGCGTTTGGTCTAGCTAAAGACGGTAAAGAAGGGCGGCTATCCGGGAGGCAACCCGGGATTTAATCATTCATTCTAAGTTTTTATTTTTGTTGTATTTTATCTTTTTCATCATTAAATGAATCGGTGATACTAAAGGTATTTGTTTTTGTGGTGTTGTGCAGGGAGTAGCGAAGGAGAAAGGATCATAGCCTGGGCCTGTTCTGAAAAAAAATAGCTGGAACAGGCCAAGGGACGACTCGTCCCCTTCAAAACAACCAACTATTCCCCAAAGCGGGGACGAGTCTATCAGAGAGGGGTGCATAGGGGACGACTCATCCCCAAGTTCAACCAACTATTCCCCAAAGGGGGGACGGCTGAATCTGGAGCATGTGGAGAATGGGACGACTCGTGCCCCTTGGGACGACGCGTCCCTTGGGACCTGAGAAGTCAAACGCAGAGAATTTAAAAAATAAATAAATAAATAAATAAATCAAGGGTTTTAAAACCCTACAGCCGTCGTCCCTCTCTCTCCTCAGTCGTGCCTCTTTCTTCTTCTTCTCTCTCTCTCTATAAGCACCCACCAAATTCACCATTATCACCACCTAAATCCACCATCCTCCAATCCCTACAACCAAAACCTTCACCCTCATTCTCTTCCCTCACCAAAACCGTGCCCCATCCTCTCTCTCTATCTTCATATTCAACCACTAAATCACCATTAAAGCCCCAAGCTTTCTCTCTCTACCCCAAATTCCTAATTTTACCCAATTTCTCCTCCTTTTCTTCGAAATCCAAGCCCTAATCCACCCTCTCTCCCTAATTTCGAACCTCATTCCTCATTTTTGCCTTCAATCCACTCCAAAATTCGAAAATCACAAAACCCTTGGTAGTCAAGGTCGAAATTTTTGGTCAATTTCGTGGGAAGCTGCGTTTGGAGGATACAAGGAGGGTGTTGACTGCATTTGGGAGTTAGAGTAAGGTAAACAAATTTCAACCTTCTCTCTTGCACTTTCAATTTGTTGGGATTTGTTGAAATTGTAGTTTGGCGGTTCGGTTGGGAATTGGAAGGAGAAGGTGATTGTGGTAGTGTTCTTATTGTTACATTCATTGGGTGAATTTTGTGTGGAGGAGTTGTTGTGATAATTGTGTTGAAAATTATGCCGCCTAAGGAGAGAGATGTTCGAGGGGGTAGCAACAAGAGGGTTAGACAAAACACCCACTCCGAAGTTCCAAATGATCCCACTCCCCCTAATGCTTCATTACCTTATATGGGATTGCTCCAGTTGACTTCTGCTCAAAAGAAAAAGTGGCGGAATTTGGAAAGTAGGAAATTCCAAGTCACCACCTTCCTTCATTTGCCGGTGTTGAGAGCTTTGGGTTTAGAGACCTTAGTAACTGACTTGATGACCCAAGCCGAGTTGGGTAACTTCTTGGGGAAGAGAGCAGATACTTATTTGAGATATTCACTTGAGTTCCTTTCAACCTTGGAGGTAGGTAAGGGGTCACAAACCAAGTATATTTGGTTTCATCTGGATGATGAAGCTTATAGATTGACCTATGATGAGTTGAGGGGAGTCTTCGGGGTTGACCAGCCGAGGGGAAACTGGTTGGAGGCTGATGGGGCAAGTTGTTTTTTCTTTTCGGAGCTCACAGGATTGCCCTGCACTAAGAAATTCCTTAGGGCTTCTTCTCTTTCTCACCAGGCGTGGAAATTATTTTACAGAGGTTTATCTATGTCTTGGTTGGCAAATGGGGAGCCCGCTCAATTGAATATTGCTATGGTAAACCTCTTGCGAACGAGGTTGAGGAGTTGTCAGGTGGTTCCTGATTGGGTTGATATTTTGGTGAGGAGATGTGAGGCATTTGCCCTTACCAAAAAGGGCAACATTTCAGTAGGGGGGATGATCACATTGATTGCTGCGGCTTGTGTGGGGGAGCTAAAACCCGAGGCGGTAAAGTTGATGGGGGGCACGAGTTTTTATTCTAGAGACTGGCTTGTGCAGTATGACAAGTTTGTGAGGGACCCGAAGGCGGCAGACAACATGTCCTTATTGTTTGAGTATGGTACTCCTAGGAGGATGGTCCCTTGCACGGTAGGTGCTATGTTCCCGAGTGGTGCACAGGCCAGGCATTGGCGTATGCCCGGTGTTGATGATGAGATGGATCCTGTTGATGAGGAGGTTGATGAGGAGCAGGATCAGGAGCAGGGTGGTCAGGCAGGAGAGCAGAACCAGGGCCAGCAGGGTTCTTTTGATCAGTGGGATATGATGAGGAGATTTCTGGAGGAGCAGGAGCGTTCACAGAGGACATTTTTGGAGGAGCAGGAGCGAGCACGGCTAGCTCGGGAGCAGAGCCGACAAGCTCTAGAGGATGTTAGATTTCAGGAGGTGCATGACCGTTTTGAGGGTTTGGAGGATGATGTGGCCATTTTGGGAGCTCGATCTCGGCAGTTAGAAGCATGGGCGATGCAGCCAGAGGCCCAGAGTTACGAGCCAGTATCGGATGACTACTTGGCTATGATGCAGTTGAGAGCCGCTGAGCGTGCTTAGAGGCGTTCTTCCCGGCAAGCCTATTATCAGGGGGAAGGCTCTGGCTCTCGTCGGTGATGGTATATCTTTTTCCCTTTCCTTTTCGTTTTTATCGTAATTACTCTTTATTTCACACATTGAGGACATTGTGCGGTTTGAGCGTGGGGGTATGGGGATGCTTCTATCTGTTTCTATCTGTACAGTGTAAAAAAAAACGAAAGAAAAAAATGAAAGAAAGAAAAAAAATTTAAAAAAAAAATGATGAAAAAATAAAAATAAAAATAGAGAGGCTAAGTGAAAACCCGAAAGGGCGCTTAGGCAAAAGGTGAGGTTTTGAGGTGTATTATCATTTATTCACCGGTGTTGGCGTCATAAGGGGGGTTTGGAGTCTCTGATTAGGATTTTCATACTTGGTGTAGGAGGCTCGGTTAGAGGTGATTAGGATAGAAAACCTCGTTCTTTCTTTGGAGTAATAAGGGGGCGTTGGTGCTTTCACGAGGTAAGTTATGTCCGGAAACAATTTCTAGGCATCAATTTCTTATTTTTACGAGGGCGAGAGTAGTGTGAGACTAGCGTGGGGGAAACTTAGGACATTTTTAGTTCCCCTAGGCTTTTATGTGTGAGCCTTAGTCCGGATACTTTATCTTTATGGGAGTTTGTATCGGGCTAAGGCCATTGATGTATATTTGAATTTCTGGAGTTATAAGGAGACAGAGATTCTTTTACTCTGTTTGTGACTTTTGATTGACGTTTGTTGGCGGATTAGAGGAGACTAGGAATCATTTACCCTCCATGCATCTGTTTTAGACCGGTGGTAGATTGAAGTTTAGGATATTACTCAGGGACGAGTAATGGTCTAAGCGTGGGGGTATTTGATAGGGCGGATTTTCACTATGTAATTCCTATGTTTCCGGTCTTATATTTTGTTATTTCCATGTAATTAGTTAGGTTTGATGTATTTTGAGTGATTTTATGTATTGTGAGGATTATGAGAAAAACTATGTGATTTGAGAGAATTTTAGAGAGTTTATGATGTAATTGTTTTTAGTCCTCAAGAGTAGCTCAAGTTCATCAAGTTTTACACCCATGAAAGTCAAGTCAAGGTCTATCGAAGAAATTCGGAAGAGAGCCAAGGATTCAAGCGAAGAAATGAAGAAATCAGAGTTTTTGATCCAGGGGACGAGTCGTCCCCCTTTGGCCTAACTATTCCCCAAAGGGGGGACAACTGAATCAGAAGGGGGTGCAGTCAGGGACGAGTCGTCCCATAGCTCACGACTCGTGCCCATGGAAGGAAGGCTAAGGCACGACTCGTGCCTGGGAGGACGAGTCGTGCCCTGACGGGCTGGCATGACGAATTTTTGCAGTTTTTAATTTATTTTCTTTTCCTTTTTAACTAGGTTTTAGGGAGGGAGTATATATACTACCTCTTATCAGTATTTTAGGTTATCATCTATTTTCCTTAGTTTTTCTAGAACAATATTTAAGTTTTGAATCTCTATGGAAGGCTAAACTCATTGCTTTGGATTGAAACTTTTGAACCATCTTGACTATTGATTGAGGTTTGATTTCTTTCTATTATTCTTCCCTAATTGCAATTTTACTTGTGCTTAATTCAAATCAATTTCTAAGGTTTTGAGAAATTGATCAATCCATTAATTCTTTTAATTGATTATTGCAAGATCTCCCTATTATCGTGTCGGACTAGGGTTGTCATTGTAGCATCTTTGCAATTCTTGAATGTGTCATCTTGGATTGTGATTAAAGTAAAATTGGCTTTAATTCTATTTGAAACAATAATAGGTTAATTACTTGATCTCCATATCTTAGAATTTCATCAATTAATATTTAGAACCGTGATCGTGTCGGCTAGGTTTTATTTATCATTTAGGGTTTTTAGTTGAGCGTGTCGCCGCTATTAACTACTATCAAAGAAGAGATAGAGATTTATTATCTCGTGATCAAGTAATTAGGGGAAAGTATGAAAGAATCATTCCGATGATATTGATTGATAGACGGGGATAATTTTGCATGTCCAAGATGTTCTCTTACATAATTGTTTATAACCTAGCTTTTAATTTCCGTCTTAGGATTTTTAATTATTCAACAAACAAACCCCCCCCCATTCATGTGTGACTTAATTGTATTCAATAACCGTTCTTCGTGGATCGATCCTGAACTTGCTCTATCTGCATATCTTGTGGCCGAGTCCCGGTTTAATTTAGTAGGTGTGCGATTAAGCCTACCAACCTCCTTGGTCCAGGCCCGTCCCGTATACGAAGCGGGCCAAGCGGATAACGACCCACGAGCTGGACGGGCGCGGGCCAAATGGACGGTGGGCCACGGGCCGCCCACGGGCCACCGCCCATAATGGCCATCTCCATTTATACCTTTTAAAAAACAATTTATTTTAAATAATTTTTATTTATTGATAAATAACACATATTCTTTCTTTAGAAAATAAATTTAATGAATTAAAAATGTAATCAAGTTAATAATAGATACTCTAGAAATATTTATTTCATATTTTTTTTTTTTAAATTTTCATTATATTCAAACGATACAATAAATAGTGTTAAAATAAAAGGTTTTCAAATATTCAAATGACATGGTTTAAAGTTTTAACAAAGTCTTCAAATTCAACAAAGTCTTGAAAATAAATGAGTATTCAAATATTCAAACTAATTATGGTATTCAAATATTGAAAGTTTTAAAAAAACTTTAGGTATTTAAAATTGTTATTGCTTCAAATTCTTTGAATTTGTTGAAATCTTCTTCTTTTTCTATTATCCTTTTTGCAAAAACTGCTCGCTGAGATTGTGTTATTCGAGGCTATCATAATCATCGTTTTCAAGATCCCGAAATGTGCCTTATTTTTTTTCAAATCCGAATCATCCCAGTTCGCAATACAAATCAATCTATCAATAAGAACGGGTTTGAGTTGGTTTCGCTTTGACGTCACGACTTTTCCTACATTACTAAAAGCAGCCTCCAATGCTATTGTGGACACCGGAGGGGTAAGTAGATCACATGCCATCACCGAAAGAATTGAATAAATATTAGCATGAGATTTCCACCAATGAGGGACATTCAAGTTTTCAAAACTTTCACCATCTAAGGGGTAATATGGGTTGTCGAGGTATTAATGTAATTTATCCACACCACTTTGAGAATCACTACTAGATGATGATGAAGTTTTTCCTTTTGTCATGAAACCCCATCCTTTTTTTAACAATCTTGTGCTCCACTCCATTTTCTATGTAATGTTGTGATTAGTTCCTTTAGTGTTCTATTATAGTGGTCGAACAAACGATACATGATAGTGTGAATTTCCATTAGTTTGCTCTTGCACAAAGTGTTTACAGCATTCACGTTAAGCTCGGGCCTCGTGTTTTCATAAATTCATCAAACAAGGCACCTAATGAGTAGAACTTAATATTAGTATCCATTATGATCTATAATTGGGAAACTACGGAAAAATATTCATAATATGTTGTAAATTTAGTTTCCATTTTCATAATGGCACCTCCAAACATGGCATGTGATCTAAATTTTCTAATAACTTCAATTAGGACATTTATTTCATGGCACAAAAAATGGGAGGTAGGATAATAACTTCCCGAAAAAATTTTGGTTGCCCTCCACCAAGATTTATGTAAATCTAAAAGTTCGATAGCTAACGACCAATCATAACCACTAATTTGTAGTCAATTTGATGATTAGAAAAGTATTCTGTGAGTACCACCCTATATTTGACGCTCTATTCAACATTTTATAGGTTGAGCTCCATTTATTATCCTCGACCACTTGAGGTTTTTTGTATTTCATGTTATATGTTGCGCATAAATCGACATAAATTTTCAACCTTGGGCCGAAATTTTTGATAACATGGGAGGCCGTTTTAATGCTATTGGTGACATACTTTAGTTAGTGGATCAAATCTTGTACAAATAGATTAACAATGTAGCATGCACACCTAACATGAAACAAAGCGCCATCTAGGGGAGGATTAAGAGCTTGGATCAACATTGTGACGGTAAGGGTATTGTAAGTCACATTATCAAAAGATACTATTAAATTTTGTTGGTGATAACATACACACTCAATATATCTTTAATGTGACTTGTACATTGCAAAGCCGTGTGGGGATAGGGCATTGTTCTAGAGGAAATCACCCTCTTTTACATCATACACTCCTCATCAATCTAATGAGCGGTTATAAAAGTGAAGGTTTCAGAACTAGAACTTAGAGTGGCCTTCCAAGCATCGGTGGTCAAGCAAAAACTACCATTGAAATTTTGGAGGTCGCTCGCTAGTTTAAGTTGACGAGTTTGGAAGATCCTCTTTATATACCTAGTAATAGTTTGGCGGCTCATTGGTTGGTATGACGGGTTGAGCCCTTTAGAATAACGGGTGAGTCTATTATCATCCGAAAGTGAAATAGGCAATTGACAATTCACTAGTAACATCGTTATCAAATCGACGACCACTTTTGGGTAAGTGATACATGGTATGTTAAGTTGCGTTTGCACGATACTATCTATCCCTTTAGCGGCTTCCCGATCATGTTTATCCATTTGCCTCTTTACATGGGAGGTACCATCACCCGCCGGAGATATAAATTTCTAGCATCTGTTGCATTTGGCCTTTGTTTCACCGTCAACAATTATCAAATCATATAAATGAGCATACTTGTACACTCTAGGTTGTGCTTTTGCCTTACCCTTACCCCTTAACCCGTTAGGTGCACTACCCGAAGCAACATCGTTAGTAGGTGTATTTGAAATTGTGCGGATTTTGTGGGTGACTTGTACATCGTCATCCTCATCCCCCTCCTCACCCTCATCTATGTCTTGTATATGATGATAAGTTCTAGATGTATAATCTGTGTTGAGCTCATTCATCCAATCCGGGGTCGAATTCGAAGTATAGCCGGGAAACGGAGGGGTGTTGATTGGGTTTGATGATTGATTAATCATATCAAACATTATTTGATCATTATGGTGTAAAAGTGAATTATCAATTGGTCCTAAATTTTGATTGGATACATTATTTTGTGGGGTTTGATTTTGTGGTGGGGGGTTGGGATATGCAAATATATCATTAATTAGATCTTTCATAATAACTAGCAATTAAAATTAAAAATGCAGCACTTAAAAAAATATTTTTTGAATTTTCAAAATTTATAAAGATTAATTATTTAATGCAATAACTAACTAGCAATAAAAGTAAACAATTATATATATATTTTTTTTTTGTAATTTTCGAACCAAATGTAAACACAAAAATTAATTACTTAATACAATAATTAACTAGAAAGACATGCAATTTTTATTTTTTTTTTGTAATTTTCGAAATTTATGAAGATTAAAAAAAATAAACTAATTAACACAATATTTAACTAGCAAGTAAACAATTAAATAATTAAAACAATAAAATTACCTTCAACTTTTACGATGTAATCACAAAGTTTCTTCTTGCAAAATTTCATGTATTTTTTTATTCGAATGAAAACATTAAATTGGAAATAATTTCATGTTTTGGGTTTGAGAAAATTCTATGTTGGATTGATTTTTTTGTGTGAGAAAAATTGATAACACTTGCTCTTCTATTTGTAATAATTATAAATTCATTTTGGTTCAAATTTATCCCTAAATATGGCTTTTGGGGGGTATTTATGTCCCAAAAAATTAAAATATGATAAAGGAGCCGTTATAAAAATTTGGGACGAAAATATCGAAATGAATTTTTTAGCAGATATATTTAAGGACATTATTATAGACATTTTAAAAAAAAATCTACGGACAACGGGCCACGGACCCAACGGATCTTCTGATCCGCGGGCCAAAGCCCGATCCGTCGCATAATACTCCATCCAAGCCTGTTCCGTTCTTCATGCGGGCTGGGATGCGGGCCAGCCCGCGGGTATACGGGCACGGGACGGACACGGGCCAAACAGTTAACGGGCTTGGCAGGCCTTCCGTGGGCTAAGCCCGAAATGGCCATCTCTAGTTGGACCCCTCATTTATCAAAAGGGAAATAATAAAGTTACCAAAAAGTGTTATAAAATTTGTCTTACAAAATGATATGTTAAGATTTTGTTAGAACTTTTAATTAGAGTGTGACGGGTTCACAATCGATCGATACAACCAATTAAATATCGTCACCTCATTTTGTATCTATCTTTTTGTAGACTTCTTTTGTTCCCCTAGCATCGCCCTTAACAAAATCATTTCAACACAAAATCGGAAGGGAAATGTGGCGAGCACGCAGACGCAGATCAGCAAAATGCTCGCAACATAGAGTTATTGAAAACTTGCCTGGGATTCTTAACTAGTGACGGTAATCATGTATAGTAAATGAACGGAGCTTATAAATAATGAGCACGGAAGAAAATAAATATTTGCATGCTAACTTACAAAACAGATACACAGGAATAGATAGTTCTTGTCAGATTACATCTTTCTTATAATCTGATCATTCATCTTCATCGTCAGAACTTTCATATGCGGCTACCAGGCTTTTAATAGGGTTCTCTGTTTTAATATCATTTTTGTCTGCCTTAACTTGCACTGTTGGAGGGCATTTTTCCTCCTTTCTACTAGTAGCATTTGAGTTATGGTTTCTCAAATCTCCTTCACTGGATCTATCGGTGCTCTCATTCCCATCACGCGGGCTTGAAACTTTCTGCCGTTTAGGTTTCACTTCCAACACTTTCTTCAGTAAATCTTGTTGCCTACGGAGCATTATTTTCTATCAGTTGCTGAGGAATGTGCATGTATGTTCGGTGCAAGTGAGTGAGCGGGGAGGGAGACAGTAGCTAGAGGAGAGAGAGAGAGAGAGAGAGAGAGAGAGAGAGAGAGAGACCTTATTCCACTCTTTGGCTTCGGCTCAACACGAAGTGGCAATGGGACCAAGGCCGGAGATGAATCAGCTAGAGTTGCAGCCTTGTATTAACAAGTTAAGAAAAAGATTGGGCAAAAGATACTTGTACAAAACAACTACAACATCATAGGCAGCTTAAGAGGGAGGACCTATATGTGTTAGCCCTCCAGAAACTATTGCTATATCAGTGCCAAATAGTGAAGTATTCTCTCCGTCCCAAAATGAATGACACTTTCCATTTTGAAAATTTTGATAACTACTAAGGTGTATGCAAATCTTTGTTAACTACTTTATAAACTTTTATTTTTGCAAGTATATAATGAATGGTGAATTTTTTGTTTTTGGTAAAAGGCAGGGACAAATTTTTTGCAAAAATGTCATTTATTTTGGGACAAAATTTTCCTAAACGCAGTCATTCATTTTGGGACAGAGGGAGTTATATTTAACTAAACACACAAGAAAATATTGTAGAATAACTAGGTGGCAATATTTGAATTCAAACTAGGCAGGAAAAAGAAGGCTAATATAGTCAATTTGATGTAAGAGAGTTTCCAGGGAAATGCTACTCCTCAACTAGGGCGAGCCAAAGAAGAATACACACCTCTTCTATTGAGATCGAAGGAAAATAATGTTAACGAGGGTTTTCTAGATAACTAATAAGTACCCAGACAAGGCAGTTGATTTTATCTCCATCTAGGCACTTCCTAATAAAATGTGACCTTATTTTGTGGGTTCTCTGGTTCGGGGTTGCTCTCCCTCTTAAAAGTCTATTTATAATGAAACCAAACTGATTTTTCTCAATTATGAGATTTTTAACAAATGGCGACTTGTTAGAAGGATCCATACCTTTACACATACGAGCATGCACGAGGGCAGTTAAGAATAAGAGTAAGAGAATATTATCCACTTGAATCATCAATAGTGTTTTGGACAATTATGACCTCAAACCACATGCAATTATTTACTCATTTCTTAATGTTTTCCTAATAAGCATGCAAACTCTTGGTAGGACTCTTAGTCTGGGACGGAGGGAGTAGAAAGCAAAGATAGACAAAGAAATTTAAATTCACACCAATGATATAGATTATTCATTTTTCTTTACTTTAATGCATTACGACACATTAAAAGGATATCTTAAATGCAGCAAATGCTCGTTTTTCAGTACGACGTAAGAGACGCTCAGCATCCTCCTCGGCTTCCATCTGCTCCTTGAGATAGAGAAGATCATCACTGTCCAGGGCTGCATTCTTACACTTAGCAAAATCCAAAAACTCGTCTGTAGGAAAGATATCTGTGTTAACAATAGAAAGAAAGTAGGGAACTATACCGCCACGTCCATGAAGGTAACCACCACGCTCTCCAGCAACCTCTTGCATCTGTATACATCAACCACCCAGTAGGAGAAGCCAAGATCCCTGTCAGGGCATGTTATCAGAAAAGAACTCAACATTTATATGATTATTTTTTAAAAAGTCAACTAACAGAACACCATAGACAAGGCCACCACGATACCCTAACTGCGAGTTTGGAAACAACATTCAACGTAGCATCTCAATCATCAAGAGTTCAGACACAATTGGTAAATTTCCCCTCTTGAGTGCTCCCCCCGTCCCATTTATATTGGCCACGTTTGACTTTTCAGTCAACACAAGTGAGCTTTGAACAAACAATAATGTCAATTTAATAATCATCCTAATGAAATTCTAAAAATTGTAATTGATAAATCATTAGTGATTTATCAATTAAAATTTCAAGAATTTCATTAGGAAGATTAGATTGACATTAATTTATGGTCAAAGTTCACTTGTGTTGACCAAAAAAGTCAAATATGGGCAATATAAATGGGACGGAGGTAGTAATAAAATGGATATCCGATCCCCAAGAAAAGAGAATAATATAAGCAAGAGAAGGGGGTGACAAGAGAACCATCTCAATCTTGCCTATGAGGAAGGAGATGATGAAACAACCCGACAGGAATGGCCAGACCGCTACGCATGCATAACATACTAGCCCACTAAGCACCTGGGTCAATTAGGCCCGCCCAAATGTCATGGATGATATTAGTGCCTAATGGTAGTAGATGGGCACTTATATGACTCACTTTAACTCCACACACCTATTCGATATACTCCGTAGGATCCAGATATTACAATCACCACCCACTCAAATCCTTGACAACCCAGTCCAGGCCCACTATGATCAACATCCCAGGCAAAGCATGATTCAAGAGGTGGCTCCCACCACCTCTTGTCACACTCTAATACCATTTATAATTGTCGCAGCCCCAGCCCAAGGCACCTTTAAGAACATGACAGTGGAGGATAAACCTAGTAGCATGCAAGGCTTCACAAAACAAATCAACCTCGAACTCACATATCTGAATTTATGCAATAGGAGTTCACATATCCAAACCAATAACTAGGAAAAAAAATAGAAACTAATAAAATGAAATGCAGAATTCACTTCGGGTTGCCATGTTGCTGCAACAATGAGACTAAGATGATAGAGATTGAGCTAGGATACTGCAACCAGAACTTTATATCAAATCCAAGTTTGTTAAAAGAAATTATGATCCACTCATAGAAAAAACTTGCACTTACTGCGCTAGTTAAAAAAAATAAAATTATGAGACAATCATAATTGCTTTATCATAATTGGTCCAGTTAAGGTTTTAATTATTGGGCATCGGAGATCATTCTCTATCATCTTATCATTGTACACATCAGTAACTGCCACATGAAGCAACTTCACAACCTCAAGTGATTTGAGGGGATAGAGAAAAAGAATTCAACATTTAATCTTATTTTCTAATGATTGATTTGAATAAGCGAACTCCTACTTAATAAATTTAGAACCAACGATAGCTAATTTGTTTATTATTTAGAATTATTTGTAAGATGTGATATTTTGGTTCAGCGAAAGGTTTTCTAATGAGTTGCTAGGATACTTGGGAGATTTAACGCCTTGATAGAGGTAGCAAATGAAGTCAGATACAGACCAAGTGCTTTGATTGTTGGACAACTTCTAAGCCTTGAATACTAGAAGTCAACCTAGAACCGCCTCTCATCTCCCAAGAACGCGTTAACATATTTGCTCCCTAGACACTACCGAGATCCACACAGACATGCTAAAGCATTTAACTCAGCCAAAACGCTTCTCAAAATCTCGAACGAGTAGGCCGGAATATGGAAGGGAACCACCGGCCCCCTTTCCCTTGGACCTTAAGAAGACGATCATATACCACCCCCATCAACCTATACTCCCTCCGTCCCAGCCGAGTGTACATTTATTTCCCTTTTGGTCCGTTCCAGCCGAGTGTGAACTGCCCAAAATGGAAGGGAATCTTCACTATTTACCCCACTCATTCTCTCTCCTATTTTACTTTTACACTCCCAACATTCTCTCTCCTAACTATTCCTTCCACTCATTCTCTCTCCTATTTTACTTTTACACTCACAACATTCTCTCTTCACTTTTTCTCTCTCTTACTTTTCCTTAATCGATGTGCCCAACATTTTGGTTCACACTAGGCTGGGACGGAGGGAGTATTCTTCTAGCAACTCTAGTATCTCATTCATATGGCAATGATTCCCCCAAAATGCACTACAAGAAGAAGGGAATCCCTACTCCTTAAATCTAGGCCTCCAAATACTCCAAAAGCATGCTATCGACCAACTTTTGTTCCGATTCCCGTATGAGAACAACATCAAGGGAAGTTCACAATAAGATCTCCCTCACTTTCCTCCTCTTACCACGATCGCACAAAGCACAAACACTGCAAAAAAGGATTCTTATAAGATACTTCTTACTTTAGACATAGGTCTCCCCAACACCTATCGATAGTTAAGAGAACATGAAATCCAAGTTCCCTAAACCAAATCTATGCCAAGAACTAATCCTTTGTTCATCTCCTAACCCAATTCAAGTGGGAAGCTGCATTCTTGACAAAGATTGCACACATCCATAATTTCACACTTCACCTTTGAAGTAAAAAAGAGCCATTTATGAAATACTTTGCATAAAAAGTAATGCATTTGGCAATGCCTGATGCAAAGCTGAAGCAACCAAACTAGAAACCTCTAGATTTTAAGTATGAGAACAAGCCTGACTGAGTTTCTCCACAGCCTCACAATCAATGAGTGGGTCAGGAAATTTGCCTAGTACTGGGTAGTAGCATGCTACATTGCAGCAGCAGCAGTTTTACCCACAACAAATTCACTTCACTACTACTTAACAATTTCCAATTAATATTTCCTGCCAAAAGTTGAACAAGAAGGAAGATGAAACGCCTTTCGCAAAATGAGACAAGCAAATATATACTATATATATATATATATATATATATATATATATATATATATATATATAGAGAGAGAGAGAGAGAGAGAGAGAGAGAGAGAGAGAGGAGAAGCAGGATTCGCTAACCTTAGCAACCATGCGTTGGAATGTAATGTCTTCATCATCTATCCTATCCTTCCCCTTTACAAATTTCTTATCTGTAAGATTATCAATAAACACAAATACATACAAAAACAAGTCATGTATACAATCTACTGAAAATTGGACCTAATATTTGTATACAATACTATAAATTTTGGCATATGAAACAATGGCCATTCAATTCAATGTCAATTTAGTACAATTTTAATTCAAAATTGTTCAAATTGAATGGACAAATGAATCATAGATTGTTACACTGAAAAGGAGAACTAATAATTCGATAAATTAGGGCTCAAACAATACCTTTAGGATCGCTAAGATTGGTATATTCACGAACTTCTCTTCCTGACATAGCTGAAAAAGAAGGAAAATCCTAACGATAATTTTTTGTAAATTCCGCAAAATTGATATAGGGTTAATATCAATAAATCGCAAGCTCTATTCTGTCCACGAAGAACCCTAAGTTTTCTTTAGGAGAGAGGAAGAACGAGTAGTGAGTTTCCCTGCCACCCCTTAGCATTTGAAAGATTTTCTTTACTCCCCCGGAATTTTGGAAAATATGCAGAGAATGCCCTTAGGCATCTCCAACCTAGCAGTGAAAATGGATATAGTTAAATACAGGAAAGTAAAAATACAGGGAACCAACAAAATTATCAAAATATCCATTTATATAATTTTTTTTATTTTTTTTTCACTCATTCATCGGAAAATCTGGAATTGGCAGGGCGATTGATTCGTCGGGACGAGAAACGACGCCGTGAGGGCTGGAGGCGTCGTGGTCGACAGCTAGAGATTGTAAACGGCGTTTAATCAAGAACTTATTGAGAACACTGTAAAGCTTTAACGCTAATGGATGACATTTTGAGGAGATAGAGAAGAAGCTGAATTTGGGAAAAGATTGAATTTTGAATTTAGGGTTTAAAGAGGGGATTAAAAATAAGAAAAACTTTGGGACTCAATTCTAATTCTAATTCCCAATGTAATCCCAAAGCAGGATTAGAAATCTTAAGCGTACAATGAGTTTGGGAAAGTCTCCAGCAAAACTTTTGCCTCAAAAATCCCGTTTGATTTATTTCAATTTTTGGAGAGGCAGTAGATCAATGTTGACGGGAATATATCAGATTTTTCCATGTTACCATTGCTCTCTCTCTCGTGTGAACTCACACGAGATGTGTCTCGTGTGGGTTCACACGAGATGTGTCTCGTGTATATGTACACGAGACATTTCGTGTGCATATACACGACATTTATTTCGTGTATATGTACACGAGACATCTCGTGTAGATTCACACGGGATAAGTGAGAACATCTCGTGTATACACACACGAGACGGGCAAGGGCAGAGTTGAAATTTTTCGTTCCCTGTATTTTTCGTTCCCTGTATTTAGTATTTACCGTGAAAATTGAAGCTGATTTTACTTCATTTTTCTTCAATTTTCGATTCAATTTTTTTTTTTCACTCCAACGCATACCTTCAATTTTGACTTCAAAAAAAACATTCACAACATCTTTTCCTTACACCTCATCATTCCACCACTTCTCTAATTTCACAAACATTGCACAAAATTTAATCTTTCTACATATTTAACCCTCTCTTTTGTTTTAAATGACAAAATTTCAAACAAAGTATTTATAATTCAAAATACTATTAAAATAGATTTTATTATTAAATAAAACTATTAGTGTTAACACCAATGTTGACAATGGTGTTGCTTCTTATGTTGTCACACCAGTGTTGGCACTGATGTTGCCTCGTGTATTGCCACCGTGCTAGCAGTTCAAAATGTGAATAGTTACTACATGTTATTAATAAAAAACAAAGTGATTGTTAATTGTTTTCATGTTTATTTTTAGTGTGTTAGAAGTGTGTTTGAACAGGTCTTAACAGCTGTACAAAACGTGACAAATGAGTAAGAAAAAGGAAGTTACATGAAAAATGTATGTATGTGTAAAAGTATCGAACAAGTAAAGGTTGTTATAGTGTTATCTGCATTGAAGAACAGAATAGATAATGAGTAGGCTAAATAAGCCCGGGAGTACAAGCAATGAAGCAACGAAAGACCAAGTCTCCTTACAATCAAGTAAGTTGGAGCCAAAAGTGAAAACGTGGTTCCACTTCTCTCACATGGCGGAATTCTGGCGAGATTGAGTAGGCTGCAAGTTCAACAAGCCTATATAAGTGAAAGGATCTTACAACTTCAAATCACCTAATTCAAGATTGAGATTTGCACAAAATAGAACATAGTCTCGTAGTGTGTCACAAGTGTTGACAACACCCTATCCAACACCAGTGAGCTAAAGTGGCTATCTCTAATTCTTTGAGTGTTTCTGTGTCTAAGATAGAGTGTTCATATATAGAGTGTGTTCTAGATTAGTTGTTCCATTGTGCTATTGATTGAAAATCTTTAGAGAACTTTTCACCCTTGTAACAAAAGCATATTTATAAGAAAGGTATTCGCCTTCGGGCAACCTCAGGTTATTTGAGAAAATCTACTCTCTTGTGTGTGTTTTATTTCTGCTGCTATAATTATCTCAATTATTTTCATTTTATTGTATTGGTGTGAACATTGTTGTCCTTAGTTCTGCCAATACTATTGACAACACACGTTTTGTTTTTCTTATTTCTAAAGCGACAATTTCAATTGGTATCAGATCCAAGCATTTGATATACTAAGTGTTTTGATCCAGTAGTCATGGCTTATGATCCTTCTAATCCTAATCAAAATAGGCTTCCTGTACTAGATGTGTAAAATTATGCTTATTGGAAGATCCGTCTTCGTTCGCATATCAGATCAATTGATATTCGGGCTTGTCGATCTTTAACAAATGGTTATTATGTTACATTGCTACCTCTGGATGATGATGGTGACGTTCAAATCAAACCTGAATCCGAATGGACCACTGAAGAGAATTATCTAGCTAGTTTCAATGAAAAGGCAATTAATGTCATTTATGAATGAGTTGATATGCATATGTTTAAACTTATTCAAAATAGTTCCAATGCAAAGTATGTTTTGGATACTTTACAAAGATTTTGTTAAGGTGATTGTAGTGTGCATGAAACGAAGCTTAGGGGTCTCACTAGTAGGTTTGAAAGATTAATAATGGGTGAAAATGAAGATATTTCTTCACATTTTGAAAAGTTGATTGATATTGCAAATGAATGTCAAGTATTAGGAGAACCTTTTACTAACAAACAACGTGTTTTAAAAGCTTTTCATACTCTTCTCGATCATTTTAACATTAAATTTTCTGCTATTGAACATGCTCATAATCTTTCAACTATGAATATTAATTCCTTGATGATCATCTTGAAAATATTTAAATTAAATCTGAATGAAGAAAGTAGGGGTGTAAGTGGTTTGGTTCAAACCGCAGTTTGAGATCGAACCGAATTAAACCATGCGGTTTGGTTTGGTTTTCAAGTATGAATGGTTCGTTTCGATCTCAAATTTTACAAACCACATGATTCGGTTTGGTTTGTGGTCTGACCCTCCCATACCGAACCAAACCAAAACAAATCGCGATTTGAGATCGAACCATCGAACCGAACCACGAGAGCAAACCACCAGACGAAACCACATTACATAATATAATCTTGACCCCCGTTTTGTATCTTATTTAATATTTTTGTATATTTATTAAAATTTACTGTTAGATCAATAAAAAACACCTATATTAATGGACTAATCCTAACCTCGGTTGTGTATCTTATTTAATATTTATTTCATCATTTGTTATCGTCATTTCGTCAAATAAATAACTAAGTTATCTCCATGATCGAAGATTATAAAGTGTTTTTCTTTCTTCAGCCTATTTTTTCCTCTAGTATCTTTCTTCCTCCGACTTTCCCCTTAACACCCGTATATTTTGCTTTTCCTCCGAGATCACGGAAAATTTAAACAAATATAAAAATTGAGTTGCGGTTTGAATCATGGTCTGAACCGTAGTCTAAGGGCCTGTTTGGTAAAACTGAAAATTAAGATCTGAAAAAGTAGAGCTGAAATCATTAAGTTGCTGAATTTTAAGAGTTTATATTTGTTTGGTAATAACAAGTCACATATATCTGAATTTAATCAAAATTTCATTTAACACTCAAATTTTTGTTTAAAACATTTTCTTCTCACTTATATTTTCCTTCATATATTTCCAAATAAATAGTTTTATTTTTTAAAATAATAAAAATTATATTCCAATAGTTTTAAAAATTCAAAATAAATAAATTATCATTTATAAAATGAATATTATGAGTTTAATTATCAAAGTATTTTATTTAGGACAAGCAAAATAGTATTTAAATATTTTTTAATGATAATTCATTAGTCCCATAATAAATGTTAGTTTGATGTTTTTTACTCAACTTGAGTAAACTTTATGAGATTTTTTTTTAAAAAATTAAGTATTTTAAACATGGCCTACAAATAGAAATAAAATATATCCGAATTTTTTTTTGAATATAGTTAATATGAGGGAATAAAATATCACAGCAAAATAAAGTTTTAGGTATAAAATATAAAATATGTTGATAGATGGATTTAAACTCATTCCCTTTTTTCTCTTTTTCCCTCTTACCTTGTTAAGACACTTATTCCTGGCTTAAAATTAATAGCTATTTTTAAGACATTCTTAATTGTTTAAGTGATTTGATATTACCTTATCAAACAAGATTAATTTTATAATCTCTTAAAATGTTCCAAATTAAGAGCTTAATTTGGTTGCCAAACACACCCTAAATCATGGTCTGAACCACGGTATGAACAGCGTTTTGAACCATATAATTGAACCGCGGTTTAAACCAAATCGAACCAAACCATAGCGGTTTGGTGTGGTTCGGTTTGAATTTTTTCATGTTTCAGTTCGGTTAGAAATTTTCTCAAATCGATGACTAGTGGTTCGGTCCGTAAATTCCCCCAAACCGAACTAAACCGAACCATTTACACCCCTAGAACAAAGTGAAGGTTCATAAGCCAAAAATGTTGCCTTAAAAATTCAATCTTCGTACACGACTGTGGATGAAGGAGCTGAGGTCTTTGAGGAAATAGATGAGAATACTAGTGTGGCCTTACTTGCTAAGAAATATAATTTCATGCTTAGAAAGTTTAAATAGGGGTGTAAATGGTTCGGTTTGGGGAAATTTACGGATCAAACCATTAGTTATCGGTTTGGAAAAATTCCAAACCGAACCGAATCATGAAAAAATTCAAACCGAACCAAACCAAACCACTATGGTTTGGTTCAAACCGCAGTTCAATTATGTAGTTCAAACCGCAGTCCAGACCGTGGTTCAGACCATGGTTTAGACTACGGTTCAAACCACGATTTAGACTGCAAATTATTTTTCATATTTGTTTAAATTTTCCGTGATCTCGAAGTAAAAGCGAAAGATGCGGGTGTTAAAAGGAAAGTTAGAGGAAGAGAGAGACTAGAGGAAGAAAAAGTCTGAAGGAAGAAAAACACTTTATAATCTTCGATCGTGGAGAGAACTTAGTTATTTATGTGTCGCAATGACGATAACAAATGATGAAATTAATATTAAATAAGATACACAACGGGGGTTAGGATTAGTCCATATAATGTAGTTTTTTTTTATTGATCTAACAGTAAATTTTAATAAATATACGAAAATATTAAATATGATACAAAACAGGAGGTTAGGATTAGTTTATGTAATGTGGTTTGGTTTGGTGGTTTGGTCTCGCGGTTCGGTTCGGTGGTTCGGTCTCAAACCGCGGTTTATTTTGGTTTTGTTTGGTTTGGTTTGGTCTGGGAAGGTCAGACCACAAACCAAACTGAACCATGTGGTTCTTCAAAATTTGAGACCGAACTGAACCATTCATACTTGAAAATCAAACCAAATCGCATGGTTTAGTTCGGTTCGGTCTCAAACCACGGTTTGAACCAAACCATTTACATCCCTAAGTTTAACAATGTGCAGGTTAAACAAAGGAACAACAATCCAAGGTGCATAGTTCCATGCCCAAGAGAACCATTCCTCTGAATCAATGAGGTATAATTCATTAAGTCCTTCTAATCCTGTATGCTATCTTGGTTCTGTTAGTTTTGATGCAGGAAATTCAATAGAGGATGAGCTTATTAAGGATGTACTCATTGATGAATTAAAGAATCTCTATGAGCCGCTTCTCATAGAATGGAAAAATGAGAACAAGATGGTGGTGTTCTTGACCAAGGAAAGCCATGAGCTTAAGATTATATGACTCGGCTAGAGGTTCAACTCACTAAAAACGATGCAGAACTTGATAAATTCAAGTCCAAACTTAAGCTATCTGAAACAACCTTCGAGAAGCTCAACACGGGTTCTTCAAAATTGGTTGAGATACTTAGCTTGAGTAAGCCTCTAAAAGCAGGTATTGGGATCCAATAATCACTAGAAAAATTACTTCTACCTTGTTAAATGAGGAAACTAAAACTAGTTTTGTAAAAGAGCATAATAAGGAAAAAGGTAGTTCTTCTAGTGAAACTCCTGACCATTCATGTGTGTTTAGTGTCACATTGCTGGACATAGCAAAATTGAATGTTTTACTCATCAAAAGAAAAGGCCCAGTTCTCAGGTGTTGCCTCAAGTGTTGCCAAACTCTCGAGACAACACTCAAGACAACATATGTGGTCAGAAAAACAAAAATTCAAAAAGAAAAGTTTGGTATCCCAAAGTAATCTGAAATGCAATGTTATCTATGCTTCTTTATGGACTAACATTTCATGTGCTTGGTATTTTGATAGTGGTTGTTCACGTCGTATGCAAGAACAAGATCATTATTGAAGTAATACCAACCTATGCACGTAGGCTCAGTAGCCTATGGAGGTGGAGTCAAGAGTAATATAATAGGAAAAGGAACACTTAGTGTCACTGATTTCCTCCCTTAAAAATGTCTTACTTGTAGATGGATTGGTTGCTAATCTAATTAGCATTAACCAATTATTTGATGACAATTTGGAGGTAAAATTCAATAAAGATACTTTTTAAGTTTTTTATAACACTAACGTTTGTGTTATGACAGGAACAAGATCGAGTGATAATTGCTATCTTGTTAGTAAACAACAAGTGTGCAATTCGGCTAAGATGGATGACACATCTTTATAGTATCAAAAGTTAGAACATGCTCATTATAGAAATATTGAGAAGATTGTTAAGCTTAGTGTTGTCAAAGGTGTTCCAAATCTTGATCTCAAGAATACTGTGTTGTGTGGTGACTGCCAAAAAGGTAAGCACACTCGTGTTGGTCACAGTGTTGGACAACACAGTGAACAACACTCAGGAACAATACATTGTTTTCAGCTTTTGCACATGGACTTAATGGGTCAAGTTGAGGTAGAAAGTCTGGGAGGTAAGAAGTATATTTATGTAATAGTGAATGATTTTTCTAGGTTTACGTGGGTCCATTTTTTAAAAGAAAAATTTGAAACTTTTGATAAATTTTAAAACTTATACTCCAAAATTAAAAACATGTTTTGTTCACTTTTTTTTCGGTTAAGGTCTGATCATATCCTTCTCTACATTTTGTAATAAAAAGGGAATACACCATGAGTTTTCGGCACCCAAAAAACCTCAAACAATATGGTGTGATCGAAAGAAAAAATTGGACTTTATTAGAAATGGCCCGTGTAATGTTAATTTCAAGAAAAATTTCTAAAAGATTTTGGCCCGATGCATTAAACACGACATGTCACACTTCAAATAAAGTTTTATTAAAACCCGGTACTACCATGACACCCTATGATATTTTAAATGGAAAGAAATCTACCGTACAATATTTTCATGTGTTTGGGTGCTTGTGTTACGTTTTAAATGACCGGGACTACTTAGGAAAATTTTATTCAAAGAGTGATAAAGCCATCTTTCTAAGATACTCTCAAAACAGTCGTGCTTATCGAGTATATAAATTAAGATTGAATCACTATTCAAGAATTGGTAAACATTGTTTTTAACGACTTATTGAGTGTCAGAGTTGAACCAACTCAGTATGTGCCTTTGATGTTGATGGTAGAAGCTGCTGAAATAGAAGTTGTTTCATATAATGATGCAGTTTCAGATTCATGTGATGTCCCTAGTGTTGCCTCTAACACGACAACACCTGAGGCAACACACGATTCCAGAACAGGCGCTGTAAATAATGTCTTAGAAGAAGAGAATGATGTGGTATATCAATAGGCTAGGAGAGATCCCCCATCAAGAATTAGAAAGAACCATCCCACTAATCAGGTAATTAGCGAGGTTAATGAGGGGATTCAAACAAGAAATGAGGAGCCGATTAACTATAGAGATATGGTAAGGTATGTGTGTATTTCCACCACATAATCTAAGGCAAAACACTCATGTTTTGTTTCTGTTCTTGAGACTAAAAATGTGGTTGAAGCTTTAAAAGATAATTTTTGGATTCAAGCTATGCAAGAAGAACTTGAACAATTTACCCGAAACAATGTTTGGTGCTTGGTTTCCTGTCCTTTACATACTAATGTAATTGGAACTAAATGGATTTTTAAAAACAAATCGGATAAATTGAGTAATATTATTCGTAACAAAGCACATCTTGTGGCTCAAAGCTATACACAAGTAGAAGGAATCGACTATGACGAGATATTTACACCTGTGGTTAGAAATTGAGTCAATAATACTACCCTTAGCAATAGCTTGTTACCTTAAAATCACATTACATCAAATGGATGTTAAAGCGACTTTCTTCAATGGATACTTAGATAAAGAAATATATGTTGAGCAACCTACAGGTTTTGAAGATCCATTCCACCCAAATCATGTATATAAGCTTGAGAAAGACTTGTATGGCCTGAAACAAGCTTCACGTGCATGATATGGGCATTTAACAAGTTTCCTAATTGAATATGGATTTGTTAGAGGCGAAGACGATAAGACATTATTTATTCTAAGGCATGAAAAAGAACATGTCATAGCTCAAATCTATGTTGATGACATAGTTTATGGATCCACCTCAAAAACGTGTTTGCAAAATTTTGTGTAGGCCATGAAATCAACTTTTGAGATGAGCATGATAAGTGAACTAAATTTTTTCTTCGGATTGCAGGTAAAAACAATCAAACGATGGAATCTTTATTTTTCAAAGCAAGTATGTAAGAAGTTTGGTAAAAAGGTTTGGATTGGAGAGTGCCAAGAGTTCAAAAATATATATGGGGTCGACTTTTAAGGTAGGTAAGGACCAAGGAGGGGAGGACGTTGATCCAACTCTAAATCGATCCATAATAGGTAGTTTTCTTTATCTTACTGCCAGTCATCCCGACATCATGTTCAGCATAGTTGTGTGTGATAGATATCAGTCTAATCCTAAATTTCTCACCTAAACGTTGTTAAGAAAATCATTAAATATGTATCCGGGACTAGTGACTTAGGGATTTGGTTTACTAAAGACACTAATACCAACATAGTTGGTTTTAGTGACTCAAATTGGTCTGGGGATATTAATGATAGAAAGAGTACAAGTGGGGGATGTTTTTTCTTAGGTAATAACATAGTGTCATGGTATAGTCATAATCAAAATTGTGTTTCTCTCGACTGCTGAATCTGAGCCGGGAGTTGTTGTTCACAATTAATTTGGTTAAAACATATGCTTGATAACTATGGTCTTGATAGCAATATTTTGACCATGTACTATGACAATTTAAGTGCTATAAACATTTTCAAAAACTCGGTACAACACTCTCACACTAAACACATTGATATCCGCCACCATTTTTAAGAGATTTAGTTGAAAAGGAATTAATACAAATATAACATATTGATACCGAACATCAAGTTGTTGACATTTTGACTAAAGCTCTTGACAACGAGATCTTTTCAAGCTTGAAAAGATCTCTTGATCTTTGTTTTGTTTAAATTGCTGTCTCGAAGTGTTGCCAACATAGATAGTAACACTGTGTACCAATAAAAAAATAAAAAATCTTTTTTTTTGTTTTAAGCCCTGAGTGACACATGCTGACCTTTTTGTTCTATTATGGGTGTATAATTAGTTTAACATGTTGATAAGTTCCCCTTTGTGTTTAAAGTGACAAAGTCACAACTTATGTGGTTGATATTTAATAGGCAAACATTATTTGAAATACTTCTAAAGTAACTCGGGGCACGACGTTCGCTGCGACGATGCTTATTTGACAACCAGGAGTATAACATATTGGTTTTATACTTAGTATTAGGGACATTGAGCTCACTAATACAGTATATGTTAGGCCCAATTGGTAGGAAAACATGCTAGAAGGGGGGGGGTTAATAGACTGATTAAAATTCTTTTCTAAAACCTTTATAAAATATCCAAGTAACTTATCTGAGGCCAACCGGTGGAAACCAGTTGCACAGCAGATAAAATATTACTGGTTTAACTCACACAAAAGTGATCGATTAAGTGAATAGGTTTCAAATAAAGATAAGTTAAAATATCATGCAAGTTGTATTCCAATAAGAGAAACAAATAAGCAGTTAAAGGAATCAAAGGGTTGTAACAGGTGATAAAGTTCAACCGGTTACAAGGACAAGTAATAATGAGCAAGAAAACAAACAAGGTGACACAGTTATTTGGAGAGATTCACAGTATTAAATAATTGCTACGTCCTCTACCAAGTTTGGTCAAAACTTTGATTTGTGTAAAGGTGCACTATTAATGTCACTAGTCTATTACAAGTTGCAAGCCTTATGATTGAAGGATGCCTAAATGAAAGTGATCACTAATGGATCGTGATACAAGATTTGACCAAGTGTTTCAAGAGATGTGTTCACAAGTTGAAGTGGTTTCTCTTGGGTGTGTAGTGTGATCAATCAATTTGTTCCAGACATAGCCTTGTTGGGGAACACTTACAATAATTGATTGAGGTGCACAGTGTATGTCCTAATAAATAATCTAGTGAATATATGGACTTGAATGCCTTGAACTTCAATGCTTGATTGCACTTGCAGTTCTTGACAATCTCACTCTCAAAGACCTTCAATACACCAACCCTCTTTAATGCTCTGATGAAGGTATTTATAGTGTCTTCAAATGGAGTTGTTGTCTTTGAAGGGGTTGAAGGGATGACTTGGTCTGACAAGCATTTAATGAGAATATATTCTGCATTAAATGCCTGAGATTCGAAGGACAACCATCTTTGAATTTTTCACTGGAAAAAAGAGTTGATGTGAGTACTGGTAACTGAACATTCCTCAAAGCAGTTACTGACAAGGCAGCAGCAAAGTCTTCATATCAAACTGTTCTATCAACTTTAGCTAAGTTGTGGGCTGAGTAGGTGAGAACATTTAATGCTTCAACTGATGGAAATCTTGTTGAGGAAGCTTGGCTGGAAGCAGCAACTGATGACGAAGGAGTATAACCAGTTGACTGACTCAACTAGTTAAGGGATTGGTCGGTTAAGAGTATTGCTGGTTGAGGAGTCAACCGGTTGAGGTCTTGACAAGTTGAACAAGTAGCATCAGTATAATTTTGGAAAATCTTCTAGGTCTTCAAGTCTTCATTTTTTTGAGAAAAATTCATTTATAATAACACTGGCACTAGCACTTAAGGGAACCTAAGGTACATAGAAAAATCTAATTGGTCTAGTTAAAATTAGGGGTCCTCAATAATGCTTATTATGATTGGGATTAATCAATTCTAAAGTTATACATATATTTGACTAACAATCTCCTCCTAATTGCTTAAGTCCAATCATCATAGGTATACATCTATCTTAACTTAGTAATAGAATGATCAAGAGTTTATCTTTTAATTTTGTCATTCCCTAAGTCAAGTGACAACTTGATGTAACCTAAGGAAAGCTTACAAAATGAAAGCTTACAAAAGTAAAACATAAAGTAAAGAAATATGGGCGAATGAGATAACCTGCAAATTGAAAGGGTTAGTAGCAGTTAAGTCATTAAAAAATATAAAGGAATTCAAGAAAGTAAAACCTTGAAATGAACAAGTTTGAGGGTTAAGAAATTCTCATTGATAAAAGGGCTGCAACCAGTTGAAGAGAAAACACATATATATCATCGGTTACATTCTAACTATCAGCAGGAGGAGCAGGATCGGTTGAGGAGTCCTTGTCCTTTGAAGTTGGTGTAGCCGATGCAACCGGTTCAGAAGTTGATATCTTGGCTTTCTTGGCTTCCTTCTCTTTCTTTTCTTCTCTCTTCCTCTTTTTCTTTTCAGCTTTTCCAGATTTGCCCTCAGGAAACATCTTCAGCAAGATCTCATTTTGAGCCTTAACCTTGACTAGCTCAGTATTTGTATCTTTAAGTTGAGCATCTAGGTCACGGATCTTTAAGTTTGCTTTCTTCAGATCATTGGTCGCTTCATTGAGATTAGACTGAACTGCTATGGCTTGATCACATAACTTGTCATCTCTTGAACAAGGTTGGTTATAGTGGCATCTTTCTCATTCAGCTGAGCCACAAAATTGCTTATTGCCATTGCAAAGCCATTTTCAACCCTTAGACATTCTTCTTTCTTCCTCCTCCTAATTGGACTTAGCCAGTCCACTCATCAGTGTATCATGTAGTTCTATTGAGTCTTGCAGAACCATTGGCCTTTGTAATTCAACATCATATTTTGAAGGAGCAGCAATCGGTTGGAGAGGAAACTGAAGGATAGCTTCGGTTGAGGGATGATCGGTTAAGGGTACGTCCATTGAGGGATCGATTGAAGAGATAGCTTGACTGGTTGGGGGAATGTCCATCTCAATAGCTTCATCTTCAGAAGAAACAGCCAAAACAAGAGTAATGAATCCATTGTTTTCTGGGCTTAACTCAACTGCACATTCAAACTCATTGGCCTCCTCAAATGCCAAAATAATCAACTCAGCAGCAACTGGGGCAAGAGGTATGGCCTGCTGCCTTAGCCTTATTAAATGACCCATCCTCAAAAAGTTGAGAAGCTGGAAGGCATATCTGATGTTGCTTTGGGGCTTTGTACTTCCATCATCTCTCTTTACAAATAATTGAGGCACCTGGGGCATGAATCCCACCATTTTAGTCACCTCAAAGGACCAGTTGAAGATTTGTAATTCCAATACCTTGGTCATTCGGTTGTTCAGGGCCAAGTAGCGGATGTATATGTTATCGGTTGAGAGAGAAGATTCAACTGGTCTAGTTAACGGTTTGACCACCTGACCGCCAATCTTGAGTGAGCGTGATCGACGCCACAACAGAGGTGAATAGGATGGCCATTGCTTGGTTGGTAAATCAAGAATAAGTTGTTGCTCATCTTTGCCAGGTTTAACCTTGGCATTTCTAGGAGGAGCAGCCCTCTTCTTCAGCCTTAAAACCTTGATAGATTGAAATTTGAGGCTTGTCTCACCAGGCCCATTAGTCTTGGTTTGATGGGGAGGAGTGTCGGCTGGGGGATCACCAGACTTCATTATTTCAACCACATCCAAAAATACCTATAGTCTATCTTGCCTTCTTTGTCATTGAAGCTCATCGGCTATAGAAGAAGGCATATGCATCGGTTGAAGGCTACTACGACTGAAGATCTTCTCATGAATATCAAAGAGAAACATCCAGTTTGATAACCGGGGAATAGATGATCTTGAAGTATAATAATTTAGGCAATACATGAGATCCTTTTGATCAACAGAGAAGTCAAAAGTTGAAGGAGGATGAGCATTATCAAAAGGGTTATATTCAAAAGGCTCAGGTGCCTTGAATAGTATTTCATCATCCTCCTCAAAGAAATATGATGCATTGGGATCCTCCTCTTCATGAACTGGAGCAATCTCCTCCTCAACTGCTTTACCCTTTACTTGATCACTGGCCTGACTAACTAAGAGGCTAGCTTGAATGGCAGCATGAGTAGCCAACTCATCAACTGATGTCCGTTGTAGGTCCAGTTCAGATTCAAACAGACTGGCAGCCATATCCTTCTGCAGCTCAATCTCTTCAGCAGTATCAACAGGAATAGGCTTCTCCTCCTTAACCGGTTCAGAAGATCCAGCAGTTGAGGGCATCTCAACCGGTTGAACAACCGGTGAGGCATCGGTCATAGAAATTCCACTTCCTCCTAAGGCAGTAACCGGTGAAGTGTCGGTTATGCATCCTCCTAAGCTCCTAACTGATGCCGTCGGTTGAGGAGTAACAAACATATGTCTTGACTGATCACCACCACCAAAACTTGAGCTAGACTGCTCTCTTTCAACCCCAATATCAACTTCTTCATCAGCTTCATCACTACCATCCTTAAATAAATCTTCAATCTACTCATCAGTAGTGGAAGTCCACTTATTTTTGTTAGAGTGAACCGAGGAGAAGAAGTCAACAAGATTGATATTACCCATAGCCTGCAGCTCTCTATCTACCTCTACCATATTCTCTGCAAGTTCCATTACATTTCTTATCAGTTGGTTTCTCCGGACCGAGAGAGATAGGTTCGGAATCATAAGATGGAAGTAGAACGTCAGGATGTTCATATCTGCCCAATTAGTAAGGGTCAGATTCCTTTAGAGTGTCTTGGATGCCATAAAGCATGGCAAAGTCTGTCCACACTGCATGAACCATCATGTCCTGACGCAACCAATCTTGAGTTAGATAGATGGCATTCCATAGATTGGGAAGCATATCAAAGTATCGGTTGTAGATCTTCAGCAGGTCCTGCTTGGATATGGAGGCATCATACTCACCCAATTGGCAGTATTTGCTGAAGTAGATGCCTTTATCTTCGTGGATATTCTCAAAATCCATATACTTGTGAATATCACCAGCAGGAACTGAGTCTTTATAGAGCTCATGAAATTGATGAAGTTTCCTGAGAAATGGGGGAAGGTGGTCAATAGGATAAACCCATTTGGGAGAAGGGATAAGCTTATGTTAACCAACCCAAGGGTTATCATAGAAAATATGGAGGGTAGGGTTTCTGATCGGTTGACACCTCCTGACCAATGGGTGAGAGGCATGGCCGGTTATAGGTACCTTATCGGTCATGAAGTTATGTGTAAACAACCACTTGGGGATTAAAGGAACAAAAGTGGTGAGATCAGTTTCAATCATTTTTCTTCTCTCAGCATTTTCTTTGGCTAGGTGAGAGGGTTTTTTTTGTATAGGTTTGGTTTTTGGCAAGGAGGATGAGGTAGAAGGGGTAGGAAATTTTTGGATTTGGGTTGGAGGTGCTTGTTTTCTGGCTGTTTTTCTGGGCTTGATAGAAGGTAAAGAGGTTGAAGGGGCAGTCAGTTGAGCAGACGGTTGAGGCTTGATGACCGACTCATCGGTTGCCTTCCTCTTAACCGGTAGAGTGGCCGGTTGAGAGGACTCATGAGCATTAGTTGACTTTTTGACTTTAGGCTTTTATGCCTTCTTCTTCTTCTCAACTAGTTGAGCACCGATTGAGGTTTCAGCGGTTGAGGCACTGCCGGTTGAGATTTTGGCTTCCTTAGCAATTCTTGCCCAGTCAGATGTGTCAAAGGTTTTAACCCATAACTGAGGATAACTGGGATGACCGGCAGAAGCATCAAGGATAAAAAAGTTTCTTCTCAATACCCTACTGATTAACAGATAATGGCAAGGCCTGACTTTGTTGGCTCTTGCTAGGGGCTTCTCATTCTCAAACTTCTTGAAGGCAATAACTATGACGTTGAAGATAAATCTGCACAAGTTAAAGTCCTTCTGAAGTAGAATAGAAGCTATTGCTTCCCAATGAATCATTGTGATGCAGTGATGGGATCTAGATCGGGAAATAATACAACGATCCACTATCTCAGCCAAGGCACAAAGGATTCATGTCAGCCTTTTTGTTTCCTTCACCGGTCACAAAGGGCTCATCTCCTCTTACTTGAGACCAAGCTAACTCCATGTTCTTCATAACAACAGCTGAAGGACCAGTTGAGGCTAGGTTTGGGAAGGCTTCAGAGATATAAGCAGGGGAGAAGGTAACATGAACGCCAGCCACGGTAGAGACAATAGAAGGCACTTCTCCGCCCTTGACATTCTCATCTAAGCTACCATTTTCAAACAACTCATTGACAAGCTCGAAATAGATATCTTCTAATCCCTCTGGTAATAAGAACGGGAGAACACCATCACCCGAAAGAATAGCCTTGAGCAGTTTTCCTTGCTCAGAATCGAAGAAGTTGGGAAGAATGTAATCTCCAAAAATGTCTTTCTTTGGGGTTGATTGTTTATGAGCCATCAGCAAAAATCAAACATCAAGAACACAACATTTTAAGTTAGAACATTTTATTAGTTATATAAACAAAAAATATTCATAACTTAGAAAAACTTCAAAAAGTTCTAAGTGTTACCAGAAAAGTTCGCTGAATGAAGAAGAAGAATATGAAGATTTGAAGAACAAATGAACTTCTAGAGAATCCTTGCCGGTTAAAAGTTGCAGAAGAATAGAGAGAGTTTGAGAATTAGGAGTTTCCAATGTTTCAATGTTAGGTTTAGGTTTTCCTTTTATAGGGAGAGAGAAGGAGAAGGCGAAGGGGTGTTTATTGGGCAGAGCAAAGTTAGTTTAAACGTTTTAACTGATTGCATAAAAATAGGGTTAACTTAAACACGATTTTAAATATGGAAGCTTAAAATTAGGAACGTGTGTGCAACAGTTAAATTTTAAACATAATAATGAACAAAAAGAATAACCTTTTGGATAAATAAGAATGATACAGAGATTACCTTTTTGATCAAAATTAAAAATTTTGATCTACCTACGAAGGAAAAGTTGGTAACAACTCACTGTTGTTGTGTCAGACAGCGGCCGACAAGACTAAAAGGACAGCAGGGTGGCAGACGTGCCAGTTAAAATGAATTGGATCCGGCCATAGTTCGTAGTCTGTTGAGTGATGGGATGACCGGTTGAACATGTGACCGGTTGAGCGCAATCGCTTGAAGGCTTGACCGGTTGAGAGACTTATGATCGGTCATGAATTATGACCGGTTGAGAACTTGTTGCCGTCGGTTAAGGTTGAGAAGCTATGGTGGAATGAGGGGTAAAATGGTGATTTCACCTTTTGATCAGTAGTTGAGAGCTTACACAAGTAGAAAAGTTAGCACGGTTTATCCACGAATATCAATCATGCTTAGTTCACCTCTAAGGAATTCAAAACGTTTAGTGTCTAAGGGGTTTATCAAAATATCAGCTAACTGATAATCAGTATGAACTTTTAAAAGAACAACATTACCCTTTTCAACATGATCCTTGAGGAAGTGGTATTTGATGTCTATGTGCTTTGTCTCGGAATGCATCACAGGATTGTTGGAGACTGAGATAGTTGAGGTGTTATTACAGTAGATGGGACACACTTCTATAGGAATTTCATACTCCACCAGTTGTTTCTTCATCCAAAGCATTTGTGAGTAGCAACTTCCAGCAGCTATGTACCCAGCCTCGATTGTAGAAATGGAAATTGAAACTTGCTTCTTACAGGGCCAGGAAACCAATCGGTTACCTAGAAATTGACAAGTTCCATTTGTACTTTTCCTTGTGACCCTACAAGCTGCAAAAATACAAGCTGCAAAATTAGCATCTGAATAGCCAATTAGTGTAAAAGATGAATCTCTAGGGTACCATAAACCTAAGTGAACAGTCCCCACAAGATATCTTATTATTCTTTTAACAACTTGAAGGTGAGATTCTCTAGGATCGACTTGGAACATAGCACATAAACATATGACAAATATGATATCTGGTCTACTAGCAGTCAAGTAAAGTAGAGATCCTATCATACCTCGGTAAAGTGTCATATCTACTTTCTTACCAGACTCATCTTTATTAAGATATACATTAGTAGCCGTTGGAGTGCTTTGAGAATGAGCAAAATCAAGACCAAATTTCTTAATAAGATCATTGATGTATTTGGATTGATTGATGAATATTCTTTCTTGAGTTTGTTTAACTTGAAGTCCAAGGAAGAAGGTTAATTCTCCCATCATGCTCATCTCAAACTTGATTTGCATAAGTTTTTCAAATCTCTTGCATAAGTTTTCGTTAGTAGAACCAAATATAATATCATCTACATATATTTGAACTAACAATGAATGACCATTATCCTTTGCAACAAATAAGGTTGTGTCGATTTTATCTCTTTCAAACTTCTCACTAAGTAGGAATTTGGAGAGAGTTTCATACCATGCTCTTGGTGCTTGCTTGAGGCCATACAGGGCTTTGTTTAACCTATAGACATGATTAGGCTTCTTGGAGTCTTCAAATCCTGGAGGTTGATCAACATTTACAAGCTCTTGAAGTTCTCCATTGAGGAAGGCACTCTTCACATCCATTTGGTATAACTTAAACTCCTTGTAGGCAGCATAGGCTAGGAACAACCTAATAGCTTCTAATCTAGCAACAGGGGCAAAAGTCTCATCATAATCAATTCATTCTTCTTGTTTATACCCTTTTGCTACAAGTCTTGCTTTATTTCTTGTGATTTTTGCAGACTCATCCAATTTGTTTCTAGAGACCCATTTAGTTCCTATCACTGTTTGATCATTGGGACGAGGCACTAATTTCCATACTTTGCATCTGTCGAACTGATTGAGTTATTCTTGCATAGCTTCTACCCAACTAGGATCATTGAGTGCTTCTTCTGTCTTCTTTGGTTCTATATTTGAGACCAATGCAGAGGAGAATAGACTATGTTGTTCTTCCATACTCCTCATTTGGCCTCTAGTCATTCTGGGACCAAAAACATCACCAATCACATTTTCTATTGGGTGACCTCTAGCTGGTCTCACTTCCCTTGGAAGGTCTATCCTGATCAATTCTTGTCTTACGGTTTCTAAGGGAGGAGTAGAATCGATTGAGGGAGGTGTGACCAGTTGAGGTGATCGGTTAGGAGCTGGTGAGGTTGACAGATGATCAAATTTAGGTTGAGGTGAAGGAAATGGTATATGTATATTAGAAATTGGTTCAGGTGGTGTAATAGGAACATTCATAGAGGGACTAGCTGGTAATGGATCGGTTAAGGGATTTTGGAGGTAGGGTTCTCTTCTAACCGATTGAGGGAAGAATGAATCATCAACTAGGGCTCTATCGGCTACACCACTTGGAAAGCCTGAATTCTGAGCTGGAGGTTGATTTGCATTGGTATTGGTGTTTTGATTGGAGTTAGAGTTGCTGGATTCACCTGTCTCAAAAACACCAGAATCATTACTACTATTTGGAGCCTTGTCAGACTCTAGCAAATCAAATTCATCAAAAGTAACATGAACAGATTAAACAATTTTCAACAAGCATTTATTAAAAACTCTAAAAGCCTTACTATGTTTGGCATAACCAACAAAGATACCTTCATCAGCTTTCTCATAAAATTTACCTTTGTATTCTTTACCGTTGTAAAGAACATAACATTTGCAGCCGAATATTTTGAAGAAACCAATGTTGGGAATTCTGCCACGCCAAAGCTCGTAAGGAGTCTTGTTGTGAAACTTGTTGACCAATGACCGATTCTGAGTGAAGCATGATGTATTGATAGCTTCAGCCCAAAAGTACTTGGGTAGCCTTTCTTCGGATATCATCATTTTACCAGCCTCGATCAAGGTTCTGTTCTTTCTCTCAACAATACCATTTTATTGTGGTGTTCCAGCAGCTGAGAAGTATGATCAATTCCGTGATCATCACAGTATTGAGCGATGCCATTGTTCTTGAACTCCATTCCATTGTCGGATCTCGTACTGATGATGTCACTTTCCTTTTAAGTTTGAAGTAGACGAAAAATCTTGGTGGCAACTCCATAAGTGTCATCTTTCGAGCTGAAAGTTTCCACCCAAGTATATCTTGAATAGTCATCTACAACAACTAAGACATATCTGCTTCCCCCTAAACTGGCAGTTGTTGTGGGGCCAAACAGATCCATATGTAGCAGTTGGAGGCGCTTAGATGTGGACATGCAGGGCTTGCTTTGGAATGATGTTTTATGTTGCTTTCCTAGCTGTCACGCTCTGCATTTCCTTCCATGATCAACAGACACTTGAGGTAAGCCGGTGACCAAATTTGCATTGGTTAGCTTGGATAGATATTTAAAATTTAAGTGACTGAGTCTCTTGTGCCATAGTCATGAATTCTCACTGATGTTCTTTGCTACAAAAGAAACAATAGTAAAACTAGAAACAACATTTAAATTTATAGCATATATGTTACCTTTTCTTTGTCTAGTGAGAAGAGTTTCTCCGGTAGCAATGTTTTTGACATAATAGTTGAAAGAAGTAAAAACACAATGCATATCTTTATCACATAATTGTGATATGGAGAGAAAGTTATGTTTAAGACCATCCACCAAAGATACCTTCTGTACAGTAACTGTACCTCTTATGATGGATCCATGACCGAAAATTTTACCCTTAGCATTGTCACCAAAGACAACTGGAGGACCCGATGCTTCTTCAATATCGGTAAGGAGATCAGCATGGCCAGTCATATGCCTTGAGCATCCACTGTCCAAGATCTATATATCTTTACTTGCATCGGTTGAGGCCATAAAGCATTCATGAAATAAAACAATAAGCTTATGATCCCCCTTATTATTTCAGGTCCAAAGAGTTAGTTCCTCTTTGGTAGCCAAATATGGCCACCACTTGAGCTTTGTGGCTCAGTGCATCCAGATAGGTGCTTCAAGAGGCATTCATAAGCCTTGTGACAGTAATCTCCACTATTAACAATTGAGACAGGCTGCTGTGAGTACCCCGACCCGAACTCGTGTTTGGGTATACTTTTATTTTTGGGCTCATTTAAATCCATTTAGTTATGGGCTCATTATTTATTATTTTTGGGCCTGCTTGACTTCGGCCCATTTTGCCTGAAAACGGACCGGTGTCATACGACACCCAAACCATTTCCAAATCCTTATTAAATAAGGAATCAAATCCCATTTTGGAGGGGGGAACAACACGGACAAAAAAAGGGATTGGATTTCTTTCTCCCTAAGCTAAGTAATTTCTCTCTCTCTGAGACCTTTCTCTCTCTCTTGCCGCAATACAGAGACCTCTCCTCCCCAATCGGCCTTCTTCCTTTAACAAGGACAATGGCCATCATCCCCATGGTGGTTTCCTAAATCACCACCGAAATCAGTCGACAAAACTCCCCGAAACCAGGTCGCCGGTGACTTCCTTCACCAACCATTCACCGACGACCACCAAGCTCCTCGCCGGTCTTCTCCCTCACCGTCAACGCCGAGCTCCCTCACTCCCAAAACCAGTTCTCCGGCGGAGGACTCTCTCTCTCTTACTTCTCTCTATACGCAATAACAAGAGACCCTCCATTACCGATCTTCTCCTCAACCAAGCAACGACCTAGCTCTCTCCGGCCAAGTCCACCACGGAGCTCTCTCCATTATCCCTAAACCAGTTCGCCGGCCGAACCCATCATCATCCTCTGTTTCTCAACACCGAAACAGCCTTCAACACAGAGTTCTCTCCCTGTACCCGAATCCATTCATTGCCGCCGCTCCTCTTCGCCGGTGACTCTCTCCGGAGCTGATTGAAGACTCCCTATACCGACCGGGTATAGGGAGGTATGGATCTATGAGGGTAACGTTTCTATCCCGTTCTCTCTCTCTAGTTTCGTCACCTATTTCGATTGCTATGTTGACTTGCTTCTTTATTTGAGACTTGGTCGAATGTGTTTTGTTTCATTGTCTGGATGTTGTATTCATCTCTACAGATTATTGATCTCGTTCCATTTTCATGTTTGTCATTGATAATCTGTTAATGTTAATCTGTATCTAGATCTGTTCTGCCTGGGTTTATGCTTGGGATAATCTTGTTCAGATTCTGGTGTTGTATTTACACAATGGTTGGACTTGTGATTTGTGATTTGTGATTAAAACACGAAGATGAGTGTGAATCATCTATATTCACACTCATTTGAGTCTTGATTCTTCCCCCGTGGCCTCTGATCCATGTGCCTGAATCGTGATCATGCTCGTCTGAGTTAGGAGGTGATGGCCCATCATTCATATTTGGCCATCAACGCCATATGATCCTCCCACAATACTCATTTGTTGCTATCGTTGCTTGAGTTAGGAAGTGAGGGTTCTTTAATTGTGACCCAAGAAATGTGGTCATTCACATTGGGTCACTGAAACCCCATGACCTTCCCATAATACTCTTTATCTCAGTCTCTTCATTGTTCTAGATAGCTTCTTAGCTTTAGAATAATATTGGTGGCATGACCACACCCTTTGTAGAGGCAATCTGACCAAGGATGTCATGTGTCGTTCGACATCCCTCTACAGAGGAAGTCCTGTGTCGGACGACATTCAAAGTCCCTGGACAGACTGTCTCAACCCACTTCCTTGTAATTCAATTTCATTAATTGTAAGTGGGATGTGGCCTCCCACAGTAAAAGGCTCACAAGTTGTAATTCTTTAAATGGATCAATAAAACAAAGCATCAAATGCATTTTATTACATATATCGTCTCACACATTTGCACACACTTTTGAATGGTCTTGAATGTTGAACATAGAAAGACTCGTCTACGGACGAGGCGTGTTGGGTGAACTCTCAAGTTCTTCCCAACACGTAACCTGACCCCCGGACCCAAAATTCTCTTAAAAAAGGTTTTTCAATGTTTTCCTTAAAAACGGCGTGGCGACTCCTAAAGATAAATCATATTTTATCTTATACATTTCGATTTTCGGCGAGCGTTCATTCAGTGGCGACTCCGCTGGGGACTTGAAACCTATTTTCAAAAGTGGGTCAAACTTTCGTGATTGTTCAACATTCACTTCATTCATATATGTGTGCTTTGTTATGTGACATAATATGTGTATAAATGCATTTAATGCTTTGTTTTATTCCCTCCCCTTCTTAGCTTCCTGCTTTGTTGCATTGGTGCCTGGGGCTTGAACTATCGCATTGTGCTTGGGGGCTGGGGCTGGTTTGGCCTTTATTCAGTGCCTGGCTGTGTGACTCCTTATGTCACGCAACACAATTGACCTCATCAATCTTGTGTCACGCGACATAAGTGGTCAAGTTACAGGATTTGATTTCTTTGTACATGTTGTGATTGTGGGGCAGTTCCCCATGATCAAATTATTGATCCTGATTATTATACTCTGTGGGGTGTGTGTGTTATTTTTCCATTTCATCCCCTTTTCGAAAAAAAAAAAAGCAAAAAAATATTTTTCTAGAAAATACCTTCACACTACTCGCACGCTACCCGCACATAGAGTTAGAACCCGGGAGTGTACGGACGGCATCGCGGAAAGTGACGTGTTTCGCTAACGTTTGAGCGCCTGAAGTCCTCCTAGCCTGTGAGTCAGCCAACACTTGTCCGTGACACACTTTCTATCGTGACCGGTTGGTTTTTGGCAAAATACTTTTCAAAACATGTTCCAAACCCGATTTTCAAAATTTTCTCACAAAGTCCGAGTCATGCTTCGTCTCAAAAAAATCTTGGCATACTCTCCCTCTTCATGTCGGAATTACGACATAATTCAAACGTAAGTACACGTTAAGACCTCTACATATCTCGACGTAGGTACATATCGATTTCTCGACTTGGCTTCGTAAGAAGTCATGACGCGTTCTCGACATGTGTCAACGCGGGACCATGTCGAATTCTTGGCGCATACTAACAAGAGTTATGCCGAAATTTCGCCACTAAGTGACGAGAGGCCATGCCGGATTTTTCAACTCAAAATGAGGAGAGGTCATGCCCAATTCTTCTAGGGTTTTACCTGCAAATTGCGGTCTCGTACATTCAAATGTACTTTTGACCCTCTCTCCTCTCTAGTCTAGACGTTGACTTGGACTTGATTTTGAAAACCCCGAGTTTGACTTGTTTTGGCTCGTATGCCCATAGGTTCGTTCTCCCTTTCGATTGGTGGGTTCCACGTGCCCTATATGACCTCTGTCGGGATTGTCCGTCCCGGGAGTGCAATACCGGCGGAACCCACCAGTCCAGGAATAGTGTAGAATGCGAAAAAGAAGGTGTCCCCCTTTTCCAACCATTCCTAGGATTAATAAAAAAAACAAAAAAAAGTAGAACAAAAAAAAAAAAAACAACAAAAGATGTTGCATGAGTCCATCTCCTCCCTCTCCCATACAATCTCAAGGTTCTCTCCTCCGCCACCTTACCAATCACCCCTTCGCCTCTACAGCTACGGCAAGTTGGGTGTGCGCTCTCGTTCCCGGCGCTCATTGGTCCATATTCCCGAGGCGGCAGCAGTTCAAACGTCCGAGTGATTGTCCCTCTTATTCAGAATCCGAGATGTCTGGTGCAGAGAATGTGGTAGCTAGCCAGCCTGGAGTTTCTCCATTTGAAGACAGAGAAGTCAATCAGTCCTCGTAGGATCTAGAATGTCCGCTGTCGGACATGAGTCTGTCGAGTCCACTTTGGACCAATTTTTGCTTTGCAATAATAAAAATCTTTGTTTCTCTTCTTGCTAGACTCGAGACATCACTAGCACACCCACATTACACTTAATTGAAATGGTCTTATCATAGATGATCACTTGTGCTGCTCAACCACTAATGCTTCGAAATGACTCATGTCTAAATTAATCGGAGTGAGAAAATCAATTGATATCCTTCTCAAATTGGGGCTTACCAACTCCCCATCTTGCATCTCATATGCTCACATTTCTTTCATCATCCTCATCATCTCGTTGCTCGATGAATTTGCATGAATCTTCCTCAATTAAATCTTAAGCAAGCAATGAAGACTTAATTTCGTTTAGGTCATCCGGTAGGGATTGCGGTTGAAGCCTTTCACCCATAGGAAAGCCATTACCTCACCCTCACCAAACAATATCCTTTCATTTCAAGATCGGCATGTTTTGAAACCCTGTTTAGCCATCACCTTCGCTCCTTATTGAGAGAAGTCCAAGCAACGCCAAAGAAGTTAGCTTCGAGAGTTGGCGATGCATAAAATACTCAAGTCGTGAAGGAAGGAAAGATAATCCTCAATTCCTCAAAGAGGCCTTCCAAATTGTCAAAAGAAGGATTTTAAATCCTCACAATCTCAGATAGAGTCCTCATCTCCTCAAAGAGGCCATCCCAAATCATCAAAAGAAGGACTTTAGATCCTCACCATTCAAAAAAAAAAAAAAAAAAAAAAAAAAAAGAAGAAGGATTTTAAATCCTCACAATTCAGCAAAAATTCCCGACTTCTCGAAGAAGCTCTCCAATGTTCAAAAAAGAACCCAAAACCTCCGAGGTTCACAAAAGTTCTCAATAGCTTGGACTTCCTCTCACCATTACCTAAACCAATCCAAAGCCATCCTCTCGATTTTAGAGGATATCACCATTTCCTTAACCAATCCCAAGCCATCCTCTCAATTTTAGAGGATATTCCCTTGCCTTTGGCCAAAGTCAAAAATTTGACCTCTCATTCTTAGAGGCAATCAATTCCCTTACCTTAGAAATTCCAAACACATCCCTAAAAATCCAACCTCTCATCTTTAGAGGTTCAGTCAGCAAAAGGCCCAGCCGACCTCTCATCTTAAGAGGTCATCCATTTTCAAAATTACCCGATGGCCGATCGAAGCCTGGAAACCCAGCTACAGTCCCTACCGGATAGTAATTTCATTCCAATATCCTCGAGGTCCGAATCAAATTAATGCTTCATTGCTTGCTCAAATTGGAATCTAATCCATCTTGGCTCGAAGCCATCAATCAAAGATTGTGCAAATTCAATCCTTCCCTTCGACACTTCATGTGAGCATATTTCACTTCTCCTCCGCAAACACTTGCCGTGGATGTCCCACTGGGGCTTCACATCCGTGTCTTTCATCGACACTCCAGGAGGACATGCTTTCCAATCCTCCAATCCTTGGAAAAATCCTCAAAGGTCCAGATCCTCGAATCACAACATTCGTTCTCTTTTCAATCGGGACTCGCCCGAACTACGGCGACCTGAGCTCCTCATCATGGAGGGGAACGTAGGCAACCATAATTGGTCCGGTCGAAATCACAAACAAATCTTGAAAAATCCGGTCTCCTCAAGGGCCGTCCCTATACACCTTCCATCTTTTCGAGTTTGATTCTCGATATCAGTTGGTTTTCTCACCATGATTAATCAAAATATTTGTCCATATCAGGATTAGTGTTTGAATAATCCGAACATCGATAAAGGGTTTTAAGAAGCTTTGTGATCATCACGAATAGGACAAATTTTCAAGTGTCTCGACAAGTCTTCTCTTTCTACATCATAGGAAGATAGAGCCAAACACTGTTTCGGTCAGCAGGGGCTTCCATACACTTTTCCACACCTTGCAATGTTTATACTCTCTCAAAAGAGTCAAACCCAAAAGCGAGAGTGTCATACACGAGTTCGGGATCCATTTCCACCTTTGAAAAATGTGCCCCTGCACATATACATTTCCGAGTCTTGTCCAGCGACTGATTGACTGCGGTAGGAAACGATGGGTTGCCTCCTCGGCCACAAGACGACTCTGTCTGCAATAGGGATGCATTGAATCTCTCCAAGCTGGGGCTTTGCTATACTGTCCTCTCAAGCTCTCCTTACCAGACTCCCTCCGGGTTTGCCTCGCATCATCAACTGGGGCTTTGCCTAGTCATCCCTTCTTCAAAGTCGGGATCATTCTCTGCACTTTCTCTGCTGCTTGCCGTCTCAGGCGCGCGATACACTTTGTCCTTATCAGCGACAATCAACATGCTGCCATCTGTACTCTCAGAGTACACCCCGACTTGCCTAAGCTGCACCATCCATACACCATCACTCACACATTTCCCACCTTATGGGAGAGGGTTCAACCCATACATCATCATATACATTCATCCCATACACAATCCATTATAGCATAATTGCTCCATACATATCCGCTTGTCAAGCCTTGCAAAAAACCTCACTTCCCTTCCATCCCCGGCTGAGATGGACTTGTGCAACAAAAGATTAATAATGGATAAGCAAAATTCCAATAATGGAATAAAACGTAAACTGCCTAGAGTGTTGTGTTCCCCCCCCACAGGGTACAATAATCAGGTGATCATAATCTGATCATGGGGATTGCTCCTCAAATCACAATTTGGACAAAGAGTTCAAACCTGGCAAGTGGCACTTTCTGCCATCCCCATCTTCATAGGTCTCGTAATCTTCAGACCTATCAGCATCGCTTGAAAGAGCTTCAGCCGCCTCAGTCTCCAGGCAATGCTCGTTGAAAAGAGCTTCAGCTGCTTCAATCTCCAAGCATTAGGGCTCTTTAGCCCCATCTTCAAAAGCCCGTCCTCATGGGCAGCTCATCACAAAAAAAAAAAAGAGCCCATTCTCAAGGGCAAATCATTATTCTTTAGCCCGGAATGGCTATAAACTACCCGGTCCGGAAAACCGTACAGTTTCCAACACAGAAAATAGCCCGGAATGGCTATAAACTACCCGGTCCGGAAAACCGTACAGTTTCCAACACAGAAAATAGCCCGAAATGGCTATAAACTACCCGGTCTGGAAAACCGTACAGTTTCCAACACAGAAAATAGCCCGGAATGGCCATAAACTACCCGATCCGGAAAACCGTACAGTTTCCAACACAGAAAAATAGCCCGGAATGGCTATAAACTACCCGGTCCGGAAAACCGTACAGTTTCTAAAGAAAAAAGTCAAATCATCGGGATGACTCCCCACCACAAACAGTCAAGTTCGCGGGGTGACTTCCCAAAGAAAAAAGACAATCTTCGGGGTGACTCCCCATCAAAACAGTCAAATTCGCGGGTGACTCCCAAAGAAAAAGTCAAATTCGCGGGTGACTCCCAAAGAAAAAGTCAAATTCGCGGGTGACTCCCAAAGAAAAAAGTCATAATCGCGGGTGACTCCCAAAGAAAAAAGTCATATTCGCGGGTGACTCCCAAAGAAAAAAGTCATATTCGCGGGTGACTCCCAAAGAAAAAAAGTCATATTCGCGGGTGACTCCAAAAGAAAAAAGGCATAATCGCGGGTGACTCCCAAAGAAAAAAGTCATATTCGCGGGTGACTCCCAAAGAAAAAAGTCATATTCACGGGTGACTCCCAAAGAAAAAAGTCATATTCGCGGGGTGACTCCCCATCAAAACAGTCAAATTTGCGGGTGACTCCCAAAGAAAAAAGTCAAATCTTCGGGGTGACTCCCCATCAAAACAGTCAAGTTATCGGGTGACTCCCAAAGAAAAAAGTCAAATCATCGGGGTGACTCCCCATCAAAACAGTCAAATTCGCGGGTGACTCCCAAAGAAAAGAGTCAAATCATCGGGGTGACTCCCCATCAAAACAGTCAAATTCGCGGGTGACTCCCAAAGGAAAAAGTCAAATCATCGGGGTGACTCCCCATCAAAACAGTCAAATTTGCGGGTGACTCCCAAAGAAAAAAGTCAAATCATCGGGGTGACTCCCCATTCAACAGTCAATCTTGGGTGCAAACACCCATCTTCGGGGTGACTCCCCTTAACAGTCAATCTCGGGTGCAAACACCCATCTACGGGGTGACTCCCCTTGGAACAGTCCATCTCGGGTACAAACACCCATCTCCGGGGTGACTCCCCTTAACAGTCAATCTCGGGTGCAAACACCCATCTTCGGGGTGACCCCCCTTAACAGTCAATCTCGGGTGCAAACACCCATCTTCGGGGTGACTCCCCATTCAACAGTCAACCTTGGGTACAAACGCCCATTTTCGGGGTGACTCCCCATTCAACAGTCAATCTTGGGTGCAAACACCCATCTTCGGGGTGACTCCCCTTAAAAGTCAATCTCGGGTGCAAACACCCATCTCCTGGGTGACTCCCCTTAACAGTCAATCTCGGGTGCAAACACCCATCTCCGGGGTGACCCCCCTTAACAGTCAATCTCGAGTGCAAACACCCATCTTCGGGGTGACCTCCCTTAACAGTCAATCTCGGGTGCAAACACCCATCTCCGGGGTGATTCCCCTTGGAACAGTCCATCTCGGGTATAAACACCCATCTCCGGGGTGACTCCCCTTAACAGTCAATCTCGGGTGCAAACACCCATCTTCGGGGTGACCCCCCTTAACAGTCAATCTCGGGTGCAAACACCCATCTTCGGGGTGACTCCCCTCATACACAGTCAATCTCGGGTGCAAACACCCATCTTCGGGGTGACTCCCCTTAACAGTCAATCTCGGGTGCAATCGCCCATCTTCGGGGTGACTCCCCTTAACAGTCAATCTCGGGTGCAATCGCCCATCTTCAGGTGACTCCCTATTCAACAGTCAATCTTGGGTACAAACACCCATCTTCGGGGTGACTCCCCTTAACAGTCAATCTCGGGTGCAAACACCCATCTTCGGGGTGACTCCCCTCATACACAGTCAATCTCGGGTGCAAACACCCATCTTCGGGGTGACTCCCCTTGGAACAGTCAATCTCGGGTGCAAACACCCATCTTCGGGGTGACTCCCCATTCAACAGTCAATCCTGGGTACAAACGCCCATCTTCGGGGTGACTCCCCATTCAACAGTCAATCCTGGGTACAAACGCCCATCTTCGGGGTGACTCCCCATTCAACAGTCAATCTCGGGTGCAAACACCCATCTTCGGGGTGACTCCCCTTATACACAGTCAATCTCGGGTGCAAACACCCATCTTCGGGGTGACTCCCCATCGAAACAGTCAAATTCGCGGGTGACTTCCCAAAGAAAAATAGTCCCATCTTCGGGTGACTCCCAAATACAGTCAAATCCTCGGGTGACTCCCAAATACAGTCAAACTTCGGGTGACTCCCAAATACAGTCAAACCTCGGGTGACTCCCAAATACAGTCTAACCTCGGGTGACTCCCAAAAATAGTCAAACCTCGGGTGACTCCCCTTGGAACAGTCACTTTCGGGTACGAAGCCCGTGGCCTTTCATTTGGCACCCCATCTTTGACGAACTACGATTCGGCTTGATTCCCCCACGGGATACGTAGGAATCCTTTTCGTAAAAGGTCCAGCCGCATGACCATCATGGTCGATTTCCCCGGGACGCAAACGTCCATCTTTGACGAACTACGATTCGAATTGATTCCCCCACGGGATACGTAGGAATCCTTTTCATAAGAGGTCCAGCCACTTGACCATCTTGGTCATCTTTCTCCCCTGCTGTTCGTGTCCGGCTCGGGATTCTCATTTTATCGACGACCCCACTTCCCGTGGAAGTGACGTCGCTGAGGGGCTCTGTGAGTACCCCGACCCGAACTCGTGTTTGGGTATACTTTTATTTTTGGGCTCATTTAAATCCATTTAGTTATGGGCTCATTATTTATTATTTTTGGGCCTGCTTGACTTCAGCCCATTTTGCCTGAAAACGGACCGGTGTCATACGACACCCAAACCATTTCCAAATCCTTATTAAATAAGGAATCAAATCCCATTTTGGAGGGGGGAACAACACGGACAAAAAAAGGGATTGGATTTCTTTCTCCCTAAGCTAAGCAATCTCTCTCTCTCTGAGTCCTTTCTCTCTCTCTTGCCGCAATACAGAGACCTCTCCTACCCAATCGGCCTTCTTCCTTCAACAAGGACAATGGACATCCTCCCCATGGTGGTTTCCTAAATCACCACCGAAATCAGTCGACAAAACTCCCCGAAACCAGGTCGCCGGTGACTTCCTTCACCAACCATTCACCGGCGACCACCAAGCTCCTCGCCGGTCTTCTCCCTCACCGTCAACGCCAAGCTCCCTCACTCCCAAAACCAGTTCGCCGGTGGAGGACTCTCTATCTCTTACTTCTCTCTATACGCAATAACAGGAGACCCTCCATTACCGATCTTCTCCTCAACCAAGCAATGACCTAGCTCTCTCCGGCCAAGTCCACCACGGAGCTCTCTCTCTGGCCAAGTCCACCACGGAGCTCTCTCCATTATCCCTAAACCAGTTTGCCGGACGAACCCATCATCATCCTCTGTTTCTCAACACCGAAACAGCCTTCAACACAGAGTTCTCTCCCTGTACCCGAATCCATTCGTTGCCGCCGCTCCTCTTCGTCGGTGACTCTCTCCGGAGCTGATTGAAGACTCCCTATACCGATGGGGTATAGGGAGGTGTGGATCTACGAGGGTAACATTTCTATCCCGTTCTCTCTCTCTAGTTTCGTCACCTGTTTCGATTGCTATGTTGACTTGCTGCTTTATTTGAGACTTGGTCGAATGTGTTTTGTTTCATTGTCTGGATGTTGTATTCATCTCTACAGATTATTGATCTCGTTACATTTCCATGTTTGTCATTGATAATCTGTTTATGTTAATCTGTATCTAGATCTGTTCTGCCTGGGTTTATGTTTGGGATAATCTTGTTCAGATTCTGGTGTTGTATTTACACAATGGTTGGACTTGTGATTTGTGATTAAAACACGAAGATGAGTGTGAATCATCTATATTCACACTCATCTGAGTCTTGATTCTTCCCCCGTGGCCTCTGATCCATGTGCCTGAATCGTGATCATGCTCGTCTGAGTTAGGAGGTGATGGCCCATCATTCATATTTGGCCATCAACGCCATATGATCCTCCCACAATACTCATTTGTTGCTATCGTTGCTTGAGTTAGGAAGTGAGGGTTCTTTAATTGTGACCCAAGAAATGTGGTCATTCACATTAGGTCACTGAAACCCTATGACCTTCCCATAATACTCTTTATCTCAGTCTCTTCATTGTTCTAGATAGCTTCTTAGCTTTAGAATAATATTGGTGGCATGACCACACCCTTTGTAGAGGCAATCTGACCAAGGATGTCATGTGTCGTTCAACATCCCTCTACAGAGGAAGTCCTGTGTCGGACAACATTCAAAGTCCCTGGACAGACTGTCTCAACCCACTTCCTTGTAATTCAATTTCATTAATTGTAAGTGGGATGTGGCCTCCCACAGTAAAAGGCTCACAAGTTGTAATTCTTTAAATGGATCAATAAAACAAAGCATCAAATGCATTTTATTACATATATCGTCTCACACATTTGCACACACTTTTGAATGGTCTTGAATGTTGAACATAGAAAGACTCGTCTACGGACGAGGAGTGTTGGGTGAACTCTCAAGTTCTTCCCAACACGTAACCTGACCCCCGGACCCAAAATTCTCTTAAAAAAGGTTTTTCAATGTTTTCCTTAAAAACAGCGTGGCGACTCCCAAAGATAAATCATATTTTATCTTATACATTTCGATTTTCGGCGAGCGTTCATTCAGCTGTGAGGAGATAGGTAAGTTGACATTTGATTTGATCCCTACTTCAGATGGTTTAGAAGTTTGAGCATGAACAAATACTTTTGGGATAAAGGTGTTGGTTTTTCCTTTATTGGCAGGTTGCAGATTTTTGGAAATGCCTTTACTGGTAGAGGTAGCCTTACCAGTTAGGACAGCTTTACCGGTCTGACCGGTTGCTGTTCCTTGACCGGTTGAGGCTGGATTACTGCCGGTTGAGGTTTCCAAACCTGCAGCTTGACTAGCAATATGAATACCAGCTTTGCTGTCACCATCACTAAGAGGGATATAGGGTCCCAGCTTAGGATCAGCTACCTTGGTCTATTTGGATTTGTTCTTGTCAACCTTCTTGACCTTGATCTGTTTCTTCACTTTAGGGTAAGTGAGTGGAACAACACTAAAATTACGAGTAATACTTTTCTTTAGCATGTCAGATGGACTATCATCAAACTTATCCATTAGATTCTCAGTGACAGACTTAATATTGTCTTTGCTGTCATTGTTGCTGGAGTTAAATCCTAAACCAGATTGGTCATTATAAGACATTTGGTCTTGTAGGATTGTCTCAACAACAGCCTTTGATTTAGAATAAGAATCAATAGTCTTGGAGAGAGAATTGTTTCTTGAAACTAAATCAGCAATTTGACTTAGACAAATATTGAGCCTATCTGTGAGATCTTGATTTTCATTTCTCAACTGATCTGACTCTTGTTTGTTTACTTTCAAAACTTTTATCTCTATTTTAAGAGAGTCATTTTCAGATGAGATTCTTTTGAAATCAGCACCCATAACTTTATGAACATCATTTAATTTTTTCAAAATCAGAAAATAGTTCATTCATCACCTCTGCCATATCAGACTTTGACGGGTTAGGCATTGGGTCATTAGTTGGTTGATAGGTTGAGGATGATGGTTCAAAGTTATGATCAAAATTGGGTAAGGAGGATGTCGGCTGAGAGCTTATGTCGGTTAGGGTCTTTTGGAATTGGATCGATCGAGGTTCAAACACAGGTTTGGTTTTGAATGTATTGGTTAAGCCTGAGTTTGAAAGGTCGGTTGCATTGGTTGTATAAAAGGTCTGAGAGGTTTTGCTTTGACCATAGAGAGCTCCACCTATACTCTGGATTTTGAAGTTGTAGGGATTATCAACCCTTGGTATAGGTTCGTCATAATATGACAGGGGAGATCTCAAAGGTGTGGTGGTGTCATTGTAAGTGCTTGACTGGTCAATGGAGTCTCTATAGATTAGTGACTATAAAGGAGTGGGTCTAGCTTCAGTTCCATCAAGAGCTACAAAACTGAAAACATCATCTTCATCTGAGTCAGCATTATCATCCTCTGAGTCGGTTTCAAACCAAACATGCATAGCCTTTTCTATTCCTTCCTCGGCTACTAGGCTCTTGGATTTAGGATTTTTCCTAAAGGGTTTCTTCCTAAGAAATTCATACTTAGGTTGAGGGCATTTAGAAGCAAAATGGCCGGGTTTCCTACAGTTGTAGCAAACAAACTCACATTGGGCATTTTTTCCATCGGTTGAGGTTTGGCCAGATCTTTGGTAATTTCCAGATCTTTGAAAGCATGAGGGTTTGGAATGGAAGGGTTTGCTGGCATGATGTCGGGACTTCTTAAAGTCTTTGAACTTTTTATAGTTTCGGGAAAAGGAAGCAAATTCATCTTCCTCAGAAGGCTTACTATAGTTGACATTGGTTTGGGATGGTTGAGACTGAGAGGTTAGGGGAGAGTTATTGGTAGATAGGTTGTTGAACAAGGAAGAGCCTGGGAAGATCTCAGTTTGAGCTGGGAGAGAGAGGTTTTTAAATTGTTTTTGAACTCCACCAAGCCTGTTGAGGTCTTCCTCATACAAAAATAAGGTAGAGACAATATTATGAATGTGAGTCTTACTTAAGTATCTGCATTCTTTTAGAATATCTACCTTAACATGCCATAAGTCTCCAAGAGAATCTAGGAAACGCATGTTAAGATCTTTCATGGTATATATTCTACCTAAAGATGCACAAGAATTGCTTACCTCACAGAAATGATCGTACGTTTCTTTGAGAGTCTCATTGGGGTTCTTACTGAAGGACTCGAACTCAGCTACATTTTTGTACATCCGGTTGTCCTTTGCCACTTGATCTCCTTCAAAGTATCTGAGGATACTTTGCCACACTTGCTGAGCAGTCTCATAATTCTGTACTTGCTTGTACAGCCTATCACCAAGACCAGAGGTTAGAATATGCATGGCATTTTTTTCGAGGGCCACACATATTTTTTCCTCTTCAGTCTATTCTTCGCGGGTCTTTGGAATAATAGTTTCATAGACTTCAAACTCTTGTTCCGATGATCTATCGGCGTGATCAATGAGAGGAGTTTTGGGGGCTTTTGGCATAGTGTTGACTTTGATGGGAATGATTGAACCATATCTGACTAAAGTCATTAATCTTTCGTCAATTGAATCCATGTACCGCATGATTCTATTTTTCCATACTAGAAATTCATTTTCGTTTAACATGGGTATCGTTGCCATTTTCCACTTTTGCATGAGTTTTTCTGCCATTATGGAATTGACAATTCAAGCTGTGAAGCTTGGAAAAATGTTTTCAAAAATTGAAAGCTCTGATACCAATTGTTAGGCCCAATTGGTAGAAAAACAGGCTAGAGGGGGGTGAATAGCCTGATTAAAATTCTTTTCTAAAACCTTATAAAATATCTAAGTAACTTATCTGAGGCTAACCGATGGAAACCAGTTGCACAATGGATAAAATATTACTGGTTTAACTCACACAAAAGTGATCGGTTAAGTGAATAGGTTTCAAATAAAGATAAGTTAAAATATCATGCAAGTTGTATTCCAATAAGAGAAACAAATAAGCAGTTAAAGGAATCAAAGGGTTGTAACAGGTGATAAAGTTCAACATGTTACAAGGACAAGTAATAATGAGCATGAAAACAAACTAGGAGACATGGTTATTTGGAGAGGTTCACTGTATTAAATAACTGCTACGTCCTTTACCATGTTTGGTCAAAACTTGGATTTGTGTAAAGGTGCACTATTAATGTCACTAGTCTATTACAAGTTGCAAGCCTTATGATTGAAGACTGCCTAAAGGAAAGTGATCACTAATGGATCGTGATACAAGATTTGACCAAGTGTTTCAAGAGATGTGTTCACAAGTTGAACTAGTTTCTATTGGGTGTGTAGTGTGATCAATCAATGTGTTCCAGACATAGTCTTGTTAGGGAACACTTACAATAATTGATTGAGGTGCATAGTGTATGTCCTAATAAATAATCTAGTGAATATATGGACTTGAATTCCTTGAACTTCAATGCTTGATTGCACTTGCAGTTCTTGACAATCTCACTCTCAAATATCTTCAATGAACCAACCCTCTTCAATGCTCTGATGAAGGTATTTATAGTGTCTTCAAATGGAGTTGTTGTCTTTGAAGGGGTTGAAGGGATGACTTGGTATGACAAGCATTTAATGAGAATATCTTCTACATTAAATGCCTGAGATTTGAAGGACAACCATCTTTGAATTTTCCACTAGATAAAAGAGTTGATGTGAGTACTGGTAACAGAACATTTCTCAAAGCAGTTACTGACAAGGCGGCAGCAAAGTCTTCATATCAAACTGTTCTACCAACTTTAGCTAAGTTGTGGGTTGAGTAGGTGAGAACATTTAATGCTTCAACCGATGGAAAGCTTGTTGAGGAAGCTTGTCTGGAAGAAGCAACTGATGAACTGATGACAAAGGAGTATAAACGGTTGACTGACTCATCTGGTTGAGGGATTGGTCGGTTAAGAGTATGGCCGGTTCAGGAGTCAACCGGTTGAGGTCTTGACAAGTTGAACAGGTAGCACCAATATCATCTTGGAAAATCTTCTAGGTCTTCAAGTCTTCATTTTTTTTTTGAGAAAAATACATTTATAATAACACTGGCACTTGCACTAAAGGAAACCCAAGGTACATAGAAAAATCTAATTGGTCTAGTTAAAATTAGGGGTCCTCAATAATTCTTATTATAATTGGGATTAAGCAATTCTAAAGTTATACATATATTTGACTAATAGTGTACCCTACTTGAAAGGTATAAAATTCAATATATAGCCTTACTCTTTATTAAAAAACTTGGAGCACGGTGCTCACTACTACGATGCTTCATTTTATATTAAATGAGTGTAAAGTTTGATTAAAATATCCAAAGTATTGATGATTAAAAAGTTCATATATTCTGTTAAATATCAAGGGGATCTTATTCAATTGTGTTGTCTATGTGTTGCCCAACATTGCTAGTAACACATTAGTATGTGCTACATTTATTTTTTTATTTCCTTATATTTTCGGATTTTTATTAATTAAATTTTGAATTTTAAAAATTCCACTTTCATAGATTTAGAGTTTGTGAAATGAAAAGGTTTTTAACAAAAATCCCAAAATTTTATTTTGTTATAAGTACTTAAAAAATTTCTATTATTTTGAACTTCAAATGAATTTGAACTTGATTCTCAAACATGAAAATCCAAAATATTTGAATTTTCTTTGATTACTTTTAGCTATAGTATTTATTTTTATAATTAACATAAAAAAAATTACAAAGTGGCCGAATTTTCATGTGATTTTTGGGATATGGTTGTTCCTATTTTTATCAAGAGTTTGTTTCAAATTTTACTAATAAAGGAGGTTTTTGTAATTAAAGAGATATTAGGTTAGTGGATCATTTCAAATCAAAAATCAAATCATATCCCTATTTTCTCTCCCTACCTTCCTTAATCACTCATTCTTCACCGCCAACTTCTTTTTACTGTCACTCTCTCTCGCTCGTCTACTTCTCTCTCTAAAATAACCGTTTAAATTCATCTCAATTCTTTCCAAATTCTTTCATGGCTAGCCCTTCAAACAACTCTCAAAATCCATCAAACATGGACATTTCCCCCATTGCTCAATCCAGTGTTGCGTCCAGTGTTGCCATTCCCACATCACCTGCGGCAACACTGTCCGCAACTCCAAATCTTGATTTTGTTGTGATGAATCCTCCTCATGCTCCTGTTTCAATGGCCATTACTGTAAGTTCTCAACATCAAGAGCTCACCTTAGTTCTTTCAAAGAAGACCAGGAAGTGAAAATCTGTGGATGGCCCTTCTAGGGCTTAATCTTCTGGCCGACATCAATCACAGAGGCTCAAGACCTTGTCAAGACCAAAAGGTGCAGCGTCAAACACTCCTGATGACCCAGTTGAAATAGTTGATGAACAATCAAGCACCTCACTTGAGGTTTCTTCTGAAGAGGACTCAGACGAAAACTATAAAGTAGGCAAAAAACAATCATCTCCTCAGATGAAGAAGCTTGGTTGGAGGATGATTTTGAAGAACCCCTAGCTAAAGCCCATAGGATATTGATCAAGAAGCAGAGACTCTAATGAAGTGTTGTCTCAAGTGTTGCTGAGGCAGAGACAACACCTGCAACAACAGCCACAACACATATAACCACATCCACCACCACTCCTGAGGCAACACTAGAGGTATCACCCCCTCTTTCTCAAGACTCTAGGAATGAACATGAATTATTTGGGTTTTATGACCTGCCCTTCTTGTCTGATGAATTCTTTCGTGAAACTAACTTAGACAAATGGGTTTAAGACTCAGAAAAGAGAATTCTAAATGAAGGAAACATTGATGTCAATAAGTTTAAAATCTATGGAATTTACCAGTTTCTTGAGGATAGACAATTTTTACCTACGGTTACAAAGGTTTCAAAGTATGTTGAAAGTGTGGTGAGAAACTTCTATGCCCATCTCCATGAAGACATAGATAATAGGAATACACCTTGTTATGGAAAAATATTTGTTAGAGGTATCATCTATGACTTCAACCCCTCGGTGATTAACAAAGCCTATGGCCTTCCCAATATTTATGATGAGAGTGTGGCTATTAAGCCTAATACCTTAGCCAACTACCTTACGGGTGGGGGAATGGGTATATGGTGTGATCACTTTAAGGCAACCTATCTTACCTCTTTGTTTTGTGTTCTCCATAAGCTTTATATAACCAACTGACTTCCAACCGCCAATGAGAATATAATTACCCTAGAACAAGCCACTTTGCTATACAAATTGGGGAATAGACAGAGGGTCAACTTTGGGAGAGTGGTGTTCACTCATTTGGTTACCTGGGAAAAGAAAAAGAAGTCTTCCACACTGTTCTCATATTTCAATCCTTAACTCTTTGGAATGCTGATTACTATACTGAGAATCCTGTGTACTACAAGATCAACAAGCATTTCATTGAGGGAGATAGAAAAAAAGATCTCCCTTAGGTTTCACCAGTTGCTCATGCTAAACCTACGGCTGCTACAGTTCTAGGTGTTGTCCCGGGAGAAGCCAACACTCAAGGCAACACTCCACCAATTATGATTGATGCTTCTTTTGTATTAAGTTTTTTCCGCAGACAATTGAAGCAAATTGATTATCATATGCAAGGGTATCTGGAAATGCGTGCAAACATCGAGCAGATGATAGACTTGATTTCTTCCAAAATAGGGGGAGATCGAAGTCGTGATGTTACTGTCGAAGTAGGTACAAGTGCTGGAGCTGAAGGTGCAGAAAATGAAGAGGAAGGTGCAAGTGCTGATCCAACCACCGAAGCATGAGGATAAGTATTTGGTTGATGGGTTTAATATTTTGTCTTGGATATGGTTCGAAAACAATTTTTTTTGGTTTGTTACTTAAACAATTTGTGTTTGTTTTGGTTTGGATAGGCTATTTTGTTAGGTGTTGGATAATTTGTTTTTTTTAGTTATTTCACATATAATCCTTGCTTTGATTTGCTTTAAATCTAGGGTTGAAGGGTAGTATAATATTAAGGTGAAGATCTGATTTGGAGTTACATAGCTAACACTTTTATGCAGGAATATCACTTCATATTTTATGAAGAAATGTGTAACTAAGGGAAAGATTGTTAGTTTTAACACCAGTATTAGCAATGGTGTTGCTTCTTGTGTTGCCACACCAGTGTTGACACTGGTAATGCCTCATGTGTTGCCATCATGCTGCCAGTTCAAAATGTGAATAGTTATTACATGTTATTCATAAAAAACAAATTGATTGTTAATTGTTTTCATTTCTGTTCTTAGTGTGTTAAAAGTGTGTTTGAATAGGTATTAATTGATGTACAAAACGTGACAAATGAGTAAGATAAAAGAAGTTACATGTAAAAATTTATTTATGTGTAAAAGTGGAGAACAAGTAAAGGTTATTAGAGTATTATTTACATTAAAGTATTGAAAAGATAATGAGTACAAGGCTGAAAAAGCATAGGAGTAAAAGTAATGAAGCAACGGAAGACCAAGTCTCCCTACAATCAAGGCAGTTGGAGCCAAAAGTAGAAACGTGGTTCCACTTCTCTCACATGGCGGAATTCTGGCGAGATTGAGTAGGCTGCAAGTTCAACAAGCCTATATAAGTGCAAGGATCTTACAATTTCAAATCACCCAATCCAAAGTTGAGATTTTCACAAGATAGAACAAAGTCTTGTAATGTTGTCCCAAGTGTTTGCAGCACCCTATCCAACACCAGTGAGCTAAAGTGTTTAGCTCTCATTATTTGAGTGTTTCTGTGTATGAGATAGAGTGTGTTCTAGAGTAGTCGATCCATTGTGCTATTGATTGAAAATCATTAGGGAACTTTTCGGCCTTGTAACTAAAGCATATTTATAAGAAAAGTCTTCGCATTCGGGCAACCTCAAGTTATATTTATATAACTGTATAAAATCTAATCTCTTGTGTGTATTTTATTTCCGCTTCTATAATTATCTCAATTATTGGATTGGTGTGAATAGTATTGTACTTAGTGCTGCCAATACTATTGACAACACACGTTTTTGTTTTTCTCCTTTTTTAAACCATCGACAATTTTCATAAATATATAGCTCGACGTGCTTCTTCAATGGCTCGATACGAAAAGACGACCAGCTCTACAACTTTGAGTGTCATATCTTCCAAAACTAAGTTGTGTACCATCCAGTTTGCAAGCCCTACTACATCTGCATTTACGATATTTTTTATATTTCATATGTTTCGGATGTAGCATGTCCCTTTTTTTATAAATGATACATTGACATAAAGAAATTTTTGACACAAAGAAATAAATTTATGAAACATTCCGAAGTTTGACATAAAAGACACATTGACATAAAGAAACATTGATGCACTAAGATCACTTTCATCCTTGATTATCATATTGTGCATGATAATGCAAGCAGTAATTATATCATGTCATATTAATTATTTTGTTATAAATAAAATATGTTTATAAATTTAAATTTATGTTAAATATATTTTGTATAAATTTTAATACTTCCATCTAACTTTTTTATTTTGGTTTGTCTCAAATAATTATTCCAATACAAAAATAAAAAATATTTTAAATTAATTTAAATAATATTTTTTTATTTGTAGAATAAATAAGATGTAACTTTTAAAAACTAGAGAGACTAATATGCAATTTTGAAATCTTACTTCAAAAATGATGGAATATGAATAGTGCTTCTTCATAAGAAACACTATTCACTTTCTTCATTTTTTTGAAGGAAGAAATGAAGTAGGTTGAAAGGAGAAATAGTTGCCATTCTGGAGAAATGAAGGAGGAAATGGAGTGCATTGGAGATGGTCTTATAGTTTATTGATAGTAAAATACTGAGACTCCCATTTTTAAGAATATTTAGATTGATTGATTCGTTAACTGCAATTTGTCTATATTTGTGTCACTTTTGTAATTTTGGTCCAAATATTGAACAGTTGCAACTTGATCCACAACATTTACATTTTGTTGTAATTTGCTACTACCTCATCTCGATTTAAGATTTTTACTTTTCTTTTAAGGCTCCTGATGACGCAGTAAACGATCCAGATCAGCCTTAGTCCAGCAGTTACGTCCAACTAATCTGACCTGAAACCACGAACAAACAACTAGCCGGGTTGGCCTTCGGCTAAGACCCTCCGGCGTGATGATGAGATAACTTGTATTAGGCTTATAAACCTAATGGAATAACGTAGTTCTTAAATAGCAAATAAGACATTACCCTTTAACGTTGGATGTTGTAAGGTATTTAAAGTGGTAGTGAAGGATCGTAGTAAATCCCTAAAATCACGAAGATATAGTGGGCGTAACTATCTCCAAGAAAGTAGGAGGCGGTTACAAATAATGACATAGATGGACGTACGCATTGGTAGGTCGAGGTCGCTTGAGTATTCGAAGTCGGCCTGACTTCGTGCCTTAGCTTGATAGAAATTATTCAAGTAAACGTTCGTATGTCGGACGAAGCTAGGTCGGGACCAAGGATGGTCGGACAATGAGCTAGGTCGATTGATCTCTACCGTTGGGCCGTGGTATTGTAGCAATTGGGCCAACCCATTCCACAGTAGTGTCTTGGTGATGTCTAAGTGTTGGGCTTCATTCGTTGGGCTTGGCCCGTCACTTTTATTCCATTCAGTGGCCCCCAACTTTCTGTGTTGACTTTATCGACCAAAAAGTTATGTAAAAAAATTTGATTACTTACACAGCTCGCTGTTGCAGGGTCGACTGAGTAGATGTAGGTCGATCTCGACCATTAACTTTCGTCGGTCTGACACGCCATTTAATGCGTGGTAATTTCTGTAATGATTGTACGATTTTGGCGATTAGACAACTATTTTTGGGAAATGTGGAGCAGCAGTTACTGGCGCAAAGATACGTTGTGCCCCCCAGCCTTTCCCCTTCAGGTAAGGAAAAGGAAACATATAAAAGGAAAAATCATTTTCCAATTCAAACTTTACAAACCCCAAAATCCCCAAATCTTCAAATAGCAAGAACAAAGGAGTTGCGAGACTATCTACCCGATATCGATCGCTTGAAAGGAGGGAGGGAAAGATGCCCTATCTTCTGGATAGGCCAACCGCCGACTGAGGTGGTAGACTAAATAGAAAAAACAAAGCAATAACCCAGGAAAGGCACCCCTAGTTGGGGGGTCTTTCCGAATCGGTAGCTTAGCTTCTCTATTCCTCACAGTAGTTCCTTGTCCCTCCTCTCCTTAGGCAAAAAAAAAAAAATTAACGCAACCTCTCCATACTGTATACCCGGTATGGAGCCGCTTCGTTTCGGTATAGGAGCATGTGGAAACTTAGTGATCATTTCCACGAGCGCTTATTTTCGTACGCCCGCCCTGCTTTTTACTCTGTGAGTTCGACCCTTCTCTGGGCTTAAGAGATATTATAGTTCAGGGAAGTTATATTGGGTAACACGCTCAACAATAGCCTTCTTGTCCCCCCAGAGGCCGCTCCCGCATGACTGTCTTTCATGAACTCGGGATGCCCGGCTCCGTCCTTCGATCAGGAAGTACACAACAAACAACTTTGCCCACGGAGGCGGCTGCCGGATAGCTAACTATTTTAGTTCTCTCGGGTCCATTTCCTCCACAATGAAAGCCGTCTTCCTAGGCTCATACTTCCTAGTTGCCTTTTCCTGAGAGTCAGTATTTTAACCGGAATCTGCAGCTTAGATGAGTTTCTATTGTCATCTAAAAGATTAAAATTGGATTAAAATTGAAAGTGAATCTTAGAAAACTGTAAATAAAAGAGGTTCTGAGCCATTGATAATCATCATATATTTATGAGCTTTCGATAATCTTCATATATTTGACTAGAAAAAATTCTTTCCATAACCGGAAGGAGTAATGAAATTGTTGTCTTTGAAAATAGGAGTTACACAGATTCTCTTCCTAAAAATGACCAAAATGTGAGATTTCAACATCAAAAGTGTTAAGTAAATGACTTTTTCAAATTAGTTGTTGAGTTGAGGCTCATCCTTGCCCACAATTAGAAGGGAACCCAACTTGCGAAACGTGATGAAATCTTCAACTTTCACTTTGAAACTTGTGATGAGCAGCCCCGAGAAGGGGATGCGGTTCCTAGCCCGAGGAATCCACGAAGGGGATGCGGTTCTACTAGTGGGAAAAGCCCCGAAGAGTACCTTCCCATATCAGGAAAAGCCCCGAAGGGGACCCTTTTCATATAGGCTAGCATACAAGAGAGGGGAAAAACGGAAGTTTTGAGCCTCACAACTTTGATACTTCCTAGAGTGGGAAGAGCCCCGAAGGGTAACTTCCCATATCAGGCGAAGGGGAGTGAGTGAGACACGAAGTGGATCAGGAACGGAGAGAGGAGTTAGAGGGAATGAGATCCGAAGGGTCTCATGAACGATGAGGTTTCGAACTGCATAGTATAATGTGAAAAGAGGGGCTTTTAAGCCACTTAAAAAGATTAAGATAGGTAAACACACATGGGGTTCTTAAAACAGTAGTTTTGAGCCTCACAACTTGATGTCTGAGTTCATTTTTGACTTCAATGTGACATCGAGAATTCCCTTACAGATGGATCGATCCAATGTGAACTCATTTAATGAGCCTACTATCACGGGCGCGCGCGCGTACGCGTACTACTATAGCTTATCCCCGGCTACGAGGGCAGCCTTCCCTCCCTCCGCTCACCACCTGCCTATGGAGAGGTTGCTTTTTTCTTTTGAAAGGAGGGAGGGAAAGATGCCCTATCTTCTGGATAGGCCAACCGCCGACTGAGGTGGTAGACTAAATAGAAAAAACAAAGCAATAACCCAGGAAAGGCACCCCTAGTTGGGGGGGTCTTTCCAAATCGGTAGCTTAGCTTCTCTATTCCTCACAGTAGTTCCTTGTCCCTCCTCTCCTTAGGCAAAAAAAATTTAACGCAACCTCTCCATATTGTATACCCGGTATGGAGCCGCTTCATTTCGGTATAGGAGCATGTGGAAACTTAGTGATCATTTCCACGAGCGCTTGTTTTCGTACGCCCGCCCTGCTTTTTACTCTGTGAGTTCGACCCTTCTCTGGGCTTAAGAGATATTATAGTTCAGGGAAGTTATATTCGGGTAACACGCTCGACAATAGCCTTCTTGTCCCCCAGAGGCCGCTCCCGCATGACTGTCTTTCATGAACTCGGGATGCCCGGCTCCGTCCTTCGATCAGGAAGTACACAACAAACAACTTCGCCTGTGGAGGCGGCTGCCGGATAGCTAACTATTTTAGTTCTCTCGGGTCCATTTCCTCCACAATGAAAGCCGTCATCCTAGGCTCATACGTCCTAGTTGCCTTTTCCTGAGAGTCAATGTTTTAACCGGAATCTGCAGCTTAGATGAGTTTCTATTGTCATCTAAAAGATTAAAATTGGATTAAAATTGAAAGTGAATTTTAGAAAACTGTAAATAAAAGAGGTTCTGAGCCATTGATAATCATCATATATTTATGAGCTTTCGATAATCTTCATATATTTGACTAGAAAAAATTCTTTCCATAACCGGAAGGAGTAACTAAAGTGTTGTCTTTGAAAATAGGAGTTACACAGATTCTCTTCTTAAAAAATGACCAAAATGTGAGATTTCAACATCAAAAGTGTTAAGTAAATGACTTTTTCAAATTAGTTGTTGAGTTGAGGCTCATCCTTGCCCACAATTAGAAGGGAACCCAACTTGCGAAACGTGATGAAATCTTCAACTTTCACTTTGAAACTTGTGATGAGCAGCCCCGAGAAGGGGATGCGGTTCCTAGCCCGAGGAATCCACGAAGGGGATGCGGTTCTACGAGTGGGAAAAGCCCCAGTTCCAATGATTTCCTTCGTCAAAATACTAAAAATGTGACATTTCAACATCAAAAGTGTTAAGTAAAGTCACTTTTTTGAATTGTTTGAATTTAACAAATTGTGATTAGCAGCCCCGAGAAGGGGATGCGGTTCTGAGAGCAGGAATAGCCCCGAAGGGGACCAACTTCAGATAGGCAATCATACATGAGAGGTTCAAAACGGAGGTTTTGAGCCTCACAACTTTCATACTTCCGTGAGTGAGTGAGACACGAAGTGGATCAGGAACGGAGAGTCAGTTTGAGTGAATGAGAGACGAAGGGTCTCATGAACGATCAGGGTGGAGTTTTAACTGGTAGATTGTGAAAATAATGGCACTTTTGCCACTTAAAAATATTCAAATAGGCAATCATACATGAGGGGTCTGAAACTTGCATTTTGAGCCTCACAACTTGATGTCTGAGTTAATGTTCTAACTAAAATGATGAATTTCTTTATTACCTTGTGAACTCAAAAGTATCCTATAAATGGATACTTTTAGAGCCTTATAATCGCGCGCGCGCGACTCCTCCCCCTTAATGCGCCATTCCTTTCTTAGGGCGCGGAGCGAGGGCCGCCTCTCACTCTGGTTCACCTCCCGGGTATGGAGGGAAACTGAATTAAAGGGCTGGAAGGCCGCTGTTAATAGTTTCTCTCCATGCTTCCCGGTATGGAGCCACCGTCGTTCAAGTATGGCATAGGAAGGCTACAATACTCCCTTCCCGCGGAGGCGGCTGCCTGATACACTATTTCATGTTCTAGGGTCCATTTCCTCTACAATAGCAGCCATCTCCCTATAGCCAATTACAAAAACTAGCTATATTTCTGCTATCATCTATGAAATTTGTAATTGTCATGCAATTCTTGAATTCTTGGTATTTTGTGATTCCAGGCAAAGAATCACAAAATGGATGTGAGCCACCCGGCGAATGAGGAGTGACTTGCGAGCCGCCCAACGACTGAGGAGCCTAACTAAAAAAACTAAATCACAGCAGGAAAGAGACCTCTAGTCGGGGGATCTTTCCGCATAGACAGTGCAGTCTTTTTACAAAAATAGTAAATAGTTACTAATTTATACTCTAGGTAATAGTAAATACTTACTAATTTCCTAAATAGATGTTTCCTTAGCATCTGAGTTCTAAATCAATAAATTACTTTCCCTAACCCGAAGGAGTCAAGAAATGTATTTATTTACACTAAATGAGTTCCAATGATTTCCTTCGTCAAAATACTAAAGAATCACAAAAAACCATGCAACAACTGCTTTTTCAATTATCAATTTCTAAATATCGTAGATGCTGGCAGAAATATATCTTGTTTCAGAAATTGCTAATTGGCAACAAACAGGGTATAGGGAGACGACTGCCAGTGTAGAGGAAAAGGACCCTAGACACGTGAAATAGCGTGATCAGGCAGCCGCCTCCGCGAGCGAAGAGTCATGTAGTTCGCTTACGCCATACTTGACCGACGGTGGCTCCATACCGGGGATGTATGGAGAGAAACGATTGTTAGCGGCCTTCCAGCCCTTTCACTTATTTCTCTCCATACCCGGGAGGTGAACCAGAGGGAGAGGCGGCCCTCGCCCCGTGCCCTAAGGGGGAGAAGTCGCGCGCGCGCGCGAGATTAAGTACGCGCTCGTACGCGCGTGCGTGTGTGCGTGTGTGTACACACACGGAAGTTCACAAGGTACTCAATTAATGTCTCAATTTAGTTAGAACATTAACTCAGACATCAAGTTTAGAGGCTCAAAACTCGAGTTTAGGACCCCTCGCGTATGATTGCCTATTTGATGATTTTTAGGTGGCAAAAACCCACTTATTTTCACATTATATCCTGTAATTCGGAACCTGATCCACTTCGTGGCTCACTCACTCTAGGAAGGAAGTCTGTACTCTCCGTTCCTGATCCACTTCGTGTCTCACTCACTCTAGGAACTAACTCCCCTTCGGGGCCTTTCCTGCTCTAGGAACCGCATCCCCTTCTCGGGGCTGCTACTCACAATTTAAAAAAGTAAACAATTCAAAAATCTCAATTTACTTAACATTTTTGATGTTGAAATGTCACATTTTTAGTATTTTTAGGAGGAGAATCTGTGTAACTCCTATTTGAGATAAATACACTTTAGTTGCTCCTTCGGGTTAGGGAAAGAATTTCTTTATTTAGAACTCAGACGAGGAGTCAACAACTATATAAACAACTATTTGGTAATTAATAGATACAATTTCTGAGCTCGGAAAGGAGGCCACCTCCCATAAAGGTGTCCCCCTTCCCTCCCTTTCTTTGCTCTCTATGCCCCATCCTCCCCCCTATCGCTTTTTGGGCTAACGGGGGGGGGGGGACAGGGTTAGATCGCCGTATTAGAAGAGGTAGCCGTATGGAGGCTCCCTCTTCTATACTTTTATTTTACCTTCAGATTATTAAAGGGAATTAAAGCACATTAGAAAGACTGTCTATGCGGAAAGACCCCTCGACTAGGGGTCTCTTTCCTGCTATGATTCTATTTTTTTTAAAAAAAGTAACAATTCACTCCTCACTCGCCGGGTGGCTCACAACCATTCTTTTTGTGATTCTTTGCCTGGAATCACAAAAAACCATGCAACAACTGCTTTTTCAATTATCAATTTCTAAATATCGTAGATGCTGGCAGAAATATATCTTGTTTCAGAAATTGCTAATTGGCAACAAACAGGGTATAGGGAGACGGCTGCCAGTGTAGAGGAAAAGGACCCTAGACACGTGAAATAGCGTGATCAGGCAGCCGCCTCCGCGAGCGAAGAGTCATGTAGTTCGCTTACACCATACTTGACCGACGGTGGCTCCATACCGGGGATGTATGGAGAGAAACGATTGTTAGCGGCCTTCCATCCCTTTCACTTATTTCTCTCCATACCCGGGAGGTGAACCAGAGGGAGAGGCGGCCCTCGCCCCGCGCCCTAAGTGGGAGAAGTCGCGCGCGCGCGCGAGATTAAGTACGCTCTCGTACGCGCGTGCGTGTGTGCGTGTGTGTACACACACGAAAGTTCACAAGGTACTCAATTAATGTCTCAATTTAGTTAGAACATTAACTCAGACATCAAGTTTAGAGGCAACCGCTTTTCTGGTGTAATCGAGCAATCATCTTCGTTTCCGAGTTCTTTCTACTTCGAATTAACCAAGGTAACCTTTGATTCCTCTGTATTTAGGTTTAATTTCAAGCTTTTCCCTCGATTCCTCCATGGATAGGACCTTTGGCTGTGAGCTGGGTGTTAGACACAGATACAACTCTCAAAACCTTATGTGATGCACTTTCCCATCCTAAAACATTCTTTTAAGACACATATTGAAAATCTAGATTTTAAATCAAAAAAGAATTTTTAGGTGACCGCACACTACGTGCACTATATACTCTCGTACACTTTTGCACGTATGGCCTTAACCCGGGATGGTTGTTCAGTTGCAGTCACGGAAAGTGTTACGACGCTCCCGGGCGCGCATGGAACCACCCCAACCTCCCCTTGGCTTAATCCGTGTCGACCACTGCACTAGTCCGTGTCACACTTTTAAACCGTGACTTTTGGTTGATTTTTGTCTAGACCGTGTCATACAGCCTTGTCATATACCCCCGTAAAAGTCAGACCCGAGCCCATGCTAGAGTCAAGATTCCTCGCGCAAGCGAAACCATGCCAAAATTCGTTATGCAAAATGGGCAAAATCTTGATCCCCAACATTGACTTTGACTTTGACTTGCACGGAGTACGTAAAAGTCAAACCCGAGCCCATGCTAGAGTCAAGATTTCTCGCTCAAGCAAAGCCATGCCAAAATTTCATTTGGCAATATTGACAAAATCTTGACCCCCGGCATTGACTTTGACTTTGACTTGCACGAAGTATGCAACAATGCTCAAGGTGACACCGTGTTATTCGACTTTTAACGTCCGACCTATGCCTATTATTTTCCTTGGACAACGCCGAAGTCAACGTCTCTCGCGCAAGCGAAGCTCTGCTGAAATTCCTTTAAGGCTAAAGACTTGACTTTGACGGCGTTGACATTGACTATAATCCGCATCGCTCGTGCGTTAAAATTCCTATGACCCACTAGACCCTAGGACCGTTCTGCTCTTTTCGGTCACTGGGATCCGCTTGCCCTATGGAAACCTTGTTCGAGGTTATAGGTTAAGGGGTCCAAAGACATAGTGACGGAACCCACTGATCCAGGATCTAGAGTAGTTGCAAAAAAGAAGGGCAACCTTTTCCAACCAAATAGGTCTAATTAAAAGACACTATTTTAAATAAACTTGAAGATTCTTAATTGCATGTTACTTGAGCCTTCAGCCTAAACACCTACCCTCAAGTCTGAACCTTGCCTATCCCTTTTCCGCAGCGAGAAAGAAGTGGGTGAGAATACCGGGTCAGTGGCTTTTCAGTATAGAAATCTCCGCTCAGACAGTTCATCAGAATCATCATCATTTTCATCTACTCAGTGGTTTAGAATGGCAGATATGACAGCAAACAATGGTGGTACGGGTAATCTGATGCCTAGAGAGGAAGGCACACCAGCTCAGCCAAAGCTACACATTTTATATAATGTCTGTGATTGCGATGATTGCCTGGAAGATGCGTACCAGGATTGGATCAATGATGATGCTCCCTCAAAGAGGAGAAGAAAGAAGAAATCCTCCCAACAACAATTGAAGGAAAGATATAAGGCAGGAGATACCAGCGTGGGGACGCTAGGAGAACCCTCTGGCAAATTTGATTATTATGTCAGCTACTCGAGAAAGCCTGCAAAAGTCTCAGCTAGTCAGAGCGAGGTCTGTCCCGGCAATTCCCGCCCGGTCGATCCCTTAGAGGTAGAAAGCTCCCAGTTTATAGCTATCGTCAAGTTCAATGAAAAGTTGAAAGATCTGGAAGATGAATACAGGGTTCCATAGAATGCATGGTCAGTCAGGGCAGAATCAAAATCTCACATGAGGAGGATTTCATCAGTGTAATCCAAGCCAATCCCCCTGTCGGCTACACAGATAAGGTGGTGGTGTCAAAAATCAGCAAAGAGAAAATGACTTACCAGCAATGCTTAAACAAAATGAATTAGACCGTTCAGTCTATGAGCCTGGTTGTTACAGAGGAGCTTGCCGAAAGACTGCATCAGGCCTCCCTTGATCCACTTACCATCTTTCCAAGGCATCAACACAAAAACGACCCCAGTAAGGCTTTTGATGAGTTCGAGCTTTCCAACTTTGTGAACGCCTGCGAATTTGCTTCTCTCCCGAACAGTGACAGTGAAGAGTCCGTCGGAAATGAGAACAGGAATGGGCTGATTTTCAGTGATGATGACAGTTCAGTAGAAGGCATGGATATAGAGCCAATGGAAATGAAATCCGGAGAACCAGATGGAGTAGAAAGCCACAAGTCTGAGAATAAGGATGAGATTACCTCAAAATGCGATTACAACTTTTGTAAGAGCTTGGAGGAGAAAATGGACGAAGGTTCAGATGAGGGAGAATATGAGTTCATCATTTTAGAATTCAATACCCCTTACATAGACCTAGTCCGAGAATGAAGAGATTTAATTGAGGCCTTAGCCGAGCAGGGAAACTAGGCTCCCCCTATCGACCCGAAATATGTTAATGTCATCGAGACTGTGTCTCCATCGGAAAGGGTGGATGCTATTGCAATATTAAGGGTCACCCCTGAGCCCCTGTCCAAAGAAGGATGTATGGAAGCCCTAGAAAGGGTCTTGAAGCTTGAAGCGACCCCGGTCCCATTTTTGTCCTATGGCGCCAAGTATCTCGGCCGTCCTTTGCCACTATTGGTCACCAGGGTAAGGATGAAGACTCCAAAGGAAGCTACTATAGTGAATTTGAGGAAGATACAGTTGAAATGCCAGAGGGAAAAATAGAAGAATGGCTCGCTCAAAGGCCAATTAGCCCAGAAAACCCATCCAAAGACGATGACCTGGAGCCCATCAAGAAGTTTGACCCTAAAGAACTCCTTATTGATGATGGAGATGCCCACTTCAGGAAGTCTTTGGCTAATGTCAGAGAAGCCGTCAAAAGGTTAACTCCAAGAGAAAGGAAGGATATGCTTGACAGTGATGAGGAGTGTGACCGTACATTGCTGAAAAAGTTGCTAGGGCAAGATGATGAAGCTAATGGCAAACCTCCAAGTCCTAGGAACGATGCCTTCTCTTGTATGTTGACTCTGAAAGGCCTAAATGAAACTTTCAAAGCCTTGAGCGAGGAAGAGGAAACTGAAATCAGCAAGTTGCTAAATCAGTGGGGGACCCAGAAGCCGGAAAGATCCAGAAAGCTTGTAACCCGGGATCAGATCCGTGAAGCTGCTTATACCTCTAGTGATGCTGTAAACCAAATCAACCAACAGGGTTGGCCGTATGCCAGCAAAAGCTCGCCTCTAACCCTGAATGAACTGAAAGAATCTTCTAAGAGAGCCAATGACTCGGGAAAGTCAAATGTCTATGTGATGACTCGTTTCGGGCAGATGAATGTGGAACCACCCAGGGTTGACAAAAGAAATATCAGCTCCTAACCAAGGGCAGACAATAGGCCTTATAAGCCGGAAGCAGAAAAGGTAGACTCTGAGAAGGAAGATCCAGTGCTGACTCAGCTGAAGTACACCCAAGCCAATATCTCCCTTTGGTCTCTGTTAACCTCTTCCTATCCCCACAAGCTAAAGTTAGAAGAAAGCTTGGACAAAACCATGGTACCCATAGATGTCACCCCAGATGAAGTCATCCAAATGATCGGGAACATTCATTATGGAAACGTCATCACTTTCACTGACCTGGATTTATCGAAATATGGGGCTAACCACACTGAGCCGCTCTACATAACGGTTCAATTGGAGGAGCGCTGGCTTCCGAGGGTGTTAGTCGATAGGGGGTCTGCAATGAACGTCCTGCCAACAAAAATGATAGACCTACTAGATCTGAAGTCAACGGACTTAAAGCCATCCAGTCAGACTATTAAGGCCTACGATTCCATTGCTTGATTAGTTTTGGGGATTGCAACTTTGAATCTGTGGTTTGGGAAGAAGGTTATGGCTGTTGACTTCCAAGTAATTGATATCCCCATTTCATTTACTGCTCTACTGGGACGACCCTAGATCCACCAGATAAATGGGGTGGCCTCTGCCTTGTACCAGTGTGTCAAATTCCAGTCTGAAGACATAACTATCACTACTATCTATGGAGACAGTGTGACTGTGGAAGGAACTAATACCGGGGGTATTCCAATACTGGAAATCAAGCATGATGATGAAGGGCTCACCTTAACTGGCTTCTCCTTAACCACCTCTAATGTGCAAGTGTGTTGTGCAGACCACACTACTACCTCAGACAAAATACCTCCTGCCATGAGAATGATGAGAAAGATGAGTTATCTTCCGGGGCTTGGACTGAGTCAAAGGCTTCAGGGTCATCATACTGTCATTGATGCAAAGGAACAAGCCACCCGACACGGCCTGGGCTATAAACAAACTCCTCTGGATGACAGGGAAGATAAGGTAACAGTTCAGGAAAGATGAAATGAAGTGGTTCGTCTCCATCCTTATAGCTTGTCTCTGGCCAAGTATTTCACCAAGGCTGCCGGGGGAATGACTTGTTTTGTGTTGAAGGTATTTGTGCCTTTGGGATGTGTGTTCGAAGGCGTTTGCGCTTTGTAATTTGTGTGTGGAGGCGTTTGTGCCTTGGGATTTGTGTTTGAAGGCGTTTGTGCCTTGGGGTCCGGACTTACGATGACGACCGATGATGGGGATATGTATTTTCGTACGGGTTCACAAGGATGGCCATTTTGACTTTTGTCCGCTGAGGAAGGGGGTTCGGGCTTACTTTGATGGCCGGTGTTATTTTCGTGTCTTTATGTTTTGGAGGCATTTTGTGCCTTGAGATCCGCATTTGAAGGTGTTTGTGCCTTGGGGTTTGTGTTTGAAGGAGTTTGCGCCTTAGGGTCCGGACTTACGATGACGGCTAGGGTTTGTTTCCCCATTTAGTGGGCGAGATTCGGACATACGATGATGGTCGGGGTTTGTTTTGCCGTTAAGTGGGCGAGATCCAGACTTACGATGACGGTCGGGGTTATCTTTATTGGTTTAGGGACCAAACTGCATGAATCTTGCTGGAAATGGCATTTGGATGGCCAAGGGGCAAAAGGGGGATTTCGCCTAGGATGCAAAGTGGTCCGCGCGGCTTCATCTGGAAATCTAATTTTTTGAGTCAAAATCAAATTTTTGGCAACGATGCCCACTCCATCTTTCATTTTTCTGTCGAGGAGAAAAGGAGAGAGAGAGAGAAAGAAAACTTGATTTTGATCAAAATTTTCTTGAGAAATCTTCCGAGTTGATTAGATTGCTATCATGGCGGAAAGAATCGGGCGAGGTAGTCGTTAAAGGGGCCAAGAGGCCATAGAGAGGAGGTTGGACCTCCAAATGAATTTTTCTTCCTTCTCACCTACAATAATGAACTCGGATGTGTTGTATCCGGATTCGGGGGTGCACACCTTGTGGTGGAAAACCGTAAAGGAGGTGAGAAATCAAATTTTGTTTTGATTCTTGCTCAAAATGATGTATGCTAGAACTAGGTTTTTAGTTGTTGAATATTTGGGGCTTTTGTTGTTGCCATGCTCATTTTGTGAAATTGATGATGAATTGTTGAAATTGAGCGCATATGGATTGTAGGTATGTGATTTTTGTTCAAAAGGTGGAGTTTAGCTCTTATTTGTGAAAATAAAGTGCCTCTCCTTGAAATGCATGCTTTAGTGACTTGTACCTTGATGCTATTTTTGTATGTACATTGTTTTTTGTGGGGAAAAAATTTCCGTGTAGGGACGGACTTCGTGTGGAAATTTATGGGCAATGTGTGTCGTGTTTTGTGACGGACTTTTGTTTGAAAATGTGTCGTGTAGGGATGGATCCCATTTTGTGAAAATGTGTAATGTGTGCCGTGTTTTCGTGACGGACTTTTAGTTGCGAAAAAATTGCCGTGTTTGGACGGACTTTTATTTGCGAGATTGCCGTGTTGGGATGGACTTTTTGTGATTTGTGAGATTGCCGTGTTGGGATGGTCCTTTTGTGATTTTTGTTTTGTTTTTTTTTTTTTTGTATATTTGCTTCATTACTGTTATTGACATACCTTTGCTGTGTTTACCTGCAGGGTGAGTTGTCGTCGTCTGGGAAGGCGAAGAGGATGAAGTCATGGGGGTCTCTTGAGGCCGTGGTTGAGTTATGGCGGAGCCTGCCTGATATTTTCTGAGATGGGAGGCCTAGTCCTCGGAGGCTAGTGATTTCTACGGGGCTGAACGTGTTCGTGGAGAACCTGGCCGGGATAGCTGAGACGCAGAAGAACAAGGGCGTCTTCTTGGCCTTGTCTGAGTACTGGTGGGACACAATACATACCTTCCACTTTAGCTGGGGGGAGATAACGGTGACTCCCACAAACTTCGCGGCGATCACCGGGCTTTCCTTTAAGGGGGAGTCAGTGAAGTGGTGGGACAGGATGTCCGACGAGGTGCTAGCTGAGCTGTTGGGCTTTGCGCCTTATCCCTATAAGGGCTTGGGTATGGTGTACCATGATATGGAGGCGAAGATTATGGCCAACATCGGGGATTATAGACGGGGCACTGGGGTAGTGACGGCGAAGCAGCTGGCGCGCTCTTTTCTGTGGTTTGCCCTCTTTGAGATTTTATTCTCGAATCACGCTTCTTCCATTCTTTTCCCTTTGCTGGAGAGTTTGGTGGACTTGGAGAGGGTTTGTGAGATTTCTTGGGGCGAGGCGGGCTTGGCCGAGCTCTATTTTGCTATGGACCGATTAAGCCGGAGAGCGGTCAGTTCCCTGGGATGCTTTGACTTCGCACTGGAGGTATGAGTTTATTGCTGTTGTAGTTTAACATTTCATCATTTCTCCTTTTCTTTTCTTTTTCTTTTCCTTGCCTTGTTCTGAGCAGTATCTGCTTTTTTGTTGCAGGCATGGTGCTATGAGATCTTCTGGTGCCAGCCATGGGACTTGGAGGATGAGGCCATATTCGGTTATACAGCCATGCTGTGCTGGGCTCGCACTTTGAGGAAGAGGAGGATGAGTAGGGGAAAGATCACTGTCACCTATCAGGAGGTGCAGCGATACCTGGAGAGGGACAGTCCGGAGGGGTTTCAACTATACCCTCTGATGCGGTATGTTGAGGATGAGCTGGAGGGTGCCCATTGGGTGACACTGCAGCGAAAGCTTCTGCAGGGTCTTACTTGCGACTCCATGTATTTGGGGGAGAGGGTCTTCTGGCAGTATGGCGCAGGTATGCCTCCTATGGCTCCGAGGGATCCGCCCTTCCATATGATGAGTCGTCTTGATATGGACGTGCTGGAGTATGAGAGGTACTGGGCTGGCGTGAGTGCCGAGGAGTTCGTTTCGAGGGTGAGGAGTACACGACCTTTGTTAAGCGGAAGCTGAGGACGCCACAGGTGTTGGCGAGGGAGAGGCAGACTGGCTCGTCAAGTCCTCCAGATGTCCCGGTGCCTGGGCCAGACTTCACTTATGTTCATGGGGACTCTTCGAGGAGGAGGGTGTCGGTGCCCATTCCAGAGCATGGTCCTGCTGCTTATCGGGTTGACCCGGATGCTGCGGTGAGTTTGTTTACTCTTTTCCATCTTGGAGTCTTGGCATCTTTTCTGTATTTCTCTCTTTTGTTGAGTACTTTGTATCTCTTTTGCTGAGCGTTTCTTTGGTTGCTTGCTTGCGTAGGTCTCGGAGCGGTCCTTGGATGTGCTCACCCACCGGTAAGTGGGATTCAGGGCCTTTACGAAGAAGCTCTTGGGTAAGATGTCCTGTAGATCTTTGCTGAGCGCTGCGGTGTTCGAGTCGATGCCTTCGAGGAGGTCTGTGGATACTCCTTTTTTGAGGGCTGAGTCAGAGCCACAGCCTAAGGTGCCGGTTCGGGAGCGGCACAACTTTGATGCGGGGACGTCTTCGGGGGCCCAAAGGCCGCAGACCCTTCATCAGTTCTTCCCTCCATCGGGTGCTCAGGGTGAGGGTTCGTCCTCGCATCCCTTCTTTGATCATTTTACCGGGTTTGACCCTTCAGACTACTTCGAGCATTCGATCGAGGAGGGGGTCGAGTTTTCCGATGACGAGGAGGTGAACGCCGGGTTTTTCGAGTGCCGGAGTTCTTGTTTGAAGAGGAAGATGATGATGAGTCGGAGTAGGACTCCTTTTGTTTGTTTTTTTTTGTATTATATTTTTAGAGCAACAGACATTTTGTATCTATAATAAAACACTTGTATTTGGCATAGCAAAGTATTTTATTTGAGATGTAATGAGGTATTTGTGATTCTGGGAACTGACCTAGGAATTGTTGCTAGCTTATTTTTTTTTGTGCATGTCGCATGAGCTGGGAATGCATTTGTGGTTGGTGTATGGGGGCCGGAAACGGCTTTGGCAAGACTTTTGAGCAGTCGGGGGCAAGGTCCTGCCGCGGGTAACAACTGTTTTGCAGTTTGCTGAAAATTTGGCCAGGCTGCAAAGTGGTCCGCGCGGATACTTCATGCATGCAAAGAGGTCTGTGCGGACGTTTCTTGCTTTTGAAGAGGGGATAAGATTTACAGAAAATTTGGATTTTCCTCATCTTCCCACTCTCATTTGCAGTCAACTTCGAGCTTTCTTCCCATTTTTTCTAGAAACCTTAATTTTTTTCCATGGATTCTTCGTCTGTTTCGGGAATTTTTCCAAGGCTTTCAAAGGATAGGCGAGCATACTTCCTTGAGCGGCTCATGATGGGGATGAGGCACCACATGAGGCACAACAAACGGGCTTTTGAGTTGCGATTTTGACTCCACTCGGTTTGGTCCCTTAGGGAGTTAGTTCCTGATTGAGTGTTATTACGGGCTGCTGCAAGTTTCTGGGATGTTAGGTGGCATGTGTATTGCTTCTCCTACAATGAGATTATGCCCACCTTTGAGGATTTTCAGGCTTAGATTGGAGGACCGGAGGTGGAGGCCATCTCGCTTCCTTTGATTGGCGGTGCGGCCGTGATCGTGAAGCTCACATGCTTTCTTCGGACTTCGTTGGAAGAAGCTCAAGGTATGACTTTTGACTCTGGTCATATTGATATTTCTGTGCTGCCTGAGCGGTTTATGGGTGATGACGAGAGTGATGTCTCTTGGAACGCATTTGCTTTATCTGTGATAGCAACGCTTTTCATGGTCAGTTCCTTTGGGGTATGCGACGGTGCGTTGCTTGATGTGGTAGGGCATTGCCGAGCCGATAAGGATATTGCTCCGTTGGTTCTGGGGGAAACCCTTCATGGTATTGATCGCTTGGCGACAGGGGATAGGTTCATGCGAGGGGGAAGCCTCATTTTGCTCACCTTGTGGTTGCGAGAGAGGCTTCAAGCTATGCTTGAGTCTCCGGCGTCTCTTAGTCCATGGACGTTTGCTTGGCGACCTCTTGTATTGGATATGAATCAGTCTGCCTGCGAGAGATGGATGGCACAGCTTGGTACACATTAGATCTGTTGGTGGGTTTCCCATTGGAGGATTGAGACTAGGAGGCCCTTTCAGGAAGGTTCCTATGTTTTCAGAGTTCCAGGGTTATCTTGGTCCTCTTTCTATATTCCGTCGCTTGTTTCCAGGAAGTTTAGGATGAGGCAGGAGCCTTTGCTGTGCTGGGATGACATTGCCACTGTGGAAGTAGCTTCTTTCTGGATGGCAGATCCAGATGTCTTTCTGTATTTTATGAGGGTATGGAAGTATTCCGCTTTCCCTCATGTGGTGCTCCTTCGATGTCGGGTGAGTGTTGTGTTGACCTCTGAGTACCTGGATTGGTACGAGCAGCGTGTCGGGCAGACCCAATTAGTTTTGGGGAGCAGGCGTGAAGTGATTATAGGGCAAGGTTGTCATCTCAGCTATAGCCTTAGAAGTGCAGAAGCCTGTTCTAACCCTTAGAATGTTACGGAAGACACTTTGTTTGACTATAAGACCAGAGTTGACCGACAGACGGAGAGAGGTCCCCTTTTCCAGACTCGCAGGGAAGAGATCCGGGCCGAGGCATGGGCGAATGAAGCTCTGCGAGCTACTGGACTGTTTGACTCGACTGAGAGGACCCTTGAGCGCGAAATGAGAGAGACAGAGTTGGCTCACGTGGAGCGAAAGAAGACTCGCTGGGGACGAGGGAAGAAAGGGAAGAATGGCGAGGGGACAAGCATGAGTGGCGCGGAATGACCTCCTAAGTATCCATTCATTGCATTGCAGACACATTATTTGTTAAATGTATTAAGTTGTTCTTTTAGCATGTTGTGAACTTTTGAGTAGACCGTGCTTGTACTCATCAAGAAATGTTGTAACCGTTAGTGATTTGTGATTTACTTTTAAAGCTTTGTCGAGATACAAGATCTCTTGTTTGCTTTTTGTTTGAGCCTTAGCGGCATCCAGCTTTTGACCTTTCTGTTGCATTTTGTGGACTGAAGCAGTCTGAGCCTCGATGGCATCCATTTTTTTTTTTGGATTTTTGTGTTTGGATTGATTTGAGCCTTGATTGGCATCCAATTTTTTTTTGTTTTTATGTGTTTTTCGACTTCGTTGATCTCGTTTTCAAGCAACACTCAGAGTGATGGAATTTCCAATTCAACGGGCAGTACTGCCTCCATCCCATAGGCCAGGGAGAATGGAGTTTCTTTGGTGGCGGTTCTGACTGATGTTCGGTAGCCCCAAAGAGCCAGGTGAAGCTTCTCGGGCCAATCTCGTCCTCGTGTGGTCATTTTTCTGATGATCCTTTCGAGGGATTTGTTTGCTGCTTCTACTGCGCCGTTAGTTTGCGGCCGATAGGGAGGGGACTTGTGGCGTGTGATTTTGAATTCAGCCAGTAGTCTGTCGCATTCTCCTTTGAAGTGATATCCGTTGTCTGATATGACCTCTTTCGGGATGCCGTATCGGCATATGATGTTTTCCTTGAAGAAATGTGCGACCTTCTTGGAAGTTAGCACTTTGTATGACTTGGCTTTGACCCATTTTGTGAAGCAGTCGATGGCTACCAAGACGAACTCGTGGCCGTTGCTTTCGGGCGGAGAGATCTTCCCATTGACTTCGATTCCCGAAATGGCGAAGGGCTAGGGAGTGGTCTTGCAATAGAGATCGTGAGGAAGGAGATGGTTAAGGTTGGAGAACCGTTGGCACTTATGGCAGCTTCGGACAAAGTGAATGCAGTCTGCCTCCATGGAGATCCAGTAGTAGCCCATTCGAAGAATGATCTGCATCAGGGCTCTGGCGTTCATGTGAGGGCCGTAAGCCCCATTGTGGACTTCTTTCATGAGCTCGTTCGCTTTTTCCTTGTTGATGCAGCGGAGGAGCTGTCCTTGGTAGCGTTTTTTGTATAGCATGTTCCCAAGGATGACAAAGTGAGAGGCAAGGCATTTTAGGGCCACGATGCTCTTGGCTTTGATTTCTTCTTTGCATTGTCCTCCTCGTTCATGAAGGTGGTTTCCCCGTTCTTGAGGTATTGGAAGATCTGATTGTACCACGGCTCATTGATGGGCTCGGGTTCTGGTTCGATCTCGCAGCAGTAGGTAGGAATTTCCTTTCTTCCTACTTTGAATGGCTTTATCGCCTTCCCTTTGGGGATTTCAGCGAGTGAAGACAAGGTGGCTAGGGCGTCTGTAAACCAGTTCCGATCTCTTGGCAAGTAGTGGAAGGTGACCTCTTTGAATTGTGGGATGAGGTCCTCCATACAGGCATGGTATTTTTGCAGACCTGGGTCTATCGTTTTCCATTTGCTGGAAACTTGATTGATGATCAGGGCTGAGTCCCCGTAGACCTCCAATTCTTGGAAATTCGTTTCAAGTGCGGCCTCTAGTCCGGTGGCGCAGGCTTTGTATTCGGCGGCATTATTGGTTACCTCAAAGTTTAGCTTTATGGCGATTGGGGTATGCTCGTCTTTTGGGTCAACCAAGAGCATACCAATGCCATTTCCTCTTTTGTTGGCTGCTCCGTCGAAGAACAGTTGCCATCGATTCTCGCCTTCAAGTGCGAAGATTCCTTCGTCGGGAAATTGTGGTTCGGGACCTTGGGCCTCGTCGGTTGGTAAGTCGGTCAGTTGTTCGGCCATTACCCGTTCCTTGATTGACTTCTGGTTCACGTATTTGATGTCAATGAAAAGGCTTCCGCTTTGCGTCTCTTTAGGCTCTTCAGCAGTCCCCAAATTCAATGTGATTAAAACCTTCTCGGCAGCTTGGGCCAGGTTTTCCTCTCGTTTGACAACATGCTTAAAGGTTTGTTTAATGCATTGTTCAATTAATGTGTTTGCTTCTTTATTAGATGAATTGTTATTAACTGTTTGTGATTTAGTTAACTCATCATTTGTTAAAGATGCAATGAGGGGATATTTAGAAAGGTCGAACCTTTTATTGGAAACGTAGAGAAGATACATTGTTGGTTATGAACTCATAATCCTCCGGCGTAGGGCCATCAGATGACTCGAAAGACTCGAATTCAAATACAACATGACTCGAAACTAGACACTAGGAGATGAGGGATTGGACCAGGCTTCATTTCTCTTGGTAGGTTGTAGTCATGGAGATGGTGGCGATGGCTCGGGTGGCCATTCCTTGATTGATGTTGTTCCTGGGGGAAGACTTGCCTTTGGTTTGACTTCGAACCAGACCGCGGAGGTTTTAGGCTTCTCTTTTGAGGGTGTCCCTCCATTGGTGCTACTATCAGGTCCCGGGGGCCCTTGGTAATAGAAGTCGTGGAGAGCTTCTTCCAGGAGAGCAAAGCACTAACTCATTTGGAGTTGATTTTTGGCTGATGTTGATTACCTTCATGGATTTTGTTCCCTCGGCTGAGGTTTTTGCTTGAATGATGTTCACGATGTCTGAATCGCAGGGGCATGCTATGTCTCCTTCCTTGACTAGGCTCTGAAGGAGGTTGTGCCATTGTTCTTACAAGTCAGATACAGGGACGTTGAATAGGGCTAAGCTGTTATAGCTGTCTTCATGGGATCCGAGCATGTCGGCATGAGGGTTGACCTGTTCCACTGTGTTGGTGAAGGGCCAGCTAACTTCAGAAGGGTTTTTGGCAAAGTATGGGTCTACTTCTTGGTCAAGCTCCATCTGGTCATCCATCTCTTGATCTTCTTTCATGCACTCTTCACAGTCACATATTTCAGAATTGTCATCCTGGCCCATGAGTTCTTCGATCTCTAGCTCTTCATGGCTTAGCGCGTGGATGTAGAGATCTCTTTTGTAGCGGATCATGACTGGAGACTTGTCCGCAGAGGAATATTCGGTCATGGTGGGACCTTCTTCTGGGTCGTAGCTTGCTAGCCAAGCGCTCTCCATCATGCTGCTTCCGCGGATCACTTCGAGGTTTCCGTTGGCATTGATGAATTTTATGCATTGGTGCAGAGTGGAGGATACTGCTTTCATCTGGTGCAGTCAAGGTAGTCCCATCAAGGCAGAGAAATTGGACTTGATGTCCACGACTTGGAATTCCACCGACTCCATTTGTTCGTCGAATTGGATCCTCAAATTGATCACTCCTAGAACAGGGCGGGGAGTGGAGTCGTAGGCTCGGATTATTCTAGGCGAAGGTCTCATGAGGGAGCATTCGATTCGGAGCCGTTTCATCGTACGCAAGGCAATGATGTTAACCGCCGAACCATTGTCGACCAAGATGTTCGGGAGGTAGAACCTTTCTATCTTTATGAGGATGAGGAGGGCCTCGTTATGTCTGTTTTCACATGTCGGCAAGTCTGCATCTGTGAAGGTTAAACTGCTTCTAGTGCTGCTGTATGCTTCAGTCTCCTTTGGGGAGTGTTCGATCTATCCATGGGTGTGTCTCGATCGTGGCAGGGATCATAGGGAGACACTCATCCTTGGATTCTCCTATCTGGATTCCTGGTCTCGGGAGCGTTTGACTCTGGTTTCGCATTCCCAGTCATAGCGGGATAGCATGTTGACAGTCTCCGAGGCTGTAGGGGGCCTATTCTCACATGGAGTCTCGCTGAATGCTATCGTGTTGATTCTGTCATTCTGATGGAACGGATTCCCGAATGTGTTGGGGCCACGGGGGTGTTCCAACTTTCCTTTTTCAATTAGCCCATAGACTACTTGCTTCAGCACAAAGCAATTTTCGATGGTATGGCCAAGGTAGTTGTGGAAGGCGCAGTGTTTGCTCATATCCATTTTAGGTTTGAGAGTCTTTGGCTAGAAATTCTCGAGAGGTTTGAGAAGGTTCCGCTTTACCAACACTTCGAACACTTAGCTCAGGGGCATCTCGAGGTTGTCAAAATGCTGAAACTGTTGTGGGCGAGGAGGATTGTTATTCCTCGGGGGCGCTTGTTCGCGATTTACTTGAGCTCCGTTTTGGATGTAGTAGACCATTCCGGCTGTCTTCTGGAGGCTCAAGGTCTTTTCGAACTTGGTCCCGGCGTTGACCATGGCACGGAGGTCGGGAGAAAAGTGGTGGCTGATCAGGGTCCTTAAAAACGGTTTGAGGCAGGAATGGAAGATGTCTATTTGCTCATCTTTGGAAAGCGGATCCATTATCTCGCTCAGCTTCCAATTCCATCTTTTGTAGAACTCGCCTACTGGTTAGTCATCCTTTTGTTCGGTGGCTTGCAGATCATGTCGATTTGTTTCCCACTCAAGGTTGGCGTGGTACTTCTCCTGGAAGATTTTGCTGATTTGATCCCAGGTGGAGCGATTTTCCGCCTTCACGTTGAGGAACCACCTTAATGCCGTGGATTTGAGGGAATGCTGGAAGTGATCCACAATTTGCTGTGGGGTTTCCCCTTTGGCTCTCATACCCAAGACGTAGGTGTCAATGTGGGTCTTTGGGCATTCGGTCCCATCGAACTTTTCCATCTCTAGCATTATGAATTTTGGAGGGAGTGGGACCACCTTGCTTGGATCTGTGGGCATAAGGGAGTCCTTCTTAGAGTTGGCCAGTTTGCCTTGCATGTCCTGCATCTGTTCGACTAACCAAGCCATGTGACGGTCAGTAGGCTGAGGCAGGCTGCCATTTTCGGGGATGGAAACTGAAGATAGAGGTGGATTGGTTGACGGGATCGCCATTCGGGAGTCTTGGGGAGGTAGTTGAGTGTATACCATCCCGTACCCTTGGTTGTTGAAATTGGGGCCTAGGGTGTGATTGCCCGGACCACCATGGGTTATGTTTGGGAATTGGGGAAATGTTTCATTAGCCCCAAGTGGCAGTTCAACGGGTGGAAGGTTTGAAATGTCAGGATATCCGCTTGAGATGTCTGTCCTTGGCGGACATTGAGATTTTAGGTTATGGGTGCGAGGCTCATATAGAGGCAAATGATTGAATCCCGGGGGGATACCGAGATACATTGGGATCTGGGGGAGCGGGCCCATATGTGTGCTGGTGATATTGAGCTTGTGGCGCAGGGCCGAGAAATTGACTGTGATACGGTTGGCAGATCGGAGCTGCTTGACTGAGGCCCGAGTGAAGCTTTGAGCGGGAGCTACTTGGCGTTGTCAGATTTTTGTAGCTTGGTGGAGGTGGGACCTGCTGATAGCTTTGGAAACTGGGGGAGCAGGCATTTCATCTTCTATGCGGACGAAGGTCCCATCAAGTTGGGGGACGACGACGATTCCGCGACGATGCATGGTGTCTACGATCCAGGCTTGCTACTCTTCTTGGCGCTTCTTGAGAGTTTCGAAGGCTTGCAGCTCCTCCTCCATTGTCTGGAGGTTTCTCAGTGGCGAGGTTCCATTTCCCTCACTGTTATCTGTTGATCCCGCCATGTGGGAAAAGCGGACTGTTCGGACCGCTGAACCGGAAGGGGTGTCGGACCTTGTGACTTTGATATTGAAAAGATAGCTCCCAGGTACTCTCAACCACTCTCGGTTCGCTGGAGGGGGTGACAGGTAGGGTTTAGATATGAGAAGGCCTTTTTTGGATAAAGGGGGAAAGCTCATGTGACATGCAGTTTCCTTTATGCTTTTTTTTGTTGTTTTAATTTACTTAAAACGTGTTTTCTCAGAATCCTAAGTTGGTTGGAAAAGATTGCTCTTCTTTTTCGCAACTATGCTAGATCCTGGGTCAGTGGAGACCATCAGTGCGGCTATAAGCCCCTCGTTTTGCACCTGTATTTCGACCTCCCGGGGTGGACAGCCCCGAGCGAGGGTCCTATAGGGCAAGTGGTTTCCACCGGCCTAAAAGAAAAATCGAACCTAAGGACCGAGCCTGTTATGTTCGTTTTAATGCGTCGGCTATGTGAATAGTGAGCCGAGCCAGCACCTGAGTCAAGATCGAGTCGAGAGTTCGGCATGACCTCTCTTTACCTTGCTTGCACAAGGGATCTGTGACGTTAGGTGTTGGTTGGGTCATATTGTCATGGATGACATATTAAGGGCTTGATGACATGGTGTCATGTGGGCATGGATGTATATCCGGGACGGAGCACTGTCTGGGTGTAGCTTTGGAAATCAAGATCGAGTCAAGATTTTAGCATGACCTTTCATCGCTTTGCTTGCGCAAGGGATCTTGAGTTCCAAGCTTTGACTCAGAAAATGAGCGACATGTCATATGTATCCAGGATTTATGACACGGACTGGGTAAAAACCAACCGAGCCTGGACAGAGTGTGACGCAAGCGTGCATGGTTGACACTGGCTAGGATGGGATGTTTGGAATGATCCTGTGCGCGTCCGAAAGGCGTCAGGAAGACCAATCGAACTGCAACTGAGACCACTCCGGGTTTGGGGTTGTAGTGTGCAGTGTACAGGATAAGAGTGCGCGTATTGTGCGGTCACTAAAATTCTTTTTCTGAGTAAAACATAATTTTTTGCAGAATTTTTAAATGTATGTACACAGATGTATTATGATGCATTTTTTGTATTTTTATTTTTTTTGGAAAAAATAAGTAAAGCACATGCACACACACACACAACAATTAAAAAAGGGGTAAAATGAAAGTTTGACCCTCATCATTGTTTTTAAAAATCTTTTTTTTTGTTTAAAAGTTTTTTTTTTTAAATAAAATTGTCCCCAGCGGAGTCGCCAACTGAAATTACCTGATCCGCGAGCGCGGGCCGGACATCTCGCTTTATGCTCGAGTCGGGAGGTGTCTCTGCGTTTGTTTGGAAGAGTCGCCACGCCGTTTTGATATAGCCCAAAACATTGAAAAAAGGCTTTGTTTAAAAAGGTTGTTGTGTGATGAGATTTTGAGTTCGGAGGCCAGGTTACGCCTCAGGAAGAGAATAGCAGAGCTCACCCGAGTTGCCTCGTATACACGAGTCTTTCGATACCCCTCTTTCTTTAAAAGTTGTGTGTGTGTGTGTGTGTGTGTGTGGATGTGCTTTTAAAAATGCATGTTGAATATGATGTCTACATTGTATGCTATGTATTGAAATGAATTGAAATAGTTTAGGAAGGAGGCCTTACCAATGTTGGTTCGTGTCTATCTTCCGCTAGGGATTAGTATTTGAGTGTGAATAGTGCTTCGGGATGGACCAGGATTGCTTCGGGATGTACCGGTGTGTGCGGACAGAGCTTCGGCGTGACTCGGGAATGCTAGGTGTGTCCTCAAGCAGATGTTCGGCGTGCCTCGGGATTATTAATTGTACTCGGGCAGGGGTTCGACGTGCCTCAGGATTATCGGTTGTACTCGGACAGAGGTTCGGTGTGCGTTGGGATGCCTCGGGATTGTTGGTTGTGCTCGGGCAGAGGTTCGGCATGCCTCGAGATTGTCCAGCAGGGCTTCGGGATGGATCGGGATGCCTAGGGATGGACCAAAATGGCTCGGGATAGATCGGCAGGGCTTCGGGATGCCTCGAGAGCGCCTCGGGGCGGCTCAGGAGTGTCTCGGGAGCACTCGGCAGGGCTTCGGAGCGCTCGGCAGGGCTTCGGAGCGCCTCGAAAGGGCTCGAAAGGCCCTGGAAGGAACCGAAAGGGACCGTGAGTGCCTCGAAAGGACTTAGAGGGGAGCCTAAAGGCTGGGGGAGAGAGGAGAGAATGGAGGTGTCAAGAAAATGAGAGGGGGAGCCGTCTATTTATAGGCTTAGAAAATTGACAAAATGGTCCGCGCGGATTGTTCTTGGAAAACCAAATTTTTTGTTTTCCAGGATTTAAGGGAATCTCGTGGACTTTAAGAGAATTTTGTAATTATGATGTCTGGGTGCAAAATGGTCCGCGAGGACCATTTTGTAGGCTGACTATTTTTCGTAATTCCCAAAAAGTCATTTTGTATTATTTTATCCCGGAAGGGTTCTACCTTGGTTTGGTTGGTTGTTTTGGGGTTTTTGAAGGTTACGGGTCTTCGGGATCACGTTCGTGTGAGTCCGCGGTGTTTTTTGTGCATCGGATGGGGAGCGATCCAGATTGAGGTACTTACACCTTGGGCATTCTTTCTGTCGATTAAGGATTGGCCAGACCTTTTGAAGTTTTCAGATCTTTGAAATGAAGTGGGATTGGAGTGGAAGGGTTTGTTGCCATGTTGTTGGGATTTCTTAAAATCTTTAAACTTTCTATAATTTTTTGCAAAGGCAGCAAATTCATCTTCCTCAGAAGGCTTGTTAATTGACATTGGTTTGGGTCGATTGAGATCGAGAGATTGAACGGGAGTTATTGGCAGACATGTTGTTGAACAAGGAAGAGCCGGGGAAAATCTCAGTTTGAGGTGGAAGAGAAAGATTTTTGAATTGTTTTTGAACTCCACCAAGTCTGTTGAGGTCTTCCTCATATAGAAATATGGTAGAAACAATATTCTGAATGTGAGTCTTATCCAAGTCTCTGAATTCTTTTAAAATAGATACCTTAACATGTCATAGGTCTGCAAGAGAATCAAGGAAACACATATTAAGATCTTTCATTGCATATATTCTACCTAAATATGCACAAGAATTACTTACCTCACTGAATCGGTCATACATTTCTATGAGGGACTCATTTGGGTTCTTCTTGAAGGATTCAAACTCAGCTATACTTTTGTATAGCAGATTGTCCTTTGCCACTTGATCTCTTTCAAACTATCTGAGGATAATTTGCCAAACTTGCTGAGTAGTCTCATAGTTCTGTACTTGCTTGTACAACCTATCATCTAGACCAGAGGTCAGAATGTGCATAACCTTTTTGTCGAGGGCTACACATACCTTTTCCTCTTCGATCTATTCTTCACGAGTTTTGGGAACAATAGTTTCATAAACTTCAAACTCTTGTTCCAACAATCTATCGGCATGATCCATAAGAGGAGTTTTGAGGTCTATTGGCATTATATTGACTTTGATTGGAATGATTGGACTATCTCTAACTACAGTTATCAATCTGTAATCAATTGAATCCATGTACCGCATAATTCTATTTTTACATACTAGAAATTCATTTTTGTTTAACATGGGTATCGTTGCCATGTTCCACGATTGCATGAGTTTTGCATCCATTGGAATCGGTAATTCAAGCTATGAGATTTGGAATTTTTTTTTCAAAAATTGTAACCTATGATACAAAATTTTAGGCCCAATTAGTAGGAAAACAGGCTAGAGGGGGGGGGGTTGAATAGCCTGATAAAAATTCTTTGAAAACCTTTTGAAAATTGTCAAGTAATTTATCAAAAGCTAAACTGATGTTAACCGTTTACGAATCGGATAAAATATTACTGGTTTAATCACTCAAATTGGTTAAGTGAAAGGAGTTTCAAAAGACAAGTTAAAATATCATGCAAAATATATTCAAGTAAGTAAGGTAAAGCAAGGCAGTAAGAATTCAAAGGTTGTAACCAGTGATAAAGCTCAATCAGTTACAAGACAATATTAAATAAGCAAACACACAAGAAAAGTGACACAATTATTTTTAGAGGTTCACAGTGTTAACGAAATACTACGTCCTCTACCAAGTTTGGTCAAAACTTGGATTTGTGAAATGTGCACTATTAATGTTCACTAGTCTATTACAAGTTGCAAGCCTTAACTTATAAGTAAGGTTGAAGGTTGCCTAAAGGAAAGTGATCACTAATGGATCGTGATACAAGAATATCCAAGTGTTTTCAAGAGATGTGTTCACAAGTTGAGCTAATTTCTCTTGGGTGTGTAGTGTGATCAATCAATTTGTTCCAGACATAGTGTTGTTGGGGAACATTTACAAGAATGATTGAGTGTGCACAGTGTTTGTCCTAATAAATGGTCTAGTGATTAAAAGGACTGAATTTCTTGAACTTAAATGCTTTAAGGATTTCAACAATTGCAGTTCTTGACAATTCTTCTCTCAAAGTCTTCAATGCACCTACCCTATTAAATGCTCTAAGGAAGGTATTTATAGTTTTCTTCAAATTGAGCTGTTTTCTTTAAAGGGACTGAAAGGATGACGTGGACTGACAAGTTTGAATGAAAATATATTTTTCATTAAATGCTTGAGATTTGAAGTACAAGCATGATTAAAGTATCCACTGGATAAATATGTTGTTGTGAGTATTGGTAACTTGAACATTACTTGAAATAGTTACTTGTCAGGCAGCAGCATGGTCTTCTTAGCAACTGCTCTACCAACTTTAGCTAAGTAGGTGAGAGCAATTAATGATAGGTCAACTGATGGAGGCTTGATGAGGAAGCTTAACTGACTGAAATAACTGATGGAGTAGATAACCGGTTGAAGGTGTGACCGGTTGAGGGTTAATCAGATGAGGTCATGACCGATCAAGATAGTCAACCGATTATTACTTATGATGAGTTGAACAGGTTAACCAATTTTTCCTTTGGAACAAATCAATGTCTTCAAATATTCAGTCATTTTGGGAAAAATACAAGTATAAAAACACTGGCACTAGTACTAAGGGGATTCTAAGGATAAATAGAAAATTCTAAACACTAACACCAATGTTCAACTTCGCATTCACCTCACTAGAATCCCCCATATTTATATAAACCGTGAAACTTTCGGGATCCTTTGTTTCGATGGATGGTCGTGTCGAACTATGGCACTAGCATTCTCTCCCGTAATCAAATTCTCATCTTTTCCATACCTATGTTTTTTAAAATTAATTTCCTTGATTTTTTTTTTGCATAGGCAGGAATTCTTTTAATCACATTAAGCAATGATATGTTTATATTAACATTGGAGAACATGTACATCAACTCCTTCATTTGTTGCTCAATCTTGAGCCTCATTAATCGACCATTATATGGCACCGGTGGTACATATGGCTTGAGGGGTATATAATTATCTTTGGGATTTTCCCTCAATCCATTTGTACTATTTTCAACTTTCTTTTCAGCTTTTTCAGAAATTTAAGGAGGAGAAGAAGAAGAAGATGGAGTAGAAATTGCATCATTACTTACTACTTTACCATCCTTCAAGGTGGAGATGGCCATTGCTTGTTGCCCTTTACTTGAGAAAGTTCGGGGCTTGTGGCTTTGAAGGGATTCAACAAGTTGCCTTATTTGTACCTCCAACTTCTTTATGGCGGCATATGTTGCCTTGATTTTTGTTGTTGCTCCAACCTCATTCTTTTCATGCCTCTTTCCAAGGCTCTTTCTTTGGTACAAATTGCCCTTGGGGTGGTGGAGTGTGAAGGGGTTTATTTTGGTTACCTTGATTTTCTCCCCATGAGAAGTTAGGATGATTCCTCCACTCAAGATTGTGCATAACTAGGACAAAAGTTAATAGCATGAGTATGTAAATCACAAATAGAACAAGCATCTCGCACAATATTGGCACTTAGTGAAGCGCCTTTAGCATTAAACATGACAATTAATTGGGAAACTTATCTAGCCAAATTATCATTCGCTTATAACTCATGTACACTCCTAGCCTTACCCCTAGTACTATTTTGGTTGGAATTAGCACCCAACATTTCAAACAAATAATGAGTCTCTTGAGGGGTCTTGGCTCTTAATGTGCCCCCCGCTGCATTGTCTACCATGGCTTGATTAACAGGATTCAAGCCATCATAAATGGTTTGATTTAACAGGGCAACGTAAAATTATGATAGGACATTGAACTATCATCATTTTAAATCTATCCCATGCCTCATGAAAAGGCTCCCCTATGTCTTGAGCAAATTCTATTATCTTTTGTCTCATGTTAGCCAATATGGGATGAAGATAATATTTTTGTAGAAAAGCATTATGTAATTGATCCCACAAGCTAATGCTCCTAGGTGCTAACATCATAAACCAAGTCTTTGCCGCTCCTTTTAGAGTGTAGGGGAAGCATTTTTATCTAATTTGCTCATCTGTTACACCTACTTTAGCAGGAAAGTGAGAGACAATCATCATGTACTCACGCAAGAAAGTCAAAGGGTACTCGAAGGTAAGCCTTGATAAATTGGCAACATATTGAAATATTGACCCTTGACTTCAAATTTCTTTGCTTTTTCAGTTAGCATAATACATGATATAGAAGCATCCACTTTAGGACGACAAAAGTCCTTCATTGTTTGAGACGGTGGGATTGCCATCTCGACCTTTTCTTCCTCTACCTCGGTGGTAAAGGGATCAAGATCTAGGCCACTTTCGAGGGGATTATCCTCTTTAAATTAAAGCTTCTTAAGACACCGACCTAACTTATCAATGTCGTCGTTCAATGGCTCCAAATTAAGAATCAAAGAACGTCGACCAAGCATGCACTAAGAAAATTAACTTGTTTACTACACAAGTCGCCAACAACGGCCCCAAAAACTTGATGCAATATTTTTCCCTCTAATTAAATAACCTAGCAAGTGCACAAGTTTATAAATGTAGTAATATGCAACTGAAAGGGTCGAATCCACATAGACTCCACTACTACATTTCTGACCTAATGTAACGCATCTAATGCAACGATAGAGCTAATGTAACGCATGTAATGCAACGCCAGAGCTAATGTAACGAGTCTAATGCAACGATAGAGCTAATGTAACGGCTAATGCAACGACAGAGGTAATGTAACTCATCTAATACAACGACAGAGCTAATGTAATGCATCTAATACAACGCCAGAGCTAATCTAACGAGTCTAATGCAATGACAGAGATAATGTAACAGCACATTTTGATTAATGCAACGGCTTTGATCTCAGCATTACATTAGATTTTTTGGCGTTACATTAGATTTTTCTAATGTAACGGCTAAATTACTAATGCAATGCCGAAACCCTAAACCCTAAACCCTAAACTATATCCTATATCCTATACCCTATACCCTATACCCTATACACTATACCCTATACCGTATACCATATATACTATATCCTATACCCTATATCCTATACCCTATACCCTATACACTATACCCTATACCCTATACACTATATCCTATATCCTATACCCTATACCCTATACCCTATACACTATACGCTATACCCTTTACCCTATACCCTATAGGGTATACCCTATACCCTATAGGGTATAGGGTATACCCTATAGGGTATAGGGTATAAGGTATAGGGCATAGGGCATAGGGTATAGGGTATACCCTATAGGGTATAGGGTATATGACATAGGGTATAGGGTATACTCTATAGGGTACATGTTATAGGGTATAGGGTATACCCTATACCCTATAGGGTATACCGTATATCATATACCCTATGACCTATACCCTATAGGGTATAGGGCATAGGGTATAGGGTATACCCTATATGGTACAGGGTATAGGGTATACCTTATACCCTATACCCTATGCCCTATACCCTATACCCTATAGGGTATAGGGTATACTCTATAGGATATAGGGTATAAGGTATAGGGTATAGGGTATAGGGCATAGGATATAGGGTATACCCTATAAGGTATATGATATAGGGTATAGGGTATACCCTATCCTATAGGGTATACCCTATGCCCTATGCCCTATACCTTATACCTTATACCCTATAGGATATAGGGTATAAGGTATAGGGCATAGGGTATAGGGTATACCCTATACCCTATACCCTGTACCCTATAGGGTATATCTTATACCCTGTACCCTATAGGGTATACCCTATAATCTATACCCTATGCCCTATACCCTATGCCCTATACCTTATACCCTATACCCTATAGGGTATAGGGTATAGGATATATCCTATAGCGTATAGGATATAGAGTATAGGGTTTAGGGTATATGAGATTTAGGGTATGAGGGTATATTAATAAGTATTATTAATATTTTAAAAGTATAATTATTTTTTTTAAATTTATTTTTGAATTGAGATAAATATTCTAGACATTTTTTAATAAGGAAGTTTTTTTAAAAAATTATATAAAATAAGTTAGAAATTAACTAAATATTTCTATCAATTATAACTTAGGTATATTAATATTTCTTAGAAGTTTAAATTATTAAATTAATGAGTATTATTATTAATTAATAACATTATTATTATTAATTATATAATAATAATTATTAATATATTCAATTATTTAATTGAATAATTAACAATAAAAGTATATAATATAAAAACATTTACTTTAAATTATTAAATTAATGAGTATATTTTTTTTAATTTTTTTTAATAGACATAAATGTTTTAGACTTTTTTAAGTAAGAAAGTTTTTTTCAAAAAAAATTATTTAAAAATTACTTTTTTGTAAATTTCAGTAATAAAAAAAATCTAAAATATTTTTTCCTAGTCAATAAAAATTACTAATTATTATTAGTACTATTATTAATATTAATTAATTAATCAATTATATAATTAATAATTCATTAATAAATATTATTGATAATAAATATTATTATTATTGATATTAGGCATAATATTATTTTATAGTTTAAATTATTATTATTAATTATTTTTTATATCAATTAATATTATTAAATATATAATAATAATTATTAATATATTCAATTATTTAATTTAATAATTAACAATAAAGTATATAATATAAAAATATTTACTTTTTTGATATTATGTATTATTACTAGTTATTATTAATATTAATATCCATGTGTTTATTTGAGACCCAATAAAACAATGCCATGTGGCATTATTTTATTGGGTCTCAAATAATCACGCGGATCATGAGCTAAACCAAATTCAACCATTCACACATTCAATTCAACGGTCCGCAATTCTTCTAAACAAAACCAATAAATCCCTATTTCTCTCCTCATTTCTCTCTCTTCATTTTCAGTTTACCCGAAAATTATCAAAACAAAAGAATCTTGACACCGGCACTCTCATTGGTGCATAACCTCAAAAAAACTCCAAGAACAGCACCCCCCAACCACCTCTACCAAAAACCAACCATCAATTCATATGAATGGGAAATGAACAATTTCTTGCCCCATCACTATCCTCCCCCTCCGAAAAAACCCTCAGGCATAAACCCAGATCAAGAAAACGCAGGAAACGATCAAGAAACACCCAGGTGTGACTGGAACTTCACCATCTCCGCCGTCGTTTCTTCTACAGCCGTCAGAGCCATCTCCGATACCCTAGGCGTTATTGAATTCGACCCCTCCGATTCCCTCTTAGCCACCGGCGGAATCGCCAGAAAAATTAGAATCTGTACTCCATTTTCTTCGCCTCCTTCCTCAGCCTTCCCAGATCACCGCCGTTGCCATTTCCTTCTCTCTCTGCGTCGCCGCCCCTCTTCCTCCCATACCGTCGCTCTAAAGCATCTACCTCGCTCCGGCGAGGCTCAACCATCTAGATCTACATGGATTCCGACGAACCCAAACTTATTCCATGGATTCCGACGAGCCCAAACATATTCTATGGGCTTCCTTTCGATTTGTTATTGTATTTTGTGTTTTATTTCAATTTGTACAACCTTTTGTTTGATTTGTGGATGGTTGTGGACGGTGGTGGATGGTGGTGGAGCAAAGTGTAACTTTTGAAAAAAGTAAGGATTGATTTGAATATAAAAAAAGTTAAGTGACTGATTTGAGAATAAAAAACATTAAGGGACTGATTTGAGAAAAAAAAATTAAGGGATTGATTTGAGAATATATATATATATATATATATATATATATATATATATATATATATATATAATGAAAAAAGAAAATTAAAAAAATTAATAAAATTGTGAAATTATGTAATAAATTTTAGGGACTCATCTACTTTTTGGCGTTACAATAGGTATTCAACTACTTTTTAAATTGGCGTTGCATTAGGTACTCATCTACTTTTTGGCGTTGCATTAGGTGTTCATATAGTTTTAAAATTGGCGTTGCATCAGGTATTTACCTGATGCAACGCCAAAGCTCTGGCGTTACATTAGCTTACTATGTCGTTGCATTAGACCTAATGCAACGCAAGAGAATGCGACAGTCATTTGGCGTTACATTAGGCCTAATGTAACGGTTTTTGGGCCCTAATGCAACGAAAATTGGCGTTACATTAGGTCAGAAATATAGTAGTGCTCGTAGATGAACAAGTGTATTTTAATAATACAAAGTAACCAAGAGGTTTTGATTTGATTATTTATTAATATCTTAAGAAAGCAAGAATTAAAGCAAGTAAATGAATTCAAGAAGACAAGGGATTCATATATTCGGGATCATAACAATTATCACTTTATGCTATTATTTTCATGGGAATAATATAGATCAATCTCAATCAAGGGTTTTTTTCACAAAAGATTAGGGTTGGGATGTTTATATATTTCGCTAGTTCAATATGAACATAAAACCCCTAATTATCTCTATCTTGTTTATAACTTTCGCTAGTTTAATATAAACATTCAAGAATTTCTCATTAAATCATAAGAACACAAAAACCTAAATTCATATGCTCTAGGTCATCACATAAATCTATTCAACTCAACAATGGCCAATGCATAAATCATCCACGCTAGTGCCATGGTTTATATCCAAGTAATTCAAGAGATCCAATAGTATATTCCGCTAGGTTAATACAATTTGAAATCAAGAATGATCTTTAAGAATGATTGAGAAGAACAAGAATGAGAAAAAGATAGGAAGAATTAAAACTTTAGCATAAATATCCAATTGTTAATTAACAAATCCACGAACCAAGAATTTAACCGCGAAGGGCCATAAAAGATAAAACGAAATAAATAAAACTGTGATCTTTATTCCTTGTCTTCAACAATTGTAAACCCTAAATTATGATATGAGATATAAAAATATGGTTGAAGTTGTTGTATTTATAATGGGGGTAGAGAGGAGGGTCAAAATTAGGTAACGGGTACCAAATCCAACGCAAAAGAGGAAAACATTGTTGCTGTCCGGACGGCAGGGGGGACCACACCCCTTGAAGGGGTCGGCCGCACCCATCATGGTGGTGAAAAATGTGAGTTTCTGGAATTGGGGAGCAGGCGCTCCCCTCCCTTGGTGCGTGCGCTCCTCATGCTTCGTCGACTTGTACCTTTTTCGACAAACATTCGGAGGTCATAACTTCTTAATGCGGACTCCGATTAATACGTGCCACATATCGTTGGAAAGCTCTCGAAAAGTAATAGTCAATGATAATGACTTCTCAGGTCATCTTCCATATTTTCCTTCTATAATTTTTATTCTTTCCTTCTTTGCCTATTCAGTCTCGATCATTCCTTTTCGTATCCTTTTTTATCATATTCTGTGACCTTTTCCTTTCATTCCTTGTACTCATAAGCAATTCAAAAAGCCTTCAAAATACCCATGGTTGAACATAAAATAGGTATATATATTCTTTGAATTGGTGAAAACACATCAATCAATTAATGAGAAGAACATGGGTCTGAAAGCATGATAGAAACTAAGTTAGGGTTTGTTTATGTGGATTTTCACACTACTAGAAATTCATGTTTTAGCCACTGTCTTTAGTCACTGAATAGAGTCGGTTGCTAATTTAAAAACGAGTTTGCAACCGAAATTTTGTAGTTGCTAATTTAGCTACTGAATTGCAACCAAACATTTTTGGTGTCTATACTAGCAACTGTTACGCAACTAATCTTACTTAGTGGCTAATTTTGCATCTGACTTGTAACAAAACTTTATTTGTGGCAAGTCGGTCTCTAAATTTGTTGCTAAACAGTTGCTAAAAATAATATGCGCATGATTGTAAAAATTTTAAAAATATTGCAGTAACTAAATAGTAGCTAAGTTCAAATATATACAAGTCAACAGATGGGTGGCTAAATTCGTTGCTAACGAATATGTTTTAGCCGCCGCTAAATTGCCACTAAATAGTTTTGTTTTATATTAGCAACTAATTTGCGACTCATCGTTTTTCTGTTGGTAATTTAGCTACTGAACATTTTTGGTGGCTAAGTTGGCGGTCAATCTGCAACTAATTAATCATGTTTCGTGGCTCATTTTAGCAACTAATATGAAACTAAATTTTATTGTTGTAGTCACTATATATCTGTTGCAAAACGGTTGAAAAAAATTAAAATATATTTAAAATTTAACATTAATAGCAACTACATTTAACTTTAAAGTCAAAATATATTTAAATAGAAAATAATATTTTAGACTTTTTTTATTATTGATTTTTTTACAAAAAGGTATATAAAAAAAGATAGAAAAAAACTAAACAAATGAAATTATATAGAAGAAAAGAGGGACGGACTACCCAATATTTATTTTTATTTTCTTATAATTTTTTATTGACTAGAAAATAATATTTTTGACTTTTTTTATTAGTCATATTTTTTACAAAAAGGTATATAAAAAAGATAGAAAAAAATTAAACAAATGATAGTATATAGAAGAAAAGATGGACGGACTACCCTATATTATTTTTTTATTTTATTTTAATTTTTATTGACTATAAAATAATATTTTAGACTTTTTTTATTAGTGATTTTTAAAAAAAAGATTAAAAAAAAAGATTAAAAAAAAAAAACTAAACAAATGAAAGTATATAGAAGAAAAGAGGGACGTACTATCCTATATTTATTTTTTATTTATTTTTTATTGACTAGGAAATAATATTTTATACTTTTTTTATTAGTGATTTTTTTTTACAAAATGTATATAAAAAAAGATAGAAAAAAACTAAACAAATGAAAGCATATAGAAGAAAAGAGAGACAGACTACCCTATATTTATTTTTTTATTTTCATTTAATTTTTTATTGACTAGGAAATAATATTTTAGACTTTTTTATTAGTTATTTTTTTTACAAAAAGGTATATAAAAAAGATAGAAAAAATTAAACAAATGAAAGTATATAGAATAAAAGAGGGACGGACTACTCTATATTTATTTTTTATTTTATTTTAATTTTTATTGACTAGGAAATAATATTTTAGATTTTTTTTATAGTGATATTTTAAAAAAAAAGATATAAAAAAAGATAGGAAAAAACTAAACAAATGAAAGTATATAGAAGAAAAGAGGGACGGACTACCATATATTTATTTTTTATTTTCTTTTAATTTTTTATTGACTAGAAAATAATATTTTTGAATTTTTTTATTAGTCATATTTTTTACAAAAAGGTATATAAAAAAGATAGAAAAAAACTAAACAAATGATAGTATATAGAAGAAAAGATGGACGGACTACCCTATATTATTTTTTAATTTTATTTTCTTTTAATTTTTTGTTTTATTTTAATTTTTATTGACTAGAAAATAATATTTTAGACTTTTTCAATAGTGATATTTTAAAAAAAAAGATATATAAAAAAAGATAGGAAAAAACAAACAAATGAAATTATATAGAAGAAAAGAGGGACGGACTACCATATATTTATTTTTTATTTTCTTTTAATTTTTTATTGACTATGAAATAATATTTTAGACTTTTTTTATTAGTTATTTTTTTTTTTACAAAAAGGTATATAAAAAGGGATAGAAAAAAACTAAACAAATGAACGTATATAGAAGAAAAGAGGGACGAACTACCCTATATTTATTTTTTATTTTATTTTAATGTTTATTGACTAGTAAATAATATTTTAGACTTTTTTTATAGTGACATTTTAAATTAAAAGATATATAAAAAAAGATAGAAAAAAACTAAACAAATGAAAGTATATACTCCCTCCGTCCCATTACAAGCCACACACTTTTCTTTTTGAGCGTCCCACTACAAATCACACACTTCCTAATTACTTTTTCAGAATTCCCTCCAAATATTTTCCCCAATTACTTTCCTCCCCCTATTTTTCCCTCCACATATTTTCCCCGTAATTACTTCCCTCCCCGTGAGTCCGTGACGAATTCCCTCCCCGTATTTTCCCCCAATTACTTCCCCGTAATTTCCCAAAACCCTAGCGCCTAAGATTCTCACGCAAACTCAACAATCGCATTTGCAGTTTTTCTCAGCACATTAGATTGACCACAGGGACGATTTTTTACATCCTTTCGGAATTGCGCGCGGTGCCCTAACAAAGCGAAAGACTTGGCATCCAGCAACAGTTCGTCCACTAATTAGAATCTCGCCGCCCAGCCTTCTCTCTCTATCCAACGCCGGCAACCATGGCGGAGAAGAAGCGCAAGTCTAGAGGCGAACATCGCCGAACGAAGCAAGACGGTGGCAAGAGTTTGATGAGAAAAGATTCGAGTTCAAATCAAAAGAACAGGAAATACAGTAAGAGTGGAGGGGAAAGGGTGAAAAAAGGGCTGCGTTTGCCTAATTCCTTGCGGAAGGAGGTCGAGATCCTAAACCCTAGGAACGACGATAGCGACGAGGATGCTAATTCCGATGAGGGTAACTACATTTACGAGTACGAAGAAGCGGTTCCGGAGGAGGAATAGAAGAAGAATCGCCGGTACGATTCCGTTGATGACCTGCAGTATGAATTTTCGGCCGACAAGGTTCGTGTTGCTGATTTTAATCCCAATTTCGTATTTTTTCATGTTCTTCACTTTACCAATATTGACAGGTTGCAAAAGTAATCCGCACCACTGGAATTGCTAAACTGATAAAAGTGCACAACATACTTCGAAAATTGCTGAGGTTCTAATCAATTTGATGCGCAATTACAATTACTAACTGTTTGATTTTTTTCTTTAACTGCTTGTGTTTGCATCATTTTTTCTGGTTTGTAGGATGAGGATATAAGATCTGATGAAGGTGACGTTGAAGCGGACAGTGACGAAGAGGAAGATGAAGGGAGGCATGCAAGGATGTTGGAAGGACTCACTGGTCTTCCCAGAGATGTTGGAAGGACTCACTGCTAAACTGAGTTCTAGTTTAAATGTTTATAGGAGCAGGTGGAGTTGGATCCTCGACTCATGCCGAAGGCAGTGTATCCTTTTCACAAAAGTTACATATTCTCGTATAGTTTCAATTCACTATATGGTTTCTTCTTGTGGATTTGCATTTTAGAGCTTTATTTTATTGGTGGTTGTTATTTATATATCATTATTTTTTGCTTGTATAACGTATAATCCAAATGAAACATTGTCTTTGCTTATATATAGGAGTCACAAAATGGAGGCAAAAATGTGAATTTACTTGAGGCATTTGTAACATACAATGCCAAGAAAGATGAGAACTGAAAAGTGCTTAAGAATGAAACTGGTCCTCGAAAGAAGAGAGTTGTGGTAAGTTGATGCTCATTGTTAACGTATAATGCCATGTGTTTGTCTTTCTCTTTAATATACCATGTCTCAGGGGTATTATATGCCTAGTACAAGCATGTGTTGTTCATACTCATTTGGTACAAAATAATTATAATTCCTTTCTACATTCAAGAAGGCGGGAAATCCTCTATTGGGTATCCATTACTTTTCATGAATGTCTACGTGTTGAGTTTGTACTCTTGTTGTTTGGGGGCCTCCCATTTAACTCTAATAACTTTTTTAATCTTTGGCATTCTCACAGACACATTTAGTTGTCTTAGTATCATCGGATCTCTATTTATGTGCTACGATTTTGGTGTAAATGTTGAGCTCATCTCCTGTAAGCTGCGTCTCACTTGCTTTAGGATCACCTGTAGAATCATGGGGAGTCCTCATATTTCATCTTACACCTTGCCTTTCATATTTCCCAGCAACTGAAAAGCATAATGCCTTGTTTTATCAGACCAATTTGTGACCTGTTAAAACTGTTTTCCATCAAGACATCCCCATAAGTTGTCAAAGGAGGTGTAGTGTGATGGGGTTCCAAAAATTCCAGCCATATAATGCTATATGCTGGATGCTATTTCAGATTCCAGAAAGATATGATGAAAGGTTTCTTGTTTTGGATTATTTGTGCAACATAAGCATCTGGAACTAACTGAGAGGTATTACCTCATCTTTAATTATTGGCCAGCATCCTTGGAAAAAATGCCCTGTGCAACATAAGCATCTGGAACTGAGAGGTATTACCTCATCATTAGGGCTTGCCTTTATCTGTTGATTCATCTCTATTGTGACTTTGGCTTCAATGTGTTCAAACAAACCTTCATCAATGATATGGTCAGTAGTAGTAAACATGTGTGAATAATGCATTGCAGCATGGAAGATTTCTTGCAATAGGACGAAGTGGAATCTGCATGTTTTGTATTAAAATGTTGATAGCTGGAAAAATGTTTATTAGCAATTGTATTAATTTTACTTGTTGAATAAGCATTCATATTTTTTACTTTATAATCTAGTAATACGTTTTGGTGCAGAATGACTACATTGCTCATGTTCAACCACACACCATATCGAAAGGAGAATGAGAAGGAGGAGAGAACAGAAATGACATAAGTAACATCCAGTTTGATCCTAATAAGTGGATTGAATCTACCGGTGGAATTCACAAGGGCCACATTTTAGGCTTCGGGTCAAAAAGGGCTCTATTTGGCGAGGTAAGCATTGAACAACCATCTCAATTGACTAGAGTAATGTCTAACCCAATATCACACGAGGAAGCACAAATTGTGGAGGCGGCTTGACGTAGAGAAATGGAGGCACTACGTCAGGTGCAATAGATGCTTACCAACATGGATGCAACGATGGAGACCCAGAGGATACTATTACAGTCTCACAAAGATATGCAAGAACAATTAGCACAATTCTCATCTCAGTCTAATATGAATCCATCTTATCCTGATGGGTGTTAGATACTTCTTGACCACCTTGCATTTTTTTGAATGACCTCACCCTTCTCAATTTGTTTACTATGACATTATCAATTGATTATTTGAGTTAGTTTTTAATTAGTTCGATATTACCTTTTACTTGGATTAGTTTTTCATTTAGTATGACACTATTTTGTTATTTGAATTAGAATGATTTGATATTTTATTTAAAAGTATTCGAGTATTTATTTCACATTCTTTGAATTAGCTGCTTATTATGTGTGTGTGTGTGTGTGTGTGCGCGCGCGTGGTGATTGGTTGTTACAAATAAATTATTTAGCCACATTATTTGCAACCAAAATGTAGTTGCTGATATAGTCACCAAATTATGGTTGCTAAATATGTAATATTAACTATTTATAATATTTAAAATAATTAACATTAGCCACCGAAAATGGTTGTTATATACGTAGCAAATTTTAGCAACCGATTATTTTGAAACTTCCAAAACCAATTTAGCTACAGAAGATTTGTTGCTTATCGGTAGAAAATTTAGCAACCAATTTTTCTTAAATTCCATAACTCATAATTTGTAACTGCAAGAATATAAAATGGCCACTGATTTTCCGATGCACTTTTTGCCGCTAAATTCTTGGTTACTAATTTAGCTACGTGCATTTAACCACTGATTTGTAACAGAATATTTTAGTGGCTGTCCTAAATTTAGCCACTAACTTAGAAGGTTAGCCACTGATATTGCGGTGGCTAAACAATGATTTTCTAGTAGTGTCAGTAGAAGACCGAGCTAGGGATTGGAGAAGAAGGCCGGAGAGATGGAACCTACAGTGTCGGTGCCAGGGATGTCGGACGCGGTGTGGAGGAAAGGGAGGGAGTGATTGTAGAGTGAGATAAAATGATACAAGTTGACAAGGTTAGGGCGAGGGTTATTCGTTTTATGGTTTGGGTGGTTAACGGGTAGTCTGGGAGTTTTCATTCTTCACTAAACTAATGGAGCGCCTTAGAAGAATATATTTCCCCCCACATGGACACTATAGAAAATACATAAATAGCCTGTTCTCTTTAAGAATTGGGAGGTTGTGGGGGGTTGTTTAAGGGAATAGATTCCTATTTACAATTTCACTCATCCTCTTTACTTCACAATAAAACTAATTAAACTTACAATACAATATGAATATGTATAAATTTGATAGAGAATGTTTGTTACAGTATGGATTTTCTAAAGTAATTAGGAGGTCCGTTTACAGTTTTAGTTGATCACTATAATTCTTTCCTTGTTACCCAAGTAAATCCAGATTCATAGAACCCTTTGCAATACAACTTTGTATAAAGATCACGTATATTAATTAGTCTTTATAATCATGGATTTTAGTCAGTTTGATTTGAAACCCGTTCACTAATCTAGCCGATGGAAAGAACGACATTCGATCTTCCTTGACTTGTGTCCACCTGAAATATTCATGTAATTTCTTTGTTGGAATTAACAAAATAGAAAATAATTCGGAATATAAAATAAAAAATTAGGAGCTATTTAATGAAAGAGTAAAGAAGAGATATTGACTAACTCATATGAAGTGACGAAGTAGTGAAGAAACATGGAGATCTGAAGCCGAGCCAACTCTGCTCCTGGACAAAAACGAGCCCCACCTCCAAATGGAGAATAGAATTGACTATTTCTCCAATTTCTCTTGTCCTTCATTCAAATATTACATTTTCAGGTTTAGAATAAAACAGGTTGAGAATAGTAATATTCCATTTGTTCTGAAAAATAATTTTACCATATATATACTCCCATCCATTATGAAAAAGCAATCCCCTACCGTTCCATCCTCAGACCTACCGACCCCTTCTTCCATCAACACAATTGATTCATTTTAGATTTTCTATTCACTCATGATCTGGCCTAGTCGACCCGATCATGATAGGGTTCCCCGCAAGTTGTGGGCAACGATGAGCCTCATTTTTCTAAGATCATTGAAATTTTTTCATATAATCGCGTATTTCAAAAAAAAAAATCTAATTAGCACACTAACTGCCTCAAGTACTATGTAGTGTACCTACTTGAGCTGGATGAAAGGAAACTTTCACGTCCGTTTTTGGGGGGCGGGGGGGCAATGGAAGATGAAATTCAAAAAATGGGAGACGATATTCAAAAAATCCGCCAATCAGCCCTTACCCCTGGTTATTCTATGAGTGTAGATTTATTTCTTTTTCCGTTCATCCCATTTGAGTGTAAATTACCCGAAATGACAAAAATTTTATTATTTTATATTTAGCTTAACCCACTTGTTATACTTAAAACATCAATCCACTTATTATTCTCACCACTCGTTTCCTCTCCTATTTTCATTTTCATACTCGCAACACCCTTTCACTCATTCTCTCTCCTTTTATAATACATTATTCTTTAGTTATTGTTTTCAAAATTTTAGTATACACTCACGTAAAAAGGAGGGAGTATTAATTAAAAAATTGACCTGCTTATACAACTTATAAAACGTACTTTTTAATATACTCCCTCCGTCCCACGTGAATGCAAACTTATTTCTATTTTGGTCCGTCCCACGTGAATGCAAACTTCCCAAAATGGCAAAGAATATTCACTATTCCACCCACTCATTCTCTCTCCTACTTCACTTTTACACTCACAACATTCTCTCTCCTCACTATTCCTCCCACTCATTCTCTCTCCTATTTAATTTTTCATACTCACAACATTTAACTTTTTCTCTTTCTTACATCACTTTTCCTTAATTCCCACACCCAAAAAGTTAGTCCACATTCACGTGGGATGGAGGGAGTATTTCATAATATAATGTACTCGTCGTTAGTAACATATACACGTGTAACATACTTTTGCAACGTTATCAAATAATACAACATTTTTTTTAACTTACGCGGTCAAGCGCCACAACATCATAATCACATTCAGCGATGACATGTCATTGATGTGGAGCTGACGTGACAATGCCACATCATCACACTCGTTGGTTTTTTGACGCCGTAAGTTAAAACATAATATATTTATTTCGCAATAATTTTAATTTGATTTAATTATTCCAATGAAATTTAAAAACTTGTTATTGATACAACAATATAAATACTATTAATAACAATTTTTAGATTTTCTTTCATCTAATCAAATCAACCTATTATTGTTCAAAATGTCTTCATGATAACGATAAAAAAGTAGGAAGGTTATCTCTCTCTTGATAACGATAAAAAAGTAGGAAGGTTATCTCTCGAAACGGAGGGAGTATAGTTTTGAAAGCTAAAGAAAGAATAGAGTATGTAGTGTGTGTGTGTGTGTGTGTTGGAGAAAAAATGAATCCTCACTTGATTTTGTGAGTCCGTCCATCTCCAGGGATTGAAAGTAAGAGCTCCCTCATACAAATTTTCGTCTAGATGGACTGCTGATAGAAATGGAATTACGTAGCTTCCTTTGGGAATGACATAACCTGTGGGTTAATCAGACATAATTAATACTTAAGGGGTCAAATTATATTTCAAGAACTTATACCCCCCAAGTTCTAAAAGTTTTTAACAAATTACGTAGTAGGAGAAATGAGGTCAATTGACCCCCTTTTATGTTAAATTTCTACGTGATAAAAGTATACATTGTTCTTCAGACAATTGTCTCAAAAATTTCCCATGTTTGGTTATGTTGTTATTTTGGGTACTTTTTCTCGATGAATAAGAAAATTACCTTGAAACTCAAAGTCGACTTTAGCCTCCCTAAGTAACCAAATTGCAATGCCACCTAGACGAAGTGTTTCGTCAATTACCTATACAACAAGAAGTGAAACAGCCAAATTTAGCATCGACGCGCGAGTATAGCCGTTGAAATAAGAATAAACGTTTGAGATATCCAACTGCCATAGCAGTCGAGAACTACTCTTGCCCTTTTACCTCTTGCGCTGCTAGCCGCAAGAAAGAGGTCAAATAATGTTGCATTTTATTTATTAACGTTTTAAATGTGCTCTATTAGTTTGTACATTACTATTTATACAATGATAGAAATGCACTAAGTCACTTTCCTTATTGAGTATCATTGAGTAGCGAGACGATTACTTACACATTGAGTGAATGGCATGGCTTTATAGTCCTGCCATGTTAACATATCTTCTTCCCCATTCAAACTTTGCACTAACCCTTTCCTCAAGCTTCGTTGCTCCTCCTATTTGTAACAAAATAAAAACCTCTCATAAAATATTTATATCTTATTCATTGTACGTGATGTACTCAATAAAGTAACTTCATAAAAAAAAATGAAAATTTGTACGTAAAAAGGTCAAATATGTATGTACCAGTAGCTGTTGCTGGGCCAAGGGAGAATGGGTGAGGAAATAGACTGCGAAAAGCATGGTTTTAGCAGTGGTTTCGTTCCCAGCAAAAAGAAGGTTGATGATAAAGTCAGCTATAGCGTCGTCTGGAAGACTCTTCTCCTCCACCAATCTACCTACTAAACCACCACCACCACCACCACCACCACCGTCTCCTTGCTGCCTGTTCCTTGTCTCTACCGCCTTATTGATTATGCTCACTATCTTTTCCCTTGCCTGCCATTCAAAACCCACAACTTTGTTATTGAGCCATTCTATTTTAATCTTGTTGTTTGAATAATGTATAGGATTTTCTATCATTTTTTATTGAGCAAAAAACTGACTATTTTTTGGCTTGGGAATATGATAAAATAAAGCAAAATGAATAAACTGTATGCGCTTCTTTGTTACGAAACAACTGTCAATCCACGTAATTTTCGACACAACTTTCATCACGAGTTTTCCCGGAAACAGCCTCTCGGTGCTTTACATCCGACCCTCTTACCTCATCGTAAGCGGGAATCTTTGCGGAAATGGGGTAATGTTGTTGTTGTTGTTGTTGTTTTGAATAATATATAGGAATGATGTATGATTTAACTTCAAAAACTTCACAAATTTTGGATACAAAATTTGAGATAGGATAATATTTTTTTTAACCCTAACACTATCAGTAGAGATTGCAGATTATAAATAGCGAGTTTGAGAATTTATAAAAGAAGTAAAAGTGGGAGCTAAATAAATATTACCTTCATGGCTTTATGAAAAGAAGACCCAGGAAGATTGATGGGAAGAGAGAGGCAACCATCCACAAAATCAGAAAACAATTGAGCCATCTCATTCACTCCCTCTTCGCTTGATACTCCAAGTAATTGATTTACCATCAAATTTATCGCTATCTGTTTCCATTAATAAAACAAACTATGTTATGCACGGTGGTGTTCGTTGGATAAACAATACTCCCTCCGTCCCACCCGAATTTGGACAAATTTCCTTTTTGGGCGTCCCATCCGAATTTGGACGGCCCAAAATGGAAACCTTAAATCACTATTCTCTCCACTCATTCTCTCTCCTACATTATTTTAATACTCACAACACCATTATAATTTACTATTCCCTCCACTCATTCTCTCTCCTATTTTTAAATTACACTCACAACATTTACCTTTTCCTTAATCTCCGTGTAAAGTAACTTTGTCCAAATTCGGGTGGGACGGAGGGAGTAATTCCTACTCGTTCAATGACTAAAACCCTTAATCTTCCGACATTATCATTGTGATTCAAATGTGTACTCTTTAATAACTAAAGTTGCGAGTGTAATATTTACTTTCATCAAGGCTAATCTTATAAAGGTAAACATGCTGAAAAGGAAGTCGAGGAATTCTGAGGGGAGGGCTGAAAGAAGGACGGTGTGGGTGGGATAGGAGGTGGTGTGGGAGAGGAAGGTAGGATAAGCGGGATAGAGATGATGCACCATTGGGAGGGGGTAACATATGTCGGGGAAGTGTTGGAACATAAACGATTCATTAACCATGACCGACTCACAACTAGATTAAGAAGAGAAGGAGAAGAAGAAGAAGAAGAATAATACGGAAGCGTGTACCTTGTGATTCCATGATTGTTCTTAGTCTTGTTCTTGAGTAAAACGAAGTATGAAGATATTCTTCAAAGTAGGGAAGAGTAGATCTTCTAAATAATAGTGCCCACACTTGATCTTCTTAGTGAATAAAAGAGAAGATTTGTGACTGAATTTTGTAAATGAATAAGTGTCTCTAAATGGCTGATGGATAGCCTTTATATAGATAGAGAAGGGGCACTTCATTTAGGGACTACACCCTTTCATAAAGATGGTGGTGTGAAGTTACCATTATGCCCATCATTTAATGGTACTTACACCTAATGGAATTCTACACATTTTGTCTATACTTTAACATTATTAAATGATTATAACAAATGGAATTAAATAACACATATTAATTAATCCATGTTCTAACAATCTCCCACTTGGATTAATATTAATATGTATCTTTTACTAAATAAATTTCTTAATCATTTATAACATGAATGACAACCCTTATGTGCACGTTTATTGTCATCCAACACAATCCCGTCCATTAGTCTTATAAGTATAGAGACTAAAGGGGCAGTCGTTGTAATTGATTCGCAACTAAACCCACATTAATCACATATATATATCCAACTAAACGACATAGATTAAGTATATATATGTAGCATGGAATATTAATGAATATATATGAAGAACGCATATATATATTCTCCAACTAGTCCTACTTAACCAAATGAGATCAATATAAATAATAACAACACAAAGAAATAGAAAACAACACAAACTCCCACTGATTTAAGCATTATCAAAAGTCGTTTCACCCATATGAGCAGTATGCTCGTGAAACATCAAAAGAGATTACGCTTTACAAAATGGATCCAATAACATGGAGTTTGATCCTATAAGTTGTATATCTATTTGTTCATTTTATACTTATTTCTCTTCAACAAGAGATATAACCATATGATGTCTTTCGACATCTTTGCATCCACTAAAACATAATCGGAATACTTAATGATCTCAAAATGATCCGATTTTATATACATAAGCATGTAGTTTAATGTTTTATATCATTCTTTTGGATGCGACTTAATGTTCTTCTTTTCGAATTGCTTTGGTATTGACCAAGCATCCCAATAATAAATACAAGGTCTGTACGAGTACAGACTTGCGCATACATTAAGTTTCCTACTGCCGGTGCATAAGAGATATTTTACATATAAATCTTTAGGACATTTACTTTAAACTGAATTTATCTCCCTTAGAGACATGGGTGTCATGTGGTTTACAATTTTCCATGCTAAACCTTTGTAATACCTTCTCTATATAGCTCTTTTGTGATAATCCTAAAATACCTCGTGAATGATCACGATGAATTTGGATTCCCAATACAAAAGATGCCTTACCAAGATCTTTCATCTCAAATTTGTTTGAGAAATTTCTTAGTTTCTTTTAGAAGGTCTTTATCATTACTAGCAAGAAAAATATCATCCAAATCCACATATAAGACCAAAATAATAAATCTACTCCCACTGAACTTATGGTACACACAATCTTCACCAAGATTCATTTCAAAGCCAAATGAAAGAATAACTTGGTTAAATTTTAAGTACCATTGACGAGATGCTTGCTTAAGCCCATAAATGAATTTCTTAAGTTTACAAACCAGTTGACTAGTTTGATCCGAATTAGTCACCATTTCTGGTTTCTTCATATAGATAGTTTCCTCAATGTTGCCATTGAGAAAAGGCATCTTAACATCCATTTGATGAAGCTCAAGATCATAATGTGCCACTAATGCCATAATGATCATAAAAGAGGTTTTAGAAGATACCGGAAAAATATTTCTTTATAATCAATGCCTTCCTTTTGAGTAAATCATTTAGTAACAAGACGTGCCTTATATCTTTTCATATTACCTTGCTAATCCCTTTTGGTTTTAAATATCAATTTATAACCAATAGGTTTTACACCTTCAGGTAATGGGACAAGATCCCAAATGTCATCGTCTTTCATTGATTTTAACTCCTCATTAATGGCATTGATCCACTTATGAGAATTAGAACTATTAATGGCTTCATGGAAGGTGATTAGATCATCTCCCACTAAACCTAAGGTGTCCTCATTCTCCGCAAGATACATATCATAAATATCCGGAATAATATTTCTTCTTTCTCTAGTAGATCTCCTTAAGGGCACCGGTTCATCCTCATTTTGAGGTTGTTGAATTTCATTATGTACAACATTTTCATGTTGTCCGTTATTTACGGGAGTCTCTATATTATTTTGAATTGTATGTTCTTTGTTGAATTTCAGGTACAATTACTTGATTTCCAACAGGAACTAAAGTTTGAGGAATAACGAGTGGTTTCTCTAACTCTTCAAATTCAAAATCATTACTATTTCTCCCATTAAATTCAACATCCTCAAGGAACCTAACATTGCCAGTCTCGAAAAATGTTCTAGTTTTCGGGTCATAAAATTTATATCCCCTAGATCTCTCGGCATACCCTACAAAATAGCTACTAACAGTATTAAGGTCCAGTTTGCCCTGATTAGGCCTATAAGGTCTAGCTTCTGCTGGACACCCCCATACATGAAGATGATTTAAGGACGGTTTCTTATTCGTCCATAACTCATAAGGGGTTTTGTCGGTAGCTTTTTGAAGGTGCTCTATTGAGAATATAAGTTGCGGTTTTTAATGCTTCGCCCATAATGAGTGAGGTAAAGAAGTACAAGAAAACATACTTCTTACCATATCTTTAAGGATTCTATTATGTCTCTCCAATATACTATGCTAGGTTTTCCCGGCATGGTGTAGTGAGGGACAATCCTACACTCTTCAAAAAAATAGCGAGTATAAAAGACCCGGACGTTATTCACCCAATACGTTATACCGTCCGTAGTTTTCACTACTATGATCGGATTTAACGTTCTTAATAGTCTTTCTTATGCCTTAAAAGACTTGAAAACGTCCAATGATTGAAACTTTACATGAAGAAAATAATGTATCCATAACGAGAGTAATCATCCATGAACGTAATGAAATATTGTTGACCATTCCATGAAGGATTAATGAATGGTCCACAAATGTCCATATGAATTAGTTCCAAGACGTTTGATATTCTCAAAATTTTATTTCCTTTAATGTTTGTAAATTTATTCTTTAAAACACTTAATGCAAAAGTTTTATCCGGAGTATCAAGTTAATTTTAGGATTCCCTCCGACATAAGCTTTATCAATTCTCCCTTTGGAGATATGACCCAAACTCCTATGCCATAGAATACAAGAATTTTCACTTGATAACTTTTGCTTAGTGCCTTTAGTTTTGGTTTCATTATTATGGGACTCATTCATTTTCTTGACCGTGTCAAGTAAATTAAGTTTATCGATATATGACAAAGTACTAGTACCGACAAGTTTGGAATTTAAAATAAAGATCACATTTATTATTACCTAAGAACAAGAGTAACCTTCCTTGTCAAAATTATGATAGTTATTAAACTCCATCAAAAGGATGGTACAGTGAATGTATTATTTAATACAAAATAATAGCCAGTACTTATCAATAATCTAAAAGTCCCTATGCCTATAACTTCAACCGGATTTCCAGCTTCCATATAGATGTATTTCTCATCTTCACTGGGAATTCGGAAATTCAGGCAACCCTGCATACATGAACTAATGTGAGTTGTTGCACCAAATACAACCACTATGTATATTAAGGTATTGAAACCAAATTTGCCTTAGTACAAACAAGACCAAATGACATACCATCCTGAATTCGCCATTTGCGATACTTATGGTAGTCGTTCTTCATGCGAGTAAGGTCCTTGCAAAAGAAGCATTTCTTGACTTTATGATCTTTAAATGATCCCTTATGCTTCTTACTTGCAACCGCAATTTCCTTCCCTCTTCTCTTAATCCCACGAGAAGAAGTAAATGATGAGTGAGTACTTTCTAATTTGAGATATTTCATCCTATCTTCCTCTAATGTCATATGTGAAAGTAATCCATTAATATTCCACTTTTTCTTTTGACATTTATAGGTCACTTCAAAAGGACCAAATTGAGGAGGAAGATAAATCAAAACTAAGTGCACGAGCAAATCTTTCGAAATCTCTAACTTAAGTGCTTTTAGTTTGATCGAAAGATGAAATAATTCGATAATGTACTCCCGAAGATTTTCGTCACCCTTGTACCGAATGGAAACAAGTTTCCACAAGAATTCAAGAAAAAACTCAGCATTTTCGATTTCGTAGACATTGTCCAAAAATGTCTACGACCGCATTTTCCATGATCATTAGAGTCACGCGGTTGGACCGTTCCCATTGCTCAACATTTTTCCGTTCTATAACGGTATTTCCTTTAGTGAGAGCAGCGGGACTTGATTCCCCAAATGCGTGATCGATGTCCATATTGCCTAAGATCATCGTTATATTATTTTTCCAAGTTTTAAGTTTAGTCCCGATAAGCAAAGGTACATCATTTATAGCAGTAGTTACGGATGAAGCATTAATCAAATGCAAGGAGAAGAACAAGAATGAAATAAAACATATATAAGAAACTACATAATGATTAATTATATCAAATGAATTCCATTAAAATAAAAGATAATCAACATGACATCAAGACTAATCTTTGGATTACGAATTGACTCACAATTTGATTTATCTTAAGGTAAACAAATAGCTTAAACAACACACTTTAAATACTTGCCTTCCTTTGGGCCGGATCAAGTACAAAAGGTGTCCTAAAGTTTAAGGTACTTGTTCCCCGGCAATAAAGAATATAAACAATTCACTTTAAACACCCGCCTTCCTTTGGGATGGTTCACAAAAGATTTAAAATGATCAAAAGTTTAGTTCAATTATTACCCCATGAATGTAAATACTTAGTCAACAACAAGGTCTCCTTTGGGAAACAAGCATGTTATCACATATCAATATTTACATTCATCTTTTAACAAGTTTGAATTTAATCAACAAAGTCTCCTTTGGGAAACAAGCATGTTAATTATATCCAAAAATGTTAAGGATATAATTAATCGGAAACAAAAGGCCTTAAGGTTATTTCTGAAAATTTATAGGGTAAATAAATAAGTGAAATTTATTATTAAAAGATAGTATCCTTTTGTTCTACCCGTCTATTCTTAAAGTTCGATAACTCTAAGAACCGCCGAAGCGCGACCCGGTGTCCATCCAGATACTATAATTTACTAACAAATTATCACAAAAGACCAAAAGGGTATGAATGACCAAAAATTGCGATTCTATAAACATTGAAGCTTCGCACACATGGGCGGCCGCGCAGTCAAGGTGGGCGACCGCCCAAGCTTCAATTCCACAAATTTTGAAGTCGCGTACACATGGGCAACCGCCCAGTGCATTTCACGGTCATTGAAGTTTGCACACACGTGGGCGACCGCCCAGATCAAGATGGGCGACCGCCCATGTGCCCAGTGCCCAGATTTGACGAAAAGTCACCATTTTTAACACCCTTTTATGAACAGTTTTGAACCCTTTTATGAACAGTTTTGAACCAAATAGAGAGGGCGCGGCCCTTTGCCAGGACAACGAGACATAACATCCAATACCCTTTAGACTATCAATTCTTAACTTAATGGTGAATGATTATTCAACCAAAGCAAGTAGATCCTTATACTCACATCACATTTTTAAATGTGTGGCTATACATTTGAACAAACTCACAACGCATCAAATGATGGTGGCTATGTCCAAAATAGGATAATCTTACATTAAGAATTGAAAGCCTTGTGTAAACCAAAATCAGAAATAGAATGAAGTTTATGAATATAATATTCTTAGACAAGATGAGTATCATGAACAAGAACAAAAACTAAATGAAATCATACAAGAATTAAAGCATAAAGCTTTATAAGAATTTCAAACTCAATCTAGTATATGAGTAGGCTCTGATACCAATTGTTGGAACATAAACGATCAATTAACCATGTACCGACTCACAACTAGATTAAGAAGAGAAGGAGAAGAAGAAGAATAATACGGAAGCGTGTACCTTGTGATTCCATGATTGTTCTTCGTCTTGTTCTTGAGTAAAACGAAGTATGAAGATATTCTTCAAAGTAGGGAAGAGTAGATCTTCTAAATGATAGTGCCGACACTTGATCTTCTTAGTGAATAAAAGAGAAGATTTGTGACTGAATTTTGTAAATGAATAAGTGTCTCTAAATGGCTGATGGATAGCCTTTATATAGATAGAGAAGGGGCACTTCATTTAGGGACTACACCCTTTCATAAAGATGGTGGTGTGAAGTTACCATTATGCCCATCATTTAATGGTACTTACACCTAATGGAATTCTACACATTTTATCTATACTTTAACATTATTAAATGATTATAACAAATGGAATTAAATAACACATATTAATTAATCCATGTTCTAACAGGAAGTGGATGTATTGTTAGGTAGGGGTAGGGAAATTCATTCTAAATGAACTTGACATACCGGGAAGTATAAACATCCTGAGTGGTAGGATCAAGACAATGGTATGCACTTTGAATAGGAGATAGCCAATGAAGATACATGTGATGGATTTAGGGCAAGTTTGTGGAGAGTCTAACGACGGAACTATGGGTAGCAAAGGCAGCCGAAGCTACATAGTTTTGTGTAGTTGGGTGGGGATTGAAATAGGCGGGGAAAAGGGAAGTCATTATTGAGTAAGGCAATGGGTAGGCGGTTAACGAGATAAGTGGCAGCGATAAGGTAGGGGATCAGAAGGTGAGAGGGTGATTGTCTTGGGAGAGTAGGGCAAGACCAATTTCAACTATGTGGCTGTGGCGGCAATATTCATCAAAGCCATTGATGTGGGGGGGAGGGGTTTAAGGTGGGAGATGCCAAACTGAAGGAGGGAGTGATTTTAATGTACATTCTTACCGCGGTTATCAGAAAATTATTGAATTATTTGTTTGTTGGAAAACTTTTCAACAAGGAAATTGAATTTGGTGAAGTTGGCAAATGCGCCAGCTTTTTGTTTGAGGGGTATAGCCAAGTGTATTTGGTATAGAGATCAAAAACATAAAACATAGGATTTGAAGTTGTCATGGGAGAGAAGTAGAGAGGTCCAAATATTCGAGAAGACAAGTTCAAGAAGAGATGTAGATTTTAGAGAAGATATAAAGAAAGGCAATTTATGACTTTTTTATTATTACAAGCATTAATGTGAAAAATGACTTGAAGAAATAGATAAAGAGAACTGTTAATTTAAAAGAGAGATAATCGGAGGTGAAGGTGGCAAAGCCACTGATGCCAAGAGTGGTTGGAGTCGGAGATGCCATAGTAAGCTTAAGTAGATAATGGGTGCTAGAGGTAGACGCTATAAAGGAAGAAACTTCTGCTACGACAGCATTGGGACGATCGAGTCAAGTAACATGCACGGTCTTGCATGCCAGTTCATATTAAGCTTCAATTCAGCAACTTGGTGCACGGCCGAGTCAAGTAACATGCACGATCGTGCATGACAGAATCTGCAGATTTTCGTTTTCTCTTTTTGTTATTCTGTTTCCTTGTTTATAGATGTAGTATATATCTTCCTATTGTAAAAACAGATTTGTGTATATCTCCAGGTTAGCTGTTACATATCTATTATATATAAATACACACTCAAGTGATCAATAAAATTCATTCATTCACCATATTATTTACATGATATCAGAGCATTAGTGATCAACTCCCTAAAACCCTACTCCTTTCTCAGCCGCCTCCCTATGGCAAACCAAGCTTCCGCCTCCACCATTCCAAACTCGTCTGAACCATATCACCCCATCACCTTGGTCAATCTCTCCAACTGCAAAACCCTCACCCCTCTAACCTATCTCTCATGGTCTTCCCAGATCACTTCCCTTCTCTTTGGCTTAAACCTCCTTAAGTTTGTCAATGGAACCCATATACTACCCCCAGACACCATCAATATTGATGGCAAAGACTATCCCAACCCTGCTGTAACCACTTGGAATAGGCAAGACCGCCTTATACTCGGTGCTTTACTAGGCACCCTAGACACTATTGCTGCCCCTCTCGTTTACCAAGCCACCACCTCTAGTCAAGCTTGGAACATCCTTAGAACAACCTATGCAAACCCATCTCATGGCCACATCCTTCAGGTCAAAGAAAACCTTGAATCCATCACCAAATCCACCCTTTCCATAACCGAATAAATGCAAACAATCAAAACCTGCACCGATAAGTTAGCAATCCTAGGAAAACCCATGGATCCTGAGGTTGTCATCGCCAAAGTCCTTAAGGGACTTGTTATGACTCCTACAAACCCATTATCGATTATGTCCGTGCTAGAGACAACCCTATCTCATTCGAGGCCCTTCACGAAAAACTCATCCACCACGAGCTCACCCTCAAACAGCAAACTGCTCCACTAGTCTTCCCTGTTTTGACTCATGTTGCTCATACCCATTACCCATCTCGTCCTCACACAAACCACCTTATTCTCCCCACCCCTTTTCAACCTCGAAACCCTTATCCCGCTATTTTCAAAGGAAAATGCCAATAATGCCGCTATGTTGGTCACATCATCTCTTAGTGCCGTCAATTCAAACATGACTATCCTAATGTTGTCTTCCCGCCCGTCCCCTCCTCCAACTGATCACCTCGCCTCACTCACTCCCATCCTCGCCACAGGTCCACACTTCATCTGCCTCTTCCCCACCACCTCCGGCTCCTTAGCTTGTTGATAGCAGGGCCACACACATCACCTCACAAATGACGTCTCCAACCTTGCTCTCCTCCACCCTTATAATGGTTGTGATGATGTTATTATTGGGGATGGATCCGCCCTTCCCATCTCCAACATAGGTTCCTTCTCTTTTCCTACTCTTCATTCTTCTCTTACATTCAATAACGTATTGCATGTTCATTTAATTTCTCGCAATATTCTTTCTGTGTCTCAGTTCTGCAAAGATAATAATGCCTTTATAGAATTCTCACACTCTTCCTTTCTTGTTAAGGAAATCTCGACAAGCCGCATTCTTCTTCACGGGACCACTGATCGTGGAGTCTACCTTTGGCACCCTACCCCGCCACAAGTTCATCTCGGCACCACCACATCTCTTCACTTTTGGCATCATAGACTAGGACATCCCTCTCCCCCTATTGTTTCCCTTTTAAATAAGCAATTTACTTTATCTATTCCTAGTGGTTCTCTCTCGTTTTGTAATCCTTGCAATATTAATAAAAGTCATAGGCTTCCATTTTCTGTTTCTACTATTAAATCTCACGCTCCTCTTGAACTTATTTTTTCCGACGTTTGGACCTCCCCAATCCACTCCTATGACAACTACAAGTATTATGTCATATTTGTTGACCATTTCACAAAATACACTTGGCTATATCCATTGAAAGACAAATCTGATACTTTCGCCACCTTTACCCGTTTCAAATCCCTCGTTGAGAAATACTTTGCTCGACCTATCATTCAATTCTTTTTCGACAACGGGGCCGAGTATCTCAAACTCACACCGTCCTTACTCCAAACAGGAATCTCTCACCTTACTTCACCTCCTCACACTCCTGAACACAACTGCTTTGCCGAACGCCGTCGCCGTCACCTTGTTGAAACTGGTCCCACACTTCTTTCTCATGCAAATCTCCCACACACTTTTTGGCCTCACGCCTTAACTACTGCTACATACCTTATCAATCGCATGCCTACTCCCACTCTTAGTAATGACTCTCCCTACCTCCGAATGTTTCAAACGACACCTAATTACACCAAACTTTGCAGCATTGGTTGTCTTTGTTACCCTTGGCTTAGACCCTATGCTCCTCACAAACTTGCTCCCAAATCTGCCCCTTGCATCTTTGTTAGCTACTCACCTTCTCAAAGTGGATACAACTTCCTTGATCCGACCACAAACCGTCTACACACCTCTCGACATGTTAAATTTGTCGAAAAAAAATTTCCCTATCCTTCTGTCATAACCACACCTCCTATATCCTCCCATATCTCCCCTACTGAGTGGTGCACCTTCTCCATCCCTATCATACAACCTGTCACCAACAGTCCCACCCCACCCCTACGCCTTCTCCTTCTACAGCCCCCGTCCCTCCCCCTATTCCAACCCTTTCTCCTACTGCCACTCCTGCCTCAAACACTACAGCCCCTGTTATCATTCCAGCCACCACTCCTCCACCCCATCGAACCATCACAACCCGACTCTCAAACAACATCCGAAAACCATATCCCAAATATGCTCACCTAGTCACCCTACCCTCTCCCAATTCCCTTCCCACCTCCACCAAACAAGCCCTGTCTACTCCTCACTAGCAAACTACCATGCTTGACGAATACAATGCTCTCATACGCAACAACACTTGGTCATTGGTTCCATCCCATGAAGCACCTAACATAGTTGGATGCAAATGGGTTTTTCGAATAAAGTACAACCCTGACAACTCTATCAACAAGTATAAAGCTCGACCGGTTGTAAAGGGTTTTCACCAATGCCCCAGCCTTGATTACTCTGACACATTCAACCCAGTTGTCAAACCGGTCACAATTCATCTCATTCTCTCCTTAGCTATTGGTCAAGGTTGGCCTCTTCGTCAACTCGACATCAACATTGCCTTTCTTCAAGGTAATCTTTCTGAAACTGTCTTCATGTCTCAACCCCCAGGTTTTCAAAACACCTCTCATCCCTCCCATGTTTGTCGTCTTTCAAAGGCAATTTATGGTCTTAAACAAGCACCACATGCCTGGTACACCGAACTCAAAGGTTTTCATATCTCATTTGGCTTTATATCCTCTCTAGTCGACCCCTCCCTTTTCTCATATTCTAAAGGTTCCGAACGTCTTCTTCTTGTTGTTTATGTAGACACATTATTATCACCGGTACGTCTGACTCATTTCATGCTTCATTCATCACTTGTCTTGCATCTCGATTCTCTCTCAAGGACCTTGCCTCTCTCTCTTATTTCTTGGGCACTGAGGTTACACCCAATGCCAATGGCATCCTTCTCTCTCAATTAAAATATATCACAGAGCTCTTAGCTAAATACAACATGGTTTATTCCAAACAATCTCCCACGGTGAATAAACTTGCAAAATGGCCTTCACCACCCTCTAGAGAGCCACTGGGTAGCTCTCAAAAGACTCCTCCGCTATCTGCATGGTTCATTACATATGGGTATTCAACTGTTTAAACAAACACCTTCTACACTCCACGCCTTTTGTGATGCAGATTGGGCGGGTGACAAGGATGAATATATCTCTACTACCGGGTTTGTTGTCTATCTTGGTCGTAATTCTATATCGTGGTGTTCTAAGAAACAATGAGCTCTTGCAAGCTCTTCCACGGAATCTGAGTTCCGTGCTGTTGCTCCCACTACTGCCGAACTTTTATGGGTTACCAACCTTCTGTCCGAACTTGGCATCTCACTCCCTACTCCTCTGGTGATCTACTGTGATAATCTTGGAGTTTCTAACTACTCCGCCAATCCTGTTTTCCACTCAAGAATGAAGCATCTGGCACTCGCTTTTCACTTCGTAAGAAAACAAGTTCACCTTGGCAAGCTTCATGTTCAACACATCTCCGGCGATGACCAACTCGCTGATGCACTCACAAAGCCACTCTCCCGTGCTTGGTTCCTATCTCTTATCTCCAAGATTGGACTCACTCAATGACCGTCCATCTCGCAGGGGTGTATAAAGGAAGAAACTTCTGCTACGACAGCATTGGCACGACCGAGTCAAGTAACATACACGACCGTGCATGCCAATCCAGATTAAGCTTCAATTCAGCAACTTGGTGCACGGTCGAGTCAAGTAACATGCACGGCCGTGCATGACAGAATCTGTAGATTTTCGTTTTCTCTTTCTGTTATTCTGTTTCCTTGCTTATAGATGTAGTATATATATCTTCCTATTGTAAAAACTGATTTGTGCATATCTCCAGGCTAGCTGTTACATATCTATTGTATATAAATACACACTCAAGTGATCAATAAAATTCATTCATTCACCATATTATTTAAAGACGCCACGATAAATTGTCTCATGAATGAGGATGCGATTGGTTGAGTGCCTATGCTAGAGAATGGGAAGAGAGGAGCCATCACTGATAATTACGTCATCTCTCCCATTATAGGGATTGTGGAGTGCAAGATCGGCGGGGTCATTGGAGAGGTGATGATTGGCACCACTGTTAGCTAGCCAAGATACTAGTGGGGTGTTGTTGGAAGCAGTGGCAGTGTGAGCTTGGGGACGGGAGTGGTTTAGATTGGCGTGTGGTAGCTGGTTGAAGAGGAAGGGGATTGAACACAACAAATGGGTAGTCATTCTTAAACTGCTGACACTTAGGGACATAACATAACCGATAATATTGACACCATCCTTTGAATGGGGGGAGGGGGGAGGGAGGGGTTAGCATATGAGGAAGATACATGAGAAGGAAGAAGTCGTGTGGATTTATTAAGGCGGGGGGCTGGGCGAGATATTTATGGAATGAAGCGGTGGTGGATGACATGGGTGGAAACGATGAAGGGGGTGGTTAGGGTTGGAGAGTGAGTATGGTTGATTAGGAGATCACATCGGTGGTGTGTTAGAGCCAAAAAAGAAAAAAGGAAGATCATAAGATGTGCATTATGAGTTAATTGCATTTTCACAAAAGCCCAATATATATAGTACAATTAAGTTATGAGGCATTTACCAAATAATCCCTCTAAAGAAACAATACTACTTTCTAGGACAATTTCTAATTTGCTTAACCATTTAGTCCCTAGCCTAATAACTACACCCACCCAATATTTTACTAAGTTCACCCTCCTATCATTTCACTAAGTCCACTCTCTTTAACAAGTTAATTTCTCTCCAACCACCCTCACCTTAGGTCACCCCCTCCCCATCTTCTCCGGTCAACACTTCCGGCAACCATCAACTCCGACAACCAACTCCGGTGACTTTTTCCGGCGACTTTTTTTTTACGCCGGCGACCACCAACTACGGCGACCTCTCCGGAGACCAAACAACTGAGAACTTAACTTATCAGTAAGTTCTCAGGTGTCAACTAAACTACTAAGAACACAATTTACTCCGGCGACCACCAACTCCGGCGACCAAACAACTGAGAACTTAACTTATCAGTAAGTTCTCAGTTGTCAACTAAACTACTAAGAACACGATCAACTCCAGTGACCTCTCCGGCGACCAAATAACTGAGAACTTAACTTATCAGTAAGTACTCAGTGTCAACTAAACTACTAAGAACACGATCAACTCCGGCGACCACTGACTCCGGCGACAAAACAACTGAGAACTTAACTTATCCGTAAGTTCTCAGTCAATTAAACTACTAAGAACACAATTAACTCCGACGATCACCAATTCCGGCGACCTCTCCGGCGACCAAACAACTAAGAATTAACTTATCAGTAAGTTTTCAGTTGTCAATTAAACTACTAAGAACACAATTAACTCCGGCGACCACCAACTCCGGCGACCAAACAACTGAGAACTTAACTTATCAGTAAGTTCTCAGTTGTCAACTTAACTCTAAGAACACGATCAACTCCGGCGACCAAACAATTGAGAACTTATCGGTAAGTTCTCAGTTGTTAACTAAACTACTAATAATACGATCAACTTCGGCCACCAAAGAACTGAGAAACTATCATTAAGTTCTCAGTTGTCAAATAAACTACTAAGAACAATTGAAAACTTCTCATTTGTACTCAATTATTTATCACTATCGATTATCAATCGTTCTTAGTTGCTAACATAACAATTAAGAACTTCTCATTTCTACTCAGTTGTCAAGCAAATAATTTTCAAAAACGTTTATTATAAAAATTTACAAAAAGCTAGAATATCTTAAATTTGTTCAAAGTAGAAACTATTCACACGAGAATGTTTTGATCGTCAACAAATTGAATTTGGCTCTCATGTGCAGAATGATAAAGGTGAAAAGGTACACATTTATTTTGGGACGAAAAGAGCAAATTGAAAAAAAATCATTTTGAAATGTAAGAAGTATTTTTCTAGATTTTTTCAACTGTAAGATAATTATTGGCTATAGAGTATTTATAGTTAAAAGCACTAAAACATAGCCAAACAGCTCCCTGTCCCCGCAAAACTTGAGAAAGCATACCCTGCTTTTACAACTCGAGATTCTTGAAAGCATTTCCTCAATCGCTTCCAATATCTCTACACCACAGATCTTGAACCATGAACAGTACTTCTAGCTGGGAAGTGAGAGAGATAGAGAAGGAACAGAAAAGGAGATGGACGCCGACGGAGGGGGGAGGTGTTGCCGGAGGTGGGGGGGGGGGAGGCGTTGCCAGAGGTGGGGGAGGGAATAGGTGACCAGAGGTGAGATGAAGAAAGTAGAAAGAGAAAGTCGAGGAAAGAGAAGATCGTCGATCGGAGGTGGGGATGGGGGAGGGATGCCGGAGAAATGATCTGCACAGAGAGGGTTACCGGAGTTGAGGAGGGAGAAGGATGCCGGAGTTAGGGAGGAGAGAGGTCACCGGATTTGAGGAGAAATGAGGTTGCCAGAGCTCGGGAGGAGAGAGGTCGCCGGAGTAATAGTTGATCGGAGGGAGTTTAGAGAGAGAAAGTAGAAAGAGGGGGAGTGTGGGTGAGAGAGAGATCTGGGAGGGTGTTTATTTTGCCGTGAAAGCTTGGTTGAGAGTATGGGATTCGCCGGAGTTGAGGGAAACGGTCGCCGGAGTTGAGGGATCGGCGCCGAAAGTTGTGGAGGGGAGGGGTGGTGACGGGAGAGAGGGAGTAGAGAGAGAAAGTGTGTGTGTGTGTGTGAGAGAGAGTGTGTGTGTGTGTTTGTTACAGGTTGGGTGGGTGGGTTGGTGGGGATGGGAGGGGTATAATTATATTATTTAAATTAAGAGAGGAATTATATGGTAGGACAAAATATTTTTTAGGATTAGGAAGTAGATTAAGAAATAGGTTGTCTTAGGTTAGGATGTAGATTAGATATTATTGAGGGACTATGACGTAATTTTCTCTTAAGTTATAATCTTACTAAATGTACAATAATTATCTATCTGAAATACATGTACATATAATCTCATAAACTTAACTATTTTGATATACAAAATTTCAATAAATATAAATAAGGAAAAGATTAGTGAGCAAGTATTGTTAGTTAGCCAATCATTTTGGATTCTTAAATGAAATGAAATGGAATGACAATTTCGTTGTATATCCAATCGATCATGACAAGTGATTAGCTAATCCTTTGCTCGGACCCGGAACCGAGACAGCTCCATCGAGAATTTGCTGCATCCTTTTGAAAGCAAAATTTTCCTTCTTTTAAAATTAACTATTGTTATTAATTTGATTTGATATACTAAAGTTACTATGAGTGTAAGAGTGTTTTATGAAAAATCTGTTTTACCATAAACTTAGGATAAAACATGTTTTTAAATGTGCGATGACATTTTTATAAATTAATACAATTTCGCACGCGGTAACATTTTTGTAACAAGTGTATTTCGCGAACCGCTAGTGTATAACTAACATTAGTTACAATGACTGCCCGTTCATATAATTAACACTCAAAAACACTATTATGATACTAAAAAATATTATTACCGACATTAAAATGGTATATCCAGCGTTAGTTACAATAAGTGTCGGTACATGTACTTAACACTAAAAAACAATAACACTGACATTAAAATGGAACAACCAGTGTTAGTTATAAGGAGTGGCACTAGCCACTTGTGCAAAACACGGAACTTTTGATTAAATATGAACCACAAAATGCAAAACATGTCAAATTGAAAAGAATTTCGAGACCTACAAAAGTCATCTGCATTCAGCCATTGATACAGGGTTTGAAAACCCCAAAAGACGTTATTTAGGCTTTCAAACGGGCCTATGTTTTTGAAAGTTTTGTTATTATGTTATAGAGCATGTGTTTTGTTGAGTGTCATCAACGTATTAAAAAGTATAAGGGCTTGTATAAAAGAATGTCATTGTTATTGTTAGTAGTGCTAGAGTCAACGACTGCGAGATTACGTTGATAACCTCGTGTATCTACAAAAATGCCAACATGCACGTTTTTAAAAAGGGTAGTTATTTATAAAATTGTCACAGATCCGGTTCAGCATGGTTTAAAAACACTTTTTACCTTAACCTTATAGTGAAACACGTTTTTACAAGATTTTGTGATTAATTATAAGAGCAATGCTATGGGCACAAAATAAATTTATAAAATTTTGCTCACAAAATGAGTATAAAATGTTTTATTGATTTTATTAATAGTATACATCTAAATAAAAATCTCAATAAATTCATTAAATCTAAGATTTTGTTAACAAAAAATTTGTGACTATTTTGTGTCTCTAATATTACTCTAATTATAATCATGTGTCCAATTATAAACCATTGATAAGAGGGTGCATAGTATTAAGGATATTAAGGAATCTCCTCCTAAAGTTTTCTAAAGTTATTTGTTTGACTTTCTCTATATTATTCCTAGTCAATATCCTCATGTATTTAGATTAGACAACTAAATATTTATATTGTGATTAGAATAAGGAAACCCCTTCTCCTTATTAGAATATGATGATTAGAATAAGGAAACTTCTTCTCCTTATTAGAATATGATGACTAGAATAAGGAAACTCATTTTCCTTATTAGAATATGACTATCTCTTGTATATATATTAAGAGTTTGTGAATAAACAACCCAAGGGTTTTCTAATTCTCACATGGTATCAGAGCTTCAAAGATCCATAGCCTAAACCCCTTCAAAAATCCGGCAGCCCCTCCCCTCTATCCCTATGGCCGGCTCCCCCTCCTCCAGCAATACCCTCCCCACCACCGCCCTCACCACCCAAGTTCGCCCATCACCCACCCATAACTCCTACCATACCTCCAATCCTTCTCCTTCCTTCCATAGACCCTCACCCTTCCCCTACAAGGGCAAGTGCCAATATTGTAGTACCATTGGTCATATCCTCTCCCAATGTCGTCAATTCAAACGTGACCACCCCACCGTAAATTGCTCCTCTTAACCTCGCCAATACCGAAACCCAAACCCCAACCACCAAAAACCCCAAGCCCACTCAGCCGCCCACCATACTCCCTCTCTCCATCCCTCCTGGCTTATTGATAGTGGTGCCACCAACCACATCACTAATGACCTCTCCAACCTAGCCTTACACACACCCTACAATGGCAGTGACGACGTCATTATCGAAGATGGTTCCTCTCTTCCTATCTCTAACATAGGTTCATTCTCTCTCTCCACATACTCTCCCCTTCTTCTTTTCAATCATGTCTTACATGTTCCTCTTATCACTCGTAACATTCTCTCTGTATCTCAATTTTTTCGTGACAATAATGCCATTATTGAATTCTCACACTCGTCTTTTCTCATTAAAAACAAAGCTATGAGTCAAACCCTTATCCACGGAGACCTTGAGGATGGTGTCTACATTTGGCACCCTCCGCCCATTCAAGCTCATTCAAGCGTCATCTCTTCGCAATTGTGTCATCATAGATTAGGCCATCCCGCTCCCCCCATTCTTAGTCTACTACGTAGCAAATTCCATTTATCTATTTCCTCTAGTTTATCTCCGTGTAATTCTTGTTTCATTAACAAAAGCCACAAACTACCATTTGCATCCTCTTCTCTAATTTCACATGCTCCTCTAGATCTTATTTTTTCTGATGTATGGACTTCTCCAGTTTATTCCCTTGACAAATTTAAATACTATGTCATCTTTGTCGACCACTTCACCAAATACATTTGGTTCTACCCCCTAAAACACAAATCTGACACCTACAACAAATTCCTTCGTTTCAAAACACTAGTCGAAAAATACTTCCAACGTCCTATCATCCAAGTCTACTCCGATAACGGGGGTGAATACCTCAAACTCACACCCACTCTGGCTCAAAACGGTATCACTCATCTCACCACTCCACCTCACACTCCTGAACATAATGGGTATGCCGAACGTCGTCACTGTCACATTGTTGAAACGGGTCTCACCCTTCTCTCCCATGCCAACCTACCCCTCACCTTTTGGCCTTATGCTCTCACCACTGCCACCTATCTCATAAACAGAATGCCTACCCCCACCCTCAACAATGATTCCCCCTACCTTCGCCTATTCCATTCCCCACCAAACTACACCAAATTACGAAGCTCTGGTGTCTCTGTTATCCTTGGCTTTGCCCTTATACCCCCCACAAGCTAGCCCCTAAATCAATTCCATGTATCTTTGTTGGTTACTCACCCACGCAAAATGCGTATTACTGCCTTGACCCCACCTCCCATCGAGTCTACACCTCCCGCCATGTCCATTTTGTTGAAAACACATTTCCCTACACCTCCCTCACCTCCATTCCCCCCATTGCTTCTGCTCCCCCTCCCTCCGATTGGCACACTCTATTTCTCCCTGTCCTAAACACTACACCCTCCATTCAACCACTACCCAATCTATCCACCCCTCCCCTACCCACCCCCTCTCAAACCTTCCCTCCCCTAACCATCCATCACCCTTCAGCTAGCCCGAAACAACCCACGCCGAACCAGAAAACCCGCACGATCGCCCCCCAGATTTGTGCGATCGCCCCTCCCTTCCAGAAACTTTGCGCGATCGCCCCCCTCCCCTGCGCGATCGCCCCCATACCCAGCAGCTCCGTCCCCCCTCCTACCCGCAACATCACCACCCGGCTGTCCCATGGTATCACCAAACCTAACCCCAAATATTCCAACCTATCCCTACTCCCCTCACCCACAAGCCTTCCCACCACCACCAAACAAGCTCTCTCTATCCCACATTGGCATAACGCCATGATTGAGGAATTTCAGGCTCTCACTCGAAATAAAACCTGGAATTTAGTTCCCCCTGCCACCCCCCACAACATAGTCGGGTGCAAATGGGTCTTTCGCATGTCCCTGACAACACAATTCAGAAATACAAGGCTCGGCTTGTAGCCAAAGGCTTTCACCAACAACCCGGTGTTGATTACACCTAAACCTTCAGTCCTGTTGTCAAACCCGCTACAGTCAGGCTCCTTCTCTCACTTGCCATAACCAACCACTGGCCTCTTGGCCAGCTTGATGTCAACAACGCCTTTCTACAAGGTTCACTCTCCGAATCTGTGTTTATAACACAACCCCCCGGCTTTGAGGACTCCAATAACCCCTCTCATGTATGCCATCTCTCCAAAGCCATCTATGGTCTCAAGCAAGCTCCTCGTGCTTGGTTCCAAGAACTCAAAACCTACCTCACCACATATGGCTTTCACCGATCCCTCCCTATTTATACTCAACAAAACACCAACCCCTATCTTTCTTTTGGTTTATCTTGATGACATCATTGTAACCGGGCCGTCACCCTCGCTCCTTCAGTCATTCATCACTAGCTTGTCCAATCGTTTCTCTCTCAAGGATCTCGGTCCTCTATCATATTTTCTGGGCATTGAGGTTGTCCCCAACAAAAATGGTATCCTCCTCTCCCAAACAAAATACATCCATGATCTTCTCACTTGTCACATCATGATTGACTGTAAACCGCTCCCCACCCCTATGGTCACATCACCACCCCTTGTGAGATCCACTACCACTCCCGCTGTTGAACCCACTTCCTATCGTGCTATTGTTGGTGGTCTTCAATACTTGTCCTTCACTCGCCCTGACATTGCCTTCTCCGTGAACAAGCTTGCACAGTTCATGCAGAATCCCCAATCATCTCACTTGGTTGCTCTCAACCGGCTCCTCCGCTACCTTCATGGCACTATGCACTTGGGTCTCCAGATTTACTCTACGTCTCCCCCCTCTCTTCATGCCTTTTGTGATGCAGATTGGGCTGGTGACAAAGATGACTTTGTATCCACCTCTGGTTTCTTTGTTTACCTCGGTCGTAACCCAGTTACTTGGTCCTCCCGCAAGCAACGTGCTCTTGCCCGCTCCACCACTGAGGCCGAGTTTCGTGCCATTGCGGCTGCCTTGAGATTACTTGGGTTCGGAACCTGCTTATTGAGCTCAGTATTTCTCTTACTTCTCCGCCGGTTATATACTGTGACAACCTTGGTGCCACAACTTATTCCGCAAACCCAGTTTTTCACTCTCGGATGAAACATGTGGCTCTCTCGTTTCATTTTGTCCGTGAACAGGTTCAGTCTGGCTCTCTCCGTGTGCAGCACATTTCTGGTAATGACCAACTTGTTGATATTCTGACAAAACCACTATCTCGTCTACGCTTCGATCAACTCATTTCCAAGATTGGTCTTCTCCAAGGATCGTCCATCTTGCGGGGGCGTATTAAGGATATTAAGGAATCTCCTCCTAAAATTTTCTAAAGTTATTTGTTTGACTTTCTCTATATTATTCCTAGTCAATATCCTCATGTATTTAGATTAGGCAACTAAATATTTATATTGTGATTAGAATAAGGAAACCCCTTCTCCTTAATAGAATAGGATGATTAGAATAAGGAAACTCATTCTCCTTATTAGAATATGACTATCTCTTGTATATATATTAAGAGTTTGTGAATAAACAACCCAAGGATTTTCTAATTCTCACACATAGGAGAGAACTCCTTGCAGAACAAGTTCGATTACGCTTGACCCCCTAGTTTAGGGATGAGAAGTGTATTTTTGAATTGAGAGTTGTTATTCACATGCGCAACATTATTACTAAATACCCCACAATGAAAATTGTTACAAAAATGTGTTCAATCAAAATGACCATATTAGCCCTTTACTTCAAACTCTTTTGAAACAAGAACCCTCGACAGATTTTCTAAAGCCATTTCCACACGAGCCATGTTTTTGCTTTTTGGCTGTAGCACAAATTTAAGAAATCCCTAGGCTGGTGAAGGTTGAAAGGCAAAGATGTGCTACAAACAAGAGATCCCAGATTTCAAACTCAACACAGCTCCATTCTCTCTCCGAAAACAACAATGACCGTCTCTCACTCTGCCACTTCTTTAACCACACTAATGTGGTTAAAAAAGTGGCAGAGTGATAAGTTTTAAAAGGGTAAAATAAAAATAGTGATGGTGTGTTTAATGTTAAGTGATAAGTTTTTTGGATAGATTTAGTAATGTTGCGAGAATGTGAATAGCAACTCTCTTGCTTGCTGAACACCAAACCTCTCATATTAAAATAAAGGGTAAAATGTCATAAGCCCTACTTGTTGGGGTTTGGATCCTAAACTGCAAGGAAGGAAGCGTCCGAGGAGTTTCTGCGGTGGAGAGCGGCCGCGCTCGGGGTGGAGAGCGACCGCGCTCGTTGGTCAAAATTGGGGCTGGAACTTCGGCAAAGGAGGGCGACCGCGCTGCAGGGGTGCGTGGCCGCGCTGGCGTCGGGGAAGTGTTTTCCTAATCTGATTTTGTTTCCTATTTTATTTAGATCTCTTCCTTGACTGAGCTAGGTTCCTTGTATAAACTATATAAACTTAATTTCGGCCTAGAATACATTGTAGCAACATATTAGAGAGGTGTCTAATACATATTGACTTGGCAATTGCCCCCGGACGTAGTTCACGAGTTGGTGAATGAACCGGGTAAACAACTCTTGTGTTCTTGTGTGTGATTGTTTCTTTCTTGTACGTGTGGGTGTGTTGATTTCTTTGTGTTGATTGCAACGGGGGAGCACCAATTTCACAACAACTGGTATCAGAGCTTTGGTTCGGAGGATTCAAAATTCTTCATTAGTTGATTAATTTTGAATCGCGTTCTTGGGGATTTTGGTGAAGCGGTCAAGATGAAGAACTCAATCGAGAAATTCAACGGTGTGAATTTCACGTTTTGGAAGACAAGGATTGAAGACTACCTTTATTGTAAGGATCTTCATGGACCCTTGAAGGCGAAGCCCGAAGACATGTCACAAGGGGATTGGGAGACGTTGGATCGGAAGGCGTTAGGAGCGGTAAGGAGTGCCCTAACCGACGACGTTGCACGGAACGCTATGGAGGCCAAGACAACGGTGGAGTTGCTACAAACGCTGTCAGATATGTATGAGAAGCCGTCAAATATCAATAAGGTGCATTTGATAAAGAGGTTTGCGAATGCGAAGATGTCAGAGGGGCAGACAGCGGCAAGTCATATCGGCAATTTCAAAGGTATGGTGGACCAATTGAAAAGTGTTGATATTACTTTCTCCGATGAAGTGCTAGCTTGTTTTCTACTAAAGTCATTGCACGATAGTTGGGAGGTTCTTGTCACAACGATTAGTACGTCGAAAACAGCATTGGTGTATACGGAGGTTAGAGATCTCATCCTTCAAGAGGAGTTGCGAAGGAAAGAGAAAAGGGGAGAATCGTCCGTAGATGGGGCTGCACTTAGGGTGGAGAGAAATAGAGGGAGACCTAAGGGGAAAAAGGTCAAGTGCTACAATTGTGGTGAAGTGGTGCATATCAGTTATATTTGTCAGGAAAAAATGGTGGTGCGCACGTGGTGGATGATGGTGGTGATGTATTAATCCTAGGGGAGGAAGCGGTCGGGTGAAGATTGGGTGTTGGATTACGGAGCTTCTTGTCATGCTAGTGGGGATGCGAGAATCAATGAGGCGTACAAAGCGGAGATTTTGGGGTTCTCTATCTTGGTGATGGTCAACCATTGAAGATCAAAGGTAAGGGGGATGTAATGATGAAGACACCTAATGGGGCTGTTTTACAACTACACGACGTGATGCATGTTCCGGATTTGAGGAGGAGAGTGATTTCTGTGGGAAAACTTGACAGTGAAGGATACGGTGTTTCTTTCATTGGTGGGTCTTGGGAAGTCACAAAAGGGGCTAAGGTGTTGGCTCATGGGGTTAAGGGGAAGACGTTGTATTCTACCTACAATGTCGATGTTCGTTCCGGTGGGAGCAAGAGGCCTAAGAACCGGCCTGTTGGTGTAAAAAGGGGAGACATCAAGAAACGGTATGTTGGGGAGGACACAAAGTTGATCAACGCGGTGTGGATGTCCAAGGGCCCTAACAGAGAGCGGTTTCAGACCAAGAACAGTCGATGCAAGAAACAAGGTGTGTCCAAGTTTCAAGGGGAGGCATTGCGAGGAAGGTGGAGTGCGGAGGGAGAAGGCGAAGTTAGACTTGCGGGGAGAAATCAAGGTAGAAGGCGATTGGGGAGGCAAGAACGATCTAACACGGAGAGGTTGAAACGTCGCTTGGTTTCAACTCGCCTTAGTACTTGAAGAGAGGTGCGGTAGTGTCAAGCTAATATGGAGGAGGAGGAATGTGTTCGAAGGTCTTTACTCCGTGGTGGGAGTTAATGGGTGATTTTATGTTTGTTAGTTTAGTCTCCGGTGGGAGATTGTTGGGGTTTGGATCCTAAACTGCAAGGAAGGAAGCGTCCGAGGAGTTTACGCGGTGGAGCGGCCGCGCTCGGGTGGAGAGCGACCGCGCTCGTTGGTCAAAATTGGGTGGAACTTCGGCAAAGGAGGGCGACCGCCGCTGCGAGTGCGCGGCCGCGCTGGCGTCGGGGAAGTGTTTTCCTAATCTGATTTTGTTTCCTATTTTATTTAGATCTCTTCCTTGACTGAGCTAGGTTCCTTGTATAAACTATATAAACTTAATTTCGGCCTAGAATACATTGTAGCAACATATTAGAGAGGTGTCTAATACATATTGGCTTGGCAATTGCCCCCGGACGTAGTTCACGAGTTGGTGAATGAACCGGGTAAACAACTCTTGTGTTCTTGTGTGTGATTGTTTCTTTCTTGTACGTGTGGGATTGTTGATTTCTTTGTGTTGATTGCAACGGGTGAGCACCAATTTCACAACACTACTATGTGTTGATCCTCATATTTTAGTCTCTCCCACATGGACATGGTGCTATTTCCTAAAATAACCCCATCCATTACTTATTTAACGGACAAAACTAACAGACTAAACTAAGCAGCCATTACTCCAAATCAAACGACGTGCAATACACGAATCTTTCCTAATATGATGGGTCAATTGTCTGACTCTGACAACGCCGGAAATCACATTCAAATTTTCCATTTCAGCGTGCATAATTATAAGAAAATTAATGGAAATCATGTTATTGTGGAAGATCTTTTCTATGTACATGTTTTGATCCCAATTGCTTTTTAGAATTAGAATTTTACCCCTTCCGTAACAATTTATTCGCCAATGTTTATATATTTATTTATACATTGATAATACATGATAAAATTGCACTAAATTTATATTTTTGCTTGTCAAAATCTTAGGAAAAAATCAGGGTTTTCAAGTAATAAAAAAAATTAATTTTAGAAATGCGCAGTGGCATTTTCGTAATTAATTGGAACTTCTAAAAAAACGCATAGTGACATTTTTATAAATAACTGAAACGCGGTGGTATTTCATAAACAACCGAAACTTATTAATACCTCTGACACGTTTTATAACTAAAACTGACATTTTTTATCACTGCACATGATACTTTTTTTAACACCAACACTGCTGGACGATTTAACAATAACACTTGCTTAAAACATCCGACACAATTTTAGACTAGACCCGTTACTGAAAAATACCATTACTATTTTTGAAAAAGTGTTAGTTAACTACAAAAATGACACCACGCGTTTTAAATGAGATTTCAATTTACTGCAAAAATGAAGTGTGTTTTTAAAACTAATTTTTCTTGTGTATTTAAATAAACTAGTTTTTCGTAAGATTTACTTTTCTTAATTAGAAATGACAACACTTAAGCAGGCCAAAAAATAATGACATTTATTGTGAATTTATTGTGAGATAAAGATAGTAGTAATAAGATGAGTAATAAATTAATAACCTATTTGAAAAATGTTTGGTTGCGTAAGAACAATATTCCCTCCGTCCTTAAATCCCACATGTGTTGCACACAAGCGGTGTCTCATTTTTTTTCTTAAAAATATATACTCATGAGAAAATTGTTGGATTAAAATTATTGAAGTTTTAAAATTGTAAATCAGAGAAAGAATGATGAAAACTACACAAGGAAGGTATAGTAGTGATAGAATTTTTGTTTTTTTAATAATGAATAATTTTATCTATTATAAGAGTGTCACTTGAAACTGTTATAAATCGCATTTAATGGGATTTGAATCCCTAACCTCTCTCGTGTATAAAGGGATATCGGATGCCGCTTGAGCTCGTTGGCAAATAGTGGTAAAAATTAAAATAAATTGTTAAAATGTTTGAATAGTCAAATAAAACCATTATTATGAGGTGAAAATAGTAGAAGATTTGGGTAGCTAACTGACCTTTCTGCAAACATCCTGAAGAGAAAAAACTTGATGATGACTCAAATGATCAAATGTATTAATCATAATCCTTTGAATATCCATCAAAAAATGTGATTTTAGCAACTCCAAACGCATCATTGTGGATGCAATGGAATGGAGTTTCCTTTGTTGATCTCCTTGTTGATCTCCTTGAGCTGTAATAACCCCATTCCTTCCAACCAAGTCTCGAAACGATTTTGGATAACTCGATTGCACTAATTTCCCTTCATTTTGCATCACATACTTGTTGAACCCCGGATCCGCAGATACCACTGCCCATCTACCAAATATACTGCATGAAAATATCTTCCCGTACCTATACAACAGTCGATATAGATCTGAAACCTCTGACTTTGAATCTCCGGATACCTTTTTCCGGCGTATACTTATATATACTCCCTCCGTCTCACTATACTTGACACCCAAGGGGTGGGTTCAAAAACCAAGGAAAAAGAATAAAATAAAAAAAATGTGTGGTGAAAAATGAAGAGAGAGAATGAGTGGGGTAAATAGTAGTGTTGGTTGAATAAATGTGTGGTAGAAAATGAAGAGAGAGAATGAGTGGTGGGGTAGAGTGAATATAAAAATATAAAAACTTGGTTATTTTTGGAAGGTGTCAAGTATAGTGGGACGGTCCAAAATGGAAAGAAGTGTCAAGTATAGTGGGACGGAGGGAGTATATGTTTAGTATATGATATATATATGTATATATATACTCTCAATTCCAAGAATAGATCATTTTAGTGAAAAAAAAAACACTTTTTTATCGATGATCCTCTAAAACATTGTTACAACAATGAACATGGATCTGAAACATCAGACTTTAAATCTCTCGCAGTCTTTTTGTAGCTTTCACGTTTATATATATGTATATACACTTTCAATTCAGATAAAAGAAAGTTCTATTGAAAAAAGACACTTTTGTTATGGATTATCCTTTAAAACATCAGTACAATTAATGTTTAATTTCTTTGTAAAATTTGGACTATCTTTATAGGACATAGGGTCAACGAAAAAACATGTAACGCACCTTTTGACCATTTGTTGGACGAAAAGGGGAGGATGAGAGCTAGCAACGGCATTGTACCAGTTGAAACTATCGCCGATAACTGGCCACCCTCTTCTTCCCGGAGGAAAATTATTCCAACCATTAGGGTTTCTTTTGTTAATCACAATCTTCCAGAGAAAAAATATGAACAACAATGAAGAGGTTACGATTATCAAAGGGTAATTGCCCAAATATGTCAAAAACATTTCTCTCTGTCTTTCTTTCTCGCTAAGGAGGAAGATGAAGACTTTTGGGAGAAGAAAAATGAAAAAGATAAGCTCTAAAAGTGAATTCGTGTGTGTGGATTTTAATTATTTGGTATTAATAATCTTCAATAAGAGTAAGTCAATGGGAAGAGAATAATTAAGAAAAGTTGATGTAGTTGGGGAAGCTAAAGAGTTGACTAAATTAAGTTACCCACATGGATTCAACATTTCGGATTTTTTTTTTATCAAAATATTAATTTAAAAAAATATACTCCCTCCGTCTTAAAATGTTTGTCCCATTTAACTTTTTTGTTGAACTTTGACCACAAATTTATGAGAGATTAATCATGTTCATGAAATTCTAAAAGTTGTTGTTGATAATATTATTAATGGTGAATTAATAGGAATTTTTAGAATTTCATGAACATAATTAAATTGTCATATATTTGTGGTCAAAGTTCAACAAAAAAGTCAAATGGGACAAATATTTTGGAACGAACGAAGTATATATTAAGTTGCCCACATAGGAGTGTATATATATGTGTACAGATTATTATCTTAATTTCGAAACTTAAAAAAATTATCCAATGTTGTTTGCTTGTTGATTACTAAACATCATTAACAAGATTCCCTATAATTTTGTTCACTTGAGACCTTAATTTTAGTGATTGATATATAAATGTTACACTGAAACTGATTAGTTCTTGACAGGTGTGTCCAGATCAAGTACAGCTGCTTGCAATGCTTGTCCAGATTCTTGAGGCAGAGAGGTGCATTGAAGTTGGTGTTTATGATTTACTGTTTTGAATCTTTTGATTTGATTGGATTGCTTCTTCCTGTAATAAAAAGAAAAAAAAATCCTTATGCTTGTTAGGTTGTCCTCAAATTGTTCTTTGACTTTAAGACATTCTGTATTCAACTCCATGAGTAGTGATGGGACAAGTGATTTGCAGTTGATTAACATAAAATATTGTATGAAATTGTAAACGAGAGGAAATATATTTTAAAAATTAACTGTGTTGAAGGGTGAAACGGTGATGTTGGTGATTTTGTGTTAATGATAGTGAGTTTGTATTGTTTGTGGTGTGTGGGCGAAAGGTGGTGGCACTACTAGAATCTGTCGATTACTCACGAAAAATTATCCACGAAATATTTCGTAGATTATTCACAAAAATAAACTAATTACGCACATATTGAAAAAGTCAAATTTAAATGAAAAATCAACTTTTTTTTTCCCACGAAAATTTCGTGGGTAAACGTTTACATTACCCACGAAAAAGTTTTCATGGGTATTTATGATTAGGCCTGTCAATTTTTACCCATTACCCAAGAACTGATGCGGACACAATTGCGGAGTCATTTTTGGAGTCGTTTGAGCGTCAACGCGAAAACGGGCGTAACTTTTGATTTCGGAGGAGTTACGGGACGCACAGCATATCAAAACGACCGTCTTTTCGAGAGGAACAAGATTCATCGGGCTATGCCCGATGAGCAGGCCTAAAAAGGGCCGAAAAATGCTTCTAAAGGCCTCAAAAGGCCCGACGAAATTTTCTATCAGTTTTTCCTAGTTTTTGGACATTTTCGTCTTTTGGATTATTTTAGGGTTATTTCAAATAAGGGTTTGGGCCGACTTATTTATACCTTGTTTTAGGGTTTGAAACACGGTTTTGCCGTTTTATGAATGAATTCATTCTCTTTCAATATTCTCGAGCGAAAATTGTTGATTGATTGTTGAATTTCTCGAGCGAAATTCATCGATTAATCTTTATTCAAGTCTTCCGCTACGTCAGTTGGTATCAGATTCCGGTTCATTCCTAGGGATTGGAGAAGATGTCGCCGAAGGGGCAGAAGCGAACCACTGTGGGAGGAGTCTTTGATCGTGAAGATGACGTGCTTCAGGAGCGAATCGCACAGATCTTAGAACCTCGCATGGACCAAATCATGGAGGCTTGACCGAGCGGATGGCCGACATGTTTGAACGTGTACAGCAGCGTGCTCCACCTGACCGGTGGACAAAGCCGGGCAACACGGGATTGGGAGGTGGATGATGATGGGGAGGCTGGCGAATTTTATGAAGAAATTCCCCAGGTCCGTCGTCGACAACCTAGGGTTCCAGTCGAAGATGACAATCGACGATGGGAAGCAGGTATGAGAACAAAAATCCAAGAGTTTCATGGTGGGTTACAGGCCGAGGAATTCCTGGACTGGCTTGCAACAGTGGAAGAAGTTTTTGAGTTTAAAGGGGTGCCGTAGGATCGAAGGGTACCGTTAATAGCCACACGGTTGAGAGGCAGGGCTTTGGCGTGGTGGCAGCAGTTGAAGCTTTCTCGTGTGCGGCTTGGTAAATCGAAGATTGTGACTTGGGAGAAGATGAAGAAGCAGATGAGGGCTGCTTTTCTACCGTATAACTATCAGCGGACGTTGTACCAGAGGTTGCAGAACATGAGACAGGGGCAGAAATCGGTAGACGATTACACCACAGAATTCTATTAGTTGATGGCGCGGAATGATATTCAGGAGACTGACGATCAGATGGTGGCTAGATATATTGGGGGTCTGTGTCTTACGTTGCAGGACACCCTCAACATGTTTGATATCGGGACCATGTCAGAGGCACATCAGCGGGCTCTGGCAGTGGAGAAGCAGTCAAAGCGTTTCATTGGTAGCAGTGGCGGGGCTTCGAGTGGTGCAGCTTCTGGTGGAACACCAAACCCTACCGCCAACAAACCATCCACTGTAGTAGGGAAACCCTCTCGTACGGCAACCAATAATACGCGGTGTTTCAGTTGTGGGGAAACCGGTCATCGACAAATTGATTGCAAGAAGAACGGAAAAAGGGCGCTCTTTAATGAGACGGCATATGAGGAAGAGGGGGATTTCGAACTTCCAGAAAATCCCACATTTCGACGAGGCTGATCATGGCGAGGGAGAGTATGTAGAGGGAGATGTTGGGGTTTCCTTGGTAGTTCGGAGGTCATGTCTGACTCCGCGTGTGACAATCGAGACGGAGTGGCTGCGTAACAACATTTTTCAGTCTACATGTACCATTCTGGGCAAGGTGTGTCGTTTTGTGGTTGACTCGGGTAGCTGTGAGAATATAGTTGCAGAGGAAGCGCATGTGAAAGCCGAACATTCCAACCGAGAAGCATCCCAAATCGTACAACCGGCTTGGCTCAAGAAAGGGGTGAGGTAAGCGTTTCCAAACGTGCTCTTATTTCTTTTTCTATTGGGTCAAAATATCGTGATGAGGTCTGGTGTGATGTAGTAGCCATGGATGCATGTCATTTATTATTGGGTAGACCTTGGCAATTTGATAGACAGGTGGTTCATAATGGGCGGAATAATACCTACAGTCTGTTGGTGGAGGGTTCGAAAATTGTGCTTGTCCCGAGTAAACCGGCAGATAAAGATGTAGAGACTACCCCAAATTGAGTTGTTTGTCTTGGGCACAGTTTGATGCTGAGTTAGAAGATTTTGATGTGGTATATGTGCTGATTGGGAAAGCAGTGGATGATGCAGTGGCTGTTCCGGATGCGATCATTCCTTTGTTGCAGGAGTTCTCTGGTGTTTTCCCGGATGAGTCACCTCCAGGTTTACCACCTCTGTGTGACATTCAACATCACATAGACCTGGTTCCCGGAGCGAGTCTTCCTAACAGGCCGCATTATCGGATGAGTCCCAAAGAGCACGAGGAGCTGCGTAGGCAGGTAGAGGAGTTACTGGCGAAGGGGCATATTAGAGAGAGCATGAGCCCTTGAGCAGTTCCAGCCATCTTAACAATCAAGCAGGATGGGTCGTGGCGTATGTGTGTTGACAGCAGGGCTATCAACAAAATTACTGTTCGGTACAGGTTTCCGATCCCGAGATTTGATGACTTGTTAGATCAGATTAGCGAGGCTGCAGTGTTCACAAAGCTGGATTTGAAGAGTGGTTATTACCATATTCGGGTTCGACCGGGTGATGAGTGGAAAACAGCGTTTAAAACGCGAGAGGGGTTGTATGAGTGGCTCGTGATTCCTTTTGGGCTGCTGCATCCTTTTATTGGGACCTTTGTAGTGGTGTACTTCGACGACATCCTGATTTACAGCAAGAGTCAGGAAGAGCATATCCCACATATCCGCGATTCTTACGGTTACGCAGCTAGAAACGAGTTCTACGCAGCAACCAAGAAGTGTGTTTTTATGGTGCCTCGTGTTCTGTTCCTGGGGTATGTGATTTTAGGAGATGGTCTGCAGGTGGATGGTGCTAAGGTCGAAGCAATGCAGAAGTGGCCTCGTTCGACAACACAGACAGAGGTGCGGAGTTTTCACGGACTGGCTTCATTTTATAGGCGTTTTATCCCTAATTTCAGCAGCATCATGGCACCGATTACTGATTGCATGAAGAATGTTCGGTTTTCTTGGAATGAGGAGGCAGAATTGGCTTTTCGGCAGATCAAGGAGCGATTGACCACTGCTCCGATCTTGATTTTACCTGATTTCTCCCAGCCATTCGAGCTGCACACAGACGCATCAAAGGTTGGGATAGGGGCTGTTCTTAGCCAGAATACCATGCCGGTTGCTTACTTCAGTGAGAAACTATCTGGGGCAAAGACACGATACAACACGTATGATCTGGAGTTTTATGCAATCGTTCAGGCAGTTAAGCATTGGCGCCATTATTTATTCTAGAGGAAGTTCATTCTGTTCACTGATCATGATTCGTTGAGACATTTGCATGGTCAGGATAAAATTTCACCTCGTCATTGTGAGAGCCCGCGCTCGAGACGAATCCCGTCGTCGTGCGAAAACGGCGAGTTTCCCTCGTGCTAATGTGCATCGAATACACTCGGTTTCTCATAATGGTTACCCTTTTGAGTTTTGAAAATCAGAAGAGTCGCCACCCCATTTTATTTTAGGAAAAATGAAGATAAAACCTTTGTTTTTGAAAAGAAGTGGGTTCGGGGGCTAAGTTACGAGAAGGGAAGGTGTTAAGCACCCTCCTCGCCCTTTCGGTCTCTAGCATGCACGCCGTCCTAGATTGTTTTTAATTGCCTAGCCTATGTCTTAAAAAAAGTGGTGATTATATACGAGGACGTCTTTCTAGTCTAAGTATACTTTGTTTATTTACACGAAAGGGGGTCGGTTTGGGTGGACCCCCACTCGGTTTTGAAAAATGGTTTGAGCATACAAAAATACAAAAAGGAGGAAATAATGTACTTGGGGGAGGGAAATAATTACATGGGGGTTTTTATACAAATTGGGAGACAAATCCCAAATGAATCAAATTAAAAAGGAAAAGAAAAGGGACGGAGTTATTGCTGTTTTCAGGACTATTGACCCGCTCAAACCTGCATATCTCATACAAAAAAGATGTTAATCTGGAACAAAAAATGGAAATTTATTTCCAACACATAAAACATGTCTCACGAATTTTATGATGATTTTTAGAGTCATATTTCATGCCAAACAAGTCACCACAACATGAACTACAAATCTGTTAGATGACACCAAACAGAGCAGTGTACACAAAGATCATGCTTGAAGAGCACTTTATAATGGAAATTTCACAAAATACCAAGAATGACTTTTGAAGTAAATAGGATGATAAAGAAGCACACAAAAAATCAAGTCCTAAGAATGAGTTTTGATGAGTTAAATGACCTCTGACATTTCAGGTTCAAAACAGGGGTTCTGACAATCTGGACATAAAGCCTTTGAAGAAAAAATAGAAAGAGGGTATTCCAGTGGTTCAAAAAATCCAAGAAAAGCATGTTTGGTTTTATTTATGAGTTGGCTTTCATATACACTTGAAATGATCTAAACAGGACCAGTTTTAAGAGAGATAATTGAAGAACAAGTCATGAAGGTCAGAACAATGGATTCCCAGACAGCAGTAAGACAAGTCAAATACCCTCATCGAAACTCAACTTAGACATGGATCCAAGGCATGAAACTTGACTTACACTTAGTTTAACATGTTATTAAGATGTTAGACCCTTTAAATAGCATAAGACTAGAATGGAAACATGGATGGAAGCATGAGATTTGCAGGTGGACAGATTGTATACTTGGAAGAACAAACACTACCAGAAAAAGGTCATTTAGCGACGGAAATTTTCGCCGCTAAAATTAAATTTCCGTCGCTAAAAATAATCACCGGCGGAAAAATTCCGTTGGTGGTCCGCCGCTACCAGCCCGTCGCAGTGCTCCAACGGGTCAATTTCCGCCGGTATTTTTTTATTTTACCGAAGGAATTAAATTCCGCCGGTGAATTAATGGTTACAGCGACGGAAATTTCCGCCGTTAATCAATTTAATTTAATTAAATTTTGATTTCAGCGGCGGAAATTTCCGTCGCTGTAATAAAATTTAAATTAAAATTAAATAATTTCAGCGGCGGAAATTTCCGTCGCTGTAATAAAAATTAAATTAAAATGAATTAATTTCAGCGGCGGAAATTACCATCGCTGAAATTATTTAATTTAAATTTAAATTTTATTACAGCGACGGAAATTTCCGCCGCCGAAATCAAAAATTAAATAAAAATTAAATGATTATAGCGGCGGAAATTCCGTCGCTGAAATAAAAATTAATTAAAATAAATTAATTTCAGAGACGGAAAATTCTGCCGCTGAAATTAATTTATTTTAATTAATTTTTATTTCAGCGACGGAATTTCCGCCGCTATAATCAAAAATTAAATTCGCTGAAATTAATTTCAGCGACGGAATTTCCGTCGCTGATTCTGAAATAAATTAAAAAAAAATTTAAAATATCAATAAACCAATATTTTTTGTACCTGATATAACATTTCAATTTATAAAACTAAAACTATAAAAACTAAAAATCAAATATCAGCGTACCAAATAAAAACTAAATATCACCGTACCACCGTACCAATTCGGGAGGGGAGAGGGAGAGGGGAGGGGGAGAGGGGGAGAGGGGGAGGGGCTCCCTCGGGTATCAAATGTCTCAAATGTTTACAAACAAGTATAAATTAATACAAAAATGTCTAAAAAAGTCCGCAATCAACTCGGAGAGGTGGAAATTACCTCGAAGTCCCGGCCGAGATGAGCCATCAACGGCGCCAATTGTCTTTGAGTCTCTGCATGTTGTCTTTGAATCTCTGCATGACGCCGATCATTCTCCTCCTGCATCTGCGTCGAACCGCCAAAGCCTCCGCAAGCTTTGCCGCTCGCGTTTCTCCTCCTCCAACGCAGCCTCCAGAGTGTCGGCAACCCTGATCATACGTGGGCGGGGCATCAATTCGCCGACGGCCGGTCGACGTCGACGGGCATTGCCGCCCGTAATCCCCCATCCCTAACACTCGGGCTCCTCTCTTTGGATGTCCCTCAGAGGTGACCGAGTGCCAAACATCAGGCACGAAGGGGACGGGCTCGCCGGGAGGCGTTCCTTCGGGAACAACGGTGGCTTGATATGCAGCCTGTCAAAATAAAAAAAACAATTATAATCATATACACAATGTAAGGTACATAAATAAATTTACATATTCAAAATCAAGTCATTTAATGATAGGGTATAGGGTATAGGGTATAGTGTATAGTGTATAGGGTATAGGGTATAGGGTATAGGGTATAGTGTATAGTGTATAGGGTATAGTGTATAGGGTATAGGGCATAGGGTATAGGGCATAGGGCATAGGGTATAGGGCATAGGGTATAGGGTATAGGGTATAGTGTATAGGGTATAGTGTATAGGGTATAGGGTATAGTGTATAGGGTATAGGGTATAGGGTATAGGGCATAGGGTATAGGGCATAGGGCATAGGGTATAGGGCATAGTGTATAGTGTATAGGGCATAGGGTATAGTGTATAGGGTATAGTGTATAGGGTATAGTGTATAGTGTATAGGGTATAGGGTATAGTGTATAGTGTATAGTGTATAGTGTATAGTGTATAGTGTATAGGGTATAGGGTATAGGGTATAGGGTATAGTGTATGGGGTATAGTGTATAGTGTATAGGGTATAGGATATAGGGTATAGGGTATAGACCAGGGTATTTATTGACTGATATTTATTTTTTTAGTGTAATTTAAAATAATTTTCATGTTTTATATAATTATAAAGAATGATATTTATTAAATTAAAATTAATAAATATTTATGTGGTATTTATGTTTTCAAAAATAATATTTATTGACTCATATTTATTTTTATGAGAGTAATTTAAAATAACTTTCATATTTTACATAAAAAAAAATAATGATATTTATTAAATTAAAATTAATAAATATTTATGATTTATTTATTTTTTTCAAAAATATCATAAATATTTATGATATTTTAATGTTTTTTAGTTTGTTATTTTGTTATTTAGTTCTAAAAATAAACAAAAAATATTAACTTATCAGCGGCGGAAATATTCCGTCGGTGTTTAATCAAAAAAAAAAAAAAACATTTAATTTCACCGTCGAAATATTTCCGATGCTGATAAATTAAAAAAAATTAATTATTCAGCGACGGAAATATTCCGTCGGTGTAATATTCCAAAAAAAAAATAAAAAATATTTTAATTTCACCTTCGGAAGATTTCCGACGCTGTTAAATAAAAAAAAATAAAAAATGATATATTTCCACCGTCGGAATAATTCCGTCGCTGATAAATATTTAGCGGCGGAATATTCCGTCGGTAAATCAACCGCGAAAATAGTGGCGGTAATTAAACGAATATTCGAGGAATATTCGTTTTAGCGGCGGAATTTAGCGGCGGAATTAAATTCCGTCGCTAAATTTGACGCCAAAATAATTCCGATGCTAAAGCTTATATTCCGCCGCTATTTAGCGACGGAATAATTCCGTCGCTGATAATTCCATCGCTAAAACACCTGTTTCTGATAGTGAAAGTTACTTTTCATGCTTTTTACTCCAAAAAAAACACACCATGAAAACTCATACAAGCACTATAGAGTCATGGATACATGTTGAAATAAAGCAAGAGACTAGAATATACAAATTCTCATGGGAAGAAAAATAAGAACAATCATAGAGATTCATAAAGAGAGCTTGGATTCAACATCAACATGGAAGTCTAGCCACAAGTAGCTAGACCTCAAACAAATTTACATATCAAGAAGAAGTCAGTAAGGTTCATAGTGATTAACGAAATTCTCTACATACGATCATTCACAAAATCCCTGCTAAGGTGCGTCTATCCTAAGGAAATAGAAAATCTCTTGGCAGAAGTCCATGAAGGCATTTGTGGTGGTTATCCGAGGGCCAGAACTTTAGCTGACAAAATCATCACGCTAGGTTATTACTGGCCAAACCTGAGAAATGACGTGCAAGCCTACTGTAAGTACCCAAATCTGGCTCATGCCTTCCGGTTAAGTTTCCCGGCAATTCTCCGGACTTTTCTAAAGTTCAGGGGCAATTTAGAAACTTTCCCAAACCTTTCAAGGGCCAAAGGACATGCTAGGAATTAAAATTCCACGTAGTCCCTCACTGGAAAGACCTTCTAGAATGCCACCTTGCATGGTTCTAGAAATAGGCTGAGTCATTAGAAAACACAAAATTGCCTATAAATAGAGGCCTCCTCTATTCATTTTGATATACAATTTTGAGCACTATTACTCTGCCAAATTCAAAACACGAATTTCCAGAAACCAAACCTAACTCAAAATCACCTCCCTCCTCTCCAAAACTCATCCAAAGTCACTCCTTCCTTAGGAAAACTTAAAGGGAGATAGAGGAACACCACCATTGGTAACCTCTCCTTCCTTTCTCATTGAAATCTACTTATTATCTTGTTATATTGTCCACTTGCCATTTATCTTGATATTTCTTGCCTTTACATGTGATTTATTGTCATAAAGATCAAGTCTTTACCATGTAGATCATCATACCCCCTTTCTCCTTATCACATGGGATTCATGGAGAATCCATCCCAAGGATGAACAATAAGACCACAAATGGCTTGTTCTAGGGTGGATCCCTCACATGATGATGTGAAAAATGTCATCTTTATCATATAAAAATGTCATCTTTACATTAAAAATGTCATCTTTACTTTCATAAATGTCATCCCCTTCCCATTGACCTTGCTTCCAAGGATTGTCCACCTAAATGGTTCTTAAAGGACATAGGAAAGCCTTAAAGGTCTCCCCTTTATATTCCTAGTCTTAGCTTTCATAGTGTTCATTACACTTATTTTCATAAAAATGTCATCTTTACCTTTAAATGTAACTCCCCCATGTCCCTCATGGTTGGATCACTCTCCAAGGATTGCCTAGTGACCTTCTTAAGGCACAAAAAGACATAGGATGAGTATAAAGATCCAATCTTTATACCCCTCCCCTTAGTCCCCTTTGGTACTTGAAGCATCTCTTGGGGTGTAGCGGTGTAAAGGTCTCATCTTTACATCGTTTCCTCCACATAAAGATGCCATAGTCGAAGTCCCTTTAGAAACGGACGAACCTAAGCCCCTACATCTCCGATCATCACTTGAGACGAGCACAAATGTCCCTATCAAGCTCGAATAGTCTCAAGATGTATGAATGATGGGCAAAGGTCCTTCCTTTCTAAAGAGTCTCATTCTTGGACTATAAAAAGAGGTGTCCCTATTTCGATTACATGTGACCAAAAGTCATTTAATGATGGTCGTAAGTCCAAGATGAGAACGAGATCAAAGTCTCGAACATATCAAAATCCAAGGAATCCCGAGCGATAACCAACTCATGGTTTATACGTCCGGAAGACAACTTGGCACATTCCCTCCCCTTTCAAACACACATCTCACAAACGAAAGCACAAAGCAAGCACGAAAATTGGATCTTGGAAGACTTGTTTCGGCAAGGATCCTTAGGTGAACACCAAACGTTCTTCCCAAGGAGTAACTTAACCTCCGGACCATAATCCTTATTTTCAAAGTTTTGAGGAAATCAAAATGGCGTGGCGACTCCGTTTTTCAATTTAAACCGGATGTCTTCAAACCGATGTGAAGCGGTGACCCCTTACACGAGAAAGCGGTTCAACACAAAAAACTCGCAATTTGGGCACCACATTCACAGTTTGGCAACTCTGCTGGGGAGGTCAAAAAGCTTTTTTTTAATAAAAAAATGATACTCGGTATATAGGTGGAAACCATTAAATTTTCCGTCAATGCCTCCTTACCAGAGTCGGGGATAAAATATGGTCTAACAATACCACGTACCGGTATCCTTTCAAAAAAAAGAAAAAAAAGAAAATGCTTTTGAGTGGGTTAGCCTTTCGCCGTGGATCCAAATTTCGTGCTTGCTTTTCTTTCCTTGTTTTGCATGCATTTTAATTTTTGGAATTGTGTGCATTCTGAATACTGAAGAGGAAGCTTTCTGGAGCTGAAAAGGTGCCTAAATGTTCGGGGAACAACCCGAAAATGAAAAAAAATTGGAACTTGGAAAATTGCTTGATCCAGCCGTACGGCTTGATCTTCCCAGATCCTAGCCGGGCGGCTTCTTTGGGCAATTCCACCAGGACACAATCTGAGGCTAATCTGACAGCTTAGGCAGCTTTGGGCTATTCAGTTCCAAGACTGACCGGGCTCCAAAAAATTTACGTGCTTAACTGTTGCATTTTCCCCGTCCCGAAAATCATTCCTTTTAAAACACATTTTTGAAAATCTCTGTTTTAACTCAAAAAGGAACTTTTTAGGAGGCCGCACACTGCGTGCACCATTATATCCTATACACTTTGCACGCACATCCTTTTAACACAGGGTGGTTGTTCACCGCGATCCACGAACAGCATTACGATGCTCCCGGGCGCGCACGGAATCATCCCAAACTCCCCATGGCAGCCAGTGTCGACCAATGCACAGTCCATGTCACACATTTTAAAATCATGACTTTTGGTTAGTTTTTGGTCTAGACCGTGTCATATAGCCTAATTGCATACCCCCGTAAAGGTCAAACCTTAGCCCATGTCGAGAGTCAAGATCCCTCGCGCAAGCGAAACTCTGCCGAAATTCCGCCAAGGAAAAATTGGCAGAATCTTTACTCCGGCATTGACATTGACCCGCACGGGATACGTAAGAGTCAAGCCCAAGTCCACGCCAAAAAATCAAAAGATCTTTCGCGCAAGCGAATCTCTGCCGAAATTCCGTCAAGGAAAAATTGGCAAGATCTTGACCTGGCATTGACTTTGACTTTGACTCGCGCAACGTATGCAACAAAGTTCAATGTGACACCGTGTCATTCGACTTTTACCGTCTGACCCATGCCTATTATCTTCTTGGACAAATGCCAAAAGTCAAAACGTCAAACGCGCAAGCAAAACTCTGCCGAAATTTCGTTAAGGCTGAAAGACGAGACTTTTTCGGCATTGCCTTGACTATAATCCGCATCGCTCGTGCGTTAAAAGTTCCTATGACCCACTAGACCCTAGGAGCGTTCTCTCTCTCGATCGGTGGGATCCGCGTGCCCTATAGGACCCTCGCCCGGGGCTATCCACCCTGGGAGGTCGAAATACAGGTGAAAAATGAGGGGCTTATAGACGTAGTGACGGAACCCACTGATCCAGGATCTAGAGTAGTTGCGAGCAATCCCTTTTCCAACCAAATAGAAATAAATAAAAGACACTGTTTTAAGTAAACTGGAAGATTTTTAATTTGCATATTGCTGGAGCCTTCAGCCTAAACACCTACCCCAGAGTCTAAACCTTGCCTATCCCTTTTCCGCAGCGAGAAAGAAGCGGGTGAGAATACCGGGTCAGCGGCTTGTCAGTGCAGAATTCTCAGATAGCTCGCCAGAATCCTCAGTTTTGTCAGCCCAGAGAGTCAGAATGGTAGATTTGACAGAAAACAGCAGTGGTTTGGGTAACCCGATGACTAGGGAATAAGAGCTAGCCTTAGCCTTGGAAAGCAGTTGTAAGGTCCATGATGAACAGCAAGCCATGCTTATCGATGTGCTCCTTCGTCATGGGGTTCAGATAGTGGTCGAAGCCAATGATTCCCTATTTATGGTAGAAGATGAGACTCCAGAAGCAGCAATCTCAGCTCCCCCGGCCTATAACCAATGCCCTCCTCCATCCACCTATGATCCCTTGCCAAGGATTACCCCTTTTCAGTCCTTTCCAACATCCCAGGCCATCAGGGCTCCAACACCCTTGCCTCCTTAGATAAGACCCAGCTTTGTCCCTTACCAACAAAGAGCAAGTGCCACGGCTATCCCACTCACTCAGTCTCTGCATTATCCCATGGGGCTCACTCCCTCTCCTCAGCATGAACCAAATTCCCTGATCCCGAAACTCCAGTATCAACCTGACCTTTCCAACTTCGTCAATGCTTGTGAATTTTCCTATCTCCCAGACAGTGACAGCGAAGAGTCAGTCAAAAATGAGAATAGGAATGGATGGATTTACAGTGATGATGATAGCTCAGTAGAAGGATTGAACATGGAGCCAATGGAAATGAAACCCGGAGGACCAGATAGGGTAGAAAATCACAAGCCTAGAAAGGAGGACTGTACTACCTCAAAGTGTGACTGTCACCTTTGCAAGGGATCGGAAGAGAAAATGGATGTGAGCTCAGATGAGGCAGGGTATGAATTCCACATCCTAGAATTCAACACTCCTTACAAAGACTTGGTTGGTGTAACTATTGTTGGTCCATTTTTCCGAAAGATTGGTATTTTTCTTTTCTTTGAAAATCAATCGAAAAAAACACGGAGTCGCCACACCATTTTTATTTTAAGGGCCAAAAATTTGAAAAATGCCCGATATTAGAGATTTGGGTTCGGAGGTCACGTTACACGCCGGGAAGAACGTTAGTGTTCACCCGGAATGCCTCGAAAAACGAGTCTTCCAAGCTTAAAAACCATTTGTGTGCGTGTGTGTGTGTTCCTTTGGCCAAAATAAGTTTAAACTGAGAAAAATAAAAATTGGGAACTCTTTATAAGACATTAAAAAAGTCCCATGATTTTTGGTATGATTTTTGGGTTGAGTTTTAGTACTCAAAGGATTTTTTGAAGTTGAAAACCAATTCTGCCAGAATGAAAAAGGCAGTGGACACTTGATTTTAAAATGGATTTAAATGCTTTAAAACTTCAAAATATGGGGAAAGTCCGAGAATGAATGTTGTTCAAAACACCTTAAATAAGGTTTTTGTAAAAGAACTTTCCCCTTTGGAGGTGATTTGGTTGACCAAAATCTTCTGGAAATCTCAGACATGAAATATGGGTTTCCAGAGACTGATGAACTGACTTTTAAAGGATAATTTTAAAAAGGGAGTTTTACTCACGCAAAAAATAAAGTAAAAATATTTTTGGAAAGCTATAGATGTTGGCTACAAAAAGTATTTTGTAGTCAACACCAAATTCCAAGTTTCTCTATGTCCAAAAATTAGACCATGGACAGAGGTCTTAGAGAAAGGCTACTGGACAGCAACTTCCTCATGAAGAAAAACATGATTTTAAAAAGGGTTTGGCATCCATGCTTGTCCCCATATCCTTAGGCTTTGATTATTAGTCACTAGACATTTTAGTGGTGATCTACTATATCAAGCCATCCTTAGGGTACATTAGGACTTAAGCATTTCATTTGCTTGGGAAGGGGAATTTTATCCTTGAAAATGAAGATTTGATGTATGAAAATGGTTTTTAGGGTTTTGAAAACATGTTTGCAAGTAAGTAAAAACACTTTGAAAGTAATGTTGATCCTTGTAGAGGATCATCCATGGAGATGGACTTCCATGGTGATCCTCTTGGATCTAGGGCAAGAAGATGAACAAACTACATTTTGGAGTTTGAAATTGCATGCATGGATGAGAGAATTTTAGGGTAAGGAGAAGGAGGTTATACCTATCTTCTTTGTGTTTTGTGTTTGAATGGATTCAAGGCTTGAAAGTGTTTAGGGTTTGTGATTAGAGTTGGTCAAAGAGAAAATAAGTAGATAACAATTAAGTCCTCTATGTTTTCTCTCTAATCCTCCTCCTAAGGGGTGATTTAAGCTTGGGCTAGTGTGTGTATGAGAGTGATTTGAGAGTGTTTGGAGTGAGTGGGATTTGGGAAAGATTCAAGAGAAAATGGTAGCAATTCAAGCGAATTCCCACTGTTTTCTCCCTATTTTTTGCCAAGGATTTGCTGTGAATTGTGTTCTTTCTCTCATTTCTGAGACTGAAGGGCTAAATTTATAGGCCTCTGAAACTTCCCTTTTCATTCGCGCGGACGAGGTTGGAAGCGTGCACTGTTCATTTAATGCAGCTCCAGGCTTTGGACACAAGGAATATCTTTTAAAAATTCAATCTGGTTGCTGTTTTTCAGCTTACCAGATTCGGATTTTTACAATTTCTTTTCTTTTTGAGATGCTTTTCTTGGTTTATCTTCAAATAGCAATGCCTACTTTACCCTTACTTTGTTAGAAAAGTTATGAATAGTTAGAAATGTTAGGAATGTTAAAACTTTCGTTAATTTTCTAACGAAAATGCTAACAACTCAAATTGGAGTACTTACAGTAGCCCCTCGGCGACGGCGCTTTCGAAGGAAGCGGGGTCGTCGATAAGAGTAAGGCTCCATATTTGACAGGATGATCAAGTGATCGAGTGGCTGAACCTGGTGATAGGCTACCTACGTATCCCGAATGGGAATCAAGCCGGCCGTAGTTCGGGTCTTTGGCCCTGGAGTGACTTGTTTTAGGATGTCAACCTGGTGAGCGAGTTCTGCAGTCGGTTGCTGAAAGAAACTCTGCTGGGGATAAGAGATGACCATTTTGGTCTGATGGCTAAAGTTGTATATTCGCTCTGCTGGGATAGGAATGACCGTTTCGGTCTGATGGCTGAAGTTGTATATCCGCTCTGCTGGGGATAGGAATGACCGTTTCGGTCTGATGGCTGAACCTAATGATAGACTACCTACGTATCCTTAAGAGGAATCAAGCCAGTCGTAGTTCGGGTCTTTGGATGTTGACCCTGGAATGACTATTTTGAGGCGTCAACCTGGTAGTGATGGCGTTTTAGGTGCCTCAGACCTTAAAGATGATGGCGTTTTAGGTGCCTCGGACCTTGATGATGATGGATTTTTAGGTGCCTCAAACCTTGATGATGATGGCTTTTTAGGTGCCTCGGACCTTGATGATGATGGCATTTTAGGTGCCTCGGACCTTGATTTGAAATGTTTTCCCTTAATGGTTTGGGATGGATGGTCCTTCGGTAGATTTCGTCTACTGCCGAAGGAGAGGGTGACCGTTTGGTCGGGTGGCTGGACCTATGGTAGGCTACCTACGTATCCTTAAGAGGAATCAAGCCAATCGTAGTTCGAAACGCTGCTGGGGATTTCGTTGGAGAAAAATCGGGCTTTCGTTTTACGGCCGTCGATGATAATGAGGAAAGAAACGGGGTTCCGTTGACTTCGCTGGGGATTTTGTTAGCTTTTGCTGGGGAAATCGGACTTACGTTTTACTGCCGTTGATGAAAGAAATGGGATTCCGTTATCTTTCTCGAAGAAATCGGACTTACGTTTGACTGCCGGGGATGATTTTGATGAAAGAAACGGGATTCCGTTATCTTTCTCGGAGAAATCGGACTAACGTTTTACTGTTGTTGATGAAAGAAACGGGATTCCGTTATCTTTCTCGGAGAAATCGAACTTACGTTTGATACCGGGATGATTTTGATGAAAGAAACGGGATTCCGTTATCTTTCTCGGAGAAATCGGACTTACGTTTGACTGTCGGGGATAATTTTGATGAAAGAAACGGGATTCCGTTATCTTTCTCGGAGAAATCGGACTTACGTTTGATTGTCGGGGATGATTTTGATGAAAGAAACGGGATTCTGTTATCTTTCTCGGAGAAATCGAACTTACGTTTGACTGCCGGGGATGATTTTGATGAAAGAAACGGGATTCCGTTATCTTTCTCGGAGAAATCGGACTTACGTTTGACTGCCGTTGATGATTTTGATGAAAGAAAAGGGGATTCCGTTATCTTTCTCGGAGAAATCGGACTTACGTTTGACTGCCGTGGATGATTTTGATGAAAGAAACGGGATTCCGTTATCTTTCTAGGAGAAATCGGAATTACGTTTGACTGCCGTTGATGATTTTGATGAAAGAAATGGGATTCCGTTATCTTTCTCGGAGAAATCGGACTTACGTTTGACTGCCGTTGATGATTTTGATGAAAGAAACGGGATTCCGTTATCTTTCTCGGAGAAATCGAACTTACGTTTGACTGTCGTTGATGATTTTGATGAAAGAAACGGGATTCCGTTATCTTTCTCGGAGAAATCGGACTTATGTTTGACTGCCGTTTATGATTTTGATGAAAGAAACGGGATTCGGTTATCTTTCTCGGAGAAATCGGACTTACGTTTGACTGCCGTTGATGATTTTGATGAAAGAAATGGGATTCTGTTATCTTTCTCGGAGAAATCGGACTTACGTTTGACTGCCGTTGATGATTTTGATGAAAGAGACGGGATTCCGTTATCTTTCTCGGAGAAATCGGACTTACGTTTGACTGCCGTTGATGATTTTGATGAAAGAAACGGGATTCCGTTATCTTTCTCGGAGAAATCGGACTTCCGTTTGACTGCCGTGGATGATTTTGATGAAAGAAACGGGATTCCGTTATCTTTCTCGGAGAAATCGGACTTACGTTTGACTGCCGGGGATGATTTTGATGAAAGAAACGGGATTCCGTTATCTTTCTCGGAGAAATCGGACTTACGTTTGACTGCGCCGGGATGATTTTGATGAGAGAAACGGGATTCCGTTATCTTTCTCGGAGAAATCGGACTTACGTTTGACCTGCTACGGATGATTTGATGAAAGAAACGGGATTCCGTTATCTTTCTCGGAGAAATCGGACTTACGTTTGACTGCCGTTGATGATTTTGATGAAAGAGACGGGATTCCGTTATCTTTCTCGGAGAAATCGGACTTACGTTTGACTGCCGTTGACGATTTTGATGAAAGAAACGGGATTCCGTTATCTTTCTCGGAGAAATCGGACTTACGTTTGTCTGCCGTGAAGGTTCCTTTGAAAGGGGGTTAACTTTGGTTAACTTTGGTTAACTCTGTTAAGTTGAGGACTAAACTGCAGAGTCCTGAAATTTTAAAGGGCAAAATGGTCTTTTTGACCCTTCCATCTCATCCGCTGTGATGATGTGTGTTTGTATCCGAAAATTTTCCCATTTTTGTTTGAAAAAATCAACGAAAACGGAGTCGCCACGCCATTTTAATTTTGAGGGCCAAAACTTTGAAAAAAGCCCGAGATCAGAGATTTTAGGTTTGAAGGTCATGTTACACGCCGGGAAGGACGTTAGTGTGCACCCGGAATGCCTCGTAAAACGAGTCTTCCAAGCTGAAAATCATTTGTGTGTGTGTGTGTGTGTGTGTGTTTTGGCCAAAATACTTTAAAACTCAGAAAAGTAAAAATAGGGATATCTTTTCAAGACTTTAAACTGATCCCATGATTTTTTGGGGGATTTTTGGATTGAGATTTGATACTCAAAAGACCTTTTGAAGTTGAGAGCCATTTTTGCCAGAATTAAAAAGGCAGTGGACCTTTGATTTTGAAATGTATTCAAGGGTCTTAAAACTTCATAATCTGGATAAACTCAGAGAATGAAAGTTGTTCCAGACACCTTAAATAAGGTTTGTGCGAAGGAATTTTCCATTTTGGAGAAGATTTGAGGGGTCAAAACCTTCTGGAAACCTCAGATATGAGATCTGGATTCCCAGAAGCTGATGAACTAGCCTCTGAAAGAAAATTTGAAAAGAGGAGTTTTACTCACCCAAAAAATAAGGTAAAAATATGTCTGGAAAGCTCTGGATGTTGGCTACAAAAAGTGTTTTGTAGTCAACACCAAATTCCAAGTTCATCTGTGTCCAAGAATTAAGACAATGGACTGGGGTCTGGGAAAATTGCTACTGGACAGCAACTTCTCAAGAAAGAAAATATGATTTTAAGGGGGGTTTTGCATCCATGCTTGTCCCCATTTCCCTAGGTTTTGGTTAGTGATCACTAGACATTTTAGTGGTGAATCAACTATACCAAACCATCCTTGGGGTACATTAGGACTAAGCATTTCATTTGCTTGGGAAGGGGATTTTTATCCTTTGAAAATGAGATTTTATGCTTGAAAATGGTTTTTAGGGTTTTGAAAATGAGTTTTCTTTGTAAGAAAGTAAGAAAACTTGAAAATAATTTTTGATCTTTGTAGAAGATCATCCATGGAGATGGTCTTCCATGGTGATCTTCTTAGATCTAGAGCAAGAAGATGAAAGAACTACATTTTGTAGTTTGAAGATGCATGCATGGTTGAGATTTAGGGTTAGGAGAAGGAGGGTTTACCAATCTTCCTTGTGTTCTTGAGTGTTTGGCTTGAGTGTATGAGTGTTTAGGGCTTTAATATGAGAGTGAGTGGATGAGTATGAGTTGGGAAAGATTGGAGAGAAAATGGTGACAATTCAAGTGAATTCTCACTGTTTTCTCTCTATATTTCGCCAGAGGTTCGGTGCAAAATGTGTTGTTCCTCCTTATTTTTGTGACTGGAGGGCTCAATTTATAGCCCTCTGAAAGATGCAAAGATGTCCGCGCGGATAGGGTTGCTTGGCGTGCACTGTTCATTAAATGCAGCTCCAGCTTTGGACACAAGGAATAAAATTCAAAAATCTCAGCAGAAAATGTTTTTCAACTTGCTGTTTCGGGATTTTCTTAATTCTTTTGCTTTTTGAGATTCCTTGGAAGGTTTAACTCTAAATAGCAATGCCCATTTTACCCTCACTTTGTTAGAAAAGTTAGGATTGTTAGGAATGTTAGTAATTGTTATGACTTTCGTTAATTTTCTAACGAAAATTCTAACAAGCTCAAATTGGAGCACTTACATCCGCGCGGACCAGAATGGAAGTCAGATTGGTTTTAAAAGAGGGCCGCCGCCCTTTTGGTTTCTTCTTCACCAATTTCCAGTTTCACGAGAGAGAGATGAGGGAGAGAGTCAAAACCGCCATTGTTGGCCTAAAAAGCTTCAAAATCTTCCGATTTTCTTCGATTTTCGAGCAATGGAACACGCGGGAGTAGCTATTCAAGGCCAAGGAGGTGGCCCGGTAGCGGAGAGGCGATTGGAGCTTGTTCGAATGAGGATGCATTACACACTTTCGCAATCGGTTGCGGAGGAGCCGTACCCCGATGCATGACAACATTGGGCTTCTGATCCGAGTCTCCGTGCGGTATACTTCGAATCTCTTCATTCCCTTTGTCGATTTTTTCATTTGAAATTGATTTTTGGGATTTTTTTTTTTTTAATATCCGAAAATTGATGTGCTTGGGCTTGAAATTTGATTTTTGATGCTTTGCATGTTGTGATGAGTATGTGGGTAATTCAAATGTGCATTTTGTTTGGAAAAAAGAATGGGCATTTTGCCATTTTGAAATATGAGATGAAAATTTGCCCAAATCCGGGACGGACTTTTTGTTGAATGTAGGATTCTTGCAAATGTGATGTGAATGATATGAATGATATGAATGCATTTTTTTTTTTGTGAGAATGTGGTTTTCTGTGAAAATGGGACGGATTTTTCGTTCCCGTTGATTGAATGTATGAATGGTAAAAAAAAATTGTTTATGTATGCTATTTTATGAAAAATGGGACGGAATTTTTCTTCCGTTGACTCAATGTTATTGACACATTTTTTTTTTATATATATGCATATTGAATGATGGTTGTTGAAAGTGTTTTCTTTTGTGCAAGAAAAATGGGGCTGAGTCCATTGTATGCTGTTATGCTGCCCGATTTTCTTCAAAATTTTATGATGCATGTGTATGCTTTTTTTTTTTTTGATGAAAATGCAATTTTTTTTTGACATTTTCTTCTCTTTTTTTTTTATTGCAGGGTGGAGATCGCTTTGTGACGCAGCAGCTGAACAAGATGAAGACTCGGGGGTCAGTGGAGGCCTTGGTTGACCTGTGGGACCGGCTTCCAGTCTTGGGCCAAGGAGTTTTGATGAGTCCGAGACAGATCGTCATTGGGACTGGATTGTACGAGTTTATCGAGTGCCTGAGGGGGTTGGTTAAGTTCTCCAAGAGCAAGGGTCTGATTTTTGCTTTGGCACAACACTGGTGGGACGCGACCCACACATTCCATTTTTTCTAGGGTGAGGCCATGGTTACACCTTCCGACTACGCAGCGATCACGGGCCTGTCCTTTAAAGGATGGAGCATTGAGTGGAGAGATGGCTACAGTGACCGGGACCTGCAGGATCTTCTGGGCTTTACCCCCCTTCCCAAAAAGGGGATGGGTATGGAGTACGCCGTGGTCCACGGGAAGATCGTGGAGAGCATCGAGAATTACGAGGCTGGTGATGAGAGGGTGGCGGCGGTGCAGATTGCTATGGCCTTCTTATGGTTTGCCTTTTCGAGCACACTTTTTGGACACGCCGAGGGGACGGCGATGTTTGCTTTGTTGAGGACTTTGGAGGATGTGGAGATGGCTGGGGAGGTGTCTTGGGGAGAGGCAGGGCTGGCAGATCTATATTTCGCTCTGGATCGATATAGCCGGAAGGCTGTCAGCTCCCTGACATGTTTCGAGTTCCCTCTGGAGGTATAAGCTTCTGCTTTTCTCTTTTTTTTTCTTAAGCACGCACTTTTCTTCTCTTTTTTTTTGCTTGATTGATGAGATCTTTCTCTTTTGCAGGTATGGGCTCTGGAGTTTTTTCATGTCACGATGTGGCGGCAGCCGGCGGAGCACATCGGGGCATATCCGGCCATGCTCTCCTGGAGCAAGCATGCTCGGGAGAAGATAGGTTCTAAGGGGCGCATGACCCTTAAGTACAGGGATTGCCTGCCTTTGACGAGGGCTGAGACGGAGGAGAGGATGGTTTTCTATCCCTGGGGCCGCTTTGAGGTGGAGCAGCTGAAGGGTGCCGAGAGATGGACTGTGCAGCGGAGGATTTTGAGAGGTCTGACCTGTGATGTGTACTATCTGGGGGAGAGAGTGACGCGCCAGCATGGCGAGGGTGCACCTCTGTGGCACCGGTAGAGCCTCCTGCCGACATGATGCATCCGAGTGAGAGATCGGAGATCTGGGGCGACTATCGAGGTGGCCAGCACTTCTCAACGTTCGTGGCGATTGAGGAGTATTCGAGATTTATCTTGAGGAGGCTGAGGATGCCCCAGGTTCTGGAGAGAGAGGTTAGGGATTGTGCGATACCCCCGGACGGACTTCTCATATGTCCAGGATGGGGTGCAGATCCCTCAACCTGAGCGGGTCCCACGAGCTTTCCGGCCTCGTCCGGATATGAAGGTACGGCTTTTTACTGTCTCTTCTTTTTTTTTCTTTCGCTTCATCATTTTTCGCATCAATTTTTTCTGACGCTTTGTTTCCGTGCAGTTCCCGGCTGTGGTGGTGGAGAAGCTGACGATGCAGATGATTGGGGCCAAGAGGTTCATCAGGAGGATGGTCGCTTGTGGGGCTCCTCAGGCCAGAGCGAGGCGGGCACAGCCGGCACCTGTGGAGCGGGAGACTTCCCCTATTGCTTCGGAGCATTCTACCGAGACTCCTCTCTCTCCTCTCATAGATCCCGGCATGGAGCTGCCTCCGGACCACGTCATTCTCGGAGATTTGCATGGGCAGGGACATGTTTGGCATCACGGCGGGTCATCTTCGCACGTCCAGGAGTCCGATGCATTCACGTTTGGGTATGACTTCTTTGCAGATCTCGGCTTGCCCTATCGTGGCGTTCCGGTTGATCCAGGCGAGCCCCTCTCTGGAGACGAGGATGACTCCGAGCCCGAGACATTCATGGCTACTGAGGAGGCGGGCCCGAGCCGCAAGAGGGATCGGGGGAAAGGGCCGGCCTCTGAGGATTCTGACTGACTATCTTTGATTTCTGAGATTGTACCTATTTAGACAGATACACTTTATTTTCATGCACACATTTTTTTGTTTTTTTTTTGGAATGTAATAATCTACTTTTTTTTTTTTTGGAATGTAATAATCTACTTTCTTTTTTTTTTTTGGAATGTAATAATCTACTTTTTTATTTATCTTTTTTTTATGAAAGCAATGTTGCATGAGCCCAGGTTTCTTGGCTAGGGTGCGAATGTATGGTATGTGAACTGTTTGGGCAGGCTTTGCACAGGTTTCGAGCGGCCGGGATGAAATATTCCTTCGTGGTACAGCAGTTTGAACTGCTGCAGATTTTTTTCTGATGGTGGCACTTATGTCCGCGCGGACAAGACAGGAATCTGACACTGTCCTTTAATTTTGCTTCAGATCTGGTTTTCCTTAATTTCAAATTCAAACACCTTCTTCAACCACCAGTTCAAACAGCCATTTTCGGGAAGAAGGAGAGAAAAACCATGGAGAGAATTGTGAGCATGCAAAATCCACCCAAATTATCCCAAAATTCTCAAATGTCATTCTTCACCAAGTTTAAAGAGTGGTGCCGGGAGATTATGCATGAGAGGAGGTCATTCTTTGAAGAAAGGTACAAGATACGATGCTTGTGGTCTCTTAAGAAATTGATTCCGGATTATGATCTTTTGAGAGCTTCTTCCTCATTTTGGGACACTAGAAGGCATGTTTTTTGCTTCTCTTAAAATGAAATGGTCCCGACTGTTGAAGAATTTCGGGCTTTGCTTGGTGGTCCCGAGGTGGAGGAGATTGCGATTCCTTTGCCCGGAGGGGCCTTTTTCGTTGATAGGTTGTGCAACCTTCTTCATCTTTCCCCGGAGGAAGCACAAGGTATGCTCCGTGGTCCCGATCACTTTGACATTTCTGGTCTTCCTGATAGATTTAGGGGCTTAGGCTTGGTGGATGATGCCTATTGGGATGCTTTTGCACTTTGCATGTTTGGTACCTTGTTCATGGCTTATTCTTTTGGGATTTGTCATCGGGCTCTGCTGGATGTAGTGGTTCACTGTCGTTTGGGCAGAGATGTTGTACCTTTGATCCTGGGGGAGACTTTTCATGCTCTCGACAGGTTAGCTACCGGGAGGCGGTACATGCACGGGGGCAGCCCGTTTCTCTTGACCCTGTGGCTGATGGAGCGCCTGGGGGTTCTTCGGGAAACTTCTGACATGATCAAGCCTTGGACATTTGCCAGGAGAGGGGTTTTTGTGGATTTTGATGATCAGGGCTCGTGGGAGCGTTGGATGGCTGGTCGCCAGACTGAAGATATCAGATGGTTGGTGCCTCATTGGCGGGTGGAGACTCGGAGAGTACTTCAGGATGGATCTCCCGTGGTTATGCTTTCGGGGCTTTCTCAGTCCAGCTTTTACATTCCGGCTCTGGTTCTGAGACAGTTTGGCTTGGAGCAGGTTCCTTTGGAGGACTTTGATGATATAGCCACTAGGGTGGTGGCTTTTGCTTCTATGGATGATCCTTTGGTGTTCCCATTTCTTTCCCGAGTATGGAGGTATGACGTCTTTCCTCCTCGGGTTATCCTCAGGCGTCCGAGACCTGTGTTTCTGACCACTTGGTACTTGGATTGGTACGAGAGGCAGTTGGGAGAGACTCAGATGGCTATTTTGAGACGGCGTGAGGCCATGGTGGGTGCGGAGGACTTGACAATTTCGGAGAGGAGGAGGGCCGAGGCGAGGGCCAACCCTTATGACAGGAGCGGAGATATTGTGACCGATTATGAAGCTTATGTCAAGAGACAGGAGAGGAGGACTCCTATGTTACCAGCTCGGCTACAGGAGATGAGAGATGATGCTAGGGCTACTAGGGCCCTGACAGAGGCTGGTTTGATAGATCCTGTTCCTACACCAGAGCTTGGTAGGAGGAAGACCGACATTTTTCCTGTTCAGAGGAAGAAGACCCGAAGGGGGAAGAAGAGAGGTGATGCCGGTACGAGTGGCTTAGAGTGACCTCGAGGTTTCCGAGTATCCCTTTCTGTCGTAGAGCGCACACATTAGTTTGATTATGTATCTTAGTTTTCTTTTAGCAGGTTGCCAGTTGTAGGAATGAACCAAGCTTAGACTCATCAAAAAGCTTTTAACTGTAATGAATATGTGAATTGTTTTAGAGTTTTTCGAGACGCTTTCATGGTCTGATCAGTGTATTGATGTCAAAGTACGACTTTTATATGTATTTTAGACCGAACCGTTTCCGGCTGCCTACGTTCCCTTCGGACTAAAGGGCTCAGGTCTTCGTAGTTCGACCCGGTTAAGTTTTTTTATTTTTTTTTTGTTGTTTTTGGTGCAACCCTGTTTTTTACCTAGGCCGCCCTTTTCGGGTTTTCGACCTAGTTGGGTATTACTCTTTTAGCACTCTTCTTTTTTTTTTTTGATATTTTTTTTGTTTTTTTTTGTTGACTCAATGTTTTACGCGTAGTATCTGCGAATCTTGTCACCATTCACTGGGTGTACAAAAGGATTTCTTGCCGAGGTCTCAAGGAA